>OU612041.1:2870712-4306068 GCA_914767945.1 Eilema depressum | reverse complement strand
AACTTATTCTGTGAGCACACATTATACGCGACCGAAGTTCGGTTCGATTGCCGACGAAGATACGGGGGCGGGGAGCCACCGGCGCCCCGCGTGTCTGTACAGTTGAAATAATTTAAAGAGATACGATTAGACGTTTATATAGTCTAGGGTTGGAGCGTCTCAAATCAATTGTCAGAATAATCGATTCTGGTACAGTATAATTAAAATCAGTTAACAATTCAGCTTTCTTCGGGCATCATCGCCTAAATCCGGAGACGGAAATGACACGACATACATTACCGCGATTTTTTTTATGTAGCAATCAATTTGAAGTAAGTATCATAAACGCAATGTATAGCATCTACCAAGATGACATTACTAACCGTAGACCTAAGAAAATTATGCAGAAGCGACATGATTTTGACAATTCATTATTTATTGAAGCTATACTTGTATACATTAAATAAAGAAACTCATAGATGTAAGTCAATATTTTACTGTTTGATGTAAGTAACAGTACGACATTAAGTACATCGGATTAATAATGATTGATAATAATCACCAAATTAAAATTTTTAGAAACCAACTTCTACCGATTTTTGTTGATAATTTAGCAGAAGAAAGTAAATTTTCTTCTTTTTTTAATAAATTATCTTCTTTTTTAAAATTAAATTAAAATTTACATTATTTACAATTTCACGAGATTAAAATAAAATAAAATCAGCCGCCGAACTTCGGTCGCGTAACTTCGACACTTATGGTGTGTCATATCAGCCGAATACGTCGGAACGTAAATTCAGCCGCCGAACTTCGGTCGCGTAACTTCGGCATAGTGTGTTTAGACACTAAGGGATAGGGCTGTTTAACATCAGACAGATATATACAGCCCAGACTCAGCCTATACATGGCTCGAGTCAACAATAGTGCCCAGAATACCGCAATAGGCTCACCCCCTATTCCGTGGAACCTAATACAATGATTAGTGAAATATGGGTGTTAATTCACCTCTGCCTAACCTTCCGGGGATAAAGGCGTGATTGTATGTATTTATGTATTATACTCACATTAAATTCAGGCGTCTCATATATGAGGATAGGTGGCATCTCCTGTATGCGGTATTCGAAGGTGGCATATAGATCTGAACGAAGCTTGTCAGTCGCGTTCTGACAGTCTACCAGCATCTGATTAATCTCTTTACTGTCCTCTGTAAGAGATAAAATACTTGAATATATTTCACCAATAATAGGATCTTTGCACCTTTTAATTTAAGCAGGTAGGCGAAGGTACCGCAGATATAGCAAGCGCTTTAGAGCAAGAATTATATGGAAATAGTAGATTAACCAACAAGTGAAAAAAGGGTGAATTCTTTTCGAGACACTAACTGGTATCCCGAGAGGAGCGAAGGATTCTAAAATAGAATCCTGAGCGGATCAAGGGATACAATAGAGACGAGATTAATTTTTTTTCACGTGTTAGGAACTCTACTTTTTATCATTGACTACGAGAAAATAACTGTGTGATTATGAACCAAATTCAATATGGGTCATAAAAGAAGCAGCAAATTATCAACAATAGCTGCCGCTTTAACGCGAAAGAGTTCGGAAATGGAGCTTCAGTATCATCACTGGATGAAGGAATTTTATGATTAAGAGACAAACATAAACTTTTACAAGGAAAATTGCACAGAAAATTGGCGACATTTTTTTCTTAATACAATTGAGCCATATGCCATACAGCCAGTTATTACGTTTTGGGGGTTTCAGTATTATTTTTATTCGCGTATATTCCAAATTATTTTTTTTCACTTCCTTCCTCCGTTTGTTATATATACTATTTCTGAACTAGTGTGTATGTGTATGCATGCGTATGTGTGTGTGTGTGTGTGCGTGTGTGTGTGTGTGTGTGTGTGTATGAGTGTGTGTATTATTGTGTGCGCGTGTGTGTGCGTGCGTGTGTGTGTGTGTGTGTGTGTGTGTGTGTGTGTGATGTGCGCGTAAGTAAATGCATTACGTGCGTGTGTATTATACACTAACTTACCCTCCAACTTCAATATCTCAGCGTTAAGTTCATCTTGCGTCTCTTTCAGTCTATCGTCAAGCCTGTACTTCTTCCAGGACTCGTTCAATAAATCCGTGAGATTTTCTTCTAAGAACCTGTTGACAAATTAACAGATTTAACGTCAGTTGACAGGACAGGAGGTGTCAAAAACGGTATTCCCGTAAAGTTAGATTTAGACGATACGAACACAGAGCTAGAGCTGGAACAAGAGTATTCTTATCAGTGTAAAGGAAAGATCGCGGGTACGAGTCCCGCCCAAGGTCGATTCTCTTTTCTCTTTCTAAAGGTGCGTACAAATTATATAGCATAACATGTTATAAAACAATGTTATATAACATGTTTCAGTAATGTAGACACTGAAGTTAGTACAATGTTGCAAAGTTATAAAACAATGTTAGATAATGTGGACGTGTTATATAACACAAGTTATACAACATGTTACATAATCTGTACGCACCTTAATCGATTTGAATAGTTAGTATAATAAATTCTTTCTTTTTCCCAAGCGACTACAATATGGGGTTCTTCAAGAAGGGTATTAGGTTTCTTCAGGGTCGGCAGCACGAGTGTGCGCCCCTGGAGTTGCATACGTCCATAGGCCACGGTAACCACTTTCCATGGTGGGCCAGCTTGACTACCACTTGTATAAAAAAAAATGCTTTAAAATTTCATTCAAGAGCATTCTTTCCTAATATTTTAGTGGAAACAAAACCTTGTTTTCAGCGTTTACATAAGAAAGAACAACGAACGAATGTTCTGTCACTGTTTACACTAATAGAATTTGACGTGGAGGGGATAGAATGAGCATTTGCTCGCCTTAACACAATTTTCATAGAATTCGTGACAATTTTCGACATTTGGCAGATATCCGTGTGGTGACGGATAAAAAGTACAAGTATCACCACCCCATAAGTTTTTTTTATTTTTTTTTCACGTAGGTTTAGGGCTAAAAGACTTTTATTTAATTAAATTACTTCACAACTATGAAAGGGAAATTATTACTCCCCGTGACACTACCAGTAGTGTCAAGTGTATTTGACACTACTGGTAGTGTCATGGGGAATATTTTTTCCCCTTTACACTACCGGTGGTGCCATGGGGAAAACTGGTAGTATCATGGGGGATATTTTTTCCCCTTGACACTACCGGTAGTGCCATGGGGAAAACTGGTAGTTTCATGGGGAATATTTTTTCTCCTTGACACTACCGGTAGTGCCATGGGGAAAACTGGTGTGTCATGGGGGATATTTTCCCTTGACACTACCGGTAGTGCCATGGGGCAAAAATATTCCAGTATTGTCAAATACACTTTTACCCTTGACACTACTAATAGTGCCATTGGGTAGTGCCACAGGGCAGTCATCATCTCTTCAAGGTCTTCAGAACTTACTTGGCCGCCTCCTTCCCAATGGTTTCCCTTGGTTGCTGATCCTGTGGCAGCGGTTCTTCGTCTTCGGACTCCGAGTCCAGGATCTCCACTAGGTCCTGCCCAATTGTCGTCATGTCCAGTTGTAGTAATGGGGTGAAGTTCTTGATGCCGTCGACTAGATTCTAGAACAATAAAAACAGTCGTCAGCCTATGACATAAACGTCAATTTAGGTCAATTCAGGTTGAATTAAGGGCGAATTCAGGTCGAATTCAGGGTTTGTGTAGTTCGACCTGAGCCCAAGTCTGACATGAAAAGAAATTCGTCTTTCTAGTCGCATCCTATAGTACGCCCGTTAACATATGAATCGTCTGGTGAATTTTTTTTATCTCTATCCATACGGTGTCGTACAGTCAGCGTCAGAGAAAACAGACCCCCTCATGCTTTCATATCATTAACAAGGGGGGTCCCTTTTCTCTGCAGCTTACTGTACAAGGCGACTAAGGGATAGGGCTGTTTAACATCAGACAGATATATACAGGCCAGACTCAGCCTCAGATGTATGCCTCGAGCCAACAATAGTGCCCGGAATACGGCAATAGACTCTCTCCCTATTACGTGGGACCGAATACAATGAATGGGGAAATGTGGGTGTTAATTCACCTCTACCTAACCCTCTGGGGATAAAGATGTGATTATATGTATGTATGTATGACACTATGACCAGACGATTCAGATGTAAACGACCGTACTATCTATCTATACTATTATATAATTGTAAAGTGGTCGTGTCTGTACATTGGAGATATTTAAAAAAAATACTTGGGTTATGTTAACGATACTGAACACGAAAATATTTTTTTTGAATTTCCTGTGTTTGTCTGTTTGTCTGTTTGTCCGCGATGGACGCAAAAACTACTGGACGGATTTTGATGCGGTTTTTTTTTTGTTAGAAAGGGCTTACTCAGACTTAAAATCTTACGTTTGTTTGATCGTAATCGGTTGAGTAGAACCGAAGATATAAGCAAAGGTCGCGTTAACCGAGATGCACGCGGGCGGAGCCGCGGACGGAAGGCTAGTAGTAACATATAAAACTATTAAAATAAATAATAATAATAAAACTTACCTGTTTCCTATCAAGTACAGCCTGAGCGCAAGCCTGGCAGACGACCGGCTTCTTTTTCTTCAACGCGTCATAGTAAGCCACTGTGGCCTTGTCGGCGGCTTGCAGCACACTCAAGCCGCTAGAGCAAGCGCTGTTCATACACTTCCTACGTTTCTTCTTTGGCGTCACCCGCTTTGCATCGGCTTTCGAAGTCGGTTTGGCTTCTACTAAAAGAGCGTCTAGTAAATATAAATCAAAACTGCTGTGCCAAAAAGGATGTCTTAAAAAAATTATAGAGTCGTTCAGGATGATGTAAGCGGTAGTGAACGCGGCTGCTACGCAGGCGGCGCGGGTTCGATCCCCGCTCAGTGCAAATATTTGTATGCATGAATATGTATATTTGCATTGGTCTGGGTGTTTTCTATGTATAATATGTACGTATTTACAAAAAAAATGTATCTAAGTATGTTTATCCGCATTCTAGAACCCATAACACAAGCTTACCTAAGCTATGCCCACTTTGGGTCTAGATAGCGTTGTGTAGAATGTCCTACAATATTTATTTATTTAACCCAATATTAAAATAAGCTGTTCTCCCCGCGTGGATGTCGGTTATCGCGACCAAACATAGCATATATCCTTTCCCAAGGTCTGATGTAACTCTGTACCAAATTTCATCAAAATCGGTACAGTAGTTTAGGTGTGATAGCGTAACAGACATAGACAGAGTTACTTTCACAGTATATTAATATGTATTATCGTGTCACTGTGAATGAACTCTCTGCTGCGATTGTCCCAAGCGACTACAATATGGGGTTCTTCAAGAAGGGCATTAGAAGGTTTCTTCAGGGTCGGCAGCGCGAGTGTGACGCCCCTGGGGTTGCATACGTCCATAGGCCACGGTGACCACTTTCCTTCAGGTGGGCCATGTGTTTGTCTGTCACCTATCTATAGTATAAAAAACTAACCATACTATTTTATTACCTTTAGCTGGAGTTTCCTCCTCATCAGAATCCAGACTGAATATTTCTAGACTGAGTTTAGGTTTGGTTGCTGGAGGTTTGGCCTGTTCTTTTGCCTGTAAAATATAAATAAAAATTAACGAATTAATACATTTGAATATCGACTATAAGTACACTTAGATAAAGTACAGTTTGGCTTACAGTGCCCCGAGCATGAAAATTATTCGTATTCGTAACGTAAACGCGTTTACGTAACGATACGCGTATCGAGAGAATAGAGCATTGCGATTGGCCGCCTGCCTACTGTGAACCTGATTGTGTGAAGCCTACCAATCGCAATACTCTATTCCCTCGATACGTTTACATTACGAAATTCGAATGTATTTCGTTCTCGGGGCACTGACCAGTGTACTGTACTAAATAATGTAGGTAGTAAGATATTATTAGGTGATATTAAACGCTTCGATATCGCCTAATATCGCCATTGGGCTGTGGAGGTCACATGGCAGTCACTTCACGGTTTTTTTTTATTTATTTAAATTTACTTTTAATTATACGATTTTATTGTTTTTATAGGTTTTTACTAAACGGGATTAGTTTTTTAAATGATTGTATCGTCATTGGTTCTTGATAAGTATGCGAAACCTCAAATTAAAACCAGCATTTTATAATGCTCAACATCGAGTTCAAAAGTTTCGTTACATTCTAACACAGGGGCGTAGCTATTAAAAAATAATATAGAATATATTACAGGAGCTAGAAATCAGAGCATCGCATAATTATGTGCACGCTTACGGGCGCCTATTTCATTCAAACAATTTGCACGAAAACGTGCAAAAGTACCATACAATTTACACAAAATCGCAGTAAAACAGCAAACTATTTGCATAATTTCGTGCAAAATAATAACATAAGGTTTGTATGTGCAAAAAATATCATACAATTTGCAGGATTTTGTGCAAGAATATCATACAATTTGCAGGATTTTGTGCAAAAATTTCATACGATTTGCATGATGTGTCGGCGCCCGCATATGAGGCACGCGGAGGTTTTACTTAGTAATGTAGCACGTGGCGCCATCTATAAATGCACTTACCTTAGTTTCTGGTATGACCAATGTCTGCTCAGAACTGCTTGTAGTCTTGATAGTCACTTCGCTAGTATTCAGTCTTGCCTAAAAGAAAAACATTAAAATTGCTTACCATGACAGAAGTCTATTAAAAAGGCGCTAGTGTCTATGGTAGTTCATAGATTTAAAAAAAATGTTATGTCATTTGTCGACTTCTTTCATGTTACGCTGTCTATGGACGTGTTTACTTTTTAATAATAAACAGACTAGACTATTTTTAAACGACATCTAAAAGCTATGGTGCAACGTAAAAAATAAATTCTTATTGTATTTACTTTACTTCAAAAAATTGTGAGTATGATCAGCTAAAATTCCGCTATTGGAAAAATATGTGAGATGGTTGTTACATATTAGACCAGTCAAATTAGTTAGAAAAGGGCAAATATAGAATCAAAACTCCTAGTAGCAAATTTTTTTCGGAATTCGTTGAAGGAGGTCATCAGCAGTCTAAATTACTCGTACTCCGCGCAACGAACCGAATTTCATTACATAATTTCTTTTTAATTTCACCCGAAAAACGGTTTGTTGAATTAAATTTCGTATGCACTAAACCAAGGGTGCCCAACCCCGACGAATTTCGGGTGGCACGCGCAAGCCACTGCGAGAGGAGCAAAAAAAAAATAAAGCTTGTACAAAAGCAATTGCATTAGTCGCAGTCGCAGTCGCAAATGCTATACTATTTTTTCTTTTCACTCAAATCTATCGAATATTCATCAAAATGATATCTCTTTATATCAAAACTAAAAAAACTTAAAATAAAATTTATTTTAATTTAGTTTAATGATTTTGATTGTATTGATAGTTTGGTATTATAATACACCTAATATTGTACTAGTGCACTTTGTTATTATTCTAATTTTTGTAGTTATATTCCATATCATTGAGTTTTCATATAAACGCATAAAAATGTAGTAAAACAGGAGCTGTCACTGGCGTGGAACGGATCCGGCGGCTGGGTCTGAGGTGGCTCTGTACAAAACCGAGGCCATGTTCTCTCATAGGCCTCGGCGTGCACCACCGTAGGAATCCAGCCTCACACAGGGAGACACTCTAATTTGCATCAGGCCCCAGATGATATATCTGGGGCTATCTAGGGCTCGTGTTCGACGGCCCAGATATCGGGGAGCGTCTCTGAAGCCTGGTTCCCAAATTAAGAGGCACAGCTAACGCTCTGGCGTAGCTGCTGTCCAACATGAGGGAGCCAGAGCAGAGCAGGAGGCAGATGGCTGGGGGAATCGTACGCTCGAATTGAATCGAATCCCTTACCAGATTCCCTCTTCCTACAGTCCCGGATCCTTTAAGCGGGGCGCGATAAAGCATCTGATGAGGCCGACAAGCTGAGTGCCACCATCGTAACATGATACCTACGTGTCTATAATGGTCACCCTCTTTTCCGAGACTGCCTTCAGCTTACCTTTAGGCAAGGTGAAGTCAAATTGACGTGTCCCATATATATAAAAAAAGTTCTTTCGGTCCCATATCGTAACAAAAGAAGGCGCGGGAACGGGGACACGAACCCGAGCCGTGAAGGGCACACCGTAGTAGCGGCGATAAGACCCATCATGGGGGAAAGCTAGAGAGGCCGCCATGTAGCCTCTCTAGCCACTTCTCCATCCTGCAGGTTATCTCCGGGCATGGATACTTCGGGAATTTTCTGCGTCGGATCCGGTAAGAGCCAACCTCCGAATGTCATCGTTATGACGCGGGAGACGCCGTCACCCTAGGAGTGAGAGTTCTCTCGCTTGCCACCTTGCTTACGGCGATGGTACGCTGCCGCCCCTCCTTCTGTGAGCAAGTAATACTCCAAAAGGAGACGGCGGGGTAGGAACGGAGGAGATTCGCAGCCCGCAGAGCCCGTGACGAGCGTAGGGGACGCAGGCGTCGGAGGTGCAGAACAGCCTCTGTCCCTCATGAGCATGGGCCTGAGGGTGGTGACGAGTGGAGCTGCTTGCACTTCCCCATTCCCAGGGGTTAGATGGGGACATGGTCGTCCCCATACCCGAAGAGAGCCAGCTCGAAGGAGATGGGCGAGAGATCAGCGCTAATTTCATCTTCTGAAACCTGGGGGGGGGGGGGTGTATGCAGTAAAAAGATGCACTGGCCCGCCAAAAATGTCCAAATCGTGAGTTTGGCCCGACAGCTAAAAAGGTTGGGCACCCTTGCACTAAACAAAAATTCACCCTTAAATTCAAAATAACGTACCGAATACCACAGAAAACGAAATTTAGACTGCCAATAACCTCTTCCAACAAATTACGAAAGAAAATTGCTCCTAGGACTTTTTCCAGCTTAAATCTAATTCGACTGGACTATCTATGTTATGGAGTATCGATACGATGATTTTTTAATCGAGAGACACTATACACCATATGCACAAAAAATAATATATACACATACACAACAATATACATCTTATTTCAACAACATTAAGGTGCATTTTATACTCACAGGCTTTTGAGGGGGAGGTTTCGCCACGCCACTTATAACCACCTCTCCTTCTTTAGTAACGATCTGGGACCTATTGCCGCCAGCACCAGATGTCGACATGATGTCAATCCCTGTAGGTATGTTGACAGAAGTCACATCTTTCGATGAGTGTTTGAGTGATTCCGGAGTTTTTGGTGACGATTCCGGAGTTTTCGGTGGTAATTTTGGTGGAACGGAATTGGTTTCTAGAAGTTTCTGAAGGTGTGATATCGTATGTTCTGGTTCTTTCTCTACTTCTAGAACATCTGAAAGTGTGAGTGACATTTTGAATCTTATGCTGTGTAAATTTTTTTGTAAATTTTAAATGAGTAAATGTAACATTTGGGGCGGAATTTCAACCGCGACTGTTTTTTTATAGGGGAACTAGCTGACCCGGCGAACTTCGTACCGCCATAGTTTCCGCCCGCGTGGTTTTATCTCAAAATTTATCAGTATTTCTCTACAATATGTATTATGCATGTATGATACATATAAATCTACCTCTTGAACCTCTCTATCTATTAAAAAACCGCTTCAAAATCCGTTGCGTAGTTTTGAAGATTTAAGCATACATAGGGACGACGGACAGACAGCGACAGCGACTTTGTTTTATAATATGTAGTGATGATAGTGATACTTTCTAAATCGGTCCTGGCTTGTTGAAATGTTGCTTTACAGAAAATTTCGAAGTTCAGCCAAATCCGCAGTTAAACTGGACAAAGCGGGCCCTAGACTCCGTGGTGAAAGCTTCGGATGTAACTGGGATTAACGCTAGGATGAAGAGTCACTTTACGGCACTTTCGAAGTTCGATCATTACATAGTTATACCTCGGAAGACGAATCTTGGACCTATCGCGAGACAAACGAGGACCTGGCGCTCGTGGATTCTTCATCCTGGCGTTAATTGCCAGTCGCATCCGAAGCTTTTTTTTCAGCTCGGAGTCTGGGGTCCGCTTTACCAGTGTTAACTACAGATTTGGCTAGACCTCGATATTTTCCGTGAAGCGATTGCCATCTGAGCTCCACAACCTAATCGTAACATTAGGTATATCGAAGCTTTGCAGCTAGACCGTTGTTTTTGGAATTTTTAGGGCTCCAACTACCCGTAACGCCTGCCATAGATGTTTTTATGGCAACCGGGACCGACGGCTTAAAGTGCTCTCCGAGGCACGACCAGACTATATATATTTGCACTGAGCGGGGATTGAACCCGCGCCTCCTGCGTAGCGGCCGCGTTCACTACCGCTACGCCACGGAGGCTGTCTGGCCCTGGCGCTCGTGGATTGACTTGTAATAATCTATGCTTGGTGAATTTGAGCTCGTCCACCGCAGTAGCACCCCGTGCTATCCTCAAAAGACACCCAAGAGACATGCATTGCGCATATAGAGCACATTTTAGGTCCAAGAATATATCTTCCTGAGCTCGGCTCATAGGATACATTCACAGAAGCAAGTCACTCACCATCTTCCGAAGAGCTCTCTCCCAACTCAACAATGCTGAGTACGTTTGTGTTCAGTACGGATGACACGGACAAGTTCTTCAATTTGCTCGGAGAGGATTTGGTGGTACCAGTGCCCACTGTTTGCGATCCTAGATGTAAGAGGACATGTTAGTTAAATAATCTATGCTAATCACTACATATTATAAAACAAAGTCGCTGTCGCTGTCTGTCCGTCCCTATGTATGCTTAAATCTTCAAAACTACTCAACGGATTTTGAAGCGTTTTATTTAATAGATAGAGTGATTCAAGAGGAAGGTTTATATGTATAATATATGCATAATATTGTAGAGAAACACTGATAAATTTAGAGATAATACCACGCGGGCGGAAAATATGGCGGTACGAAGTTCACCGGGTCAGCTAGTATGTATTATAAAGAGGGAAGATTTGATTGTTTATATTATACCAGCTGACCCGGCGAATTTCGTACCGCCATATTTTCCGCCCGGGTGGTATTCTGATCCCGATTTATCAGTGTTTCTCTACAGTATTATGCATGTATTATACATATAAACCTTCCTCTTGAATCACTCTATCTATAAAAAAAAAGCCGCTTCAAAATCCGTTGCGTAGTTTTAAAGATTTAAGCATACATAGGGACGGACAGACAGCGACAGCGACTTTGTTTTATAATATGTAGTGATAGTGATGATAGTGATGATGATGATTTCTATTGTATACCAAGCAGTTCAGCAACTACTTCTGCCGCACCCTCTTCCTACAGTCCCGGGTCTTTAAAGCAGGGCGTGAAAAAGCATCTGATGAGGCCGTCAAGCTGAGTACCACCATTGTAACATGGTACGTGTCTATAATGGTGACCCTAGGTAGGAAACCAGGCGATAAAAACTCTGAATCTACTGGACCGATATGAAATTGACCGACTAAAAAAAATACAATTTTGGCTAAGCACAACCTCAAAGGTTGGACCTCAAATGTAGGTCGAACGGGTGTTTTTGTTATAGAGACCAAACTTTGGTTGTACCGGTACCAAGTCAAAATTTTCAATTAATACCTTCAGTGTCAGCCTTGTCTGGTGGTGTAAGATCTATTGTTGCATTCTCAGCTTCTGGTATCTTCTCAGATTCTTTTTCTGTTGTCAAGGTCTTTTCTACTTCTGTGGTCTTTTGGTCTTCTGTCGTCTTTTCGTCTTCTGCCGTCTTTTCAATTCCGGTCTTCTCAACTGTTGTAGCGTCTTTTAACGTTATCTTCTCTATTTCAACCTCTTTCTTTAATATAGACTGTTCTAGTTCTTCAGTCGTTGACGTATTATTAATTTCTTCTTTTGTAGTCTCCGAAGGCTCGTCATCATCTTCATCATCAGATACCTTGACTGTTTCTATTTCGATAGGCTGTTCAATGCAGTCATCATTCTGGAATGATAAAGTGTGTTACAACATTGAAAAATTTTCCAATGAGCGAAGCCGTGGAGGGCTGACTGGTTTATTATTAAAATTTTACTTACAGAACTTGCGCGTGACGACGGGCGTTCATCTTCAGTAACTTCTTTGGCAGTAGGAGTTTCTGCCTGCACTTTTTCAGCATGTTTCGGTTGAATCGAGCCTTCTTTTTCTTTCTTTACTACGGCTTTCGGTTGAGTCGAGACTTCTTTTTCTGTCTTTACTGCGTCTTTCGGTTGAGTCGAGACTTCTTTTTCTGTCTTTACTGCGTCTTTCGGTTGAGTCGTGACTTCTTTTTCTTTATTTACGGCATCTTTCGGTTGAACCGACACTTCTTTTTCCTTCTTTACTGAGTCTTTAGGTTGAACTGAGATATCTTTTTCTGTCTTTACCGCGTCTTTCGGTTTAACCGACACTTCTTTTTCTGTGTTTACGGCGTCTTTCGATTGAATATCAACTTCAACGATCGGGGTTAGTTCTTTCGATTGAGTTTCGTCCGCTTTTTCGTGTGTTTTATCACCTTCAGATTGCACAATCTTCTCCTGTTTTATATTGACTTGAGACTCTACAGACTCTTCTGTTTTCTCTTCTTCATCTGTTGGTTTAGTACCTTTTTCTATTTTTATAGTTGCCTCAGAACTAACGCACATTATTGCCGGCAATACCTGTGAATGTAGAATTTTAATGGTACAAATGAAAATTATTTCCGCAAAAGTTATAAAGGATTAATTTTAAATATGATGGTGTTGTGACCATATTCTATTAATTAAATATATTTTTTATTTGGTTGGGTTTTAATGAATGAAGGAAAGAAGAGGGAAGAAAAAGACTAACCATTGAATCATCATTATCGTCATCACCTCCCTCACTCCCATCTTTCTCATACTGACAGCCATCATCCTCCTCCATATCATCAAATACATCAATATTATCTTCTTCACACTGGTTAACTGCTGCTTCTCTATCTTCCGCCTCCCTATCTTCTCCATTCTCTCCCATTTCTTCTTTTTCTATTTGCTCGTTCTCGGAATGTGGTGCGTTTGAATCTTCAGAGTGCTCTGCTGTCATGTGGTTGCTGCTATCTATAAGTATACATAAATATAATATTATTTTACAACACATCTGCTCATACAATTGCTATTACTGCACTGCAATTAGGCACGTAATGACACCTATTATCAAACTGTGACTTTTTCATTGCTATTATTCACAAGTGAGTTATAGTATAGATTCTTTTTTAAATTTTATAGGTTAAGTTTCTATGTTCTTAAAAAAGTTTCGATACAAAAAACGTGTTTAATAGTACGAATAAATTAATATGTCTATTGTATGGTCATTTGATGTATTTTCGTATTTAAATAAATAATTTCAACTTGTAATACTTGTTTATTAAACAAAAATTTTTCTCAATTTTACTTTTTTTTTCTCTAAGTACAGAAAAAAAACAGTAAAAAAAAGTTAAATTCAAACCTCATTCTTTTAAATATGGCCGATCGCCATTGTTAGATGCGCGCGCATAGGAAAACGAATTAATTTGTTATATTGTTTATTTAGTATTTGTAGTATTATTTTATTCCCCTTCGGGGATATAGGCGTGAGTTTATGTTATGTTATTTTATTCACAAGTGTGTTGTAAAACGTCGTATGCCACGCGTGAGTATAATGATTACCGTCGATGGCTCTCTTAAGACCCTCGCCTGACAGCTCGGGTCTCAATGGCGCTTCGGCGGTAATCACCAACTTTACTCACTTGTACCATCATAATGTACTATTATACATATACATTACATTTCTGTACATTTTCATCATCCTTTTTTACAGTGTGCAAATTCCCTCGGATGCCACCCGTTGGAAGGGCCTTCGAGATGGCCCTTTCCGACAGGTGACAAATCGTTCTAAAATCCAATTACTCTTTATATAACGTAAAATTGAAATAAGTCCAATGTTTCGGGTCAACCCAGCCAAAACATAGGTCAAAATAATAGCAAATATACTGCAAAAGAATCGGTTAAAAAATACTTTATTCTACTCACCATCCTGATCAGAATCATCATTGTCATCCCCGTCTCCATCATCATCATCTTGATCATCATCATCGTCCATTACTCTAAAAGACTCCGCCAGTAGACCAAGACTGTCAGTCATCTCGGGTACTTCACCCGATGTGTCTGGAGTCATCTTGGGAAAGACTGTTGATGTGGACGGTTGGACTTCATCAACTAAAATAAGACATAGCAATATTAGTTGAAAAACATACTTATACTTTCTATATACACACATCAACAAAGTCTAGGGATATTTTGCATTTCTAGGTATAATTGAAGAAAAATAATTTTTTTAACACTTAGGGCCGGCGCACATTATCGGCATCGGCAAGGCAAAGGATTCTTCGGCATCATTTTTAAGCACGTTGCAGCATGCCAAAGCGTAGTTTCCGACAGTGGCGATGGATGCCAAAGGATCCTTTTCCTTGCCGATGCCGATAATGTGCGCTGCCCCTAAATGGTATATTTGTTTTTTTGTTTCCAAAATGTAATTTTATACTCCACTCCATAAGGTACCTAACTAAAAGTAATCATTATTGTAGTTATTTTTTTATAATAATGCATATTAAACTAATAAAGTAGGCTAATTAACTGACTAACTAGTGGTTCAATTTAGGTTTTTAGTCTTTAAGCAGAAAAATATTAATAAACTGACTTTTTAAATAAAACATTAAAAAGACACATCAGGATTGTTTACATTCCTAAGTTTACGTTTTTTTTTGAAGATCCGATTTATAATCCAATGTTTTCGCAACAAGTGCGTGATACTGATAAGTGAAAGAGTAAATGAAATGTAGATGAATATTATTTTTTATTACAAATCCTCATATCGATACCTCGGGGCTCAAAGGGCGTAAGCGCCAAAAGTCGATTTTACAGGAGAGCAAAAAAACAAAAACAAAATTTCTTTTTTCGGCATAACTTTTTCGATTTTTGACCTAAATAAACCATTCTAAGACCAAAAGTCTTAAATTTTTGTGATGCAGGTCACTGTAAAATTATATTTCGAATAAATTTAAAAGCAACGAAAATAGCTTTCCTATACGCCCCGAAAATTTGTATGTTTGGGGTGTTTACACCCCAAAAATCAATGGATGTATGATGTTTGGGGTGTTTACACCCCATAAATCAATGGATGTATGATGAGTGATGGTTGTAACCGTCAATTTCAGGAAAGAGGACCATTAGAGTAAGTAGACCGAGTGGGAAACCGAGTAGACATATCAGGAAAGTGGACCATTTGGTCCACTTTCACCGTTTTTATCAACTCAGATAACGAATTAATCAATCAATTAGCCTATTGCAGTCCACTGCTGGACATAGACCTCTCCCAATATGCGCCACGTTTGCCGATCCTCCGCCTTCCGCATCCAGTCCGTCCCAGCCACCCTTCGTAGGTCGTCAGTCCACCTGGCTTGGGGGTTTGTCCCACCTTACGTTTTCCTTCTTGCGGTCTCCACTCTAGGACTCGTCTGCTCCAACGGCCTCTTTCGGTCCTTCGACAGGTTGCGAATTTTATCCTTCAAAGAAACTCCAAGCATAGCTCGCTCCATAGCCCGCTGCGCAACTTTTAGGTCGTGGACTAACCCCACCTTCAGTGGCCATGTTTCGGCACCGTAAGTCACAACAAGTAGGACGCACTGGTCGAAAACCTTTGTTTTGAGGCATTGCGGTAGGGGCGAGGAGAAAACCCGACGTAATTTGGCAAATGTTGCCCATCCCAGTTGGATCCTTCTGGCTATTTCTTTCTCGAAGTTGTTTTTACCAAGCTGGATAACCTGCCCCAGGTAGACATATTTTTGAACAACTTCGAGCGTCGCCCCTTCGATGGCAATCGGTCTCGGTGTAACATGTTCATTGAACATAATCTTGGTTTTCTCCAAGTTTACACCGAGGCCAACTCGTCGATAAGCTCCATTCAGGCTGTGCAGCATTTTGCCCAATTGTTCTAGCTACTCCGCAAATAAGACGATGTCGTCAGCAAACCGAAGGCGCGAGATGTACTCACCGTTGATGTTGACGCCCCGCCCAGTCTAATCCAGAGTCTTGACGACGTCCTCCAATGCGTTGGTGAATAGTTTGGGAGATATAATATCTACCTGTCTCACTCCACGCTGGAGGCTAATGGGTTTCGTCTTCTGGTCTTGGAGTTGGACGAACATTGTGGCAGTGTCATATAAGCATCTCAGCACTTCGATGTATCGCCAATCGACACTGCACCGCTGCAGGGCATCCAACACTGCCCAGGTTTCGATAGAGTCGAAGGCTTTTTCGTAGTCCACAAACGCCATACACAGCGTCTGATTGTACTCTTGCGTCTTTTCTAAAATCTGCCGAACAGTACGGATGTGGTCCACGGTGCAATAGCCTTTTCGAAACCCGGCTTGCTCGTGTGGCTGGAACATGTCAAGCTTACCCGAAAGGCGATTTGTGACGACCCTCGAGAACAACTTGTAGACATGACTCAGGAGTGAGATGGGCCTGTAGTTCTTCAGCAACGAATTAATACTAACAATTATTGATTTACCTGTACCTAATTATGTTACTAGGTATGTCGTTTACTACCCTCAAATTTATTGATCAATATGAGTGATTGCGCTTACGACCCAAACCTAAATATTTTATGATGTAAAATGGTAGGCGTAAAAACATTTGTATCATCTACGTTGTCGTTTACTACCCTCGCGTTTATAAACAGTAAGACTGGTTGCTGTTACGGCACAAAAACTAAAAATATCTGTTTTATTTCCTACAAAAAATGGGGTCGTAAAAACCATTTTTTGCGAATTGGAAGACTTTAAATACACAGATCGATAGAGGAGAAAAATATAAGTAGGACTGCATTAAAAACTCAATTTCGCCAAAATGGCGGTTACGCCCTTTGAGCCCCGAGGTATCGATATGTCGTCAGCCACCGAGAACGCGCTGGATGCGAACCGCTTTCAACTGGTCTTATTGGAGATCTATAGGGGAGGCCTATGCCCAGCAGTGGACTTCCTATGGCTGAAATGATGATGATGATGATATTGTTATGAGTGTGTATACAATACCAAGTAGTGGCAACATTGTATAAAATGTTATGAAGGAACATAAATGGTGGTCATGAAAACACAACCAGAAGGCTAATGCCCACTTCCACCTTAGTCTTCTAACCTATATCTATTATATTTGTGTGAATGAAATATGAGGATTTGCATTGGTCTAGTCGTGCCTCGGAGAGCAGATTAAGCCGTCGGTCCCGGTTGCCATAAGAACATCTATGGCAGTTGTTACGGGTAGATGGAGCTCTAAAAAATCCAAAAACAACGGTCTGACTGCAAGGCTTCGATATCGCCTAATGTTAACATTGGGTTGTGGAGGTCAGATGACAAGCTGAGAGCTTCGGATGCGACCGGGAATTAACGCTAAGAGGAAGAAGTAGGAAGTAGGATACAATTACCTTTAGGAACAATAACTTCTGCATTAACCTCAGAAGATTGTGCCTCTAAATCATCCGCCATTACTTTCCCCTCTGCTTCAGGCACATCATCACAACTTTCTGTGATCTTGATACTTTCTACCGCACTTTCAACCACAGCTGTGTCATCATTCACAGTATCAACAATTTCATCTTCATTAGCTGCAACGTTATCCCCATCGTCTTCCATACTATCGTTTACCTGATCATCCATCATTATACCGTCATCATGTTGAATATAATTTGGACTATCTAAAGCATCATTTATATATATTGCCGGAAGCATTGGTATTTCTAACATAACATCAGGTTTAAGAAGACCATGGCTCGTTTTGACTGGTGTTTGAGAAATTTCTCCTGATGTTTCACCAGAATCTACGTCCATTGACAGAAAAAGTTCTTGACTATCGCCACTTAGGTTAGGATCGTCAATAGTTTTTGCAGTAGTTTCCGGTATTCCTTTAGTTGCAGCAATTTCATTAATATTATCATTATCTAGTACAATTTCTGCTTCTTTAGGGCTGTTAGGTTTACTGTCTGTCTTAGCTTCATCAGCTTTACTATCTTTTACTTGTACTACAGTAGTTTCATCTGGTGTTTCAATAATTCCTTCAGTAGTTTCAGAAACTAGCACATTTTTATCATTAGTATCTACTTCCATCATTTCTGAGTCTTCAGCTTGATCATCCTTGAGTAATTCATCTTCAGTATACTCCATAGAGACATCTGGTGAATGATTTTCAGGATTTTCTGTGGTAATTTCAGGTTCTTTTAATAGGTCTTCTTCTACTAATTGAGCATCTTTGTTAATAGTTTCTTCAGCTGGTTCAGATATACCTTCAGTTACTTGAACCTCAGATATAGACTGGGTTTCAATAATCAGTTGTTTATCTGCAATATCTTCAATATTTTGCTCTGGGTCTTCAAGAGGCTTTGTTTCTAAGCCATCTTTTTTAGAAGCATCACAGCTTTCAGTTGCATTATCTTGAACTGGAGTAACCCCATCATCGTCCTCCCATCGTAACTCTAAATCCTCTTCTTCTAACATTTCATCATCCTTATTAACCTTTTCAGTCTCAATTTCAGCTTCATCTACATTAGCAGCTTCAGGAAGTGCTGATACATGAGGATCCTGTGTACTTATCTTAGTAATCTTACTTGTAAGAGTATTATCATCACTATTTTCACCCGCCTCCAAAATCATAGGTTTGACTACAGATTCAGATAGAGATATACCTGAGTTTTTATCTAAAATACTTGTAATGTTATCATCAGATTCAGTATTACTTTTTTCTGAGACCCCTAAAGTGGTTTCTTCAGTCATTTTAGTTCTATCTTCAAAAGTACTCGTAATTTTATCGCCAGATCCATTATTAGTGGTTTCTGAGAGTCCTAAAGCAGCATCGTCAGACATCTTAGCTGTATTATCAGAAGTAGGAGGCATTCCTGCAGAGTCTTCGTTGGAAGTATCAATGTCTGATCCATTTCCAGTGTTTTGGTGCACTAGAGCTTCGTTCAATAAGTCGTCCTCTTCTTTACTGCTCGTTACCTCGTCCGTGGCACTCATTGTCAAGCTATATACGTAAATTCGGCGAAAAATCTGTTCTAAAAACAATGTTAATGGAAAATGTAAGAACACTCAGAGTGTATTCATTGGTTTTAGTTTATCGCTGAAAAATGTACTTCAAAATATAATAAAAGGGAGGTTGTTTTCAGTTTCAATTTCTTACTGTATTATTATTTATATATTCTACACCTCGCGCGGCGTCGCCTGTGCTTTTAGAAGTGACATTGACATTTATTTTGTTTGACATTATGGTGGATTTTTTAGAGGTGATACTCGTATTAGCTGCCATTTTTTACGGCTTGCAATAGTTGCAAGATGATAGGCACTTTTTATTCTTCGATTCGATTATTTCGTAATAGTTTATAATATGAGGTTGAGTTGAGATTGTGGTTGAGTTCCAAAAGAGCTAGATCTAGCTGGTTCTTTTGGTACAATTTGCACTGTAACTTTATGTTTAAGACCTCAGTGACCTTACCGACTATCACAATCACAAAATCCCAATCAGCCAATCACTACAGCTGCAAATGAAAACTATAATAAAATTTAAAAATGTAATGTTGATTGAGCCTGAAAAATAGAACTTCTTGCTATTGCTAGTAATGCCTATTACCTTGGTACACTGATAAGTGGTGAATTCTGAGCTGATGAGCACCTTTAATATTATACTCTTTGCTTCTGAGTGAGACTGATTTTTAAACTTTATTTCAGTTGTCAAACCAACATGATTTTTGATAAAAATTCTGCACTTTTTCATGACTTTTTCAAAGATTGACAATGACATTTTAATTTACAAATCTGGAAACACTGATGGCAACTGAAACGTACATATAAATATTTTGTTTGCTTTGATTGATTGCCGATTTCACTTGCAAATTCAGCAAAATTATGTGAAATTCCATCATAATTTACGTGCCAGCATTTCTATAAAACATCTTAATTTTTATTAAACCATCGATTTTTACTTTAATCAAACACCAGTCGGTCAAATTTCGTTTGTAATTACTGCTAATTACTTGATATAACTGCAAATAAATTGGTTTTTAATGCTGTAAAACTAGTTTTGGTCCATCAATTAACGTTATCTTCACGATTCGGTGAGGTCGGAAGGACCTTGAAGTGTGAAATTAGTAATTCAGTGCAAGTTTTTGAAAAAGAAAATTCGGTGCAACATGAATAGCCACAATTTCTTGTCCCCTCGTGTGATGGTTGGAGCAGCTATCGTCGGCATCGTGGGAGCCGCAGGAGTTTTTATATATGAACAGATTTATGCTGAAAAGCGAAGAGCCATGTTAGGTTAGAATACTTTTTTTTTGTTTCCAAACACCCACAATACCCAAATATTTTTAAAAGGATGTATTTAATATTCAAAGGTCATTTTCTTACAACTTATAAATCTATTTTGCAATCGTTTTTAAATTATTACACAATAAGTATGTAAGCAAAATAAAATCATGAAGCAAAAACAGTCTTGGACTTTGAAATGTCATATAGGTTAATTCATACCATAAGCAAAAGATTTTCAATAACAAATATTTTTAATTTTGCTTGTTTGAACTTGGTTTGAACTGAATCAACTACTGTACATACAGCCAATGAAAAAAAAAAGTAAAATATAAATACTTATTAGACTCTAATTAGAAAACTATTACCATATGCACAAGTACTTTTACAGAGAAAAGGGATTTCTGAGTCCTTCATTGCCCTGCTTAACATATGCAAGCTGGAAAATCTCTCTAGATTAAGTAGCCTTATTTAGGTCACCGCTTGTTCAAGGCTACACAGCCTTAGTAAGTACTGTGATATAAACCTGTATTAATTGCAGTTGACCTTATTTATAATTAACACAGTTTATGACACAAGGTATGGGGCAATAGTTGCTATCATCACCACAATTTTGAAACAATTAACTTCACATATAGCACAGTCTATTGACATGTTATTGCTAAACTATTGTTGTTATAAACATCAACCACTATGGTCAATAAGAGAAGACAATAAATAGTGGACTTTGGCTGCATTTACACCCGAGTTCACCATGGGGACACTGGGCATCGGACGCATGATCCACCTGCAACTTTTGTGAGCCTTTTCATCCACTCAAGTTAGATTTTGGTTTAAATTTGATTGCGTGGAAGTTATACTTTTTCCTAAATCCTAAGTTCCTATTTTATCCAATAAATATAAGTATCCTAAGTTATAACTTATGTCAGCTATCTGGACTGAAAATCCTGTCAAAATTAGTCCAGTCACTTTGGAGATTATCCAGAACACAGACAGTTTGACACAAGATTTTTTTAAATTGTGTTAGCATCATACACACAATCACTGCACATATATTTTTATAAACTGTTGTTTTAATGTTACAAATAGACACTTAAGTTTTTTTATAAGTATAGATGATGCAATATAGATCTGCATTTGTTTCAGTGAGAGAAGTAGCCAGGCTGGATAAACAGGTGGCTTCAATGAGAACAGAACTGGAGTCACTTAGGGAATTACAGAAAGAAACGTAAGTACACTATGCACATAACTAGAACTTCATAGTCTCAGTTTGTTCAAGATAATCTCACATTATTGACAGCCTCAGTGGCGTAGCGGTAGTGAACGCGGCCGCTACGCAGGAGGCGCAGGTTCGATCCCCTCTCAATGCAAATATTTGAATGCATGAATATGGGTATTTGCATTGGTCTGGCTGTGCCTAGAAGAGCACGTTAAGCTGTCAGTCCCGGTTGCCATACGAACATCTGTGGCAGTTATTACGGATAGTTGGATCCCTAAAAAGTCCAATAACAGCAAGTTGGGGCAAGCGCCCCACTTGCCCCCCATTGGGTACGCCTATGCTATCAGCTATTGTGTTCTCTACCTAGGCCTTTCTCAACAGAATCATGCGACGTCAAAAGCAAAAGAGGGTTCGAAAAGTGCGACCGGCTAAACCGACTCCTGCGGGCGACACCGTGGATGCGCCTGAGCATAGTTATATATCCGACTCCGAGTATATGACTGACTATGCCTCTGTCATAGGTAAGTGACTATTGTAGAAGTTGAATTGAATTGAATTTTTGATTTATTGGCGAACCCAGACATTCACCCAGACTTCCGCCAATGTCCGTGGTTAGAGAAATAAACGAAGGAGTTTGATCGGTACTGAAGAATATGATCGGTGACTCTTGCAACGATCCCAGCAGTGGTATCTAAACAAACAGAAACGACACAAATAAATACATGAATAATAATTAAATAAAATAGGTGGTTAATTATTATATAAAAGGTTGCACTGTTAAACACTTAAAGGTCAGATAGTAGGAATACAGGTACAACACAAAGATAGAAAACCAATCCAAAATTTAGAATTTCAATTGATTAGTTGTTATAAATCCGCCCAACATTTTAACAAAGGGGGTAAAGGACAGGGAAAGCAGATATTTCATACAGACAGGACGAGGGATATGAGGGGGTAGTAATTGTAGAAGTTATACTCCATTCGATTATGTACTTAACTAAAGGTATCTTGTAGCGTCTTTTTATCAAAGCACACATTTAACAAATAAACTAGGCTAACCAACTAATTGACTAGTGGTTCAATTTCGGTCTTTAGTCTATAAAAAAGTTTTTAAACAGAAAAATATTTATAAACTCAGTTGTCCAATAAAACATATTAGAGACATATGAAGATTGTTTACATTTAATTAAGTGCCTCACCGAATGGAAAATAGATGTTCGTATTAAAATCGGTAAATATATATTTTGTCAGTAAGTAAAGTTTATAATTGGTCATCAAATCTGCCGCCAGATGTACTAGATCTGCCTCTAAATGTATCGAACATTGTCAGTAGAATAAGATAACATGATACCGCGCGCCCGTGTGGACCACGTGGTCCCCACACCGAGAGATATGACCCTGGGTCGACCCGGGTACGCGGGATATGTCTATGATAATCTCACCTCCGGCAAACGACGGCCCACAGACGGCGTGCGTTTTAGTCGGTTAGAGTCCGGCATAACCCCCTCCACTGGTTGCGGCGGGCCAGCCTGACGTACAGTCAGAGTTCATAAGTTTTGTGTTTACAGATGTGTGTGTGTGTCATTAGATACAAATACAGTAATTTACCAACTTCGTAAATTAACTGATAGCTAAGTGGGTTAAGCAACATACTATTGATTCACAATGTTAAGAGGTTTTTTATATTTTTTATAATTTTCTTTGGAATTATTATATAACCATACTTTGTGGTGAATATTGTGTTTTTACAATTTGTGGTAATTTACACTCTGTCAATTCAAAAAGATTGTCATCCTATAAAAAGCGATTTCAGACAGATAGATTTAGGAATTACATATTGTAAATAAGAAACATTAAATGTCGTTTCTTCCCTAAAAGGAACAAACCCAATTGTGTTTTTTATAAAATATCACCTAAATCCTAATATCTTATAAAACGACATTTATTGTCAGAAAATGGAGAAGTTGAAGTTTACATTTGAAATAAAACCATCAGTAGACGGAAAGTCGAATTATATAGCCGTAACCGCAATTGGCACAATAGATGGTAAAATTTTCCGTTTGCCTGAAGAATTTCAAGCAGCATCACATCACAAACATATCCTAAACTCGAAAACTTTCAATACCGTGAGAAATACATTGAAAAAAAGATATCAAACTAGAAATGTTTGGATAAAAACAACAGAGGATATATTACTAACATATTTTGATGAGGAAGGAAATATGATCTTTCAGGACCAATTTTTAGAGGAAATTACCCAAGAACAGATGGCTATCGGTAGTAGTAAGTGTTCAGAAGATCCTATAGTGAAAATTTTAGAACAATTAGTTGAAAGTCAACAGAACAAAGAGAAACAAAGCTTTAGAAAGATAGCTGATAAATTTGTAATTGGCAAATTTGATGGGAAAAATTCAAGTGCATATCAATGGATGGAAGTATTTGAAAAAGAATGTGCGAGGTTTGATGTATTAAAAGGAGAAGAAAAAATTGAAATCCTTAGACTATTTTTTGAAAAATCCTGCACCGATTGGTACTGTTCTATGATGATAAAGTATGGTTTACAATCAGAGTGGTCTGAGTGGAAATCAAACTTCTTACAAACCTACGCCAATAAAGGTTGGAATACAAGCAAGTATGCATTATTTTTTAAGTATCAAACAGGATCGTTATTAGAATATGCTATTAAAAAAGAAAGACTTCTATTAGAAGTAAGAAAAACAATAGACGAAGGAACCTTGATTGA
This sequence comes from Eilema depressum, assembly GCA_914767945.1. Taxonomy (NCBI): domain Eukaryota; kingdom Metazoa; phylum Arthropoda; class Insecta; order Lepidoptera; family Erebidae; genus Eilema; species Eilema depressum. The sequence continues at coordinate 4,281,790 of OU612041.1, read as the reverse complement.
TATAATTGCTGCAGGCTTACCAGATTTTATAACAGATAGAATCAACAAAGAAGAGATTGTACAAACAAAAGATTTATTTAATGAACTTGGAAAGTTAGAACATTTGGTCGCAAAAAAGAAATTAATTAAAAAGAAAGATGATACTAAGCAGGTGAAAGAAAATTGTACAATTTGTGAAAGTTTGCAAAAAGGTGTGCGCTATCATTCGGAAGATGCTTGTTGGTTCAAACCCAAAACGAACAGCGGAAAAGAAAGAAATAACAAGCAAATAAAGCATATTAATAACTCAGAATTGGAATGTGAGCTACAGTGTGAAGACCCAAAAAACTAATAGTGCCGCCATTAATAAAAGTGAAGTTGGTATTGAACAAAAATATTGAAGTATTTGGTATCTACGATTCTGGCTCTAACGTCTCATTGATAAATTCCAGACTCTTGAAGATAAACAATAAAGAACCGCATTACTTCAGCAATACTAAGTTAAAAACAATTAATGGCGTGAAAAGGGCAATTGGTATAGTAAATATTGATATAACCATTTTTAATGTAGAAAAGAAAATGAATGTTTTTGTAATAGACCAAGAAAACTTTGATTATGACTTTTTAATCGGATTAGACTGTATAAAAGAGTTTTTCTTAATTCAAAACGAATATCTAGAAATTACTCAGAACGTTCCGATACAAAGAAATGAAATAGTTTCTAAGGAAACAAATAAGTCAGACATTGATATTTCTAAGGAAATAAGATCTGATTATTTAATAAACTTCAATGAGAATTTTAACAAAGAACAATTTAAAATTAGCATAAATCATCTTGACTGTCATCAACAGGCAGTGATTGATGCCTTAATATTAAACAACAAAAGTACATTCGCAAAGGATAAATATGATATTGGAATGGTAAAAGATTATGAAGCACACATTGATCTGTCAATAGAAAAATATTGTAGTAAAAGACCATATCGTTGCACAATTGAAGACAAAAAGGAGATAGAAAATCAAATTGGGCAATTATTAAAGAAAAAAATTATAGAAGAATCATATAGTCCATTTGCAGCTCCTGTTACATTAGCTTATAAAAGAGATGAGAATAAAAAATCAAGATTGTGCATAGATTTTAGAGATCTGAATAAAATTGTTGTGCCTCAATCACAGCCATTCCCACTTATTGAGGACCTAGTAGTGAAAACTAGAGATTGCAAGTTTTTCTCTACATTGGACCTAAATTCCGCTTTTTGGTCAATACCTCTACGTGTCACAGACAGATATAAAACTGCATTTGTCACCCAGGAAGGCCATTTTCAATGGACTTGCCTTCCTTTCGGTTTGAAGACATCACCGGCAATATTCCAAAGAATCATGTGTAATATAATACGTAAACACAAGCTTTCAGACTTCACAGTATGTTACATAGATGATATTTTAATATTCTCAAAAGCATTCTCAGATCATGTCAGTCATCTAGAACAGCTATTTCAAGCAATTAAAAGTGAAGGTTTAAGACTAAAATTTTCTAAATGCATGTTCGCAGCCGATTCAGTCAAGTACTTGGGTCACATAATACAGAATAATTCAGTTAGACCTCTGAAAGACAATTTAATATCAATTAAAAACTTCCCTGTTCCACAAACAAGAAAAAATGTGAGACAATTTTTAGGAAAAATAAACTTTTATCACAAATATGTGCCAAAAATAGCAATAAAATTGGAACCACTACATAACCTTTTGAGAAAAGGAGAAACCTTTAATTGGACTAAAGCATGCCAAGATTCATTTGATGAAATGAAACAGCTATTATGTTCTCACCCAATATTGACTATTTTCGATCCAAACCTGCCTATCCACATATACACAGATGCCAGTATTCTAGGGGTAGGAGCAGTTTTAAAACAGCCACAAGAAAACAATGAAGAGAAACCGGTGGCATACTTCTCGAAAAAACTTAATGAAGCTCAAAAAAGAAGGAAAGCAATATACCTTGAGTGCCTTGCAATTAAAGAATGTGTTAAGTATTGGCAGCATCTGTTGATGGGCAGGAAATTTACTGTTTATTCTGATCATAAGCCCTTGGAGAAAATGAATATAAAATCAAGAACTGATGAAGAATTAGGAGACTTAACATACTACCTATCTCAATATGATTTCCAAATTATATATTCTCCTGGAAGATACAACATTGAAGCTGATTGCCTCAGCAGAAACCCAGTTCTAGAAGCAAATGAAAATGTAGACGAACAATTAAAGATAGTCAATATAATAAAACTAGAAGACATCTTGGAAGACCAAGTTAGCAATGAAAATATACAGAGTAATAAACAAAAATTAATTACAAAAAATAACGTTTACTATAAGAAAGTTAAGAAGAAAGAAAAAATAATACTCTCCGAAAAATTCAGTATACAACTTATCAAAAATATACATACAGATCTAAGTCACATAGGAATTAAACAAATGCAAAGAATAATCAGCCCATGGTACACAGCACAAAATATAACAAACAACATAAAAAAAGTCTGTGAAGATTGTATAGTATGTATAAAGAACAAAACCAGAAGACAAAACAAATATGGACTGATGTCCCATTTGGGTCCCGCCACAAAACCTTTTGAGATATGTTCCATTGATACAATTGGAGGATTTGGAGGTTCAAGGTCAACAAAGAGATACTTGCACTTATTATCAGATCATTTCACAAGGTATGCATACATTGTGACGTCAAGTACACAGAATGCAAACGATTTTATTAAACTAGTGAAACAGGTTTTCGCGGAAAGTAATAACATTGGCATGATTCTCTCAGATCAATATCCCGGTATTAACTCTAAAGAATTTAAGAAATTTTTGAACGAAAAGAATATCCCAATAGTCTTTACTGCTGTGGACTCGCCCTTTTCAAATGGATTAAACGAACGACTAAACCAAACGTTGGTCAATAAAATCAGATGCAAGATAAATGAAAATGACGCAAAAATAGCGTGGACAACCATAGCACATAATTGTGTAAAAAGTTACAACGAAACAGAGCACACTGTCACGGGATATGCTCCAAAATATCTTCTAGATGGTACAGATCTGACAATATTGCCATGCGAGCTAAAACCTAAAAAGACAGAATATGATTTAATCAAGGACAGAAATAAAGCAATGGAAAATACGCTGAGATCGCATAACTACAACAAGAGGATTTACGATAAAAATCGAAGAGATATAGACTTCAATGTTGGTGATACCGTTTTTGTGGATAATGGAAACAAGCTAAATAGGAAAAAGCTCGACGAAATAAGAATCGGACCCTATAAGATTATAGAAAAAATATCTAACTCAATTTACAAGGTGAACACTAACTACAGGAAGTCAGAGTCGAACTTTTTCCACATTTCGAAACTAACTCCAGCTCCGCTAGGATATAATGAATAAGTGTTTCTTCTGCCATCTTTTCTCGGTGGGGGAGATGTAAAGAAAATTATATTTTCTTTGGAATTATTATATAACCATACTTTGTGGTGAATATTGTGTTTTTACAATTTGTGGTAATTTACACTCTGTCAATTCAAAAAGATTGTCATCCTATAAAAAGCGATTTCAGACAGATAGATTTAGGAATTACATATTGTAAATAAGAAACATTAAATGTCGTTTCTTCCCTAAAAGGAACAAACCCAATTGTGTTTTTTATAAAATATCACCTAAATCCTAATATCTTATATATTTATGACAAAAATATAATTTTAAATATTGATAAAGTAATTTTGCATGAAGTTGGCATTCTTTTTACATTTCATGTTGATATTTGCTAAAATTTAACAAATAATACAATGATATTAATTTATAAATGAAACACAAAAAGTGTTATTGCAAGATCGTAGGATTTGAACCATCAACCTTTGCATTTCCACAAACCTCATGCTTTAATCACTCGGCCACGGGTTGCTTACGTAGTGATAACGAAATTATCGATAATTTTCCTACAGAAGAACAATTTATGTGTGTGTGTAAATTGTCTTAAAAGAAAAAGGTCACACACAATGTTGACGCTATAGTTACGTAGGATTGTTACTGCACTTTTGAATTCGACTGTACGTTTATTTCGCACGGTAAAAAAAAAATACCGCACACCCCCACTCGCATAGATATAAGTTAGCAGAGGTTGTCCAGGGTCTTGCAGAGACCTCCATCGATCCTTCCGATCCTGCCGATCTTTTTGTTCAGTTACTTTTTTAATGAAGAAATAGGGGTGTCCCCGTCGACCTCGCTGGCTGGATACTACATTTTGGCGGCAGATCTACTATATTACTGACAAACTCCATTATTCTGGCGACAGATAAAATGAACATAAAAATTCCTGCATACAAAAGTTTAACTAAGTGGAAATTGAACCCGTGACATCCGACTTGGCGGACGCTTTAACGCTACGGGGTCGGGTCGTCAGTAAGTCTCTGCCTAGTTCTTCACAGATACACTAGCGTGAAAATAAGTATATAAACTAGGTTATCAATACTAAATCAGATAGGCGAATGAATGAACGATAAAAACTGTCTGAGCATGACTGAGCCATGTCTGACCTTGAGATAGCCCAATGATCTGAGGCAGTGACCGATTAGTTTGTTTTGAAAACAAATTCCGATTACAAAGGATTCAAGATACAATATTCTATTTCCTCGTTCATAATACAAGTTTCGCAGTATCGTATTCTGCGGATGATAAATATTTGGCGATGATCTGCCATTTTGAGTACTTACCAACATTGGTGACAAAATATAAACTTAGCTGACAAAATATAAATTTCACTGACAAAATATAAACTTTGCTGACAAAATTTTAATTTTACTGACAAAGTATAAACTTTACCGACAAAATATAAACCTTGCTGACTAAATATAAACCTTGCTGACAAAATATAAACTTTGCTGACAAAACATAAACTTTACTGACAAAATATAGACTTTTCTATTATAAAAATATAAACATTGTTGACAAAATATACATTAATTCCATTTTTAAAAGTTTTATTTTTATTTTGTGTGTTGTAGGTACAGATGGTGAAATGGACAGTGAGGAGTTCTACGACGTGGCGACAGACGAGGACGAAGATGACACGCTTCGGGAGTCTCTGAGGAACGGACAGAGCGGAGACTCCTTAGAAGAGGTATTTATTTAGTTATTTATGGAATTCTGGTCCCGTTCAAGCTGCACCGTCTGTTCAGTTGACCTTTCCCCCCGCCCCAGCCTCCTCATGAACCCCCTGATATTTGAACCCCTTTAACCCAATTGTGAATCTACCGGATTTATTGACATTTATGATTTCTGCTCCGCTCCCTTGGATAGGAGTGTGATCAGTGTTAATGTAGCTATTACGTGGCTAAAGAATTTTTGAAATTGGTTCAGCAGCTGGGGGGTTAAGGGGAATATTAGTAATATCGGTTACTAATATGAGGAATATTAGTAATATTGGTTACTAATATGAGGAATATTAGTAATATCGGTTACTAATATGAGAAATATTAGTAATATCGGTTACTAATATCCTTTTTTCTACCAATATTGAAGAATATTACAAGATTATATGTATTTAATTAAAGATGCGCGCGAAAAATATTACCCTCCTAGGCAGTCAGGTAAAAAATTAAATCGAATTTTATATCTATTTCAGGACCTGTCGGATAAGGCAGATGACTCAAAAGCCACATTCAAAAATGCGACATAGCTGTTAATAAGATTAGGTAACTATTTTAAAAAAAATAGTGTTGTGACGATTTCATATCTCAGCAGCACATTAGTCGATTTTACTAATATTCGATTCTTTTTTCCAGTCGAATCATCGCTAGAGGGAGATTTAGTATTAGCCAAATAGTCGGGTTTGGGGACAACCACCGTAGAAACTAGTTGTAAAACAAGACTTAATATAAAAGTACAGATTTGTTATAGTCGATAATAGCGGTTTTATTAGAGATAATATTTTTTCAGGAATATGTGAAAAGATATGTAAGCGCTCTAGTGCTCTTTGTCACCGTTACTGTAACGTCACTATCACCGCGTACATCATCCGGTCATCAATTGTCACGAATCTAAATGCGCACACCTTCAGCACGCGAGACATTTGTCTGGCATCTTGGGTCGTAATATGCTCCCTGTCTTGTCACTGTCTCTGATCGCTTCTGACGCGAAGCATCACAAATCGTTACAACTTACTGCATTAGAGAAATATGTACGCAACTACATTAAATGTATGATGAAACCGACACCATTCTAATGCGTTACGATACGTCAGACAAATATAAAGCTGTTTTCATGGATGATGTATGCGGTGACAGCGAGGTTGCCTTACTGCGGAGACAAAAATCACCAGTGAGTGCTTGCCTTATTGTTAAATTATTAATTATGTATTATGCATAATATTATTTCTATAACTGATCAAAAGTCTACTAATGAACACAAGCTTCTTATAAATAGTGATCTTGACTCACACATTTATTTAGGAGAAATAAATAGAAACAGTAAATTAACAATATCTTTTTTTTATCGTGCGAAAATTCCCCACAAATACCTCAACGGCCGGAGCCGGAGGAAGAGGTTATGTCGGACTCGAACCGACCAAAACGCATGCCGTCTGTGGGCCGTCACTTGCCGGAGGTGACATAGCCATATCCCTCGCACCCCGGCCGAATGAACAATATCAATGGCGTCATAATATGCCGTCACCATAGCTTATTTTAATCATAATATTATCTCTAATATACCACTCGCTTCGAATATAAAATTCCAGTCTATTCCATTATATAATAATGTAATCAATTGTAAAGATTTAATTTATATTGTAATCAATTTTGTTGGTGAAACCGTATTTTTTGTTGTAACATGTAATGTTTTGTTTTTAATTTAGGGTTTGTTTCAGAATGGTATTGTCCTTTCTTTGGCCAAAATATTTCACTTGTTTAAAAATCTCATGACTTGACAATTGACATGCAAAACATTTTGACGCGGACGCAGTCTGGTACATTATACGCGGACGCAATCTGAGACATTTTGACGCGGACGCAATCTTATATTTGAATACTGGCGTAATCGGATACACTTTGACGCGGACGCAATCTATCATATTTTTACAGTGACGTAATCTGATACATTTTACGCGAACACAATCTTATGAATTTTTACGCGAACTCAATCTGATCAGTTTTTACGCGGAAAAAAATAATATGTACTTAATTTTTTTATAAGGCAGAAATTTTGTTCATATCCCATTACGAAAGAGGCATAACTGTGTAAAGATTGTTTATTTGCGTCGATTTTGGACCCGAAAACTATTTATTAAGGTTTTCTAAATTTAAAAATTCAAGGTAAGATATTCTTTTTAAGTACCTAGTACCTACTGGTAAAAAGAACATGTAACAGGTTATGTGTTATTGCTCGAATTAGGTCTCCCCAATCTATAATAATGATTATCTGGACATTTTGAAACAAACCTGAAGTATGTTTTTTACTTAGAATATGAATGATATTATGAAGTGATGTAATTAACTAAATTCAGTGTACTCAAAAGTGTCTCATTTGTAAAGTTGTTTTAGGGTCAATTTCATTGAAAGAGCAACGGTTGACAGCGGCCGGAATTATAGAAATATTCTTGAGAAGGCTCATGCAGCCTCGCGACGTCTAGCGGCACTCTTCAAAAATGATTATGAACTTTTACTCCAGTAAATAAGATTCAAAATCCGCTGCTGGCTGTTACTCTCCAAGTAGAAATTGACTCTTATGATATTATTATGTTTATAATGTTGTTTAGTCGATTATTAGTTAGTTAACTAATAAAGTGAGCTAAAGTTGTTATAAGTACAATTTATTTTTAATCTTTTTTTTTTGTTATTATTAATAGCTGAAATGGCTCATAGCTCATAAAAAAAATCTTTGAGAGTATGAGACACTCCACTAGCTGAGAGAATCACATAGGAATTTGTAATATGGTGAATATTGCCATAGACTTAATAGCGAAGAAGTACAATAGGTATATTCATATTTTTCAATAAAAAACAATGGCATTACTAACTATATAGTAATATAAATCTCACATCGAGTAAATTATCTTATTACTAAACTTAATAATCGACTAACTACTATACAATCGATTAATCGATACAGACTATCGAATTAATATGTATTCAAAACTCGATTTATGAAGTACCTTATTACTAAATTCAAGAATCGACTAAACACAATACAATCGATTATTTAGTAAAGATTATCGTTATAATTTTATTTGAGAAGTACCTTAATACTAAATTCAATAATCGACTAAACAGTTCGGAATAACATAGTTCAAAACTCGATTTTCTCATTTTTCAGTTAAGTTCATAAAAAGCTTTAACAAAATGTAAGTTGTATATCTGTTTAGGGTTATTTTTTAAAGGTATGCGATAGATGATATTCGTACTAATGCCGTTTTTACATACATACAAATAATCGCGCCTTGATCCTCGGAGGGTTAGGCAGAGATGAATTAACAGTATTCATCATCATCATCATCATCATTTCAGCCATAGGTAGTCCACTGCTGGACATAGGCTTCCCCTAGATCTCCAATAGGACCGGTCATTGTATTAGGTCCCATGTAATAGGGAGTGAGCCTATTGCCGTATTCCGGGCACTATTTTAAACTAACAATTTTTTATTTAAAAAACGGTTTTTTAAATAAAAAATATTCGGCTATGCTATTTCAAAACTATTGTGATGTGATCCAGTATCGTATATGGCACGAATCGCATTTACACATCAATATCGTGTCAATAAAATCTTCAATATGTATTGATAGGCGATATCGTCGTATATTGACTGGGTAATTTCACCCTTATTTACTTTTATAAACTTTTTGCACAAATAAACATAGATGTACAAAGGCGAACTTAATGCCATGGGCATTTTCTGCCAATCAACCTTCTGGTACCTATCCTTATAGGTATAGTTTGTCAGTATTGTCCATCGCATACCTCTAAATTCTTATAAATACTTAATGTAGTGTTGGTGCTATGGCGAAATTCATTCTATACATATTTTTCTTCATATAATTGAATTCATAATGTACTTCATTATAAAAATTTAGCTTATTTTATTTTTGTATCACTTGATTATTAATTAAACGCAATAATGTATATGTTATATAATAATACTTTGTGTATAATAATGCATTTATGTTAGTTATTTATTTTTAATAATGAAATAATGATGTAATCATATTCAATCTTTAAATTCAACTCTGAATTCAAAATTTTTGGCTATTGGGATGTAATCTCCATCATGTGATTAAGAGGGATAATGTTATTTATAGTTATTAGGGGGTGAATAGGGTCAAGGGTTAAAAGGGTCAAGGGGTGAATAGAAATAAAATTCTCATTAGAAAATGTTAAATAATTTATTCATAAAATTACAAATAGTGTCTAACTAGATCTGATGATTCTGCATGGTTCTATTGAAAGCAAATAAATGCAAAATATATTTGACCGTTTATTTCTATTCACCCTTCGACCCTATTCAACCCTTGACCCTATTCACCCCTTTTTTCAACACCTCGTGTCAATACAGGTTAAAAGAGCATTTAACTTTTTATATTTTATACTGTCCTTAGCACTGTTATACATATTAAAAAGGAAACTGATTTGAAAAAAAAAACAGAATTATTACTAATCGCACCTTCCATTCTAATAAAAAATATCGGTTTAATCTTCATTGACTGCATTAGATCGAACAATTTATTGACCAGATATTTGTCCTTGACATTGACCTACACCTGTACCCAGTTCAAGGTCAAGTGATCTGTGTATTTATTTAAAAACCCGTCGATCGTTTCGTCAGTAGTCTCTAGTATGTAGATGACCTTTTTGATTGAAAAATGTAATTTTTTTATTTTTATTAATTCGAGCAAACTATCCTAGTCTGAATCGTGTCCTTTAATATTTTGACTGATTAAATCGTCATCCTGTATTTTAATGCTCACTCCTTTGCTCAAATATTATTCTCACTGAAAAAAATATTATCTTACAAGAAACTTGTTACGTGCTTTAACGCGATAATACTATAATTACTATTCTCGGGATATTTAAGGGAATGCTAAAGGTGGTTTGGGCACGCATAATGAATAAGTACTGAGCGAATGACACACCGAATATGTAATGCATGTGTAAGCGGGTAGGCAGAACATACACTGATCAAATTAATAGGCTATTTGACAACATTAAAAATATACTACAAATTATGGCCATCCTATTAGAAAATAACGTTAAAAGACCTACGAGACTACAATTTACTCTCAAATATGTGTATTTTATGAGAATTTCAAATATAAAAATGTTATATTTTTGTTGTTTATTGACTATGACAAAAACGCTTGTGATTGGTCAGAGCTCTGGGTGACGTCATTGCTACAAAATATCTCCAGTTGTATGAGCTACTATTGTTGGTTTCGGTGTTATTATTTGCTTTTTCCTTGATTATCGCGAGTTTTATGGACATATTTTGTGATTAAGTTCGAAATGGATACAAATTTTGTGCGATCCGATGATAACAGCAACTTACCTAAAATAGAGTGACGTCACAAATCACACGCATCGCCATGTTTAAATATCCTAGCGTTTGTCGCGCACTTTTGAAAATTCAAACTTTAGCATTGATTTTTTAACATAATGCATTGTTTTTTTACAGAAATATTAATGTGATATGTTTATACTGTAATAAGCAATCATTTAAATTGGTTTTTGAAAATTAGTCAAATAGCCTATTATGGATTGAATAATGAGTAAGTTACTAGAGTAAGCACTCGAAACCGGCGGGCTTGCATGAAAGATTTAATCACAGTTAAGTAAGCTCGTGAAGTGTGTAAAGACAATAGTAGATTACCCAACAAGTGAAAAAAAGGTGAATTCTTTTCGAGGCACCAAGTTGTATCCCGAGAGGAGTGAAGGTTTCTCCGGTAGAATCCCGAGCGTAGCGAGGGGTTCTAGAGAGAAACCTGAGTGAATCGAGGGATACAAGAGCCGAGATGAATTCTTTTTTCACGTGTTAGGTACTCAACTTTTCACCATTGACTACGAGAAAACGATTACTCTGTGATTATGAATTACATTTTGTTATGGATAGTACACAAAAGAAGCAGCAAATTATCAGTAATAGCTACCGTTTTAGCGCGAAAAGACTCAGGAGTCTTTTCGCGTTCGAGAATATGAGTTTCATTTTCATCACTAGATGAAGTCATTTTATGATTATGAGACAAACATAAACTTTTACAAGGAAAATTACACAGAAAATGGCGGCATTTATTTTTCTTAATTTAAACTGAGCCACATCAATCCATCCAGCCAGTGATTACATTTAGGTGGCTTTTAGTACGTTTTTATAGTGAGAGTGTGCAACCTCTTTGCATGTTTCACTAGAATCCGTACATTCGCGCATGTTCCAAATTCAAATTTTTTTATTCACTCGGTGAAACAAAGAGCGTTTTATTCACTGTTTTTGATGAATCACGGGCCCTTTTTCGAGTGTCAATGGTGAAAAAGTATATGTTCCACGGATTACGCTTGTAACAGTGCTGAAATACCAGGAACCTAATGTACCACACAAACATAATAAATTACCCGAGGATAGTAGGTAATTCGAATGAAATATTCACGCACAATATTTCTCCTTTTGACGCTTTTCTTTTTAATAATACGCAAACGAAAAGTTCGAACGGTTTTTGATATTGCTTCTATAGCAGCTTTATACATTCTATATTGCTTTACAATAATTAAATACAATGGTTTCTATGTATAATACTGGACTAGCAGTACCTACCGTAAAAGAAATAGGTATTCCACATTGTTCAACTGTTTGACGGGGTGAATAGAGATCAATGGGTGAATAGAAAAAAATGGTCGTTAGATTTTTGAGGTAATATAAACTTTAAACTCTGTGATATAACATTTAATTTTGTTTACATATTGTAAAATCCGTTCCGATGCGATGCGATGCGGTCCGTTTGGTGGGGTTGGACCTTATTAATGCTGTTCATTATTACATTGAACTAGTCCATAGCTTCATTTGAAAGAAAATAACTACAGAATTTATCTGAACATTATATTTCTATTCACCCTTTGATCTCTATTCCCCCGGTACAAGACAAAAAGTTTGGTATCAATTTAAAATCATTAGGCCAGCAACAATGCACTACTTTGTAACTGTCATACAATTAGCATTATAAAAAGGTGCGCTATTCCTATACAGATTTTTTTTATAGTTGATAGGCTCGCGTTTGACCACTATCTCACCTGTTAGAGCTGTTGTTTATGCGTCACAACTCACAAGGAGCTTAACAGACTGTCCAACGCTGCTGGGGCGCCAGCGGCGCCGCTGCGTCATAACAACGCTATGGCGCCGCACCGCTCGTGTGCCCGCCAATGTGGCGAAATTTTTGCGGTGCGGCGCCGCAACGCATCGTGTGCCCCCGCTCTCAGTGACGATGTGTTCTACAGTGGAGCACGCTTGCCTAGAAGTAACGTATTCACTCTAGTCTTGAAGACATCCAAGTTGCCATCCAAGAAGACATCCAATCCACACATATTCGGGTAAGGCATTCCACTCCTTAGCAGTACGCATGAAGACCGTATTGCCGAATTGTTTAGTACGTATAAGTGTCCACGATGTTACGGTGTATAGGTCTGCGTCCCGTTTAAATTCGAAATTCATTCCCACCTCACGCAGGAGCTGAGATAATTATTTTTGTTCTAGGAGGAGCTGGTTTAGTAGTATAACATAGAAAACATTGTTTATAACATAAATATGAATTGTATTGAGAACAAAATCAAGGAATAGTTAATAAACAGAACGGCTATCATGAAACGTACTCCCGAAACTTCAGATCAGCACCAAACACGAACGAAGACGTTAGGTACCATTAAGTTACTTCGGATTTCTGTCAGTAGGTTTTAACGCCGAACATATGAAGTGTCCCGTGCGCGATGACGGGTCATAGTCAGCCATTTATTTTCGATGTGGAACAATACAACTTAAAGCGTCAGTAGCTCCTAGTGGTTAAGGAGTCGGCCTTACGATCGAGAGGTCCCGGGTTCGAATCCTGACCATTACACTACCGACGTGAACCCACTTTTTAATACAAGCAATTTAGCCAAGCTGGACAGGTTAGGGGAAATAATAGTAATTTCGGTTGCTAATATTCTTTGAAAAAAAAAAAAAATCTTTTGGACGTTAATAATAATAATTGTTGCGGTGGTAAACTTAGCTTAAGTAGAAAATATTAATTCTACGTAAGCTAAGTTTACCACCGCTTCCAAGGCGCTAGTGGAGAAGAAATGGCGCAACAACCTCTACTGTAGCATTTTTTAAGCCGTAAAATTTTACTATAGGTAATTTCTTAGGCCTAAATGTGGACGTGGTTAAATCAAATACATTTAATAAGTTTCATGGTACCAATTACCCGAAAATTCGTCTGTACGTTCCATGGTTAGCGTACTAATTTTGTTTCCACATGCCTGTTTTGTACCGTAAAACGGGGTGAATACGGTCAGGGGGTGAATAGATATAAAATGGTCGTAAGAAATTTTTGAATATTATTTCTCACAAAATTTCAAGTATCTAAAATTAGATATATCATAATTCTGGGCATTATTATATTGAAATAGTTTCTTTTTAAAGAAAATGATTGCTGAAAGTATTTGACTATTTCATTCCTATTCACCCCTTGGTACCTATTCACCCCTTTTCACCGATATGTATGAAAATTCGATGTTTCACCCTATTAATAATTGTAATTATTTGTTTAGGTACCGATAATAATAATATGAAATTATATGTACTCACTATTAAATATTTATATATTAATTTTGTTAACGCAGTACTCGAAGTTGTTAATAGATTGTAGGCATTTTGGGATACCGTTTGGTGTTTATTTTGTTAAAAAAATAAAAAATATTATTCTGATATGTCTTTTTTTAATAATGGAATATATCTTGACCCTAGTAACGTCACAAAATATACTCTATTTGCGCAGTTGTAGGGTGACTAGAGCTCACTGGAGAGGTGCTGTCAGTGGGAAGACCAAAGGCTTGTCCTGCTTGTCTTCGGCGCTGACGGCACAGAATCTCTCTGTGCTTACAGGGTCGGCAGCACAAGTGTGATGCCCCTGATGTTGCACACGTCCATAGGTCACGGTGACCACTTTCCATCATGGGGCCGTGTGCTTGTCTGCGACCTAAGTGGTACCGTATTTTTGATGTTTTTGAGGATAGCCCGTAGTGCTGCGGCGGTGCAGGAGCTCAAATCCACCACCATCATCATCTTTGTGTAGACGTATTTTCTTGATTGCATCCGTGGCCAAGATGACCTCGGAGCTCAGGGTCCGCTTTCTGGCTCTTCCTCCTCCACTTCGCACGATCTTGGGCATCCATGGTAGTGAGCTCAAATCCACCAATCATAGTTTAGATATTTTGATATATCCAATCCGCGCAAGGCAGGGCTCAAAAAGCAAATACTTTACAAATGGATTTCCAGTTTCCTCCAGTGGGGGCAAAGTCGGTAGGGGGAGGGGTGGGGGAAAGGTATTATCCCGATGTGTTAATAAAATAAAACTAATACATTTACGAATTAATTTAATTCTATGACTAGAAAATATCACACACACTCAAATTAATTATACGAGTATTATACAGTCTATACCGTACGTAGGTATGTCGGTTGATCACTGGCTAGTGTCGTAATATCAGTCCAGAGGAGCTACTATAGAAAGTACAATCAGCATCAAAAATGTATGAAGATTGAAAAGATTTGAAAATAAAAATGTAAATGAAAGCCACACTGATAGAGCCCGCTAGTTCGATAGATACAGCATTTTCATTATGAGAAGAAACATAAAATACTTTACTTAAAAATTGTTTTAAAAATCTGAAAATCCTAAGTGCTTTGGACAGCTTATAATTTTGACTATACGTCCGAAAGCGCAAACGTGAGAAGTTGCTACGAATGTTTTATAGTAGCCCCCATAATTGAACTTCGCGGACCACCACCCTATTTCTTAATACCAAGTAAATCTTATTTGTAATACATCAAAATACACACTTCATCAGTCAATTCTTTTTCATCCCACCATCTCGGAAATACTATTTTTGCTCTTCGATAACTGAGCGTAAAAGTCGTTTTTATCCTCTAGAGAGGTAAAGTAAATTTGAATTTAGAACATCGTGTGTACTAGGTTTGTGGACTCAAAACATCATTAAACCTATTTACTTCTACCTCTATGGTGCCGAATTTATCATACAACTTTTTTTTAATTCATGAAAAACTCAGACTCGTAACCTCCTTGGTGTACTTTTTTTTTAATTTGCTTTGCGCGCATCAATTTTTTTCACGTCATATTGTTGTCATTGTTGTTGAATTTTTATTTTGTTGTATTTTATTACTAGTATTAATACACATATTATACAGCCTCCATGGCGTAGTGGTATTGAACGCGGCCGCTACGCAGGAGGCACGGGTTCGTCCCCGCTCAGTGCAAATATTTTTTATGCATGAAAATGGGTATTTGCATTGGTCTGGTCGTGCCTTGGAGAGCACGTTAAGCCGTTGGTCACGGATGCCATACGAACATCTATGGCAGTCGTTACGGGTAGTTGGAGCCCTAAAAAGTTCAACAACAACGGTCTTGCTGCATTGCTTCGATATCGCCTAATGTCATCATTGGGTTGTGGAGGTCAGATGGCAGTCGCTTCACGGCAAATATCGAGGTCCAGCCAAATCCGCAGTTAAGACTGGTAAAGCGGACCCCGGACTCCGAGGTGAAAGCTTCGGATGCTGACTGGGAATTAACGCTAGGTAGGAGAAGCATTTCATTATTTCCTCGCTGAGGTGGGATGAAAAGTTACGTGTTGCACTCGAGTGCAAAGATTTTTCACCTTGTGCTCTTTTGATTCCCTCGCGAACGCTCAAGATTCTAATTTGTGAATCACTCGCTACGCTCGTGATTCAAATTTAGAATCTTTCGCTTGCTCGGTCATCAAAAATGAGCACGCGGTTAAAAAGCAACTTTGCACTCTTGTATAACAAATAACTATTATACAAAGCAACTTAACATCGTAAATAATTTATCTTATCATGGTCTTGGTTTAAAAGGAGAGAAAATATGGGAAACGGGCGAAAAAAAAATGGCGGTACAAAGTTCGCCGGGTCGGTTTCCAGACGACCAACAATTTTGAGAGCACCCATCACCCCTTATTATTACCCGCACTAAACAAGTCTATCGTGGCCTTGCTGACGGTGTTCCTATAACTCTGGATCCTACCCTCGTGTATGGTGGATATCTCTCCAGTGCTCGGCTGCAGCCCATTCCTCACTGGTGGCACTTTGCGACCGTTGGCTAGAAGGTTGCTGAGGTCTGGTGGTTCTGGAAGAATATGTTTTAAAGTTAAATTCCAAGGTCTTCGAGGGCCAAGCCCAATATGAAGTTTGGCCTCGTCAAGATCTTCGGGACTAAAGCCAAATATGTAAAGCACTCACGGTATTTCTGTCCTAATGTGCTTGTCTGCCACCTAATTCGTACAAAGAAAAAAAAACTAAAAAAAATGTGGCACTGTATACACTGTGAATTATCGCAATTTGTCAAAAAGGTACTGCTGGCCGTATAGAATTTAAAAATAAAACTAAGTAAGTAACATTGTCAACCACTGTCATACCACTGCAAAAAAATGCCAATTAATTTTAGACCTTACCGTTATGCTTTAAAGTCTAAAATTAAATGCCATGTAGTAGAGTGAATGCTTGTGAATTGAATCATCGGTCAGCACATAATGGCTGGTGCTGATGACAGCGTCACTGTACAGGATCGGACCGGATCCTGACTGTACCTACAACACGCATAAAGAACCACTTCAAAAATATTACATACCTTCATCTGCACTTTTGGTTTTCTTCAGCATCCCGACAATACATGGCCCTTTAGCCAACGACCAAGACGGAACATTATCCTCTCTCTTAATAGGATCCAATAAAGTCCTTCTAGCTCTAGAAACCAGCGGTAAATCCGGCCTCCCATCTTCTAAACTCTCCAATAGATTATTCCCTACTGGTAACCCTGACGTTGGAATAATTTCGGCTGGTAACACTGGCTGTTCTAATTTTGAAATTTGACCTTCAACGGTGAATATTTCGTTTGAAGGTTCATCTTTTGGTATGGTAGGTCTTATGTCAGCTGAATGGTTGGTTTCTGTACTATCTTGAGAAATGAGATGGTGTTTTGGTGAAATGGACTCTATCCTCTTAGGAATACCGTTCAGTTTCGGCAGCTGGTCTTCTAAGGGTAGGGGAGGGGCTGACGCTTTGTAGTGGCTATACATGGTACCGATTAGCTCTTCTGTTCTTCTGAAACAAGACAGGGTTGATTAAACATAGCCTATGTTCGTTCCCAAGGTCTAATATATCTCTGTACCAAATATTATGAAAGTCGGTTCAGGGGTATAGTATAGGCCTGAACGTGTAATAAATTCGCATTTATAATATTAAGTTTAGAAGTACGGATTAGGTGTATTGGACCCACGGAGTACGGAAACGAAAGCTCCAAGACCTTTTTTTGATACCACTTACCTATGTCGCAGACAAGCACACAGTCTACCTAATAGAAAGTGGTTCTGTGGTGTATAGATGAGTACAACACCAGGGGAGTCACACTCGTGCTGCGGACCCTACAAGAACAGGGATATTCTGTGCAGTCAGCTCAGAAGGCAAGCTGGACAAACCTTTGGTTTGTGTGTATGAGTGGTTACACACACAAAACCTCTCCCATCACCTCCAAACCATCCACCAAGCAGATTGTAGGTGTACCGACATGCAGATGGTGTGGCATGGGCCCTGGTCCACGAAGATTTTGGTAGGGCCTTATAAACCCTAATCTTAAAGCCTACCATTCACAGGTGCGCCTATCCGCTGGACTTGTCTAAGTCCGATGTGGACAAACTGGATGGATTTGTCCACGAATGGGTACCTACGGCTCGGGGATCGGCTCGCAGTGCGTGTAGTGAATGATGGGCTTTAATGTTTTTGTGCTTAAGCAAAAAATAGAATAATAACTATTATTACTTACCTAGTAAGTGGAATGATGACCGTCTGAGGTGGAACAGTTGAAGGGTGGTATGCATTGGGACCAAAGCCGTCGAGGTCAGAATTCCTCGTCACCTGTGAAAAAAATAAAATTAAAATTTTAAGAATTTCATTCAAATGGTGTAGGGTTGTCCAGGGCCTCGATTCTGCTAAAGCACAACCACTGTCACACCACAGTGACTGCTAGAAAATTTCATTTTATTTTAGCCTTTAAAGTAACGCAGTTAAAGTTTAAAATTAAATGGCTTTTTGTAGAGTGGACGAAAGCGTGTAATGAAAATATTGTCATTGAATTTTGGACCTTAATACTATAGCAATAAAGTCGAAAATTTAATGCCAATTTTTGCAGAGACTGTGGCACGACAGTGGTTTAGCTTTAGCAGAATCAAGGGCCTGGTTGTCCTGGATATTGGCTTTGTGAAATTTAAGATACGTACCTCCATGACTCCTATCTGTGTAGTTCGGACGTGGTAGGGGAAGTTCTTGTTGGCGAACACTGGTAGTGTTAGAATCTGAAATTAAAATTCAAATCATGTATACAAATATTTGCACAAAGTGGGAATCGAACCCGCAACCCCTGCGTAGCTGTCGAGTTTGCCTACTACCGTCACGCCACAGAGGCGGCAGCGGCATCTAACGAATTCGAACTTAATACTGAGCCTGCATCGCGCTATGAAAGTTATTTTAGGTTAGTTCGTGACATCAGTTTTTTTTTTGTATGGAACTGCGGGAGTGGTAAGTATCTAGCTAGATCGTTGTATATTTAAATTTTGCATTTAAAAGATTAGAAAAATAATAGTGGTGTTTTTTTTTAAAGCAAACTAAGTATATTTTTTTATTAGTATATGATGTAACAATATTCTTTTATTTAAAAAAATATATATTTTTTCCTCCCTAGAACGTCTTCCGGATAGATACCTTGTGTTCGCGCGGAAATCCCTGCTGGCCAGCGGTTACGTTGAACTCGAATCGATTAAAACCGCACGCCGTCTCGGGCATCAAACGCTGGTGTAAGGTGGCCTTCGCACCCCGGCTGACCTTTGACTCGAGCCAGATACCTATGCTACCCCTCTAGATCTGGTTAGGTCACACTGAAGATGGAACTTACCAGGAACATCATGTGTCCGCTGAATGAGATGGTAAGCAGAACTGCTGTCACCACGCTCTCACGCACCCATTTATCTGTAAAAGTAGATTTAAGTAGTATGAAGATTGTTATCATAGACAGCCTCCGTGGCGTAGCGGTAGTGAACGTGGCCGCTACGCAGGAGGCGCGGGTTCGATCCCCACTCAGTGCAAATATTTGTGTTCATGAAATATGGGTATTTGCATTGGTCTGGTCGTGCCTCGGAGAGCACGTTAAGCCGTCGGTCCCGGTTGCCATAAGAACATCTATGGCAGTCGTTACGGGTAGTTGGAGCCCTAAAAAATCCAAAAAAAAAAAAACGGTCTAGCTGCAAAGCTTCGATATCGCCTAATATTATCATTGGGCTGTGGAGGTCAGATGGCAATCGCTTCACGAAAAAATATCGAGGTCTAGCCAAATCTGTAGTTAAGACGGTAAAGCGGACCCCAGACTCCGAGCTGTAAAGCTTCGGATGCGACTGGGAATTAACGCTAGGATGAGAGAGAAGATTGTTATCATAGACATTCGAGTACATGCACCCTGCTACCTGATGTGTAATTCTCTTAGCACACAGCATCGTCGAGCACAGCGCTATAACAGCCTTGATATAGATTGTCATCGGTCGATCTCCAGTGACGTCATCCAGTCCGACCAATGGCAATCTCTATCGATGCTGTCGCTGCGCTGTGCTCAACGCTGTATGCTTAGGGAATTACACATCTGTCATTTTCATCCTTGCGTTTATCCCAGTCGCATACGAAGGTGAAAACCTCGGAATCTGGAGTCCGCTTTTTCCAGCTTGGATGAACTTCGACATTTTCCGTGAAGTGGCTACCATCTCCTCCATAACCCATATGGAAGTTCTGCAGTTAGTTTCAAATCGTCCGTCTGTCCACCTGGCTACTTCTCGCGGTCTCCACTCCAGGATTTGTTTGCTCCAACGGCCATCGATCCTTCGACAGATGTTGCCAGCCAGCCTACACAAAAGTAATTTGCTGCAAAAACCTACCTATATAAGCGTTAGCTGTTAAGATAAACATTGGGCCCGCTTGGAACCACAGCGAGCCGCAGACGAAGAATGGACCGTAGAATATTTTCTGGAACAAGTCATTCACGCCAAGATTAATATCAGGGTAGATAAACTAGCAAAAAGTTGAGCTTTGTGAGGGTTCGCTTAGTTAAAGTTTAGTTTAATTCTGTTGCAGCGATGTTAACTCTTTAGTTGCCCTCGATTCTGCTGAAGCAAAATCACTGTCATACCACAGACACTGCAAAAATGCCAATAATTAATTTTAGTCATTCATTCATTCTATAAATAGCCATTTAATTTTAGACTAACGTCGTTACTTTAAAATCTAAAATAAAATGCATTATTTTTGCACTGTTCGTGGTATGACAGTGGCTTTGCTGTAGCAGAATCGTGGACCAGATTGTGGGATAGTGTTATGTTAGCTCCATAGATGATACATATAGGATTGGGATGGTTAGCTCGCTTGCTTGCTTCGCTCGCCCTTATAAATAATCGTGATTTCTCTAAAGGTAATATGGTAAAACTCACTTTTTCTGGATACTTCTTCACGGTGTACAAGGTGGCAAAAGAGAATATGACCCACGCTGTGACCCGCAGGACGATAAGTCCGTATCCAGCTGGAGATTGGTACAGGTACAACACTTCACCTGGATCAAAACCCTGTGGGATAATTTGTAAGATCGTCAAAATTTATTATAAGTTTGCGTACAAAATTTGCAGTTTGAGATCCACTTATTGCTTTTAATTTCTCTGAGGGCCCTATACAGTTGGGTTGCGGAGCCCGGAACTGGGTACGAAACCTCCACGTGGTGCACTCTGGGCAACGGAGACGGCAGCGACCACCGATAATCGACGGGGATGGCATCAAGAGGATTTTCGCTGGGCCCTTTACAGAATATTGATTGTGATTAGTCGATTCTCTTGGATGTGCCCTCCGATGTGACGTGAGGGCGGGTGACGTCACCGCGGTCACATCCTCGATAGCGATTGTGATTGGTGACAACGTAGAGCACATCCTTGATATTGATTGTGATTTGTCGATTCCCTTGGATGTGCTCGTCGATGTGCCCATCGACGAGTACATCCTAGAAAATGAAGATTAGAAATAAGAGCCATTCATGACTGATGTTTACCTTAGCTTGGTAAACAAAGAGTATAATATAAGTGACTACATAAAGGCACATGAACACGGTCAGCTTGACAGTGAAGCCCACTTTGAGGCGGCCACGTGTGATCGTGTAACCCTTCGCCATCAGCACCAGGAGGAGCAGGAACGTCATCTCGGAGACACCGCAGATGAACTGACCTGGAAAATTTACGCTTTGATTTATTATTACACTGGCTGACACCCACAAGGAGGTCCATTTTCGCTTCTTTTGATCATCTCCGGTTCTACTCAACCAATTGTTTTTTTTTTCTTTTTATTTAACTATTTGTTTTTCTTTTAAGTCTGACCATCGCAAACAAATATGACAAGAATTGAAGATTCGGCGCAACTGATGGGAAGTGGTTATCGTAGCCTATGTACGTGTGCACAACTTAACTAAGGTCGTTACTCTCGTGCTGCCGACCCTATAAAAGCTTTCTGATGCCCTTCGAGAAGAACCCTATATTGTAGTCGTTTGGGAAAACCACAGCAGGGAGATCATTCCACAACTTCAGGATGCGCGGAATGAAGTTCCTTTCATACCTCACTGTGCGCAACGTTTCCGGTTGCAACGTATGAGAATGAATTCCCTGACTGCGGTGACCACTGTGGTCGCCGATCAAGATTACCCTAATCTAATATAACTGACCAACTTATTGGAGATCTATAGGGGAGGCCTATGTCCAGCAGTGGACTTCCTATAGCTGAAATGATTATAAACTTACCAACATAATCACTTACCAACAATCCTGGCATCATCACCCCCCACGCCGGTGGTTGCATATCCCACATACGACAGCGCGTCAAGCGTCACACCGAAGTGCTGAGTCGCTATCGATATGAGGAACAGCTTGTACGTCGAGTGAAGCAAGTGCCGAGACTTCAACTCGATACTGCACATCACTACTGCGATCATTAACACCACGTATGCGACTGTGAACGCTAACAGGACTGGCAGAACATCTGTAAGGACAAAATTCATGCTATTTTCTAGTTGTGTCCTGTACTAAGTCTTGGTTTTTATCAGTAGTCTGGTTTTCCGGGAGCGTCGTCTGACCTCTCAAGCAGGAAAGCCTGCGTCAGAGGAACGTCTTGTTTAGTCGGCACACTGACTACTAAGTGAGATTGACTTGGGCCTAAAAGATGGGCCCTGTATACCCACATACTAAAAGGATAAAAGTCATAATGGGAAAACGGGGAATTAATTTTTACATTTTTCTTTATTCTAGCACCAGTTCGACCAATGACAATCTTTATCAAGGTTGTTGCAACGTTGTGCTCGTCGTTGTGCGCTTACAGAATTGCATTGCTGATTACATAGAGCCCGAGATCCACTCAACTATGCTCTCTGACTCCCCTGACTCGGAGAAGAAAGCCTCGATGATTCAGGTAAACGAGTCTCTTTAAAATACTCTTATCTGTATGGTTCCCTCGATGATAGATACTCACAGAACTCATCCGCTGAGAAGTGCTCATGCCAAAAGTCTCCGTCCGGCCCATTCGTCATCAGAAACTTGTACCTCACATCAAGACCCTGAAAACATTATAATATACAGATAACATAATATGCGATAAGCTGGCTATAATCATCATCTTCATGCATTTTCCTGATTGCATCCGTGGCCAAGCTGACCTCGGAGCTCAGGATCCGCCTTCCGGCTCTTCCTCCTCCACTTCGCACGATCTTGAGCGTCCATGGTAGTGAGAGCATTTGCACGCATGTCACCCTCCACGACGTCAAGCTAGGACTTGTTGCTGCTGCTGCTGGCTATAAATGTGGTCCTAATAAGACTTTTGCGGAACTATTTACTGATCCTGCATCGAACAGGGAGATTTCTCGCATTTGACAACATTACAAAAAACTGGTATGTTGGCAAGGCATTACTAACTCAGGGGCGTCACACGCGCATCGATCCTGTAAAGACCTTTTAATGCCCTTCCTGAAGACCCTAATATTTCTTAGGAAAAAATACAGCAGGGATCTTTCCACACCCTGAACATGCTTAGAATGAAGTTCCATAGGTCCCACCGCATCAAGTGGTGTTTGAGGATGAGTCCCTGTCTATGACAAACGGTGCGATAATAGAACGTGGCTCGCAGTCGCATACGCAACACAGTATGACGACAATCCAAGCATGATGAATCTTGAAGAC
This sequence comes from Eilema depressum, assembly GCA_914767945.1. Classification (NCBI taxonomy): domain Eukaryota; kingdom Metazoa; phylum Arthropoda; class Insecta; order Lepidoptera; family Erebidae; genus Eilema; species Eilema depressum. The sequence goes on along the minus strand of OU612041.1, from coordinate 4,258,214 downwards.
CTACTTCCATTCCTTGTGTTAGCATTTATTAAAATACATTGTTTATTTTTAAACATAAAGTAGCTATACTGACTAGCAACATGCATTTAGCAGTCATCTATTTTTATCGATTTAATGTGATCCTCAAAATATTACAAATAACAGTTAAAATAAATCTAGATATTATTAATGTATATAAATATATTTTATGAACTTACTATCCGGTCAAATACATTGATTAAATTAGCCATTTAGATATTTACGCCAACAACTGTCATGGCGCACTTCCGCCCGAGTTGATTTTTGACCGGCTAGTAAGGATGAGATCATTGTCGTGTCGACCGTCGAACAGTGTACTGTGTTTTATTGTGAAGCTATAAGCTGTGAAATATTGGAAAATATATGTATCGCCGAGTATCATGGATTTCATTAACTGACCCCTTTTATACTTGTTCATAAGAAGACCAAGAGTCATCTTGTCCCTTATCCATTTACCTTCTTACTCTCACAGTTGCTTATAGCAATGTACCACCAGCGTTCCCTCGCAGACCTGAACCTCCTCGAGTTGTGGCAGGAGACCAGAAGCTTCTCCGTTTCGCCAGAACTTCCTTGGTTGTTCGTTTCAGCGTTTAAACGCCGGCGTCTGAATCGCTCGTATAGGTCCAAGGAACGTTTGATTTTGTGCTAGAAAAAATTGAGCATTTTTAAAAAGAATATTAAGTAGTAACCGAAATTAATAAGCATCATCATCATTCTTCTGCCAATCCTAAACCCCTGTTAAGACAGGGACACTGACACTGCACAAAAATGTCATCAATTTTAAGACTTTATTCATATAGTCTGAAAGATCAAAATGAAATGAAAAATAGTTCATTAAGTTAGAATGAAACTTTAAGCATTCAGTATGATAACTATTCAAATCGTTATAAGATAGAAAACCCTAAAAAGCGAATACAGCTTAAACGGGACTCGAACCCGCGATATTTCCATAAGTGAGTTCATTACTGTTTATACTGGAGATTGATGGCACTTGGTGGAACTTGCTACACATATTGAATAAATCACTTGTACTTTTCCACAAATATTTATTTATTTGAACCTTACCGGTTTCACCTTACGGCATTATCAAAGGTTTAAACATTGTAAACCTTTGATAATGCCGTAAGGTGAAACCGGTAAGGTTCAAATAAATAAATAATTGTGGAAAAGTACAAGTGATTTATTCAATATGTGTGTTCATTACGTTTTTTTATTCACTCCACATAATGCCTATTTTAGACTATAACAGCGACTTTTAACTTTTGCGGCCGGGACGTCATTTGCAAATCAGGGTCCCGGTCGCATCCGAGGCTTCACCTGAGAGTCCGGGATTCTCTCATCCAGCCCAAACCACGAAATGGCTGAACTTCGAAATAATTCAAAACATCCTTACCTTACTCCCATTTCCATTATTAAACAATATCTCCACATCGTTCATCTTTCCAAACTGACTTCCATTATGCTCCGAACCGATGCTCTCCCAAAGCTCATCTTCAGGGACCATAGTGGTCGTGAAGTTCAGGTCATCGGTCGGAACCAGCTCGTACCAGGTAGTGTTGACATCTGGTATAATAGGCCTGGTGCCTCGTGGAGTAGTCTTTAAGAACTGGTCGTAGTAGGTCGGCTCTGGAGGTACCAGTTTCGTAGAGTTTTTGGTCTTCTGTTTTGGGGTTGTTGGGACTGGTTTTTGAGTTGTGGTCGAACTAGAATAGATTGGATTATTGTGATTGCTAGCTATTGCATACATGCATACATACACGACTTTATCCCCGGATGGTTAGGCAGAGGTGAATTATCTGTCTGATGTTAAACATCCCTTAGTTACCTTGGGGTGTGGCATTCTACTCCACCACCGGGACCACGCGGCTATTACATGTGGTGGAATGAAGGAATGTAGGCCCGGGCCGGGATAAAATGCTAGACGATACCACAGAATAGTACTTTGTAATAAAGCTTTCACAATAATAGATTATTATAAGGATAGAATAACTTTTTCGGTTTTGATCCCCGCTCAGTGCAAATATTTATATGCATGAATATGGGTATTTGTATTGGTCTAGTCGTGTCTCTAAAAAGTCCAACAACTGGACTAACTGCTGGGCTTCAATATCGTCATTGGGTTGAGGAGAGGTCAGTGATGGCAGTTGCAGTTCAGAGAAAATATCGATGTCCATCTAAATCTGCAGTTAGACTGGTAAAGTGGACCCCAGACTCCGAGGTGGAACCTTTTTGCCTCGGGTGGTTCCTTCATCATCATCAAGTCGTATGGCACCTACCTTTTTGAAGCGGGTAGTTCCTTGTTAGCCTTCCTCAGCACACAGCCAGAGAACTCCGTGTCAGGGTACCAGTGAGATAGCCTTATTATTTGGTTCTGTCCGGCCTTATTTAGCACTTCCTCACGTTGTTTGCAAGACTGTGAACACATTTAACACGTTGAACGCCATGTCGGACAATGGTGTCCGACAGGCGAGTTTCCCCTGAGGCCAGCACATTTTACCATGAAGTGTCCAAAATCGCCAAGTTGTTTTTTTGTAAATATTCTTAGGAAATAACTCAAAATTAATGGCCGACTTACGGGAATAACGATATTGTCATTATTTCCTGAGATATTATACATCAGACAACATTGTCCGACATGGCCTGCGAGAGAGTAAAACCGGTTTTTTCCCTCGCAGAGGCCGCGCGGGTCACATTGTCAGCCCCCTCCCGCCACGCTTTTTTTACGATTTACGATAAAAAAATATTTTTTTAACCGAATCTAACAGATAAACCGAAACAGAGTAAACCTTAAAAAAAATTCTTGTTAAAAATGCCTTCTTACAAAAAACCTTAAAAAAAATTCTTGTTAAAAATGCCTTCTTCCAAAAAAATATGACCTACTAAACCCATTACTTGTTTAATATGTACTTGACTGTAACAATTGAACAATTCAAAACACTTATTTTACACACCTAGAATATATTTGATAATAATTTATTGAAAAGCCTATAATTTCTAAGTCCTTTTGGTTATTCTCGGGCCAAGCGGCAAAGAAGTAGGTACTGTGGGGCCACGCGGGTCGCGCTGCGTACGATTTAGGCTTGTATTATTGACCGACAACTCAGAACAGACGTTTAAACATAGTCCTGACTGCCGTACAACATTGTCCCCACGGCCCAAACGGAATATACTGATGTCGCCCAACATTGTCCGACATGGCCTGAATGAAAATATATTGTATTATTCCTTGGCGTTCAACGTGTTAATGAAGTATATTAAAAGTCCGTTGTTATTATGAATCCCGAGAGCATCTTCACGCAAGCAACTTCTAATGCCCTTTTTGAAGAACCCCATATTGTGGTCGCTTGGAAAAACCACAGCAAGGAGTTGATTCCACAGCTTGAGCGTGTAGTGTACACCCTGCCTGTGGCGAGCGGTGCGATGATAGAATGTCACAATTTTAGACAAACAATTCCTTTAAACACAAGCCATTGTACCTACAGGTGGTAAAACACACACCACAGACACACACACACACACACACACACACCACAGTAATGAAAACCAATAGTTTTTTAAAGTAGCTAGTTTTTTTGATTAGAAGGTAGGTATAGCCATGTATAATGAAAATAACAGCTAATCTCGACTTTACAAACCTTGTCACTGTGGTATACCGAAGGCCACTGGCTGTAGTCATCATAATACAGCAGTAGATTGGGTATACCCATCTCCTTGTCGTACTCGATCAGGTACTCGAACTTCCCCTCGATTGACAGGAAGCAGAAGCGAGCGAGGAATGCCCAATTCTGTGGAAATATTGCAGTTTGTGAGGATTGTACGTTGGAGGTAGAACAAGACGGTATTTCCGTCCCAATCGAGCAGTCCGACTGGGGAAGTACCTCGCCTTACAAAATACTGCGGCTAAATAACCTCATGTTGTGTTCCCGGCGGTGAGTAGGGCAGCCAGAGCTCATTGGAGAGGTTTTGTGCTATCAATGGGAAGACCAAAGTCTTCATCTTCTGCGCTAACGGCACATAATCTCTCTGTTTTTACAGGGTCGGCAGCACTATGTGACTCCCCTGGTGTTGCACTCGTCCATGGGCCACGGTAACCACTTTCCATCAGGTGGGCCGTTAGCTCATATGCGACCTACAATAAGTAGTATAATTTTTTTTTTTAATAAATCTACTGAAGAAAATCCTTATAAAATATTTCTTAATCTGTCTGTTTGTTCATTATGCATGAACGCTTGTCTGCCACCTAAGTGGCATAAAAAGTTATAACACGTTGTACTTTAATAAGTTTACCACAATACTTACTTCTTTGGTATCGATTCTTCCCTCCACCCATTTCGCTTGAGCCCGTGACGTCACCAGCAGGCACAGGAGCAGCCCCGGCAACCGATGCATTATCGATTTAATTTATTTTAATGTTTTTATTAATTTGTATATTTTTAGTTTACTGAAAAATTAAACACGCTGTAGTTTTATGAACGACAATATAAAATATATTACAAATCCATAAAGGACATAAATATCTATAAAAATAATAAAAGCTTTTAAGCGCAAAACTCGAGAACGGCTCGACCAATTCGGCAAGTTTTTAGGGATTCGTAATTTAAAAAAAAAACAGTTTTCCACGCGGACGAAGCCGCGGGCATCAGCTAGTATCTAGATAAACAAAATTGAAGTGTCTTAGTTCTGTTTAGGTACGAGTATAATGAATGATGCATTATGTCCGTTTGACTGGCTAATCTCGGAAACAGCTGAGCCGATTTGACCACTCACACCTGGCAGATAGCTTTTTTTTCTTATATCGTGCGAAAAATGTCGGAGGTTATGTCGGACTCGAATCGACTAAAACGCACGCCGTCTGTGGGCCGTCGGTTACCATTAGAGGTCAGATTGTCGACACTGGCAGATAGCTTAATATTATAACTTTATAAGGCTAATTATTTTCACAAAAAAAATTACTTAATATTTTCTAATAAATACTAATAATACATAAATTTTTATTTTAAAAAAATAACCAGAATGATGAACCATTAGATGCCATTAGATTACATTTTCATCGTTATGTACCTACTCTCTGTGCTGAAAATATTTAAGTACAGCCAACAGAAAAGGTTCGTGTTATTTTTAATTACGAATTTCTCTGAATCAAGGTTGAGCGTTAGAAACGTATGATATTAAGTTTTTAAATAAATGAATATTATTTCTAATCTAACGATTTTACGCTACATTGTATTTTAGTTATTTTATTTTTTAATACGTTTTATGCACAAGTACAATGGCGAACTTAATGCTACAGGCATTCTCTGCCAGTCAACCAAATATGGTGCAGAAAAGTTAATTTAATTTTGATTATTAATTTTTAACTCATACATACAATTAATAATTATTTAATCATGTGACACGACATATGTACTTTTGGATAATTTCTATTATTTATTATTAAACATAAAAAAATCGTACTCACTCTTTCCGAATCTATTTGCAGAAGTTGATTATATTCACAATATGTGTCGTCATATTAAAAAATATACATTTATGGTGCACATATCCACGTTGATACATGGTGTGCACATTTGTTTTGGAGAGCTAACGTGTATTGTTGTGGTATAACACGTTGCCATGGCAACGCGTCTCTGTAAAGTCGCGTTCGTATACTCTTCAATTAATTAATCTGCTTGTGTTTAAACGCCGGCCAGAAACGCACGGCATCGGCAGCAGAATGGATAGTAAATATGGTATATGGTATATGGATGGTAATAAATAAAAAAAATAAAAATGGATACACATACAAATGGATACTTAATCATTAAATTGTTTCATGTTTATTGCTTTGCAGCTTCAATTTCTGGGTGACTAGGTATAAAAAATAATGATGAAGGTTAGGGCGGCAATCCCACTCTGCTACGCTTTTGCATTGAACTTTAATCTAGTGTATTCAAGTCAATTTTCTTATTTTTTTATAACATTTAGGTGGCAGACAAGCACACGGCCCACTCGATGAAAAATGGTTACCGTGTCCTATGGACGTATGCAACACCCGGGGCGTCACACTGCCGACCCCGAGTTATAGTAAAACCCTATTTTTGGTGAGCAAATGCAAAAAAAAAAAAACAATTTTTTTCGTCTTAAGTATTGTTTTCTAAATAAAATCAATACAATTATAGGAAATTTATTTACAACAGAAGGAAATTTAATTCAAAAACAATACTTTATAATTTATTTCCAGTCGAAAATTCTTTTATAAATTCTTTATGAAATTTCTGGAACAAATACACCATCTCCCTAAGTGAATCGAGTTGCGGCAGTATCGTACTTCTGATATGGTATGTGCCCGCTTCCTGACCGAAGTATGATCCTGGGACCACGCAGATACCGGTTTCTTCCAGCAGTCTAAACGAGTAGAACTCATCAGGTTCCTGTCCAGCTTGCTTGGCTGCTTCTACCGCCTTTGGAGGTATCTCCAGCCGTGGGAAGGCGTACATAGCTCCCTGAGCAAAAGAAAAAATCATTACTGGATCTGTGACTTCTATTTAATTATATTATTGGCTATTGATGTTATTATTAGAGAAGATGCTTGGAGCTGGTTCCACCGGCCTGGGACCCAGTTCCTCTTCCTCCTAGCGTTAATTCCCAGTCGCATCCGAAGCTTTCAGCTCGGAGTCTGGGGTCCGCTTTTACCAGTCATAGCTACAGATTTGGCAAGACCTCGATATTTTCCGTGAAGCGATTGCCATCTGACCTCCACAACCCAATGTTAACATTAGGCGATATCGAAGCTTTGCAGCTAGACCGTTGTTTTTGGACTTTTAGGGCACCAACTACCCGTAACGACTGCCATAGATGTTCTTATGGCAACCGGGACCGACGGCTTAACGTGCTCTCCGAGGCACGACCAGACCAATGCAAATACCCATATTTAATGCACACAAATATTTGCACTGAGCGGGGATCGAACCCGCGCCTCCTGCGTAGCGGCCGCGTTCACTACCGCTACGCCACGGAGGCTGTCAAGGCGGCCTGGGACCCAGTTATTCACATAAAACAAAATACAGCAAGACTTAACGACACAGTGAGCTCATTCTGCGTAAATAGTAACACCAACAATTCATCATGATTCGGGTACCTACTATGAGATAGTTTACACTTCAAAATATGTGACAACTACCATCTTTAGTCAACCCCCGACCATGGCTTCTGAAAAGTCGCCGAAACATGGGCTTAAAAATGTAAATAATCAATACCAAATGAATCCCGATAGAATTAGTTCCAAAGTGATTTCATTTCAGTGCAGTTCATTCGTCACAGAGTGATATTCGCGTAAACTTCCGACAGTGTACAGCACTGCAATTCACTAAGCGAGCACAACGATGCGACAACGATGCGAGGCGCAACGTAGATTGTCATTGGTCAGATTGTATCACGTCATTGGTGTGCACGACAATCAATGTGCTGAACAGTAGGTGAAGAAAAATGGACCGCAGGCCAGCAAAAAACGATCGCGCTGCACACGGCACCTTCGGCCAGCATGAACGCGAGTTTGCCGGTACATGTAGCAAGGAGAGAGAGAGAACGCGGCGTCGGTGTAGGAGAGAGAGAGAGAGAGCGAGAGCGCGGCCGCAAGCAGCAGAGAAAAGTAGTTAGAACCCGTATACAGTCCACTGAAGGATCGCGCGAAGTGAAGTAATGTAATTAATTAATAGTAAATTTGTGCCCGTTCATTCCTTTTTTTATTTATATATTCCGATAAGTATAAGTCCTTGAAGTATCGCGCGAACATTTAATGGTCCTTCCGGAGCCGAATTTAGGAATTGAAGCCAGTAAATAAGAAAAATTCGGAAATGGTAGTGACACGCCGACAGGGAGAGGAACCTGCTGCCCAGGGAGCTGACCAGGGGGCCACCGAAGAGGCCCAGGACCCCACGACGCGCAGCGGTTCACAAGAGGCCACGGAACGAACTACGACCACGGATGGCTTCAGGCCGGCTGAGGAGACGCCGACCCGTAGCAACGCTGAAAATAATGGGGAGCATAGCTCGCAGCGCACCGTGCGGCCGCCGAAGTCACACCGCTCCACCAACTCGAGAAAGAAAAAAGAATTAGAGGTTAAGCAGCGTCTGGCAGAGCTGAAAATAGAACAAATACGAGCTGAAGCTGAGGTACAACGGCTTCGCCTACTACAGTTGCAAGAAAATAGTACGAGTGAAGACGAGTCCGGGGATGACCTGGCATCGGTTCGCATAGGTACGTGGCTACAAAGAGACACTGAGGCGCCGCAAACACTCGTAAGTCAAGACAACATAGGATCCACAGGCGACGACCATACAAAAGGTAAGCCAAGTGAAAAAGAAGTGGAAAAAAGTGACTGTAAAGTGAACGAAAAATCAAGAGAAAGTGCCTCGGTGAAAAATCCCGTAATTGACGTGTCTACGTTAGCTGCCGCGTTGTCTCAAGCGATGAGAAGCACCAGGGAGCCACCGAAGTACATGCAAGAGCTGCCTTTCTTCAGTGGGAGCAGCACGGAGTGGCTCGCCTTTAAAACCACATACGAAGAATCGAGTTTATATTTTACAAAAAATGAAAATATTGCAAGAATAAGAAGAAGTCTACGTGGGATTGCCAAAGAGGCAGTCGAGTGCCTACTATTAAGCCAACCAGACCCCGAAACTATAATCAAGGCTCTAGAAAGACGGTTTGGCCGGCCGGAGGCCCTCATTCACGCTGAGATGGAGAGACTCAAGACCCTACATAAGCTAACTGATAACGCAAGAGATTTATGCGTCTTCGCGGGAAAAATAGCCAACATGGTAGGGACCGTAGAAGCATTGAAAAAGCCGCACTACTTACATAGCCCGGAAATGAGTAGGATTATTATCGAGAAGCTTACACCTATAATAAGAAACAACTGGTACAACTTCTCGGCTAAGAAAAATGAAGATATACCCGAGCTTAAGAAAATATCGATGTTTTTATCAGAAGAAGCAGACAAGTGCAGCTCCTACGCGTTGCCAGAAGCCACGCCCCGAGATGAAAATAGAGGACACGGGTACCGATCCCAAAAGACAAGAAGAGTAGAACAAACACTTTCTGTAAACAAGAAGACAGCAGAAGATACGTGTCCACAGTGTAAACATGATCACAAGTTATTTGAGTGCAAACAGTTCATCGCGTTAGATACAAATGCGAGATGGGAAGCCGCCAAGAAATATAATATCTGTTATCGCTGTCTACAAGGCAAACACCGACGCATCACCTGTAAAGCGCCCAGGTGCGGTAAGAACAGCTGCCCCATGACACATCACAACCTCCTGCATCACGATAAGCCACCGGGAGAGTACGCCTCGACGAGCGAGGTAACTAATGACGCAATCACAACCTCGGCGGCCGAGCTGACGATAGCAGCAAACCCCCTCAGCAACAAACGAAAGGCTTACCTGAAGATAGCACCAGTGACACTAAAAGGACCCCGTGGCAGCATTGACACGTTCGCATTATTGGATGAGGGAAGTACCATCACGCTCATTGACGAAACAGTAGCAGACATTATCGGAGCAGACGGACCTAGCAAAGAAATATGGATTCAAGGCGTGAACAGTGACATGAAACACACAAGTAAGACAGTCAGTTTACTCATCAAAGGTAAATACGCCGAGGACGAGCATGACGTGACCGCGCGCACCATGGAACGACTCCGTTTCACACCCGACACCGTGTACGAAGAGCATTTAAGTGACTGTGAACATTTAATAGACATACGTGATAAAGTGATATACGAAAATGCTTCACCGAAAGTGTTATTAGGACAAGACAATTGGCATCTCATAGTGACCCGTCAGCTGCGCACCGGGCACCGCGACCAGCCAGTAGCTTCACTCACCTACCTCGGGTGGGTGCTCCACGGCTGCACCGGCGCGACGACTGCAACAGTATCATTTTGCGGTAAGCTACAACAACACGAAAACAACACAATTGAGGACACAGTTAAAAATTATTTCAAGCTCGAATCGCTAGGCATCGAACCTAGGAAGCCGCGGCAAGATCCCGAGCATCAAGCTATGCAGATACTAGAAAACACAAGCCGCCGGCTGCCAGATGGGAGATTCGAGACCGGCTTACTGTGGAAAAATGAAAATGTAAACATACCAAATAACTACGTAGAAGCCGAGAGACGTCTGCTTACGCTCGAACGAAGACTCGATAGGGATGAAGATCTGAAACAAAAGTATGAAGAACGGATGGAAAACCTATTCAAGTCAGGCTACGCAGAACCAGCTCCTACACCACCACCTACAGGGAAAACTTGGTACCTACCTCATTTTCCGGTCATCAACCCCGCCAAGCCGCACAAGCCGCCGCGTCTAGTTCACGACGCCGCTGCGAAATCAAAAGGTATGTGTCTGAACGATATGTTGCACTCCGGCCCTGACCTACTGCAGTCTCTACCGGGCGTTATTATGAGATTCCGCCAACACCCGTATGCAGTCAGCGCCGACATAAAAGAAATGTTTATGCAAGTAAAAATAAGAAAAGAAGACCGGGACGCACTACGCTTCTTGTGGAGAGGTCAACAACGCACGGGCCAACCAAACGAATATCGTATGACGTCAGTAATATTCGGAGCTACGTCATCCCCTTGCACAGCACTCTACATCAAGAATAGAAACGCGAGAGACTACCTCGAGACACACCCGGACGCCGTAAAAGCCATACAAAAGAATCACTACATGGATGACTACTTACAAAGCTTTCCCACCGTCACAGCTGCGCGAGACACTACACAGACCGTCGACATGATACACAAAAAGGCGGGCTTCGTGCTAGACGGATGGACTTCAAACGAAAAAACTATCTTAAAAGGTTTGTCAACACCACTTGATAACAGTACGACAGTAACACTCGGCGGGCAAGAGACAGAAAAAACATTAGGTCTACTTTGGCACGTCAACGAGGATCACCTTGGCTTTAACGCGAGCAACTTGAAAATATCTCAAGAAGTGAAAACAAGAACGCGACCGCCTACAAAGAGAGAAGCCCTCAGTGTGATCATGGCCTTATTCGACCCATTAGGCCTCATCTCGCCGATAACGACCCCAGGTAAACGTATCTTTCAAGACACCTGGCGCTACAAGACAGAGTGGGACGACCCACTGCCCGAAGAACTCCGAGAGCGATGGAACAAGTGGTTCACTCAACTCAACGAAGTAGAACAGCTGAGGATACCCCGTTGTTATGTTCAAAACAAGTCATCAGTCATCTCGCATCAACTACACACGTTCGTAGACGCGAGCGAGGAGGCGTACGCCGCAGCCGTGTATTGGCGCACACAACACGCAGATGGCGCCACAACAGTATCCCTAGCAGCCGCCAAGAGCCGAGTAACCCCATTAAAACCCGTATCCATACCAAGACTCGAGCTTCAAGCCGCCCTACTGGGGGCCCGCCTGGCCCAGACTGTGTTGGAAGAACACGAATATGAGGTAACAAACAAAATCTATTGGTGTGACTCACGAACTGCACTAGCTTGGATAAGGTCAGAACCCCGCGTGTACAAGCCCTTCGTCGCTCACCGTCTCGCTGAGATAGAAGAATCCACTAAGAAAAATGAATGGCGGTGGCTACCTACTCGACTCAACGTGGCAGACGACGCGACACGTGCGACCCCCGAAGGCTTCGGGGTCACCCACCGATGGTACACTGGCCCCACATTCCTTCAGCAGCCCGAATCAGAGTGGCCGATAGAAGAAAAAACCATTCGCTACGACACAGGTGAGGAGCGAGAAACATGTCACACGTCAGCTTCACAGAAAACGCACAGTACAAGCGACATACTACGTATAGAAAAATACTCGAAATGGACGCGCTTGATAAGAACGACGGCTCGAGTACTACAGTTCATTGCCCTGTGTCGCCGAAACAAGGTCAAGGCCATGGCTGCCCGCAAACGAACCCGAAAAATAGAAAAACAAGATCCCGACTGGCGTAACAAAAAGACTATCCCAATACCTAAACTTAACAAGGATAATGCAGTCAAACAAGGTAGACAGTGTTACCTAAACATACCGAGTGAATATTTAATTCGTGCCGAACAGCTGTGTATCAACGCCAGTCAACGAGACAGTTTCGCGAGTGAGATACAACGTTTGACAAGAGGTGAAACGAACGTTCGAGACAACCGTCTGACATATGTGGGTGTGTACATAGATGACTGTGGTACACTGCGAGTGAAAGGTCGGATATCAGCTGCGAAGGCGATAGGAGAAGACACGTCAGATCCAGTGGTACTCGACGGGAAGCATCCCTACACACGCCTCTATATTAAGCACGTACACGAAAAACTACATCACGGCGGGACGGAGATAACAGTCAATGAACTCAGACAGCGTCTATGGATCACGAAGATTCGACCGGCAGTGAAAAGCGAGATAAAGAGATGTATATTCTGCCGTATAAGAAAAGCGAAGCCGGCGACACCCACGACCGGTAACCTACCGGCCGCCCGCCTAGCCCATAATACACGCCCTTTCTCATTCACAGGTCTAGACTACTTCGGCCCCATCGAAGTCACCGTGGCGCGCCATCGAGAGAAGAGGTACGGCGCGCTGTTCACGTGTATGACCTCTCGAGCCATACACCTCGAGGTCGTACACTCACTCAGCGCCGACTCAGCAGTGTCGGCCCTAAGACGATTTATCGCGCGGCGAGGTTGCCCCAAAGAGGTTTGGAGCGACAACGCTACGTGCTTCAAGGCGGCCGAAAAGGAGCTAGCAGAGGCTGCGCGCGACGCACTACAACAAGAGGTTACGAGTCATCACATCGCGTGGAGGTACATACCACCATCGGCCCCCTTCATGGGAGGGGCATGGGAGCGCATGGTGAAGGCCGTTAAAGAAGCCCTACGAGTCACCATGATAGAAAAACATCCTAACGACGAGACGCTCTTGACCTTACTAACCGAAGTCGAGAACATCGTAAACTCGAGGCCCCTCACCCATGTCTCGGTCGACCCCCGTGACCCCGAGGCATTGACCCCAAATCACATTCTCATCGGTCCCAACTGTCACGTGCCCCCACCCGGACACTTCTCAGCTGACGACGTGTCGACTCGCCAACAATGGAAGCGAGCTCAAGCCCTGGCTGACATCTTCTGGAGGAGGTGGGTGAAGGAGTACCTGCCCCTACTGCAATACCGGCGGGAGTCCAGTAGCAGCGGCGTTGCCCCGAAGGTCGGTGACGTAGTCATCATCTGCGACTCTAACCTACCCCGCAACACATGGCCGCGCGGGCGGGTCAGTCGAGTCTACCCAGGTGCTGACGGCGAGGTTCGTGTAGTAGATGTCATCACTAGCGGAGGCAACATCTTGCGTCGGCCTACGAGGAAGATCGTCGTACTACCAACGGAGTTCGCAGACGTAACCGGGTCAGCGACGGCGGGAGAATGTGCACGACAATCAATGTGCTGAACAGTAGGTGAAGAAAAATGGACCGCAGGCCAGCAAAAAACGATCGCGCTGCACACGGCACCTTCGGCCAGCATGAACGCGAGTTTGCCGGTACATGTAGCAAGGAGAGAGAGAGAACGCGGCGTCGGTGTAGGAGAGAGAGAGAGAGAGCGAGAGCGCGGCCGCAAGCAGCAGAGAAAAGTAGTTAGAACCCGTATACAGTCCACTGAAGGATCGCGCGAAGTGAAGTAATGTAATTAATTAATAGTAAATTTGTGCCCGTTCATTCCTTTTTTTATTTATATATTCCGATAAGTATAAGTCCTTGAAGTATCGCGCGAACAATTGGAAATCGACCAATGACAGTGTCTATCGCGCACATCGTTGCGACTCGCATCGTTGTCGCATCGTTGTGCTTGTTAGTGAATTGCACAGCAGTACATTATTTTCATAATACTTACCTATTCTTTCCTCCGTGATTATTCCGTACGGAAAAAAACTGGTATCGCTTTATGTTAGCTATTAATAAGTAATATAAATAAATAAGGCACAAGTTCTTGTAACTAGGTAGTCGTTATACAGATAGCGCGCCTTTTCCCTATATGACGTGTCATAGGTCATCATGTATACAGATAGCCAGGTTTGGATATATCCGGGATTGGTGCTCAGATGAAAAAGAACGCTACCGAGTTCCCGAGCATATCTGGATCTCGATTCTGCTAAAGTAAAACCACTGTCATACTATAGACATTGCAAAAAATGGCATTAAATTTAAGACTTTTCCCAATAGACTTAGAGTTTAAAATTAAATGAAACTATTTCATTACACTTTTTCATTCACTGTACAAAAAGTCATTTGATATTAGACTTTAAAAGCATTACTTTAAAGTTTATAATTAAATGGATTTTTTGCAGTGTCTGTAGTATGACTGGTCTTGCTTTAGCAGAAGAAGGGCCTTGTTGTTCAATGATGAAAGAGGCTTGTACAAATTAGATATTAAATAACTAACCTGTAATCCATTACAACTAAATCCCTCCATATTATTGAAAATTTGTTCCACTAATTTAGCTCTCGTTGCAAAGGACTGTAACACATCTGACTTTTCTTTCGTATAGAGCTCATATGATGGCTCGCCTTTTATGGGAGGTTTCACCACGCAATACACGGCAGACTGTCCTATCGTATTAGGACTATGTCTAGAAGATACGCTCTTATAAAAATTAGCTTGGACTTCAGGGTCTATATTAACCGCTTCTATCCATCCCCCACGCAAACCACACTCTCCCATATAACCTTTAGATGTAGACATAAGAGACATCAGCTCAACCTGGTTATAAGGAGCTTCTATTTCTGTTAAAACTTTTTTTAAAGAATAAAACTTTCCTTTGTATATATTATGCTGATACACTTCATCTGCACATATAAGTAAAGAATGCTTGTAAGCGAATTTTATTACAGTCTCAATATTTTCTCTTGTCAGTAGCTGTCCAGTTGGGTTTCCAGGGTTTATAACTACCAGTACTCTGACTTTAGAAGTTCTGGAACCTTCTTCAAACGATCTTTCGAGTTCTTCAAGTGTCAATGCCCAGTTTTTACCCTCGTCAAGATAATAATCAACTTGGTTTAGACCATATTCAGCTAGAGTTGCAGAATACAGTGGGTATTGAGGTATAGGGATCATGACACCAGATTTGTTACCATTTGTATTATCGATGAATAGTTTTAGGCAACTCTTGATGGCAGCGGAAGCTCCAGGAGATAGGATAATATTTCTCCAATCGGCTCTGCAGCCGTCTCTGTTTTCTATATAGCTAGCTACTGATCGCCTAATAGTTTCAATGCCTAAAGAACAGGAATAAGATCCAACAGAATTTCCACCACAATCGTTTAGAATTTCTGCAGCTCTGTTTTTGACATCCTGAGGGAAATTTCCTTTAGTTTTTATAAATTCTGGATATGAAACACATGCTATAACTTGCCTTATAAAAGATATAGGTGCTTGTCCTAACGCGTGGCAGTCGCCTATATTCGCTTTGATGATCTTTTTAAAAGGCATTTTGACTCCTTCATCTAAATCTTTCTTGATCTCTGCGAGTCGACGAAATAAGGATCCATATATGCCGTATTCCATTTTTATAATATGTGGGTTTAGCGTTTTGTACGTAATTGATTTCTCGTACGGTAATTGTTGATCCATGTTTATTAAAATTTTATGTATTCTGTACTGTTTCTTTTTATAGACCATATGGCAAGCACACGGCCCACCTGATAAGAAGACGTTACCGTGGCCTGTGGACGCAAATACACCCTGAAGAAACCTTCTAATGCCCTCCTTGAAGAACCTTCTCTGTTCTCTCTTCTGTATTCTGTATTATTTCTGTATTCCTGTAGTACACTTATATGGCTTCTTCTTCGAGTCGAGAGCAATTTTCAGCGGAATTAGACACTTCTGTAACAAAAGAATCGAACATGTTAAATTTTAACGGAGGCTATGTAGCGCACCAATGTCAAATCTATTGGTACTATTCAAATGAGTGTGTTTATATACAAAGTCTGTTAAATTCCATATCGTTACCTACAAAGTAATTCACACAATTAATATAATAATTGTACACTTGTTTATTACCCTTTTGTTGCGCGTTTTACCTCTATCCCGCAAAGGTTTGCTGGGAGAAAACTCAATACTGAGTTAAGCTCGCCTTTGTACATCAAAATTAAATTGTTGTGATTCTGAATGTATTATTTTCAGTGTACAATAAATAATTAAGAATTAAGTTTAATTATTTAGCGGCGGTGAACTTTTATGATCGTTGAGAATGTTAAAATGTAAACTTTACGTATGTATTATTTATAATGTAGATGGATATTCTATTTAATCAAAATGTTGTTATACGGTTGTAAACTTAAATAATTTGAATTTGTGTATGATATAATTATAATTTTATTATCTTTTATTTTTATTTTAAAAAGAATATTGGTTATCCGAAATGACTAATATTCTCGTTAACCCCTCCAGCTAAGCTAAATTGCTTGTGTTAGGAGTGCGTTCACGTCGGTAGTGTAATGGTCAGGATTCGAACCCGGGACCTCACTCTTTAACCATTAAGCTACCGACCCTTCAATTAGGTATGAAATTATAATGATGTAATGTTATCTATGAACCTGTTACGGTTTTGGTTGGTGTGTCTATGACGCACTTGGTCGCGTTGTTGTGCTGACTGTACTGACATTATACAAGTTATACGGTAACCTATTGAAATATCGAATTTCTGTTACCCGAATCTTAAAACCCCGAAAACGGTTGGTAGAACTTTTAAAAGACAGATGTAATGAATGACAACTTTCTATAATTCCGTTTTTCATTTCCCAGATAAATCAATTACCAGGTGCACTAAAACCAAATTTTCAAATAGCTTTTTTTTGTTTCCCATATTGTCATAATCCAAATATAGTTATACCAGATTCTCAAAATATTTTTTTTTGTTTCCCATCGTACCATTTACCAAATTTTCATAATCGTTTTATTTGGTTCCCATACAATCGTATTCCAGCTAAACTAATACAAGTATAGTAAAATTTAGTAAATTTATATGATTCATTTATTAGGTACAGTAAGTAATTTAGAAATTAAGGTACATTAATTTAGAAATTTCAATGTCGAAATTATTAAAATTATCGTTAACACCCCGACTCAGTGCAATCCGATTCGGATAGGTTAGCTTTTGTTTTTTTTTTTTTATTTATCCCTGTACGGAATTTTATACGGAAAAATTAACAGTTTAACCCTTAAATTATTGGTTTGAAAGGCCAAAAATTGTCACAAAAAAGTTAGTGAAAGAAATGAATTGCCGCAAATCCGACTTCACGTAGTCTTGTTTGCCCTACCCCTAGAGTGTTATTTAAGCCCGCGTAGGCGCGGAGGGGCGAGGCGGCCCACGAGCTGAGGAGCAGGTGGTTACAATGGCCGCCGCCGCGGCTGAGGCTGGCCGGCGCAGCCGGCCAGCAAGCCGAAGCTGCGGTGGTGGGCGTTACAACCATCTGCGACGATAAGCTCGTGTGGGGCCGCTGGAGCCCCGCAGCGCCGGAGCTGTGACAGAAACGATGCTTGCTGCATGCTGCATGCCTGATACTTGCTGCATGGTAAATGCCTGATGTTTGCTGCATGCTAAATGCCTGATGCTTGCTGCATGGTAAATGCCTGATGCTTGCTGCATGCTGCATGCATTATGCATGCTGCATGCCTGATGCATGCTGCATGTCTGATGCTTGCTGCATGCTAAATGCTTGATGCTTGCTGCATATTGCATGCCTGATGCTTCCTACATGCTAAATTCCTGATGCTTGCTGCATGCTGCATGCCTGATGCTAGCTGGTTTTAAAAATCTGGATATTGTTTGTCTGGTTATCAATTAAATGCATTTCAAAAAATTGTGTTTTAAAATTTGGGCATTCATGCATATGGATTACGGTCATCTGGATTTTGTGCATTTAGATTTCGTGGGTCTGGAACTCGTTCGTCTGGATTATAAAACGTCGTACAAATGAATAATTGGGCAAATGAAATTCGGAGTTGCGATTATATGGCAAATAAAACTTCGGAATTTGAAAAAACGGGATTATGAAAAAATGGCCAAACGTTTTTGGGATTATGATATTCGGAATATTAAAATTCGGGATTAAGATAGGTAACCAAGTTATACAACACATTACCATAAACCTACATTTTTTTTTTCATGTAAAGTTATATGTAAAAGTGTACCTAGGTATGTACATGTATCTTTTATGTCGACTGTACATATCTAATTGCAATTGCGCACATATTTATAAATAAATAATCCTACTACGACATTCTACGACATATTCTAGAACATTCTACACAACGCTGACTAGCTAGACTTATAGTAAGCATAGCTTAACTAGCTTGTGTTATGCGATCTAGAATGCGGATATACATACTTATTCTCGATTTGATTAGGTAAGTAAGTATATAGGAATTAACTAAAAATAAATATCTAAAGAAACAGAAAAATATTAATAAATTGAGTTTTTAAATGTTTTATTTAAAAACTAAAAAAGCATCAAGATTGTTTACGTTTAGTTAATTAGCGACCGCTTCCCATCAGGTGGGCCGTGTGCTTGTCTGCCGTGGTATAAAAAAAAAGTAGGTATCATACCTACCTAGCTGAATCGAGTGGTTATATTATTGCAATTGCACACCTAAAAATAAATTAGTTTACTGTATATTCTACGAAATCTACGATATTAGGTCATGTATTTACAAAAAAAAAGTATCTAAGTAGGTACCTATCCGCATTCTAGAACCCATATCACAAGCTAATTAAGCTGTGCTTACTTTGGGTATAAATTGCGTTGTTTAGAATGTCCTAAAATATTTATTGTTAAGTACCTACGTATTATTTATTTGTAGATTTACAATTTGATAAAGTTAAAAAAATATTTGTGAAGCTGTTTGCATATTTTGTTAGTCAATTACGCTTTTACAGCTGAAACGTTTTTTTTATACAGGACACGTCACTTTGACTTCACCTCGCCTGATGGTAAGCTGAAGGCATGTCAGACAATCTCACCTGTAGGTATATATCGGTACACCGGTGAAAGACAGACGAGCACACACGTTTTACTTTAGGTACGCACTTTATTTATTGATCTGTCATAGTGCACTGAGTGAACCAACCAACATGAACAATATAAATAAGTAGCATTTTATTGACTAGGTATTTACAGTATTTTAACGAAGGAACCGACTCAGGGCTGTACCAAAGTATTAATTAAATAAATAAATAAATAAATATTGTACGACAATCTACACAACGCTATCTAGACCCAAAGTAAGCTTAGATTACTAGCTTGTGTTATGGGTTCTAGAATGCGGATAAACATACATAGATACATTTTTTTTTGTTGTAAATACATACATATTATACATAGAAAACACTCAGACCAATGCAAATATTCATATTCATGCATACAAATATTTGCACTGAGCGGGGATCGAACCCGCATTCATAACATAAGTAAGGCCCGCCGCGATTGCAGTTTTTGTCCGTAGGTATTTCCCACAAATTGACATAAAAATAATAAAACAATACATTGGAATACTAATTAAACATTATGAATTGAAGTCTATTTCACGGTACAGGCGCTTTCTTTTTATATTTTTTTATATTTATTCGCTTAAAATGTGGTAAACACAAGGTGGCAAACAATTTATGAGCATAAGACACATTTTGCCATTTTGTAATGACATGCAAACATTAAATTAACAATAATAGTTATCAAAATAGAACAAAAATAATATAATCATTTCATTAAAATTGACACAAATGTATACTTAGCTATAAATAAAATTGTCAATTATAAATTAGTACATAAAAATCTTTACACGAATCATTAAATCAAATTTTAAATTACACAAATAACATTAATTATATTATATGTCATGTCATTACAGTACCTACGTTAGTAGTAGTTTCAAATCAGACGGTGCCGTGAGCAGTCCAATTGTCCAACTGTACAATTAAGATTTCATCACCAATCTGCCATAATTATGATTAGCAAGCGCCCTTAGAGAGAATTTTAAATTAAATTAAAAATATTGTAAGTAGGACATTCTACACAACGTTAACTATCTAGACCAAAAGTAAGCATAGCTGAACTAGCTTGTGTTATGGGACTTATGGGTTCTAGAAAGCGGATTAACATAGGTACTTAGAAACATTTTATTTTTCGTAAACACATCATTTATTTTTTATTTTTTTTTTATTTATTTAAATGCACAAAACACATTACAATCATAACTATACGTATTATATCCTAAATACAATGTTGAGATCTGGATCGCAACGTAAATAATATGTGCACACATAAAGAAACAAGTTTACACACAATTAATCTCTGATTTATAAATACTAAATATTAGTTTAGATTTGGACTATACACCTCCACCGGAGACAGAACCATCTAAACCCAGCCCACCATGAAGGATGTCCTTCACAGTTTTGACATATCTGTTAAAGTTGCAATCAAAAACATCAAGTGATTTGTAGTCCTTCGCTAATCCATTATATTGACGGGCCATTCTTGTTAATGGATTATAATAAGAAATATTGTTTTTGTATGTCAAGAGGGCAAATATGTTCGTATCATTAGCCCTACGGGCACTAAATTTAATATTGAAGCTAATTTGAGAAAGTAACTCAGGTGAATCTATAATATAATGTATAATTTTGAAAAGGTAAACTAAGTCAAAATATACTCGTCGGCTTACTAGTGGCTGCACGTTATATTTGATGAGTCTACTTTCATAATTTAAATTTGAACGGCCTGGGTTTACACGGTAGTTGAGAATTTTAAGGAATTTTCTTTGAATACGTTCAATATCATCAATATGGACCTTGTAATTGGGTGACCAAATGGGGCTACCATATTCCAGAGTACTCCTGACCAGAGCAAAGTAAAGGTACATGGTACTGCTGGGTTTTTTGAAACCTTTTGTAGACCTCAGAACAAAGCCTTGGAGTTCGTTGGCCTTGCGTATTATTTGACTATAGTGATCGCGAAATGAAAGTTTGTCGTCAAAAAGTATACCCAAGTCTTTCACAGTTTGTGTTCGATTTAAAATTTGACCGTCAATATTATAGTTCCATATAAGTTTATTAAATTTTCGAGTAAAAGATATAATAAGACACTTATCAACATTCAAGAACATTAAATTGTCATTACACCACTCAGATATCGTATTAATATCCTGCTGAAGGGCCAAGCAATCGTCCATGTTAGAGATTGACGCAAAAACCTTTAAATCATCTGCATACAAAAGGCAGTTACAAGTCAATTGTTGAATTAAATCATTTATAAATACAACAAAGAGCAGTGGACCTAGATGGGAGCCTTGAGGCACTCCAGATGTTACTGCAGTAGCAGATGAAACAAAGCCCCTTAATGCAACTAATTGAGTTCTGTTCTCAAGATATGAGCAGATCCATCGGTACAAGCTTCCATGGACACCGTAAGAGGCCAATTTACGACAAAGCAGGTGGTGATTGACTTTGTCAAAGGCTTTGGAAAAATCGGTATATACGGAGTCGACTTGACCACCGGCAGCAAATGCCTGACAAAGATAATGTTTATAGACTAATAAGTTGGTGATTGTAGACTTGCCCTTGACGAAACCGTGTTGTTTATCCGAAAGAAGTGGTTTCATATGACTGTAGAGGTGACTATAAACTAGCGACTCAAATAATTTGGCGAAACATGAGAGAATGCTAATAGGCCTATAATTCTTACAATTCGATTTATCACCACTCTTGTATACGGGAATGATATGTGCAGTTTTCCAACATTTAGGGAAGTATCCACTGACCAATGACTTATTAAAAATATCACTTAGAGGAAGCGACAGCTCCTTCCCAACGTGCTTAATAAAAGAGGGAGGCAAAAGATCAGGGCCTGGCCCCTTATTTGCATCTAATTCTTTTATTTTACCTAACACGTCACTGTCATCAATCAAGACGTGAGACAGTGAACTTAAAGAGCTTTCAGATGCATAGTCTGACTGGTTATGACTCATAGAGTTGGTTCTGTAATCAGAATTCACATCAAATACAGAAGCAAAATAACGAGAGAAGAGGTCACAAATCCCCTGGCCATCAGACGATGAAGTTGTTTCATAAGTCATAGTATTAGGCACTGTCGCTTGACCCCTACGGCTATTGACAAATCTCCAAAAAGATTTCATGTTCTTCTCTAAAGAATCTTCAATATCTGCAACATATTTCCCGTAGCAATTCTTAGTAAGAGTCTTACATCTATCACGGAGCAATGAAAATACATCATAATCTCGAGGATTGCCATATTTTTTAAATAATTTGTGATATTTATTTTTTTCTTTGTTACACTTGATTAAAGACTTACTATACCAAATAGGATATGACGAAGATCTGGAATTAGTGGTTGGTGTGTGTTTTTTTATTATTTTAAATATTGTATCGTAGAAGGCATCGGTACACAGGTCAACGTCGCTAGAAGATAACACCTCGTGCCAATCCGTAGAACTTAATTCAGATTTAATTTTTATAAAATCACATTTATTAAAATTAAACCGTACGGATTTACACTGCTGCAGCCCCTTCGCGATGTGTATTGAAGTTAAAGAGATCAAAAGCGCTGGATGATGCCTATCTTGCTTGATGAGCGCAGGTGTACAGCCAACAGTCAAGGAATCAGTATTCGATAGCACTAAGTCGAGTAAGCGTCCATTTTCATTGATGACATTGTTGTATTGTTTTAAATTACATAGCGATAGTAATTCATTAAGTAGATAAAGCTTTCTTTTTTGTATTAGGGGCGTTGTGGCCAGTGAAGGATTAAAGCAAGCTGTATAAAAGTCAGGGGTATTGAAATCTCCAATTAACAAGAATTGCTCAGATGGAGAGCAATTAAGCAGTAAATTTTGACAGTGAGTATAAAAGCGTTCCACATTTTGCAAGCCAATATCGGGGGGCAAGTAGCAAACACATATATTAAGCCGAGGACTAGCACGCGAGAGGGGAAGAACACTGACCCAGACATCCTCCATATCGGTGTCCCATGATGCCTGACGGATAACATGATATTTCTTTTGTATAGCTAATAAGACTCCACCTCCCTCATCTTTGGTAGATGAGGTGGTTTCACGATCCCTTCTGAAAACATTGTAACGAGCGTCAACAAACTCTCCATCAAACACCCCACCGTTTAAGTTAGTTTCCGTCAGGCATATCACATCAAAATCACAGTTCAATAAATTTAAGCTGAATGGTGACAATTTGCTACGCATTCTGTTTACATTTTGGTAGTATATATTTAACATTGCAAAAGTAAAATTAAACCCATAAATGAAAACAAAAATATTCGTAACATATTACAATTAAAGACTAAAATCTAGCGTAATTTATTTAGCGATTCGGCATTTTTTATTAATATGGCAGGATTTGTTTCGTCCTTGCGAACATAAATCTGTCCAAAGCGTACCCAAACGAACTTATACTCCATGTCTTTACAGAATTTGCGTGTAGCGCTATGCAGTTCTTTGACTTCCGGAGATAGATGTTCAGACAAATATATTCTATTAGTTGAAGCAGTTACACCGATATGCGTGGTCGACAGCCTGTTGTCAGGGTGGGATTTATTGAAGCGGGTTACTGCTGATAAAAGAGTATCACGAAGGCGCTGCGATGAGAGGGTGACCAAGATATTACGAGGCCTATTGGAGCTTATGTTCATTTTCGCGACTCGGCGGCAAGCTTTTATGTCACTGTCAGACATCACCACTTGTAAACAATCACTTAGCTTTTTAAATAGGCTCATTAGATCCTCGGTTTTGCTCTCGGGTACCTCATGAATCTCAAGGTTTAGGTCGCGTGATATTTTTTCAACCGTTGATAACCGATTTTGGATTTTAACTACGGCATTTTGAGACTTCAGTAGTTCTAACTCAAGCTGTTTGATACGATTATCCTTAACGGCAATATCTAATTTGATGTCCTTTTGCTCCATCATGATGAAGTCAGTTGTGGTAGTAAAATCAGCCTTTACCACCTCAACAGCACGCCCCACCTCCTCTGCAACCATACCCATAAGGTCCTTCCGAAGAGCGGCGCGCAGACTTGACATAAATGACGAGTCCGGGGCTAGTTTGCTATCCAGAAGTTCGCCAATGCTTTTCAAAGTTACTGGTTCGCATGATGTGTCAAAGCCTGCAGATATATTCATAGCAACACAACAAAAACGAGAGGGTCCGACAATGCAACTTTAACAGTTCAAACAAATCACCAACTAAAATCACAAATAGTCAAAAGCAAGCAAAACACACGTCCGTTCGACACAGCAGTCAGAGCGGAAAAAAAGAATTTTATATGTATTTATTATACATACATATAAAAGAAACATCAATACAATTTTTATTTTTTTTCAGGGTGCGCAAAATCCCCACGGATTATAGGAGGAGGTTATGTCGGACTCGAACCGACTAAAACGCACGCCGTCTGTGGGCCGTCAGTTGCCGGAGGTGAGATTGTCGTAGCCATATCCCTCGTACCCCGGCCGACCCAGGACCATATCTCTCGATCTGGCCCTCTTCCGGTGAGGGGACCACAGAGTCCCCAACCCGCCCCCGGGTATGGGGAGGCACGCAATGCGTACCGCCGCCGCGGCCTGCTTCTGCTAGGGTGACAGGCGGCTCTACCCGTCACCCCCAGGCCCGCGCTCATGGGGGACGGAGGTCATTCTGCGACCTCCGACGCCCGAGTTGCCGCTGCTCGTTGCGGGCCGCGCGGTTTGCGATTCATAGATTAATTGTTGCGATTCTCCTTCGCTCCTCGCGCTCCCGCCCGCCGCCTCCTTCACGAGCATTACTTGCTCGCAGAAGGAGTCGCCGGCGGCCCACGAATCTGCGCAGCGAACCATCGCTGCGAGCAAAGTGGCGAGCGTGAGAACTCTCACTCCTAGGGTCGCCACCAGCTCCCGTCTCGGCGTCTCCCACGCCGGACACTCGGTGAGCGTGTGCAGCGCCGAGTCCTCGCTCGCGTCGCAGTGATGGTACTCGGACGTTGGCTCTTTCTGCGCGATCCGATGCAGATACCGCCCAAAAGAAACATCAATACCAATACAAATATTCATAATCATGCATACAAATATTTGCACTGAGTGGAGATCGAACCCGCGCCTCTTGTGTAGCGGCCGCGTTCACTACCGCTACGCCATTAAGGCAGTCGAAGCGAAGAAGTCGAAGAAGAAAAAAAAACGATTTTATTATTATTTTAAACAAACCGCTTTAACAACCCTAACTATAATAAAATACTGACATATCCTATACCTACGTAGATAGATACCACTGATGACGTCTGTCGGTTGCTTCCTTTACATAAAATGCATATTTAATTAGGTACCTACAGTACCTAAGTACAACGAATTCGGGGTTATTAGTAGGATATTTCCAAATGCCGCATGCGGCATGCCGCAGCTGCGTCTAATCGAAATTAGCTTCGGAAGAAAAGCTTCAGATGCTGATGAATCAAAGAAGAATCAAAGAATCAATTTCATTTATTCAATTTAGGCACATAAAGAGCACATAATATGAACGTCAAATATTGCAATTACTATGTCAAGTAAAAAAAAAAGAAAAAATAAAAAAATAAAAAAAGAAATAAGAAAAAAAAATAAGATATTGATTGTTTAAAATAATTTGAAAAAGACAATAAACGGATTTATCGGACCTCGGACCCCAAAGTATAAACTAGGCGGTAGGACACGATGGTATTTCCGTCCCAATCGAGTAGTCCGACTGGGGAAGTACCTCCGCCCTACAGAATGCCGCGGGTACAAATACGGTAACTACCTCGTGTCGTGTTCCCGGCGGAGAGTAGGGTAGCCAGTGCTCACTTGAGAGAGTTGAGAGGTTTTATGCTGTCAGTGAGAATACCAAAGGCTTGTCCTGCTTGTCTTCTACGCTGACGGCACAGAATCTCTCTGTTCTTACAGGGTCGGCAGCACGAGTGTGAGTCCCCTGGTGTTGCACTTGCGTCGCAGATAAGAACACGGCCCACCTGATGGAAAGTGGTTACCGTGGCCTATAGACAAGTGCAACACCAGGGGAGTCACACTCGTGCTGCCGTCCCTTTAAGAACAAAGAGAATCTGTGCCGTCAGCGCAGAAGACAAGCAGGACAAGCCTTTGGTCTTCCCACTGACAGCTGACAGCACAAAAACTGTGCTTTCTGTGATTACGGCATGGGTGTGCCGTGTGATGTGACACAGTGACGTGTGTTCAATTCACCGATGAGTCGTACTTCGTGTGTACTCATTACAAATGGAGGGGAGTGTGTTAATATGATTCTTGAACCCCACTTACTCATACTAGTAGGGTTGTCACTTGTCGTATACACCAGTGACGTATTATTCATATACATACGTCATGCAGGAACATGGCGGCTTTCAAAATGGCACAATCTTATAAAAAATATAGATTTTACTTATTCACGTGAAAAAATAAAACATCAATGTTATTCATTGATATAGAATGAATTAAGTATTAATTATATGAATTGAATATGCATTGAATGTGAATGGCATTTGAATTATTAATTTATATACCTAAGTATTTATATATGAATAATATTTTATTAAATGAAATAAAGCATTCAGTATGCTAACTATTGAAATCAAATAAATTATTAGCTAGTTCGTTCGAATATAAATATTATTGTGAATTAATTATTAATGTCATATTTTTTTGCGTAGTGCACTATCACGTCCCTGATTGGTGCGTAAAAAGAGGACGTGCGATGTGCTAGCATTCGGAATAAGCCCATCCAGTAAGGCGCGGTCGCAGCTTGAAGTTTTGGGGGGGGGGGGGGGGGTCCCTTCGGAAATTCCTTAAGAAATTTAACCCCCCCTCCCCTCGTACTGGGACTTTTCAATATGACGTGCATGGTTTGGGGGGGGGGGGGTCATGTCCCCTGTGACCCCCCCCTCCCGTAACACCTAAACGAGTAACACTGTTACTGGTTGGGAAAAAAGTTCCCAACGAGTCACAGGTGTGGTATCGGTTAAGTACCTCACTTACCACCAAGTTGTGTCAAACTCGAACTGAGTAAAACTGCATGCTATCTTGAGTCTTCAGATGTCGGGGTGTAAGATTGCCTTAAATATATCCCTCGCATCCGCCCTAACCCAGGACCAGCAGACACATGCTGTAAGAACATTTCGAACGATCGCACGACAACTGAATCCGCGGTGAGATTTTATTTTCGCATGCTATAAATTTGGTGACGTCACATTGTACAGCAGCCCCTCTAGACAAGTGGCAATTCGTTGCTCGGCGTATGATGGAATAGAATGCCAAATGTATGGGATTTGAGCACTCGCTCGACTCCCGGAACGTTTCGAATGATCGAACGGACTCCCGTTTGATCGTTCGAAACGTTCTTACAGCATGTACCTTCAGGACTCATGTCATATACGTCAAATCCCATACATTTGTCATTCTATTCCATCATACGCCGAGCAACGAATTGCCACTTGTCTAGAGGGGCAGGTGTGGTAACAGCCTGGTAACCAAGGTGTCCCCATCTTGCCCCGGGAAACAAGTGCACAAATCACGACGCCGCCTCGGCCTGCTTCTGCTAAGGTGACAGGCGGCTCCACCTGTCACATCGTTGAATGACCTCGCCTCCGCTGCGCCGCGCGCCTTTCGCAGTTTCGGCGAGCTAGGAGAATCGTAAAGTCCCCCTTCTCAAGTATTACTTGCTCGCAGAAGAAGGCAGCGGCCTTCGACGCGGGGCAGCCCTATCCTTACTCATAAGTCATCAAATAAATCCACTGTCGCGGTCGCGGACGTTTGAATACCTCGTAAACATGACTATTCAGTAGGTTATGAAACCTAATATTCTATATCAGTTGACAACCCTGAGTGCAGAAGTGCAAGTGACCTTTCAACTGATTCAGTACAGCTTTGGGTGTTGCCAGTACGCCTCTTGTCAACACATTTAAAATTACCAAAATATTTACGTGTTTTAGAAAGCAATCAATTTATTCGTTTTAGAATTATTTTACTTTCAAAACTATGGTTATGTTAGTAGATATTGTTTTTGAAGTGTTTTTTGACTGATAATAGGTACAAGATAATATTTTTTAAGTGTTTTGTGCAAGTGTCGAGTTTCACACGATTTCGGTTTACACATTTGTAGTGCTCTAAGCGTGCAAGAGTAGGTAATAGGTAAAATAAATAGAAATTAAGATTGCCGCGTTCGGTCCCAGTGGAGTAGAATAGGCTCGAATAAGAAAGTGAAAAGGAATCGAGCTCGTGCGGGACTCGAACCCACGATCTTTCCCTTACAGGGGGAATGCTCTGACGACTAAGCCACCGAGACCCTTACGAAGTCCAAATTCCTCTATAGGTACATCCGTCTTTAGGGCGTTTAAGATACGAGTCCCGCCCGAGGTCGATTCTCTTTTCTCTTTCTTAATCGATTTGAATAGTTCTTCTCTTCTCGTAGGTGTCGTAGAATATGACTAAGCGCTGTTCTACATCCGATAGTAGGTAAACATACCCACAGCCCATGATAAAGTGCCTGATTGACGGCAATAGTTTCGCCCCCAATTAGGTGGGAAAATCCTAGTATAACCCGCGCCACGTATCTTGGACCTAAATCGTAAGACATACGAGGTTCTGGCGCCCAAGGATTGCTTTGTAATAGTCTATACTTGGTGAATTTGAGTTCGTCTACCGCAGTAGCATCCCGTGCTATCCTCAAAAGACACCCAAGAAATGTGTACTGCGCGTATAGGGCACATTTTAGGTCCAAGATACGTGGCGCGGGTTATAGGTGAAATGTGTTAATAGAGCTCTGCCTGCTCCTCCGGGGATTTCCCTTCGGGGAGTTACCCACGTCCCTTTTTCTCGTTCAGAACAAGAACCCTCTGACTGGTGATAAGGGACGAAGGTAGGTAATGTAACATGTCTATGAATGAAACAATATCTAAGCTTTCCGACTTGCTAGCGTAGACGATAGAGAAAACCATCTTCTAAAACGTCCTAGATCTGAGAGCCTACCACGTCGCGTATCTTCAGATTCCTGCCCCTCTATTATAGACAAGTGACAATTCGTTGCTCGGCGTATGATGGAATAGAATGCCAAATGAATGGCAACACCTGAAAGAGCAATGAGCAGTTTTCCAGTAGGTATAATAATCAGTTGGTTTTTAATTCATCGAGAGATGGCGCTAGCATAACTTTTGGTAATTTTAATGTAATCTGTGGTTTGTTGTTGTTCTTTTCGCGTCGGTCTGTAATTTAAAATAATAATATTATAATTTAAAATAATTTAATCAGAAAACATGTCAAAACATCTATGTAAAGTAAATCAATACAAAACCGAAGATAATTTTTTCCATAAATTAGTTACCAAAAGTGCCGGCTGCGCCATCTAGCTTGTCTTTAGGAACCCTATAAATACCTACTGGAAAACTGCTCATTCACAACTCTCCCTTTGAATTACTGCCGAACCTGCAGGCACGTGCTGTAAGAACGTTTTGAACGATCGAACGAACTCGACAGCTGAATCCGCGGTGAGATTTCAATTTCGCATGCTGTAAATTTGGTGACGTCACGTTGTACAGCAGATAAACATGACATCTCAGTTGACTTGTGCTCGACAACATGACGTCACCAAATTCACAGCATGTGCCTGCTGAATCGCAGTTCGTGCGTTGTAGTAAACACTCTAATTTTATTGATGTTTGACAACTACGCAAATGAAAACATGATTGCGAATGCTGGGTACGTCGATTCCAGTCTATTGTATTGCTCAGGTCGGGACGGGACACATATCTTTGAACAATATGCTGTGTACGCGTACTTAGTAGGAACATGTTTCTTTGGTGCCTTTTGAGAATAGCACGGGATGCTACTGCGGTGGACGAGCTCAAATCCACCAAGCATAGATTATATTACAAAACAATCAGCGCGCGTCAGGGTCTCGTTTGTCTCGTGATTTATTTCCAAGATAGGATACCTATTAGATAACACAACAATATGAAATTCTATTGTGATAAAGATGCAATATTAATTATTGTTAAGTACAACATTACCTATAGTTACAATAATTTACGCTTAATAGAGTGATATAGAAGGTCTGTGTCACTTACTGATAAACATACTGTTGTAATTTGTTATTAAGTACGATTATAATTAGGCTGACTTTCCACCGGAGATGTGCTTTGCTACGTTTATATCGTTAGCGTTTGATCGTAGCGTTTGATATTGATTTGCTACGCAGGAGGCGCGTGTTCGATTCCCGCTCAGTGCAAATATTTGTAGGTAGGTATGCATGAATATGGGTATTTGCATTGGTCTGGTCGTGCCTCAGAGAACACGTTAAGCCGTCGGCCCTAGTTACCATACGAACGTCTATGGCAGTAGTTACGGGTAGTTGGAGCTCTAAAACTCCAACAACTGGTCTAGCTGCAATGCTTCGATATTGCCCAATATCGATATCGCCATTGGGTTGTGGAGGTCAGATGCCAATCGCTTCACGGAAAATATCGAAGTCCAGTCAAATCCGCAGTTAGACTGGTAAAGCGGACCCCAGACTCCGAGGCGAAAAATTCGGATGCGACTGGGATTAACGCTAGGATGAAGCAGAAGAAGTGGAAACGGGCACATCCTACTAATATTATAAATGTGAAAGTTTGTGAGAATGGATGTGTGGATGTGTGGATGTTTGTTACTCTTTCACGCATAAACGGCTGGACCGATTTGGTTGAAATTTGGTATGTATATAGGTTATACCCTGGATTAACATATAGGCTATATATAAGCGATGAACGGGATCAGAATCCCACGCGGGCGGAGCCGCGGGCAACAGCTAGTAATTCATAGCTTAGCTTTTACATCTTTGTAGCAAAGCTGCATAGCACATCTTTAGTGGAAAGGCAGCCTTACGGTCATGTTTTTCCTCATTATTTTATCACAAATATGAGAATAAACTACCTATAATATTATTGACTTTTTCTTTATCCTAGCGTAAATTCCCAGTCGCATCCGATAAAATTAATGTCCTACATTGACACACTAGCCTATATAGATATATGTATTAGCTTTTGCGACGGCTCCGCCCGCGTGGATATAGGTTATCGCGACCAAACAACCTATATAGGTCTAATCTCTCGCTGTACCAAATTTAATCAAAATCGCTTCAGTGGTTTAGGCGTGAAAGCGTAACAGACAGACAGACAGACAGACAGACAGACAGACAGAGTTACTTTCGCATTTATAATATTAGTACCTATGGAGTGTGGATAGTATGGATATGGATGGATATGGAAGTATGGTTATGGATATGGATGTCAACAAACCTCATTCCCTCAGTTAACTTAGTTCTGGTACTGGTTCGGTATAGATCATCAAAAGCCCTGGATGCCCCAGGGTCAGTCGGGGTGTGAGGTAAATTCATTCAATAATTATCATTTCATCATTCATTCATCCTTTTTTTCATGCGACAATCCCCACGGATAGCCCACCGACTACAACCGCATGCCGTCTCGGGTCCTCTAACCACGGATTTGGCTGACTTCGATAATTTCCATGAATCGACTGCCATATGACCTCCACAACCCAATGGCGATATTGGGCGATATCTAAGCATTGCAGCTGGACCAGTTGTTGGACTTTTTTGGGCTTCAACTATCCTTAAGTAACGACTGCCATAGATGTTCGTACGAGAACCGATGGCTTAACGTGCTCTCCCAGGCACGATCTAAATCAATGCATATACCCATTATTCATGCATACAAATATTTGCACTGAGCGGGGATCGAACCCGCAGCTCCTGCGTAACAGCCGCGTTCATTACCGCCACGCCGTGGAGGCTGTCATATAGGTTTTATTAACTATTGGTTCTAAAATATTCAATGACGTATAGTATAGTAGATAGAGTAGACCTTGAGTAGACATAATATACATAGCTAGATATCTATTGATTTATATTGAAGGTCAACCTAGTATCTATTAAGTAGGTATGTCAGTTAAATCGAGGACGTTTTAATGAAAGGCCATTCAAGAGTATCCACAACCAGTGAGCATCTATGAAGACATATATGAAAGTAGAAGAAAGGTGTACGCCAGGATCAGTAAGTTGAATGATAGGTATTGTGCTGAAAAACTTGAACATTCTTGCAAATGTTAAGGCCGATTTACACCAGACGAGCGAATGCTCAATCTATCCTATAACTTTCGTTCGTTGTTCTTTCTTAGCTCGGATAGATTCTACGGAATATTGTAAAGGTTGATTCACATCAGACGAGCGAATGCTCATACGTCAAATTCTATTAATGTAGAGGTGGATTTATGGATGTAGGGTCGGCAGCGCGAGTGTGACGCCCCTGGTGTAGCACGCGTCCATAGGCCACGGTAACCACTTCCCATCAGGTGGGCGGTGTGCTTGTTTGCCACCTAAGTAGTACCTATAAAAAAAGCTAGAGTTAGAACAAGCGTTTACATAAAGGTTGATTTACCTACATCAAACGAGCGAATACTCAATCTATCCCCTTTACGTCATATTCTATTAGTGTAAACAGTCACAGAACATTCGTTCGTTGTTCTTTCATAAGTAAACGCTGAAAATAAGGTTTCGTTTATACTAAATATTGAAAAACAACCTCCGTGGGGTAGCGGTAGTGAACGCGGCTGCTACGCAGGAGGCGCGGATTCGATCCCCGCTCAGTGCAAATATTTGTGTGCATGAAATATGAGTAGGTATTTGCATTGGTCTGGTCGTGCCTCGGAGAGTACGTTAAGCCGTCGGTCCCGGTTGCCATAAGAACATCTACAGTCGTTACGGGTAGATGGAGCTCTAAAAAATCCAAAAACAACGGTCTAGCTGCAAAGCTTCGATATCGCCTAATGTTAACACTGGGTTGTGGAGGTCAGATGACAATCGCTTCACGGAAAATATCGAGGTCTAGCCAAATCCGTAGTTAAGACTGGTAAAGCGGACCCCAGACTCCGAGCTGAAAGCTTCGGATGCGACTGGGAATTAACGCTCTATGTTCGTTAGGTCTATATCCACCTTAAGTCTTTCAGCACCTTACTGCGATGGGAAAGAGGCCTAACTATACGTATGGTTAAGTAATAACTACTTATTTTTTTTAAATCATTTGTCCTTCAGTCTGTCCTTCTGAGCTTAGTTAGTGATTATCATTTGTCGGACGCTGGCCTGTTTCATTAGGAACGTCCAGCGATATTATGTGTTCTGTGACAAACAATTTAGGCTGGATCTCACTAGTAAAAGAACCGTTCAACTATACGGGGTTCTCGTGTTTTATTTGGACGGAATTTCACCAGTGAAAATAGGTTTACTGAAACAATCAATCAATCAAATTCATCGAGTAAGCAAAATATAATAGTACAAATAGAATTGATCCCTGTTTGGTGAATCCGCAGTAATGCAGATTAGTTTGCCCTAAAATCTGAATGATTTTTTTATAAAGATTACCTAGATACTAGAAACCGAAATTACTTAAATAATGCCCAGTAACGCCTCCAGCTACACTAAATTGCTTGTGTTAAAAGTGCACTTCAGTAATGTAATAGCACGAATTCGAACTCTGAACCCGGGACCTCTCGATCGTGAGTTCGACTTTAAACCACTAAGCTATCGACGGTTAATGTAGAAGTACCGAATTCATCGAATAAAACGTGATTACTGAAAACGCAGTTTAGTCCGCTGCCTTTAATTGATGAAATCGGTACCTAATCTTCAATTTATATATCTACCTACGTGTTTTGTTCTTGAAAGTTGAAAGTAGCCTTCCGAAATGTAAAAACGTAATGAATAATGAACTTACATACCTAATTGAATTTTATTCGGTATTGTCTGTTAGGTATACCTACCTACTCGTAGTTTGTAAGTGTAAATAGTAAATTGTGGAAGAGAAGACTTATTAGCATTATTGAATACATTAATAATAGCTTTAATAAGAATAATTAAATGAAACAATAATTTAGTGTTAACAAATATAAAGAAACTAAGGTGAATTTGATTATATACCTACCTACGCTAATTTTTCTTATAAACAATCCGTAGTAGGTAGGTACAGTTAATTAATTCAAATTTGAAGTTTCTTATCTAAGTATTCAAGTACGTAACTTAACTAAATATAACACAGTTATGTTTTTAAAACTTTAGTGATAAAACTATTGAAGTAAAATAACCTCGACGGTGATAACAGTGTGTTAAAAGACTAAAGTGCAAAAGAAACAAAATGAAACTCTCACAGTTATTACTCTGTGTATCAATAATAGTTACTTTATTGACTTCTGTGCTGTGTAATACGTACTTCTTCGGTGAGAAGGCAAAGAATGCAAGATTGATTCATGCTGTTAATGTGAGATATGAAGCGATACCTCTGCTTAAGCGTGTGAAACTATTCACCTACAATGGAAATGTTCCAATATCGGTACGTACCTATCTATATCTAGACTTATCTATAATAAAAATGCGGAAGTCTGACTGTCAGTGATGAAGAGTGAAAGTTTTCAAGAGGTAAGCCGGTAGAAAAGCCTTATGGTAGCCACACACGTTTCAGGATAGCTTGCGCAAGTCTAGACTTGCACAAGTCCGTGTTTGTTTCATGGGCCCACTCCCACAGATGCTAAATTATGATTGTGCAAATTTCATTTCGTTGTTCCTATGTCACCCCTGGTGACTTTTAAAAATATGTTGCTCTGTCCACCACTGGGGGACAGCGGAACATAACTTCATAATTTGTCTCTCTGTCAAATTTGACAAATTGGTGGTGGAGACGGAATAATCCAAATCTACACGATTTTTTTTAAATATTTTACAAATAAGGTGATCCCGCTATTTTGATGTAAAGTTGCGGGAACAGATAAGTAGTGGTTCCCGGTAGAGTAGAATCCACAAATATCTTTCCATGGGTGTCGTAAAAGGCGAGGGATAGGGCTGTTCTTTATCCCACAGTAAACATGCCTACAGCTCCAAAAAACGTGCCGACAGTAGGCTCGGCGCCTACATCCACCGACATTTCGATTGCTATGGGGCCGAAAATCATAACTAGTGAAAGGTGGGTGTTACTCTTACCTACCAGGGGGGATTCGTTGGTAGGGATAAGTGGAACAGCCCGATACACCTCTGACTACCCATTCGGGGATTTATATGAACGTGAATATATGCATGTATGTATAATTTTAAGCTAAATATCCTTTTATGAATCTGACAATTTGATTCATGCGTTTAATTTGTTAGTTAGGTTTAATGTCAGTCAGGGTCCCATCCAAAACTGTTAAACTCACAATCTTACTTTATTACAGTCGGCTAAATACTCCATTAATCTATACCCTTCTTTCTTCCAGTCAATTAGTTGTTACGACCACCAAAACAGCGACGCTTCAGTGAACATCACAGAAGGTGGCATCGGCTTCAAATCCGTGACCCTTCGGATGAAGAGTCAGCGCAGCTACCGGCTGGACTACGCTATAGAGATATACTCGTGATCCAGAATGTGAGCGAAGATTTAGAAGAATTATAGAAATATATTGTCAAAACCTTTGGCTCGTTTTTAGGGTTCCGTATCTTAAAAGGACGGAATCCTTATAGGATCACTCCGTTGTTCGTCTGTCCGTCCATCCGTCTGTCTATATGTGAAGACCCTTTTCTCAGGAATGCGTGGAGATATCAAGTTGAAGTTCATACCACATACTCAGATCTTATAGATTTTTTTTTTATAATTCCGTCCGAAAAATAGAATTCGCAACGAGGTCATCCGACATAGGACTAAACTAACCGATATAGCTCGCAGAATAAGCTGAAGTGGCAGTGTGCTGGCCACATTTGTTCAAGGACTGATGGCCGTTGGAGCAGACGAGTCCTAGAGTGGAGACCGCGAGAACGAAAACGGAAGGTAAGACGCTCCCTGGCGACGACCTAAAAAGGTGGCTGGGACAGACTGGATGCGGAAGGCGAAGGATCGGCAGAAATGGTGCATATTGGGAGAGGCCTATGCCCAGCAGTGGACTGCGATAGGCTAATTGATCGATTGATTATAATTCCGTGATCCTAATAAATGTGTAAGTTTTACCTACAAAATACCACGGACATAACGATACCTCGGGGCTCAAAGGACGTAAGCGCCAAAAGTCGATTTTACAGGAGAGCAAAAAAACAAAAACAAAATTCCTTTTTTCGGCATAACTTTTTCGATTTTTGACCTAAATAAACCATTCTAAGACCAAAAGTCTTAAATTTTTGTGATGCAGGTTACTGTAAAATTATATTTCGAATAAATTTAAAAGCAACGAAAATAGCTTTCCTATACGCCCCGAAAATTTGTATGTTTGGGGTGTTTACACCCCAAAAATCAATGGATGTATGATGAGTGATGGTTGTAACCGTCAATTTCAGGAAAGAGGACCATTAGAGAAAGTAGACCGAGTGGGAAACCGAGTAGACATTTCAGGAAAGTGGACCATTTGGTCCACTTTCACCGTTTTTATCAACTCAGATAACGAATTAATCAATCAATTAGCCTATTGCAGTCCACTGCTGGACATAGGCCTCTCCCAATATGCGCCACGTTTGCCGATCCTCCGCCTTCCGCATCCAGTCCGTCCCAGCCACCCTTCGTAGGTCGTCAGTCCACCTGGCTTGGGGGTGTGTCCCACCTTACGTTTTTCTTCTTCCGGTCTCCACTCTAGGACTCGTCTGCTCCAACGGCCATCAGTCCTTCGACAGATGTGGCCAGCCCACTGCCACTTCAGCCTGCTTATTCTTCGAGCTATGTCGGTAACTTAAGTTCTATGTCGGATGATCTCGTTGGTCCACGGTGCTATAGCCTTTTCGAAACCTGGCTTGCTCGCGTGGCTGGAACTCGTCGAGCTTACCCGAGAGGCGATTTGTGACGACCCTCGAGAACAACTTGTAGACATGACTCAGGAGTGAGATGGGCCTGTAGTTCTTCAGCAACGAATTAATACTAATAATTATTGATTTACCTGTACCTAATTATGTTACTACTTACTAGGTATGTCGTTTACTACCCTCAAATTTACTGATCAATATGAGAGATTGCTCTTACGACCCAAACCTAAAAATTGTATGATGTAAAATGGTAGGCGTAAAAACATTTGTATCATCTACGGTGTCGTTTACTACCCTCGCGTTTATAAACAGTAACAGTGGTTGCTGTTACGGCACAAAAACTAAAAATATCTGTTTTATTTTCTACAAAATAATAATAATAGAGGAGGAAAAAATAAGTAGGACTACATTAAAAACTCAATTTCGCCAAAATGGCGGTTACGCCCTTTGAGCCCCGAGGTATCGATAATAACTTCGTGTTGTGTTCCCGGCGGTGAGTAGGGTAGCCAGAGTTCACTGGAGAGGTTTTGTGCTGTCATTGGAAATACCAAAGGCTTTTCCTACTTATCTGCTGCATTGACGGCACAGAATCTCTCTGTTCTTACAGGGTCGGCAGCACGAGTAACTCCACTGGTGTTGCATATTGAAATGAATTTGAAAAACAAAACAAAAAGATATGGATATAATCATATAATTTCTTAAAATATAAACATTTAAAAATAACATGTTTCGCTTAGAATACGTACACAGACTTTGGTAAGCGTTATTAATACAAGATAAGATTCAAAAAATACTTTATATTTAGTCCGTATTCTTGCTTATTCCAACAAACATAGGAGGAAGCTTGTGAAGTATGTAACCATGTAAGGATGCCTTTCTTGCATATTCTTATCTTGCATTTAAAACACTGCTAACAGATTACTGCATAGACAAAAATAACAAATTTTTATTCATACATAACTGAAGTATACACAGCTGATTATACCTTGTCACACGCCGGAATCGAACTCAGGACTGAATTGTGTGTATACTTAAATGAAATTAAAAATACTTCAACAGCATGGCCTATCGACAGTAAATAGACAAAACGACGTAAGCGACATTGAGTTTTTAAAAGATAAAAGGACTCAAATGACAATGATATTTATGAACACTATACAGTACACGGTTGCGACCGATCTTCCGCACAGAGCGCCCGTTATTAATACTTTACATACAATAATATGTATTAGCGTTCCGACGCGGACGAATCGCGACGGAATTTCAACGTTACACAGCGGAAGATCCGCGACGGAATTCCCGCCGACGGATGTTTTTAAAGAGTATTAACAATATTCCTAATATTCCCTCTAACCCCTCCAACTAAGCTAAATTGCTTGTATTAGGAATGGGTCCATGTCACTAGTGTAATAGCCAGGAATCGAACCCGTCCCGGTTTCTCGATCGTAAAGACTCCACCTTAATGTCGACCCAGTGTACCGCTGATCAAATCTAACATACACTTATTTTGTATTATTAATCAAACAAAACACAAGAAAAATATAAACAAAAAATGACTTGGTCCTCATTGCTCGTAAAAAAATATAATTAATAATATAAAATATAAATCTGCACCATACACTAAATTAGTTTAATTAAATATATTAATAATGAGAAATAATGACTAATGATGACCGACAATCAGCTTTATCCTTAGAATATACATTATGAGTCTCAGTATGAACAATACGTGCCTACGGTTTTTACTTAATAGGCGCGCTCTATAGGTAATGTACACTCTAAGGTATAATCTAATTTAGAAAATAACCTGTTTTTTTTGGGATATTATTCCCTTTAATAAAATAATAGAATAAATCAGTTTTTACAGATAAACTAGCTAGAATTTAGGGAGCGTAGTGATGTGAACAATTCAATCAATATAAATATAAACACGAAAATATATTTACGTTGTCATTACATGAATAGAGATCGAAAAATTCGAACTATTTAGAAATATACATTGCAGAGACTTACCCGGCTTTTGATTTGATACATCAGTGTGAGAATTCGGTCAATAACGGCTTAGTTCCGTTCTATAGAGCATTGTCTCTGTCGCACAGCGCTTGCTAAAGCTTGAGATCTTCATAGAGTAATTAAAACCATTCATCATTTTCGGAGTCCACTTACATATATCATGATACGACTTGATTTTTATTTATTCATTGGCTGCGGTATTTTGTAGGGCGGAGATATGTACTTCTCTAGTCGGACTGCTCGATTGAGACGGAAATACCGTCGTTTCATAAACATAAACGGTTTTAACAACTCTATAAATATATCAAGTTGTAGCTGCGTTGTGCGAGGGAGACAATGCTCTACAAAACCGATGCAAACCGATCTTAGGCGAAATTTCCCGACGTGCTTATTCAAAAGCCGAGTATTGCACATAACATTGATGCTAACTTATTTAAGTTCTTAAAAATATGAGCCATTTTTTTACATTTTCATTATTTTACTTTTAACATTGATTAAAATAGCAAAGTCATATATACTCACGACTGTATACCCTAGAAAGGGGTATGCAGCAGTGTATTCACACCCACATTTCATGACACTTATGTTCTTCGGTTCACGTAATAGACGTACAGTCAGCAACAGATTGAAAATTACGAATTATTAAATTTGAAAATGATTGATCGACTTTTGATGCTGACTGTTCCTATTACTGTCAACTGGACCGGAATGGGCTAAAGACAATTTTCCATATCCTGTATGTTTATTGTCGTATGGAAAACAGCCCTGACCGTTTTTATTTACATATATAATCCATACCTCCATACTAATATCCATACTAATATTATAAATGAGAAAGTAACTGTCTGTCTGTTACGCTTTCACGCCTAAACCACTGAACCGATTTCGATGAAATTTGGTACAGAGATAGAGTAGACCTTAGGAAAGGACATAGGCTATGTTTGGTCGCGATAACCGACATCCACGCGGCGAAGCCTGAGGCAAAAGCTAGTGTAATATAAATGATACTTTTATTCTTTCTACTAATAATATAAATGTGAAAGTTTGTGAAGATTTTTGGATGTTTGTTTATCAATTACGTTCTAACGGCTGAACATATCGAAGTGAAATTTAGTACAGGGATAGATTATAGTCTGGAATAACACGGTGTACTTCCAGTTCGTCCCACCAAGCGTGATGGGGTAAACATACAATGCAATGACGCCTCGTGGTTCCCGGCAGAGTAGAATTTGGGCCACCCCATCTCCTCCCATGCGGTGTCGTACAAGGCGACTAAAGGATAGGGCTGTTTAACATCAGACAGATATACACAACCTAGACTCAGCCTATACATGGCTCGAGTCAACAATAGTGCCCGGAATACGGCAATAGGCTCACCCCCTATTATGTGGGACCTAATTCAACGACTGGTGAAATGTGGGTGTTAATTCACCTCTGCCTAACCCTCCGGGAATAAAGGCGTGATTGTATGTATGTAAAAACACCTCCCATTCAAAGTTACCTTAATAGGGATGATTGCACCAGGAACTTAAACGGATATAATTTTTCCCACCAGAATGAATTTAGTGGGGAAAAGAGGATATATATTTTTTCTAACATTCTACTTGCATCTCCAGTGGTGTAACCCACTAGATCCTCGGTTCTGCTAAAGCACAACCACTGTCACAACACAAAGACTGCAGAAAACGGCATCAAATTTTAGACCTTATTTCTATAGACTTACAGTCAAAAATTAAATGAAAACAGTTACACTACACTCTTTCATTCAACATCACTACATATTATAAAGCTAAATCGCTGTCGCTGTCTGTCCGTCCCTATGTATTCTTAAATCTTCAAAACTACGCAACGGATTTTGAAGCGGTTTTTTTTAATAAATAGAGTGATTCAAGAGGAATGTTTATATGTATAATACATGCATAATATTGTAGAGAAACACTGATAAATTAAGAGATATGCAGCGGGAACGGGATCAGAAAATATGGCGGTACGAAGTTCGCCGGTTCTACTATAAGCCATTTAATTATAAACTTTAATGGCATTACTTTAAGGGCTAGAATCAAAAGGAATTTTCTTGCAGAGTCAGTGGCATGACAATAGTTTTGCTTTAGCAGAATCGAGGCCCATTGAAGATGCTTGGTGGGGCGACCTGGGAGTACCCATAACACATAGGATACTTCCTATACCGGGAATACGGTCCCAGAGCTGGCGGGAACAGGGCCCATACCATGAACTCTTAAAACAGGTCAATAATTGAACTGCTGTCATTCTACCAACTGCAAATGTCACTTTGTAATCCAATATATTTATATGACATTACAAAGTGACATTTGCAGTTGGCAGAATGACAGCAGTTCAATTATTGACCCCTGTTTTAAGGTTTATGGTAAGGCCGCAGGACCAAAATCTCTATTACATATCACATTTACATAGAACTTCATTACATGTCTTAGAATATACCTCGAGACACGTATCTTGGACCAAATCGCTAGACAAACTAGGCCCTGACGCGGATTGCTTTGTAATAATCTATGCTTGGTGAATGTGAGCTCGTCCACCGCAGTAGCACCCCGTGCTATCCTCAAAAGACACCCAAGATACGTGTACTGCGCATATAGAGCACTTTTTAGGCCCAAGTTACATAATTTTCAAGCATTTAGTAACCTAAACAAATAGTTTTATTTTTTATTTTTTATATAGGACACGTCAATTTGACTTCGCCTTGCCTGATGGTAAGCTGAGGGCAAAGTCTTGGAAAGAGGGTCACCATTACAGACACGTACCATGCTACAATGGTGGCACTCAGCTTGACGGCCTCATCAGATGCTTTTTCACGCCCCGCTTAAAGGACCCGGGACTGTAGGAGGAGGGAAACACGTGAGCTGGTAAAGAATTCCAGGTCTTAATTGTTTAAAATCAGAAAAAGCGAAATCGACCTCGGGCGGGACTAAAATCCATGATCTTTCCCTTACAGGAGGAATGCTCTGACTACTGAACCGCCGAGTTTCACCCGGGGTTGATCTAAATTTTCCGTTACTTCCGTCTTAGGACGATAGTGGGAGCAATCTACTCTTTCAATTTTCTTTTCCAAGTTACATGTCTAGAGCAATAGAACTTCATTACATATCTTAGAATAAAGGTCCAACCCCACCAAACGGACGGCATCGGAACGGATTTTACAATCTTTAAACAAAATAAATCTTATATCACAGCATTTAAAGTTTATATTACCAAGTCACGCATGACAGCTTGACGTGCGTCATGCCGCCGCACGTCGCTGTCAAGCTGTTGTGCGTGACTTGGTAATATAAACTTCAAACACTGTGATAATGAGATTTAATTTTGTTGAAAGATTGTAAAATCCGGGCCGATGCCGTCCGTTTGGTGGGGTTGGACCTTAACTTAGTAAGTTTACATACAGTTAATTCTATTGGCATTCCTTGAGCACCTGTAGTGACTTTCTGAACAATTCCTGCTGAGCTCGAGCGTGTTTGATTTCCAATTCTGCCAGGTCGATTAGACTAGAAAAGAAAGAAAAATTAATGAAATTTTGAAGCAATTAGTTTCTTAACTTTTCCTATCGATTTAAATCACTTTCCATCAGGTAGGCTGTGTGCTTGTCTGCCACCTAATTGCTACGGTTTAGTTGGCTCGATCGCTTATATACCTCTTCCTGAAGGCTGCTACTCTCCTGGTGCGGAAGTCTATCAGTTCTTCCCTAGCTCGCGCTGATAATTGTTCAAACTTCGCACAAGCATCCGCCTGAGCTTGCTCGGCCTGCAACACAGTAAATAAATAATTATTATACTCTAAAAAACACACTTGTCACCAAATGTATGGGAAATTGTTAAATACTTAAATAAATAGTCTACACACTACAGAACACTACTACTACGGGTAGTTGGAGCCCTAAAAAGTTCAACAACTGGTCTAGATGCAATACTTCGAAATCGCCCAATTTCGCTATTGATTTGTGGAGGTCAGATGGCAGACGCTTCACGTAAAATATCGAATGAACGAAACCTAGGCGTCACGACGATACAATGCACAAGTTAAGTATGGGGTCCGAGCGCGCGCAATCTCTTCAGGGAGATTACGAAGCGTATGGTCGACGCTTCTCGTGACCAGAAGGCTGGCCTCTTTTTAGGTCAGAGAATAAGCATTGCCATACAACGTGGCAGTGCTGCCAGTCTTCTGGGAACGCATGCGATGCGGAGGAATTCCACGACGCGTTCGGTTTTAGTTTTTAATTTGTACTTTTATATATATATTTTTAGTTTTATTGTGAGTATAACTTAAATAATAATAAGTTAAGTATGTACTTAGTTTTAACTTCTGTCGGCAGTCTTTAACTGCCACATAACTTATTTTTAACAGTTTGTGCACGACTCAAATTTGGATATATACTTAGGTGGTGCCCGCGACATTTGCCCGCAAATATCATCGAATTCTGTTCAGTGGTTTAGGCGTGAGTGCGTAACAGACAGAGTTACTTTCGCATTCGCATTTATAATATACTAGCCTTCCTCCCGCGGCTCCGCCCGCGTGCATCTCGGTTAACGCAACCTTTGCTCATATCTTCGGTTCTACTCAACCGATTGCGATCAAACAAACGTAAGATTTTAAGTCTGAGTAAGCTCTTTCTAACAAAAAAAACCGCATCAAAATCCGTCCAGTAGTTTTTGCATCCATCGCGAACAAACAGACAAACAGACAGGAAATTAAAAAAAAATATTTTCGTGTTCAGTATCGTTAACATAACATACCCAAGTATTTTTTTTTAAATATCTCCAATGTACAGACACGACCACTTTACAATTATATAATAGTATAGATGAGTATGGATATGGAAGTATAGATGTGAGTCGTGCTCAAATTTCATTGCAGATACACTGTACATTTCATTTATTTAGGCAATAGGCTAGACCGAAAACCATATTTGGCGAAATGTGGGTGATAAGATAATACACCTCTTACCACCACCTTAGGCCCCTTAGGGGATTTACAGACGTGAGTATATAAACAATACAATATTTAGTGCAAAACAAGAACATTTAAAAAACGTAACATAAGCGTGTTTTACCTCTTGCACCTCCAGCGGCTGTTAGCACAGGGACAATAAACAGACAATGTATGTAGTGACAACAATGATGTATTATTTTTTATAGATACGTCATACACGAAGATGGCGGCTTTCAAAAATGGCGCAAACACAACATATTAGCTACTTCTAAAAATACGTCAATGTTATTCATATTAATAATATTTTATTATTACGCATTTATTATTAAAAACGTTTTTTTTTCGTGTGGCGCACTGTCGCGATTCTGATTGCTGCATAAAATGATGACCAAAAGTCATCATTTTTTTGTCGCCATTTTAGAGCGTGGACAACATATCTATAATAGTTTATATTTATAATATATCATTGAGTGACAAACAAACTTACACGGTGTATACACAAGTGTAGAGAAAATAGGTGGGTATTTGATTAAAAGTGAACAAGCAAAGGCCAGTTGAGGCTAGATTTCAACATTTATACAGGGTTATTGGTAACTCGACGAATTGCTGTCAAGGGGTGTTAGGGGACCCAAAATGCTAACATTTGGAACCCACATATGTATGGCCGAAAATCAATAGTTTTCAAAAGTGTTTTTTTTCTTCGTATTAATCCAGATTTCAACCTTCGAGTGTAAATTAAAAAAATTTTTT
Organism: Eilema depressum; assembly: GCA_914767945.1. Lineage (NCBI taxonomy): Eukaryota > Metazoa > Arthropoda > Insecta > Lepidoptera > Erebidae > Eilema > Eilema depressum. Next base: position 4,213,603 of record OU612041.1, on the reverse strand, counting down.
TTTTTTTTTTTAGTATTTTGGGTTCGCCATTAGCCATATTAGGTATTACACCATAAGTCTTTTCCACAACGGTGAAAACTCACCCTTATACACAAATGGCTTTTTAATTTATTAGTATGTATTTGAGCTATCGTTTATGCGATGATAAAAACAAGAAAAATAAACAAATATATTTAAAAAAACTTACAGCATGAACATCCTTATTTTTAGCTCTAGCTTTCTCTAGGTTTCTGTTAGCTGCCTCATATGCTGCTAGACATCTGAAAAATTAAGATGCATCACGACTTTTAAGCTATTGCATAGCTTCTATCGCGGGCCTTGAGCGTGGAGACCGAATCCAGAAATTCCGTAACGAAAAAACCTAAGCTGACACTCCGAGCTCGCACGAATCAAGCCGAGCTGCTCCGAAATCGGCCGATTTCGGAGCAGCTCGGCTCGATTCGTGCGAGCTCGGAGTTGGGGGATAATTGCATAAGTTGATAAAAAATGCTATGCAATAGCTTTACCGCGGCAGTCCCCGAGTGCCACACGTTCCTAAACGAGTAAGAGGTCTATTAGCACCCTAATTTAATTAAATATGCCTCGGTATGATAAAGATGGTTATGAATTTTTTTTTTCATCTGTATTTCTAGGGACATATACAAGGTGATTTTATAGTCGTTTCGAAGCGAAAGATTGTGAACACAGTTTCGATAGCGAAAGCGTCTGGAAGTATTATTTTGGCGAAGAAAAAAAAACTTTTTTTTATAATGTCTGGGAAAAATGTACAGGTGAAAGGCATTATGGGGGTTGAAAAAAAAACATTTTTTTTTTCGCCAAAATAATAGTTCCAGACGATTTTGCTAACGAAACGTAACGTAACGTTTGTAGGTACCGATACAAACCCTTTCGGCTTACTGTACCTATAAAACAATTGTAAATGTTATAATGTTTTTAAATAAATAAAAAAAAAAAAAAAAAAAAACTGTGCCCAAAATCTTTCGCTCCGAAACGACTTTGAAGTCAAAGTCAAAAATCATTTATTCTGTATAGATCATCAAAACGGCACTTACAAAACGTCAAAATCCCTACTAATATTATAAATGCGAAAGTAACTCTGTCTGTCTGTCTGTCTGTCTGTCTGTCTGCCTGCCTGCCTGTCTGTCTGTCTGTCTGCCTGTCTGTCTGTCTGTCTGTCTCGCTTTTACGACTAAACCGCTGAACCGATTTTGATGAAATTTGGTATAGGGGTAGATTAGACCTTGAGAAAGGACATAGGCTATGTTGGTCACGATAACCGACATCCACGCGGGCGGAGCCGCGGGCAAAAGCTAGTATACATATATGTGAGGAGGTAATGTCTCTCCAACCAAAGGGAGGATCCTCCGACCAGGCAAGGTGATCACGCCTGGCGGGCCGCGACCCAACGATTGTCGTTGGGATGTTATAGATATATTGTACAAGCGCTGGAACTTCGCTTTCGCGATGCAGGAACTGTAGCGACGTAGTTCAGCTTGCTGTCGCTAGATGGCGCTGGGTACATGTGGTATCGCCACATATGTACTAAAGACTAGCTTAGCAAATGGACCACCACCGGTTCGAAACGCGGCCCCGGCCTGAGAAGACTATAAAATCACCCAGTATATTGGACCTAGACCGCGGTAGCCTAGTGGTATGGGTAATGGACTGCTGAGACGAGGTCTCGGGTTCGATCCCAGGTTTTACCATGGCACACACCAATGACTTTTCGATGCTTTTCGAAGTTATGTGTGTATTTATCGCAGGTTTACAAGTGCCCGGTTAATGGCAATAGGCTCGCCACCTATTACATTGGGACCTAAACATAAACGGCGAAATGTGGGTGCTAGCACCTCTGCCTACCCCTTCGGGGATATAGGCGTGAGTTTATGTTATGTATGTATATTGGACCTAAAATGTGCTCTATACGCGCAGTAGGTACACGTTTCATGGGCTTTTTTAAGGATATCACAGGGTACTACTGCGGTGGACGAGCTCAAGTTCACCAAGCATAGATTATTACAAAACGATCCGCGCCAGAGCCTCTTCCCGCAATTTAGGTCCAAGTCACGTGTCGTGAGGTATACTAACCTGAGTCTCCTCACTAAAACGGCTTTGGCGGCGTGAGCGTCTCTCATGTAGTAGCGAAGTGTGTCTGCCAGCTTCAGGTCTTGGTCCGAAGCCATTCGGCCTTCGATTTTCTACAAAATAATTTATAATATTAGAAGAAGGCATGGCAGGTTGTGTCTGCCTACCCCGGAAGAAGAAACGCGTAAGTATATGTATGTAATTTACATTTTAAAGGTAAATAAACTTAAGAAAATGCTCGAGCAGTTTTTAAATAATGAAATATCAACCTTATTCTATTCACATGAAGTTTAAAATGGTATGTAACAGCGCGTTACAGTCATATCAGATACTAGCTGACCCGGCGAACTTCGTACCGCCATATTTTCTGATCCCGTTCCCGCTGCATATCTCTTTTATCAGTGTTTCTTTACAATATTATGCATGTATTATACATATAAACCTTCCTCTTGAATCACTCTATCTATTAAAAAAAACCGCTTCAAAATTCGTTGCGTAGTTTTGAAGATTTAAGCATACATAGGGACGGACAGACAGCGACAGCGACTTTGTTTTATAATATGTAGTGATAGTGATAGTGAAGATATAAAGCTGCTTACTAGTTTCGGCTTAAGTCTCTTGTCTCCCTTGATGGCCAACCCCAGCCTAGGGAAGATAACAGGACTGAAAAAATCCTGATAATTATCTCCTCGGGCCATCAGGGGAGACACGAGACTGTAGAGCTATTTTCAGCCTTGTGTATAAGGAATAAGGTTGATATTTAATTAACACATAAGAAGTGTTTTTGAATTCATTAAATTAATTTCAATTTTAAATTTGGAAAAAGCGAAATCAAGCTCAGGCGGGACTCGAACCCACGATCTTTTGGGCGAAATCAATGTTTAAAAATGATTGCAACATCATTTATTGATTTCGATAGTTCGTACGAGTATCGGTAGATGGCTGCACCATCGCCCTAAGACGGATGTAACGGAAAATCTGGATCAACCTCGGGTAAAGTTCGGTGGCTCAGTGGTCAGAGCATTCCCCCTGTTAGGGAAAGATGGCGGGTTCGAGTCCCGCCTGAGCCTGATTTCACTTTTTCCGATTTTAAACAACTTAAAAAGTGGCCGGGCATTTTCCGCCTGTAGTACATTTCCATGATCATCTTACCCGACACTTGTCGAATGTTTCTGCAGCTCTGGTGAGGAACCTTTCAGTCGATGGTTGTTCCCGTGAGGCGAGCTGAGTGATGCCTGATGATAGCTTGATGTGGGCATCAGCTACCTCTGTAGAAAACATTTCAGATTTGAGACTTTTTTACTACTTATTCATCATCCTAGGGTTAATCCCAGTCGCATCCGAAATTTTCGTCTCGGAGTCTGGGGTCTGCTTACTGTGGGTTTGGCTGACATGCGATATTTTACGTGAAGTGACTGCCATTGACCTCCACATCCCAATAGCAATATTGGGTGATATTGAAACATTGCAACTTGACCAATTATTGGAGTTTTTAGCGCTCCAACTGCCTGTAACGACTGCCATAGATGTTCGCATGGCAACCAGAAGGATACGTGGTAAGCCTCTCAAAAGAGCGATACCTATGCTCGGGCCCTCTCCATAAATAACGTCAGCACGCCTGCTGACTGACCAACGACTGAACAACTGACGAACTGACAGTTGCCGTAAAAGCTTAAATAAGCCATATCAGGAAAAGAAAGCATAGTAGAGTAGAGAATAAGACTTTGGACAACGAAGTACAAGCTTAGGATGCGACCGGCACTCCAGAGTACGAAGAAACGCCTTATGAACCACCGTATACCCCGGCATCTGGAGACCCAGGACGGTCCATGGTTTTAGTCGGTTTCAAGTCCGATATGACCGTCCCCGCTGCCCTATCCGCATGAAAAAAAATGGTGGTGGTGGTGGTGATACTGATTATGATGATAATCATAATGATGATGATGATAATGATGATGACAATAACATAACTGCAGGCAGTAGCACAAACCTTTATGCTTGGAAGTCATCCTGTCGACCTTGGCGACTGCCTCCTTCAGATGCGAGTAGTACTCCTGCAGGAAGGTGGTCTCTTGCTCGAAGAAGTCGTTCACGTCTCGCACGGTAGCACCCAGGTATATCTCGTCTGTTGTGGTGGTCATTGATCGCATCTGGGGATGGAGTTTGATCGTATCAGAGAATAGGGTTTGATCGCGTTTGAGAATAGAGTTTGATCGCGTTTGAGAATGGAGTTTGATCGCATCTAAGAATAAAATTTGATCACATCTAAGAATAGAGTTTGATCACATCTGAGAATAGAGTTTGATTACATCTGAGAATAGAGTTTGATCACATCTGAGAATGAGGAGTTTTTTAACCTTATTCAATTTCAATACAAGTACCCAAAACTACATATTACATAATATGTATAGCGGATATCTGTACGTGTATCCACAAATATCCGAGGAAAAAGATCTGTACCTATCCATTAGTATTTTTGCGATTTTTACTTAGTAGTAGGACTAGTAGGTGATAAAGTAGCAATGGAAGGCGACTAAGGGATAGGGCTGTTTAACATCAGACAGATATATACAGCCACGACTCAGCCTATACATGGCTCAAGCCAACAATAGTGCCCGAAAAACGGCAATAGGCTCACCCCCTATTACATGGGACCTAATACAATGAGTGGTGAAATGTGGGTGTTAATTCACCTCTGCCTAACCCTCCGAGGATAAAGGCGTGATTGTATGTATGTATGAAACAACATTCCATACTCAGATGGAGTCATAATAATGGTGAAATTTATTATTTCTATTTTCATCTTCCTTTATATGAATAGTTCAAGTGCCAATATCGTCTGTCATACAAATCTCAACTCACCAGTCCACCAAAAAGGTCCATCCTCCCTCTAGGTTTAGCGCACAAGTCCTGCTCGTACTCCAGAAACACTCGTAAGTGTGAATCGTTCCTGAACACCGGGTGTGCCGCCAAACGTTGAAGGAACACTTCGTGCATTGCTACCGTCTTTTTGAACGTGGCTAGGTATTCACTGTAAGTAAAAAGAAATATCAGAGGTAGGTCCAATCCTATCTTATGAATATTATAAATGTGAAAGTATGTGAAGATGTTTGGATATTTGTTGTTCAGTCACGCTCTAAAGGTCCAACCCCACCAAACGGACGGCATCGGTTCGGATTTTACAATCTTTAAACAAAATTAAATCTTATTATCACAGTGTTTGAAGTTTATATTACCAAGTCACGCACAACAGCTTGACAGCGACGTGCGGCGGCATGACGCACGTCAAGCTGTCATGCGTGGCTTGGTAATATAAACTTTAAATGCTGTGACATAAGATTTATTTTGTTTAAAGATTGTAAAATCCGTTCCGATGCCGTCCGTTAGGTGGGGTTGGACCTTAATGGTACGATATCTGGTGAAATTTGGACCAGAGATAAATTATGGTCGGGGATAATCCATAGGTTACTTTTTTGCTGGGAATAGGTTAAATTTGACGCGTGCGGAGCCGCAGACAGTAGCTAATTTATTATAAGGAGAGACACCAAATAAAAAAAATCGACCCAAAAAGCATTAAAAAGTGATAACAAAACATTGGTTGGCCTTTTTGTGATAAAAAAACTAACACGAAAAAGAATATGTAGGTATATTTTGATTCAAGCGACGACGTCATGTTGGTCCTCAATCTCGACATCGTCGTTAAAGCGTAAATACACTGAGAGATGTAACATCTTATCTTCACCTTGCTCTTGCGAATAAATTTTCATTTCATTTCATTTCTGATCCCTTCTCCCTTCCCTCACACAACAACGCAACCGGGATAACATCGCGTTATATGAACATTATTATCCTACATACATACACTAATATTATAAAGACTAATATTATTTCGACTGCCTCTGTGGCGTAGCGGTAGTGAACGCGGCTGCTACGCAGGAGGCGCGGGTTCGATCCCCGCTCAGTGTCAATATTTGTATGCATGAATATAAATATTTGCATTGGTCTGGGTGTTTCTATGTATAATATGTACTAGCTTTTGCCCGCGGCTCCGCCCGCGTGGATGTCGGTTATCGCGACCAAACATAGCCTATGTCCTTTCTCAAGGTCTAACCTACCTCTATACCAAATTTCATCAAAATCGGTTCAGCGGTTTAGTCGTAAAAGTGAGACAGACAGACAGAGTTATCGCATTTATAATATTAGTAAGGATGTATTTACAAAAAAAAAAAAGTATCTAAGTATGTATATCCGCATTCTAGATTCCATAACACAAGCAAATTAAGCTTACCATGGGTCTTAAAAAAAAAAAAAAGCAGGAAACATTTGTTTGTTTGTAATCGATAAACTATGAAACTAATGAACCGATTTTAATAATTCTTTCAACATTACAATCCTATTTTTTTATTCAGAAGTAACATAGGCTACTTTTTATCCCGACATTTAAACGAGATATTTCACCTTTAGGTTCTACCGTTGACCTTTGTAGAGCAACTGAGGGAGCTGTTAATATGGCCGAGTTTTGGGCCGACAAAATTTAAAGAAACCAGTCATTAGATATCAGATCCAGCCATTGACTCGAAGAAGAAGAAGTGCACCTACCACGGAAAATATTCGAATTCGTAACGTACGTAAACCCATCGAGAGAACGAAGCGGTGCGATTAACAGGCTTTGTTTATACTACTTAAGTCGTAGACAAGCACACGGCCCACCTGATGGAAAGTGGCGTGGCCTATGGAAGAGTGCAACACCAGGGGAATCACACTCGAGCTGTGGACCCCCTAAGACCGGAGAGATTTTCACCTGTCAGCGAAGAAGACAAGCAGGACAACCCTTTGGTCTTCCCACTCACAGCACAAAACCTCTCCAAGCTTCACACGCACACACACACGCACGCACGCACGCACGCACGCACGCCCACACACACACACACACACACACAGACACACACACACACCCACACACAGGTAGGCAGGCGGCCAATCGCAATTCTCCGATCTCTCGAAAAGTTTACGTTACGAATTCAAATATTTTCGTGCTGGGGGCACACGAGTTACTCGGGTAAAACCGCGAGCTGCTGCTAGTTTAAAATATACTCACTCTTCAAGCTCCTCCTTCATCTTAAGGAACTCCTCCCTGGTGAGGGCGCCTTCTCCTTCTCCCAGACGCTGCAGCTTCTCTCGCGACGCGTCGAAGTCTGGACGCGGAGGTGCAGGCGGGATCTGAGAGCATAATCTCGGAATATAAATCTGTTCGAAAACCAGTCTCGATCTTATTACGAACCCAAGCGGAAGTCATATGCATGAAAATAGGTAGTCTGGTCTTGCTTTGAGAGTTGAACTGAAAAGGGCTTAACATGCTCTCCCGGTTACCATAGGAACATGCTCATGGGTGTAAGGACCCACTCAGAAGAGCCGTCTGGTCAACGATGGACGTTCCCACTGGAATACCTTAGTTGTGGTATGCTATGTTGGGCATTTTGACACGACTGGTTTGCTTGTTTTCTCTTTTTTGGTATGTGAAGTTTTCTTTAGTTATTTGGTCTAACAGTTTGTTGTCCAATATCACCAAAAAACAGAAAACGAGCAAAACTAGCGGTTTCAAAACGGCCATCACGACGTGCCGCAACTATACTAATTTTGGTTGATAATATTCTTAAAAAAATGGAAGTAGAGTAGTAGAATACATATGCCACTGTTTTTACAGGGAGTAGGTTCCCATGGATTGCGGGAACGGGATCAAAATTTCACGCGGGCGGAGCCGCAGGCAACAGCAACATTATATTATAAACTCACAATATATCCCGCATATTCTTCATTCTCCTCATATCTGTCGTGCAGCCACACAAACTCCTCATGCTGTCGGACCACTATGAACTCGGACTTCTGGAACTCCGGCAGTGTGGTCTTGGTGTGGACGGTGAACTTCACCTTCTCCTTCTCACTGAGGGCATCTGATATGTCGACCTGGAAATAATGATATTATTGTAGGTTATAAACTTCTAAGGTTTTAGAAGCTCGTTAGAGTTGGGCTTACAATTAAGAGATTCGGAAGTCTAATGGCAGCAAATACTCAAAATGGCAGGAGACAATTATCTGTTTTACATCACATTTAAATTTTTTCAAATCTGGTTTTTTTTTTCGGGAGGTTTTTATCTATCTACGTCAACCCCATCGTATCCTATACAGTAAATATTACATTTATAACTACCAAGTGTCTCGGCAAGCGCAGCTTAGGACGTCCACCCACAAGGTGGACAGGCGACCTTATTAAGGTCGCGTGAACGCGCTGGATGCGAGCCGCTTCCAACCGGTCTTATTGGCGATCTATAGGGCTATAGATGCGGCCGCCTGTCACCCCTTCACTCCCGCCGATGCGACGTACCCTTCCGTGGTTCGATGTGGACACCGTGCTTCCCACACCCAAAGGGGTCATATCCATCTAGACGGCCCAGGGCCAGCCTGCTGAGGATATGCAATCTTACACCCGGGCGACATCTGAAGACCCGAAACAGCGTGCGGTTTTAGTTGGTTCTAATAACCACTCCCGATGGCCGACGAAGACGGTATCAGAGGGCAAGGGCATGTACGCACTCGAGAGATATGGCCTGGGTCGACCGGGGTCCGAGTACGACAATCTCACCTCCGGCAACTGACGGCCCACAGACGGCGTGCGTTTTAGTTGGTTCGAGTTCGACATAACCTCCGGCTCCGGCGGGGGAGGTGTCCTTGGAGATTTTTCACACGATAAAAAAAAGGGCTGTACGCTCACAAAATATATACACAAAATTATATATTTAGTAATATTGTATTTCATGTTATACCAGCAAGCTGTTATCAGCAAGAGACACATTCTCGTTTGGTTTCTTCTTGTCCAGCTTAGGGTCAGCAGGACCTGGGGTCTGCGCCATGCCTGTAGAGTGAGCTGACAGGGGATCGTGATTAGTTTCTTCCACACAGTCCTGGAAGCAAACAGAAATTCATATATTATTACACTCGAGAACAGAAACATTTGGAAAATCACCACAATGCACTTGCTGCCAGACTAAGCGCCTTTGCTACGTTTAGCGGGCGCACGGCGCGGACGTCCGCTTCGCGTGCTTGTTTCATGTTATTTCAAGAGCAGCGCTGCGTGAGGCGGGTACCTGTCACAAGCGACGGACAGGCGGACGCACTGCGCGCGCCTCCGCGACCCGCACCCGCTAAACGCAGCGAAGGCGCTAACACAGGCGCTAACGAAGGCGCTAACACAATGTCAGAGCTACATTAAAAGGCTAAAACAAACGTAAGCTGCATACTGTAACTAGCTGACCTGTATGTACAACCTAATGAGTAGATATCTCCACTGGGAGATACGTTCTACATAATGTAAATGCTATCAACAAATCTGTTCATAGTGGCGAGACCGATTGTATAAAACAAAAAAAAACCATTTTGGTAACATGGGGTTGGGAGCATTTTGGGGTTCTGAATCTACTAAAGCCCCATGTGGTGTTGTTTGGTTCATGTCTGACATCACCATGTCACTTAGCTCGGGTGAGGTGAGGACCAAAGGGGTTAACCTTTGAATTTTGATAGTTTTTTTTGTGCTTGACTGAAGGTGAAATCTATAATGCATACTTTCAGTCCACTGACAGTCAAATGTAAATTGTCTATTAGTTCAGCTTATTCCCTATTCCCAACTGCAAAATTTATTACGAAAACCATTATGTAAGTACAGGTATCCCAAAATCGTAGCAAGTGGAAACATGTATTGTGGTCTCTACCCCATTGAGAAGGAGGGGTAACTACGATGAACTAAGTTTCTTTTTTCATGCATCAAAAATTCTATTTTTTAATTTCCTGTTTTTAAGGGTTCCGTAGCCAAATGGCAAAAAACGGAACCCTTATAGATTCGTCATATCTGTCCGTCCGTCTGTCTGTCTGTCCGTCCGTATGTCACAGCCACTTTTCTTCGAAACTACAAGGCCTATGCTGTTGAAACTTGGTAAGAAGATGTATTCTGTGAACCGCATTAAGAATTTCATTTTGGGGGTCCCCCATTAGAACTGAAACTCAAAATTTTTTTTTCATCAAACCCATACGTGGGGTATCTATAGATAGGTCTTTAAAAATACTATTGAGGTTTCTAACAGAAATTTTTTCTAAACTGAATAGTTTGCGCGAGAGACACTGCCAAAGTGGAAAAATGTGTGTCCCCCCCCCTCTAACTTCTAAAATAAGAGAATGATAAATCTAAAAAAAATATATGATGTAAATTGCCATGCAAACTTCCACTAAAAATTGGTTCGAATGAGATCCAATCAGTAGTTTTTTTTTAATACGTCATTAACCGCAATTTTCGCCTTTGCTACTACGGAACCCTTCATGGGCGAGTCCAACTCGCACTTGGCCGATTTTATTTGCTTGAGGATTGAACCTGAAGTAAAATTTTTTATCATTGAGGTCGAGGTTATTATTATCAGAGAGATTAAATGGAAATATAATAATTAATTTCAATAAATGTGAAAATTCATGTGCTAAAAGGAAAAATGAATTAGCAAGGTCATTCTCAAGTTACACAATCTTTATCTATCAATTCTGAATATATTTTACTTTGCTAGTTTATTACAAATAATTTTTGTTTTTTTTTTTTTTTTTTTATTTTGAAAAAAATTAAAGAATTAAAAAGTTATTTTGAGTAACTATGATAAAATAAACAGTGGGTAGTTATTTTATTGGGTGTATCCTGCACCAGACAATACCTAGTGCTATGACTGGCCACTAGCATCCAAAGAGGCAATGCGGCCAGTGTGATGGCCAACTTTGCACTAGGTACAGTTATGGGATAATGTTTTAGTACCACCAAGATCAGTGTAACTGTTTATAATAATTATCATGGGCGTACCCTGGGGGCGGGCTGCCCCACCCTGCTCTGCTCTGCCCGATGTTAAGAATTTTGAAACACAAGACAATGCTGGGGGTGTATGAGGGTCTGAAGCCAACTATACATAGTTGTTTTTCACACCATACTGTCTCTAGAGCAGGCAGAGACAGGAGGCGGCTACTTCTTCATACATATTTATGAGCTTCCTTGCATGTTGAATATAGGCACAGGTAAAAACTTACCACTACACAGGATATGTGCTAGGTTACTATCGTCACAATAACAACAGGCTGCAACTAATAAAGTGTAATTAACTTGTTTTTCACGAAGGAAAAATTAACAAAATAATTACGACCAAATGTAGTCGTGTCTATTTATAGAACTATTGTACACTGAAGGACGTTTTTTGATTACGGTACAGTCAATAGTCGGAGGCGAGTAATGGGCGTCAAAAATAATAACAAAACAAAAATTTGTTATCCACGTCACTAAACTAATTAACGGGAAAACGATGTTAAAACTAGCTGTTATTGCTATTGTAAAGGGTAAAAGAGTTGTACAAACACATATATGAGTCATTAGCGCTAGATATCAGCAGAAATTAACTGATATTGCAAGATAATAGTTATCTTCAGGAGACGCCCCCCGGTGAAAGAGTACAAATATACAAATTATAACCATTAATTATTTCGGGTGGGTATTACTCACCATCATCTTGAAATAGAAGCTTTGAGCAACAAGTTAGTTAACAATATTGACGATAAATATTCAGTTTCCTGTTATAATCAACAATTGAAATGACCGACGAATTTTTTTTTGACAAACACAATAAAAGAATTGTCAAAAGTTGTCTGACGTTCATCTGACAGAGATGTACTTTTTTAAATTGAGATGTGATCCAGGGTGGCTTTGACTTTGTCGGCCTCGTGCTCGTGAGATTAAGAATAATACTTAATATAGAAATGTATGATCTTGTTCACGTTATAAATTATAACTGCGATCAACACCGTATTCATTAAAAAATTTTACTCACTGAGAATTACAATGAGCTATGTTATGCTGTGACTTCGTGACTCCTATCTTCTAATGGGATTCTAAATACTTCTTTGACTTAATTGTGATAAAACGGAACGTCACTTTTCTATTGATCTTGGTTTTGACATTTATGTGTTGCTACTTCTCATCGATTTAATTTTTTACAATTTTGGTAGAAATTCATTTGTGTAAAACTGAAAAAATAAACTCAATGCTTCTTAAAAATAATATTGTGGTATTCTATCCTGAAAAAAGAATCACTGTTTATACTGCTGATCGGTGGCACTTGGTGGAACTTGCCACCCATATCGAACGAGGAACTTGAGTACTTGTCCACAATATTTTTTATTACACCTTTGAGAATACCGTGAGGTGAAACCAGACGGGTTTAAAAATAAGATACTGTGGAAAAGTACCTAGTAAGTACCTACCAGCAAGGCTTTTACAATCTACAAAATGGTGCATCCTTAAATTCTTAAACACCTTCACAAATAAAACAACCTGTTAATTAAAAAGCTACAAATTACTTAAAGCTCTTTTTATGATATTTTTGAACCACTGCTTGCCACCTGCAACTTCAAAGCAAAGCTTGATCCACCTTGAATTCGCCTCTAAATATAACGCATACATTCTGATCCTCTTCAAATGATGAGCAACGAAAAGAGGTCAACAGGTGTAGAAATCTGTAGAATTTACAGCCATAGATACTGTTAACACTTTTCTACAATAGTAGTTTTTGTAAGTCGAAAAGCGGAAATGGGATTACTAAATAACTAGTTGTTTTTATTAATTTATTTACACAAACAATACTATATTTTTTAATAAAATGGGGACGCAGAAGCCTAGCGAGTGGGCTAGCTCGCTTATTGCTCGTTTCGAGGAGCAGGTGAGTGTCAAAAAATATATTTAATTTAATTTCTAAGACCCACCCATATATGGAGCTTTTCTATGTAATGTAAACAAAAACATTTTTTGCTGATTATATACTAATTTTCTTTCAAAGAGCAAGTCAAAAAGTAGAAGCTCTCACTGTAAATATATTTTTTAAATTGATGTCGTGAGTCGTAAGTGCGTGGGCAGTCGGACCATTAAGTATTTCTTTTTCTTACGAGACATTTATGTCCGGCCGAATTATCGATCTACTCAGATTTTGATGACTGTTTAAAGATATCAGGGCATTCTGAAACACTTAACAAACATACAGTTATCTAATAACAATACTGCATACAGGTAATAAATGTTTGTCCTGCCATATTCCTGTAACTTGTCTCATAAAAAAATTAATCTGTGGGCTATGTGGCAGAAACTTGAGTTTTATTTGATTCCATATGTTTAAGGTGAGGTAGGAGAGTTAGTAGTAGTAATATTTAAATCTGGCTTAAAAAGAATCAAGAATCAATTTCGTTTATTCAGTTTAGGCACATAAAGAGCACATATGATTTTCATTCTTTTCTTAAGTCGGACTAAAAGTAAATAATCCCTACTAATCCCTACTATCCCTACTAATATTATAAATGCGAAAGTAACTCTGTCTGTCTGTCTGTCTGTCTGTCTCGCTTTTACGACTAAACCGCTGAACCGATTTTGATGAAATTTGGTATAGGGGTAGATTAGACCTTGAGAAAGGACTGGCTATGTTTGATCGCGATAACCGACATCCACGCGGGCGGAGCCGCGGGCAAAAGCTAGTATTATAAATGCGAAAGTAACTCTGTCTGTCTGTCTGTCTGTCTCACTTTTACGACTAAACCGCTGAACCGATTTTGATGAAATTTGGTATAGAGGTAGATTAGACCTTGAGAAAGGACATAGGCTATGTTTGGTCGCGATAACCGACATCCACGTGGGCGGAGCCGCGGGCAAAAGCTAGTAACAAATAAATCGCGATGGAATCCGTTAAAAAGTAGTTTTATTTCGATGAGCACATACAAGTGTTAAAATTTTACAATTTTATGTCAAGAAATTAGAAATATTATAATAATATTAATTTCATTTGAAAATTACTCTTTTGGTCATTCGATAAGTTGGTTCTATTGAGAAGATACCAGCAAAACTCAGGGGTAGAATATTCTTTTTTAAAACTGTGGTTTTGTTTGAAATTTATATTCTGTGAGCAAGCAAGAGATTAGAATGACCATGCATTTTTATAATAACTTGGTACTTACTTTGATATTCATGACATTTTTTCACTTCTATATTAAACTTATCAAGCACATCATATAAAATACCAATTGGTGTGTCTATAGTTGCCCTACAAGACTGGGGCTCAAAACTTGCACTCCCGCATCAATGAAGAACAATGCAAGGCATGCCTGGTGCAGATCAGCCGACACCGATTCTCGCTGGTCATCGCCGGCCTGACGAAGATTCTACAGAGAGTCAACGAATTGGTAACAAGACTGTATTCTTTTATCCTTTGTGTTTGGGGCCTTTATTCAGCTCCCAATGTTTCATTATGTAGTTCATTTTGGCTTTTATGGATGTGTCTAGCAGCATGCAGTTTTATAAAGTCCAGTAGTAGTTAGTGGCCTCTACACCTACAAGCCTGAACAATTGCTAGTTGTTACATCTGCTAGCCAATACACCTAGCAATCTGGTACACCTGCTAGCCGCTTACCGGCTAGCCAGTACACCTGCTAGCCGGTAGACCTGGAGCTGGTACCCGTTTTAGCCGGTACACCTGCTAGCCGGTACATCTACTGGCCGGTATACCTGCTAACCGGTACACCTGCTAGCCAGTACACCTGCTAACCAGTACATTTGGTAGCCGGTACACCTGCTAGCCGGTACACCCACTAACTGGTACACCCGCTAACCGGTACACCAGCTAGCCGGAAAGCCTCCTAGACGGCACACCTAGCTGGAACACCTGCCAGCCGGTACACCTGCTAACGTACTGGTTAGCAGGTGTACCTACTAGCCGGTACACCTAATATCTGGTACACCTGTTAGCCAGTACACTTGCTAGCAGGTACACCTGCTAACTGGTTACACCTGCTTGTCAGTCCACCTGCTAGCCTGTACTCCCGCTAACCTGCTATTTATCTGTTCCAGTACCAGCCAACAGTACCGATAGGCCTGAACCGTCCACAGACAGAGCTGGAGAAGAGCTACCACGACAGTCTCGTGATTGTGTTAGACACATTGGAGATATGTCTCAGCTCCCAGCCAAAAGACACGGCCAAGTACGACGAGGCTATGAACGTGAAGATTTTGCTGAGAGAAGTGTGTCAGTTCATTGGTGAGTTTAGTAACATTCAAATATTTATAATACAGTAACTATTTAAATCAATGTTTAAAACTATAAATACTCTTCTTCCGAACCTTTTGTCAACTCATATTGTGAAAATAAGTGCTTCATTCAATATGGTGTAGTAAGTTCCACCAAGTGACATCAATCTCCAGTATAAAAGTCGTTTTCAACTCACTTAAGGCTTTCAATCTCACAAAGAAATGGTTGAAGATCGGTATTTTCCATCGAATGCCTTTTAATCTCCTCAGCCCATTGGCGATATCTAAGTTCTCTAGTTAAGCCATGGTGGTGGACTTTATTGTCCGGTTAATATTGCTACGCGGCGCGTCGGTATGAGTTTATTTTTGTACCACTTGGGTGGCAGATGGAGACACGGCCCACCTGATGGAAAATGGTTACCGTGGCCTATGGACGTATGCAACAACAGGGGCCTTAAACTCATGCTGCTGACCCTGAAGAAACCTATTAATTCTTGAAGAGCCCCATATTGTAGTCGCTTCAGAAAACCACAGTAGGGAGTACATTCCACCGAGAATAGGTTCTGTGACGCCCTCATGGTTATGGCGGACACACCGTGAAATCTTATTATAGTGGGCAAAGATATTATATAAAAATGTCATTGATAGTGGGTATGCTCGCCCGGTTATCGGACGGGAGATCCCACACATGGTCTCCGGCTATCGCTTCGTAGTCGGAGATGTTGTGCGTAATAGCGTAAAAAAAGTTTGTCGGACTTTTTAGGATTTTTCTTATGACTTTTTTAAACAATAATTACGCCATAATTAGTAATTAGAGCTCCCTTCAATTAAAGCCCCAGATTTTCGTGTGAAAACTTTTTAAACATAATATTACAGCCTAAATAATAATTAAATTACCAAATAATAATATTTTATTGTTGACTCGGCACTTCGTCGGAAGCGACGGCACAGGCGACGGATGTCCTAGATAGACTTGCTGATGCAATTCGAATATTCTAGATCAATATTAACACTGATGAAGCCAATGACCTTTGTGTACATTACTGAACAAACTGTTCAGAACCAAAGTTGTGTAACCACAGTTGTGTCACAGTTCTAAGGTGAGGTGGGAATAAATTTTGAATTTCGGATGGGACCCAGAAACTAGATAAGTGAGTAATGGATTTTGACACTTATCTGTATAGACATAGAGCGCCTTTTTGTATTGTCAATTTTGTATAATGCCAGGTTTCTGCGGACGCGCAGTAGTCTTGGGTATCTGTTGAGGATAGCACGGGGTGCTACTGCGGTGGACGAGCCCCAATTCACCAAGCATAGATTATTTCAAAACAATCTGTGCACGACAGAGCAACGTTTGTCTCGCGACTTAGATTAGATCCAAGATATGTGTCCCGAGGTACTTACTGCCTCTGTGGCGTAGCGGTAGTGAACGCGGCCACTAAGCAGGAGGCGCGGGTTCGATCCCCGCTCAGTGCAAATATTTATATGCATGAATATTTGCATTGGTCTGGGTGTTTCTATGTATAATATGTATGTATTTACAAAAAAATGTATCTAAGTATGTTTATCCGCATTCAAGAACCCATAACACAAGCTAGTTAAGCTAAGCTTACTTTGGGTCTAGATAGCGCTGTGTAGAATGTCCTACAATATTTATATTTATTTATTTATATAAAAAAAACTTAGTTCGATCTAGGTTTTTATGCACTATGCTATGCGATCAATTGGTTCCCTTCGCTACTGCTCAATAATCATGATCGTGATCATGTTTTTTCCTGTCTTGTTGTACAGATATGCGCAACGAGAATACAGTGAACAACATGCTACTGAGGCAGCTGGCCAGCAAGGTGCTCTTCGCGCTGAGCCTCAACTTCTTCAACGCGGTCTTCAACAGGATCAGTGCTAGGCTTCAGGTATACTTCTTTTATAATACACCAACAGGCGCGGCCGCAGCCTGAGATTTGGGGAGGGGGGGGGGGGGGGAAACGTCTTTTTAAATTGCGGAAATTCCTTCAGAAAATGCCTTTTTAAGTCTTTTCTATTTGATGTGCACGATTTGAAGGGAGGGGGGGAGGGGAGGGAGTGTCATGTCCCCGTCTGACCTCCCACCCTGAGATGTGCTTAGTGACCAACGACCGTCTTGAACTATTCACGTCACCCATCCAAATTGCAACCGCGCCTATATAGCTTAACCCGCTGACCGTCTACCAAACAGTGAGCGCACCTAACTACTCTAATTTAATGAACGTAAATATAGTTGTTCCAGGAACTATCATCTAGCTCAGAAGAAAACCCCGACTATACAGACATAGAGTTGATACAATACATCAATGTTGATATACTGAGGCTTATACGGCTTTTAACAGGTAAATAACACTTTTTCTTTACTGGTCTACTCTGGTCTTTTGGTCTACTGTAAATAATTGTGTAAAGTAGACCAAAAGAACAATTTATAGTACACCAAAAGAACAAAGTTCGAATTAAGTTCGAGTTTTTTTGGTCTACTGTAAATAAATAATTACTTATAGTAGTAGTAGACTAAAATAATCCCTACTAATATTATAAATGCGAAAGTAACTCTGTCTGTCTGTCTGTCTCACTTTTACGACTAAACCGCTGAACCGATTTTGATGAAATTTGGTATAGAGGTAGATTAGACCTTGAGAAAGGACATAGGCTATGTTTGGTCGCGATAACCGACATCCACGCGGGCGGAGCCGCGGGCAAAAGCTAGTTCATTATAATCAAACAAAAACTCGAAATTGTGGATTTAGCACGTCGGAAAAAAAAGTAAGAGTTCTTTCGAGAGACTAAAATAGGCTTGCTTCGGTTTCGTAGAGTGTTCTCTCTGAAAGTTTGATATCCTTATAGAGTAGTTAATACCGTTTGTGTTACTTAAATATGAAATAATAGTTCCGGTTTTAAATATACATATTGGTTCCCGGCGAATGGCCATATCATCATTTTTTTTAAATAACCATTTGTTTTATAAATAAAATGAAATAACTGCGTTCCTTAGTATTTTTTTGTTGTATTATCTTACGCAGTCGAAGTATGTAACATAATAATGTTTTTTTTTGTTACAGAATCAATACAAAAGTTTAGGTTGTTAAGGAAATCAGCGCATTTAGTTTTAGT
Organism: Eilema depressum; assembly: GCA_914767945.1. NCBI lineage: Eukaryota > Metazoa > Arthropoda > Insecta > Lepidoptera > Erebidae > Eilema > Eilema depressum. The sequence goes on along the minus strand of OU612041.1, from coordinate 4,195,251 downwards.
ATCCTCTTTGGAGAAAGCCATATGGAACTGGATGGACACGTATCCACAGGTACTTGTATTAACATACATACATACAACATACATACAACATACATACAACATACATATAACATACATACAACATACATACAACATACATACAACATACATACAACATACATACAATATACATACATAAATACATACAACATACATACAACATACATACAACATACATACAACATACATACAACATACATACAACATACATACAACATACATACAACATACATACAACACACATACAATATACATACATAAATACATACAGTTACGTCTTTTTCACGCTTCCTCTGCTGTCATCATTATAGCTTAATCCATCTCTGTGCCTTTCAACCAGATATGTTCAGTCTTTGTGGCATGATTGAGTAACAACTATCAATCCATACATCCACTCATACGTTCATACATTCATCCATTCATTCATTCATTCATTCATGCATATATTCATCCATAATCCAAACATACATTCATCCAATTATACATTCATCCATTCGTTATTCGTTTATTCTTTCATTCATACATTGATCCAACCATTCGTCTTGACACTGACTCCTAAGTCACAGGATTTACCTATTTTGGGAGCCAGGGATTTTTATTTTTTTTGTATTACCTTAACTCCATTGTATTGTGTATACCATAAGACATGAGTTTGTATAAGGAATATGGCTTCAATAAACACATTCTATTTTATTTTATTTATTTATTTATTCGTCCATAATCCATACATTCATTCATACATTCTTTCATACGTTTATCTATACATTCATCCATACATTCATTTATTCATCCACACATCTGTCCATCCACCCATATGTCCATCAACTACCACTACACTACTACTGCCACTAATAGAATGTCTATAGTCCTAAAGCACTTAAATTTTTTTTTCAGGAATTCGCAGAAGTCCAGTGTCGGCCTAACGACGAATTGAGCAAGTGTTGTGACACTCTGTTCGACATACTGCAGGACAGCTTCTCCGACAACAAGAAGTCTCGGGTAGCGATGTGGCCACTACAGATCATGTTGCTAGTCCTCAACCCTGTGAGTTGTAGCATAGAGTTCAATTTAGCTTGACTAACGACGAGTTGAGCAAATGTTGCGATACTTTGATCGACATACTGCAGGACAGCTTCTTCGACAACAAGAAGTCTCGGGTACCGATGTGGCCGCTGCAGATCATATTGCTAGTCCTCAAACCTGTGAGTTGTAGCATAGAGTTCAATTTAGCTTGACTAAACGTTGGAGTAACTAACGATAAGTTGAGCAAATGTTGCGATAATTTGATCGACATACTGCAGGACTACAATTTTATACGTTTCCAAAATTCAAACAAATAGTCTTTGTTTCATGCGGAAAATTTATTTATTTAAACTTCATGCTCATATGTACACAGGCGAACTTAATGCCACATGCATTCTCTACCAGTCAACCGTATAGGTGGTGCAGAGAATAACAAAGCAGGTGCATTATGAAAGATAACTAGATGAAAACTATTACTACATAATAAATAAACTGTAAGCTATTCGTACCTACATACATACAAAATTCCCTCGGATACCACCTTGCCATTCGGCGGGGGTGGTTATGTCAGACTTGAATCGACTAAAACCGCACGCCATCTCGGATATTCAGATGCCGGGATGTAAGGTTGCCTAAGACATGTCTCTCGCAAGCCGGTTGAACCTATTCTCTCTGTAGAATGAAATATTCTCTTTGCAGAAAGTATTAGAAGAAATAGTGAATGCGGACAGTGGTGCGCCGTGCAGCCCACGGCATAGCAAAAAGAAGCACTTTATAGACTCTGTGAAACGGGGCCTTAGTAAGTAACTTTTTATTCTTTATCCGACAATAAACATACAGCCCAATCCCCTAGATAAGTGGCAATTCTTCGGCTGGCGTATTGTCTAATAGAATAAAAAAATGAGATAAGGAGCCAGGTAGATAGTAGTAGAATAAAAAAAAAAGACGTGTGGCACTCGGAGACTGCCGCGGTAAAGCTATTGCATAGCATTTTTTATCAACTTATGCAATTATAATTACTTACGTTAAGCGGAGCTACTTCGGAGCAGCTCGCCTCGATTCGTGCGAGCTTCGGGGTGTTAGGATTTTTCGTTACGGAATTTCCGGATTCGGTCTCCACGCTCAAGGCCCGCGATAGAAGCTATGCAATAGCTTAATAAAAAATAAATTTTTTTTTAAATAAATTGTTACGTCACTTATTATTTTTGTTACTTTATAAGAATTTCGGTAAATGGCTCAGCATCGCCCTAAGGTGTGTCTGTGACCTGTTTTATTGATTTAAATTGTATTTTTGTCCGAACTAAAGGTGTGTATCAAATATCAGAAAAAATAATCAACAGGAAGGGGGTGGGGGGGATCATTTTGAGTACTTTGTTCATCAAGATCGATCTATCCGTACATACTCTAGCACGTTTTCTCTCTGAGGCTTTCCACGTCATAAGATATTAATATGTATGGTAAATAGCAATATTATTTTTGCCTATAGGTCCTCAGAACAACTCCAAACAGATGACAGAAGCTGCTGTAGTGACGTGTGTGAAGCTCTGCAAGGCGTCCACGTATCTGAACATAGCCGACTCAGGGAACGTCACCTTTATATTAGTCAAATCTGTTATCAATGATCTCAAGGTAAGATTTTTTTGGTATGCATGATTCTTTAATATTAGAGCTATCGGGATATTTACCATGTATTTGAATGAAATTTTTAAGCATTTAACATGCTTAACTATTCAAATTGAATAAGATAGAGAAATGGTGCATGTTGGGAGAGGCCCTATATCCACCAGTGTAATAGCCTATTTTTTTTATTTTTTTATGAAGAATATTAGTAACGGAAATTACTTATATTCCCTCTAACAGCTCCAGCTAAGCTAAATTACTTGTGTTTAGATTCTAAAGCTATCAGTATACTCAATAAAAAAAAAGAGGAAGCATCAGTAGCTTAGTGGTGAAGGAGTCAGCCTTACGATCGAAAGGACACATGTTCGAATCCTGGCCATTACACTACCGAAGTTAACCCACTCCTAACACATTAAGCTGCGTTTACATACTCGCGGCAAAGCGAGGGAAGTGGCGAGAGAAGTGGGCAGAGACGTGGTGTGAATGGTATATTCGTCATGCCGCGAGTACTGCCGCGTATGTTGCTGCGAATGTCGGCTTGGCAGCGCGAGTCAAAGGAGCGGCAATGCTAGCGCGATGAACTATACGAGACCGCTAGATGTCGCTAATCAGTAAACACGGCTTTCGTTATTGCTCCTCGAATATTTACTTTTAAAAATATTTATATCGATCTACGGAAAGTGTATAGTAGTTGAAAGTGATAGTTTTTATTAATAATCTATTTAATTAATTCAGCAAAGCATAATGCGTACACTGCTACAGCGTTGTCCTCCATACGTTTACGTCCGTCTCCGTTGCAGGGCAAATACTGTAATGCGGACCAACGCGATGATGCGCGTGTGTGAATGCTAGGGCATTAATCGCGCGAATATTTCTTGCAACACGATGAGCAATGCGAGCGGCAGTATGTAAACGCGGGATTAGAGTTTCATAATATGTTTTTTTTTCCCACAGTCTCTACTCTTCAACCCATCGAAGTCTTACATCCGAGGCAACTTAATCTCCGGCTACTCCGAGCTGGACCTGATGACGGATTGCTTCGTCTCCCTATTCAGGATCATGCCTCATAACAACGACGCTCTTAAAGTGTGCCTCAATCTTAACACCCATATATCGTATCATAGCGTGATCATCAGCTCTTTGCTTAGGTAAGTATTTTTACTAACCCCTGATATAAAAGAGGGGTGTTATAAGTTTGAAGTGTGTATGGGTGTGTGTGTGTGACTGTCGTCGGGCATACCAAGGTACTTAGCGGTCCCCCGAAGAGACAAATGATAAAAGGGTCAATACTTAGGGTAGGTCATAATGTAATAGTTATTATTTTACTTTTTATAGGTTCTTTGTGGGTCGAGGTCTTTTTTTTAAATATGTAATTCATTCTCTGAGCCTTATGTCCAGACTTAGCGTGCTTTTATAAAGAAACACGTCACCGTTATCGGTTGCCACCATGTCAATTCGTCGTTTGTCAAAAACATCACAAAGGATTCACGCCCTTGTATCTTTAAACATACGGGCGAGAATGCGTTGCGACTGTTTTTTACCATATGTGGTGTTAGAACGTAAACGACGAACTATCATCATTTCTGTTGCTATGGAAACTTGTCGGGGTAGCTAGCCGATACCGGTAACCTGTTTCTTTTTATAAACACCCTAAGACAAGCGATTATAGTATGGCCCATCTAGTATGAGAACTGACGTCACTAACTCTGGTACTATCACGGCACGTCTAATGTTGTACATCTCATTCAGGAATGAGATGTACAACATTAGACGTGCCTTTAATTGGAGAACACGACATGGCTATACTGCAAAGCTGGTTTTGTATTAGCAATTAGATACAGATAGAAATCTGTCTATGTAACACAAAACCAACAGGCACTTTCTGTAACTTTCAAACGCTGCTGCCACCACTTTCGCCAGTGCTTTCGATTTGCAGCAGTGGTTTTTCATACACAGAATTTGATGATCTTTCAGATGAGCCAGGTTTTTTCCGGTAATCTTATCATATAAGATACCGATTTTTTTCGGTTTTTCAAAATGAATTTTTGGTATCACCACCAGGTTTTTAGCTTTGCAGCATAGCCATTTCGCGTTCTCCAATTAAAAGCGCGTCTAATGATGGTACCAGAGTTAGTGACGTCAACGCTCATACTAATCCTTAGACTGACCTGGCTAGTATAGCTTAACCTTATAATGTGATAACCTACTAGCCAAGAGCCTTCTGATCATAAAAAGTGTCTTTTTTCAGGATAATAAAACAACCCCGGCTACCCTGGTGGCCACAGATAGAGTTACTGTATCCCAGGGCGGCGGAACTCAGAGCTATGTTCACAGACACGTCGAATAAGGCCACTCAGGTACCTATTGTATATACAATAAATAATATAGGGTGTGTACTTAAGTGTTTTTTTCTCTCCCGTTATTATACACACATTTACACCTCTTTTCTTGTTCCTCACGATCTCCTCTCGCCGGTCTGCTGGGAGAAATTTCTTTATAGAAATAAGCAGTAACAAATTTTCAACTTCCATTGTATGTATATTGTTCTGTGTGTGCTTATGCTATAAATTTTCCACCCTATATTTTTTTATATTATTTAATATTTATATATTAAATAATATAAAAAAATATAGGGTGGAAAATTTCGACCTCACCTGAATACCTTGTAGGGAAAAAAGTAGCATTTTTCAGAATAAAATTACTTTATAGTGGTGAAAAAATTATTGATATCGGTTCATTAGTTTCAGAGTCTGTTGATATCAAACAAACAAGATTTTCCTCTTTATGATGTCACTATAGACACAAAGTATTTTTCTGACATACCAGTATAAATAATAAAATAATAATTTATTTTAAAAAGAAAGTTTAAATCTCGTATCACGGTGTTTGTATTCGCACTCCTTTGAAAGGGCTCGACCGATTTTAATGATTCTTTTTTAGATAATTGGTTTCATTTATAAGCTGATCTCTTTCCAGGGTTACGTAGTCCACACCCCCCTCAGAATGATCTCCCTCACCCTCAAGTCTAAGGAGGTGCAGTCCAAATTCAACAAGAGCGAAGAGATGCCGGCCTACAGGAACCTACTGTTATCTATGGTGAAGTTGATACACGCGGACCCCATGCTTATGTTGAGTGTAAGTACTATTATATGAAACTAGCTTTGCCTGCGGCTCCGCCCGCGTGGATGTCGGTTATCGCGACCAAACATAGCCTATGTCCGTTCCCAAGGTCTAATAATCTATTTCTGTACCAAATTTCATCAAAATTGGGTCAATAGCTTAGGCTTTCAGCATTAGTTAATGGCATAAGGTTCATATTTAATTAACACTAACGAAGTGTTCTAGTATTTTCCCGCCTAATTTAAATCAATGTGGTAAATACTAATAACCTTAATAACAGTTAAACTAAAACTAAATTGATAAATAAAAATATTCACAAGAATAAAAAAAAGGGGAGGTAAAAAAAATGTTCAGGTGTCGAAAAATTCCTCCACATCGATGTCGACTGGTAACGTTCCCAAAAAGGCTGGCGGCATTGCCCCGTTGGATGGCAATGCGGCAGCACAAGTGTGACTCCCCTGGTGTTGCACACGTCCATAGGCCACAGTAACCACTTTCCATCAGGTTGGCCGTGTGCTTGTCTAAAGCCCGCAGTACAAATTGGGCCAAGGCATTGGGCCAGCCTATTGGGCCAAGATAATGAATTCTTTGTCGCTGTGTTTATACATTGGTGTACCAGTCATTCTCCATTGGCTCTTTCATAAAAATGGACGTAGAGTCTCTTGCAGCCGCGGCAATTTATTTATACTTTGCGTTTAATAATTATGTTAAAGTATACCAAAGCAGAGTCACAAAAAAAAAATCGTTAACTCAGAATGCGCAACACTAAGAACACTACTGTTCTTCACGACGATTCACAACGAACTGAATACGACGCCAACGTGTGAACGCTGTTTGCAGAGCGCGCCAAGATCCTTTGATATGTGGACGAAAAACCGACAACATTCGGTTGGCCGGCCAACGCTGGCGCCAACCGAATGTGGCTACCAACGTATCGCCATGTAGATCTCTACACGTTGGCCCAATAGACTGGCCCAATGTGTACTGCGGCCTTAAGACCTAAGCGGTATAAAAAATCTCCTATACTACCGTCTTGGGGCGACGGAGCCATCTAACGATATTCGGTAGAATAGGTAGCCCCCCTGATATCAATATTAACTTCCGAACATTTTCTACAGAACCCAGGCCGCTCCAGCATAGAGATCCAGTCTTCAACCACGGAACTGATCAACGGTCTGGTCTCGCTAGTGCACCAGACGGGCATGGGAGAGATCTCTCAGGCCGCTATGGACGCGCTGCTAGCGCTACACAGGCCCGATAGGGTACATATGTGGAACCCTGAGGCTCCTCTCAACACTTTCTGGGATATTAGGTAAGGCTACTGTATTTTATGATAGGTGTGGCTCGCGGTTCCGGCCGCGTGGAATTCGGATCCCGTTCTATTTTTATTTATTTATTTAGAAACAAACAGTCATTAAAAGTTTCATTTAAGGCAGATAACACTTTTTCAATACAGACCTACAGTTTTTTTGCAAAACTACATAGTTCAACAAGCTCAAGCATACTTAATAGTACATTATGGTACAAGTGAGTAAAGTTGGTGATTACCGCCGAGGCGCCATTGAGACACGAGGACGGTAATCATCATACTCACGCGTGGCATACGACGTTTTACAATACATTTGCGATTGAAATTATACTACAAATACTAAATAAATAATACTACAAAATAATTCGTTTTCCTATGCGCGCGCATCTAACAATGGCGATCGGCCATATTTAAAAGAATGAGGTTTGAATTAAACTTTTTTTTTTCTGTACTTAGAGAACAAAAAAAGTTAAATTTGAGTGAAAACAGGTGTGTTCTAAATAATATTTACATCCACTTATTTACTATTAAATTAAATCAACACACAATAATAAATAAATCATTCAGAGGGAGACTCCATGGCTAATCTCTTGAAACGACTGAGAGATCCACTAAACTAATCAACATGTAACAACCTGTCATTGTATAGCCTGCAAGCACTTATTCACACTGCATTTTCTATTCAGCTGGCCCTTCCCCCAGGTTTACTCGTGTATATTACATATGAACTCCTGTTGCATCCCTTTAACCCATATACATTTTTGCAAATGGTCCAGCAATTTTTGAGAACGAATAGAAGTATATCGATTTACAAACAGAAAAGAGAATCGACTTCGGGCGGGATTCGAACCCGCGATCTTTCCTCCCCAAAGATGGAAAGTATAGAGGAATTTGGATCGGTTTCGTGCGGGCTTCGGTGGCTTAGCGGTCAGAGCATTCCCCCTGTAAGGGATAGACCACGGGTTCTAATCACGCCCGAAGTCCATTCTCTTTTTTCTTTGTAAATCGATTTGAACGATCAGCATAATAAATGCTTCGAACATTGAATAGAAGTATAGATTTGTAACCTCATGCCAGTAAACCTGCTGAATATCGAAGAATCCGACTATTCTCTCGGACTTGAGAGTTCGTAGTTCGTATGGTAGTATAAGCCATAAATACGTGCGACTGCTGAACTCATAACCCCATAAAGAGACACTTTCGTTAAAACTTTGTCCGTCAGACATGGGGTGAGGTTAACTTGAGCACCAAAGATCTTCATGGTCCATTTTCCACATGGTTTGAAAGGCACTTCATCCCACGCACACTCAAGCTGTGGAATGAGTGGTTTTCCCAAGCGACTACAATATGGGGTTCTTTAAGAAGGGCATTAGAAGGTTTCTTCAGGGTTGGCAGCGCGATTGTGACGCCCCTGGTGTTGCGTACGTCCATAGGCCACGGTGACCGCTTCCCATCAGGTGGGCCGTGTGCTTGTCTGCCAACTAAGTGGTATAAAAAAAAATGCTTTTTTTGTGTTCCTTTAGCTCGCAAGTGCTATACAACATCAGTCAGAAGCTGATCCAGCGTCAGATCGGCAACTACCGCGAGGTGCTCCGCTGGCTGCGCGACATCCTCACGTGCCGCAACGAGTTCCTCGCCAAGCACAAGGAGTACGCCAACGTGGGCAGCCAGGTGCCTATCTGCAAGCAGGCGCATATCAAGCTCGAGGTATGGTTCACGCCACTAGCCACTTACCTACAATATGCCAATAACTAGGGGCGCAGGTAACGATAGAAGGAGTAGGTTCAAGAAGCCCTGGCTTGAAATTGCAGAGCGCGACGCACATGCGATGCTTTCCAACGGTCACCACCATTTTTTAGTAGAAGGTAGGACACGACGACGGTATATTACCTACGTGTTGCGTTTCCGGCGGTGAGTAGGGTAGCCAGAGCTCACTGGAGAGGTTTTGTGCTGTCAGTGGGAACACCAAAGGCTTCGTCCTACTTATCTTCTGCGCTGACAGCACAGAATCTCTCTGTTCTTACAGGGTCGGTAGCACGAGTGTGACTCCCCTGGTGTTGCACTCGCTCATAGGCCCCGGTAACCACTTTCCATCAGGTGGGCTGTGTGCTTGTCTGCGACCTAAGTAGTATAAAAAAAGACGTGTGGCACTCGGGGACTGCCGTGGTAAAGCTATTGCATAGCATTTTTTATGAACTTATGCAATTATAATAAATAATAATTTGAATTTGAATTTGATTTCTGAGTTCTGAGTTCTGAGTTCTGAGCTCTGAGCTCTGAGTTCTGAGTTTGAGTCTGAGTCTTAATTTGAATTTGAAAACTAACAACTTATGCAATTATAATTGCTTACGTTAAGCGGAGCTACTTCGGAGCAGCTCGTCTAGATTCGTGCGAGTTCGGAGTTGGGGGTGTTACCATTTTTCGTTACGGAATTTCTGAATTCGGTCTCCACGCTCAAGGCCCGCGATAGAAGCTATGCAATAGCTTAAAAGCACTTTCCCTCCAGGTAAAGTCAAAATCTTCCACCCTGTATAGAACTGTAGACAGGTCCTCCCCCCCCCCAGGTGGTGTTCTTCATGTGCCTGTGGTCCATCGACACGGACGTGGTGCTGGTGGGCATGTCGTGCTTCGCGCTGCTGTGCCAGGAGGCCGACATCCGCTGCGGCTCGGACGAGATCACCACGCAGTGCCTGCTGCCCAACTACGCCGTGTTCCAGGAGGTCGCGCACACCTCCACCGTGCTCACCACTGGTAACCAAGAGCATCCATACTCATATTATAAATGCGAAAGGAGGCGTGTGGGTTCGATCCCCGCTCATTGCAAATATTTGTGTTCATGAAATAGGGGATTTGCATTGGTCTGGTCGTGCCTCGGAGAGCACGTTAAGCCGTCGGTCCCGGTTGCCATGCGAACATCTATGGCAGTCGTTACGGGTAGTTGGAGCCCTCAAAAATCCAAAAACAACGGTCTAACTGCAAAGCTTCGATATCGCCTAATGTTAACATTGGGTTGTGGAGGTCAGATGACAATCGTTTCACGGAAAATATCGAGGTCTAGCCAAATCCGTAGTTAAGACTGGTAAAAGCGGACCCCAGACACCGAGCTGAAAGCTTCGGATGCGACTGGGAATTAACGCTAAGAGGAAGAAGAATCAGCGCACGCCAGGGCCCCGTTTGTCTCGCGATTTAGGTCCAAGATACGTGTCCCGAGGTATACTTCTGTTTTCTTCTGGCTCCTGCAAATGTTTGTTTTATCTGATAGCCCGTAGCAACTATGTTCTTCAATAATGTTACTCTTGACTGAAATGTATGTTTCTTTACTAATGCAAGCAGCGAGTCAGGATATGGGCAGGGGTTGTTACTACAAAAATATTCATAGTAAGTATAACAATAGTAGATTAATAGGAAAGAGAAAATGGGCGGAGTCATCAAAAATCAATGTTTGAAAATGATTGTAACATCATTTATTGGTTCCGATAGCTCGTATGAGTATCGGTAGATGGCTCCACCGTCGTCCTAAGACGGATATATAGAGGAATTTGAATTGGCTTCATGCGGATCTCGGTGGCTTATTTCCCCTGTAAGGGAAAGATCGCGGGTTCGAGTCCCGCCCGAGGTCGATTCTCTTTACTCTTTCTTAATCGATTTGAATAGTCAGCATAATAAATGCACTCAACAAGTGAAAAAGGTGAATTCTTTTTGAGGCACTAAGTTATATTCCGAGAAGAGCGAAGGATTCTATCGTAGAATCCCGAGCGTAGCAAGGGAGTCTAGGATAGAATCGTGAGTGGAACAAGGGATACAAGAGCCGTGATGATTTTTTTTCACGTGCTACGTACTCTATTTTTTATAATTGACTACGAGAAAATAATTACTCTGGTCATTTTAAGATTAAGAGACAAATATAAACTTTTACAAGTAAAATTGCAACGAAAATCGGTGGTTTTTATTGTTTTACAGACAGAAACTTTTGCAAGTAAAATTGCAACGAAAATCGGTGGTTTTTATTGTTCTACAGACAGAAACTTTTGCAAGTAAAATTGCAACGAAAATCGGTGGTTTTTATTGTTCTTAATTTCAAATTTCAAACTGAGTCATATTCCATACAGCCAGTTAATTATCCTTACATACCTCACGAGCTTCCTCTACTATCATAAATCCTTTCGTGCAAGCCCACCGGTTTCGAGTACTTCAAACAGACTTTATTTCATTCAATCGGCAGTCACTCCTATAGAAGCCCGTTTTAAAATCAAATATTTTTGTATTCGTTCTTCATCAGGTTCAGCGGCTCTACAAAAGCGTATAATGGCTCTACTAAGGAAGATAGAGCACTGTGTGAATGGAGTTCAGCCAGTTTGGGAGGAGACGTTCCGATGTTGGTGAGTTAATCCTAGCTTAGAGCAGATTGCATCAGTTTAGTGCAGGGTTTCTCAGAGTGGGGCACGCCATTCGACGGTACTTAGGGGCTTCACAACAAGATTCACGTAACGGTGTCTCGATTGCTGGTTCGTGTGGCATGCATCGTCGCTCTTACAAGCTCTTCAATGAATCTCTTCAAGCTGATTTAAAAAGGATTTCTTTGACAAGAATAAGATTTTTTATTTGTCTTTAGTAGTCATATTGACGTCGCTTATTAAAAAAAAAAGAATAATAATGATGGTGGCTATAACATTTAAGTGTCGTTTACACGAAGAGAGTTTCTCGCCCGTATGATTATCGAAAGCACAGAAGAATCGGTATACCGCCATTTGCCCGAATTTTATTTACCCTAATATCATTTGCCATAATAGTCAACAGCCATAATATTATATGACGTAATATTCATTTGCCCTACTCTTATTTGCTATATCACGTGCTAGAAGCTTTGTTTCCCATAAAGTCACTTACTATAACATCATTTGTCATAATCATTGTAAGCCCTAATTATCACATGCCCTTATTATCACATGCCCTAATTATCACATGCCATAATTATCACATGCCATAATTATCATAATATGCCATAACATCATCTGTCATCGACATGGGGTGTGTAACGGTTGTTATATCAGGAGAAACTGGATGCAATCGGGACTTTAGGGCACCCCGACTCGGATTGGTTAGGTTAGAAGGGGATGGCAGGGTCGTTTGAGCGAGCGAAGCGAGCGAATAGACCCCGCTATCCCCTTCGTAGAAATTTTTTTATAAACCACCCAGAAGTAGTTTGGTTAGGTGCCATTTGAGTTAGGTTCGGGTAAATGAAATTCGAGAATATGATGATTATGGCATATAATCTTCGGGTAAACAATAGACAACCAGAGAAATCTTGTGTGCGACAAACTCTCCTCGTGTAAACGACGCTTCAACAGTATTTTCAAGCAATAATCGTATGTCAAACATAGGCGATTACGTCACATGCGAGTCTCGTATGATATATTCGTTAGGCGAGAATGTAGTGTTTGTCTGTATGTAAACACTTTGATACAATAATGGTATGGCGGCTATTGTTAGCGATACTCGCGTACGATTTTTCGGACCGAAAAGTGCGAGTAACTCCTCGTCTAAACGAGCCTTTAAGTAGTTATAAAATAAATTGAAATCCTTTGTCTTTCCCCAGGGACTCACTATGCAAGCTACTCCAAAAGAACCCAAAGGACAAAATAGACGACTGTCAGATGGAAGCACTACACCGAGCGGTGGCCAAACGAAGGGTCTCGCATCACACCAGCTCTGAACATGACTTTGATGTAATATCACCATATATTTCAAGTTACATTCATCTTTTGAATCTCTTGCCTGCCCTCCTAGACTAGTGGCAATTCGTTGTCAATATTGTAGAATATAATCACGAATGTATAGGATTTGACGCATATGATAGCCATCAACATCTGTCATATACGTCAAATCCCATACATTCGTCATTCTATACTGCAATACACCGGCCAATGAATTGCTACTTGTCTAGGGGAGCTGTTTGTCTTATTTTTTCGCGATGAACGTAAAAACTACTGAATGGATTTTGCTCCGGTTTTTCTAAGAATTGTCAGACTTAGAGCCGTAGTCTAGAATTGTACTCAGTTCTGAATCTCTATTTATCTGAAGACATATTAGATAATCTGTCAAATCTGTCAATCTGTCTATGCAATACTGAGGACAGACTGATCTATACATGTGTCTTATACAGATGATTGTCTATACATATTTCTTATACGAGTATATAGAAACACCATTGGTGTTTCTAAATACTTATATTCATGCATACAAATATTTGCACTGAGTGGGGTTCGAACTCGCGCCTCCTGCGTAGCGGCCGCGTTCACTACCGCTACGCCACAGAAGTCGTCAAACTTTTATTTCAATGTGTGACATTCCCGTAATCTCGACAATATTATTAACTTGTTATATTTGACATGTACAGATCCAAGAGTGGGCGAACATAACGTCGTTCCTGTGCGCCCTCGGCGGCGTCTGCCTACAGAGAAGACCTGCAGCTACATGGTCGCAGCTGCATGGACATGGTAAGAAGATGCAAGAAATACAATAACGTAATGTCTGCTAAGGAGCTGTCCATTAATCACGTGAGGCTGAACACGGGGGTTTTGGAAAAAATCACGAAATATCATCAGGGGGGAGGGAGGGGTATATTGGGATATCACGTGTATTTATTTTTTCTTATAACACGTGATTTTAGTCATGATTCTGAGTTTCCTAGCATTAAATAAATAAAAAAAATACACGTGATTTTGGCTAGAGGGGGGTAGCCTAAAATCTCACCACGTATCACCATGGGGGAGGGAGAGGGTTAGAAAATTGCTAAAAAACATCACGTGATTAAAATACAGCCCCTAATAGTATAGCCTGAGAGCCTCTGCAGTGTAGCGGTAGTGAACGCGACGGCTATGTAGGAGGCGTGGGTTCGATTCCCGCTCAGTGCAAATATTTGTATGTGCCACCATTGTAACATGGTACGTGTCTGTAATGGTGACCCTCTTTCCTGAGACTTAACCTTCAGCTCACCATCAGGAGAGGTGAAGTCAAATTGATGTGTCCTACATAAAAAAAAATGTAAAGATGTAAAACAAGACGTCCGCTCGCTCGCGCGTTCCGTCACATTATGACTAGTTGACCAATAAATCCGAATACAATCGTCATTAATTTGACTGTATACGGAGATGGTGGGGTGCGTCATTTGGACTTATACAAGCTCTATAATACTTTCTCCATACCTATTTTTTTAATGAGCAGTTTTCCAGTAGGTATAATAATCAGTTGGTTTTTATATCATCAGGAGATGGCGCTAGCATAGCTTTTGGTAATTTTAATGTACTCTGTGGTTTGTTTATATTATATTTAAAATAATTATATCAGAAAAAATGACAAATAATTTATGTAAAGTAAATCATTACAAAACCGAAGAATATTTTTTCCATAAATTAGGGAACACTAGATGTGACACCACACTCTTCTTACCAAAAGTGCCGGCTGCGCCATCTAGCGCGTCTTTAGGAACCCTAAAAATACCTACTAGAAAACTGCTCATTACAATCTAGACTAAAAATAATAAAATAATTAGTAGAATAAATAAGAAAGGCAAGCTAACGCAGGATTTTGTCACAGTTTCAGACTCCAGGAAGTTGTTCAACGTTTTGGCGAACAGTTCTCAAGAAGTACAATATTGTCCGGTGACGCAGTGAGTATTCTTACATACATACATTATGCACGACTGTAAAACCCCGTAGGGTTAGGCAGAGGTATATTTAAACATTTTCACCATTGACACTCGAAAAAGGGCCCGTGATTCATCAAAAACAGTGAATAAAACGCTCTTTGTTTCACCGAGTGAATAAAAAAATTTGAATTTGGAACATGCGCGAATGTACGGATTTTAGTGAAACATACAAAGAGGTTGCACACTCTCACTATAAAAACGTACTAAAAGCCACCTAAATGTAATCACTGGCTGGATGGAATGTGGCTCAGTTTAAATTAAGAAAAAAAAAATGCCGCCATTTTCTGTGTAATTTTCCTTGTAAAAGTTTGTTTGTCTCATAATCATAAAATGACTTCATCTAGTGATGAAAATGAAACTCATATTCTCGAACGCGAAAAGACTCCTGAGTCTTTTCGCGCTAAAGCGGTAGCTATTACTGGTAATTTGCTGCTTCTTTTGTGTACTATCCATAACAAAATGTAATTCATAATCACAGAGTAATCGTTTTCTCGTAGTCAATGGTGAAAAGTTGAGTACCTAACACGTGAAAAAAGAATTCATCTCGGCTCTTGTATCCCTCGATCCACTCAGGTTTCTCTCTAGAACCCCTCGCTACGCTCGGGATTCTACCGGAGAAACCTTCACTCCTCTCGGGATACAACTTGGTGCCTCGAAAAGAATTCACCTTTTTTTCACTTGTTGGGTAATCTACTATTAAAACAACAATAGTGCCCGGAATACGGCAATAGGCTCACCCCCTATTACGTGGGACCTAATACAATGATTGATGAAATGTGGGTGTTAATTTACCTTTGCCGAGCCCTCCAGGGATGGAGGCGTGATTGTATGTATGTATGCATGTAAAAAAAATACTAGGAATGTCATGCGTTATACTATTCTAAGAAATATTTTTTGATGTTTTCTAGGTAATTTATTATAAATCTTAGGAGCTAGGCAGAAAATGCTCTTGTTAATTGATTTGTTCCTTCTTTTGCCAGATTCATCGGCCAACTGCTCCGTCTACTGCTCTGCAACAACGAGCGCTTCGGCCAACAGATCCAGACACACGTCAAGGAACTGGTCGGCCACGAGATGTCGTCGGCTCTGTATCCGATACTCTTCGACCAAGTCAAAGCTATCATCGACAAATTCTTTGATCAGCATCAACAGGTATGATGTCTCGTACTTACAACTCACTTAACGTTTTTTATCACATCTTTCTTAGATAGAAAAAGCGAATATAGCCTGGGCGGGACTCGAACCCGCAATCTTTCCCTTACAGGGGGAATGCTTTGAAAGGGGGAAGACGGATGTATACAAAAATATTGATCAGCTTTGGGCGAGGTGAGGCGGCTCAGTAGTCAGAGCATTCCCCCTGTAAGGGAAATATCGCGGGTTCGAGTCCAGCCTGAGCTGTATTCGCTTTTTTCTACTTCCTACAGTCCCGGGTCCTTTTAGCGAGGCGAGAAAAAGTATCTGATGAGGCCGTCAAGCTGAGTGCCACCATTGTAGCATGGTACGTGTCTGTAATGGTGACCCTCTTTCCAAAACTTTGTCCTTAGCTTACCATCAGGCAGAGCGAAGTCAAATTGATGTCCTATATATAAAAAAAAGCCAATTATTTAACGTTGTTTTTGTTCTTTTTTGTTTTCTCAACAGATTTTTTATGAATGATGTCTCAAATGATAGATATTTTTTTAGGTAATGCTAACAGACATCAACACTCAGTTCGTGGAGCACACCATCTTCATCATGAAGAGTATACTGGAGTCCCACAAGATGAGCGGACACCACATCGAGATACTCAGCACCACTTCCATAGAAGCACTCATGTTGGCTATCGTTAGGTAAGTCCTTTCCTTATAGTATACATTATAGAGCGCGCGTATCACTCGGGTCTGTCACGCCGAGCGTAGACACGGGTATGAACAGTACCGGGACAGATGCTTGCGATAGTGTAAGTGCACCTATAGTGACGTTTTATGTATTACCGAAAATATCAATAGTTGGATTTCTGAATTCCTGGCCATTACACTACCGACGTGAACCCACTCCTAACACAAGCAATTTAGCTGGAGGGGTTAACGGGAATATTAGTAATTTCGGTTGCTAATATTCTTTTTTTATAAAAAAAAGTGTTATGAATTTTTTTGTTCGATTTGCTGTGGATGGATAAAATCTAAACTAAGATACAAAATAAATACTACAAATATACGATGCAATATAAAAGATCGAATTACTTAAATATTATTTGCGAAGTCACTTTTACGGGTATTGTTTTGCTACTGATTGAGGTTGAGCCAGGATCCTCGGTACTGTTCATACTTATGCCTACGACGGTTCATACTTAATTAGGCATGCCCCCTATACATATAATGTTTACTTTAAAAGCGCTGCTTTCTCCATTGTCTAGGGTGCATCGCCTAGAACCTCCCCCGACCCCCAATTAGACTGAAAAAGAAAACGAACCCCGGACTCTGAGGTGCCATGATTATTCCTACTAATATTTGCTCTATACATTTCAGGTACGTCCGACATTTAGATATGACAGTACTGTCGGTTCACATCAAGACGAAGCTCTGTCAGGTGGTCGAAAACATGATGAGGAGGAGAGATGACCTCGCTTTTAGACAGGTTTGTACTTGATCGAACTATTTACCTAATATATTTCATTCTGTATTAAATGTGCCTGCGACATCGTCCGCGTGGAATACGATCTGGGTTTTTTTACTCAATGCCCTTATAGTTTTTTTAAATACATAGAGTTTAAGTCCATAGTAAAAAATCTAGTTAAAAACGGTCAACCGTTTCACAGACACGACCACTTTACAATTATATAATAGTATAGATTTAGAAGTCGTCTTCGACCTACTTTGTTGGCACGCAAGAATAAATTGTGGTTTTGTATTTTTTTTTTCAAGTATCTATCTTTAATCATTACAGAGTCAAAGAAAATATGATCAATTACATTATCCAATGCTAATAAAAAATCTAAAATAACCAATCAATTCTATTCTCTTAGGAGATGAAGTTCCGCAACAAGATGGTTGAATACGTGACCGATTGGGTACTAGGCAGCAGCCACCAGATCGCGCCACCTATAAGGGCTGATGCTTCTTCGATCGGCAGGTACGATGTGTTTTTGTGGCTATAGCACGATATACCTCGGGACACGTATCTTGGACCTAAATCGGGGGACAAACGAGGCCCTGGCGCGAGCGGATTGTTTCGTAATCCTACTAATATTATAAAGGCGAAAGTTTCTTTGTATGTGAGGATGTAATATACGAGGATGTATGTGACGATGTGATTTTATTGAAACTTTACAATAATACAGCTTAGTGCTTACACATCAGAATAACACATCCATACTTCCATACTAATATTATAAATGCGAAAGTAACTTTGTCTGTCTGTCTGTCTGTTACGCTTTCACGCCTAAACCATTGAACCGATTTTGATGAAATTTGGTTTAGGGGTAGATTAGACCTTGAGAAAGGACATAGGCTATGTGACATCCACGCGTGCTATCCTCAAAAGACACCCAAGAAACGTGTACTGCGCGTATAGAGCACATTTTAGGTCCAAGATATGAGTCCCGCCGAGCAATATAAAATGGTGATTTCTAAGAGATATTTTAAGCTATTGCATAGCTTCTATCGCGGGAGCGTGGAGACCGAATCCAGAAATTCCGTAACGAAAAAAACCTGACACCCCGAAGCTCGCACGAATCGAGCCGAGCTGCTCCGAAGTAGCTACGCTTAACGTATTTTTATGTGAAATTATAAAAATTGTTAATAGCGCCATCTGTTGATTCTATACGGTACCAAATATAAAGTTGGCATTCTTAGTTAGTTCACTACTACTAAGTTACAAACTAATTAAATAGATGTCGCTGTAACACATTTAACAAAGGAAAAAAAATACTGCATTAATAAAATAAATAAATAATTATAATTGCATAAGTTGATAAAAAATGCTATGCAATAGCTTTACCGCGGCAGTCTCCGAGTGCCACACGTCTTTATTTGTAGTGCAGGCGCTAGAGGTAGTTGAGTATGAACGACCATGAAAGACAAGGTAGATTGTAGAAATCGCGTCCGTAGTGCCGATATAAGTATGTTGATAACTAAGCCTTCCTATCCCCAGATACCTAGTATGTTGTAGAGAGCTGGACCAAGCTTGCATGGAGGCTGTGGCGTCTCTTCTCAAGGGATTGCCTCTGCAGCCTGAGGAGTCGGATCGAGGGGACCTGATGGAGGCTAAGAGTCAGCTGTTCCTCAAGTAAGTATCATCTTCTTCTTTTTATACATTTAGGTGGCAGAACAACCTGATGGTAAGTGGTTAGCCTATGGACGTAGGCAACACCAGGGGAGTCACACTCGTGTTGCCGATCCTGTAAGAACCTTCTAATGCTCTGACCTTCATCGTAGTGTTAATCCCAGTCGCATCCGAAGCTTTCACCTTTGAGTCTCATCATCATCATCAACTTCATGTAGACGTACTTTCCTAATTGCATCCGTGGCCACGTTGGAATCTGGGGTCCGCTTTAACAATCTAACTGCGGCTTTGGTTGTGGTTTTTCCGTAAAGCGACTGCCATCTGACCTTTACAACCCAATAGCGATATCGAAGCATTGCAGTTAGACTAGTTGTTGGACTTTTTAGGACTCCAACTGCACGTAACGGCTGCCATAGATGTTCGTATGGCAACCGAGACAAATATTTGCACTGAGCTTGGATCGAACATGTCAACAGTGAATTATAAGACAAGAATAGGTCATCAACTATCTAAAAGTTACTTAACAAATTTTATTGGACACATATTTCATTTTGAATGTGTATACCCTGTACCATATATTTTTTAAATATTGCAGATATTTCACTCTCTTCATGAATCTGCTCAACGACTGCAATGAAGTGGAACTGACTGAAGGTCCTGGCAGGCTGGAGACTCTTCGCAACGCGACCATACAGGCGATGTCTAACTTGCTGAGTGCGAACATTGACTCGGGTCTCATGCATAGTATAGGTGAGTGTTAGTATAGGAGGTAGTTCGGCTAGGATCGGGAGAGTCCGGCTAAGATCGGAAGAGTTCGGATAAGATCAGGCGAGTTCGGCTAAGATCGGCTTGCTTCGGTTTTCAGTTTCATGGTTTTAACTACTCTGTAAATAAAATAGTAATATAATAATACTCTATATAATATAAAAAAACCTTTCTAGAGTTGTTAAAATCATGAACTTCATGGTTTTGTTAAACGACTGAAAAGCATTTTCCGGTCTAACAGCGTGTTTGACTGAACTACGATATTTACCGTGAAGCGACTGTCATCTGACCTCCACAATCCAATGGTGACATTAGGTGATATCGCAGCATTGCAGCTAGACCGTTGTTGTTGTTAGAATATAACTTCATGTAACATTTTATTTCCAGATCTGGGTTATCACCGCGACCTCCAAACGCGAGCCGCCTTCATGGAAGTTCTAACAAAGATACTACAGCAGGGTACAGAGTTCGATACCTTGGCCGAGACCGTACTAGCGGATAGATTTGAACAACTCGTGCAGCTGGTCACAATGATCTCTGACAAGGTATGCACACATATATACATACATACAATCACGCCTTTATCCCCGGAGGGTTAGGCAGAGGTGAATTAACACCCACATTTCACCAATCATTGTATTAGGTCTCACGTAACAGGGGGTGAGCCTTTTGCCGTTTTCCGGGCACTATTGTTGGCCCGAGCCATGTACCTGAGGCTGAGTCTGCGCTGTATATATCTGTGTGATGTTAAACAGCCCTATCCCTCAGTCGCCTTGTACGACACCGCATGGGAAGAGATGGGGTGATCCAAATTCTACACTGCCGGGAACCATGCGGCATAAGTTATTATAGTTTTTTTAGTATACGTAAGTAGTAATATTGTTACCTAATGTTTGATCTTGAAGATATATTACATACATATACTCACGCCTGTAAATCCCTGAAGGGGTAGGCAGAGGTATGTTAACACCCACATTTTGTCAACTATGATTTTTGGTCCCATGTAAGATGGAGAGTCTATTGCCGTATAGTGGGCACTTGTCATGAGCTGTATGTTTACTTTCGAATGGACAATAGATCTATCCCTTAGTCGCCTTTTGCGACACCCACAGGAAGTGATGGGGTGGCCCTATTCTACTCCACCGGGAACCAACACGTTTACGGGACAAAAAATTAGCAATTTTTTACAATATATCATTAATTCACACATTTTCTGTTTCTTATTAGCTTATACGGCGGCGGGTAATACAGCTCTAGATATTGATATTTTACCTAAAATGTTGCATTCAGTAACACCTGTGACACTTTGGGATAAAAAATGTTGCATCCAGTAACATCCGTGACACGTTGGGACAAAAGATGTTGCATCCAGTAACATCTGTTACTCGTTGGGACATTTTTTATCCAGTAACACCTGTGACTCGTTGGGACAAAAAATCTTGCATCCAGTAACACCTGTGACGCGTTGGGACAAAAAATGTTGCATCCAGTAACACCTGTGACACGTTGGGACAAAAAATGTTGCATCCAGTAACACCTGTGACTCGTTGGGAATTTTTTCCCAACCAGTGTTACTCGTTTGGGTGTTACTGGATGGGCATATACCAAATAAATCATATTAATAAAATAAAAATGAAATGGATTTGACAGGTTGACAATTTTTCTTTTGTGCCACTTTCAGATATCCAACCAACTGGTATAAATGATCATGATAATAAATACGACATATTTCTATTCACAGGGTGAGCTCCCAATAGCGATGGCCCTAGCCAACGTGGTCAGCACATCACAGATGGATGAACTGGCTAAGGTGTTCGTAACACTATTCGACGCTAAGCATTTATTGGCGCCGCTACTGTGGAACATATTCTACAGGGAAGTAGAGGTGAGTTGGTTAGCTTTTTTTAGGGTTCCGTAGCCAAATGGCAAAAAACGGAACCCTTATAGATTCGTCATGTCTGTCTGTCTGTCTGTCTGTCTGTCCGTCCGTATGTCACAGCCACTTTTCTCCGAAACTATAAGGCCTATGCTGTTGAAACTTGGTAAGAAGATGTATTCTGTGAACCGCATTAAGAATTTCACACAAAAATAAAAAAAAGCATTAAATTTTGGGGGTCCCCATACTTAGAACTGAAACTCAATTTTTTTTTTCATCAAACCCATACGTGTGGTGTATCTATAGATAGGTCTTTAAAAATGCTATTGAGGTTTCTAACATAATTTTTTTCTAAACTGAATAGTTTGCGCGACAGACACTTCCAAAGTGGAAAAATGTGTGTCCCTCCCCCCCCCTCTCTAACTTCTAAAATAAGAGAATGATAAATCTAAAAAAATATATGATGTAAATTGCCATGAAAACTACCACTAAAAATTGGTTCGAACGAGATCCAGTCAGCAGTTTTTTTTTAATACGTCATAAACCGCAATTTTCGCCTTTGCTACTACGGAACCCTTCATAGGCGAGTCCGACTCGCACTTGGCCGATTTTATTTTCTTTTTTTTGTTACTCTGTTTTTTTTGTAAAATTAGTTTATACCAGTAATAAATTTTAGTGTTGCTACTATGAAAATTGTTTACTTATCTATTTTGTTTCTTTTTATATATATTATATAAGATTTTTTTTCTTTCTTTTCTTTAGTTCACGTAATTTTGAATATTTATTCATCAATTTTTGCTGTAGTCTGGTTTCCTTCCCCAGGTCTCGGACTGCATGCAGACCCTCTTCCGGGGGAACTCCCTAGGAAGCAAAATCATGGCGTTTTGCTTCAAGATCTATGGCCACGTGTACCTGCAGAATTTACTGGAGCCGCTGATCAGTGCGTTGTTGGACCAGGCTGAAGAGAGAGTGGATATCAGCTTCGAAGTCGACCCTGCCAGGTATAGAATTTAACTTTGATATCGGTTTTGGAGGTCAGATGGCAGTCGGTGAATTTTCGGAAATATAAAATTCGGAATTACGTTTTTCGGATTATTAATCTTATTACTTTTTTTAAATTATTATGTGGTAATGAAATTCGGAGTAAATAAATAAAATAAATATCGTGTTTTTGAGTAGTCGGAGTTTGAATAGAGAATTTTGAAATTCGAAAATTGATATTTCGAATTTTTTGTAATTAGGAATTAAATCTTTCAGCATTATTGAAATTAAGATTTAAGTATTTAGAATTTTAAAATTCGGAATTATATATTTCGGATTTTTTGAATTTCGCAATTAAATACATCGGAATTAAATATTTCGAAATTTTTAAGTCCGAAATTAAGTACTTCCGAATTAAATATTTCGAATTATTTTCACTATCACACCTACTAGGCCTACTAAAACCAATTGCCAATAGCATTTCGATCTCTACTCAAACGTTTTTTCCTATTCTAGACTAGACCCATGCCAGGACATAGAGATGAACCGCTCCAACCTGATCGACCTGACCAAGGAGGTGTTCGACCGCATCATCAGCTCGGCCGACAAGTTCCCCCCACAACTCAGGAGCATGTGTCACTGCTTGTACCAGGTATGTCTGCAGGTACGTCCTGAGATAGCAATCATGGATGTTCGCAGATTTTTATACACACATATTATGCAAGCCGCTTCCAACCGGTCCTATTGGAGATCTATAGGGGAGGCCTATGTCCAGCAGTGGACTTCCTATGGCTGAAATGATGATGATGATGATATTATTGTACACGCAAAAATACACACATTTGATGTTATACTGGATGATTTTATAGTTGTTTCGGAGGATTTTGGCTGCGCCAAAAATCTTTCGCTCGATAGCAAAAACGTCTGGAAGTATTAATTTGACGAAAAACCATTTTTTTTAAATAATGTATGGTAATAATGTAAATAATGTACAGGTGAAAGGTATACTGTATGGGGGTGGTAAAAAAAAGTTTTGCCAAAATAATACTTCCAGACGATTTTGCTAACGAAACTATGCCCAAAATCTTTCGCTCCGAAACGACTACAAAATCACCTTGTATACATGCAAAAAGAAGCTCGGAGACATCTTCATGGATATTTCTTCTCACATATTCACGTATAAACATGTGTACGTTGCGTGTGCATGTGCGTGCGTGTGCACGCACATGCACACGCAACGTACACACACGCTCTGTATCGTAATAGTATATAACCCTTATTATGCAAGTTTCATAAACCTCTATAAATAGTAGTTTATGAAACTGTTACATAATAAATAAGGGTTCTTAAAACACGAGTGTAAGTTAAAAAAACGAGCCGCAGGTCAGTTTTTTATAGTATCACACGAATGTTTTAAGACCAAATTATATGCAGTTTCATACACTACTTTATCATGAAATAATATAATTTGCGTAAAATGACAAAATTTGAGCGCCAAAAGGGGAGAAGGGTAGTGGGATCATATTCGACCGTCTAATTGATTTTTGACATTGACAGGTGCTAAGCAAAAGGTTCGCCCAGTTCCCGCAGACGTCAGTTGGCGCTGTCGGCACTGTTCTGTTCCTGAGGTTCATCAACCCCGCTATAGGTACGTTGTAGTGTTCTAGGTTGTTCTTTGACTTTTTTGGTAAGGCATAGGCATGCTTCTATTTTGTAAAGTGGTCGTGGCTGTACATTAGGAGTAATAAAGAACCGGTTTTGACAGACAGACAGACGGATAGACGGACAATGAAGTGATCCTTTAAGGTTTCCGTTTTTCCTCTTGAGGTACGGAACCCTAAAAATGGGTGAAGCGGAAGTTAAATTAATGATTCTGATTCTGAACACAATTAAAAAAAAATCTAATCTGTTTGTGCCCAATGGACGCAAAAACTATTGAACGAATTTTGATTCGGTTTCATTTATTAAAAAGGAAAATCAGACTTAAAATCTTATGTAGAATACATACGTACGGTTTAGTAGACCGAAGATATGATCAAAAGTCACGATAACCGATATCCACCTTGTCTGCCACCTAAGTTGTATAAAAAAACCAGGATGGTGGAGCTACGGGTATCAGCTAGTAATGATAAAATGCAGCGTAGCCTTTTTTAAAAATCATTCGATTCAAAATCATTCATTCTGGTTCGATTATTGTCTAGCAATATTGATTTAAAAAAAAATCCAAAGATTCATTTTCGTTTTCAAAATCGAGCCCGAGACGTCTTTGCGCATTTTTTGATATTCCTCATAGTTTCATGTTAACCATCTACGCGAACGTGAAAACATTACTCTGTACAAAAAACTGATTTCAAACGTAATTCCCCAGTGTCCCCCCAAGAGATGTGTATAGTGAACCGTCCCGTCCCTCCACACGTGAAGCGAGGCCTCATGCTCATGTCGAAGATCCTGCAGAACATCGCCAACCACGTGGAATTCTCCAAAGAACAACACATGCTGCCTTTCAACCACTTCTTGAGGGCGCACTTCGAGGCGGGACGGAAGTGAGTATAGATTAAATTGTGTATAACGCCATCTAGTGGAGTTGAGGTGAACTTTTTCGGTACGTCTTAATCCTGCATCGCGCTATAATAATTTTTGGGTGATTAGACTAGAGATGATGAGAGAGATGCTGTGATGATAGTGTTACAATCGCAACGTATAGAAAGATATGTTGCGATTGTATAACTTCGACATTTTTATGTTTACCATCGACCGGGGTGTTGACGAAGGCGTTTTTTAAGTACAAGCCAGGTTTATGGAGGTGGGGCTGATGTCCAAGATTCTGCAGAACATTGCCAACCACATGGAGTTCTCTAAAGAACAGCACATGCTGCATTTCAACCATTTCTTGAGGGCCCACTTCGAGGCGGGACGGAAGTACGTGTATATCCATTCGGTTCGGTACATATCTAAAGGTAAACAATGTAGTGGCGGATTTTTATAAACACACATACTAAACAAATAAACTAGTCTTAACTAATAGACTTACTAGTGGTTCAATTTCAGTTTTTAATATTTAAAATGAGTTTCTAAACAGAAAAATATTAATAAACTGAGTTTTTAAATAAAACAGCAAATTACAATTATTTTAAATATCAAAAAGACACATCAAGACTGTTTACGTTTTGTTAAATACCTAACCGAATGGAGTATCAAATTGTGTACAACGCCATCTAGTGACGTAGAGTTGAATTTTTATGGTACTACTTAATCCTGCATCGCGCTATGATAATTTTTGAGTGTAATGTTTTTGAGTGATGATAATTTTTGAGTGTAATCATCATCATCACAACGTTGTGCGTTGTTCTCGGATTTTTATTATTGATGATGTTACAATCAAAACGCGTCTTTCGGATAAAATCGGCATTTTTATGTTGACCGTCGACCGGGGCATTGGTGTAGGCGTTTTTTAAGTACAAGCTAGGCTTATGGGGGTGGGGCTGATATTCAAGTTCCTATAGAACATCGCCAACCACGTGGAGTTATCTAAAGAACAACACGTGCTGCCTTTCAACCATTTCTTGAGGGCGCACTTCGACGTGGGATGGAAGTAAGTATTGGTTAAATTGTGTACAACGCCATCTAGTGAAGTTGAGGTGAACTTTTACGGCTATACTGGTTCTGCATCGCGCTATGAAAGTTTTAACGTTTTAACGTAATAACAACCTTTGGTTTGAGCAGAATGTTAGGTGAGATAACTCTTGCATTCGTCTGCACACCACAAATGAATGCAAGAGTTATCTCACTAAATATTGTGCTCAAACTAGATAGGCTGTTTTTCTTTTTTTTTAACTGACGCCTTCGACTCGAAGTCGAAGCCTATTCTCGATCTTATATTGTTTAACTAGGCTTCTAGATGCGTAAACCCTCGCAAGGGTTCAACTTTTCTTTGACTATCTTATCTTACTAGTCTATATCTCGCTTTCATTCTATCCTCTTGTCACTCCAGTTCTCTCATTTAGTCCTCTCGTACTTATTTTCCATACCTTCCATACTAGGGATAACAATGGGGGCGAGGGTTACTCTTTTACATGCATACAAACATACAATCACGCCTTTATCCCCGGAGGGTTTGGCAGAGGTGAATTAACACTCACATTTCACCAATCAATGTATTAGGTCCCACGGAATAGGGGGTGAGCGTTTTGCCGTATTCTGGGCACTATTGTTAGCTCGAGCCATGTATAGGCTGAGTCATGGCTGTATATATCTTTCTGATGTTAAACAGCCCTATCCCTTAGTCGCCTTGTACGACACCGCATGGGAGGAGATGGGGTGAACCAAATCGGTTCCCTTTTAATGCGTCTTCTTTATTATATGGCGATATGCCCATCCCTTATTACGTGGGACCTATGTGGGTGTTAATTCACCTCTGCCTAACCTTCCGGGGATAAAGGCGTGATTGTATGTATGTATGTATCATTTTAAACAAGTTACAAAGTCTCTTAATATTTATAATAATATTTGTTTTGCCACGTTTGCCGATCCTCCGCCTTCCGCATCCAATCCGTCCCAGCCACCTTTCGCAGGTCGTCGGTCCATCTGGCTAGGGGATGTCCTACCCTCCGTTTTCCTACGCGCGGTCTCCACTCTAGGAGGCCTATGTCCAGCAGTGGACTGCAATTAGATAGGCTAATTGATTGATTGATTGATTGATTTGTTTTGCATATTTATTTCTTTCAACATGCTAAATATAAAGCAATTTTATAAAAAAAAATAGGCACTAAAAAAGTAAAAATAAAAATAAATAAAAACACCGTTTCTTCGCAGGTTCTTCATCCAGATAGCCTCTGACTGCGAGAGCATAGACCAGACGTCCCACAACCTGTCCTTCATCAGCGATGCCAACGTGGTTGCTCTTCACCGACTGCTGTGGAACCATCAAGAGAGGATCGGAGACTATCTGTCTTGTAGCAGGGATACTAAGGCTGTTGGGAGGAGGCCTTTTGATAAGGTACATCTTCTCTCTTCTATCTAATATATAAAATTCTCGTGTCACAGTTTTCGTTGCCATACTCCTCCGAAACGGCTTGACCGATTTTGATGAAATTTTTTGTGCTTATCCGGTATCTATGAGAATCGGCCAACATCTATTTTTCATCCCCCTAAGTGATAAGGGTGCAGCGGGAACGGGATTTGAATACCACGCGGGCCGAAAATTTGGCGGTACGAAGTTCGCCGGGGCAGCTAGTATAATATAAAAATGAATCGCTGAATGTGTTGCTAAGCGCAAATCTCTAGAACAGCTGAACCGATTTCTCTAATTCTTTTCTTAGAATATTCCTTGAAATACGAGGATGAAAGGTTCTATCGGAGAGGAATGAACTCCCTGCGGTGGTTTTCCCAAGCGACTACAATATGGGGTTCTTCAAGAAGGGCATTAGAAGGTTTCTTCAGGGTCGGCAGCGCGAGTGTGACGGCCCTGGTTTTGCGTACGTCCATAGGCCACGGTGACCGCTTCCCATTAGGTGGGCCGTGTGCTTTACCTTACGATAATGTTCAAATGTTAGTAGGGAGGTTCCGGGAAGGCAACACAATCGAGTGACGTTAGTATCGTAAGAATTTTGACATCTATTGACATAGTCAAGTTAGGCGGTACGAAGTTCGCGGGGTCAGCTAGTTTTCTTATAAATTTTAACTAGAATAGCTTTAAATGTAAGTCTTTTTGGGTAGAGAAGCCAAGCAGGCTTTTAAAAGTTGGGGACAGATAAAAGTCGCTCGCATAAGCCACATCAGGAGAAATCATAGTAAAGCGAATCCCGAGCTCCAAAGTGCAAGTTTCAGATGCAACCTAGATTGGCTCTTGGTTGAAGAAGAATATGCCTTCACCATACCTGATGGTAACAACTTGTAAAGAATGAAGCCACCATTATGATGGCAACAATACTGAAAATGTGGGGTGGGAAACTGAAGAGTTTGACGGCATTTAATAATGGCGTTTGTCTTGTTTCAGATGGCAACACTCCTTGCTTATTTGGGACCTCCAGAACATAAACCTATTGAATCGTAAGTAATTGTATTGTGACATCTTCTGTAATATGTATGGTATGTATGTTTATGTATGTTTGCGTATGTTTGCTTATATACCTAGACCTACTCAGGTAGGTAGCTATTATGTTATGTGTTTTCTTCTTCATCATTACTATTATTTTACTTTCTTTATATATTTTATCAAAGTGCACCAAACTGCCCGAAAACTTTCTTTATCCTATTTTTGTCTATCCATCCTATGGTTGCCTGTAAGAAATTGCCACCGAGCGATAAGGCCGCCAACTGTACTTACCACGAACCTGTAGCATTATGTAACATTGTAAAATCCTTGGTGTACAATAAAGACGTTTTTATTATTATTATTATTTATTAATAATATTTTACCCTAGCTTTCCAAACTATATTGAAAATTAGGAATTCCTACTAAATTATGATATAACCCAAGGTGTTCAAAAAGAGGCAAAGGTATGATTTCATTTATATACTCATAACACAGAATATGTATATTCTCTATCCGTAAACATACAGCCCATAATAAAGTGCCCACTTGACGGCTATAGGCTCACCCTCTATTACGCTGGACTGAAAATTTTAGTTGACGAAATTTGAGTGTTATAAATCACCAAAGAGGTAGGCTCTTTGGTGATGTACATGTGTGAATATGTGTATTATGTATGTTTGTTAATAATAAATTCACAGAATGACACTTTGTAACCAACTTAAAAAAGGAAAGGAATCTATAATATAAAAATGAATCCCTAAATGTGTTGCTAAGCGCAAATCTCTAGAACGGCTGAACCGATTTCGCTAATTCTTTTTTTAGAATATTCCTTATAGTACGGAGAGAAAAATTAAAAAAAAAAAAGAATTGACTGTTAGGCGGTACGAAGTTCGCGGGGTCAGCTGGTTTAGAATTAATCTTTTTTGATACTCTTATCACTTTAAGTAGGTAATAGATCTCTTTCTTCTATCCCACAGGACGTCAAGCCTACTTTTCTCTTCATACGCTCGATGGTCATCCATAGACATCTCCTCAACTAACTTCGAGGAGTTCATAGTGAAGCATAATATGCACAAGAAAGAAGAATTCAAGAGTATCAAGAGCCTCAACATCTTCTACCAGGCGGGGACTAGCAAAGTTGGCAATCCAGTCTTCTATTTCATTTCTAGAAGATACAAGTAAGTTTTTAGTTTAAGCCGTCGGTCCCGGTTGCCATACGAACATGTATATCAGTCGTTACGGGTAGTTGGAGCCCTAAAAAGTCCCATAACTGGTCTAGCTGCAATACTTCGATATCGCCCAATATTGCTATTGGGTTGTGGAGGTCAGATGGCAGTCGCTTCACGGAAAAAATCGAAGTCCAGCCAAATCTGTAGTCGACTAATCACGTGATAAATGCAAGTACGCTCTGTGTTGACTAGCGCTGACATATTGTATAGAACAAGACGTCCGCTCGCTCACGAGTTCTGTCACATTATGACTAGTTGACTAACAAATCCGAAAACAATCGTTGTTAATTTGCTTGTGTGCCTAAAGGTGCGGCTACAGTTCATGTTTTGCCCGAAAGTGATTTTATTTGGTACTTTAGAGAAATAATACTTACTTTAAGGCGCTTTTTTGTTAAATATTTGTCACCTTAGAGAAAGTATGTATAAGTAAGTATATAAAAAAATGTATTTAAAAACCATAAAGATGTAAATCTCTATTATGTTGACTTGCGTGTTTTTAGTGAAAATGTTGCGAGAAACATGAGCTCTGGACGCATCTTAAGAGAGGTGGTAGGGCTAGTCATTTGGGCTTAGAAGATATCTACATATTATCTATCTGAATCTATGATGTGACACTAGAATCTGGTACTAAAAAGTGTTAAATCAACAGAATAGGTGAAGTCAACGCCGATTTGCTGATCTACCACGTGATCCTGACGCTGAAGCCGTTCTGCCAGCAACCCTTCGAACTGATAGTGGACTTCACACACACCAGCTCCGAGAACAGATTCAGGTAACCTTGAATGTATTAGTAGCATTTAATATGGGTTTTAGATATAGAAAAGAGAATCGACCTCAGGCGGGACTCGAACCCGCGATCTTTCCCTTACAGGGGGAATGCTCTGACCACTGAGCCACCGAGGCCCGCCCTGCATTCTTGTCTGTTCGTCCGCGATGGACGTAATAACAACTGAACGGACTTTGATGCGATTTTTTTTCTTTTTAAGTTCTTGGTCTTACGTTTGTTTGATCGCAATCGGTTCAGTACGACCAGAGATATGAGCAAAAGTTGCGTTAACCGAAATCGGCGTGGGCGGAGCCGTGGACTGAGGCTGTCAGTGGGAAGACCAAAGGCTTGTCCTACTTGTCGTCAGCGCTGACGGCACAGAATCTCTTCGTTCTTACGGTCGGCAGCGCGAGTGTAACTCCCCTGACGTTGCACTCGCCCATAGGCCACGGTAACCACTTTCCATCGGGTAGACCGTGTGCTTGTCTGCGACCTAGATTTTTAATTCTTTGTTCTCAGGACGGATTTCCTCCAGAAGTGGTTCACGGTGCTCCCGGAAGTGGCGTACATCAATATACACTTATGTTACATATACAACTGTAACAGCTGGGTCAGAGAGTACACCAAGTTCCATGAGGTCATCCTGGCTCCTCTGAGGGTGAGTTGCTAATTTTGACTTGTTATGGTTTATTTTCTAGCGGCCGCCAGCGATTTCGTACGCGTGGAGTTCGTTTTAGGGGTGGAGTTTCGTAAAATCTGTTCTTAGCGGATGTCTATACCCTGTCACCTGTCTCTCTCTCTCTCTCTCTCTCTCGCACTCTCTCTCTCGCTCAAAATCTTGGAAGCTATAACAGCTACAAACAAAGAGAGGTGCTTTCCTTATAGGGTGTAGACATTAGACATCCGTTAAGAATCGATTAATACGTATAGCCTATGTCTCTTTGGAAAAATGTACAGTTAACGAAAAAGGTAGCTTAAAAAATTCTAATTTATTGAAAGTTCTTTATTTGTTAAATAAGGTACACAAAATGATGTTCACATTATAGTGTCGTCATAATAGCGCCTTAGATCTTAAACCTTTCATAAAATAACTACCTACCTTTCATTAAATTACTAACTTCGTCCTCTAGGTTCATTGATTAAGTTAGTATTTTTCAGTTATTTTAAGATGTATATTACACATTAGTTCCTTCTACCATTGCATTAGAATATACTCCTGTAATGATGGTTGTAAGCAATAATAGTACATTATGGTACATACAAGTGAGCAACGTTGGTGATTGAGACCCGAGCCGCGAGGCGAGGGTCTTAAGACAGCCGAGGACGGTAATCATCATGCTCACACGTGCCATACGACGTTTTACAACACACTTGCGAATAAAATAATACTACAAATACTAAATAAACAATACTACAAATTAATTCGTTTTCCTATGCGCGCGCATTTAACAATGGCGGTCGACCATATTTAAAAAAAAATGAGGTTTGAACTTAACTTTTTTTTACTCTGTTTTTTTTTCTGTACTTAGAGAAAAAAAAGTTAAATTTGAGTGAAAATTTTGTTTATTATACAAGTATTACAAGTTGAAATTATTTATTTAAATACGAAAATGCATCAAATGACCATACAATTACTATTACTAAATATTATAAGCTACGCTGATGACATGGTGTTGCTGAGCCCATCGATCGGTGCATTACGTAAATTGATAGACATCTGTGAATCATATGCGGCGTCTCATGGTCTTAGGTATAACACGAGGAAGAGTGAGCTTATGATTTTTAAAGCCGGTACCAAATGCTACTCAATCATTCCTCCAGTCACTCTTTGCGGTACGCCTTTGAACAGGGTTAAAAAGTTCAAGTATCTTGGCCATTGGGTCGTCGATGATTTATCGGATGATCTTGACATTGACAGGGAGCGTAGGGCGCTGTCCGTCCGGTGTAATATGCTGGCGCGCAGGTTTGCACGCTGTACGGTACCAGTCAAGGTTACACTTTTTAAAGCATATTGCCAGTCCTTCTACACGTGCAGCCTGTGGGCCGACTACACGCAGCGGGCGTACAGCGCACTACGAGTTCAGTACAACAATGCCTTCCGGGTGCTGCTGAACCTGCCGAGGTTTTGTAGCGCATCAAATATGTTCGCGGAGGCACATTGCGATGACTTTTATGCCATTATGAGAAAGCGGAGCGCATCAATGTGTGCTCGACTGCTAGGCAGCACCAACAGCATCCTGAAGGTATTGTCCGAGAGGTGGGACCTTCCTGTCCTACAAAGGTGGACGCGCCTGCATGCTAGCGCGTCCCCGCGATTTATTTTGTGATTTGTTTTAAATGTAATTGTACTAACATAATTATAAGATCATTGTTACTAACACATATGGACTACGTCTGAAATAAATTATTTTATTATTACTATTAAACACGTTATTTTTTGTATCAAAACTTTTTTAAGAACATAGACAATTATAGACACTTCCTATAAAATTTAAAAAAGAATCTATAACTCACTTGTGAATAATAGCAATGAAAAAGTCACAGTTTGATAATAGGTGTCATTACGTGCCTAATTGCGGTAAAATAATATCACTTTTATAAGCAGGTGTGTTGTAAAATAAATAAATAAAACTACTTCGTATATTCCAATGTACAAAAGGTTAGCAAATATATTAGTAATAATCAACCTTTGTTGTTGACTGTACCTTGTAAAATAGGGAACTGTTATTTCCAATAAGTGCAGCGGTTCCGAAGATTCGTTAAGAATAGAAAATGTGCCCTCAATCTTTACATTAATAAGAATCCAATAGAGATGTTGTGCCTGCTGTGCAATTCACTAAGCAAGCACAACGAGTCGCAACGTTGTGCTCGATAGAGATTGTCATTGGTCGATCTCCAGTGACGTGACCCAATTCGACCAATGACAATCTCTATAGAGCACAACGTTGCGACTCGCATCGATTTGCTCGCTTACGGCCATTACCAATAACATATTCTACAGATAAATGTAAAGGTAGGAGGATAGGATAGTTCCTTTGTCAAATCCTATTGTTATTTTGCTACTATGAATTGCGTTACCATAGAGATTGATGTGACACAAGGTGGACAGACGACCTCATTAAGGCCGCGGGAACGCGCTGGATGCGAGCCGCTTCCAACCGGTCCTATTGGAGATCTATAGGGGAGGCCTATGTCCAGCAGTGGACTTCCTATGGCTGAAATGATGATGATGATGATGATGAGAGATTGATAACGTTGTTATCGTTTCTAATGTCAAAACTGGCGATAGATAGGTTATTGGGAACGGCCGTTAGTGAATTGCAGCGCTGATTCCTAACCTTACCCTACCGTCTCCAGAGCAACCGCAAGCTGATGTTCATCGACACCCACACCCGCCTGACGGAGTTCGTCCCCACTGACCATCAGAAGCTACCAGGAGCCACTCTGTCTTTGGAAGAAGACCTGAAGGTGTTCAATAACGCGCTCAAACTCTCGCACAAGGATACCAAAGTCGCTATCAAGGTATAGATAGAACTTATCATCATCAAAGCGTCGGTAGCTTAGTGGTTAAGGAGTCGGCTTTACGATCGAGAGGTTCCGGGTTCGAATCCTGGCCATTGCACTACCGACGTGAACCTAGTTTAGCAATTTAGCTTAGTTGGATGGGTTACAGGGAATATTAGTAATCCCGGTTGCTTAGAATATCGGAATAGAATAGAAAAAGCCGCGTGGTTCCCGGCAGATTAGAATTTGGGCCACCCCATCTCCTCCCATGCGGTGTCGTACAAGACGACTAAGGGTTTTAACATCAGACAGATATATACAGTCCAGACTCAGCCTCAGATATATGGCTCTAGTCAACAATAGTGCCCGGAATACGACAATAGACTTTTAGTGATAAGGCCGCCCATTGTACATTTTTCTTTATCTGTATCTGTGTAAAATAATATATGTGATAAAAATGGTGTGCAATAAAGAACTATCTATCTATCTATCCCCTATTACGTGGGACTGAACACAATGATTGGTGAAATGTGGGTGTTAATTCACCTCTGCCTAACCCTCCAGGAATAGAGGCGTGATTATATGTATGTATGTAGAATATCGGTATTGTTCGGCTTACCCAGTATAACCTAAACTGCGCGACGAGCGGCGGCACCTCGGGCGTCGGAGGTCGCAGAATGACCTCCTTCCCTCATGAGCGGGTCTGGGGGTGACGAGTGAAGCCGCCTGGAGCCCTAGTAGAAGCAGGCCACTCCATACCGGGGGGTGGAGTGGTCTCACTACCATGGACGCCCAAGATCGTGCGAAGTGGAAGAGGAAGATCTGGAAGGTGGACCCTGAGCTCCGAGGTCAGCTTGGCCTCGCAATCAGGAAAATACGTCTCCATGAAGATGATGATTGCAACGTCAACGTAACTCTACTACGCATGGCTCCTATTTCTTTCTACAGTATCTAAAGTTATCTTACACGAAGGGTATGGCGGCAGTCTCTGCAAGTACCTCCGCACCCTTCTAAAAATTGCGGAGGTTAAGATTAAACTAACTTAACTTTATTTTTCTGTATAGGTCGGGCCTACAGCTCTTCAAATAACATCGGTGGAGAAGACCAAAGTACTCGGTCTACCTGTTCTACTCAACGACGTGTACTATGCTTCAGAAATTGATGAGGTAAAAATTATAAACTATGTAAGTGTTATACAACAATTTAAATAAATTGAAATAAAACGACTTTTTAACGGATTCTATCGCGATTTATTTGTTTTTATTTACTTTAAGTCCGACATTTCTGTCAAAAGTCGAAACGTCGGACTTTTTAGTCTGACGTTACATCCGACCTAGTTACTTTTGTAAATAAAAACAAATAAATCGCGATAGAATCCGTTAAAAAGTGATTTTAAGATAGATAGATAGATAGATAATTCTTTACCAATAGATTTACAGTGGTACAAGTAGGTACAACAAAAATATCAATTTAAACAAATATGAAACAGGACCAGCCCCTCTAGACATTAGAGTCAATTCGTTGCTTGGCGAATGATGGAATAGAATGCCAAATGTATGGGATTTGACGTATATGACGGGCGTCAACGAATGTCAAAAACCCACTTGTCTAGGGGGGCAGATAGCTTAGTTGACAATGTCCCGAACCGATCAAACTTAATGTTGATTGCAGGTGTGCCTAGTTGACGACAACCAGTTCTCTCTATCAATCATAAACGAGGCCACGCCGCTGAGCTTCATACACAACGACTGCGACAATATTGTACAGTCTATTATACATATCAGGAACAGATGGGAGCTTAGCCAGCCTGTGAGTATAACACTATACTAGTTGCCTACATCGGCTTCGCATGGGAAATTCTTCTACAAAATCTTAGCTAGTTTTAGCTTAGCTGCAATAATCATCAAATAAAAAATTTTAAAAACCGATTTCAACAGATTTTGGTTGATATTTCATTAACTGCTTGACCGATTTTGATAAAATTTAATTATAATTTAATGGATGCGAAAGTAGCTCTGTCTGTCTGTTAAGCTTTCACGCCCAAACCCCTGAACCGATTTTAATGAAATTCGGTACAGAGATAGATTAGACCTTCGGAAAGGACATAGGCTGTATTTGGACGCGATAACCGACATCCACGCGAGCGGAACCGCGGGCAAAAGCTAGTTTATAATATTAATAATGGATTACACAAAAGCAGGTAATTTGAATCTCCTATACGTTTTCCAGGACTCAGTGACAGTCCACCAGAAGATCCGTCCCAAGGACGTCCCTGGAACTCTTCTGAATATGGCTCTATTGAACCTGGGCTCTTGCGATCCGAACCTGCGTACTGCGGCCTACAACCAGCTGTGTGCCCTCACTGCCACCTTCCACCTCAAGATCGAGGGTCAACTGCTGGAGACGTCCGGTAAGTGCTGGTCTACCTCGAGACTTGGGACGCATATCTTTTTTTTAATATTGTAATATACAACGTGTTACAGAAAGGTGTGGTCATATTCGGGGGACGCATTAAGTGTCATATAAATAACATATTGGCTTGGGGAACAAATCAGATTTACTTGCTATGACGTAGAAAAATGCTTTTCTTTTTTATCGACCATGTGTAAACTGGTGGAAATTGCCGATAAACGTACAACACTACAAAATAACCAGGGCTACAGCACGTTAAGAGCTGTTTACAAATAAACTACAATTTGAACCCGAGTAGGTTTACCAAACGATCTAAATTGGTGAGACAGTCTCAATAACGTCCTACTCAACTACCAGATAAGTTCATTTTATGATGTTATCGGGCAAAGAAATTCTGAAGTAGCTTCTAACTTATTAAAATAGTCTAAAAATGTTGATAGAATTCACTTAATTAATAAGAAAACGTTTTTATGTTTCTGAAATCATTCTTCAGCTGTATGTGAGACTGTCTCAAACGCTTCCTTTGCCTAAGGTTAACCTACATTCAATACCAGGAGCCGTGGACAACCGAATTTGCAGCCACACCTCATAATATTATACTAATTAAAATTGGTTCCGTACCCAATTTAAATTTTTTGGATCAATTTACGTTTTATTTTATCAAAATGTTATGAAAAAATAAAAAAAATAGCATAGTAAAATAAACAAAAAGCATATTCAAATACCAGGATAACATAACATGTAAGAGCGATTTCGTCAGAGTTTTTAAAATATTATGCTACGTTACCCTAAAATAATTCATAATAAAAACTATTTTCTGCATTCCTGGTATAAGATGTACCTTTTTGACCGTGGTTTCTTAGCAACCACGTTGTTTAGTCATTGTATCTGAAGTTTATTAAAAATATGCAATTTTGTGTGAAATATTAC
Organism: Eilema depressum; assembly: GCA_914767945.1. Lineage (NCBI taxonomy): Eukaryota > Metazoa > Arthropoda > Insecta > Lepidoptera > Erebidae > Eilema > Eilema depressum. The sequence goes on along the minus strand of OU612041.1, from coordinate 4,157,672 downwards.
GAAAAAATAGCGAACTTATTATGTGATTTTGAGCCGTTGTTTAAATTTTAAAAACGTATGCCGCATGCCGTGGAGATTTACGCATACTGTGGCGGCATGAACTCCTCAGTACTTGTGTTTGTGATGTGACATACTTAGGTGATAGTTAAAACTCATTGAGTCGTGCTCGTGAAGTGATAAATAAGTACATTTCTGTGGCTGTAGGTACACTTACCAGATTAGGTATATCACCGTTTCGCTGAAAGTAGACCCCGGTAAGTGTTAGTCAATGTATCCGTAAGCTCCATTGTAGGTAGGTACTTACACCTCTACGCAGCTGTTCGCCTGATAGCCGAAATACTGTTTGGCTACCAGGCGAACAGCTGAGTGAACTTATCGCAAAAGGACAAAATACAATAGTGATGTCACCTACCCCTTTTACTAATGTATCGATTAATTTAAGGAATTTTAAAATTTTGTATGATGAATAACGATGCCATCACTTTATTACTATTTGTACTTTAGTCGGTGCCCAGGAGTTCCTTATCAGACATGTGTAACGACCCTTAAATATGACCACACCTTTATGTAACACGTTGTATAGGACACGTCAAATGACTTTGCCTCGCCTGATGGTAAGCTGAAGGCAAAGTCTCTGAAAAGAGGGTCACCATTAAGGTCCAACCTCACCAAACGGACGGCATCGGCCCGAATTTTACAATCTTTAAACAAAATTAAATCTTATTATCACAGTGTTTGAAGTTTATATTACCAAGTCACGCACAACAGCTTGACAGCAATAGACAGCAATAGCAGCAATAAACTTTAAATGCTGTGATATAAGATTTATTTTGTTTAAAGATTCTAAAATCCGTTCCGATGCCGTCCGTTTGGTGGGGTTGAACCTTTACAGACACGTACCATGTTACAATGGTGCCACAGCTTGACGGCCTCATCAGATGCTTTCTCACGACCTGTTTAAAGGACCCGGGACTAGGAAGAGGGAAACACGTGAACTAGTAAGGAATTCCAGAGCATTGGACCTAAGTCGGGTGAAAAACGAGTCCCTGACGCGGATTGTTCTGTAATAATCTATGCTTGGTGAATTGAGCTCGTCCACCGCAGTAGCACCCCGTGCTATACACAAAAGACACACAAGAAACGTGTACTACGCGTTTTAACTTTAAGTTCAAGATAAATGGCTCGAGGTATATTTATTTAGCGATTGATAGACCCTCATTCAACATCTTTGGATTCCGAACCAACCTCACTTGTCAAAGTCCAAAATAATTTATTCTGTATATGCCATTAAAACGGTACAAGACTTGATTCTCAGCGTTTTCTTCGCGTAAACTTTCAAAAGGGAAGCCAGTGGAAAAATCCTTACCTCGCTCTAGTTTGTTACTATGCGACCCATTTCGAAAACTTTTTTTTTTACAACCCCCATACAGTATACCTTTTACCTGTTCATTATTCCCATACATTATAATCGCCAAAATAATACTTCCAGACAATTTTGCTAACGAAACTGTGCCCAAAATCTTTTCACCCAGTATATGAAGGGGCGAGCCTGTTACCGTCAAGCGGGTACTTCGTCAAGAATTTCCCTAACGTGTTTTTTGTTGACAGGCCTATGTATTCCGTCCAATAACACGATATTCATCAAGTCTGTGAGTGAGAAGCTCGCGCACAACGAACCACATCTTACTTTGGAGTTCTTAGAAGAGTGTATACAGGTGAGCATTTGTGATTTGATAGGTATGTTCAAATAATATGGTCGACAGATACGTCCTTTTGTATCACCGTTCTTTCATACTAATAATCTACATCTACACTAATATTATAAAGAGGAAAGATTTGTACCTATTTTTGTATGTTTGTATGTTTGTAATGAATAGGCTCCGGAACTACTGTACCGATTTCAATAATTCTTTCACCTATAGAAAGCTACACTATCTAGGAGTAACATAGGCTATATAACATCACGCTACTACTAAAGGGAGCGGAGCAGTGAGCATAAATGTCAATAAATCGGACAGATTTCCAAACATTAAAGTTGGACCGGAATCCGAATTCCACGCGGGCGGAGCCGCGGGCAACAGCTAGTCTAATATATAGGGTGTATTTCACATTCTTAAGAGTGTATTTGTGGGGATGGTAACATCCGAAACTACGAGGACTAGCTAAAAGTAGTCAAAGGAATACATATAAGTCCGATATTTTGTCCGATTTACTATCGCACAAGATGGTTGTAAAGACGCGCTCGTGTAGCTCAGTTGGTCAAAACATTCATTCTTCATTCGTCTTGATCATTTACTTTTCAATCCAAATGGATGCGGCTAATTTAATTAAAGAGGCACAGAATAAAAGTAGGTAAATATAATTAATTATTAAAAAATAACAAAAAACCCGACTGCTGTCTAAAAGATTGAAACAAGCTTGATAGCAGGCGGTACCCATTTGCCAATCATAAACCGAAAGAAATTTAATGGGTACCGCCTGCTATCAAGCTTGTTTCAATCTTTTAGACAGCAGTCGGGTTTTTTTTATTTTTTAATAATTAATTATATTTTAACCTTTTAAGTTAGGATATAATTATGAAATCTATATATTTTTGTAATCTCCTTTTAATTCTCTTCATTTTGATACCCTACTTGAAAAATTTGAATGAAAAAAAATTTTTGCCAACACATATTTTAGCATCAAAAATCTACCGTATAGTTTTTGTTGGAATTTTATGTACCCTATGACACTCGGGAGATGAATACCTTTCATTTGAGACTCTATTCATCAAAATCCGTCCAGGCGTTAGGCCTGTAGAGGGGAACAAAGAAAACTACATACACACATAGACACATACATACATACATACGCGCGAAACACATTACCCTCTCGCTGGCGCAGTCGGGTAAAAAAGTATTTCGCTAAAAATGAGTTTAGCGAAATACTTTTTTTACCTACCTACCTTCATTTTATATTACTAACACCAAATTTTCATTCGCAGGGTTTCCGGGGATCGACGATCGAGTTGAAGCATTTATGTTTGGAGTATATGACGCCTTGGTTGGCTAACTTAACCAGGTGAATATTTTAAACACGCTTGTACTATTTTCGTATGTATTTTATATTGTATTGTAATTTGATTGAAATTTTGCCCATTTATGGACCGATGATAATCCCTACTAAAATTATAAATGTGAAAGTAACTCTGTCTGTCTGTCTGTCTATCTGTCTGTCTGTCTGTCTGTCTTTCACGCCCAAACCACTGAACCGATTTTGATGAAATTTGGTATAGGGGTAGATTAGACCTTGACAAAGGACATAGGCTATGTTTGGTCGCGATAACCTACATCCACGCGGGCGGAGCTGCGGGCAAAAGCTAGTATTATTATAATTTAAAAAAAAAAATAAAAGAAAAAATTACAATGAATAAAAAAAGACCAATATAAAAAGTAATCTTCTTCTATTGAAGTGTATTTTTTAGTGTTATTAACTGTTTATTGTTTATAATAGTAGTTGAGGAAAAATACTTTTTTTTTTTCAATTTTAGCAAACATCGTCCTGTATATCCCTAAAGGCCGATATTTTTTAAACATTTCATTTATACTTCAAATATTAGTTTTTTTAACATGAAAACTTATGATACTGTCTGAAGTTAACGCGAATATCATTCATTGAAATAAAACCACTGTACAACAGATTCAATCGCGATTTTATTTCAACAACTTAATATTTTCCACTCTATCCAGGTTCTGCAAACCCTCCGAAGAGTCCCGCAGACAGAAGCAGGTGGCTCAAATCTTGGAGAAGCTGATAACCCTCACCATCGAGGAGACGGAGATGTACCCGTCGGTTCAGGCCAAGATCTGGGGGTCCATAGGACAGGTCCCGGAACTGATCGATATGGTGCTGGATAGCTTTATACAGAGGAGCGTGAACTCGGGTTAGTATTTCCGTCCCAATCGAGCAGTCCTACTGGGGAAGTAGGAAAGAAAGAAAGAAGAAAGAAATAGTAGATTGTATAACAAGGGAGCAAAATAGTATTTTTACGGCGAGGGCGCACTTCGAATCACGAGTCTAGCGAAGGTTTCTAGAATAGAAACCTGAGTTCTAACGTAGAAACCTGAGCACAGCGAGGGGTTCAAAGTATATCGCCCGAGGGAAAAATAATTTGCTCCTCGAGTTATATACTCTACTTTTCATCCCCTTTCTATGAGAAAAATACATCGGTACTGATTACTTACATAGAATCATTCTCAATTGATTTATTTTACTTTATTTTTGTCATAATTCTTGACATAATTGTAATTTTTTGACGTTCATGTGCTCTTTTGTGCCTAAACTGAATAAACGAAATAAACGAAATTGATTCTTTGATTCCATAATACAAGAACAGAGACGGAATTCGCGCGCTGGTTTTTTTTTTACATAGCACGGGTCACCATACCGCCGCCGCCGTGCAGCCAACACGAACCAGCCAGTAATTAAAAAAAAATTGGTTCCATTTCTATGAATATGATGTTCCAAATTCAAATCACTTTTCCGCCCGCTAAAAAGCTCTGAACAGAAAATTGCTACTTTGCTCCCACTTATAGAGGAACAAAGTGACACTTTTCGAATAGAAGGGATGAAAAATATGTTTATTTTGACCCGCAGCACACCCGCAGCACACAAGACAGTCAAAGCAAATATCACAATGTACACACTAATACAGACCATTCATTCCTATACCGGGTGATTTTATCGTCGTTTCGGAGCGAAAGATTTTGTGCACAGTTTCGTTAGCAAAATCGTCTGGAAGTATTATATTGTGTATTATTGTGTTCCCGGCGGTGAGTAGGGTAGCCAGAGCTCACTGGAGAGGTTTGGTGCTGTCAGTGGGGAGACCAAAGGCTTGTCCTGCTTGTCTTCTGCGCTGACGGCACAAAACCTCTCTGTTCTTACATGGTCGGCAACACGAGTCTGACACTCCTAGTGTTGTACTTGCCTATAGGCCCCGATAGCCACTTACCATCAGAAGGGGTTTGAGCTTGTCTGCGACCTTAGTATTTAAAAAAAATGTTATTGTTTTTTAAATTTAGTGTTGTTACTGTATTATCTTTGGTTGTTACATTTTAATCGTATGCGAATTATCTCTACTTGTTACCCCGCGTTTACATACTGCCGCACGCATTGCTCATCGTGTTGCCAGAAATATTCGCGCGATTAATGCCCTAGTGTTCACACACTCCCATCATCGCGTTGGTCCGCATTACAGTATTCGCTCTGCAATGGAGACGGACGTAAACGTATGGAGGAAAACGCTGTAGCAGTGTACGCATTATGCTTTTACAGCATAGCGAATTAATTAAATATATTATTAATAAAAACTATCACTTTCAACTACTATACACTTTCCGTAGATCGATTTAAATATTTTTAAAAGTAAATATTCGAGGAGCAATAACGAAAGCCGTGTTTACTGATAAGCGCCATCTAGCGGTCTCGTATAGTTCATCGCGGTAGTATTGCCGCTCCTTTGACTCGCGCCGCCTAGCCGACATTCGCAGCAACATACGCGGCAGTACTCGCGGCATGACGAATATACCATTCACACCACGTCTCTGCCCACTTCTCTCGCCACTTCCCTCGCTCTGCCGCGAGTATGTAAACGAAGCATTACGTTTGTGGTTGGTGTTGCCAGACTTTTGTTACATTTTGCGTTACTTTTGTTGATTCTTCGTTACAACTCAAAATGTTACTTTTGCCGTATCGCATAATAGAGACAATAACTTTTTATTTATTTTGAGATAATTTTAAAGAATTTAGTATGCTATTTTATTTATTTTGTTTCTGATAATTGAAGCGAAAGTAGCACGGAGACAATTTTATTATTAATAAAATTTCATATTTTCATTAACGATTAATCGATTATTCTCACAATCGATTTGAGACACTCCAACCGTAGACTACAACTGTCAAATCGCATCTATTAAATTATTTCAACTGTAAAATGTACTGTGATAATTTTTAATGCTCTTTATTCAGTCAGCATCTCTTTCCAGGTCTCGGGTCTCCAATGATAGAAATAATGGCGGACACAGCTGTAGCTTTAGCTTCAGCCAACGTACAACTGGTATCAAAGAAAGTCATCGGCAGAATGTGTAGGGTGAGTGATTACTAGGTTGAGTAACAGTGAACTTCGCAAGTGGGTAGGCAGAGGTGTATTGACACCCACATTTCGCCAAAGATGATTTTAGGTCTCACGTAATAGGGGGATACGACGTAACGTAATAACTCTGAGGATTTACAGGACGGACTGACGGCTTTAAGTGCGCCCAGTTTCCGAAAAGCTGATCAATGTCAAATTAACTGATCGGCTGTTAAATCTCTTGTCAAGTAGCAATTGGGTTGCTAGAAGCATGGCTAAATAGTTTAATTTGATCATAGTGTTGGTTAACCAGCTATTTTAACCGACAAGACGATAAAATAAAACTATTTAACTATGTTTCTATCAACACAATTGCTACTTGACAAGAGCTTTAACAGCCTTTCGGAAACTGGGCGTCAATGTATTAAAAATGGTCGCCCATCCTAAGACTGACCTGGCTAGTATTCTTTAATCTTACAATGTGCTCCATTTCGTCATAATAGCCATTCAGTGGTTGTATGACAAATTGATTCTTTTTAGGGTTCCGTACCCAAAGAGTAAAAACGGGACCCTATTCAAATCGATTAAGAAAGAGAAAAGAGAATTGACTTTGAGCGGGACTCGAACCCGCGATCTTACCCTTACTCTGACCACTCGTACGAGTATCGGTAGATAGCTCCCACCTTCGTCGCCCCAAGACGGATATATTGTTGTAGGACATTCTACACAACGCTATATAGGCCCAAAGTAAGCATAGCTTAACTAGCTTGTATAGAGGAATTTGGATCAGCTTCGTGCGGGCCTCTATGGCTTATAGGCTATTTGACTAATGTTCAAAAACCACTTTAAATGATTACTTATTACAGTATAAACATATCACATTAATATTTATGTAAAAAAAACAATGCATTATGTTAAAAAATCAATGATAAAGTTTAAATTTTCAAAAGTGCGCGAAATACGCTATATTTAATCAAAATGGCGATGCGTGTGAGTATTGACGTCACTGTAAGTTGCTGTTATCATCAGCTCGCACAAAATTTGTATCCATTTCGAACTTAATCACAAAATATGTCCATAAAACTCGCGATAGTCAAGGAAAAAGCAAATAATAACACCGAAACAATAAAAGCTCATACAACTGGAGATATTTTGTAGGAATGACGTCAGCCAGAGCTCTGACCAATCACGAGCGTTTTTGCCATAGACAATAAATCAACAAAATATAACATTTTTATAATTGAAATTCTCATAAAATACACATATTTGAGAGTAAATTGTAGTCTCGTAGGTCTTTTAACGTTATTTTCTAATAGGATGACCATAATTAGTAGTATATTTTTAATATTGTCAAATAGCCTATTGTCAGAGCATTCCCCCTGTAAGGAAAAGATTGCTGGTACGAGTCTCGCCGAGGTCGATTTCCTTTCTCTTTCTTAATCGACTTGAATAGTTAGCATAATAAATGCTTTAAAATTTCATTTAACGGAGTCTCCGCTGTATATCACTAGATCTCTCTTGAACCGTGATAGCTAGACAGTTGAAATTTTTATCGATGATGTATTTCTTCCGCTATAACTACTAAAAACAGGAATAAAACGAAATAATACCTTTAAGCGGACGTGAAAAAGCATCTATTGAGGCCGTTAAGCATTGTAACATGGTATGTGTCTATAATGGTGACCTTCTTTTCCGAGACTCCGCCTTCAGCTTACCATCAGGCGAGGCGAAGTCAAATTGGCGTGTCCTATAAAAAAATACGGATCTCTTCGTACGCGAGTCCAACTCGCACTTGGCCGGTTTTTTTCTATTAGTTTCTATTGCATGTAAGCTAGTTTTATGTGAATTTGTATTTTATTGACTTTAGAAGGATTGTGTCTGTAATATGATCATTGTATTTCAATATGATATGACTGGACCAGGATATTCTTCTTCCTCCTAGCGTTAATTCCCAGTCGCATCCGAAGCTTCCACTTTGAAGTGTGGGGTCCACTTTACCAGTCTTAACTGCGGATTTGGCTGGACCTCGATATTTTCCGTGAAACGACTGCCATCTGACCTCCACAACCCAATGGTGACATTAGGCGATTATTTGAAAGTTACTAGTATTCCACCTAACCTTCCAGCTAAGCAAAATTTCTATATTAGGAGTGGGTTATGTAATGGCCTGGATTCGAAGCCGCGTCTTGCCGATCGCAAAGCCTACTCTATATCTACTAAGCTACTGGGGCTTAACTACGTATATATGGAGTACTACGTATACGTGATTGTATGTGGAGGTACGGGATGAGAGCCTGAGGGTGACGGGTGAGGCCGCCTGTAAGAAGCAGGCCACAGCGACTCCCCATACCCGGGGGCGAGGTGGGGACTCTGTGGTCCCCACACCGGAAGAGGGCCAGATCGGCCAGGATGCGAGGGATATGTTTACGATTACCTCACCTCCAGCAATCGACAGCCCACAGACGGCGTGCGTTTTAGTCGGTTCAATTTATTTATTTATTTATCACACGTAACTCATTTTGAGAAACTGAAGATTTGCTAAATAGCCATTCTGCTATATAGACCATCTGATAGTTGGACGTTTTGCTACATGGACTTTGTGCTAGTTAGACTTAATGCTCCTTAGACGTTTCGCGATGTTGGTCATTCAGCTACGTAGTACCTTTTCATCAGGAGGGCTTAAATTAAGAAATACAATAATAACATGAAGAAGCAATTCCGACATAACCTACTCCACCGTCTTCGGTGTATCCGTGGGGATTTGTCGCATGATAAAAAAAAGAAACGGGATGAGATATTCCTTAGATATGAAGCGAGGATCCTCCCGCTAGGCAAGGTACGCCTGTGCAGGTTGCAGCCCTACGATTGATATTAGGATGTTGTGAATATATGCTATCCAGCACGTGAAATTTAGTTTGAATGTATGTTGCATTGGGATGGAAGATCAGTAGTTTCGTTTACTGTCGCTAGGTGGCGCTTAGGTTGTTTGAAATTTACTGAATAAACTTATTTTTTATTGTAATTATTACCTGCTTTTTCCTGGTCTAGATCATTTTCTGAAAATTTAAGTACCCTAAAAATCAATTAGACAAAAATCTACCATGTAACATACAAAATGGTAGATTTTTCTACTAAAGTCCATAAAATACAATTCTGTTCGTACTATCTCTGTGTTTGATCAGTGTTGTTCTCCCCACAGGCCCTATCCAAACTGCCCAATAATATCCTGGGTCCCGTTACCCCGGCCACAGTGAGTTTGTACATGTTTTTTATTTTTTATATTTTATTTTATTTTTATATTTTATGTTCTAAGCTCTAACAAGTCGTAGCATTAATATATTGTGCTTATATGGCATTTAGGCATGCCGCACAGCATTGATATGGCATTTGGCCTTAACACACAGTCTCCAGGTGTACCACACTGCATGCGGGCTTTTGTCTACCTATCTATGACATATTTGCGTGTATAATTAATTGAACTGGAACCTCCTCGGACTTACCTCTCGGGGTTGAGAGTTCATAAAGCCAAGTCAAAAGGAGGAGAAGGAATATGCGGAACCCGGGATCTGAGTTAAAAGTCTCGGATGCAATCGGGAAGTCCACCAGATTTTACCATTCTGAGATATGGATCTCAGAATGACAAACTATCAAGCTATAATCCTAATAAGCCTTAAAGTATCATAAATGTGTTATTCAGCACAGAGACAGATTGTAGTCTGGAATTACACAGGCTATTTTAATTCCTGGAATAGATACCCATGGGTTGCGGGAACAGCATCAGTATTCCACGCGGCACTTAGTCAGATACTAAAAGTGCCAAAAGGCGTTCACATAATTCTAAACACCAAATAAAGCTGCCATATATTATTCACTGAATAAAGCTACCATTATCCACTTAAAGCTACTATTATCCATTAAATAAAGCTACCATATTCCACTTAGGTACTCGGATGCACTGTTTGAAATATATTCGTTCACTGAGTTTCTTTTTTTTATGAGTAGTCTTTATTATTTTTTATTTAATTTGCTTTTGTTTTGTGTTCGTTAAGAAAACATGAATTGGCCGTAAAAAATCCGAAATTCCAAATTCCTTAAATGTTTTTAGATTATGCTTATATATTCTAGATTATGTTTTAGTATTTATAATAAGTATATTAAAAATAAGATCAAGTCCTGCTATACGAAATATTTTGTGTTATGAGTGGTTTCACGTCGGCAGTGTAATGGCCAGGATTCGAGCCCGGGACATCTCCACTAACCTAGTGCTGTTCTAACTATTGATTCTATTATTTGTATATTACTATTGGCTACAAAGAATGACATTTTCGTAAACATTCGATTATGCATATTTCGAATAAAATCTGGTGTTTTCTTAGGTCGGATTTCGCCAATGATAACCGTGATCAAGGCTGACACTAATCTACACGACAATTCAATTTAGAAAACCGATTTAAAGAGCAATATTCAGCCCGAGTAAAACGTACTTGTATTTGAACGCCGTTATTACATTATACAAACTCTGGTGAAATCCGACCAAAGTATACTGTAGGTTTGGTAGGTGATGTTTGGTTTCCGTCAGTAACCCCCCACCCCGATGACACCCATTTTGTTCACTTTTTCGTTTATTCAATTGATTTAAAAGATTTTTTTTGTAAGAGAATGTGTCGCTAACTGTTTCCAAATCTCTTAGGTTGTGGACAAGACATGTCATTCACCAACGGCGATGTTGGAACAACATATGATGTGGGATGACATTGCCATCTTGGCTAGATATCTGGTAAGTAGATGAGTGAATATTCGAAAGTACTCCTTTAAAAATTCACCCTCTATATTTTTTTACTCATCATTATTATTATTATTATTATAAAATGCATTTGTTTAGTCAGAGTAAGTGACTTACGACCACGGCTATCCTTGATTTCTTGTTTTATATTTTTTGGAGCGATTTGTCAAAACTCATCCCGTATATAACAGTGTAATATCTATACTATAGTATTTCTCGTAACCTATATCTTGGACCTAATATGTGCTCTATACACGCCGTACGCGATTCATGGGTGTCTTGAGGGTAGCACGAGGTGCTACGGCGGTGGACGAGCTCAACTTACCAAGCATAGATTATCATAAAACAATCCGCGCGCTAGGGCTTCATTTGTCTCGTGATTTAGGTCCAAGATACGTCTCCCGACGTATATGCACAGAACCCTTTGTATACCCGTCGGGCTCTTACATATCCGGTTGTTGCAATCTCCATATTTCTTCCAGCTAATGTTATCGTTCAACAACTGCCTGGACGTGGCCCGCCACCTGCCGTACCTGTTCCATACCGTGACCTTCCTCGTGTGCTCCGGCACGGTGTCCATGCGAGCGGCCACCCATGGCCTGGTGATTAACATCATACATTCACTGTGTACTTGTACCACGCCTAGTTTCTCTGGTGAGTCTTTATAAGATTTTATTGGTCTTTTTTATACCTGTGGCAGACAGCCACCTGATGGAAAGTGTTTACCGTGGCCTATGGACGTACGCAACACCAGGGGCGTTACACTCGCACTGCCGAACGAAGACCCTTCCAATGCCCTACTTGAAGAGCCCCCTACTGAGGGCACGTGACACTTCCCCCCCCCCCCCCCTAGACAAGTGACTTCATGGTACCTACACTAACTGCTATGCTATGTATCGTTCACGATTCGTGCGGGCCTGTAATTCCGGACATTTCTTTCGTTCGTATAGTTTTCGCGGGTGTTTGGTAGCCCTATATACCCATAACTACAATTTAACTAATATTAATGAATCGATTCTTCTTTTTATTCTTCTTCCTAAAGGTTCTTAAAGGGTCGGCAGCACGAGTGTGACGCCCCTGGTGTTGCACTCGTACATAGGCCACGGTAACCACTTTCTATTAAGTGGACTGTATGCTTGTCTGTAACCTAAGTGGTATAAATAAATCGATACAAAAGTAGGCAGATTATGATAACACACGACTGTTATTTTAGAGGACACACAACGCGTACTGAGGCTATCTCTCGACGAGTTCGCCTTACCGAAGTTCTATCAGATGTTCGGCATCTCGAAGGTCAAGTCTGCTGCAGTGACGGCCTTCAGGAGCTCTTACAACAGACATAGTAGCGATTGGTGAGTTGGTACTATTTAGATGTTATTGACGCGAAAATACGCTGTTTTATACATAATAAATTTATTTAACTAGATGTTTGGCCGGTTTCTGAATTGAGAAGTTAAGGTAAAAAAGTTTGACCACTGTGGAAATTTGTTTCTCTTGCCGAAATGTATGGGAAAAGTTTTTGGCGATTTCTGTCTTACCTAGTACTCAAAGTTTAAATGCTTTTTTTTTTTGCTAACTGTAAGATTTCTGCAAAATATGTGAATGCAGTTCAAAATATCTCAAAAAGTTAGGGAAGGTCTCCTAAGAATGTTTTGCTGTAACTTCAACGTTTAAGGTAAATAATAAAAAATACACCCTGTATAAAAAATCACAATTTAAATAATGTACTTACACTAGATACTTTATTCCTGTCCATTCTAAGGTTGCCTGAAGGAAATCATTTTTAGTGACGACGCCGCCCATTTTACATTTAACTGTAACTGTATCTATGTACAATAATCTGTAATAATAATGGTGTACAATAAAGAATTTATTTATTTATTTATTTATTTATTGTATACTTTATTGTACGTCAAATTACAATATTATGATACAGAAATTAAGAAAACAGGAGCAGTACAAAGGGCGGCCATAAACGCTTTACGCAATTTCTGCCAGGCAACCTTTGGATGAAAAATATTTTGGTTAGAGTATTTGGTAGTCGTTGCTGTTTAATGAATTAGTTTTATCATATACGTACCTATTTAAACACAGGTACATACCTACTTGAACATAATTATATATATCTATCTATCTATCTACCCAGTTACGCCCGTTACTCGGAGCACCTATCAGGCTCATGCAGCGATAGCCTGCACCTGGCCGCGAGTGGGTCTCTAGGAGTGCCCGTAATGGCCGCGGTGGCCGGACCAGGCGGCACGGCCAGCGCGGTGGCCAGCTGCGCCAACCCGTCGCAGTCCGACCGCGAGAGGCTGCCTCTGCAGTCGTTAGAGATCATAGCCGACGCGCTGCTGGAGATCATGGAGGCTTGCATGAGGGATATACCGGATTGTGATTGGTTGCAGACTTGGTGAGTACTTATGGACATTGTTCACGACTATCTTTGTTCGACAGGTTACCGTGATTTGGTTGCTTCCAAACTTTTTTAAAGTGCGAAAATACCCACGGATACCTCTCATCGGAGCCCGCGGAGGTGGTTATGTTGGACTCGATCTCTGTTTCACCTCCGGCAACTGAAGAACCCTAGCAGTCTTATTACAAAAAACAGAACAAAGTCTGGTTTAGACCCGAACTACAGAGTCCAGGCTTAATCTCAAGACCATGGTTTAAACCTCTCCTTATTACAAAAGCTGAATAATCCGGAGACTACTTTGTACCTTAGTTTAGACCTTGGCCTAAATAACAACCACAGATAACTCCAACTATTGTTCGTTCATTATGATATCATTCGGTCGCAACGTTTTGTTTCTAAAATTTCTGAAATCACTAATAAATAATATTTACTAAAAATGTTGAAAAAAATATTTAATCATAAATATTTTCATTAAATTCAATTGCATGAATAATAGTTATACTTTATTTTATAATATAATATCATTATTATGCTATTATTTAGCAATCATTGTTATAATATTGTTATCATTGTTATAAGACGTTAAATGGAACGACACGTAGTTTGCCGGAGTTCTGTTCTGTTCTGTTCTAAAAAATTTCCAATTTTTATACCCACTTTTAAATTTAGTTTAGTATACATAATATACCTATTGCAAGTTATTTTACGAGTTGGAACGAGAAAAGAAAAAGAGAGCCGAAAATTGGACTTCCGAAAAAAAAGTACCTATGCCAAAATATGACGTGCCTATGTCGAGTCTGATGTATTATTATTGTGATTTATACTTTAGATTAGACCAACGTTAAACTAGGGGTCACGCAGGTTTATCTTTAGACCAGAGATAGTCCTTGGTTTAGTACTAAAACGCTTTTTGTAATAACATTTTCTTTAGACCATGGTCTGAAGACGATTTAGACCTGGGTTTAGAGTTAGTCCGTGTTTTGTAATAAGGCTGTAGGTGTGTTAGTCGGTTTGAGTCCGACATACCTTCCAAGAGGATTTTCGCACTAAAAAAGAACCCTTCTTGTTTTTATTTTATTTAATTAGGTACAAAAACAGATAACAGATTACAAATACCAATACAACATTTTCGAATACACTTATGCTCTCCTTTGTTGGGTTAAAAGGTGACATATTGTATTATGTGCGATTTGTTACTATAATTATTATCTAACATTATGACCATAATTGTAGTTAATTAACATTCAAATCAGTCGAATACCAGATGAGGGTATAAATTTCGTCATGGGATCTTAGACTATAATGTGTGACATTTGACAGGACATCACTAGCAAAGAGCTTTGCTTTCTGCTTCAACCCAGCGCTGCAGCCGCGAGCATTAATAGTCTTCGGATGTATCAGTAAGTATCTATGTTACATTATATTCATACTAGCTGTTACCCGCGGCTCTGCCCGCGAGGATATCGGTTATCGGGACCAAACATAGCCTATGTCCTTCCTCAAGGTCTAATCTACCCTTATACCAAATTTCATCAAAAAAGATTCAGTGGTATAGGCGTGAAAGTGTAACAGACAGACAGAGTTATTTTCGCATCCTACTAGTCCTACTAATATTATAAATGTGAAAGTTTGTGAGAATGGATGTGTGGATGTGTGGATGTTTGTTACTCTTTCACGCATAAACGGCTGGACCGATTTGGTTGAAATTTGGTATGTATATAGGTTATACCCTGGATTAACATATAGGCTATATATCAGCGATGAACGGGATCAGAATTCCACGCGGGCGGAGCCGCCGCGGGCAACAGCTAGTTTATAATATTAGTATGGATGGTATGGATATGGATACGTAGGTGAACGTAATAAATACACAGAGAAAGATTAAGATTTATATTAATTTGTCGCTTTATATGAATAAGAGTTCCTTATTGATTAGTTCTAGAACAAAAGGTTTCGACGAAAGCTAGCCTTTAGAGATGTACTAAAAAATAAGACTGAAAACATTCACTTTGGCTTCTAAATCAGAGAATCTAAATCAATATTTCAATTAAGCCGCGTAGTTCCCCGCAGAGTAGAATTTCGACCACTATCTCTTTCCATGCAGTGTTGTATAAGGTGACAAGGCTGATAAGGCTGTTTAACCCTAGAACCGTACCCTGGGGTACAATCAATAAAAATTTTCGAAAATAGTTTATAACTTTTTTATTGTTATACGGTTTGTGTTGCGCGTCCTTGTATTTACGTGAGGTGGAGGGACGCACCGATTCCTTAGTCGGCCGACGGTCTTGCTGGTGATTGGACGCGATACGCTGCTTTTGGGGTACACCAGTACCCCTGGGTTCAACCCCTCTCCAAATAAGTATTGGGGATATATTGAAAAAAAAAAAACGGGAGATACCAGCGGTAAACCCTTCTAGTTTAAAAACTGGAAGGTGTTTTTTTCTGTCCGAGGTCCAAAGACCACAAATCACACACACAATGTGTGAAATGCAAAACATATAGGTGTGTTGAACATAAGAACAAAATATGCCAAAATTGTTTGTAGTTCTTTATTATTTTGATATGATTATGATTAATATGTCTTAAATTATTGTGTTAACCCTTATGTAAGTTGATTTCATAATAAAAGTTTATTGATATTCCAAAAAACTGTTATTATTAATGGGGTTACCCAGTACCCCATGGTACCGTTAGTGTATGTCCAAGATGGGTACGGTTCTAGGGTTAAGATCAGACAGATATGTACAGCTTAGACTCAGCCTCAGATGCATGCATGAGACTCGAGTCATGAGTGCTCATAATAGGCTCACCTTCTATTACGTGGGACCCAAGACAATGATTGGTGACAGGTGTTAATTCACCTCAGCCTAACCCTCCGGGAATTAATGCACGATTTTGTTTCAATAAAGGCAAACATTGATTGACCAATTAGTGCACATGCGCGAAATATTACGGTAACTCTCTACCATACTTCACTACAATACGTCACTTTCTACCATATAATTATTATTTACTACCATTTAGCAAATGGTAGTAAATGTTACCACCATATGGTAAATGGTAGTAAATAGCTTTTTACTAGAAACCTATTTTCTAGCATCTCTTTCTAATATCCTGCAAAAGACTAATGACTCTTGATTGGAACTCTAACGTCTGATCTTCATCAAGTAAAGCCAGAGAAGGCAGCAGACTCTTAAAGAAGAACATATGTCGCTCATTCTCATTCCTCTGGGACATTCTTCTATCCGAATGAATTATTCTTCTCTCTTCAATATCTAGTATTCCTCTTCGAGTATCCACCTCATCTTCTACATTAGTATTAAGTACATCTACTTGTTCTATAGTTTTCTTTCTGCGTTTTCTACTAGAATCTCGCGATTCTTCTTCATCAGACGATGTATACGTTTGAACTACTAAATTGTCTTCCTCTTCGCTCTCAAATTCAATTTCTACAGTGTCTTCTTTCTCTTCTTTTACTCTCTCTGTTTGAGTTTTACTTTCTCTGTGTTTTCTTGTGGGATTATCTTCTTGATTGTCAGAAGTAGCTATGACATCTTTTAGGAAAAGCATTTGTTTGTGGTATAGGTATGGTCTGGAATAGAGGCCGTTCCCATGCATGCTTCGCACCCAGCTGTCTCTTGTCTGTGACCAGATTTTGATGACGGATTTCACTGGAAATAGAAGAGTACTTATTTCAGTAAAAAATAATTGCAAGAGAGCTATGAGATTGTACCTACATGCGACATACCTATCTGACAAAACATTTTTGTAAAATCCTTCCATGAAAGTGAGTCGATGTGCATCAAAGCCGTGTGCTTGTCTGCCACCTAAGTTGTATAAAAAATCGATCAAGACGACTAATTTTTATGTCAAACTCACGCCTGACTAAAAATTAAGTAACAATGCCTTTTTTTTTTTTCAAAAATAGGGCTATTGGTCACACAGAACGAGCGGCCTTTTTTTATAGTGCAAAAAATCCCCACAGATACCTCCCCCGCTGGGGCCGGAGGAGGAGGTTATGTCGGACTCGAACCGACTAAAACGCACGCCTTCTGTGGGTCGTCAGTTGCCGGAGGTGAGATTGTCATAGCCATATCCCTCGCACCCCGGCCGACCCAGGGCCATATATCTCGATCTGGCCCTCTTCCGGTGTGGGGACCACGGAGTCCCCAACTCAGAACGAGCGGCCTTGCGAGGCTGCTCCGTTTACAGTGACTTGGCTAATGGTTTTCTTACAGTTTCCTTGTACGACTCCCAGTTAAAAAAGACACTGTAAGTACCTATTCGAGAGGTTGTTTTTAAAATTTCTTAATCATATTCTATAAAAAAAATTGTCACAAGAAATCACATGTTTGGTATTAGGTATTTCATATTAAAGACAAGATCAACTCTGTTTATTTTATTAACCTCAAATTAAAAGTCACAACAACAAAACAAATCATGATTGTTGTGTACTTGTGTCGTGTTGTGACAGCTGATTTTCTAACCTCAAACTATAACCAAGTAATCTATGTGCAAAAATTTTACTGCAAATATTTCATGTTTCGCAATTGAATATAAACAAAATAACAGTAAAACCACCTCTATTTATAATAAGTACTAGACTTACTTAAAAAAATAGGTATCGTATTGTATGTACTGTCACTCAGCTAACATTACAAAAAGGCGCGTTATTTCTATAGCTATAAGTGTCAAAATAAGCTAACTCATTATTTAATTTGTGTCCCGTATACATTCTAGCCTAACCCGGTACTGTAAAACATTATTTATTCTAAAAAATCTCTAATAATATACCTACGTAGGTACATAAAACATCTAATAACAAGCTTACCATACGCTTGGCTTTCTGACGAATCCATTTGATCAAAATCTTCCCTCAAAAGAGCGCAGATTTCCCGCCAAGCTGCAGTTTTTAACTGTTTATCTTTATAAATATCCATATTCTTGTTCCATAACACCGGTCTTTCGTGCACTGAACGGATAAGAAGCTCTTTATTGATGTAGTTTATTATTTTCGGCATTGCGGTACGCGCAATCTCGTCCGACAACAAACATGTACTGGCGAGGCGTTATTGATCCGACATTTTGCTGTTACAGTTCATTGACCTGTTTTTTGCTGGATTGCGTTCGTTCATTGAATGAGTCGCGTCGTCCCGTCCGTAACATGTATCCGTTTAAAATTTTAAATGGAAGACGTCATCGAGCTATTTGAATTTGTGCTTTATATTGACATAGGACGATTCACATCTGCCTTTTGATACCTATTCATGAACTGTAACTTGAATACGCACGTTCGTGTGAAGTTAAACTTGGTTAAGTTTTACGCCATTTTTTTTTCTTTATACCTAACTTGACGAATTGAAACCCATCGATTAGGTAATTTAGGTGTTCGTGTTTCGACTATATTGTCAAGGTCTAATTAATAATTATTTATTCAACATAATTTAAACATAGTTTGAATTTATTGATGTCAATTTCATTTTACTTAAGCTAAATTAGTAGCTGTTGGGTGTTTGTGGCCCTATTAGCACCCTTGGGGGTGCCGGCACACCTGCTGATTAACGGAACGGATCCTTCAGGGTCAGACGGCAGTCGCTACGTTAAAAGACACATTCTCACACTTTCATTTATGTCAAGATTATCCTTGTTTAATAAACCATCGTGTCAGTTTTGTCTATACAATATGTCCTCAAATAAATCCCCGCCGTTAACTTAATTCACCTGAACCGTAAAGGGAGAATATACTCCCTCTTATTATATCGTATATTCTCCCTCTACGACAGTACGACCTGAGCTACATATTTCACCTAGGTGCATTAAATACACTTTTAGTAAAAGGCACCTGGGTTCATTACAATTACTTTAAAAAAAAAATTCCATTCCAAAAGGGTTCCATTCTAGAATACGGACCTTAGACTCGCAACATGCGGGTAGACGGAACCGGTTTTTTTACGGTTCGATATAAGAATTAAGAACTTAAGGTTGATAATAGTATGAGCAATTGCTATTACACCTTTCATGTAAGCTAGTATACTCCAGATCCTCGTAAAGCCGAAACCTTAAACATTAACCACCATCTGAAAAAAAAACATACATAATAATCACGCCTTTATCCCCGGAAGGTTAGGCAGAGGTGAACTAACACCCAAATTTCACCAATCATTGTACCTATTCTGTCCCCCGTAATAAGGGATGAGCCTGTTGCTGTATTCCCGGCACTATTGTTGACTCGAGCCATGTATCTGAGGCTGAGTCTGGGCTGTATATACCTATCTGTCTGATGTTAAACAGCCCTATCCCTTAGGTGCCTTGTATATACGACACCGCATGGGAAGAGATGGGGTGGCCCAAATTTTACGCTGCCGGGAACCACAGGATCTTAAAAAAATATTATAAGAAAGAAATATTTCAGGTAAAAACGTTACGGATGATGACATGAAGCAGCTTTTGAGGATTCTGGTGAAGGCTTTGGAATCATTGAATGATCTGGCTTTACTGGAAGCGCTAATCATGTCCTTGACGAGATTGCAGCCTCTGTTGTACCCGGTAAGTCATCATCATCTGCATAAAGACGCCAATATGACCTCGGAGCTCAGGGTCCGCCTTCCGGCTCTTCCTCCTCCACTTCGCACGATCTTAGGCGTCCATGGTAGTGAGACCATTCGCACGCATGTCACCCTCCACGACGTCAAGCCAGGACTTCTTGTACCCGGTAAGTGCCTGTTTTTTTATATAATAGGACATGTCAAGTACTTCACCTCGCCTGATAGTAAGCTGAAAGCAAAGTCTCGGAAAAGAGGACGTTTTTGACGTTTTGTAAGTTCCGTTTTGATTGGCTGTACAGAATAAATGATTTTTGATTTTTTATACCACTTAGGTGTCAGACAAGCACACGGCCCACCTGATGGGAAGTGGTCACCGTGGCTTATGGACGTATGCAACACCAGGGGCGTCACACTCGCACTGCCGACCCTGAAGAAACCTGACTTTTAGGATCATCATTATAGACGTATCATGTTACAATGGTGACACTCGGCTTGATGATCTCATCAGATGCTTTTTCACGCTCCACTTAATGGACTCGGGATTGTAGGAATGAATTCCAGGTCTTAAAAAATTCTTATACTTACCATTGTTTAACATTATTATATTATTATATCCAGGCATCACCAATCCACAAGGCCCTCTTCTGGGTGGCCCTATCAGTCCTACAATTAGACGAACCTACGTTATATGCCGCTGGACTAGCCTTCATGGAGCAAAACCTTCACACGTTGGAGTCACAAGGGCATTTCCAACTCAAGGTCAGTGATCAGCTACTTTTTATGAGCAACATATTTCAAAAGTTCACTTAAATGAAGTTAAGTTACCTATTTAGTTGAAATTATAAATTAAATTTAATTAAATCACCATTTATTATTCGGTTGGAAACTTAGTGGAAAAGCCGTGAACCTCCGACGTGAACCTAGTGGTTTGGGTAATGGACTGCTGAGACGAGGTCTCGGGTTCGATCCCAGGTATTACCATGGCACACACCAATGACTTTTCGATGCTTTTCGAAGTTATGTGTGTATTTATCGCAGGTTTATAAGTGCCCGGTTAATGGCAATAGGCTCGCCACCTATTACATTGGGACCTAAACATAAACGGCGAAATGTGGGTGCTAGCACCTCTGCCTACCCCTTCGGGGATATAGGCGTGAGTTTATGTATGTATGTATGTATGTAGCTTAGCTGGAGGGGTTAGAGGAAATATTAGTAATTCCGGTTGCTAATATTCTTTAAGAAAAGTGATACTATCGATTTAATTAAATGAAATTTTCAACATAATTGAATGAAATTGTTAGTGCAATTAAATGTATATTTATTTGTTTAAATTATTCAGTTATTTGGATTAATAAATCAATAAATTTCTACAAACTGTTATAGACTTTAGAACAAGTAATGATGGAGACGAGGGAACCTCTAGAGTGGCACTTCAAGCAGCTGGATCATGCAGTAGGATTGAGGTAAGAATTATACGACTTAAAATGTCATGCTGAAATGGTATTTATTTAATTTCAATTATTATGTATACAAAGACATTTGAGAGAAAAGTAAGAAAACTAAACTAATATATTTTAAAACTAAAACTAATAATATACAAATTATAATTAACGAAAAAAAAAAATTTAAATGCGTCGTGGAATTGCCACGTTGAATGGCAATGCTTATTCTCTGACCTAAAAAGGCCATCCTTCTGGTCACGAGAAGCGTCGACCAAACGTTTCGCAATCTCCCTGAAGAGATTGCGGGCGCTCGGACCCCATGACCCCAACGTTTCGACTCCAAACGGCACAAATTCATGATCTCCGATGAGATTGGAGTATTTGCGCCGTTTAAGAGTTTAATTTAACTTAAAATTGATGTTAAAGATCTTATTAGGTATTTATTCTTCTTCTTCTTCATCTTAGCGTTAGGCCCAGTCGCATTCGAAGCTTTCATCTCGCTTTTCCAGTCTAACTGTGATACGGCTGGTCTCCGATATCTTCCATAAACGACTGCCATCTGACCTCAACAACCCAATGGCGATATCGGAGCATTGCAGCTAGACCAGTTGTTGGACTTTTTAGGGCTCCTACTACCCGTAACGACTGTCATATATGTTCGTATGACAACCGGGTCTGACGGCTTATGCTATGATTCCGTAGTCGACCGCAAACGACAACTGCCGATGCGCGTAATTCATTGCGGCTTCTTAATGGTCCCTTTTATTCGTATCAGAGTTTAACAAGTAATGGGTACGCTCTATCTGCTGCATGCGTCTGTCGTTGTCGTATATGGTCGGTTTCGGAATAATACCTTCAACGTGGGGACTTAAAGAAGCGCCGGACCGTGATTGTGGAGCTCCAAAGCAGACAACGATGCATATCGCAGAGGAGTGTCCACTCCGTCGTTTCCCTGGAGGAATGCGTGAGCTACATGACCTCACACCGGCAGCAATAGACTGGCTTCGCCAACTGGACGTTGACAATGAGGACTCGAGCAAAAGCCATACGACATGATGATGATGAACGTGTTCTCCATGCTTACCAGTTCTCTTTCTCCCTCAGCTTCCGTTCCAACTTCCATTTCGCGCTGGTGGGCCACTTCATCAAGGGTTACCGTCACCCCGCGGCCGCCACCGTCTCCCGCACATGCCGGGTACTCATCAAGCTTCTCTCCCTGGCCGCTGCCAGTGCCACGCATAGAGACAAGTTCCATGTCACGCCTGATACTGTAGCCTATCTCACTGGTAAGTGTATACTCCTACTATCTATGTATACCTCGAGACAAGTATCTTGGACCTGAATCGCGAGACAAATGAATTCCTGGCACGCGTGGATTGATTTGTAATAAGTTCTTCCTCTTAGCGTTAATTCCCAGTCGCATCCGACGCAACCGGGACCGACGGCTTATCGTGCTCTCCGAGGCACGACCAGACCAATGCAAATACTCATATTTAATTCACACAAATATTTGCACTGAGCGGGGATCGAACCCGCGCCTACTGCGTAGCGGCCGCGTTCACTACCGCTACGCCACGGAGGCTGTCATGATTTGTAATAATCTATGCTTGATAAATTTGAGCTCGTCCACCGCAGTAGCACCCCGTGCTATCCTCAAAAGACGCCCAAGAAACGTGTACTGCGCGTATAGAGCACACTTTGAGCACATTTTAGGTCCAAAATAACCTTTTTTATGTATGAAAATCCCCTCAGATATGATACTTGTATTCTTTTTCCGTCACCACATGGATACTTGAGAAGGTAACTTTCCCATTATTCGTAAAAGTAAACTTAGTAATGCGCAGCAAAAGAAATATAAACTGCCTCATCTATCCTATTTTTTCGAATATTTTACAGCTCTTGTGTGCGTGAGTGAGGAAGTCCGTTCACGTTGTCACGTGAAGCATTCGCTGCCAAAGTGGTTACCAGAGAACTGTGACCATTATTGTCCTACAACTGACCATCAGCAGGTATGTGGATGGTTAAAAAATATAATAGTATTACCAAAACCTTACTTTTCCTATATCTAAAGTAAAGGAATTAAGGCCAATTTACATATAGATAGACACGCTTTAATACCAAATACTGCGGCCTTACCATAAACTCTTAAAACAGGTCAATAATTGAACTGCTGTCATTCTACTAACTGCAAATGTCACTTTATAATGTCATATAAATATATAGAATTACAAAGTAAAATTTGCAGTTGGTAGAATGACAGCAGTTCAATTATTGACCTGTTTTAAGAGTTCATGGTATGGGCCCTGTACTGTATTGTATTTAACTGCACTTTTATTTAGCTATACAGCTGGATCATTGTACTGCTTTCTGACTGTGCTGTACTTACCTGTACTGCAATTTATCTGAACAGTTTTTCAATGTACTGCTATTTAACTTTTATTCTATTTAAATATAAATTGACGCTAAGGTTTGACTGTGCAGCTTCATCCCTGTATTGCTATTTAACTGTTATTTTACTTAACTGTATATATTTTTAATTATTCCAGTCTTCTATACTAATCCATCCACCTGGCGTTCACACAGCGTGCCACAGCCGACGTCAAAAGTCCTGGGACGTTCTAGATCAAGCTGCTATATCTTCTGCTCATGGTGGTAAGAACTCTTAAACCTTGGAAACCTTGGTCTTAGGCGAAACCCGGTTTTGGCAGGGTTAATTCTGACTCAGTGCAAATATTAATATGCATGAAAATCATGAATATATCTACCTTGCATTGGTTAAAAAATAAAATAGAAAGGTGTGAATCGATTTGAACAGTAAATGTAGAAAGTAAATGCTTCAAAATGTCATTCAGTTGTTTGGGCGGAGTCATCAAAAATCAATGTTTAAAAATGATTGTAACATCATTCATTGATTCCGATAAGTTCGTATGAATGTCGGTAGATGGCTTCACCGTCGCCCTTAAGACGGTTGTATAAGGGAATTTGGATCTGCTTCGTACGTGTCTCGGTGGCTTAGTGGTCAGAGCGTTCCCCCTGTAAGGGAAAGATCGCGGGTTCGAGTCCTGTCCGAGGTCGATTCTTTTTCCCTTTCTTAATCGATTTGAACAGTTAGCATAGTAAATGCTTCAAAATTTCATTCAGTAGAAAGGTGTGTTCGTGGTACAGTGTATACTACTGTACAGGAGTTACAGTGTAGTGGGAATACATGTGGGATTGGTCCTGTTTGTACTGTTATTTAACTGTACGTCTATTCAACTGTACAGCTTGTTTACTGTAGCTACATTAGTGGGAATATTGATACTGTTATTTAGCCGCGTGGTTCCCGGCAGAGTAGAATTTGGGCCACCCCATCTCCTCCCATGCGGTGTCGTACAAGGCGACTAAGGGATAGGGCTGTTTAACATCAGACTGATATATACAGCCCAGACTCAGCCTCAGATATATGGCTCGGCAATAGGCTCACCCCCTATTACGTGAGACCTAATACAATGATTGGTGAAATGTGGGTGTTAATTCACCTCTGCCTAACCCTCCGGGGATAAAAGCGTGATTGTATGTATGTATGTATGTTATTTAACTGTACGGCTTGTTCACTGTATTGCTACATTTTCACTGTACGGCTATACCCTACAATATTATTATATTATTACCAGGTAAATCCCCTACGATGCAGTCAAGCAGTGGTGGCCACAGCCCTCACCTGGTCAGCATATCTCACCAGGTAATATTATACCATTTATTTGGCTCGACATTAACACGTTATTATTAATAATATATTATTTAATATAGAATTTATTGCACCTTTTTTCTGTACCTATACCAAGGGCTCGTGGTAATCGAGTAGGATAAGACATTACAAGGTTAAGCAACACTAAACGGGTTGGTCTTAGGATGAGTGACACGTTAGGACTCCTCCGTGCCTCGGAGAGCACGTTAAGCCGTCGGTCCCGGTTGCCAAACGAACATCTATGGCAGTCGTTACGGGTATTTAGAGCCCTAAAAAGTCCAATAAGTGGCCTAACTATAGAACTTCCATATCACCAGTGGGTTTTGGAGCTCAGGTGGCAGTCGCTTCACGGAAAACCGATACTTTCTGCCGCCTAAGCTCCAACACAACCGAAGCGGTTGAACATTGATATGCTCAACCGCTTCTTTTTTCGTTGATTTGTGACTAGCTGTTGCCCGTGGCTCCGCCCGCGTGGCTGTCGGTTATCGCGACCAAACATAGCCTATGTCCTTTCTCAAGGTCTAATCTATCTCTGTACCAAATTTCATCAAAATTGGTTCAGTGGTTTGAGCGTGAATGCGCAGACAGTAAGACAGAGTTACTTTCGCATTTATACTATTAGTATG
This sequence comes from Eilema depressum, assembly GCA_914767945.1. Taxonomy (NCBI): domain Eukaryota; kingdom Metazoa; phylum Arthropoda; class Insecta; order Lepidoptera; family Erebidae; genus Eilema; species Eilema depressum. The sequence continues at coordinate 4,132,027 of OU612041.1, read as the reverse complement.
AATTAATTTCAGTACAAAAACCTACACTAGTATTATTATTTAAAATCTACATGTGCAATAAATTCTATATATTTTAATGTGAAGATTTGTCGGTGTTTAGATAAGGAATGGCAGGCACAGGAATTATTTATCATTTAATTTATTATATTGTACGTCTGTTTTGGGAAGGAATTGAATTGAAAAAGAGAAACTACTCAGGTGGGACTCGATCCCGTGACCAGACGCTTACAGGGGAAATGCTCTCTTATTTGGGGTGAAGTAATGAAGCTTGCGAGCATATTTCCATAATATACTTGCTTGCAAGGGAGCCCTCATTACATCATAACTGTGGACACTGATACTGGACTGCAATAGGTAATTGATTGATACTGTGGACATTTATTTAAAAACTGTGGACGTTAATACTTAAGTTCTAAAGAATAAATAGACAATGGAAATTTTAAGACTTTAGATCTAATGATTAATAGACATTTAAATACAGTGTCAATAAATAGGCAATGGACATTTTAAAACTTTTGATCTTATGAATAATAGACATTTCAATACCGTGAACGTTAATACTTTAGATCTAAAGAATAAATAGGCAATGGACATTTTAATACTTTATATTTAATAAATAAATACACATTTAAATACTGTGGATGGTAATACTTTAGATCTAAAGAATAAATAGGCTATGGACATTTTAATACTTTAGATCTAAACAATAAATAGGCAATAGATATTTTAATAGTGGCAGACCCTGAGTTCCAAGATCATTTTGGCCTCGGATACAATCAGGAAAATACATCTCCATGAAGATGATGGATATTTTAATACTTGAGATCTAATGAATAATAGACATTTAGATACTGCGGACATTTCAATACTTTGGATCTAAAGGATAAATAGGCATATGATACTATGGACATTTTAGTACTTTAGACCTTATGAAGCTGAAGGTAAATTCATTCCCAAACAGATGTCGGGTTGGCTTGTTAGCATTTCATTTGATAGAATGAAGCGCTTTTGTGTTTACTTACATCACGTTTATGATTGAGGTGAAATATTGTCATGCGTGCGTTGGAAACGTATTTGCGAAGCTTTAGATTTCATAAAAAAATATCGATCTACTAAGGGCATTATTCTACTTGTCAATTAGATTTTTATTGCAGTCGTAACGGGGATTTCAATTGGTTAAATAGAAAATAGATTTGGCGTAATATTAAACCAATTTAAATGTTAGCAAGTAAGCACCTACACCAATAGGAATGAGGAGTGACTTAACATGAAATCTGGCTATATAACGATTAGTTCTCAATATTTTTTGTGATGTTTCTCTTTTGTTCGCATTTCTACACTACTATGCAGAAAACAGGGATATTCTCGTTTGCCTGATGGTAATCAGTGAAGCATGGATGCTTGCAACTACCATAAGGGTAATTATACGCGATGTCAACTCTCACTACTCTCAGACCTCAGATCCGGAGACTAGAAGTTATTCTCAATTTTAGTGTTTTTAAGAGAAGGTATAGTATACGTTACGGAAATAACGTTATAATAACGTTGTTGCAGTTATTACAATAACTCTAATAAAAAAACCATATTATGCTTCGCAAAAATGTTTTCAACTAGCACACAAATCAGTTGTTATTGAATCATGCAGTCATTGTCTATGATATCTAGTGACGTTATTAGTTAGAAATTACTCTTACGTTCTGTTCGACTTCTTTTTCTAATGGCCGATTGAGGAATGACAAAACGTAAAAAAATTGGTTATTTTCAGACGTCTTTGTCGCTTATCTAAATATATATGTATAGTACGCCTCAGAAGTCCGTGGACAGCTTAAGATATTATAATCCTTTTAGTACATTTAACAAAATAAAATATAGGTAACGTTACCTACTAATACTAAAAAGCATCTATTACACACAGTTAGAAGAAGAGAAATAAACGCATTTATTTATAGTTAAGACATTGGTGTTTACTGGTGTATTACTTACTTATTAGATCGCGAGTTACTTACTTCATACAATTTTAATTTTAATTTTCAATTTGTTCATAGACTTCTGTAGTCCACTGTGCTATCGTTATTATGTCTAACATGTAAAATTCCTCAATCCGTCACCCAACTAATACAATCTTTACTTCCAGTACTCATCCACTTACATCTGAATCACTGTTGTCTTTTACACGCTACTGTTTGGATCCGTTCATGTATCGTATGGACTGACTACTGTGCGTTGTTTGCTCGTTTCGTGTTGTTTTTGTTTAAAAAAAATGTATAAAAACCGTTAACTACCTCGGTATAACTAATACAACGCGAAATTCTCCTTTTTACAAACGATAATTTGCACAAAATTACTGTATTTACTCAAATATCGTTATTATAATAACTGTTTTCAAATAACGGTTATTTTTGTGTAAATTAATCGTTACACCATGCTTATGCACTGCTTTCACTAAATAGACGTCAGCTAGAATGCTTTTTAAAACGCAGAGGTCGTTCTCTGTGCCAACTTCGAAGGATTCCATTGGCGTGCCTAGAGTAATTACATAAATCTAGTGTAGTACTTAGTAATTATTCAACATTATTCGGATAACGTAACGAATATCGTTACGATGGTTTTCGAAAAGCATGCTACTGAAATGTTGTTTCATACAACATCGTAAGTAGTGTTTTAACTAAAAATTAAGAACTAAAACCAGTTATTAAAACCTATTCATATTTAACTAATGTCTTGGTTCTTGGTACGAGTAACCTAGTACTCGCTTTGTTGAGTCTGGCGTAATAGTGAAACCTGCATGTTGAAACCCCTGGAAGCAGAATAAATAGTTATTTTAATAACTAAAAAATCGCTTATTTAATCCTGTAAGCAAACAAAACGACACTTTTATCACATATGGGGCAGTTTAAAATTTAAAATAAAATTCTACCTACTATTTTTAGCATCATCTGCAAGAAAATTGGCTAACAAAATATCGCAGCTGCCAAAATATTACAAACTCTTGACTGTTTGTATATACGTTTTCTCGTTACAAAAAGATTTATCGTTACATAACAGTGAATCGTTGCTACGTAACGGATACATATCTATACATCGATATGATACAGTACAGTGTATGCAGAACCACTCTAGGTATCAACACGAAAATAGTCCCCGGGCTCTGAGATATAGATCTCGGAGGCAACTGGGCCTCAATACAAAGATAATAATGACTCCAATCATTGAAGACAAGATGCCAACGAATAACTTATTTTTATTTCAGTGCCCCGAGAAAAAACATTCGATTTCATAACGTTACTGTATAGAGAGAACGGAGCATTGTGATTGGTTCACAGTAGGCAAGCGGCCAATCGCAATGCTCCGTTTTGTGTTTGTCTGTAATTAATTTCCCTGTAAATAATTTGTTGGAAATTCTGTCGGTTATTTACCGTCTGTCATAGATATATTAACACAATAAAATGCACTATTAAGAGCACAAAAATGTGTCCTACAGTGCACAGTGCACTATATCAGCACTAAGAAATATTTTTATACCACTTTAAGAAATTTTTTGTCACAAACACTTTACTACAAAATTTAATATCACAACACAAGGGCTTATTAGCAATAGATGATTTTTGAAATTCGAATAAAAATTAGCAAAAAAAAAAAAGATTTTTTCGAAAAAATAGATGCTTTCAAATTTCCCCTGGCTATAATATGTTTTATAATGTGAACCCCCCTTATTCCAAAATATATGTCGTTGTCTGTGGTCTCTCAATTAGTAAATCGCATTTTTTTAAAGAAAAAAATTAAGATGAAATACAGGATGTCTCGTACGTAGTTGACCAAGTGACCAAAGGAGTTTAGATTTATAGATCCTGGGGACCGTATAGATCAGTATTTTTTAAGTTTTTATTTAATTTAGTTAAAATTCCCATACTATGAACAAATTACTATTGTACCGTAGGTAGGTATGTATAATATGCATATTATTTTCAAAGAAATTTATCTTTTTATTTTAAGATTTTATTAGCATTTTTGCAATTTTTTTTTTTAATTTTTGCTAAATGATGATTGTTTTTACCCGACTGCGCCAGTGAGGGTAATTTACTCGATATACCTTAATGTACCTGCTTGTGTCATTTTTTTTTGTTATATCTGTCTCTATTCACAATTTACGGGACACCCTGTATAAGTATAACTCTTGCTAATATGTATTACTATAATCGACAGCATTGCAAAATATTAAAAAAAAAAAAAAAAAAATTTGAAAAAAATAAAAAATGTCTAACCAAATCTATTATTCACTGGCCTAATTTCGAGACCATCGTACCCTACCTAAATGTATTCCATCTCTCTCTTTCCCTACGCTAAGACTGTGTATTGAAACAGGATAGCGAAGGCCGAGCTCATAGCATGCAACATGGCGCGACAGGTGAGGCAGCCAGGAACGACCTGGGGGCTGATGGAGACAGCGGGTTCGACGTGGCTGGGGTAAGTAGCTTCGTTTCTTCTTGACCATGATTTCCACCATACATGGATCATTGAATTTTGATCACGAAACTGTGCTAACCCCCCAAATGTATGTACGCGCATAGCTTCCGAACGACTGCACCAAATTGGATAATTCTTTTTGTTTTGTATTCTTTATTTAGTGGCTAAGGTTTCTATAAAAAAATAATAAAAGGTTCAGCGGGAACGGGATCTGAATACCACGCGGGCAGAAAATATGGCGGTACGAAGTGCCGGGTCAGCAGTAATACATAATATAACATTTTTATTTTGTCGTTGTGTGTCGTTTTATTGGTCTATACATAATAAATGGTTTTTGACTTTTGGTTTTGTGTAAAATGTATCTTGTCCTCGTGTGACAGCCGGTGGATGACGAAGGTCGCGGCTCACCAGGCAGCATCGAAGACCCTGACGGACGCCCCTCCTCTACCAAGTCTGGAGACAGCGACTATCCGGAGATTTCTACTAAAGTAAGAAACAAATAAAAAAGCATTTTCTAAATTTCAGCTAATACTATCCAGTTTTAAAGTTGTAAAACTATTCAGCTTGTACTTGATTTTTTATCATTATTATTATCATTTAAGGACAGGGACAAAAACAGATTTACATTGAACCGTAACAAAAATGCTTCACTCACACAAATTAGGAAAATACGTCTCCATAATGATGATGATGGGCAACAAAAGAAAACACACGTAAAGTATATTAGTATTAGTAGTTTATGAAACTTTTAAATAATAGCGGTTCTTAAAATAATAAGAGTGTTATAAGCGTTAAATTTATAAAAGCGATCCGTAGGCGAGTTTTTTTATAGTATCACACGAGTGAATTAAGACCATATTATGTGCAGTTTCATACACTACTTTATCTAATATCATGAAATAATATAATTTGCTAATAACAGAAACGTTGAGCTCCAAAATCCATTTGCTGATCGCGCATGCGTGTTGCGCCGCGTCCACAGACTTTGTAGAAAAATTTAGCTGAAGTTGTATCGTCATGGAAAAAAGTTACATTATGATACAGTTGGCCATAGAAGAGCTGTATACGTAATGTAATTTTTAAAATTTGTTCTGAAACTCTGAACATACCTAAAAACTGTCATTGAAGTTTTATTTTTTATTTCGTAATGTTTACTCTTTGTAACGTTTATTTTTGAAATATAATATTTATCTTCTCTAATATATAAAATTCTTCTGTCACGGGGTGCGTAATCGAACTCCTCCGAAACGGCTCGACCGATTTTGATGAAATTTTTTGTGCTTATCCGGCATCTATGAGAATCGGCCAACATCTATTTTTCATCCCCCTAAGTGATAAGGGTGCAGCGGGAACGGGATTTGAATACCACGCGGGCTGAAAATATGGCGGTACGAAGTTCGCCGGGGCAGCTAGTAAACTATATTTATACATAACTATGCGTATCAATTATATATTTAGGCTAATTCGTTTCTCACTTCGTGTACGCAGCAAGCGTCAACAGACAAAGATACGTCTAGCCCCGAGAGCAACAGCCTTCTAGATCCTTCTGTGTTGTCAGACTTCACGACACAGGCTCTAGTGTTGACAGTACTTGCTACGCTAGTCAAATATACCACAGGTAAGGAATCCATACTATTATAAAAAGAAAGTAACTCTGTCTGTCTCTTACCCCGCGTTTACATACTGCCGCTCGCATTGCTCATCGTGTTGCAGGAAATATTCGCGCGATTAATGCCCTAGCATTCACACACTCCCATCATCGCGTTGGTCCGCATTACAGTATTCGCCCTGCAACGGAGACGGACGTAAACGTATGGAGGACAACGCTGTAGCAGTGTACGCATTATGCTTTTACAGCATAGCGAATTAATTAAACAGATTATTAATAAAAACTATCACTTTCAACTACTATACACTTTCCGTAGATCGATATAAATATTTTTAAAAGTAAATATTCGAGGAGTAATAGCGAAAGTCGTGTTTACTGATTAGCGCCATCTAACGGTCTCGTATAGTTCATCGCGCTAGTATTGCCGCTCCTTTGACTCGCGCCGCCAAGCCGACATTCGCAGCAACATACGCGGCAGTACTCGCGGCATGACGAATATACCATTCACACTATGTCTCTGCCCACTTCTCTCGCCACTTCCCTCGCTCTGCCGCGAGTATGTAAACGCAGCTTTACGCTTTCACGCCACGGACCGATTGTGATGAAATTTGGCACAGAGATAGATTAGACCTTGGGAAAGGACATAGGTTATGTTTGGTCACGATTACCTACACCCACGCGGGTGGAGTCGAGGGCAAAAGTAAGTATATTATCTTCTATACATTGGAGCAATATCTTTTTATACCACTTAGGTGGTAGACAACCACACGGCCCACCTGATGGAAAGTGGTTACCCTGGCCTATGGACGTATGCAACACCAGGGGAATCACACTCCTTCTAAGGCCTGAGATTCCCGTCAGCGAGTAATTAAAATACTTATTTATTTCAGATGAGGACGAAATTAGAATATTGTACCAGTATTTGGCGGAGGGATCAGTAGTGTTCCCTAAAGTATTTCCAGTCATGTAAGTATTGTTATTTTGATGGTATTATCTATACTGTTATAATACAATATAATGTTGTAATGGTGGCCCTCTTTTCAGAGACTTTGCCTTCAGCTTACCATCAGGCGAGGCGAAGTCAAATTGACGTGTCCTATATAAAAAAAAAAAACCCATTGTGGTAGGCAGGGACTACATGTGTCCAAAAGAGCAAACGTTTAACAGACTATTATTATAAACAATCAGACAACCATAGTTACTTAGGCAATTATAATTTTTAAACTATAAACTATAAAAAAAAGTGTAAAAAATGTCAGCTGTGCTGAATCTCAAGGTTATTTTTTAACCTGGGAAACTCATATAACTTGCGCCAGAATCTCGTCCGTTAATTAGCAGGTGTACCAGCTTGCAGTACAGGCTTGTAGGTGTACTGGCTAGCGGGTGCACCGACTTGCAGTACAGGCTTGCAGGTGTACCGGCTTGTAGATGCACTTGGCTTACAGGTGTACAGTCACGTGCAGTGTGCACTGATATGTATACAGTGATAAATTTGCAGAATGCAAAAACTGCAAAAAAAAAATGCAAAATGACAAAAATTTCCATTATTGCGAGAAATCCCGATGATTACAAAGAATATATTGATAATTTGACTATTTATTTCTGTAATTTTCAGAGTGAACATTTATTCAAAATTCTGTCCGTGTATACATTTCATTGCACGTGACTGCAGTACCTGCTTGCAGGTTTACTGGTTTACAGGTGAACCGGCTTGCAGGTGCTCCGGCTTGCACATTAGGCTGGGTTGAGCCCCAAAGATTTTAGTTGGGCATACACTTATTCAATGCTTCAAAATATATCGAATATTACATATTATTATGGTAAGCAATAATTTCCTTACTCAACTAGCTTACATATATATTACAGCCACAGTCTACTAGACATGAAGATCAACCACGTACTGATGCATTGCCACGACCAGGTCATACTGAGCGCGGTACAAAGCATCATACAGGTGAGTGAACACCCTGTATTCGTTACACACACCCTGTATTCGTTACACACACCCTGTATTCGTTACACACACTCTGTATTCGTTACACACACCCTGTATTACATCAAAACGTTAGAGATAAGGAGGACATTAGGATAGCCCTGTGTCGAGGCGATAGAGAGCGCGACTGCTACGCCACAGGTTCGAATACCGCTTAGTGCAAATATTTGTCTGGTCGTGCCTCGGAGAGCACGTTAAGCCGTCGTCCCAGTTGTCATACGAACATCTATGGTAGTTGTTATGGGAAGTTGAACTCAGTTGAAGCCGTCAAAAGTCCAACTTGTCTAATTATAGATTCGATATCACCAATTTGTGGAGGTCAGATGGCAGTCGTTTCACGGATATGTACATCCGTGATCATGGCGCTTGTAACAAATCACGAATAAGTGCATTCGTGATCATGGCGCTTGTAACATATCACGGATAAGTGCATTCGTGATCATGGCGCTTGTAATTAATCACGGATAAGTGCATCCGTGATCATGGCGCTTGTAACATATAACGGATAAGTGCATCCTTGATCATGGCGCTTGTAACATATAACGGATAAGTGCATTCGTGATCATGGCGCTTGTAACTAATCACGGATAAGTGCATCCGTGATCATGGCGCTTTTAACAAATCACGGATATGTGCATCCGTGATCATGGCGCTTGTAAAAAATCACGGATAAGTGCATCCGTGATCATGGCGCTTGTAACAAATCACGAATAAGTGCATCCGTGATCATGACGCTTGTAACAAATCACGAATAAGTGCATCCGTGATCATGACGCTTGTAACAAATCACGGATAAGTGCATTCGTGATCATGGCGCTTGTAACAGCGCCGAAATATCGGATACTCGATAGTTACATAAAAACATGATGGTGTTAGGTACTAAAGTAATCACCATGTTAATCTTATGGTTAAACTTTCATGGTCGTTCACATTACTATTAGAACTATCGTGATATTTACATATCGGGAAATATCGGATACTCCAAACAATACATGGTAAATATCCCGATAGTTCTAATATACATTTTATGTCTGTTTGTTTTAGAATATGATAGCGAGCGAAGACGCGAGTCAACAACAGTTGCATTACATGCAGAGTTGTGGCTTTGGAGGGCTGTGGCGGTTCGCGGGGCCTTTTACTAAAGTGAGTGTTGATTCGATAAGTAATGTTGACTAATAATCTAGTGTGAGATAGATAAATATAGATAGTGTTGTCAGACGATAGTTATATTATCTAACTATAGAAAGTCATGCTATCGAATTTATTGATAGTCGTACACTCGAACTATCGAATAGTCGTACTATCCTACTATCGATAGTAAGTAAAAGTAAGCTAAAACGTCTTTACTGTACACCATAGATATAACGATATAACATAGAGATATAAGTTATGTGGTAAGTGGCACATAACTTAGATATCACAACACACAATAGATTATCGCCGGCCTTACATTGTCGTACTATCGATAGTCTTACTATCGAATTATCGATAGTCTTACTATCGAACTGTCGATAGTCGTACTATCAACATCATCACCATCTGTAAAGGTATAACTTATTTCAACATACATAACCTGTTTACATACAACATACATAAGCTGTTTAACATTAGACAGTTATATACAGTCCAGACTCAGCCTATACATGGCTCGAGTCAACAATAGTGCCCGGAATACGGCAATAGGCTCACCCCCTATTACATGGGACCTAATACAATGATTGGTGAAATGTGGGTGTTAATTCACCTCTACCTAACCCTCCGGGGATAAAGGCGTGATTGTATGTATGTATGTATCCTTTACCACCCTAAAATTTATTCCTCAGAACCAATGCACAGCGGAAAGCAGTGAGCTATTCGTCAACTGCTTAGAAGCGATGGTGGAGACCTGCTTACCTGGTGGAGATGAAGCCCTAACCAGGGCTCCGCCCCCAGACCCAGACCATCCAGACACTTCCTGTGATGCCCACCGATATCCAGGTAACTATTATGAATACTAGCGGATCGGACAGACGTTATCCTGCATGAGATTTTCTACAGCGCCATCTGTCAGGCTGATTTGTGAACCAAAACCATCCAGGTTGTCACCCAAACGCAAACAAAAAAAATTATTCAAATCGGTCCAGCTGTTTAGGAGGAGTTCAGTGATATGCACACGTACTAACAGTAGAATTATACAAGGTGATTTTGTAGCCGTTTCGGAGCGAAAGATTTTGGGTACAGTTTCGATAGCGAAAGCGTCTGCAAGTATTATTTTGGCGAAAAAAAAAACAGTTTTTTTTATAATGGGAATAATGTACAGGTGAAAAGCATACTGTATGGGGGTGGTAACAAAAGAATAATTTTCGCTAAAATAATACTTTCAGACGATTTTACTTACGAAAGTGTGCTCAAAATCTTTATATCCGAAACAATTTTTTATAATGTATGGGAATAATGTACAGGTAAAAGGCATACTGTATTGGAATAGTGTAAAAAAAAGTTTTTTTTTTCGCCAAAATAATACTTCCAGACGCTTTCGATATCGAAACTGTGTCCAAAATCTTTCGCTCCGAAACAACTACAAAATCACCTTGTATATACTTTGGAATGAAATTTTAAAGCATTTATTATGCTACCTATTCAAATCGATTAGGATATAGAAGGTGGCTTAGTGGTCAGAGCATTCCCCCTGTAAGAGAAAAATCGCGGGTTCGAGTCCCGCCCGAGGTCGATTCTCTTTTCTATATCTTAATCAACTGTATTTACTGTTGAATGAAGGCACCTTATCAAACTTGATATACCTCGAGACACGTATCTTGGACCTAAATGGCAAGACAAACGAGATGGAGACGAGAGAGAGAGAGAGAAAGAGAGAGAGAAGAGTGTGTGAGAAAGAGAGAGAAGAGTGTGTGAGAAAGAGAGAGAATGGGAGAAGAGTGTGTGTGAGAAAGAGACTTAGCTTGCAGATTGGCCAACTAATTATTTGGTGTGGTTTAGTAGATTAATATTTTAATTTATTTTTGTTCTAGGCGTACACCGGCAGACGACATTGTTTTGCACCGGACAAGACACCTAGCTAGAGAATTTAGAAGAAGACTTAGTCTAATTTAATGGTACGAAACATTGCTTGTTTGAAGTAAAGTAAAGTAAAAGTAATGTATATCTTTATTGTGCACACCAAGGAGATAACATGACGACCGATCCGCAGGCTTATTAGCTAACTCGCGATAGCAAAGCGATAGCAAAATTTGCGCGGTAATCGAACAAAAACGACAAATTGGTATTACGTATCATATTTGACAGAAAGCGATCAGCGAAAAAGGCACGGTAAGAAATGTCATCGCGATCACTCAAAAGGTCCTTTTTTAATGGCAGCAAAATAATAAATACAGAAATTTTCATTGTAAAAAACCAGTGGTAAATCAAGAAACACATATAAATTAGTCTTAGAAACAAAACTATCGCTATTTTTCAGTTTCGCAGCATATAATTGTTAAGGCATTCTGATCGCAAATCCTTACGTAATACCAATTTTTTTGACGTATCGCGATCCATCGCGCAGTGATCTCGTTCTTACTGCCCATCGCTCGCTCGCTGGTCGCGAAAAGTTAGCTAATAAGCCTGCCGTAGTCACACCAGTAGTACATTTGGGTATAAACAATAGGCGGCTGAATATGGATATTTGCATTCCCAGACCATTACCCAGACTCCGAAGTGAAAGCTTCGAATGCGACTGGGATTAACGCTAGGATGAAGAAGAAGAGAACTTGGTTGTTTTAGAGGTTAAAACAACCAAGCATTACAGCGATTACAGTCGCTCTATACCAGGGGTGGCGAACCTTTATGCATCAACGTACCATATTAAAAAAAAAAGTTCAATTAAGTCCTAGACGTGCCGACAGGGCGGGGGGGGGGGGGGGGGGGGGGGCTGAAGTTGCTCTATCTGTTTGCTACGGTTTCACGCCTAAATTTCGTTTATTTCACATTTCATTTGGCCGACTCCAAATGAATGTATCCGAAGATTATTTGGGGCTGGGAGAATATTAATATGGCATAGTCCGCCTCTTTATATCATGCTTTCTGAAAAGCATGTCCGTCTGTTCGTTCATTTTCTAGCGCATATGGTAGGTAAAAGTGTGAAAGAAAGAATGGCGTGCCCAAAAAATTGCCAATGGTGCCAATGGTTCGCCATCCCTGCTCTATACCAAAATGACTAATCATGTACAATTTTATCGACAGGTTTAAAAACTGCGTGAGAAGACAAAGAAACGAATATGTACGAGAAGCAATACAAACTTCATACCTCATAGCTTATACGAGTCGTGCTAGACGCGTCTAGTGTGTAGGATTAGAGCAGGATAGCATGTGTATTGTATGATTTGGGCATTTATAGTACTAATGTGATGAGTAAAATATGTACAATGTTTTTTTTAGTATTCGTTTTATCATGAAGATATATGTTTCTACTACTGCTCGCTAGATGGCGCTGTGCTATCCTAGAACGCGTTAGTGATGTGTTTAAAAACGTATATTCCGATTGGTTAGGTATTTAACTGTCGTTATAAATTTAACGGTCCGTTATGGCGAGCGTAGGCACGGGTATGAACAGTGCCATCTGCCTTGGTACTGTTCATACCCGTGCCTACGCTCGCCATAACGGACCGTTAAATTTAAAACGACAGTTAAATACCTAACCTACCCAAACAACAAAAATATGGTGTCATTTAGTGTATTACAGAAACAGTAAATACTACAAATATGTGATGTAATACAAAATACTGATATAAAATATCGAATTAAATATTATTTGCTAAGTCAATTGGACAGGTATTATTTTGCTACCGATTGAGGTTGATTAAGGAGCCTCGGTATGAACGATACTCATGCCTACGGCTTATAGTTAATAGGCGCGTTTTCTAATATACTTTAAGGCCCTTTTCACATGCACACGGTCACCTTAGAGTATACATTATAAATATAGAGCGCGCCTATCACTCAGGTCTTCGGCGCCGAGTGTTAGCAGATACTTTGCGATGGTATAGCGCACCTATAGTGACGTTTCATGCATTACCGAAAATATCAATAGATGCACTTATTAATGTAGTTTGTTGTTATGAAGTTTTTTGTTCGATTTGATATGCATGGATAAAATGAAAGCTAAAATACAAAAGAATGGCGTCATTTTGCGGTATTTTTGCGTCATTATTACTACAAATATACGATGTTGTATACAATTTTGATTTAACAATCGAATTAAATATTATTTACGAAGTAATTTTGAGGGGTATTGTTTTGCTACTGATTGAGGTTGAGCCAGGAGCCTCGGTACTGTTCATACCCGTGATAGCAGTTCAAACTTGTAAGGCGCGCTCTATAGCAATGTATACTCTAAGACGGTCACGGTACGGGCGACCGCTCATACATTTCTGCTTTGCACGGCGCGGCGACCGTGCCGTGACCGTGTGCATGTGAAAAGGGCCTAAGAGTGTCCCACAAGAGTGACGTGATTGGTTTTCAACAGAGAAAAAACCTACAAGTAAATGTCAGTTTTTAGCCAATCATGTTGCGAAGTATGGTGAACATTAATTGTACAGGATACGGCAGTAAAGCACTTCCTTTTAATTTTTATTCTGTGACTACAAATGTTGATAGAAATCAGTGCCATAGATATTTAAACTAACAAATTTTGATATCTCGAAATATCTTTTATCCTTTTCTTATAATAGTAATAAAATAATAACACCAATAGTTTACATTTTTATAGACAAAATAAAAATATTTTTAGGATATCAAATTCAACAGTCACTATAGATGCGGCACACTATGATGGCCGTTTTGACATCTTACAATTTGTGATGTCAACGTGAAAATAGATAATATTTTAGAAAACGAACTTATAATAATGTAGGCGATGATATCAGTGACGACAGTGAATATAGCAGTATGGACGAATCTGATTAAATATGGCCTTTTGTGGCACCTTCCGTGCCATCACCAATGGCCATCATAGTGCACCGTTACTATAGTTGATACATAATCTGTCATAACTGTCACTTTTGACACCTGTCAAAATTTACATCGAGAATGAAAGCCGCGGCAATCCCAAAGCCAGGACAACTTGTCAAAATGACAAACGTTAAAATTTTTTGTATTTTACGCGCACTGTTTTATTGTGTGTATAAATAATAAGTGAATTTATTAATTAAATGGACCTTATACTGACCCTACCCAGTTTGAGAGTACTTAAGTATGAGAAAATGTATCGGGTACCGTAATGGTTATGGACATGGGCGGGCTTAACCTCTGATACAAGTTTACAATATTTCACTTAATAGTGTGCATATTATTCAATGATTATGTCACATTATACCTCAGTTATATTCGATATGACATCAACGCTTCCATTTTTTGACAGATACATTTTTTAATGTGGGTATAGATTGTAGTTTTAAGGCAATCATATATCAGTTATAGAAGATATAGTAATTTTGATATCAAATTATAAATGTTGTGATTTTTTTACCGGCAATCTGTTTATTGCAGGCATTCTATACAATGCCTAGGCAATGTAAGCTATTATATAGAATGCCTGCTGTTCCACCGGCAATGTGTCAAATAAATAGATCTTGGTCTATATTTGCGGATGGCTATACGGGAGTTCTATTTCTGGATGCTTACAAAAAAAACCACTAATCTAATCTATCCAAATCAAATGACACTGCGCCCCGACCTGGATAGATATAGGTTCGAAGGTTAAGGCGGAAGCGGGACTCTCGTGTTAGCCTTTATGGTTGTTTTTTAATAACCACCATTTATGTTTCTTGATAACAATGGCGTTGATCGGAATTTCACGCAAATCGTGTTATAAGTGTATACAATACATTCATGTATAGCTATAGATAGACCGACCGTGACCGCTGTACCGCGATTTGGGTATAACCGCACATAGGGTAACGAAAAGAAGAAAAAAATGCATTTATTACAAACACAATGCACATAATATACACAACATAAAATGAAAATAAAATAAAAACACAACAATCAGGCATCATGGCAGTGGGTGGAAACTCAAAAACCTCATACCTACGCCGCTGCCTAATTACACACTGTTTGTTATCTATGGTCGCGTAACGTCACCCACGTCAGCCATCCCGGCGTGAGTGGCTGGCGCCACTATTAAAAAAAAAAAAAGAGATTTGACGTATGTGACAGTCGTCACGTCAACGAATGTCAAAAACGTCAAATCCTATACATTCGTCATTCTATTCCACGATACGCCGGGTTACGAATTGTCACTTGTCTAGGGGACGGAAGGGGAGGGGGGCAGATTTGGTCAGTCCGCTGCCAACGCTTACGGCGGCATCTCGTTCGCTCTCAAATCTTACTCTTTCTTTACGTCGTCCCCCGCCACGTGTACGTAGGGCGCGGTAGAGCGGTTACGGCCATACTATAGATGCTTTTATTTTTATGCATTAGTCTTTGAATATTTCCATGGGAGATGCCTTGTGCGCGCTCACGGTTCCATTTGGATGGGTGACCAGTGGTATTCAGCCAAATTGGCAGTTTGACTACTTCATATGCCACTGGGATTAACGCCAGGATGAAGAAGAATTATATTGTGGCGACTAATTTCTTCGCGCTGCAGGACATCTCCTGTGTAAATTACTCAAAAGCATTAGTACAAATTAATTTAGTTAATAATATAGTTTTGTATGTTGTATGATCTATATTTTGTGAAATTGTACCATTTTTGGTACTAAACTTTGGGAGAAAACTCGATAAAAATCGTCAACGAACATCTCGTTCTATTAAAGCACGGCTATGACACTGTCACACGCATATTCGCACACACACACACACACACACACACACACCCTTATACATACACACATACAATTCATAATACACACACGAACTCACACATGTATAAGTTCTATTCGCACTTGCTTAGATGTGTGTAGTATGTACAACATTATACTGCCATTTGTAATTTATATTTTATTTTTCAGTGTTGTAAAATCTAGGTTAGCAAAAACATACAACTGTGTGTACGGGAATTAACGTGATCATGATATTATGCACATACCTTTGAACTGCATGCTGTTTCGAACACACACACACACACACACACACACACACACACACACACACACACACACACACACGCGCACGCACATAAAATATATTTAGTTAATATTATAGTCACGTCTGTTATTAAGCATTTATATATACCTGTGCCAGGAGACACACATACACACATAGTGTATGTCTCTCTCTGTGTGTGAGTGAGTGTTTGTGTGTGAGTGCGTGTGTGTGTCTGATATTTATCATGATCAAACATTAACTCCCATTACATATTTTAATGACGAGTGAAAGAGAATTATAAAATTAGGGTAAAGTAGTTAGTGTCAAACGTCACATTGTATATGTCTGTCTCGTTTTAGCACAATCTGCTTTTGCATTATGTGTTACTTTATAGTTCGAGAAAAAGAGATAGCATATAGTAAAGTTTACGTTATATTTAATAAACGTTTAGTAATTATTGTTACAAAATTAAATGTTTTAAGACATGGTTAGTTATTGTTAGCATTTTATTCTGTGAGAATGATTGTGGGATGTGTCGGCGATTTGATATAAACCTGAATGAAATTTTGAAGCATTTATTATACTAACTATTCAAATCGATTTAGAAAGAGAAAAGAGAATCGACCTCGGGCGGGACTCGAACCCGTGATCTTTCCCTTACAGGGTTCGAGTCCCGCCCGAGTTCGATTCTTTCTAAATCGATTTGATATAAGCCTGGTCGCATCCACAGACAGATGGCAGTCGCTTCTCGGAAAATATTGAAGTCCGGTCGTTGCCGACTGAAAAACCGACCCCAATTGTGTTGCAAAAAAAAAAGGCCCGGGTGATAATGAAAAGTATACCGAGATCTACTACTATTACATCCCACAGTCATTTTGACCGAAGTTAAAAGAGGTTAGTACATGCTTTAATATTATACAATTAATATTTTCGTGACAAAAAAAGTGAGCAACTACTTAAAAGCAATATGTACAATCATCTCTCGCCTACTCGCCACTTACCGAAAAATATTTTACACTACTTTATATTGAGTATATATTTACATTATATGAAGCAATATTGATATCCAATAGAACAAATTCAGGCCTAACCTAGAAAGTAATTGTGTCTATTATTAAGAGCAGCAGATTAATTAATATTTTGGCTATGTACCTGTACGACCCTAAAGTTTCGACCCTTTTTTTTTAAGCCGCATGACGTCTTGTGTCATTAATGGTCGAGGGTGAGATTGCCTAAGGGTGCTTATTTAAAGAAACAGGCTACCGGTATCGGCTAGCTAACCCGACAAGTTTCCATAGCAACATCTAACACCACATATGGTAAAAAACAATCGCAAAGCATTCTCGCTCGTATGTTTACAGACATAAGGGCGAGAATACTTTGTGATTGTTTTTTGTCAAACGACTAATTGACATGATGGCAACCGATAGCGCCGATACCGGTGACTTATTTCTTTATATAAGCACCATATTGCATATCTCTCACACCCCGGCTTACTCAGGGCCATCGGAATGGCCCCCTTGAAAAGTTTGGACCCTATCACAGAAACACCCGTACGAGCTCTTCATAAGAGCTATTTATAGATGAAGTCCAGCTTTGAGGTCGTATGGGTACATGAAGAATATTTTTATTTGAAGTTATATCAAATAAATATACGATTTGTATTGATTTTTGTGTATACTAGACAAGCTGTTTGGACCAAAAATTAAGTCACGGTTCCTGAGTGAGGCGGGAATGAATGAATGATTGGATGGATACTGAATAAACTTGGAATGGGCCGTAGAAACTAGATAAATGAGTCAATGAAATTTGACACCTATCTATATCAACATAGCGCGACTTTTTGTAATATCATCTGTATGACAACATCAAAAACTTGCGCATTGTTAGTGATCGATTGCTGGTCTTTCTTGATGCTATTTTTTTGTTCCAAACAGCCAGTCTAATCGTATACATAAAAGTTATTGATTATTCGACGATTCTTTTGCTTGTGGTTTTACGTATTGATGTGAAAATGAGTGTTAAAGCGTTCGTGTTCCGTGCGAGAGAGAGAAACAGAGCTATATAGGATGTACTATTTTCCTTGCACGGAATACGGGCGCTTTAAAACGTCATGGTAAGCTCTGTTTGTAGATCTGATTAGATTATAATTATGTATATAGTAATGTGTTGAAAGTGAGAGAAAAATAAATGTGGAGCCTATTGGATCTTTGTTAAATTATTAAAAATAGTTGGGATGTTTTGAATATCACCAATGAATATAAATGCAATGCGTTTAATTGGCTATGTACCCGTTCGACCTCATCTATAAAACGGTCTTAAAATTGAGGTCGAATGGGTACATAGAAATTTTATTGAAATTTAAACTGCGTTAACATATTTTACTCTGTTTGAATGACATTTTAAAGCATTTAATATGTTAACTACTCATTTGAGTAGGCAGAAAAAATAACGAATTAAGCTCTTGGGTGGACTTGAACCCGGGATCTTTCTCTTACAGGGCTCTGGCCACTGAGCCACCGAGCCCGAAGCTGATCCAAATTTTTCTATAAATCCGTCTCAGGGCGACGGTGGGAGCCATCTGCCCATGCCTCCTTGGGAGTTTGGGCGGAGTTATCAAAAAACATGTTTAAAAATGATTGTAACATCATTCATTGGTTCCGATAGTTCGCACGAGTATCGGTAGATGGCTTCCACCGTCGCACAGTGGATCGTTTCATACAAGCTAGACGTCGGAAATTCATTACTTAATTAAGCTTTTTCTTATTGTCTTATTGATTTACAGATAATCAGGGACCTCAAAAACAATATTACTAATGATCTACCCTCACGCCGTTATTAAGCATGACGGTAGAAAAGTTTATAAAGTAAGTTACTTGAAAAAATAATTATTTTGCAATTTTTGTGTCTCTTTGTTGTGACTGATTTTTATAAGTTGTGAGTGTGTGAACGTGAAACAAAAAATTGAGGATATTAATGAAGGTATGTACTTTCTATTTATGGATTTTTACATTATTAATCCACTTAGTTCTCGTAGAAAAAAATAATGAATTGAACCTATTTTATACCTTAAAAAAATCCCAATTCTTAACTTTAACAGAGAATCTAAATATGAGTATACCTTGGTGTCCCTACAGTACCTAGCTTATTTTAAAGCTCCAACCCTCTAAATTAAAAATCAGTCATTGTTTGACTTCGCACGAGTTTGCATCATATTGTTTTATCACGAATATGGAAGTTGATGGGATCTCGCAAAGAAAGGTGACTAACCATTATTTGACTACTTGAAATTCTCATCATTCATCATCATTCTCATGATTGTCCAATGATAAGTTAATAGGTAAGCCCAATGGACTAAATAACTACCCGTTCGCGCTAAGTTTGTAAGCCGCGTCGCGTCCTCCTTCTCTACGATAGCGGCAAAGTTAGTGCGAACGAGTATATTATCAATACGTATTGAAGATCACTTTTATTGTTATATTTTACGTAAATACGTAGGAAATAAATAAATAAAAATACTTAAAATATAATTAGAATTTCCGACGTCTAGCTTGTATGAAACGATCCACTGTGCGTCGCCCCAAGACGGAAGTATAGGAAAATTTGGATCAGCTTCTGACCACAGAGCCACCGAGCCTCGCTTGAAGTCTAGGCTTGGTGGCTCAGTGGTCAGATCATTCCCTCTGTAAGGGAAAGATCGCGGGTTCGAGTCTCGCCTGAAGTCGATTCTTCTTTCTTTCTAAATCGATTTGAATAGTTAGCATAATAAATGCTTCAAAATTTCATTCAATTTAAATAATCAATTATCCTATGTTTTTGAGTACAACGAAAAAGGTGTTATCTGGTGGATTTATATGGTATGGTTTTTTTTTCACTAGAAATTTGTTTCGATTTTATGTATTTTTTATAACTATTAGTTTTCTTGACCATACAATTTTGTAATACCGTAAGAATATATCTGTCTACCTACCCTACATATAGACAAATGTTTCTATAGAACATATCTCTGTATACTCAACTGTATGTTTGTTAACGACTATGATAGTGTAAACATCCAATATGCAACACATTTACGAACAAAATATATTTTCAGTATTAGTATTTTTAAGAGTCACCAAATTATTGCTATAAAATCATTTCTTATATCGATGTACCTATTTAGTAATTAAATGCTATATACTTACATTATCTTACGTTTTATTTTTAACTACCGACAAGATCCCACTCCTGATCTAAACCTCCTAAATACAGGGTGTAATCGTTAAGTGTGTCCAGGCGATTATTACGTAACTATTACAGATATCAAAAATCTTTAAACTGATATCGAAAGTACGTTACCTAATGAGTAAAATGACATCAATAACTTTTTAAAAATCAAACGAGAGGTAGCTAACATTTTGACATTAAACACTCCCATACATTTAGTATGAGATTAGTAGAAAGGTTTTAGTGTCCTTATTTTAAAAGAATATTTTAGCTTAGTACTGATATTAAAGGAAACTGTTTATTAACCTAACAGAGTAATAAAACTATCTTTTAATTGAATAATATTCATTTCTTAGTAGATACAACATTTTGTATTCAAAGCAGATGTTCGAAGTGACGTCCTTGTTATGTGCGATACAATGACGAGCTCTACTTACAGTTTCTAAATGAACTTTCTTTAACATTTGCGGAGTAATTAAAGCAATTGCACGACGTACACTATTCTGTAATTCTTCTAGGCTGTGCATTCTCTCACCGTACACTTTGTCTTTGATAAATCCCCATAGGAAGAAATTACAGGGCGTGAGATCCGGGGATCGGGCAGGCCAAGGGATTGCACTGTTATTGACTATTAAACCATCAAATTTGAAGTGGTAAGATAATTAATCTACACGTGTATCTACTTGAAAATCATCATTGTCATATCATACGTAATCATAAAAATATGATTAAGGTAAAATGAGTACTAGACGACTTAAAATAAGGAAACTAAAACCTTTCTACTAATCTAATACTAAATGTATGGGAGCGTTTAATGTCAAAATGTTAGATACCTCTCGTTTGATTTTTAAAAAGTTATTGATGTCATTTTACTCATTAGGTAACGTAGTTTCGATATCAGTTTAAAGTTCTTTGATATCTGTAATAGTTACGGAATAATCGCCTGGACACACTTAACGATTACACCCTGTATATATTGTAGGAGTTCCTACACATCGCTATCTAGACCCATAAGAATCATAGCTAGCTGATGTTAATAAGGGTTCTAGAATGAGGACAAAGACAAACATTTTAGAAACATTTTTTTTTTGTAAATTTACACATATTATACATAGAAACACCCAGACCAATGTAAATATTTATATTCATGCATACAAATACTTGCACTGAGCGGGGATCGAACCTAAGACTCCTGCGTAGCGGCCGCGTTCACTACCGTCACGCCATACAGGCAGTCAACGGGTTAAATTACTCATGGGTTCAAGGGATGCAATATGGGTTCAAGGGGTGCAATAGGGGTTCAAGGGGTGCAAAAGAGGTTCAAAGCATATCACGATCGAATATGGGTCTTCTATTTATTAATAAAACAAATAAGTTAATAATTAATTCACGTCGTTTATTAATAATCTCTTATATTTCGTATCAGTCCGTCCAGTTCTACATTCAAATGGGTAAAACCATTCCAACATTATTCCCTGTCCAATTATTTATTAATAACACGCAAAGATTAACATATAAAAACTACTTATAATATAATTTTGTTATGAAATACACTAATAATAATACATGAATATAGCCGAGGGTTTAAATTGTCGTTTTTGTTTCTTATCTTACATACAATTCTAACAGACAGAGAGCTTACTAATATACCTCTTATATTAGTTTTTTACTACTAAGTAGGTAAACTAGTAGTCGCGTTGCGGGCTATGAAGCGAGCTATGCTTGAAGTTTCTTTTTTCATCCTAGCGTTAATTCCCAGTCGCATTCGAAGCTTTTCAGCTCAGAGTCTGGGGTCCGCTTTACCAGTGTTAACTACGGATTTGGCTAGACCTCGATATTTTCCGTGAAGCGATTGCCATCTGACCTCCACAACCCAATAGTAACATTAGGCGAAATCGAAGTTTTGCATCTAGACCGTTATTTTTGGACTTTTTAGGGCTCCCAATTATCCGTAACGACTGCCATAGATGTTCTTATGGCATCCGGGACCGACGGCTTAACGTGCTCTCCGAGGCACGACCAGACCAATGCAAATACTCATATTTAATACACAAATATTTGCACTGAGCGGGGATCGAACCCGCGCCTCCTGCGTAGCGGCCGCGTTCATTACCGCTACGCCACGGAGGCTGAAGTTTCTTTGTAGGATAGAATTCGCAACGAGGTAAAGAGGCCTCAAACAATTTGGTGTGAGATGGAATGAATTCCACCGTATGTGAGTGATACCGCAAGCAAGCACGAGTTGTTCTAGACAGGAAGAGAGTATGTTGAGTATGATGTATGATTTTTTCCACAGGTACTTCTTCTAAAAATGTTCCCTTTGCCACTGGGGTCTTTTTTATAGACACGTCATTTTGACTTCACCTCGCCTGATGGTAAGTTAAAGGCAAAGTCTCGGAAAGAGGGTCACCATTACAGACGTTACCATTACGTACCATGTTACAATGGTGGCACTCAGCTTGACGGCCTCATCAGATTCTCATGCTTTTTCACGCCCCGCTTAAAAGACTCGGGACTGTAAGAAGAGGGAAACAGGTGTACTGATAAAAAATTTCAGGACTTAATGGTGCGGCAGAAGAAGGAGTCGCCAAACCGCTTGGTTCTTGATGGAATATTCTGCACCGTATGCGGGTGACATCTAAGTCCTGCACGTGTTGTCCTATATAGGAAAGGAGAGGGTGGGATTAATTGGAAGAGCTCATCAGAACATTCACCATGGTAGAGACGGTAAAATACTACCAATGATGCAAAATCTCTACGCACCCTTTGCCACTAAGGGACAGGTAAGTCCGACTACCCTCGGCTATATCCACGTTCCAATATCATTCCTGAATTATTCCCACTTCTTGAACACCACCCCATCAGGCGGTTTCATCTCCACCTTGTCTTTGCCGACCTGGTCCCAGTTTGTGCTAAGGACTGTGCCTCCAGATTCCACCTGTGGAGTTAGTAATATTAGGATATTAGTGATAATAATTATCTTTCTACTAATTCTATCAATATTATAATCAAGCAGGCTTCTTATAAGCAAACATGCTTGGCTCTGCCCGCGTGGAATTCTGATCCCGTTCATCGCTGATATTATAGCCTAACACATAGGCTATAATATCAGGCATTCTGATGTATAAACTATATTATTGTAAAGTTTCATTGAAATCCATTCAGTAGTTTTTACGTGAAAGAGTAACAAACATCCTCATATGCATCCATCCATACTTACAAACTTTCGCGTTTATAATATTAGTAGGATGACTGCCTGGATGTGGTAGTATGTTTATTGGTCCAGCATACGAATTGGGTGAACAGATTTCAGTAAAATTGAAAAAACTGGCCAAATGCGAGTCTTCACACTTCCCTACAGTATTCCTTTCTACTAATTATCCACCAGTTTGATTGTTATTAATATTGTATTTACGTAATATTAGTAATAAGAATAAGCATGCAAAATAGATTATTTAGGTATATAAAGTCTGTAAATCGCAATATAGAATGCGCGGCACTCCACACAAACCCCAGTGATTTATGGTTTGCTATGATTGTCATCATAATGCATATTAGTGTAAAATAAAATAAAAAACTAGCGCATGAAGGGTTCCGTACCATTCTGTTTTTAGTATATCATGTTGTTATAGCGGTAACAGAAATACACATGACATTTTCTATGATGCCAAGCACTTCTTGGGTTTCCCGGTTTCCTGGCCTACTGTGGTCCAGTGGAGGCATGTTACCCATAAAGTATGATAGCCCCTGTAAAACTAAAAAAAAAACTACTTACAAAGCTCTTATTCATCGCCTTCCTGACTTCATCGGAACCTTCTCCGTATATCTGCTGGAAGAGAGCGTTGAGCGCCGCATCGCCTTCTGGTTTCTCTTCTTCTTCCTGTGAGACAGAAACATGAAATAAGATAGTGGAGTCAGAAACTGTGAATGAGAGAGAATCTCTACTCTAAAATTGATATTCAGTGCGCCTAACACAACGTACTAGCGGTCGTGAAACAGAGAAAGAGAGATATCAAGGTCACGTGATCGATCCTTCGATTTGGAGGTTGACTTTTTTCACAAATATTCCAATTACCACTACAAGTAAATTAAATTCTTCGAAAAATGTAGCTGTTTCTATTCTTGAATCTAGTGTTGATAAATGTAGTGTTAACTTTGCTTTTCAGTACATTGATTCTGAAACCATTCTTAAAACTTTTAAGCAACTGAATATCAAAAAGACTGAAGATCTTTGGGGCATTTCAACCAATATAATAAAATCAGTAATGCCCGCTATTGCGCCTTATCTTGCATTCTTATTCAATAAATGTATAGATGAAAACCAGTTCCCTGATCTCATGAAGTACAGTAAAATCATTCCATTATTCAAAGCAGGGGACAAAAGTGATCCATCAAATTTTCGACCCATTTCAATACTCCCAGCCCTCAGTAAAATTTTTGAAAAAACAATATTTAATCAACTGCTTTCACATTTTACATTCAATAAGTTACTTCATGATAAGCAGTTTGGTTTCACTAAAGGCAGAAACACGACGGATGCAGGAGTTGCACTCGTCAAACATATATTTGATGCATGGGAAAAGAAACAGGATGCTATTGGTATCTTTTGCGATCTATCAAAGGCTTTCGATTATGTTGATCATGAGACTTTGTTATTAAAATTAGGTTATTATGGTGTATCAAACTGCTCACTTGGTTTACTTGGGTCTTACCTCACTGGCAGAGTACAAAAAGTCAACATTAATGGCACCGACTCTTCTGGCGCCCCTTTAATCATGGGAGTACCCCAAGGCTCGATATTAGGACCCCTTTTATTCTTAATATATGTAAATGATCTTCCTTACTTCGCTAAAAATCTGTGTGAAATAGTATTATTTGCTGATGACACATCATTAATTTTTAAAACTGACAGACATAAAGTAGTACTAGACGATGTAAATAATACCCTTTCCGAAATATTGCATTGGTTCACAAGTAACAACTTGCTGCTCAATGCGAATAAAACAAAATGTGTAAAGTTTACTATGCCCAATGTAAGACAGATAGATACTCATATTACAATGAATAATGAATCTGTTCAAGTAGTTGATACCACAGTCTTTCTTGGAATAACTCTAGATAGTAAACTGCAATGGGGTTCTCATATCACAGCATTGGCAGGAAAACTCAGCTCAGCTGCCTATGCGGTTAGAAAGATAAGGTCACTAACTGATGAGGAAACGGCACGATTAGTTTATTTTAGCTACTTTCATAGCGTTATGTCGTATGGTCTGCTGCTGTGGGGCTCAGCTGCCGATATTGAGACTGTTTTCATATTACAGAAACGAGCGATACGAGCAATCTACAGCCTCAGACCCCGTGACTCGCTGAGAGAACTTTTTAAAGAAATTAATATATTAACGGTTGCTTCACAATATATCTATGATAACATTTTATATGTGCGGAAGAACCTAAATCTGTTCAAAAAAAACTCTGATGCACATAATTATAATACAAGAAATAAAGATAAACTTGCAGTGCCAATACTCAGGCTTCATAAGGTTGGTAATTCGTTTGTAGGCAATTGTATAAAAATATTTAATAAAATTCCTCAGGATTGGGTTGACATGCCTCTTAATAAGTTTAAAATTAAAATAAAAAATTGTTTAATGGAAAAAGGATACTATAAAGTAGATGAATATCTTAATGATAAAAATGCATGGTCATCCTAATCACTGATTGCTCGCACATTATAAATTGTATAAAAACTATATGTAAAAAATAAAATAAAAAGGATAATTGAGTTCTCTGAGTTTCTTGCTGGTATCTTCTCAGTAGAACCAACTACCGAACCAGCGAAAGAATCATTTTCAAATGATTTATTAATTTACTTTATTTTAACTTGACATGATATTGTAATATTTTGACGTTCATATGTGCTCTTTATGTGCCTAAATTGAATAAATGAAATTGATTCTTTGATTCTTTGATTAAAAATCCCTACTAATATTATAAATGCGAAAGTAACTCTGTCTGTCTGTCTGTCTGTCTCGCTTTTACGACTAAACCGCTGAACCAATTTTGATGAAATTTGGTATAGGGGTAGATTAGACCTTGAGAAAGGACATAGGCTATGTTTGGTCGCGATAACCAACATCCACGCGGGCGGAGCCGCGGGCAAAAGCTAGTTTAATATATTTGAATGAAATTTTGAAGCATTTATTATGCTAACTTTTCAAATCGATTTAGAGAGGAAAAAGAATCGACTTCGGGCGGGACTCGAACCTGCGATATTTCCCTTACAGGGGGAATGCTCTGACTGCTAAGCCACCGAAGCCCGCACGAAGCCGACTCAAATTCCTCTATACAACCGTCTTTGGGGTTCGAGTCCCGCCCGAAGACGATTCTTTTTCCTTTCTAGATCGATTTGAAAAATTTAATATACTTACCATTTTCTTTATATCCTTCTCAATCTTATCCCAGTCTTTTCTAAATAGTTTTGGTGGTTTCGCTGGTCCAGACGCTTCTATGACGGCTGTAAATAACAAAATAAATTTATAAAAAGTATTTTAACACCGCGGTAGCCTAGTGGTATGGGTAATGGACTGCTGAGACGAGTTCTCGGGTTCGATCCCAGGTATTACCATGGCCGACGACCCACAGATGGCGTGCGTTTTAGTCGGTTCGAGTCCGACATAACCTCCTCCCCCGGTTCAGGTGGGGGAGGTATCCGTGGGGATTTTTCGCACGATAAAAAAAAGGTATTACCATGGCACACACCAATGACTTTTCGATGCTTTTCGAAGTTATGTGTGTATTTATCGCAGGTTTATAAGTGCCCGGTTAATGGCAATAGGCTCGCCACCTATTACATTGGGACCTAAACATAAACGGCGAAATGTGGGTGCTAGCACCTCTGCCTACCCCTTCGGGGAATATAGGCGTGAGTTTATGTTATGTTTTAACAGATTCCATCACCAAAAGAAGCCGCGTGGTTCCGGCAGAGTAGAATTTGGGCCACCCCATCTCCTCCCTCGCGGTGCCGTACAAGGCGACTAAGGGATAAGGTTGTTTAACATCAGACAGATATATACTCAGCCTCAGATGCATGGCTCAAGTCAACAATTGTGTTCGAAATACAATGATTAAGTGGGACTGAATATAATGTGAAATGTGGATGTTAATTCACCTCTGCCTAACCCTCTGGGGATAAAGGCGTGATTATATGTATGTATGTTACCTTGAGGTATAGCCTTTATTTTATCTTCTCCCTTTTCTCCCTCTAACTGCGCCCATCTCAACCCTTCCTTCTTCCTAAGCTTCACTTCAATCTTGGATGGACTCACAACATGCGTGCACATGCTAGGTTCTATTTCATGAGCCAAATCCAGTTCCATGCTGTATTCCGCCTCTGAATCAGGGATAGCGCTGGTAATAGATAACTGGTAAACAGAAAATTTGAAAATATATTCAACTGTATAGCCAATGGGTTGTGGAGGTCAGATAGTAGTCACTCCATGGAAAATCCCTACTAATATTATAAATGCGAAAGTAACTCTCTAAGAAGAAGAAGAAGACTGTAACCGTGGACTTAGCCCAATCGGCCTGGTACAATTGCGGCTTTGTTTATCGTCTTAAGGTGTTAGATTCGCAGATTAGATTAAAGTACAATGTTTATCGTAAACATTTCGTGATAAGATCTGTCTGTCTGTCTCACTTTTACGACTAAACCGCTGAACCGATTTTGATGAAATTTGGTATAGAGGTAGATTAGACCTTGAGAAAGGACATAGGCTATGTTTGGTCGCGATAACCGACATCCACGCGGGCGGAGCCGCGGGCAAAAGCTAGTACCAAATATGAGTCAAAAATACAGTTAGACTGGAACAAGCGAACCTCAGACTCGGAGGTGAAAGTTTTAGGTCTGACTGAACTTGGATATTTTCTGTGAAGCATCTGCCATTTGGTCTCCACAACCCTTTGGTGATATGGAAGCATGCATTCAGACCAGTTGATGAACTTTTTAGGCCTTCAACTACCTGTAACAACTGCCATAGATGTTCATATGACAACTGGGACTGATGACTTTTTAAATAAAAGCCTGTTGATGCATAAAGGTTCACCACCACCCATGTCCTAAGTTATTATTGAAGTAGAGATCCGATTCTCAGCACTCCATGGATTCACCGTGCGGTCGCCGGGTCCATAGCGTTATACAGAGAGGAATACCGTGACGGCGACTGGGACTTGGGACCCAGATGTAGGTTTAGGGTGGCCACCTTGTGATGCATCAGCGCTCACCTCCACCGTCAGTAGTGTTCCCCCCCCCTACCTATCCAAATTTGGTAAGATCCTATCAATGCCGCTTTTGATATTCGATTTAGTAAAGAGCTTACTGAAGCTCTTGGCAATCCGAGGTCTTTAAGTAAGTTGTACAGGGATTTAGCTGGAATTCCCCTTGCTCCTACTTCTACAGCGTAGAGTTTAACCAAGTAGCCGTTTTTGGTTAACTCATTATACTTACACTTCTTTCTCCGTAGTTAATTTTAACTTTATCTTTAGGTGCGTTCTTGAGTAGTATAGTGATGACAACCTGAGCGTCTGTTTGGTACCAGTCATGCTTGATCTTAGGCTTTGCAGGCTGTGGATAAAATCAAATATTTTTGTTCATAACATTGTTTATCGATTATGGGTGAATACATAATTAAAGTTTATTAAAATAATACTGAGACCCGCTATGGCTTATTTAGTTGGCCGAATAGGCAAAAGATGGAGAGGTCACCTATTGGTATGCTGGACAGACAATAAAGTTGGTGTAATGTGCCTAACGGGGCTTGGAGGGCCCAAGATCGAGAAGTCCCTCGAAGAGGTCTATATCTCATGAGAGGGTTCTGGTGTTCACCATGTAAACTTAGATTAAGAAAACTCTTATGTATCTATGTAAATCAGAAAATAACGGTTTTTTAAATTCAATTTTTTTGTGCTTCTGGCTTTAAATCCTGTGTACATAAAACACAGGATTTAATGCCAGAAGCAATTCACTACCAATCAGCTTAATAGGTGATGAAGAGAATAAGATCGCATCCTAAGAGTTTGGTATCCATGAATAGCAGAGGTACCATTTTATATACTCGATACTTTTGTAGATGAATTTTGGATTGTTTTCACCTTGAGCAACACTCATATTTCTGTAACCCTATATAATCTTGATAGGCTTAATAGGTTACAACATTAAAAGCAATTGGGGTAATGTTACCATGGCAGGTTGCTAAGTAGTTTGGGTACATAAAGTTTTAAAGTTAGTATTTTTGGAGACTGCTATTTTCTTCACAAAAAACATACTGTTGTTAGACTAAATAATTGAATGCAAAGTCTCTATATAGTAGTCTAGTCTTGGTATAATGACAGTCAGATTTTCTTTAAAATACATAAGAAATAGAGCATAATATAACCTTTTTTTTCTTTTTATTTTGGTATGTGTCTTCCAATAAGAATCTTTCATCGTATATAAACAAGGCAAATGTAAATTACTCACCTCGCCTGCCGCCCCTTCTTTAGTATCAGACATTATCTTGTTTTTTATTCAAGGAAAAATAATAACCACCGGTTTCACAAAATATTTATTTTTGTAACAGACAGCAATCACCTCAACTCAGCAGATTTTTCTAGACTGATTACGCGTTCGAATACTTCGCAAAACGATATACGGTGATCAATTCTTTTATTATGAATTTAGTACGACTTTCGGAAACAAATGTGTTTGTTTTAAAAATGAGAAACAAGTTTTCTCTAATAAATAACATAATAAACATTATTTTTACTTAGATAATATGAGTATACAAAACTATTTATAAGTGATCATCATATCTTTGTTGGATGAAGGTTTCGAACCAAACTTAGTCAACGTTCCAATACATGTAAACACCCTAGTTTCTCTTTTACTGCTTTAAATAATTTATTTATGTATGTTATGATAAACGTGGAGAAAGTACTTGGAGTCAGAATTTGATCTGTATCTTATCTTTTGAATATAAGCCAAAGAAGGCGTTCAATGATCTTCAAAGTAATTTTACACTAGAAAAGGTGAAATTACTCTAGGAGATTTACTTGTTGAGCGTAAAGTTCGTAAATCGTATAAGTGTTCTGTGATCGTAGCGCAACTAATTATTCTGTCAAAATTGTCAACTTCTTCACTTCTGTCAAAGCAAATCTGTCAAAATTATACTTCCATACTCAAAGGTCAAAATGTACGAACTTTAGGAGTAAAATTCATAAGGAAATAATCGAAACCGATATAAAAAATCACATTTAAAGTTCATTTTTAGATCAATATAGCTCCACTGTTTCATAAATCGTATGATGCGGGTAAGTTTCTTGTTTATTTTAAGTACAACAATAAATACGATAAGTAAATAAGTTTGTTATGATTACATAGTTCTATATTTACCTTTTTTTATCGCTAGCGACAAGTCTTGAAACAATCTTATCAATGTTTTGAAGTTTTATAAGGTCAATAAAGATTCTGTTTGCTTATTAATGCCGTTTTCTTAAGGTCTCTGTATTACATTAATTGTGAATTGTACCTAACATATTTGTGTAGTTTATTATACATGTTGTACATATTGCTATGTATATCTTATTAGACAACAGGGATGTTTAGCATAATTTCATGGTAATAAGCAACACAAATTTATCTTTGTGTGCACTTAGAAGAGCCAAGAAACCCAATATATTTTTAGTCACCAAAAAAAATAAGTTGAAAAAGAATATTATCTAAAATTATTTATTCATCCCTAAGAAACAGTACTTACCATTTTGTAGCGTTGAAGAATAACCAAGGATAATAGCATGTCCTTTCTTGTACCCTCTGACAATATTTCATCATTATTGACCTACCGGCAATATTTTTGGCAGGGGCACTGGGTTCCGGTAATAGCAGTAAGAGGAGCAGGTCCAAGAAATCTTAACTTGCCTTCATAGAGTGTGACATGCATGCTAACGGTCTCACCACCTTTTTCATTATATTGCGACATGATCAAATTTTTTTATCAAATTTCAGAATTGGTGCTCCAACTTACTATCAAAAATAGCAAGACTAGATATAATTCGTCAGACGCACAAGAGTACAATGAGTGGTAGCAAGAGGATTGCTGTATGCCAGATGACATCTGTGGCTGATAAGCAAGCCAATTTGGATGTAGTCAGTAAAATCGTTAAAGATGCTGCGAAGGAGAATGTTCAAGTAAGTTCAAACTACATGAAAAATTATTCTTTTTCCTAGCGTTAATTCCCAGTTGCAGCTGAAGCTTTCATCTCGGAGTCTGGGGTCTGCTTTAACAGTCTTAACTGCAGATTTGGCTGGACCTCGATATTTTCTGTGAAGCGGCTGCCATCTAACCTTCACAACCCAATGGTGACATTAGGTGATATTGAAGCATTGTAGTTAGATCGTTGTTGTTGGACTTTTTTAGGGATCCAACTACCCATAACAACTGCCTTAGATATTCTTATGGCAACTGGGTCTGACGGCTAAATGTGCTCTCCGAGGCACGATCAGACCAATGCAAATACACATATTCATGCATACAAATATTTTCACTGCAGTTTTTTTTATCTGTTCACGAGTTTTGTGCTTAGCATATCCATTATTTATTCAAAGACTAGCTTTAGCCCATGGCTCTACACTCATGGAATTCCGATCTCAGAATCTGGATATCTCCACCTGCACCGAAAGGGAACTAACCTCAAAAGTACTCAATTTATTAAGTATTATTTAGAATAGAATAGAGTAGATCTTTATGTGCTAGAACTTTGTGACTATTTCAGATGCTATTCTTCCCGGAAGCCTGCGACTATATATGTGATAATAAAAAAGACACACTGAACTTTGCTGAACCAATACTAGGTGGCGCCACTGTAAGCAAGTATCGAGAGCTAGCCGCTACACATAATGTTTGGCTGTCAATGGGAGGAGTCCATGAAAAGGTTTGTGAGATAATTTTCTTTTTTACAAATATAAATTACAAAAACAGCTTGGGTTATGTATATGCGTGGCTCCGCTTGCATGACAATTATCACTGTAGTCCATCTCTGTACCGAATTTCATCAAGATCGGTTCAGTAGTTTAGGCGAAAAAGTGTGACAGACAGACAGATAGACAGACAGACAGACAGAAAGAAAGAAGCGCTGCGTCGACGCAACGGGGACGCAACGCGCCGTGTGGAACGGCTCTAATATATACAAGGCTTTACTCCATTACAAACTAACATACAAAACATTGTAATTTAAATAAAAACTCGCAAAATTATTCGCAGGACGCCACAAACCCTTCAAAGACATATAACACCCACATAATCATAGACAACAAGGGTACCATAGTGCAAACATACAGGAAGTTACATCTCTTTGACGTGGAAATCCCCGAGAAGAATGTACGCTTGAAGGAGAGCGATTTCTCTATGGGCGGCAGCCATATTGTGACGCCGGTTGACACTCCTGTTGGGCAAGTTGGTATGTGTTGGATTTAGTAGCTAAACTAGGTGTATGGGGGGGGGGGAGAGGGTGGTTTCACCAAGATCTTCGAGGGCACATTGCACAAAAAAATACATCAGGGCTAACTAGCAGTTACCCAAAATAGGACTAGGGCCGCAGTAGGCTCGCACGCGTTGCCGCAATCGGTACAGCGTTATTCAGTTTTCAAGTCTCGGGCCGCGGACGGAAGGTATATTTCTGCTTGCATGCTATGCAATAGGTACAATTTTAAAATTAACACTGACATCTTAATTTTAAAATTGTACCTATTGCATGTCTTGATATTTAATGATAAATAATCAAATAAATCAATGTGAATACATTGGGACCTAAACATAAACGGCGAAATGTGGGTGCTAGCACCTCTGCCTACCCCTTCGGGGATATATAGGCGTGAGTTTATGTTATGTTAAAATTTGTATGCAAGAACCGGTTGAAATTATATGAGATCTGAACATTATGTACCTAAACACTATTTTGTACCATTTTCAATTAATAAAGTGTTTGACTTTGCTTGCAGCATGCTAGAGAGT
The DNA here is from genome assembly GCA_914767945.1 of Eilema depressum. NCBI lineage: Eukaryota > Metazoa > Arthropoda > Insecta > Lepidoptera > Erebidae > Eilema > Eilema depressum. The sequence continues at coordinate 4,098,648 of OU612041.1, read as the reverse complement.
TATTGTCGCTCTTGTATAGAAGTGATGTATCTGTAATGTAGTAAATATTATCTAATTTGTGCCGGTACAACTGCTGATTAACGAACAGGGCTCTGCCACAGGCTTTCTTCTCAGAAGCCTTCCCTCCTTCTTGTCAGGCAGCTGGAAACAACGGTTTCTGATACTGATACGGGTGATGCTTGGTTTTCCAATGAATTTGGTATACCCCAAAATCAACATGTTTGATTTCTGACTAATGTTACAGAAGGTAGAATTTGGGCCACCTCATCTGTTTTTATTTTTATACCACTTGCCTATGGGCGTATGTCCCTAGATCTAGGCCACAATATATCTCTTCCTATGCGGTGTCGTACAAGGCAACTAAGGGATAAGTCTGTTTAACATCAGACAGATAAATACAGCCTGGACAGCAGGCAGCAAAAGTGCCCGGAATACGGCAATAGGCTCACCCCTTATTACGTAAGACCTAATACAATGATTGGTGAAATGTGGGTGTTAGTTCACCTGTCTAATCCGCTGAGGATGAACATACATACATACATTAAATCACGCCTTTATCCCTGGAGGGTTAGGCAGAGGTGAATTAACACCCACATTTCACCAATCATTGTATTAGGTCCCACGTAATAGGGGGTGAGCCTATTGCCGTTTTCCGGGCACTATTGTTGATCCGAGCCATGTGTAGGCTGAATCTGGACTGTATAATATGTCTGTACGACACCGCATGGGAGGATATGGGGTGGCCCGAATTCTACTCTGCCGGGAACCACGCGGCTGAGGATGAATGCGTGATTATATTATGTATGTATGTATGTAATCTTACAAAGCCCATCTCTTGCAGGTCTCGCGATCTGTTACGACATGCGTTTCCCAGAGCTGAGTACCTCACTAAGTATAATGAAAGCCGAGATACTAACATACCCATCTGCGTACACGCAAGTGACGGGGGCTGCTCACTGGCACGTATTGTTAAGGTACTTACTCATTCACCATGCCTTCCCCAAAGTCAATCCCAGACTTTCAATCTAACTTTTGCTCGGGACATATAGGACCTAAAAGCGCTTAAAATGTGCTCTATACGCGTAGTACACGTTTCTTGGGTATCTTTTGAGGATAGCACGGGGTGCTACTGCGGTGGACGAGCTCACATTCACCACATCACATCACACCACCATATAAATTATTACAAAACAATCTGCGAGACCCAGGGCTTCGTTTGTCTCGCGAATTAAGTCCAAGATACGTGTCCCGAGGTATATGAATTGGCTGAACTTTTATATTTTCCGTGAAGTGACTGCCATCTGACTTTTTCGACTCAAGTTTTTGAAAATGTTTTTATCTTTGGATATTTTGTTATGCAATACGTTCTAACGGCTGAAAGGATCCGACTGTAGATTATAGTCTGGAATAGCATATGCAGGGATGGCGAACCATTGGCACGCGTGCCATCGCGTGCCAAAGATGGCATGCGGCACAATTTTTTGGGCACGCCACCAATGCCATCAGTGCCACCTGGGTTATTAGGTGGGCATTCGGTAATCTGTGCCTATTCCTGTTTCTTTTTTTCTTTCACAAAGTAAGATACCTACCACATATTATCAGAAATGAATATTCCCCCAGCCTCAAATAATAATGGGTGGTCCAAATGCCTGAAACCGTAGCAAACAGACAGAGCAACTTCAGCCAACTTTCTTTTTTAAATATTGTAGGACATTCTACACAATGCTATCTAGACCCAAAGTAAGCCTAGCTAGCTTGTGTTATGGGTTCTAGAATGCGAATTCTAGAAACATACTTAAATATTTATACATAGAAATATTATATAATACATAGAAACACCCAGACCAATGCAAATATTCATATTCAAGTATACAAATATTTTACACTGTACGGGGATCGAACCTCCTGCATTGCGGCCGCGTTCAGGCACATAGTTAGCATACTAATTGCTTTAAAATTTCATTCTAATCTTAAAAATATTTTTGTTCAGAACCCGAGCGATAGAGAATCAGTGTTACGTCGTAGCAGCGGCTCAATACGGCGCTCACAACGCTAAAAGGAAATCCTATGGGCATGCCCTGTGTGTGGACCCCTGGGGGGACGTCCTGGTGGACTGTAGGGAGCAGTCGCCTAGCTACCTGGTCGCGGAGATCAGCCGGGACAGACTGGCAGACGTGAGGAGGAATATGCCTGTGTTCCAGCATAGAAGGTGAGCTGAAAAGAAGTCTATCATTATTTATCACCATCATCATCTTTTATCATCGTCATCAATTATCATCATCATAATCAATTATAATTTTTTCATCATTCTATTCAATTAAGTATATTTTTTTATCATCATCATCATCACCTTTTTTATACTACTTAGGTCGCAGACAAGCACACGGCCCTCCTGATGGTAAGTGGTAACCGTGGCCTATGGGCGAGTGCAACGCTAGGGGAGTCACACTCGTGCTGCTGACCCTGTAAGAACAGACAGATTCTGGTCCGTCAGTGCATCATCATCATCATAATCAATTATCATCAACATAATCACCATCATCAATTCACCATCAATTAATTATCATCACCATAATCAATTATCATCTTTTATCACCATCATCAATTATAATAATTTATTATCATTATCATCATAATCAACTATCATCTTTTATCACCGTCATCAATATTATAATAATTTGTTATTATCATCATCATAATCAATTATCATCATTTATGTGCCCATGTTTCAAAACCCATATTACAAGCTATAACATGTATTATCTCTTTTTCAGACCAACAGTCTACTCCCTATACACTCTATCTCCTCGAAAAGACCTTCTACCAGAACACTCAGAGGCACCTCCTCATAAGACCGCCCAGGAAGACACACCCTCAGCCCCGGAGGCAGTCCAGGGTTGTATAGAGGAGCCGAGCTTGGAGTTCGGGCATGTCCGAATAAGGGAGTCTTGTGTCTTCTATAAATCTCCATTGAGCTACGCTTTTGTCAATTTGAGGTAAGAATTCTGAGGTCCGTATTTTTTTTATGTGGAATTACGTATTGCTTCACACATTCGTGAAGAAATTTAGTTTAGCTGGAGTTAGAAGGTATTAGTTATTTCGGAATATTGCTTACTTTTTAAGAATATCTGTAGAAGATTGTTGTGTTCCCGGCGGTGAGTAGGGTGGCCAGAGCTCACTGGAGAGGTTTTGTGCTGTCAGTGGGGAGACCAAAGGCTTGTCCTGCTTGTCTTCTGCGCTGACGGCACAGAACTCAAGCTGAGTGCCACCATTGTAACATGGTACATGTCTGTAATGATGACCCTCTTTTCAGAGACTTTGCCTTCAGCTTACCATCAGGCGAGGCGAGTCGAATTGACGTGTCCTATATAAAAAAAAACCTCACTGTTCTTACAGGGTCGACACCACGAGTGTGGCTCCCCTGGTGTTGCTCACGTCCACAGGTGTTCGTTAGTCTCGCTAAAACTCGAGAACGGCTTGATCGATTTAGCTAATTTTAGTCTTGAAATATTCGTGGATGTCTGTTCAATTATCACCAAGGGCTTCAGAGACCAAGCTAACCTCTCCTGCAAGCTCCTCTACTTTTGGTTTAGTCATGTAAAATATTTGCTTTCTAATACGGCGGTACAAAGTTCGCCGGGTCAGCTAGTGTGGTATAAAAAAACCAAGCCCGTATTCCGTCATCCGTCCGTCCATTCGCTGATTAGGTATTGATTATACCCACAGGTGTGTGATCCCTGGCCACGTTCTGGTGGCTCCAATCCGTGCCGCGGAGAGGAACAGTGACCTTAATGAGGAAGAGGCTCAGGATTTCTTCAAGACCATCAGATTGGTGCAAAGGGTATGTATACCTATACTAATCACTATCACTTCACTATCACTATCACTACATATTATAAAACAAAGTCGCTGTCGCTGTCTGTCCGTCCCTATGTATGTTTAAATCTTCAAAACTACGCAGCGGATTTTGAAGCAGTTTTTTTTTAATAGATAGAGTGATTCAAGAGGAAGGTTTTTATGTATAATACATGCATAATATTGTAGAGAAACACTGATAAATCGGGATCAGAATACCACGCGGGCGGAAAATATGGCGGTACGAAGTTCGCCGGGTCAGCTAGTATTATTAAAAATGCGAAAGTAAGTGTCTGTTACGCTTTCACGCCTAAGCTCTCATCACTGAACCGATTTTGATAAAATTTGGCACAGAGATAGCTAAGACCTTGGGAAAGGTCATAGGCTATGTTTGGTCGCGATAACCGACAACCACACGGGCGGAGCCGCGGGCAAAAACTGGTAATAAATATATCTTTCGCGTGTTTCCCGGCAGAGTAGAATATGGGCCACCCCATCTCCTCCCATGCGGTGTCGTACAAGGCGACTAAGGGATAGGGCTGTTCAGTTCATCAGACAGATATACAGGGCGTCCCACGGCGATGCCACATGGAGGGAAAGTACCTTAAATCCTTAAGTTAGCTCATTTTACTTAAAGGAGACATCATTTTATTTTTTAAAAGAACGAAAACTGCATTCAAAGATTTTTTCGAATTCGCTTGCCACACCCGGTAATCGAACCGACTAAAATCCGAAAAAGTAACATCCTGTATTTTTATGGCATCAATCGATAGTGTCAATCATAAGGATCAAATCTCCCTGAGAAACATGGTAAATTAAAAAAAATGAACGTCCCACGGCAATGCCATATTGCCGTGGGACGCCCTGAATATGCAATTCGCTTTAGACTATTTTTTTTGTTCTAGCTAATGGAAAGAGTACACAGTGCGCGGTCGTGTACAGTGACCATACAAGATGGACCCGACGCGGGACAGACGGTCAAGGTTTGTATCCATCCCTACTAATATTATAAATGCGAAAGTAACTCTGTCTGTCTGTCTGCCTGTCTGTCTGTCGGTTTGTCTGTCTCGCTTTTACGCCCAAACCACTGAACCGATTTTGATGAAATTTGGTATAGGGGTAGATTAGACCTTGAGAAAGGACATAGGCTATGTTTGGTCGCGATAACCGACATCCACGCGGGCGGAGCCGCGGGCAAAAGCTAGTACTAATATAAATGCGAAAGTAACTCTGTCTGTCTGTTACGCTTTCACGCCTTAACCAGTGAACTGATTTTGATGAAAGGACATCATTCAGATTGGGCTAATTTTTATTTTGCCGGCCAAAGAAAAAAAATACAATATTCGGTTAGAGCTTGTTCTTACTAACATTTTTTATTAGTGCGTCGAAGTTGAGGGACCACTTCCAATGGTTTTATTAGAGTTTAAAAATCTTAAAAATATACACTTTTTATGATACGAACTATTCAAAATAAATGAAAAATATTGTTATACATTGGAAGAATAGTTAATAAAAGCAATAAAAAATAAACCCCATACTGCATATTGTTGTTTTTCGTCCATTTATTTACGGCTAAAATTAAAAGTGTCGATTAAAGAAAATAAAATCCGCTAGAATTTTTCCTTATTAGCATTTTTTATTATGGCGTCAAAGCTGAGGGACCACTTCCCTCAGTTTTATTTATATTCGAAAATCTTGAAAACATACACTTTTTATGATACGAAATATTGTTCTATATTGGAAGAGTAGTTCATATAAGTAATAAAAAATAAGCCGCATATTACATATCGTTGTTTTTCATCCATTTATCTAGGTTAAAAATTGAAAGTGCCAGTCAAAGAAAACAAATGTGATATTCCGCTAGAGCTTGTACGCGTTTGCATTTTTATTATGGTGTCAAAGCTGAAGGACAACTTCCCTTGGTTTTTTTTTTTGAGTTCAAAAATCTTGGATATAATACATTTTTTTAAACGTATTATTGAAAATGAATGAGAAATATTGATTTATATTGGTTAAAGGTGCATTTCCAATTATTGAACTTAGTAAATGTGTTGATCATATTCCACAGTTACAAGGCACTAATGGCAATGCCATAAGGTAGATTCGTGGACGATAGCAATCACGTCATGTCCAGGTTCGTCAACATTATATATACATTATCATAGATAAAACAAACAGGGTTGAGTGCAATGAAACAGTGTTATTGCTCGTGTATTTTATTTTTAATTGCTTATTTTTATTGCTTTATTGCTTTTATCAACTATTCTTCCAATATAATACAACATAATTTATTATTCCTTTTCAATTATTTATTTTATTTAAAATATACGTTTCCGAGATTTTTGAACTCAAATAAAACCGAGAGCAGTATTCCCTCAGCTATGATGCTATAGTAAAAATGTCAATGAAGACAAGCTCTAACGGAATATCATATTATTTTTCTTTGGCTTCACTTTCAATTTTTGGACCTAACTAACGAAAAACAGCGATATGCAGTATGGGATTTATTTTTTATTGCGTTAAACAACTATTCTTCCAATATAGAACAATATTTTTCATTCATTTTCAATATATAATATCATAAAAATTATATGTTTCTAAGATTTTTGAACACCAATAAAACTGAGGGCAGTGGTCTCTCAGCTTTGACATAGTAATAAAAAGTGCTAATAGGGACAAGCTCTAGCGGAATATCATATTTGTTTTCTCTGACCGGCACTTTCAACTTTGGATCTCAATAAATGGACGAAAAACAACAATATAAAGTACAGGGTTTATTTTTATTGCTTTTATTAACTATTCTTCCAATGTATAGCAATATTTTTAATTTATTTTCAATAGTTCGTATCATAAAAAGTGTATATTTTAAGATTTTTAAACTCTAATAAAACCGTTGGAAGTGGTCTCTCAACTTTGACGCCATAATAAAAAATGTTAGTAAGAACGAGTTCTAACGGAATATCGTATTTTTTTCCTTTGGCCGGCACTTTCAAAACTAGCCCAGATTTGTATGGAGAGTGAATGTTGTCCTTTGGTATAGAGATAGATTAGAACTTGAAAAAGGACATAGGCTTGGTTTGGTTGCGATAACCGACATACCGATAACTAGTTTTTTTTTTTAAATTCATTGTTCCAAGGGTATTTTCACACGAAATAAGTGGTGATGAGTGTTGTAAGCAGACCACCCTTTTTAATTATAAAATAAAATAAACTTTGTGTTATCCTGTCCCTATTTGCTATCTAAAACTCGTTAAACATTATTTTTAGTTTTCAGTCCAGTTTCATTATTTCTTTTTTTTTTAGTTTAACATCAGACAGATATATAGGTACATAGAGCCCAGTCTTAGCCTAACCTTACCCGGCAAAGTAGAATTTGGGCCACTTCATCTCCTCCCATGCGGTGTCGTACAAGGCGACTAAGGGATAGGACTGTTTATCATCAGACAGATATACAGGGCGTCCCACGGCGATGCCACATGGAGGAAAAGTACCTTAAATCCTTAAGTTAGCTCATTTTGTTTAAAAGAGACATCATTTTATTGTTAAAAAGAAACAAAACTGCATTCAAAGATTTTTTAAATTCGCTTGCCACACCCGGTAATCGAACCGACTAAAATCAATGATGTATTATTTTTATAGATACGTCATACACGAAGATGGCGGCTTTCAAAAATGGCGCAAACACAACATTAGCTACCTACTTCTAAAAATACGTCAATGTTATTAATTTATATGAATTATATTATTATTTATATTAATAATATTTTATTATTACGTATTTATTATTATAAACGTTTTTTTTGGGTGGCGCACTGCCGCGATTCTGATTGGTGCATAAAATGATGACCAAAAGTCATCATTTTTTTGTCGCCATTTTAGAGTGTGGACAACATATCTATAGTTTATAATATATCATTGACTAAAATCCGAAAAAATAACATCCTGTATTTTTATGGCATCAATCGATAGTGTCAATCATAAGGATCAAATCTCTCTAAGAAACATGGTTAATTAAACGAAAGCAAGTCCTTGAAACCTAAAATTAGAAATTCAATTTGGCAAAATAAAACACTTTAACTCAAAGTTCACATCCATCCATCTGATACCATATTAACAATAAATTCCATATTTAAATTACTTTTCTTTTTTTATCGTGCTGAGACCGCTGCTGGTCAGCAGTAGTATTTAGGTATGTCGAACTCAAACAGACTAAAACCGCACGCCGTCTCAATTAACTTATTTTATAAGTTATAAGTTGATCCAATAGGGCAATTCTCTCGCCATTTTCGTTGCCCAGGGTACACCGCGTGCAGATTTCTAATCAAGCATCCAAAAATAACCACCTACCCTACCTACCCTACCTACATACCTCATGCAGTTACCCAATAAAGTTACATTCTAAACAGGTAACAAAGTTCATTCATTTACGAGTAGTACTCATTTTACTAAATAAATTTCATCAAAGATATATTATCTCTAGTGTTGATACCTCATAAGAAAGTGTTTTATTTTACCAAATAGAATTTATAATTTTAGGTTTCAAGGACTTCCTTTCATTTAATTTACCATGTTTCTTAGAGAGATTTGATCCTTATGATTGACACTATCGATTGATGCCATAAAAATACAGGGAGCTACTTTTTCGGATTTTAGTCGGTTCGATTACCGAGTGTGGCAAGCGAAATTTTAAAAATTTTTGAATGCAGTTTTGTTTGTTTTTAAAAATAAAATGATGTCTCCTTTAAGTAAAATGAGCTAACTTAAGGATTTAAGGTACTTTCCCTCCATGTGGCATCGCCGTGGGACGCCCTGTATAGGTACATACAGCCCAGTCTTAGCCTAACCTTACCCGGCAAAGTAGAATTTGGGCCACTTCATCTCCTCCCATGCGGTGTCGTACAAGGCGACTAATGATAGGGCTGTTTAACATCAGACAGATATATACAGCGCAGGTTCAGCCTCAGATACATGGCTCGAGTCAACGATAGTGCCCGGAATACGGTAATAGGCTCACCCCCTATTACGTGGGACCTAACACTGGTGTAATATGGGTGTTATTTCACCTCTGCCCAACCCTCAGGGGATCAAGGCGTGATTGTATGTATGTTAATTATTTCTCGTTTGTTTCAGCACCTCCATTGTCACATAATGCCAAGAAAAAAAGGCGATTTCATTGAAAACGACTTAATATATTTGGAGCTAGCCAAACACGACCAGTAAGTATATTATAGTTACTATTATCATCACCTTACATTAGTCTCGGTCGCATCCGAAGCCTTCAATTCGTAGTCCAGGGTCTGCTTTTTCCAGTCTAACTGCGTTGCGACTGAACTCCGATAATTTCCGTGAAGCGACTGCCATCTGACCTTCACAACTTAATAGCGATATCGAAGCATTGCAGCTAGACGAGTTATTGGACTTTTAGGGCTCCAACTACCCGTAACGACTGCCATAGATGTTTGTATGGCAACCGGGACTGACTGTTGTGTTCCGGCGGTGAGTAGGGTAGCCAGAGCTCACTGGAGAGGTTTTGTGCTGTCAGTGGGAAGACCGAAGGCTTGTCCTACTTATCTTCTGCGCTGACGGCACAGAATCTCTCTGTTCTTACAGGGTCGGCAGCACGAGTGTGACTCCCCTGGTGTTGCATACGTCCATAGGCTAGGGTAACCACTTTCCATCAGGTGTACCGTGTGCTTGTCTGAGACCTAAGTAGTCCTACTTCCTACTAATATTATAAATGTGAAAGTTTGTGAGAATGGATGTGTGGATGTTTGTTACTCTTTCACGCATAAACGGCTGGACCGTTTTGGTTGAAATTTGGTATGTATATAGGTTATACCCTGGATTAACATATAGGCTGCTTTTTATCAACTAACCACGTGGGCGAAGCCGCGGGCGGAAGCTAGTATAAAATATCGATTAAGCGATAGTAAATGCTTCAAAATTTCATTCAGTAGTATAAAATAATTGTTACAGATTTAAATCCGGACACCCATCAAAACCGCCGCGAACAAAAGAAGAAATGGAAACGGAAGCAGCCTTACTGAAGAAAGAGATAGCACTACTGTTAGACAAGGAGAAGAAACAAAGTATATGATAGTGTAAAATATGTAAAAATGGTTGACTGTTTATAGTGTAATATACAAATTATATTTATTGTTATATGTCGTTATTTATTTTTACCCGACTACGACGTCAAAGGAGGTCCATATTCTTGGAAATAAATTCATTCATTCATTCATTCGTTCGTTCACATGATTTTGAAAGGCTATGTATGTATGTATGTTCATCTATACCCTCAAATCTCTTCAAATACTTATTAGAACCGGACAAATGGCGTATTAGGTTATGGTTACATGACGTGTCAATTAATCTAATGTGGCGCTCTCTAGCGGCCATAAAGTATCGAATGAAAGGCCTTAATTAGCGTTGTATACATTATCTCTTATTATACTATATCAATCATATCAATCAATCAAATTATAATTATTTTTAAACTATCGCAATGAAACTCATAATTTTTATGATTTCGGGATTTCGCCAATACTATTTATTGATTGTGCGTGAAGCTATTGAAATTAAAAAAATAAAAATTTCAATAGGGAAGATGGATTCAACCTCTTGGACGTGGCATTCAGTGATTAAATTACTGAATTACAAATGATTGACTCAAAAACACAGTGTTGTCGCGTTGTGATTCTAAAAACCGTTGTATAAATTGACGTGGTGAGTGTGGTGTGTCGCCAGCCTTACCATTCACTAATAAGTAATGGAGGGTAGGCACACAAAAAACGTTCCTCACACAACTCGAAGCTCGCAGACCAGTCAAGTCGTGACCACGGGTGCTGTAAGTGCTGCAACGCACCCGAAACGGCGGCACAAGTAAGCTCCATATAAATAACTAATCGCGAAAAGTCCCGAACTTATAAAAACTATCAAATTAGCATATATTCGCAGTCCATTGCTGGATACAGGCCTCTCCCAATGTGCACCATAGCTCCAGATGCTTGGCCTTCCGCATCCAGTTTCTCCCAGCTATACCTCGTATCTCAAAATATGTGTCCATATTTTGGGATAAACAAGTCCCTGGCGCGCACGGATTATTTTGTAATAATCTATGCTTGGTGAGTGTGAGTTCGTCCACCGCAGTAGCACCCCGTGCTATCCTCAAAATACACCCAAGAAATGTGTACTGAGCATATAGAGCACATTTTAGGTCCATGATAATATACTCCGAAGTATACCTTTTTCAGCTCATCAGTCCATTTAGCTAGGGAGCGTCCTACTTTCCGTTTTCCTTCTCGCAATCTCCACTCGAGGACTCGTCTGCTCCAACGGCCATCAGTCCGTCGACAGATGTGGCCAGCCCACTGACACTTCAGCTTGCTTATTCTACGAGCTATGTCGGTAACTTTAGTTCTATGTCGGATGACCTTATTACGAATTCTATCCTTCAAAGAGACTACAAGCATAGCTCGCTCCATAGCCCGCTACGTATACCTAATCCTGTACTAATATTACCGTGTGGGTACAATATTAAAAAAATCTAATTTTCTGTGGATACTCGAAAGCCTTAATAACGTACCTCTGTGCTATTTACTTTTATGTCTCTAATCACACCTATATAGTCAGTTTACAGGCCGTAATCTCGCCCACAGAACACATGACCACAGATTTAGAGTAGGGTAGACGTCGGAAGCAGCCATCGACAGCCACTGTGCCGTGGCGGTAGGTACTGAACGCGACTGTACTACGCAGGGGGTGCGGGAATTCTCGATTCTCGCTCAGTACAAATATTTATATGCATGAATATTGTATAGGTATTTGCATTGGTCTGGTCTTGCTTCGGAGAGCACGCATGTTAAGCCGTCGGTCCCTGGTTGCCATACGAACATCTATGGCAGTCGTTACGGGTAGTTGGAGCCCTAAAAATTCCAACGACAACGGTCTAGCAGCAATGCTCCGATATCGCCTAGTGTCACGATTGGGTTGTGGAGATGGCAGTCGCTTCACGGAAAATATCGAGGTCCAGCCAAATCCGCAGTTAAGACTGGTAAAGCGGACCCCAGACTCCGAGGTGAAAGCTTCGGATGCGACTGGGAATTAACGCTAGGATGAAGAAGAAGAGTTAGGTACTTCCGTTAACTGTGGTAGACTTCCACAAAAGCCTGCTAACCAGTTAGGTATTTATTTTGTTCACAAACGCGTTATCTAGCCTACAAGAAATCTATGCCGCGGACAGGTGGCACGTCCTGTACCTGCTATGTGCTACATTTATTTAATGTCCTGCTTAGGTAATGCAAGAGTGTTGGAAATTTCGTTCCATATTAAATCGAGTTCCAAAAATCGCATTATCGCTGCTATTCGATTACTGTAGACGTTATTCCACTAGTGATGGGATGGCTAATGAATGGTATCCGAATATCCGACTAGTTACTGTTTTTATTTTCTCATTCATCCTATCGTTAACTCCCAGTCACATCCGAAGCTTTCACCTCGGAGTCTGGGGTCCGCTTTACCAGTTTTGACTGCGGATTTGGCTGGATCTCGATATTTTCCGTGAAGCGACTGCCATATTACCTACTTAAACAACCCAATGGTGATATTAGGCGATATCGAATCATTGCAGCTAGACCGTTGTTGTTGGACTTTTTAGGGCTCTAACTACCCGTAACGACTGCCATAGATGTTTGTATGGGAACCGGGACCGACGGCTTAACGTGCTCTAGGCACGACCATACCAATGCAAATAGACATATTCATGCATACAAATATTTGTACTGAGCGGCGATCGAACCCGCGCCTCCTGCGTAGCGGTCGCGTTCGCTACCGCTACGCCACAGAGGCTGTTTTTCTGTTCATGTTTTTTTTTTAGCTAAGTGGCGTATCTGATTGTAAGAATGTTACCAGGGTGCGAGAGATAGGTAGGCATGTCTCCGGTAATCTCACTATCGGCAACCGAAAACCCAAAGACGGCATGCGTTTTAGGTCCACCCCGCATTCTTGGCGCGGGGAAGGGAGGGGAATAACCGCGGTTATTTTGCACTCACAGAAAAGCCGCTGCTAGCCGGTCCATCCAATGATTAATGGCCAAGGCTCTGGCGTTAGCCACCGGGCAGCTCTAATGTAAGTCCAATTACTTTTGACTTTTCCCAACTTTATCCGCAGATTACTTTGTCCCAACCCTAGACAAGTACCTAAGTAGTTAAGTAGATCCGGGATCACTTGCGACTTTGAAAGCTACAGTGACGATTTTATCTGCGATGTCGGATATATTTTATACGACTACAGTGGCAAATAAGGTCATGTGTCCGATGTTTCGTAGTGGTTGGAATGTCACTTTATTTGACTTCATTCTAGGACTCATTGCCCTGGTATTGCACCACATAGGCCACGGTAACCCCTTCCCATCCGATGGACCGTGTGCTCATCTGCGACCTAACTAGTATAAAAAAGGGGGCTTTTATAAAATGTACGAGACACACAGACTTTTCTGATTCCTCTCGGGGTTGGATTTATCAAAATATTTAGTGATTGGTCCCCTGGTACTCATATTCACAACTTTGTAGACCAAACTACTTAGAATTAAGTAGGCAATTCTGCATCGCGCTAATGAAGTTTTCGTAACTGTACATTGTTTAGTTCGGCATGATCACCTCGTCTAGTGCGAATCCTCCTGGGAGATAGTGTAACTCGCCTGGTTAGTTAAATATTAAACGCTACTTGTTGCCAACAGTTCGTAGAATTCTGATCACGAACCCATGGGAGTATAGGAGCCTATATTCCAGAGTTAAAATCAGCCTATATGTTATCAGACATAACATATAGGCTGATTTAAACTTATTACAGCCGCGTGGGTCCTGGCGGGCTAGAGTTTGGGCCACCCCATCTCCTCCCATGCGGTGTCGTACAAGGCGACTAAGGGATCGGGCTGTTAAACATCAGACAGATATATACAGCCCAGGCTCAGCCTCAGATACATGGCTTGAGTCAACAATAGTGCCCGGAATACAGCAATAGGTTCACCCCTTATTCCGTGGGACCTAATACAATGGTGAATAAAGGTGTGACTGTATTATGTGTGTTGTATTAACTTCTTACAGACCTGCAGGTCTAAAAAGGCCGCTTTGGATGTTTCATTTAATGATCATCTTATTGTCAGATTTCACTAATCGTAAAATGGTTACTTTTGATGAATCATATAATGAAGCTCATTTATGTTCATCATCTTTTTTGACAGTTTTGTATGAAAATGCGTAAAATGGTCTAAATATATGAGTCATTCATAATAGAGATGTTATTAGGTTACGATTTTGATATTCATGTTATTGAATATATTACTTTGATGATATTATGTTATCTATTATGTTATCCAATAACATCGAAATAACATCCAAGAGGAATGTTGTTGTTGACCGACCAAGGTCACCTTGGTAGGACCCGACGACGACGTTCGAAACCAACCACCTACCAAGGTCACCTTGGTGTGGTCGGTCCGACCGATTGCCTACACCCAGTGTTACCGCTTTAGCGACTTTTTCCCTAGATCTAGTGGAGTTTGGATTAGTTTAGGGACTATTTACTACCTCCTCCATAGCACAGACTAGTTAAGGAAGCTAGGGATCAGTGCAAGCAATTTTCGACCTTAATGACATGACATGGAATCGAGTTTATTTTCTTATATTCGTGATCAGTGTCATCAATTAGCGCAAAAGGACACGTAATTAGGAAAATGTCGTTAAGGTCGAAAATCGCTTGCAGTCGCTGTTTTAGTATCTGCATGAAAGTTGTAGTCAAACCAAGTCATAATAAGTTTTGACAACAGACAGTTTTGAAATGTCACGTCAGGCAAAAATTACCACACCAAAAATAAAAATAAAAATTGGAAACAAATTGTAGTTTTAGCGTTATTTTTCTTTCAATTCATGTTTATTAGATGGAAATCGTGAACTATTGATATATAGAACATAATAACTACCATTTTGCGCTGTATTAATGACAAAAGCATATTGTAGTAAATACCGTAAAAGTATGATTCGGCGAGTCCTTATATTTTTTTCGTCATAGCAACACCAATAACAAATATGAAACATATTGCAGATGAAATATGAATGATATATTAAAAAATGTGGTCATTTTACAATCTATAAAATATGTCACCAACTAATCTGCAAATGAATGTCATTTTTAGATGAAACATCCAAAACGGCCATTTTAGACCTGCTGGTCATGCAACAGATTTCAGCTAGATCCGTTCAGCTGTTTGAATGAGATTGAGTTACAAACATTAAAATATTATCCATCTCCGCTCTTGTGGCATTCAGAGCCCCGAGTAAAGCGCAAAAAAAAAACAAATTCGTAACTTGAACGTATCGAAAGAACGGAGCATTGCGATTGGTCGCCTGTCTACTGCTCCGTTTTCTCAATACGTTTATGTTACGAGTTCCAATATTTTTCATGCTCAGGGCACCGTTCCCGTTCCTGTAACCCAAGGAAACTTATTCCAGGAATAAAAAGTAATGTACTTAGTCTATCCAGTTACAAAATTCAGCCAGATTTGTTTACCCGTTTGAGCCTGATTGAGTGACAAGCATCTCCTCAGACTCCTCACACATTGCGATCGGAAACTCTGCGCACTGTGCGGTATGAAAAGAACTTCATCCCTCGCACACTAAAGCTATGGAATGAACTCCCTGCGGTGGTTTTCCCTAGCGACTACAATATGGGGTTCTTCAAGGTTTCTTCAGGGTCGGCAACACGAGTGTGACGCTTGTATGCCATGTAGTGGTATAAAAAAATCTGGGTATTTATCTTCAAATTTTAAGTAAAAAAATATTAGTAGACTACTTAGCTTTTTTTATAGTGCGGTAATACCTATGGATATCCCCTACCAGTAGGGTGGTTATATCGAACTCAAACCGACTAAAACCGCACGCTATGTTATGTCATTAGTTGTAGAAGGTAAGCTAGCTAGACTCACTAAAATTTGTACAATCATAGAAATGTTATTGCCTTTACCTATGTATATCATGAATATAAAACACGACTTAAGAAGGTAAAACTTATAAGTACACACAAAACCCATGATTTCCCTTTTCATATAGGTATAAGTAGGTACTTAGATAAGGTAGTTACGTAAGGCACTGTACAGACTTATAGACTTTTTGTGGTAGGTACGAAACGCAACAATCACCATCTAATACCACTTTCTATTTTATGATTTTTTTAATACAACTTATGTGACAGACAAGAACACGAATCACCTGATGGAAAGTGATTACCGTGGCCTATGGACGTGTGCAACACCAGAGGAGTCGTGCTACCAACCCTGTAAGATCAGAGGGTTTCTGAGCCGTCAAAAAACAAAGTAGGACACGCCTTTGGTCTTTCCACAGGCGGCACAAAAACTCTCCAGTGAGCTCTGGCTAGCCTAATCACCGCCGGGAACACAAGGGTTGTATAATATATGCGTGAACCAGATTGACTTATTGAAAAATGCTGCGTTTACATACTCGCGGCAGAGCGAGGGAAGTGGCGAGAGAAGTGGGCAGAGACGTGGTGTGAATGGTATATTCGTCATGGCGCGAGTACTGCCGTGTATGTTGCTGCGAATGTCGGCTTAGCGGCGCAAGTCAAAGGAGCGGCAATACTAGCGCGATGAACTATACGAGACCGCTAGATGGCGCTAATCAGTAAACACGGCTTTCGTTATTGCTCCTCGAATATTTACTTTTAAAAATATTTATATCCATCTACGGACAGTGTATAGGTAGTTGAAAGTGATAGTTTTTATTATTAATCTATTTAATCAATTCGCTATGCTGTAAAAGCATAATGCGTACACTGCTACAGCGTTGTTCTCCATACGTTTACGTCCGTCTCCGTTGCAGGGCGAATACTGTAATGCGGACCAACACGATGATGCGTACGTGTGAATGCTAGGGCATTATTCGTGGGAATACTTCCGGCAACACGATGAGCAATGCGATGGGCAGCGTGTAAACGCGGGGAAAGAGAATGAACATCAGACAAGCAAAATCCATAAACGTTTTTAAAACAATGGTTAAGGAACACTACCTATCTTGTGTACATTAATAGCTCACAATTATGGGTATACTCGCTTACTTTTCTCCCTTCATAAAGTATGTATTATTTATTTTATTAACTGTTTGTATGTAATAGTTGTACATGTTTATAATACTTTACGTAATGTTATTATTTATTTTATTCTACTTGATTTATACTTTTCTCTCTCTCTCTCTTTTTAATACACCTTGTATCTAGTTTATTTACTAACTAGGTACACCATATCTTTTGTTTTTATCACATTACTGTCCATCCTAAGGTTGCCTGGAAGAAATTGCTTCTAGCGATAAGGCCGCCCATTGTACATTGAACCGTAACATGCTACCTACTTGTATTACTGTAAATTTATTGGTGTACAATGAAGAATTATCTATATATTTATCTATCTATCTAAAATGGACGGGAAAAGATGTAGTTTATAATTAGAAAGGGGGGTCCGAGCGCCCGCAATCTCTTCAGGGAGATTGCGAAGCGTATGATCGACGCTTCTCGTGACCAGAAGGCTGGCCTCTTTTTAGGTCAGAGAATAAGCATTGCCATACAACGTGGCAATGCTGCCAGTCTTCTGGGAACGTTACCACAAGAGGCGATGCGTAGGAATTCCACGACGCATTTTAATTTTTTATTATAATTTGTATATTATTAGTTTTAGTTTTAGTTTTAATTTAATATTTTTTTTAGTACCGTAAATTTTATTTTATTTTATTTGAATTGTACCTATCTTTTAAATTATAATTATAATAATGTATATCTGGAAATATAATGGACAGCCTCCGTGGCGTAGCGGTAGTGAACGCGGCCGCTACGCAGGAGGCGCGGGTTCGATCCCCGTTCAGTGCAAATATTTGTGTTCATGAAATATGGGTATTTGCATTGGTCTGGTCGTGCCTCGGAGAGCACGTTAAGCCGTCGGTCCCGGTTGCCATAAGAACATCTATGGCAGTCGTTACGGGTAGTTGGAGCCCTCAAAAATCCAAAAACAACGGTCTAACTGCAAAGCTTCGATATCGCCTAATGTTAACATTGGGTTGTGGAGGTCAGATGACAATCGCTTCACGGAAAATATCGAGGTCTAGCCAAATTCGTAGTTAAGACTGGTAAAGCGGACCCCAGACTCCGAGCTGAAACAGTTTCGGTTTCAGTTTCAGTTTCACCATCATTGTATTAGGTCCCACGTAATAGGGGGTGAGCCTATTGCCGTTTTCCGGGCACTATTGTTGGCTCGAGCCATGTATAGGCTGAATCTAGGCTGTATATATCTGTCTGATATTAAACAGCCCTATCCCTTAGTCGCCTTGTACGACACCGCATGGGAGGAGAAGGGGTGGCCCAAATTCTACTCTGCCGGGAACCACGCGGCCGTTTACATTTTTGTACCGGGACTATATATCCCAAGTAAAGCAGAGGGAGGGTACAATAAAAAGAAAATCAAAAGTTGCCGAGCCCGCAACAAAAAGTGTCCAGACGTGTACAAACCCTTACACCAATCCTTTTTATCCTCTCTATACCGATATCCCTATAAGCCCTTTCTAAGAACGTTTTTTATTGTAAAGAAAAGGTGTATTGAATATTGAACATAAATATCTCAACAGTATTTTACAAATTCTTAGGTTCGAGTATTTTTGTAAACTGGCGAATGTAAAAGATGCCGATGAATTGAGAACCTTCCTCTTTTAGAAGTCGGGTAAAAAGGTATTTCAATGTCTACTGAATTTCTATTCAATATAATTAAATAGTAAACCGGTCAATATTTTTGTGAGCAAAGATCTATAAGTACTTACTAGCTGTTGCCCGCGGCTCCACCCGCGTGGATGTGGGTTATCGCGACCAAACATAGCCTATGTCCTTTCCTAAGCTCTAATCTATCTTTGTGCCAAATTTCATCAAAATCGGTTCAGTGGTTTAGGCGTGAAAGCGTAACAGATAGACAGACGGGAAAAACGGGGCTAGATGAGGCCGTCAAGCTGAGTGCAACCATTGTAACAGGGAGTCACATTCGTGCTGCCGACCCTGTTAGAACAGAGAGATTCTAGGCCGTCAGTGCAGAAGATAAAGCTGGACAAGCCTTTGGTCTACGTCATGTCTTTAGTGACACTCGCCGGATTATGAGGAATCGATTAACGTGTAAATCATAAAAATCGGCTCAGGCGTTTGGCCTGTATAGTGCTTCAAAGGAACATGTAAACATACATACCTACTTCTTTTTCATCCTAGCGTTAAATCCCAGTCGCATCCGAAGCTTCCACCTCGGAGTCGAGGGTCCGCTTTACCAGTCTTAACTACGGATTTGGCTAGACCTCGATATTTTCCGTGAAGCGACTGCCATCTGGCCTCCACAACCCAATGGTGGAATTAGGCGTTAGGCGATATCGAAGCATTGCAGCTAGACAGTTGTTGTTGGACTTTTTAGGACTCCAACTACCCGTAACGACTGCCATAGATGTTCGTATAGCTAACCGGGACCGACGGCTTAACGTGCTCTCTGAGGCACGACCAGACCAATGCAAATACCCATATTCATGCATACAAACATTTGCACTGAGCGGGGATCGAACCCGCGCCTCCTGCGTAGCGGCCGCGTTCACTACCTACCGCTACCCCACGGAGGCTGTCAAGCAAACATACATACATAGGCTGATAAACACATTACCACTCCTTTGCCATTTGCGTTGCGCAGTCGAATAATTAAAAAACATTTTAAAAAATAAACGTTTTCGCGATATTATTTAGTTTATTCCTTTCACAACCCTACTCCATCGAATCCTTTGAGATTGCAATCCGCAAAAAACATCACAAGACTCATATTAAAAGCTCCATTTCACTGAAAATCCTATTTTCCGCCTTCATTACGAAAGGTCCCCATATAAATTACTAACTAACTTATTCTAGAGGACCAATCGCCGACTTGCGACCCTCAAAAGACCTCTTTGTACCTCCTAACTCCGTAGAGAGTTGATGAATTGATAGTGGCCAATCAAATGAGGTAGGTTCAGCAAATTTTGGGGAAAGCTCTTCATTTAAAGATTGGTTTAGAGATATCTTTTGACTCGGATGGTTGATCCTTTATAGTATTATTGGAAAGGTTGATTGGAGTGACTGTTTTAGTTTCGTACATGTATATTTACGTATGTAAATCCCCGAAGAGGCAGGCAGATGTGTATTACGTATGTGGAGGACTTGTCACCTGCATACGGTGCTGAATATTCCATCAAGAACCAAGCGGTTCGGCGACTCCTTCTTTTGCCGCACCATTAAGACCTGGACCTTACCAGCTCACGTGTTTCCCTCTTCCTACAGTCCCGTGACCTTTAAGCGGGGCGTGAAAAGCCATCTGAGTCGACCAGTTTAGCAGCCTGCCAAACTGGTCGACTATGTATTCAAATTAAAAAAAAAAAACAAAAATGTATTCAAGACAACTGTTGTTGTTGCGCAGCATTTGCCAAATTACGTCGGGTTTTCTCCTCGCCTCAAAATAAAGGTTTTCGACCAGTGCGTCTGGTGGCCGTCCGTTGCCAGAGGTGAGATTATCATAGACATAATTAGGCCCCTCGCACCCCGGCCGACGCAGAGCCATATCTCTCGATCTGGCCCTCTTCCGGTGTGGTGATCACGGAGTCCCCTACTCGTCCCCGGGTATGAAGAGGCGCGCATTACGCACCACCGCCGTGGTCTGCTTCTGCTAGGGTGGACAGGCGGCTCCAGGTGTCACCCCAGGCCCGGGTTCTTGGAAACCTAAATATATTATTGCAAGAAGGTTTCTTCTAAATATCTATGGAAAAGTATTTGATGATGTCATAGATCTAAGAACAAATGTCACGTTGATTTCTGTGAATGTCAAATTAATCTTCTTGTTCAACATAGAAACAGTTGTTCAACATACTTATTTTGTCAAAAGAAAATAAGAATAGTTAAAATAATTTATTGTGGATATAGAAGTAATGATGGCCGAATCAATAAAGAATTGGAATTGCTAAGACAAAGAGTATTTTCAATTGCTTCGGGTAAGAAACTCTGATATCACGCTACTATCCAAGGGAGCGGAGCAGTAATAATTTACCAAATCCAGCTTTGAGATTCCATCCAGATTCCAGCTCAGTGTAAATATTATTTTGTATACATGGATACGGGATCCCCGCTCAGTGCAAATATTTGTATGCATGAATATGGGTATTTGCATTGGTCTGGTCGTGCCTCAGAGAGCACGTTAAGCCGTTGATCTCGATTGCCATACGAACATCTATGGCAGTCGTTACGGGTAGTTGGAGCTCTAAAAAGTCTAAAAACTGGTCTAGCTGCTTCGATATCGCCCAATACCGTTATTGGGTTGTGTAGGTCAGATGGCAGTCACTTCACGATAAACATCAAAGTCCAGCCACATTCGCAGTTAGACTGGTAAAGCGGACCCCAGACTCCGAGGTGAAAGTATTAACCTAGGATGAAGAGTATTATGAATCTACCGGATTTATAGACATTTATAATCTAACTAGCTTTTTCCCGCGGCTCCGCCCGCGTGGATGTCGGTTATCGCGACCAAACATAGCCTATGTCCTTTCTCAAGGTCTAATCTACACCTATACCAATTTTCATCAAAATCGGTTAAGTGGTTTGGGCGTGAAAGCGAGACAGACAGACAGACAGAGTTACTTTCACATTTATAATATTAGTAGGGATAGTAATTTATGCTTACTGCTTCGCTCCCTTGGATAGTAGCGTTGTGATATTAGCCCATGTATGTTACTTACAAATGTGGCTTTCTATAGGTATAATGAGTTTTTAAATCGATCCAGTTGTTTTGGAGCTTATTTAAATACAAACAAACAATAAAAAAATTCCTGTGTTATTCGCTAGATGGCGTTTTATTATAAAAAAATTCCTGTGTTCTTCGCTAGATGGCGTTTTATTAATTTTTAAATCGCGTTATGGTTTCGTTACAGGCTTGTGTATATAAACTTTTAACTAATGCCACAGCGCTATGAGTTCAAGTTCAAACACAAATCTATTTTTGAAGTCACAGTCAGTATAAAGCTTGCTCATGCTGTGGCATAACATACCATGTAATTGAATTATAATTGTATTAATAGTACATTATGGTACAAGCGTGTAATCACCATACACGCGAGTGGCATACGATTATTTTCAACACACTTGCGAATAAAATAATACTAAAAATACTACTTACATAACACAATCAAAACACAATAGTAAAAATCTATTTGTTGTCATACTTGTCTTATCATAAATGTGCGCGCGCATCTAACATTTTTTTTATTTGTTCCTTTCGGAACAGGCTAAGGTGCTATCACCATGCTGCCTTGTCATCTACTTACTTATTTGAATTATGATTTTTTCCCCCTGTAAATACTCACAGAGAAAGCCTGTTTTTAAGCAAGTGTGTTGAAAAATTGTATTATAATTCCGAACACGTATCTTGGCCCTAAATCGCAAGAAAGAAAGAAAGAAAGAAAGAAAGAAAACATTTTATTTATACAACGCACAATGTGCAGGTACACATCTTATCTTATAAACGCACCTACATTATTATAAAAAAAAATTGAAAAAAAATTGAAAAAAAGAAGCATTATGCACATCGTGCGCAGACAAATATGGCCACCATCTCAGCATGAATGCTGCGCACACCCCGGACGGGGCCAGGAGTGTGCGCCGCGCTGGTTTTCAGATGGCGCCACAAAAACACAAACGAGGCTCTGGCACCCGCGGATTGCTTTGTGATAATCTATGCTTGGTGAATTTGGGTTCGACCACCGCAGTAGCACCCCGTCACAACCCGTGCATGATCCGTGCTATCCTCAAAAGACACCCAAGAAATGTGTACTGCGCGTATAGAGTACATTTTGAGCACATTTTAGGTTCAAGATACGCGTCCGGAGTTGTGTGTGTGACCATGTATTGTATTACTTTGCACCCTAGATAGTATAACCCGCGCCACGTATCTTGGACCTAAATCGTAAGACAAACGAGGTTCTGGCACCCGCGGATTGCTTTGTAATAGTCTATGCTTGGTGAATTTGAGTTCGTCTACCGCAGTAGCATCCCGTGCTATCCTCAAAAGACACCCAAGAAATGTGTACGGCGCGTATAGGGCACACTTTGAGCAAATTTTAGGTCCAAGATACGTGGCGCGGGTTATACCTATAAAATAAACTGAAAAGCTGAGGTGCAGTCCAGAAGATAGGGACCACCATTTCGATAATGCAATGCAATTGACTTTAAAATGGTAGTCCCTAACTTGACGGCCTAAATCAATTTTTTTATATATAGGACACGTCAATTTGACTTCGCCGCGCCTGATAGTAAGGCGAAGCCACGGTAACCACTTACTATCAGGTAGGCCGTGTGCTTATCTGCCACCTAAGTGGCATAAAAAAAGACATAGTTAAATGAATTATTTTAATTACAGGAAAGGATCCAAGAGACATGTTTTTGAGCAAGATTGTCTCAGTGGCCATATGTTTTACAATATTTTTCAATATTTTGAACACGAGATGGCAGTATTTTCAATATTCCAAATATTGTGAATCAAGACTTAGAGCTTTTCTGTCAACATTTTCTTCACTTGAGGTAGATTGTTTAGGAGTAATGTTATTTATTATTTTATTTATAATAGTTAATTTGTATGATGTGGTTAAAAACTTGTTTTGGTGGTTCACTATTTTAATATCTATGATGGCGGCTTTTTTAAGGAATTTAGAGTGCTTCTGTTTTTGTTTTTCTGTAAACGCCACAAGGCTGTAATTTTAGACTATATAGAAACTAGATTCAGATAGAAAAACGCGAATACAGCTCAGTCGGGAGTCGAACCTGCGATAGTTCGTACGAGTATCGATAGATGGCTCCCACCGTCGCGTCGCCCCAAGACGGATGTTTAGAAAAAATTGGATCAACTTCGGGTGAGGCTCGTTGGTTCAGTGGTGAGGAGCATTCCCCTGCGGCCTTACCATAAACTCTTAAAACAGGTCAATAATTGGACTGCTGTCATTCTACCAACTGCAAATGTAACTTTGTAATCCTATATATTTATATAACATTACAAAGTGACATTTGCAGTTGGTAGAATGACAGCAGTTCAATTATTGACCTGTTTTAAGATTTATGGTATGGGCCCTAGTATCGAATATATCGCGGGTTCGAGTCCTGCCTTAGCTGTTTTTCTATCTTAATCGATTTCATTACTTTAGCATACTAAATGCGTTATTTAATTCAATTTATAGAAACTCTATAGTCACAGTAAGTGGCACAACACTATGGCGTAAAAATGATTAAAAAATAAAAAACCCGACTGCCACTGAAAAGAGTGAAATAAGGCGGTACCCATTTGCCAATCATAAACCGGAAGAAAATTAATCGGTACCGCCTGCTATCAAACTTATTTCAATCTTTTCAGTGGCAGTCGGGTTTTTTATTTTTTAATCATTTTTTGTTTTATTTTATACTTTTTAGTTATTATGTCATGTATACATTTTTATAATTGCCTCCTAATTTCCTTCATTTTGATACCCTACTCGATAATTTTGAGTGAAAAATATTTTTGACAACATACGTTTTGGCGCCAAAAGTCCGCCATTTTGATTTTTACAAATTTTAATATAACTGGTGTCCCTCACACAATCACGACAAAGCAAATGACACCTTGCATGTCAAAAGGCGTCAAGCCGTTCAGGGCTTGCCAAAGAAATGGACATACATACAACATACATAATTATATAGTCTCGAAAAATACCCTCCTTTCTTCGGCAGTCGGGTAAAAAATATCTGCTACTTGCACATGTACTATACATCCCATTGACAGTTAAAAGAACAATAAATATTGAAATTAACTTACAACACATAACGCGAATTTGAAGTGTATTTAGTGTAGCATTACGTTAGCAATACTGTAATCATCATCATAATCATAATCATAATCTTTATTTGCATAAAACTAAATTAATTATAACATGGTCAAAGGCTTTATTATTGACTAGCTGTTGCCCGCGGCTCCGCCCGCGTGGAATTCGGATTCCGTACAAACTTTTCTTTCGTGCTAAAATTGCCTCGGATACCATCCCCGTCAGCCATCAGGAGTGCCATGTGGAATTCGGACCCACTAAACAGCATGCCGTCGCGGGTCTTCAGTTGCTGGAGTGTAAAATTGCCTAGGGCATTTTCCGCACCCCCCGGCTGACCCTGGGCCATCTACAATTTTAAGATGGCCCTCTCAGAAGTGGGAAGCACGATGTCCCATCGAATTCCGGACAGGGAGGAGACGGGCGTGAAGGGATGACAGGAGGCCGGACCTATAATCCTCACGTCCGCGCTCGGTGACCAGCCCTTCCCTTTCCTGCTCTCTACTGGGCCTCCTCGTAGTGAGAGGGACATGTGGGAAGCCTTTGAGCAGCCCTCTATAGAGCTGATCCCGTTGCTGTATGTATTTGCCGTAGGCGGTAGCGCCTCCCCTGGGTGAGGGGCGTTAATGCCTCCGTTACCCAGGATGCATCACAGTCATGGAGGTTCCAATCCCGCATTCGGATCCCGTTACCGTTGCATCTGGTGTTCAGCTGACCTTCCCTGTCTTCGCTCGTGAAATACTTCGAACACCCGTGGTTGCACCCTTTTTTCGTAATATCTTTTGAATAGAACGTCCGATTTCAATAATTCAAAAAGTAATCAACAGGTATTGAAACAATCTTAAATACCAAACGATTTATTTAGATAAGAATTAATATAAAGGTATAGATTCCGTGGTCTGACTTTGATCGGCATTTCGGCTTGAATTTATATCGTCGCGCGTTACTTTCATACTGCAATAGATTCTAAAATATTCATTATAATTATACAGTGTAAAGGGCAATTTTGATCTACATTAAATGTACAATGTATCTAACGTATTTAGTCAGATAAGGCTCAACACTATATTGTTAAAAATAGCTTCGAAAATGACACATATTTTTTTTATAATTTGTAAAAGATAAAAATGGTTATTGTGAGCTACCCTTATTAGATAGATATATGCTGTCGCGGACTTTTATGTAGACCTTTTAAGTTATACATTTCTACGGTACATTATTTTGTTCTATCTTCAATAGTTTTCGCAGCGTACGCGATGTAAGGAATTTTTTAGGTCATTTTTTTTACACCTTGGGTTACATTATTGAAGTTTTATCCAGGATCCCTATTTTTTTGAAAATTAATTATAGCCTATGTTAGTCAGTGATAGTGCAGCTTTCTAATGGTAAAAGAATTTTTGAAATCGGTTCTGTAGATATTGAGTTTACTCGTATACAAAAATACAAATCTAATATTAGTAAAGAATGTATGGAAATCTGCCCGATTTATTGACATTTATGCTCACTGCTCCGCTCCCTTTAGTAGTAGCGTGATGTTATATAGCCTATGTTACTCCCAGATAGTGTAGCTTTCTATAGGTGAAAGAATTATTGAAATCGGTCCAGTAGTTTCGGAGCCTATTCGTTACAAACAAAAAAAAAACAAACAAACAAACAAACAAACAAATCTTTCCTCTTTATAATATTAGTATAGATTTCAATATGATTTTACTTTTAATATTTTTCATAGCTGTAAGTTCTATTAAAAGTAAAATAAAATATAGCAATAAAATATTTTGTTTGTTTTATTCTCTTTGGAATAATGATTTTTGAATGAAATTTTGAAGCATTTATTTATTAAAATCGATTAAAGTACGGTTAAAATTAGTTAACGATTCGGCTAACCCCGGTAATTGCCTTCCGGCAAGTTATGTCCTTTTACCGGAATGTCCAGCCGGTGTCGTGAATCCCTCGTCTCTCACATAGAGTTATCAATTTACAGATATGACCTTTAATTATATTACTCATTGTCTTATTGAATACAATACAAGAACGATATGAGCAACAAAACCTTTGAAGCTCAAAACTAACACAACCTTTAGAAATCGGTCAAGCAGTTTATGAATGATCAACAAAAATCGGTTGAATTCGGTTATTTAAATTTTTTATTTGGTGTTTTTTTATACCACTTAGTTGGCAGACAAGCACACGGCCCACCCGATGGGAAGCGGTCACCGTGGCCTATGGACGTATGCAACACCGGGGGCGTCACACTCGCGCTGCCGACCCTGAAGAAACCTTCTAATGCCCTTCTTGAAGACAATCCCATACATTCGTCCTTATTCAAATTGCCAGAGTGGGCCAGGTACTTCTATGAGTAAGTCGTATTTGTACTTGAGTTTAGACAACTCAAGTTGGCTGGAGAGCTAAAAGACCGATTCTTATAACGTGGATAGCAAAACCGATGTAATTATTAAAATAAATTTCGTTAAATCACTTCCCCAAAAGTTGGGAGTTTCGGTTTGACGCGAGCTATCTGCGGGGGAAGTTTAGATTGAGCGCGGTTGCCGCGGCGTTGATTGCTAGACGAATAGTTGGATAGTTTGTGTTCAGTTTTGATTGCGGAGGTAATACTTTCACTCAATTTGGGTTTTTTCAGTCTTAATACTATGTTATCTTTATCTAATATCTAGCGCACATTTTTTATACCTATATAGCCTTCCGCCTCGGTGAACGCGACCTTTGCTCATATCTTCGGTTCTACTCAACCAATTGCGATCAAACAAACGTAAGATTTTAAGTCTGAGTAAGCCCTTTCTAACGAAAAAAACCGCATCAAAACCCGTCCAGTAGTTTTTGCGTCCATCGCGGACAAACAGACAAACAGACAGGAAATTAAAAAAATATATTTTCGTGTTCAGTATCGTTAACTTAATATAACCCTCGTATTTTTCCAATGTACAGACACGACCACTTTACAATTATATAATAGTATAGATAGATAGATAGATGTACCTACGTTTTGCTGACCATACAATTACCGCAGCTAGTACTGTTTATCGTGTTTTTTACTGACTTATTTTTCATAAATGAACGAGTACCTACTATGTTTTTAGGGTGTGTTTCAGTACCTACCAGTTTTTATTTTTATCTAAGTTTTTTTTAGACCGGTTTAGTTAGACTTGCATTTTTTTATGATACGAAAGGATAATAATAAAAAAATAAATAAGGATAATAATATCTAGGACTTTCTACATACCGCTATTTAAACCGAAGGTAAACTAGAATGCGGGTAGATGTATTATACTTAGATACTTTTTTGCGTAAATACATAATCACTTCACTATCATCACTATCATCACCATCATCATCATCACTACATATTATAAAACAAAGTCGCTGTCGCTGTCTGTCCGTCCCTATATGCTTAAATCTTCAAAACTACGCAACGGATTTCGAAGCGGTTTTTTAATAGATAGAGTGGTAAGTTCAAGAGGAAGGTTTATATGTATGATACATGCATAATATTGTAGAGAAACACTGATAAATTTAGAGATAATACCACCCGGGCGGAAAATATGGCGGTACGAAGTTCGCCGGGTCAGCTAGTATTAACTATATTAAACATAGAAACACCCAGACCAGGCAATATACATATTCATGCATACAAATATTTGCAACGACCGGGATTCGAAACCGCGTCCTCTACGTAGCTGCCAGTCACACGCATTACCGCTACACTATAGAGGTCGTCGTAGTATGAATGTTGTATACATCAATATCATAAATTTAATAAAAACTATTTTCAGCATGACACATACACAATAATGTCTATTATTCATATTCTACAAGTTACAAAGAAATGAATTCATGAATAATATTACAACTAACTGATGCCCGCGGCCCCGCCCGCGGAATAATAGGACTTTTGATAGTATCTCCGCAGGCTTATTAGCTAACTCGCGATAGCAAAGCGATAGCAAAATTTGCGCGGTAATCGCGCAAAAATGGCAAATTGGTATTACGTATCACATTTGACAGCAAGCGATCAGCGAAAAAGGCGCGATATAAATGTCAGATCGCGATCACCCAAAGGTCCTTTTTTAATGGCCGCCATTGTGAAAATATTAAATACAAAAATTTTCATTTTAAAAAACCAGTGGTAAATTAAGAAACACATATTAATTAGTCTTAGAAACAAAACTATCGCTATTTTTCAGTCCCGCAGCATATAATTGTAAAGGCGATCTGATCGCAAAGCCTTACGTAATACCAATTTTTTTGACGTATCGCGATCCATCGCGCAGTGATCTCGTTCTTACTGCTCATCGCTCGCTCGCTGGTCGCGAAAAGTTAGCTAATAAGCCTGCCGGAGTGAAGGAATGTAAAAAGGTATTGGAAAGACTGGCCAGTACAACAGATATAACGCTCGCCTGGGTACCCGGCCATGAAGGCAATACGGGCAACGAAACAGCTGACGAACTGGCCAGGAAAGGAGCTGATGAAGACCAAGTGGGCCCTGAACCCAGGCTGCCAATCGCCCACAAAATAACCAAAGGTG
Source organism: Eilema depressum (assembly GCA_914767945.1). NCBI lineage: Eukaryota > Metazoa > Arthropoda > Insecta > Lepidoptera > Erebidae > Eilema > Eilema depressum. The sequence continues at coordinate 4,069,323 of OU612041.1, read as the reverse complement.
TCATCAGCCAAAGCATCGTGGCAGAGACTAACCAGAGATGGAAATCCTCGCCCGTCATGAGACAATCGAAGATTTTCATAAAAAGCATGGACAAGAAAAGGACAAGCCAACTGATGTCACTATCAAGGGGAAACATGAGGCTTGCTATAGAAGTGATCACAGGGCACTGCCGACTGAATAGGCACCTGACACTAATAGGAGTAAAGACTGATCCCACATGCCCGGAGTGCATGGAGGCCGAGGAAACCAGCTTCCACCTGCTGGCTGAATGCCCTATGTACTCACTAAAAAGATGGGAAATAACGGGAACGGACAAGTTGGAAACAGAAGACATCGGCGATCTGAAGGTGGGACAGATCGTTAGTTTTTGCAAGGAAACAGGTAGGTTCGACGATACGCCGTGATAGCCGGATAACCCCAAATCCTCTACGGAGGAGACACAGGGGAAATGGGTGAAGTGGCCCACACCAAAGGGCGGATCACCCGCCCGGCCAACGGCGTCCCCAGCTGGAAGTAAGTAAGTAAGTAAGTAAGCCTGCCGGTTCTACTCTACCGATCGCGAGCAAACTTACGTAAGATATTAAGTCAGACCCAAACCCTTATAACAAGAAAACCGCATCACAATCCGTTTCGTTGTTTTTGCGTCCATCGCGAACAAAAATTACCAATGTACAATTATATAAAAATACTAGCTGTTGCTCGCGGCCCCGCCCGCGTGGAATTCTGATCCCTTTCATCGCTGATAATAGCCTATGTTGGTAACTGATAATAAATTAAATAAATAAATATGGTAGGACATTCTACACAACGCTATCTAGACCCAAAGTAAGCATAGCTTAACTAGCTTGTGTTATGGGTTCTAGAAAAATAAACATACATAGATACATTTTTTTTGTAAATACATACATATTATACATAGCACACACCCAGACCAATGCAAATATTCATAATCATGCATACAAATATTTGCACTGAGCGGGGATCGAACCCGCGCCTCCTGCGCAGCAGCCGCGTTCACTACCGCTACGCCACAGAGGCAGTCATAATGTAGCTAATTAATAGTGAAAGAATTTTTGAAATCGGTTCAGTAGTTTTTGAGTTTATTCGTTGCATACAAAAATACAAATCTTTCTTCTTATAATATTAGTATAGATAGACAGATAGATAGATAGATGTTTCAAAGAAATGAATTCATGAATAATATCTACAATAAAGAAAAACATGGCGTCTTGTTTATTATTCTGAGAAGTTTGTCTATACCGCAGCATGTTTGTAAAGAACGAGACTGACTCTATTCTTGTAATTTTAGTTTCAATGGTCGATAGTACCCGCATGCGGGGTGCGGGCAATCTAGGGTTATTGAAGTAGCAGGGTTAATAAAGGACATGATATTTGGACAGCCTCTGTGGCGTGGCGATAGGGAACGCGGCCGCCACGCAGGGGGCGCGGGTTCGATCCCCGCTCAGTGCAAATATTTGTATGCATGAATATGGGTATTTGCAATGGTCTGGTCGTGCCTCGGAGAGCACGTTAAGCCGTCGGTCCCGGTTGCCATACGAATATCTATGGCAGTCGTTACGGGTATTAGTAGAAAGTCTAACAATTGGTCTGGCTGCAATGCTTCGATATCGCCCAATATCGCCATTGGGTTGTCGTCAGATGGCAGTTGCTTCACGTAAAATATCGAAGTCCAGCCAAATCCGCAGTTAGATTGGTAAAGCGGACCCCAGACTCCGAGGTGAAAGCTTCGGATATGACTGGGAATAACGCTAGGATAAAGAAGGAGATTTCTATGATTCCAATATTTTGGTTGGTTTTTCAACGCCTTACACCCAGTTTCCGAAAGGCTGATCAACGTCAAATTAACTAATCGGCTGTTAAATCTCTGGTCAAGTAGCAATTGGGTTGCTAAAATCATGGTTAAATAGCCTAATTTGATCATCATATCGGTTAACATAGCTGGTTAACCAACACAATGATGAAATTAAACTATTAGCCATACTTTTAGCAACCCAATTGCTACTTGACAAGAGATTTAACAGCCGATTAGTTATTTTGACGTTGATCAACCTTTCGGAAACTGGGCGTGAGTCTACCAGTGACCATCTTAGGAATCTTCTTCCTCCTAGCGTTAATTCCCAGTCGCATCCGAAGCTCGGAGTCTAGGGTCCGCTTTACCAGTCTTACACCCGTATTCACAAACAATACTTCGCTATGCGGACTACCAAAACTGTGCAAAGAACGACAAATTCTCAGTGCGTTCGTTTTGGTAAGCCTTCATTGATAACACTTAAGTAATACTTCGTTGAGGGAACGCACTGCGTTAGATACTGCTCCGTGATGTTTGTGAATTAATTTTACCAGCCCTATGCGCTCGAGCACACTATGAGACCTCACAGTGTTGTTTGTGAATACGGATGTTAACTGCGTATTGGGCTGAACTTGAATATATTCCGTGAAGCGACTGCCATCTGACCTCTATAACCCAATGGTGACATTAGGCGATATCGAAGCATTGCAGCTAGACCGTTGTTTTTTTAGACTTTTTAGGTCTCCAACTACCTGTAACGACTGCCATTAGATGTTCGTATGGCAACCGTGACCGACGGCTTAACGTGCTCTCAGAGGCACGACCAGGCCAATGCGAATACCTATATTCATGCATACAAATATTTGCACTGAGCGGGGATCGAACCGGTGCCTCCGCGGCCGCGTTCACTACCGCTACGCCACTGAAAAGTCTTCGGAATCTCCAAGAATAACAAAAAATAATACCAAATACGTCTTATACCATTGAAAATAGTTTAATTTCTTTAGGAAAACGATTTTATGTACTTCGAGACACGACGTATTTAAATCTAATTCGCGAAATAAACGAAGCCGATTGTTTTGTAGTAATAATCTAATTAGTTATGCTAGGTGAATTCGAGCTCGTCCACCGCAGTAGCATCCCGTGCTATCCTCAAAAGACACCCAAGAAATGTGTAGGTACTGCGCGTATGGAGCACACTTTGAGCATATTTAGGTCCAAGATACCTACATGTCCCGAAGCAATATCAAACTTACAAAATGAAAAGCCTATACAAGCATCGTAGCAAGTACAAAGATAATCTCTTTACCTACTCCTATATAAAAGAATCATGACTACATACATATAATATGTATCTAATGTTTAAAATTCTAATACATTTAACAATAAAATGTAAATTTCCGTCCATACATTGTCGGGAAAGTTTATTCCAGGCCTTTGTATGTAATATCCTTCAGTAAGGCGAAAGTCGCGACGCGGTACGGACGGCCAAACGGCAGCCATCTTGTTTTAGCGGGAAATTCGAATTTCGAAAAGTTCTGTGAAGTGAGGTGCAGTAGTGAGTGTTTGTGAAGAATGTTATAGTGTCTTTTGGTTCTTTATTACCCGACTGCTGAAAAAGGGTAATGTTTTTGTGAATTGTGTTGTACTTTTGCTGGAGATGGATGAATTTTAATTTGGAGAAAATATAAGGTACTGTTATTTTTTTATTATTGTAGGTATTTTCATTTATATTATTATATTTGAATAATATTCAATTGGTCGTGTACTCGTGTATTCAAGTCCCATCTTGGACATTCACTTTTAAAATTTTCCCAAGCGTGGTTTTTCCGACTACAGTATGGGGTTCTTCAAGAAGAGCATTAGAAGATTTTTACGGGGTTAGCAGCGCGAGTGTGACGCCCCTGGTGTTGCATACGTCCATAGGCTACGGTAACCACCTTCCATCAGCGTGTGCTTATCTGCTACCTAAGTGGTATATAAAAATATTTTTTTAGGTCGGTATGTAGGTATATAAATAATTCAAAATAAAACAACTACCCCATCTCTTCCTGTGGGTGTCGTAGAAGGCGACTAAGGGATAGGGCTGTTCTCCATCCGACAGTAAACATACAGCCCATGACGAAGTGCCCGCTAGACGGCAATAGGCTCGCCCACTATTACGTGAGACCGAAATTCATAGTGGCGAAATGTGGGTGTTAATATACCTCTGCTTACCCCTTCGGGGATTTACAGGCTTGGGTATATGTATGTATGTATGTATGAAAAAAAAGAGAATATTAAGGTTACCTGACTTCCTGATGTATAGGCTGAGTCTGGGCTGTATAATGTATATAGGTGTCTGATGTCTGTATCTCTTAATCGCCTTTGTATGACACCGCATGGCACCGTTGGAAACACGCCACGAAGTTATTATAGCCATGGTTTTTTATACTACTTAGGTTGCAGACAAGCATACGGCCCTCCTGGTGGTTAGTTGTTACCGTGGCCTATGGGCGAGTGCAACATCAGGGGAGTCACACTCGTGCTGCCAACCCTGTAAGAACAGAGAGATTCTGTGCCGTCAGCGCAAAAGATTCTGTAGGGCGGAGGTACTTCCCCAGTCGGACTGCTCGATTGGGATGGACATTCTGTTGTCCGGTAGGACTTAGGTATTTATCCTTAAGGATAAATAACTGTCATTCACCAAAAATCTTGATGGATGGACCAGTCTTCACCAGAGTACATATCTTAACATTATGCTGCATTTCGGTGCAGCAATCATAATACGCCCTTAGAGTAGGTGTACATTGCTATAGAGCGCGCCTTTAAGTATGAACTGTAAGCACGGGTATTAACAGTACCGAGGCTCCTGGCTCAACCTCAATCAGTAGCAAAACAATACCCGTCAAAATGACTTCGTAAATAATATTTAATTCGATATTTTAAATCAAAATCTTATGAAACATCGTATATTTGTAGTAGGTATTTATTGTTTTTGCACAAAATGACACCATTTTTTGGTATCTTGGCTTTTTTTGGTATTCTATCCATGCATATCAAATCGAACAAAAAAATTCTTAACATCACACTACATTCATAAGTGCAACAATTGATATTTTCGGTAATGCATGAAACGTCACTATAGGTACACTATACCATCGCAAAGTATCTGCTTACGCTCGGCGCCAAAGACCTGAGTGATACGCGCATATTGTATACTTTACGCCTTTCGAGTTTCGTCAGTGATTCGTAAAGGCTCAAGATATTTCATGAAAACCCACCAGGATCCGAACCCAATGCCTTTCGATCGTAAGACCACCAGGCATAAATTTATCATGATGGTTATTATTTTCCATCCATTTTCCTCATAAACGTTATCTGGTCGTGTTTACTGGCGAATTGCCTGACAAACTTATCTTTATCAATTCACCGATGACGTTGGCAGCCGCTAGCTTTTTTATTACAACTTAAGCTCGAACACAAGGTCGTTTCATGACCACACTGTATATTTTCTGAAAGTTGGTAGTTTTTGAAATACCATAACATATTTTTTCTACGCTTTTTATGAAGGAACAAAGTCATTTTATTTAGACACGCATTTCTTCTTCATCCTAGCGTTAATCCTAGTTCCATTCGAAGCTTTCACCCTGGAGTCTGGGGTCCGCTTTACCAGTCTAACTGCGGATTTGGTTGGACTTCGATATTTTCCGTGAAGCGACTGCCATATGACCTCCATAGGTAATATTAAGCGATATCGAAGCATTGCAGCTAGAGTACCTACAGTTTTTGGACTTTTTAGGGCTTCAACTACCCATAACGACTGCCATAGTTGTTTGTATGGCAACCGGAACCGACGACGGCTTAACGTGCTCTCCAAGGTACGGCCAGAACATTGCAAATACCCGCAACGTGTCAACCTACTCGACATTAAACTAATAAGTATTCGTTAGCCATGGTCTGATATAGACAGATAAACCTCTTGTTGCTTGTAATTGTATAAAAACTCTAAAGTCAGCATAGCATATACATACATACAATCACGCCTTTATCCCCGGAGGGTTAAGTAGAGGTGAATTAACACCCACATTTCAGCAATCATTGTATCAGGTCCCACGTAATAGGGGGTGAGCCTATTGCCGTTTTTCGGGCACTATTGTTGACCCGAGCCATGTATAGGCTGAGTCTGGGCTGTATAATATATCTGTCTGACGTTAAACAGCCCTATCCCTTAGTCGCCTTGTACGACACCGTATGGGAGGAGATGGGGTGGCCCAAATTCTACTCTGCCGGGAACCACGCGGCTTCATCTCTCATCTATATATCGGATATATCTCGTCTCTACCATGGTGAATGTTCTGATGAGCTTTTCCAATTAGTCCCACCCTCTCCTTTCTTAAACAGGACAAGATTTGGAGGACTTAGATGCCACCCGCATACGGTGCAGAATATTCCATCAAGAACCATGCGGTTCGGCGACTCCTTCTTCTGCCGCACCATTAAGACCTGGAATTCCTTGCAAGTACACGTGTTTCCACTTCCTACAGTCCCGGGTCCTTTAAGCGGGGCGTGAAAAAGCATCTGATGAGGCCGTCAAGCTGAGTTCCACCATTGTGACATGGTACGTTTCTATAATGGTGACCCTCTTTTCCTAAACTCAGGCGAAGTAAATTAACATGTCCTATAATAAAAACCATTTATTTTGCCATCCGTACCAATACCTAATCAAGAAATCACACGGTATCACATATTTGAGTATCTCGGCACCTTTACAAGCTTTCTGTGGGATTAGAAATTAATATTATATGAGGCCCTATGTCGCCTATAGAGGAGAAATATTCCGAGAAAAGTAATGAAAACATTTCCGAGAAAGAATGTTTTCAGAGATCTGGAATTATTGTTTCCTCCTATTCTTGTTATGTTGGTAAATTAGGAATTTCGCGGTTATTTATTAGGGTTGAACCACACAAGCTACGAGTTGATTCTTAACCGCCCCACACACTAACAGTTTATCAAACGATAACCGGATGATATCAGTCGGTCAGTTAATAGCCCACACACTTGCAGTTTCGTTTACGGTTTTGGACTGACGGCTAATACGATAACAGTGTGAAGCCGCTTGACGATTCCGGTCAGCGCCGACAGTTATAGGCCGGGCAGTCTATGGCCGTCAGCATTTTTTACGTAATAACATGAGACTAAAAGAATAAAATAATGTTATTCTTTTATGTATATAAAATTATGATGACATTCATGATTTATGAACGTCCGCTGAATATATTGTGTGGACAGGCGATCGTACGGTGCGAAACTGTCGACTCACAACTGCTAGTGTGTAGCCGCATGGCACTGCCGGCAGGCCAAAATCGCTTAAGTGTGTTGATGCTATAGGCTTAGGACTGCAGGCCGCCAGATAGGACCAGAAACTGCAGGCGGACTGTTAATGAGTGGGCGTCTTTAAGGTTGATATACATAATACGAGCGAATGCCCATTCTATCCTCTCTACGCCAAATTCTATTAGTGTAAACAGTGACAAAACATTAGTTCGTTGTTCTTTCTTATGTAAACGCTGAAAGGTTTCGTTCACACTAAAATATTGAGAAAGAATGCTCTTGTTCTAGTTCTAGCTCTGTTTGTTTGGGCTAAATCCAGCTGTAGAAAATACGTGCTACGAGCAAACTGAAACGATAAATGCGTGTGTGCTTCACAAAGTAAAAAAAAACCGGCCAAGAACGAGTAAGACTCGTGCACTAGGGATTCCGTACCCCGTATATATTTATATTGAATAAAGCACTTTTCCACAATTATTGGAACAGTTACAAGTGCTTAATTCAATACTAGCTTTTGCCCACGGCTCCGCCCGCGTGGATGTCGGTTATCGCGATCAAACATAGCCTATGTCCTTTCCCAAGGTCTAATCTACCCACGGAGGACAGAATATGAATCTACCCCTATATCAAATTTCATCAAAATCGGTTCAGTGGTTTAGGCGTGAAAGCGTAACAGACAGACAGACAGACAGAGTTACTTTCGTATTTATAATATTAGTATGGATGGATATGGATGTGTAGCAAGTTCCACCAAGCGCCATCAATCTCCAGTATAAACGGGAACACCCAACAATTCCGAAATATTTAATTCCGAATTTCAATATTCCGATTTTCAAAATTCCGAATACTATAATTCCTAAGAAACAAAACTCCGAGTATTAAAAAACACGATAGTTATTTATCCGAAAGTTATAAATACGAATGTTCATCCTTCCGAATTTCATTTTAACGAATAATTAAAAGTCCGTAGTATTATTGGCCCGAAAAACGTTATTCCGAATTTCAAATTTCCGAAAATTCATTGCTCAAATTGAAAATATGTATCAAAAATAGGTAAAAGTTAAAATGATTTGACATGTTGCGCATTTAGAGTTGATTTTTTATATTAATAAATTAATTTTCTCGCCAATTATTACATATACAAATTAAGCCAAACCCGACTTGCCGTGGTCCTACTGCCGTAGTACTTGTTTGCCCTACACTAGAGTGTTATTTGAAAACCGGAGGCGCGAAGGGAGGGCAGTCCTCGCCCGCAGTAACGAAGCTCAGGCGCCCGGGCGAGATGGAGCGGCTGAGGCTGGTCGCCGAAGGCGACCAGCAAGCCGAAGCTGCGGAAGCGAGCATGGGTGCCCGAACTTTGTTACGCAAGGGCGGAAGGACTGCACATCCCGTAGCGCCGGAGAAGAGCGAAACTATTGCATGCCTGCATGCTTGCCTGCATGCATGCATGCTTGCCTGCATACTTGCCTGCATGCTTGCCTGCCCAGAATGCATGCTTGCCTGAATGCATGCTTGCCTGAATGCATGCTTGCCTGCATGCATGCTTGCCTGCATGCATGCTTGTTGCTGAAAGTTGTATGGCAACGTGTATTTTGTAATCATTAGCTTAAGTAAATTAAAATAAATGTTCAATAATTCTATTTCATGTTTATCTCGTATATCCCGAGAATAGCAACCATCCGACTTACCTCATGCAGGTTTACAAGGCGCTTGATTGTCGGGTTTATGTGGTTTCGGAATTTTGATAATCGGAATTCGTATTTATGATATTTCGGATTATTAATAATTCGGAATTGTAATGGTTCGGTATCTTCAAATTCGGAATTCTAATATTCGCAGTTATAATCATTAGGAATTTTGAAATTCGGGTTTTCAATAAATAGGATTTATGATACATCGGATATCTGACTTTCGGAATTTTGAATGATTCGGAATTATGAAATTCGGAATTTTGAAATTCGTGATTGTAACTTTCGGAATAAAGCTTTTCGTATTTATGTAGTGTACCCAGTATAAACACGTGTAAATTTTTTTTTTTGTTTTTTTTTTGTACTTACTTGTTTTTATAGCGAAAATAGAAAAGTGTGAAAATTTAGAATCTTCATAGTATTGTGTCACGTCTAATTTTCATTTCTGTATCATCGTCAAGTCCATGTTTGTTGGAAATCGGGTAAGTATCTCCTTTAAATCTCATTTAGACGGGGACTCTTCCCGTCTAATTCTCGCACGTTTCCGTTAAAGAACTCGCCATACCATTATCGTATGAAAATTTAATGTTTACACACAGGCAAACGCTATATTCTCGCCTACAATTATATCATACGAGCTTCGCAAGTGACATTATCGCCTATGTCAAAATACGATTAATGCTTGTAAATTCTGTTCAGACGGACACTATCAATATTCAATTGCGAGGCAATTCTCGCCAGGGGTGGGGTTAGTAGCTTTATGCCTATATCTCGATAAGACTAGGTATCAATATGACTAGATCGCTTTATGACTAAATCTCAATATGACTAGTTCGCTTTTGGTCTAGATAGCTATGGACGAGCGAGCGGCTATTGTTTCTGCGAATATTTAGACGAAGCAACTTTTTTCTGTCCTTTTTTTGTGTCTATAATCGTATCTTGCAGACCTTTGATACCTACTTGTAATTCAAGCTACATATTCGACTTAGAAATTCAATTTTCATCTATTTTTTTACATCGTACTCTTTGATTAAATTTATTCCTATTGTAAAACAGCCTTTTTCTAAAACCTCTTTTGTTAGTAAAAAGACTTATAAAAGAGGTACATTGACCTGTAAACATGCCTGTTCATTCTTATTGTTGAAGGGAGCAAAATAACTTGTGGTAAACCCATATACTGTATACAGTTGTATATGTTTATAATACATTTTATGTAAGCCGTGTCCATCTCTTCCGTGTCGTGCAAGACGATTACATTATTAATTACATTACGACATAATATACACAGCCTAGATTCAGCCTCAGATGCATAGCTCGAGTCAACAATAGTGCCTGGAATACGACAATACCTTACCCCCTATTTCGTGGAACCGAATACAATGATTGATGAAGTGTGGGTGTTAATTCACCTCTGCCAAACCCTTTAAGTATTCTGATCATAGTATAAGTACCAACACATTGTCTTACGTTGGACCAACGCGAACAGTCAGCATCTCAAGAACTTCGGCCAACAAATTTAATTACATCAGGTTGAAGGTTGAATTCCTCTCGTCTCGCAGACCGCCTCACGTCTACAGGGAACGTGATAGGAAACTTTAACGTTCTTTCACAGGTAATTGAACATTTCATTATATGTATGTCGTCCGATCAGTCGGATGAAGCGGTCGGACCACGTGGCCACTTTTCAGCTTTTAAGCTTAATAAATAATATCAAATAAATCGTGATAGAATCCGTCAAAAATAGGTTATATTTCAATCAAGGGATAGGGCTGTTATCCATCCGACAGTAAACATATAGCCCATGACAAAGTGCCCGTTTGACGGCAAAACGCTCAACCTATATTACGTGGGACCGAAAAATATATTCGAAGAAATGTGAATGGAACCCATTTGAGGACTCTGCTGCACAGAATCTAGCATCAAGAATAAGTACAAATTATGTTGAACATATGTACAGCACCCACATACTGTGGAACCCATTCCGTCTCGCACCAAACGCCTGGCGAGAATTGCTTATTGATATTGTCCGTTCAAACAGTATTTTCAAGCAATAATCGTATGTCAAACATAGGCGAATACGTCACATGCGAGTCTCGTATGATAAAATCGTAGGCGAGAATTTAGTGTTTGCTTGTCTGTAAATTAAAATTTGATACGGTAATGGTATCGCGATTATTGCTAGTGAAACCGCATAGCATCAAGAATAAGTGCAAATTATGTTGAACAGCACCCACATACTGTGGAACCCATTCCGTCTCGCACCAAACGGTTTGATTGAGGCCTTCTTCCTCTCCCGCACGATAAAGAGCTGGAATCCTCTGCCCATGCACGTGTTTCCCCCTTCCTACAGTCCCGGGTCCATCAAGTGGGGCGTGAAAAAGCATATATCAAGGCCGTCTAGTTAGGGAACACCATTTTAAGGCCAATAGCATCAGAAATGTTTGTCCGTATGAGATCCGATTCTCAGCACTCCATGGATTCACCGTGCGGTCGCCGGGTCCATAGCGTGATACAGAGAGGAACACCGTGACGGTGACTGGGACTTGCGACCCAGATGTAGGTTTAGGGTGGCCACCTTGTGATGCATCAGCGCTGTAGTGTTCCCCCCCCCCCCTACCTATCCAAATTTGGTAAGATCCTATCAATGCCGCTTTTGATATTCGATTTAGTAAAGAGCTTACTGAAGCTCTGGGCAATCCGAGGTCTTAAATTAAGTATTTTTGTATGAAATTCTTAATGCGGTTCACAGAATACCTACATCTTCTTACCAAGTTTCAACAGCATAGGCCTTATAGTTTCGGAGAAAAGTGGCTGTGACATACGTACGGACAGACAGACAGACGGACGGACAGACATGACGAGACTATAAGGGTTCCGTTTTTTGCCATTTGGCTACGGAACCCTAAAAAGTGTTACCTCTGCTTACAACTTTGGGGATTTACAGACGTGAACATATGTATTTTTAACTAGCTGGCGCTCCTCGGCTCCGCCCGTGACATACTTTGAACCCCTGTTGCACCCCTTTAACCCATATATACCCGTAATTTATTATTTTCGAATGAATGTATGGGAATCTGACAGCTTTGTTAATATTTATGGTTATTGCTCCGCTCCATTGAGTGGTAGCGTGGTGATATAACCAATGTTCTATGGGGATATTGTACCATCGGTAGTGTTAAGGGTAGAATTCCTCTTTCTTCCTTTGGTCCTTTAAGCAAGGCGTGAAAAAGCATCTGATGAGGCCGTCAAGCTGAGTGCCACTATTGTAACATGGTACGTGTCTATAATAGTGACCCTTTTTTCCAAGACTTTGCCTTCAGCTTTGGCGAGGTGAAGTGAAATTAACGTGTCCTATAATATACAAATAAAGTTTTCGAATCCGGGACTTTTCAGTCGTCTCCATAACCACTAAGCTGACCGTTACCACTGCGAAATCTCCACGGATACCTATCTCCCCTCCCCTCCATCGCCGCAGCCGGCGGAGGTGGCTATATCGGACTCGAACCGACTAAAACGCCGTTTGTAGGTCGTAGGCTGCCGGAGGTGAGATTTTCTGTGATATATCGCTCGCACTCTGGCCGACCCAGAGCCATCTCTTTTGAGCTGGCCCTCTTTTTTTTTATACCACTTAGGTGGTAGACAAGCACACGGCCCACCTGATGGGAAGTGGTGACCGCGGCCTATGGACGTATGCAACACCAGGGGCGTCACACTCGCGCTGCTGACTCTGAAGAAACCTTCTAATGCCTTTCTTGAAGAACCCCATATTGTAGTCGTCTTCGGGTGCGGGGATCACGGAGCCCCCATCTAGTCCCGGGTATTTGGGGGGCGATTTGCACGCCGCGGCCTGCTTCTGATAGGGTGACAGGTGGCTCTACTGGTAACCCCTAGACCCGCGCTCATGAGGAACGGATTATAATCAGAAAACATCCCGCGTGCTTGCTACAGTAGTAATAAATCGATTCAATCTAATTTATACTCATTAATTATGCATGACGGTGCCAATTAAAGCCCGGCCGCTGACAATTAGGCCTGTTTTGATTAACTGACAGTAATTGGGTATGCTATTAAATGAATAATGATGAATGTTAATTAATAATAACTAATGATATTGACTTAGCTGTTGCTCGCGGTTTCAGCTATAAAAAACTTGTCTATGTGATGTTTAAGACTAAGAGGAGAGAGTTTCAAGATTTCATGGCAAAATAATAATGTTCCTTATACTTTCAGGATCAATTATACAAATAAACTCTACATACGATTTCATACAGAATTTTGACCAGGTTATCGGTCCTTAAACCTACCTCTTCCCTTACAAAGTACATGCATGGGACGAACTGCGAATGGGACCAACTGCGAATGGGACGAACTGCGAATGGGACCGACTGCGAATGGGACTAACCGCGAATGGGACCAACTGCGAATGGGACTAACCGCGAATGGAACCATTTGCGAACGGAGGACGAAGTGCGAATGGGACGAAGTGCGCTTAGAGCATTCCCCCTGTAAGGGAAAGATCGCGGGTTCGAGTGCCACCCGAGGTCGTTTCTCTTTTCTCTTTCTAAATTGATTTGGATAATCAGTATAAGTGCATCAAAATTTCATTCAATTAGTAGGATTATTGAGTCGCGGGCACATCTAGTTTAATATATCTCCTGGCTCAGGTATAAGCCCTTTGTGTCACGCACATTCAATACGTACTGATCTCGCTCCGATTGGAGTAAACAAACCAGGTTGTAGAGAACTAGGTCATGTCGGGTCGCCAGACCGGAGTCAGCGTCTATACCCCGTCATTACACCTTTACAAATACTTTTCATGGTATTGTGAGTGAAACACAATGAAAAAATCTTTGTAATGAAGAAAAATAGTCAAGTACTCGTATCTATACTGCATTCGATTTTTGCAAAATCCGGGAATGCAGTTAAAAATATCTCAAGGAAAGGTCTCCTAAGAACGTTTTGTTGTAACTACAACGATTAAGGTGTAAGTACCTTAATCGTTGTAGTTACAACAAAACGTTTCAAAAATACACCCTGTATACGCAAAAAATGTTGAAAAACAAAACATGTTCGTAATATAAATTTACTTTTTTAATATTGCCACCTCTGCTTTCGTGTCAGCCTTTCACAGAATTAAATATTTAACCACAGATTACATATATGTAAGCCCAAAGATTATTCCTGTAATACGAACGCAACCTTTTTCATTTAAAAATAGGATTATACGCGATACCTACATTCATTTCATATATTGAAAGCGTCGGTTGTTTAGCGGTTACGTACGTGGTTACGATCAAGAGGTCCGTAGTTCGAATCTTAGACATTACGCTACCGAAAACGTGACATCACTGCTAACACAAGCAATTTAGCTTAGCAGGAAGGGTTAGAGGGTATATTAGTAGTTTCGGTTTTCTATACTAATCTATACTAATATTTGCTGTGTTGGTTACCGGTGGGGTAGAACCTTAAATTAGTAATGCCAATGAACCCACCTGCCAATGGTTAAACCCCCACCAAGTCGCCTGTCTTTTTTTTACGTATTCTTTAAACATTAAATTACGTATTATTAAACTACAACATTATAAAAATTGCATACCTATTGCCTCAAACAGGTTTTATGGAAATTATTTTTTTAATTTTTAAACATTCAGGGGTTGATTCAGCCCCTGTGTCCACCAGCCAGGTCTGCAGCTTCGTGTTGGGGTATAACTGCAGAGTTGTGTGACAAGTTTTCAGCTTGCCTCAAGAATGTACTCAAAAAATCGTACTCGCTCGGATTATAGGGCAATTTCTTATCCAACTTACATTCTATGAGAATATACCCAGTTAACAGCAATAAGCACCCACTACTAAAATAAACGTAATGGAATGTGGGTGTGGATACAACTCTGGCTACCTCTTTAACGATATGATAGTCGCGTAATGCAGTTTTCAAGTCCCGCGTTAAGTTCAGCTAATTACTAACAAGTACTGCAGAGGTAATGCAGAGATCCTGCAGAGATACTGCAGGCTTTTATACTGAATTTTAATCTATACCTTTAAGCGGGGCGTGAAAAAGCATCTGATGAGGCCGTCAAGCTGAGTGCCACCATTGTAACATGATACGTGTCTGTAATGGTGACGCTCTTTTCAGGGACTTTGCCTTCAGCTTACCATCAGGCGAGGCGAAGTCAAATTGACGTGTCCTAAGTATATAAAAAAAAAAAAAAAACATCCATACTGCATAAACCCCTTTAGGGTACTTGCTATTGATATAGAATTATGAAAGCAAGGGTAAGGTCTCATAGCAATAGTAAAGGGAAAAGTTAGAAAAAGTAGTACCTACTCGCATTAAAAAAAATCGTTTGTCTGTCTGTCAACAGTATTTTCTCAAAGAAGCAGAGAATTCGTCCTCACACATCGCGTCTGGATACGGTGCGCACTGTGCGGTATGAAAGGAACTTCATCTCACGCACACTCAAGCTGTGGAATGAACTCCCTGCGGTGGTTTTCCCAAGCGACTACAATATGAGGTTCTTCAAGCAGGGCATTATAATGTTTCTTCAAGGTCGGCAGCGCGAGTGTGACACCCCTGGTGTTGTATACGTCCATAGGCCACGGTGACCGCTTCCCATCAGGTGTGCCGTGTGCTTGTCTGCCACCTAAGTGGTAAAAAAAATATCCAAAATCGTTGAAATGACTATCAAAATATATTCAGGTTCCTATAAAAGCTGTAAAAAAATTAAACTTCTTTGTGAACGACAGACGCATGCAGCACATACAGCGTATCCATTACTTGTTAAACTCCGATACGGATAAAGGGGACCCTTGAGAAGCCGCAATGAATTACGCGCATCTGCTGCGTGCGTCGACAGTTGTCGTATGCGGTCGGTTTACGCGGTGTCCTGCGTGAGCGACGAATACGACGCGACGCGACGCTGCGAACGCGACGAACGCGATCAAATCAACGGCCTACCCTACTTGCGTCCTATGTGACACTCTGCGACGAGACGCGACGTAACGCGTACTTGTTTTGAGCGCGACGACGCGACACTGCGAACTCGAGCAATATTGTACTGTACTTCTTCATGATTCGCGAAGTTATGACCAAAATCACGTAGGACATTTGTCGCGTGTAGCATCGCGTCGCATTACGTCGCATCGTATTGCGTCGCGTCGCGTCGTATTCGTCGCTCACGCAGGACACCGCGTTACGGAACGGAATCATACCTTTAGACTGTGACCTTTATTTAATATAGAACATTGCTAGCTACCAGCTCCCACACGGAAATGTAGCCATCAAAACATACCGTAAAAGAAATTCGTTTAAATAAACTCGGATCTTATAACTTTTTTATGTTTATGTTCTGTAGCAAGACATATAATCAGTGAATCGTACTCACGACGGTAGAACAAAGTTCCAGAAAGATTTAGCTCGCAAAATGAACCTCGTTTGTGTAATCAAATAGACGATACTTAGGAAAGTTGGCGCGAATATTATTTCACGAATCTTAGGTACGTTAGTAGCGACTCTATATTTATTTATTATCCACTAGCTTTTGCCCGCAGCCCCGCCCGCGTGGATGTCGGTTATCGCGGTCAAACATAGCCTATGTCCTTTCCCAAGGTCTAATCTACCCATGTACCAAATTTTTACTTACATTTCCTAAATAGCTTCGGAATTGTGTACATTTCGTAGGAGTTGTATACAATTCCTAGATTTCATACATTTTCGGTAACATATTATACAAATAGGTACCTACACTAAATAAGCTTTTAACGAACGGGAAATAAAATTGCATGTTACACTTTGCCGTGGGTCGCAAGTGTGTAATAAATCTAATGTACCTACGTAATACCCGTACACCGGTACGAAATATACATACAGTCCAATAAACATGAAAACGTAACCAAAAACTATATAGAAAAACCTTTTCCTATCTTTTGAATCTCATGAATATGTCAGACTAGTTAGAATAACACATCTTTTATGTGTCTAATACCTTGAAATTAAGGTCAGACAGCTATAGGATACGAAGGCTAGAGATATAGGATATGAAGGAAGGGGTGCGGACCCGTTGATCACCCGACTTTCATCCCTTGGAATATAAGTTGTAGATTCATCAACTTTAAAGGTACCCGTTGATCTCTCGGTGGTAGATCAAACAATATTAATTTATTTTTAAGGTGCCCGTTGGTCTACTGGTTACGTTTTAAGTTCGCTTGGAATAAAAGTTGTAGATTCATCTACTTTAAAGGTACCCGTTGATCTCTCGGTGGTAGATCAAACAATATTAATTTATTTTTAAGGTGCCCGTTGGTCTACTGGTTACGTTTTAAGTTCGCTTGGAATAAAAGTTGTAGATTCATCTACTTTAAAGGTACCCGTTGATCTCTCGGTGGTGTCCAAGTCATTCAGGGTTTGCGTTGAGAAAATACGGTCATGTGCGACAACGTTGAATGATTTTTTACGATGTTTTTTAGTCCCTCACAGGTGTGGGACTACGGTGTACCCATTTTTCCCCTAGAAAAAGGGGAGGGGGAAGGCGTATCGAGTTACCCACTACAGGTCTGGCGGCGTATCTTTCGGCGTATCATGCATCAATAGGATTTGACGTTTTTGACATTCGTTGACACCTGTCATATACCTACCTACCATTTGGCATTGTATTCTACAAAATACCGCGCGCGATAACCGCGGTAGCCTAGTGGTATGGGTAATGGACTGCTGAGACGAGGTCTCGGGTTCGATCCCAGGTTTTACCATGGCACACACCAATGACTTTTTCAATGCTTTTCGAAGTTATGTGTGTATTTATCGCAGGTTTATAAGTGCCCAGTTAATGGCAATAGGCTCGCCACCTATTACATTGGGACCTAAACATAAACGGCGAAATGTGGGTGCTAGCACCTCTGCCTACCCCTTCGGGGATATAGGCGTGAGTTTATGTTATTCTACAAAATGCCGGCCGACGAATTGTCACCTGTCTAGAGGGGCAGTGCCCACATCTGCCAGAATTTGCCAATATTACTACCATTACTACTAAAACTTATACCGCGGGACTTATTTATGTACCTATCTTGGACCTAAAATGTTCTCAAAATGTGCCCCTATACGTGTAGAACACGTTTCTTGGGCGTCTTTTGAGGTAGCACGTGGTGCTATGGCGGAGGAGCTCAAATTCATCAAGCATAGATTATTACAAATCAATCCGCTCGCTTGGGGCTCGTTTGTTTCGCAACTTAGGTCCAAGATATGTATCGCGAGGTATATCTAAATAACATTTCTTCAAACTCCACCGCTCTCAGGTAGTGTAAACATTCACACCGGATAAGGGCCAAATCGAGAGATATGGCCCTAGGTCGGCCGGGGTGCGAGGGATAAGGCTACGACAACCTCATCTCCGGCAATCGACGGCCCACCGACGGCGTGCGTTTTAGTCGGTTCGAGTCCGACATAACCTCCTCCTCCGGCTCCGGCGGGGGAGGTATCCGTGAGGATTTTTCGCACGATAAAAAAAAGGTAGTGTTAACATAAAACCTAGGTTATATAACTTGTTTACGAACCGTTAGAACGCTGGTTATATAAAAGTTTTCGAATGAAAGCTTTCTGACGACGCTAACTCGGTGAAAACTTACAGCTTAGTGGGTTCTAATGAAATTGTTCTAATACTCTTGTGGGCTTGAACTCTAATGAAATGTATTTTTTTTATACTACTTAAGTCGCAGACAAGCACACGGCCCTCTCGATGGTAAGAAGTTACCGTGGCCTATGGGCGAGTGCAATACCAGGGGAGTCACACTCGTGCTGTCGACCCTGTAAGAACAAAGAGATTCTGTGCCATCAGCGCAAAAGATAAGTAGGTCAAAGCCTTTGGTTTTCCCACTGACAGCACAAAACCTCTCCAGTGAGCTACCCTACTCACCGTCGGAAACACAACACGAGGTTATTAAGCCGCGGTCTTCTGTAGGGCGGAGGTACTTCCCCAGTCGGACTGCTCGATTGGGATGGATTTACCATCGTGTACCTCCTATAAACTTACTAGCCTATGTACGCGGCTCCGCCCGCGTGGATTTTGGTCTATTGATTAAGTATTATATCTACGGTTCTACTCAATTCATTGCAATCAAACAAACGTAAGATTTTAAGTCTGACTAAACCCTTTCTGATAAAAAAACTGTATTAAAATCTGTTGTGTAGTGCTTGCGTCCATCACAGACAAATAGAAGCGTCAGTAGCTTAGTGGTGAAGATGTCGGTCTTACGATTAAGGTCTTGGGTTGGAATTCTGGCCATCACACTACCGACGTGAACCCACTCCTAATACTAGCAATTTAGTTGGAGGGGTTAGTGGGAATATTAGTAATTTCGGTTACTAATATTGTTTAAAAAAAAGAGAAAATAAAGAGAGGTTGTCTAGAAGAAATAGCGCCTAGCGATAAGACCGCCGTTTGTATTACCACTTTGGTATTATTGTTGTTTTTGTTTTGTTGTATATTGTCCTAAAAATGGCGCAGTGAAGTTTGTTGCGCCGTTGCTTCTCCATTAGCACCTAGGAAGCGGTGGTAAACTTAGTGTTAAGGAGAATTTGACGTCAAAAAGCTGTAACAGTGTTGCACTATTTTGAAAATAAAGAATTGAATTTTGAATTGAATATTTTATTGTGTAAATAACTAACTCAAGTATTTTTTAAATATCTCTAGACACGACTACTTTACAATATATAATTATTTACAATTATATAATTATTTTAAATGTAAAAATCCCCGTTCATGATGACGTCATACTACATTAGATAATGTAGGTACTCCGTGATGACATTATTAATTAAAATTGCTCACGACACACGACACGTAAGTCGTACGAGTGTCGTCAGTGACCTATCTCTAAATACCACTCCCTCTGGGGACTGTAGGTGACGAAGCTATTTTAAAGGGAGTATCTTTTGATCAATCAATCAGTAATAATTAATCAATTAGCCTACTGCTGTCCACTGCTGGACATAGGCCTCTCCCAATATGCGCCACGTCATCTTTTGATCAATGCGATGTATTCATACATACATTAACTTATGCATGTAAATCCCCGGAGGGTTAGGCAGAGGTGAATAAACACCCACATTTCATCAATCATTGTATTAGGTCCCACGCAATAGAGAGTGAGCCTATTGCCTTATTCCGGGCACTATTGACTCGAGCCATGCATCTGAGGCTGAGGTTGCTCCGTCTCACAAAACATGGAGCGAATCAATCAATCAATCAATTAGCCTACTGCAGTCCACTGCTGGACATAGGCCTCCCCCAATGTGCGCCACGTTTGCCGATCCTCCGCCTTCCGCATCCAGTCCGTCCCAGCCACCTTTCGCAGGTCATCGGTCCATCTGGCTAGGGGATGTCCTACCCTCCGTTTTCCTACGCGCGGTCTCCACTCTAGGACTCGTTTGCTCCAACGGCCATCAGTCCTTCGGCAGATGTGGTCAGCCCACTGCCACTTCAGCTTGCTTATTCTGCGAGCTATGTCGGTAACTTTGGTTCTTTGTCGGATAACTTCGTGGATGCGAATATGAATTTCTTTCTATTTCTTGTTTCAGATACATTATATTTTGAATTTAAAGTACTTTTAAGATATGATTCCGTAGCCGACAGCATATGACAACTGCCGACGCACGCAGCACATGTGCGTAGTTCATTGCGGCTTCTGAATGGTCTCCTTTATTCGAATCGGAGTTTGACAAGTAATGGGTACGCTGTATCTGCTGCATGCATTTGTCGTTGTCGTATGGGGTCGGCTTTGGAATCTTACTTTTACATTAAATTCAAACAGTTGAATCGGAAATAGGATACTTCTCTTTACAAAATTACAAGGGTATTCGCCAAAATCGGATTATCGTTTGAAAGCAATCTTTTAACACGATCCGACTAATCCAAACTGATCGAAACTGATCCGTTCCGCACTAATTTAGTTTCACAGAAACTCCAATTGAATCTCCCGTTTTCATCAAAGTGCTATAGACTGGTTCAGTGAAAGGATACCCCTCCCACCTCCCCTCTGGAGCTGGCGGGGGCAGTTATGTCGGACTTAAACTTACAATACTCTCTTTTTAGGGTTCCGTAGCCAAATGGCAAAAAACGGAACCCTTATAGATTCGTCATGTCTGTCCGTCTGTCTGTCCGTCCGTATGTCACAGCCACTTCTCCGAAACTATGAGGCCTATGGTGTTGAAACTTGTTAAGTAGATGTATTCTGTGAACCGCATTCAGAATTTCAAACGAAAATAGAAAAAAAGGGGTTTAATTAAATTTTGGGGTCCCCATACTTAAAACTGAAACTCAAAATTTCTTTTTCATCAAACCCATACGTGTGGGGTATCTATAGACAGGTCTTTAAAAATGCTATTGAGGTTTCTAACCTCATTTTTTTCTAAACTGAATAGTTTGCGCGAGAGATACTTCCAAAGTGGAAAAATGTGTCCCCCCCCCCCTCTAACTTCTAAAATAAGAAAATGATAAATCTAAAAAAAATATATGATGTACATTGCCATGCAAACTTCCACTAAAAATTGGTTCGAACGAGATCCAGTCAGTAGTTTTTTTTAAATACGTCATAAACCGCAATTTTCGCCTTTGCTACTACGGAACCCTTCATGGGCGAGTCCGACTCGCATTTGGCCGATTTTATTTAGGTTCTTAACTATAGGTAAACAATCTTGTAGCGATTTTTAATAAAAACACACATTAAGCCAATAAACTAAAGGCTAACTAATTACTAACTACTTAATTACTAAAGAATAACTAAGTGTGACGCCCCTGGTGTTGCATACGTCCATAGGACCCCATATTGTAGTCGCTTGGGAAAACCACCGCGGGGAGTTCATTCCACAGCTTGAGTGTGCGAGGGATGAAGTGCCTTTCATCCGTCCCAATCGAGCAGTCAGACTGGGGAAGTACCTCCGCCCTACAGAATACCGCGGGTATAATAACCTCGTGTCGTGTTCCCGGCGGTGAGTAAGGTAGCCAGTGCTCACAGGAGAGGTTTTATGCTGTTAGTGGGAAGACCAAAGGCTTGTCCTTCTTATCTTCTGCGCTGACGGCACAGAATCTCACTGTTATTACAGGGTCGGCAGCACGAGTGTGACTCCCCTGGTCTTGCACTCGTTCGTAGGCCACGATAACCACTTTCCATCAGATCCGCCGTATGCTTCTAGATCTAAGTGGCTGATTAACAAATCAGCCCTCTCCCTTAGTCGCCTTGTACGACATTGCATGGGAAGAGATGGGGTGGCCCGAATTCTACTCTGCTGGGAACCACGCGGCTAGATGGATCAAAATAAGAAACAATTTCGCTTTATATAAAACCAGCTGTCGGTACAATACTCTATTGAATTTATTATATTACGTGACAAGTACCTACCTGTCTGCTTACACGCTGATGTGGCGAGCGTGTAGATACGCTATCAGTACTTTCATTAACTAAGTGCATAAGTTATGAAAAGCCTTATCGCTGATAAAATGATACCTAACAGCTTTTTTATTTTCATGTCTGTGAATACTGCATAGGTATGTTAGGACTTACTTTGTTGAATGTTGCATTTTTTGCCTTTTTCCCGACTACGGCAAAGCAAAAGGAGGGTTATGATTTTGATAGACTATGTATGTTCATCTGTGCTCTCATAATTTCTCAACTACTTATGAGAACTGCATGGACATACGAGGTATCATTAATGTGGTGCCCTCTAGTGGTCATTAAGTATTGGTTTAAAAGTGAATCCCACTAATATTATAAACGCGAAAGTTTGTAAGTATGTGACGATGTATGTGAAGACTAGCTGTTGCCCGCGGCACCGCCCGCGTGGAGTTCTGACCCCGTCATCGCTGATAATATAGCCTATGTGTTATTCTGATGTATCCATATCTACAATATTATAAATGCGAAAGTAACTCTGTCTGTCTGTCTGTTATGCTTTTACGCATATAACACTGTACCGATTTTGATGTAATTCGGTACAAAGGTTTGGTACAAGACCTTGGAAAAAGCTATGTTTGGTCGCGATAACCGACATCCACGCGGGCGGAGTCGCGGGCAACATCTAGTAAGCTATATTACTGGAAAGGTTCATTATAATCTATTCAGTAGTTTTTACGTGAAAGAGTAACAAACATCCTCACATACATACATCCTTACATACTCACAAACTTTCACGTTTATAATATTAATAGGCTCGCCCTTTATTACACGGGATTGAAAATTATAGTTGGCGAAATACACCTCTACCTTCCCCCTTCGGGAATTTTAAAGGCGTGAACGTGTGAATGTATATATCTTAAAACAGGTTCACCTTTGTTTGACCAAAAAACGTATGACAAAACATCATTGACAACATTGATATCAATGATTGACAAACAACGTTTGAAAAACTAATCATTTGACAAACTTTCATTTTGCAAGCATATTACTTTAAAAATAATCATTTTTTGACATAATACACGTTTCGCAAATGTATTACTTAAAAAAACATTTCGATTGCAAAAATTTTATTTTAAAAATTTAATGTTCATTGGCAAAATAAAGTTCTGCATGGTTATAAAAAAAAATAAGCTTCGCTCCGCTCCGCTCGCGCATTAGCCTTCTAACCTAATCTATCCAAGTTGGAATGGGCAGCTTTCTTAATAATCTATCACTAACTGTCTGTTTGTCAACTAACATGTTTTTAAAATAGTCCAAAGGAGAAACGACTGTCGGAGAACGGTTGCAGAATCATTTGTAAAATGATGTTTTATAATGAATTTTTCCAAATAAATATTTTGTCTAATGAGTAGTTTATTAAACAATAGTTTGTCAAATGATACATTTATCAAGTATAATTTTGTCAAACGTTGTTTGTCAAATGAAAATTTGTCTATCGTTTTTTGTCAAATGATAAGACACCCTTAAAACAATAATTTGTAAAGTAAGTAGGTAGCCCGTATCATCGCCCACCAGCATACACTAAATCAGAGCAACTTGCTCCAACAACATGTTGTTTAGGAGTTATTCGTTTGTGAACTGTAAACTCGCAAGTGAGAACGATTTAACTTTGTATAATGTTCTCAATGAGATACTTAAAACTTTTGTTTTGAACCTACGCTTAACATCTCTAAAGATAATTAAGCTTTAATTATTCAACTCCTGTCCGCGTGGTGACGGTGAAATAATACAAGTATCACCACCCCATCTCATCCGAAGGGTGTCGTAAGAGGCGACTGACGGAACAATACGCAGACGACATCACTGCGAGAGAAGGAACACTCGAAATAAAACCCTGTACCAACCCGTCTGGTCACCGTGGAAACAGTAGGCCAAAACCTCCCAACATTGGGAGTGGTTTATCCAGCAGTGGGCTGGGATAGGCTAATTGATTGCTTGATATTATACTAGCTGCAGGCTGATCTCCCAACTATGCCCGTAACCAAAAAATTGGTATCCCGAAAATATCACTGCGAGTGCTTGACCAGCAACAATGTACATTTTTTTGTAGCTTTTGACATAAATTACAAGGGTTAGCAAAGCTAGCCAAGTTGGTCTTAAGATGGGTGGCTATTTTTAAGAGCCGTTGGAGGTCATAAGAATATTCAATTCAAATATTCAAATTTATTTATTTGCAAGAATATGGTACATAAGGTCTTACATTAATGTTTTGTTACTACATATCCTGCCATATACGGCGTGCAAATTATTATTTATATGATGTAGTACATACATAATATGTGTATGTAGGTAATATTATATAGTGTGACACGCAGTCATTGACAATAGTTGCTGTTATTCCAAATAACATTAGGAAAAGCACACGCCAAAAATAGTAACCTAGTTTTATACAAAATAATAATATTATTAGACATTAAAATACTATTTTAAATATTCTATAATAACCTACCCAGATTCTTCTAGGTATTCCTTAATTGAATATCTATGGCAGTCGTTACGGGTATTTGGAGCCCTATGCCAGTACATATCCGAACCAGGGCAAACAACTATTTCCTCGCAGCTTCTCCGTGATTGGTGCTACTTTCAAACTCCATCTAATATATATTAATTCCTAATCCTATCCACTCTTGTCACGCCACACATCCATCTCAATATTCGCATTTCAGCCACGTGTCTAACATCTAGTATTCAATAATAAAATTTTATTCTAGACCAAATATTTTATTCATTTTCCTTAGGGAATGTACGGTCCGAAGTATGACCATTATAATATTCTAAACGCGTCTAACCCGAAATCTATTTGTCATACATTCACGACCTTTCCCACGGGGTTAGGTAGAGACCATAACCGCTTATTTACATCTATAAGGTGTCGTAACAAGCTTCTTTCACCATCATTAAACTTTTGAGGTAAAACAGAAAGAAAATGTGGGGCGAAAAAGGAATTTTGTTTGAAAAATTTGGTGGGCGATTGCGGAAAAATCCTATATTTACGAGTTTTCGATTTTTTTATAGTCTATTTGCTAAGGAATATACAATTAAGAAGAATGGGCTATGGGAAAAATAAATTTCCGTGGCACATCCAGGTGGGCTATGCAGGACCACGGGCAATAAAGGTTTCAGAGTTTATTGATTATAAACGAACAAATCTTTCTTCTTTATTCATAAGTAGCTGTTGCTCGCGGCTCCGCCCGTGTGGAATTCTGATCCTGTTTATCGATAATGCAGCTTTCTAATGGCAAAAGATTTTTTGAAATCGGTCAAGTAGTATTCGAAGTTTTTCGTTACATACAACAATACAAATCTTTCCTCTTTATAATTATTAGTATAGATGAACAGAATATGTACCTATTTAAGTACCTACTGTCAGTTGAGAATAAATCTCAATTCAATCAGTTTTCGTTCTATGATCGATAGATTACGAGAATTCACCTTCAGATACCAAACTTACACCTCACGGGAATTCAATATTGTCACTAAAAGTTCAATCAAAGCTTCAAGGCCAGCGAATTCCCATGCGTCCACCGTCTAAACCAATTCCCATACTTCCCATCTATCAATACTATTATATAATAATTGTAAAGTGGTCGTGTCTGTACATTGGAGACATAAAAAAAATGCTTGCGTTGTATTAACAATACTGAACACAATTTTTTTATTAGAATTCTTGTCTATTTTTTTGTTATATCACTTATGTGGCTAACAAGCACACAGCCCACCTGATGGAAAGTGGTTTCCGTGGTCTATGGACGTTTGCAAGATCAGGGGAGTCACACTCGTACTGCCGAGCATGTAAGAGCAGAGAGATTCTGTGCTGTGAGCGCAGAAGACATGCCTTTGGTCTTCCCACTGATAGCACTAAACTTCTCCAGTGAGTTCTGGCTACCCTACTTACCGCCGGGAACACAACACTGTTTATTCGCGGTGGACGCAAAAAGTACTGAACGAATTTTGATGCGGTTTTTGTTTTGTTCAAAAGGTTTTTATATAGGACACGTCAATTTGACTTCACCTCGCCGGCAAAGGCAAAGTCTCGGAAATGAGGGTCACCATTATAGACACGTGCCATGTTACAATGGTGGCACTCAGCTTGACGGCCTCATCAGCCCTACCATCTTTTTTAAATCGCAATTGGTTGACTAGAACCGGAGATATGCCCAAAAATAGCAATAACCAATATCTACGTAGACGGAGTCACGGCAAAGACTAGTCCGTTACAAGGCTCATAAACGTCTGCCAAACTATCGATCCATGGTGTCACATGGCGAAAGGTCGCCTTCCAACCTTGACTCACAATATCTAGCCACCTCACAAGACAACGTGGTCCCTTGGGAAATTACGTGTCAGGGCTGACTTGGCTATCAAAAATCAATGTTTCTGAAATATTAGATTTGAATTTTGAGATTTGTAGTTTTTGGTGGTATACATTTTTATAACTTTTTTTATATGCCACTTAGGTAGCAGACAAGCATACGGCGCACCTGATGAGAAGTGGTTACCCTGGCCTATGGACGTATGCAACACCAGGGGCGTCGCATTCGCGTTTCCGACCCTTAAGAAACCTTCTAATGCCCTTCTTGAAGAACCTCATATTGTAGTCGCTTGGGAAAACCACCGCAGGCAGTTCATTCCACAGCTTGAGCTGTTTTCCAGGGTGCCAGATTGAAATAAATAATATTGTATGACAGGACTGTGCTAGACTCAAAGTCTGCATAGATTGATACAAGCAAAGCAAGTTAAGCTTGCTTGTGTTGGGATCTAGGATGCGAATAAATATGCTAAGATACATTTTTTTGTAATCAAAAGCCTAATTCCTCTAAGCCAAACCCCCTTCTGTAGTCGGACGAAAAATCGTTAAGACTTGGAAGTCCTTACCAGTTCACGTTATTTCCCTCCTACAGTCCCGGGTGCTTTAAGCTGGGCATGAAAAAGCATCTAAAGAGGCCGTCAAGCTGAGAGCCACCATTGTAACATGGTACGTGTCTGTAATGGTGACCCTCTTTTCAGAGACATTGCCTTCAGCTTACTATCAGGCGAAGCGAAGTCAAATTGACGTATCCTATATAAAATAAAATCGGCCAAGTGCGAGTCGGACTCGCCCATGAAGGGTTCCGTAGTAGCAAAGGCGAAAATTGCGGTTTATGACGTATAAAAAAAAACTACTGACTGGATCTCGTTCGAACCAATTTTTAGTGGTAGTTTGCATGGTACTTTGCATCATATATTTTTTTTAGATTTATCATTCTCTTATTTTAGAAGTTAGAGGGGGGGGGGGGGGGACACATTTTTCCACTTTGGAAGTGTCTTTCGTACAAACTATTCAGTTTAGAAAAAAAATATGTTAGAAACCTCAATAGCATTTTTAAAGACCTATCTATAGATAACCCACACGTAAGGGTTTGATGAAAAAAAAAATTTGAGTTTCAGTTCTAAGTATGGGGACCCCCAAAATTTAATGCTTTTTTATTTTTGTGTGAAATTCTTAATGCGGTTCACAGAATACATCCTCTTACCAAGTTTCAACAGCACAGGCCTTATAGTTTCGGAGAAAAGTGGCTGTGACATACGGACGGACAGACAGACAGACAGACAGACGGACGGACAGACATGACGAATCTATAAGGGTTCCGTTTTTTGCCATTAGGCTACGGAACCCTAAAAAACCAAACCCCCTTCTGTCGTCGAACGAAAAATCGTAAGGTTAGGTACTCATTACCGGTACATGGTGGATAGTCCACCCAAACGCACATAAAATCATTCGACAGCCTCTGCGTAGCTGTAGAGCAATAGAATGAATATAAATTAGTCTGCGTGTTTCTATCTATAAGGCCCCTTTTACCTAAGCAGATGCATCTGCAGACGTCGGCAGATTAATCCGCAGATTGTCCGTCAGACGTGTGGACACTCCGCACTCGCTCGCACTGAATGCCTTTAATCCGTGCCACAAAAACTGACTAACCGACAACAAACGGATACTTGGTGAGGTTTTAGACTACTCCCCCCCTAGCGAAAATCACGAGTATTTTTTATTTATTGTTTAATGCTAGAAAATTAAGGATTGTGACAGAAAATTGCACTTTATGTGAAAAAATAAATACATGTGATATCTCACTATACCCCCCCCCCCCCTGGTGATTCTTCGTGATTTTTTCTGGACCCCCGTCCCCCCAGTTGAGCCTCATGTCATTAATGGACAGCCCTCAAGCATATCACACCTTCTACACGTCAGCGTATGCGTCTGCGGATGACATCTGCAGATGCATCTGTCTAGGTGTAGAGGAGGGTATTATGTATGTATTTAATTTATAAAAAAATATGCCTATCTGCATTCTAGACATCCATAACATAAGCCATATTTACTATAGGTCTCGATAGTGTTACGTAGAATGATGTACAATAATTATTTACTACTAGCCGTTACCAGCGGCTCGGCTACCGCATGGATGTCAGTTATCGCGAAAAAACAGAACCTGTGTGCTTCCCAAGTTCTAGTCCATCTCTGTGCAAAATTTCATCAAGATTGGTTCAGTGGTTTAGGCGTGAAAGCGTAACAGACAGGTAAAGTGACTTTCGCATTTATAATTTATTAGCTGACCCCGCGAACTTCGTACCGCCTTTTTTTAAAAATTTTCTCGCCGTAAGAACCATCCTCGTACTTCAGGGAATATTCTAAAAAAAGAATTAGCGAAATCGGTTCAGCCGTTCTCGAGATTTGCGCTTAGCAACACATTTAGGGATTCATTTTTATATAACAGAAGAAGATAGATTTATAGATTAAGTAAAAGATTAGGTATAATATTGGTATAGTTGAAAAACAGAACAATACCTAGAATAAATTAGCTTTTGGCACTGCATTGTTTGGTATAAACTCTATTATGACGGCACAAAGGATGGAATCAGTTTCTATCAACGGTCAATCCGGATAAGGATCTCATTGTTTGTGACTGTGTATTTGGATGATATTAGGGTGACTATGATACTGATATTTGTTGGAGTGTAAGGTTCTTCATAACAATATTGATTATCGCTCAGCATCGTGAGCGTATTATCGGTTAGAACTCTTCGATAAAACAACATTCACATTGATAGACTGTCTTATTTGCATATTTTACACTTTAGGAATCAAACGTTACACATAGAAACAAACTCAACTTAAGAGCCAATAGGTTAGCACGCGAGCGCCTCTTGCAATGGTTGGCTCTCGACTGCCCGAGTCGCCTTGACAGACGTAATTACCCCTTTCGGATAGGGGCACCCGCTCTTAAATAAAACTACCCTCAAAATGAAATAAAAATCAAATAAAGCTAGATTACTATTTTGATTCACAAAACACTCTTACCCGACTAAATTAAAAGTAGGGCTAAACATAAAGCTCTAAATATATTAGGCGCCGACCTAAGTGTATTAGGAGATCGTCAGAGTCTCCTCCATAAATCCGTAGGTGTACTAGCTTGTGTTTCCTCTTCCTACAGTCCCGGGTCCAGGTTAAGGGCAGGCCACGTGAAACAGGGCTTGAACCGAGAGCAAATTCTTACAGAAAATGTATGACATTAGCAATGACCCGGGGTCGTTTTGAAAGTTTGAGTTTCAAAACGACCCCGGGTCATTGCTATGATAGCTATTATGTTTAATAAAAATTAAGTTTAAAACTAGAACCCGACTAGTTACTGACAAATCACGCCCTAAAACGTATTAAACAAGAAAATATCAAGAATAGCCGTGGTCGTATGCCACTTTTCCCTAGAATGTATTGTTTTGTTAGAGTAAGTGGCATACGACCACGGCTATTCTTGATACATTATTGATAACACACTTGTACTTTTCCACAATATTTATTGTTCTCCTAACCGGTTTCACCTCACGGCATTCTCAAAGGATATTCTTGATAGGCTATTCTTGATATTTTCTTGTTTAATACGTTTTAGGGCGTGATTTTGCCATAGTTGGGTTTTAGTTTTAACTTAATTTTTATTTATATTATTTTGGAGCAAGTAACACCCAATAATTTATACATATATGAAATGTGCTAATTGAGCCCTTTAATTTGATACCAAACACGGTCTATTTTTCTCAAGTTTATTTTTAGCGCAGTACTTTATGACCGCTAGAGGTCGCCACATTGAAGTCAGTGACAAGTTATATAGCCTATAACCAGCGGACGATCAAGACGCTTTTCACGATACCTCAATTGCCCAGTTCTACTAATACATACATACATACCTACATAGCCTGTCAAAATCATAACCCTCCTTGGCTTCGCCGTAGTCGGGTAAAAACTAAAACCCGACTACTGAAAATTCGTGCTATAAAAAGTAATAAACAAGAAACTTTCGGATTAGCGAGTTGATGAATCACTCAAATATTATTAAGGCTGGCCGTGGTCGTGTGCCACTTTTCCCTAAAATGTATTGTTTGGTTGTAGTACCTAAGTGGCAAGGCTCACCTGATGGCAAGTGGTTACCATGGCCTATGGACGAGTACAATACCAGGGGCGTCACACTCGCGCTGCCAACCCTGAAGAAACCTTATAATGCCCTCTTGAAGAACCCCATATCGTAGTCGCTTGGGAAAACCACCGCAGGGAGTTTATCCAAAAGTCATGGTCTCCCTAATCCAGCCAGACCCTGACGTCACAGATAAACACCGAACAACCAGATTGTGAATGAAACAGATAAGGTATCGATTGTCACACAGGTTCGCTCGCTAAGTGTTTAATATTTACGCACCATGTTTGTTCAGACTTGTAGGCATTATGTTAGTCATAGTGTAAGTGAAGGACATGTCCTATATTGTATGTATGACATTGAGAACAGTGGCTTTACCGTAAACTCGTAAAACAATGTCACTTTGTAATGTCATTTGCCGTTGGTAGAATGACAGCAGTTCAATTATTGACCTGTTTTAAGAGTTCATGTTATGGGCCCAGCCTTCCTCTGTGGCGCTGCGGTAGTGAACGCGATGGCTACGCAGGAGGCGCGGGTTCGATCCTCGCTCAGCGCAAATATTTTCATACATGAATATGGGTATTTGCATTAGCCTGGTCGTCTGCTTCAGAGAGCACGTTAAGTCGTCGGTCACGGTTGCCATACGAATCCGTCCCCTTTGAGCGCGGGCCTGGGGGTGACGGGTGGAGCCACCTGTCACCCTAGTAGAAGCAGGCTGTGGCGGCGGGGCGCATTGCGTGCCTCCCCATACCCGGAGGCGAGTTGGGGACTTTTTGGTTCCCACAGCGGAAGAGGGCCAGATCGAGGATATGGCAGGGGTGCGAGGGATATGGCTACGACAATCTAACCTGGCAACACACACCTGGCAACGCGCCACAGACGGCGTGCGTTTTAGTCGGTTCGAGTCCGACATAACCTCCTCCGGGGGATTGGGGATTTGTCGCACGATAAAAAAAAAAGCCCTACGAACATCTATGGCAGTCGTTACGGGTAGTAGGGAGCTCTAAAAAGTCCAAAGACAACGGTCTTGCTGCAAAGCTTCGATATCGCCTAATGTTAACATTGGGTTGTGGAGTTCAGATGGCAATCGCTTCAGCCGCCTTCGAGGTCTAACCAAATCCGTAGTTAAGACTGGTAAAACGGACCCCAGACTCCGAGCTGAACAGCTTCGGATGCGACTGGGAATTAACGCTAGGATGAAGAGAAGAGTAACGGTAATACTATTCCGTACTCTCGTTACATTTTTCGTGCTACTTATCACGTCATAACAGACAAAAATTACCTCTCTTTAAACCTTCTTGGATCACCTATAAATAACCGGCACCTACCGCCCGCTGGGCCGGAACGTTCACACTCCATTACCTCTCAGTCGACGTCTAAATAGGAACGATCTGCCCGTGTCTGAGTAGTTTAGAGGATTTGTGAAGGTCCTTACGTATCTATACTAATATTATAAATGCGAAAGTAACTCTGTCTGTCTGTATGTCTGTCTGTTAGGCTTTCACGCCTAAACCACAAAACCGATTTTGATAAAATTTGGTATAGAGATAGAGTAGACCTTGAGAAAGGACATAGGATATGTTTCATCGCGATAACCGACATCCACGCGGGTAGAGCTGCGGACAAAAGCTAGTTTACTATATCATTTTGATATTCATGGTATCAGGTCAGTAATACGTTCTTTTTATATCACTTAGGTGGCAGAAAAGCAAACAGTCCACCTAATGGAAAGTGGTTACCGCCTATAGACGTATGCAACATTAGGGGCGTCACACTCGCGTTGCCAAACCCCGTAAGAACCTTCTAATGCCCATATTGAAGAACCCCAAACTGTAGTCGCTTGGAAAACCCACAGTAGGGAGTTCTTTTTATATCACATAGATGGCAGCACAAACAAGAAATTCTTGCCATGCGTCGCATGTAGTGGTTAACGTTGCCTGTGGATGTGTGGAACACTATGGGATGGGCGTTAGGTACACTTTTACTGCCGATCCTGTAGAAATCTTGTAATGGTCTTTTCGAAGAACCTCATATTATAATCGCTTGGGAAAATCACAGCTGGAAGTTTATTCCACAGCTTGAGTATGCGTGGGATGAAGTTCCTTTCATACCGCACAGTGCGCACCGTTTCCGGACGCAATGTGTGAGGATGAATTCCCTGCTCGTGGCGAGAGGTGCAATGATAGAATGTAGCTGTGGAAGTTCCTTTCATACCGCACAGTACGCACCGTTTTAGTTTGAAATATGTGTAGCGAGTGTTATATAAAACTAACGTTGCTTTGCAGTATTTGCACAATTTATAGCAATGGAGCAGAGAATTTAAATGCACGTTCGTATAGGATTAAAGTAACGAATTTATGGAGGGAACGTGTGCTGTGGAAGTACCTACGGGAGGTTGAGCAATGCGTTTTTACGGGGTTAACCTGGTTCTGTGTACGGTTCCGTAGCCAAATGGCAAAAAACTGTACCCATAAAGATTCGTCATTACTGTCTGTCCGTCCGTATGTCACAGTCACTTTTCTCCGAAATTATAAGGCCTATGGTGTTGAAACTTGGTAATTAAATGTATTATGTAAACCGCATTAAGGATTTCACACAAAAATAGAAGAAAAAGCATTAAATTTTGGGGGTCCCCATAATTAGAACTGAAACTCAAAAAAGTTTTTCAATAAACCCATACGGTCTTTAAAATGCTATTGAGATTTCCAACATAATTTTTTTTCTAAACTTAATAATTTGCGCGAGAGACACTTCCAAAGTGGAAAAATGCCCCCCCTCCCCCCTAAAACTAATTAAGTAACTTCTAAAATAAGAGAATGATAAATCTAAAAAAAATATATGATCTACATTGCCATGCAAACTTCCACCGAAAATTGGTTTGAACGAGATCCAGTAAGTAGTTTTCTTTTAATACGTCTTAAACCGCAATTTTCGCCTTTGCTGGTACGGAACCCTTCATGGGCGAGTCCGACTCGCACTTGGCTGGTTTTATTTACATAAGACATGTCAATATGACTTCCCCTCGCCTGATGGTATGCTGAAGGTAAATTCCCAAGAAAGAGGGGCACCATAACAGACACTATGTTACAATGGTGGTCCTCAGCTTGAAGGTCTCATTTTGATTATTCCAAATGGAATTTATATCGTAATAATAATTTCTCTGATCACACCCACGTAACAAGAGTACTCTCCTAGGACCAAGCATCTCATATAACCACGGCAATTGACCTTTTGTGAATGGCTATACGAGGCTCTTCCATCTTAACGATACGAGGCCGTACCTAAATGACTCCACTAATAATATTGGACAAGGAAAACGAAAAATACCTACAATACGTGAAGCGAAAAGTTCGGATTCGTTTTTGAGAATATTGGACGTAAGGCTTTTGTATAACCCTTTCTTATATTAGAAAACTCATAGATGACGGGAGTTTCGAACTGGCGTCGCCGCGATATCGCCCAAGAGTCTCGACTTCTCCCTAGAAAGTATTGTTAGAGTAAGTGGCATACGACCACGGCTATTCTTGATATTTTCTTATTTATTGATATGGGCGTGATTTTGCAGTAGTCGGGTTTTAGTTTTAAACTTAATTTTTATTTATATTATTTTGGGGCAAGCAACACCCAATAATTTATACATATTTGAAATGTGCTTATTGAGCCATTTCATTTGATACCAAAAACGGTCTATTTATCTCAAGTTTATTTTTTAACGCAGTACTTTATGACCGCTAGTGGGCGCCATTAGAATCAGTGACAGGTCATATAGCCTATAACCAGCGGACGATCAAGACGCTTCTAACGATGCCTTAATTGTCCAGTTCTAATATGTAGTTAAAGAGCTAAGAGGGAACAAACGAACATACATACATACATAGCCTGTCAAAATCATAACCCTCGTTTGGCTTCGCCGTAGTCGGGTAAAAATATTTTTTCAATTCGAAACAGTAATTCCTAGGATTAGCGCTTCAAACAAACAAACTCTTCAGCTTTATAATATTAGTGTATAGATTTATGAATGTCTTATCTTTTTCAATGAAAATAGTACTTACGTCAATTTTGTTGTTAAACCGTTGTTTTGTGCCTTTCTTTGTCATATCAAAACAGTGTGGGGTAAGAAACAGTGACGTAAATGCCTATTAACCTGTCAAATACATAAACTTTAGCTGCCGTTTATGACAAAATAATACCAATGGAGGGAGAAGTTAACCGTTTTGTGTCCTTTTAATACGATTTTGATATATTCTATGTGTGACAGCCTCCGTGGCGTAGCGGTAGTGAACGCGACCGCTACGCAGGAGGCGCGGGTTCGATCCCCGCTCAGTGCAAATATTTGTGTGAATGAAATATGAGTTTGCATTGGTCTGGTCGTGCCTCGGAGAGCACGTTAAGCCGTCGGTCTCGGTTTCCATAAGAACATCTATGGCAGTCGTTACGGGTAGTTGGAGCCCTAAAAAATCCAAAAACAACAGTCTAACTGCAAAGCTTCGATATCGCCTAATGTTAACATTGGATTGTGGAGGTCAGATGACAATCGCTTCACGGAAAATATTGAGGTCTAGCCAAATCCGTAGTTAAGGCTGGTAAAGCGGACCCCAGACTACGAGCTGAAAGCTTCGGATGCGACTGGGAATTAACGCTAAGGGGAAGATGATATTCTATGTGTGGGTCTCCGGTGGAGAATATTACCATCCCATTTATTCCTGTGGGTGTCGTAGAAGGGGACTAAGGGATAGGGCTGTTCTCCTGCCGACAGTAAATATATAGCCTGGATAACAAAGTGGGCTCAAGACGGCAAACGACTCGTCCTATCCCTTAGTCGCCTTCTACAACACCCACAGGAAGAGATGGGGTGGCCCTATTCTAGGGGAGACTGGGGTCAATTGGAACGTTTTCGACAAAATCGAGTATTGTACCCTCATTTTATAATGAACTAGCTTCCGCCCGCGGCTTCGCCCGCGTGGTGTGTTGATAAAAAGCAGCCTATATGTTAATCCAGGGTATAACCTATATACATACCAAAGGGGATTGGGTAATCTAGTATGGACAGTGGCGTTCTTAATTTTTTCAGCGGCCATAATTAATTTTGATACCACTTCATTGCACTGTGTTAAACACACGTACAAATGTCATTATTTTCATTGTAAGTAATATCGGAGCTGCGATATACAGGGTGGAACATTTCGACTTTACCTTGAAGGAAAGTACCCTCATACTAAAGATAGTGAATTTTACTTAAAGGAAACTTTACCTTATTTTTTAAAAGAAACAAAACTGCATTCAAAGACTTTTGAAAATGCCACACCCGGTAGTCGAACCGACTAATATTTTACAAAACCTTCTTTTTCATGGACTTCCTTTTATTTAATTTACCAAGTTTGTTAGAGAGATTTGATCCCTATGATCGACCCTATCGATTGATGTAATAAAAATACAGGGTGTTATTTTTTCGAATTGTAGTCGGTTCGATTATAAGGCGTGGCAAACGATTTTTCAGCATTCCTTAAATGCAGTGCTGTTTATTTTTAAAAAACACACTAAACTGTATTCAAAGTTTTCTGAAAATGCCACACACGGTAGTCGAACCGGGTACGAGTACCTACTCTTACTACCGGAGATAGTTAATTTCATTCAAATGAAACACTCTTTTATTTAAAAAAGAATACAAAGCTGCATTTAAGGAATTTCGAAAGATCGCTTGCCACGCCCTGTAATCGAACCGACTAAAATTCTAAAAAATAACACCCTATATTTTTATTGCATCAATCGATAGGATTGATCATAAGGATCTAATCTCTCTAACAAACTTGGTAAATTAAATGAAAGGAAATCCTTGAAATAGAAGATTTAGAAAGATTTTATTCGGTTCGACTACTAGGTGTGGCATTTTCAGAAAACTTTGAATACAGTTTAGTGTGTTTTTGAAAAAGAAACAGCCCTGCATTGAAGGAATGCTGAAAAATCATTTTCCACGCCTCATAATCGAACCGACTACAATTTGAAAAAATAACACTCTGTATTTTTATTGCATCAATCGATAGGGTCAATTATAAGGATCAAATCTCTTTAACAAACTTGGTAAATTAAATAGAAGGAAATCCATGAAATAGAAGATTTAGAAAGATTTTAGTCGGTTCGACTATCGGGTGTGGCATTTTCGGAAAACTTTGAATACAGTTTAGTATGTTTAAAAAAAGAAATAGAACTGCATTTAAGGAATGCTGAAAAATCGTTTGCCCCGCCCTATAATCGAACAATTCGAAAAAATAACACCCTATATTTTTATTGCATCAATCGATAGGGTCGATCATAAGGATCAAATCTCTCTAACAAACTTGGTAAATTAAATAAAAGGAAATCCATGAAATAGAAGATTTAAGAAGATTTAGGAAGATTTTAGTCGGTTCGACTACCGGGTGTGGCATTTTCAGAAAACTTTGCATACAGTTTAGTATGTTTTTAAAAAAGAAACAGAAGTGCATTTAAGGAATGCTGAAAACTCGTTTACCACGCCTTATAATCGAACCGACTACAATTCGAAAAAATAACACCCTGTATTTTTATTACATCAATCTATAGGGTCGATCATAAGGTTCAAATCTCTCTAACAAACTTGGTAAATTAAGTAAAAGGAAATCTATGAAATAGAAGGTTATAGGAAGATTTTAGTCGGATCGACTACCGGGTGTGGCATTTTCAGAAAACTATGAATGCAGTTTTGATTCTTTTTAAAAATAAGGGAATGTTTCTTTTCAGTGGAATTCGCTATCTTCAGTATTTAGAGTACTTCTATCTAAGTAAAGTTGAAAAATACCACCCTGTATAGCTAAGTCCCGATATAGTTTAGAGAAGTTTGTCCATAGTAACTTTTGATCACTTTATACTGTACTTTCATATTATACCAATTTCATTAATGGCCGCTCAATTCCGACACGACGCCAACATTACCCAACCCCCTTTCAACCAAATCGGTCCAGCCGTTTATGCGTGAAAGAGTAACAAACATCCACACATCCACACATCCATTCTCACAAACTTTCACATTTATAATATTAAGTAGGATTGGTTTCTAGAATGGTTTCAGTTATGGCCAAGTTATCAAACAAAACAAAAACATGAAAAATACTTTGGGTGTCAAAAAACCAATATAGTCACATAAAAATGTCCACCGGGCTAGTAGCCGCGATATGCATAGCACTACAGGTTCGCATAAGTTTACCGGTCCTTTCCACCCTCAGGACCCCACCGCTGAGCTTAACCGTCTCGAAGTTATATTTTGACTTGTTTCAATTGACCCGCGTTTCTATTGACCCCAGTCTCCCCTACTCCACAGGCTAAAACCGGTCCACCATTCTCGGGATAAAAAGATACATGTTATTCGGACTATAAGCTATCTCTGTATCAAATTTCAACCAGATGCATTCAGTAGTTTGAGCGTTATTAAGTACATAATAAGTGTCAAATGTGGGGGAGGGCGCCACCTATGCCAGGGGAGGGCGCCACCTATGCCAGGGGAGGGCGCCACCTATGCCACTGTTGACATCGGCTCTGTGTTGATTTATTATTTAAAAATCTATAAAAGCGAATTAAACCGTACAATAGTATTAAACCAGTGCAGTTGCCTGTGGAACACCTGAACAATTGTTATCAACTTTGTAATATACCTGTGGGACGAGAAATATACAAATATCTTATGACAACGGATTCGTCAAAAGTTGTTGTTAAAGAGAATTGCGAATGTGGAATACCGATAGATACAACAATAATACAGGTCAGTGGATACTGGTACAAATCTATGAAGTGATTCGCACAGTTTGAGACATATTTAATAAAAATATAACCAATTTACCAACGTAAAATTCACTAGTTACCCACATCGTAGTGAAAATAAAAAAGAAATCATTTGATGCTAATTTGAAACACCGCCATCTAGCGGCGAGTAGAAAAACTGTTTGGTTTAACTTTCTGACACAAGAGGTCGTCGCTTGAACCATAACAATGGAAGCTATTATGAAAGCTTTGGAAAATATTCAAAACGAGCTGGCACAGCAGAAACAAGATATGAAAAATATGGAACACAGTATGGGGTGGCAATGTGTAGGATAATTGCCCCCTTTTTCGCGAGGTGGAGTACAATTACGATGAATACGTGGAGTGCGTATCGATCCAACTTGTCTATCCGAAGCAATCCCTAAGGAACAATATGGGCACACTACAACACTTAGGTACACGGGTAAAGAGAAGTCACTTACCGCGCGCTGCTCTTCTGGTGATTTGTTGGTGGCCACCAACTGGTCCAGGTGTCGGGATGCTTGTAACACTTGCACTGTAATATGCTCGTGATGCGGTGAGCTGCTCAGACCTCTGAGTAGTAGGGATGTCGAAGCGAGACTGGTGCGGTCGAGAGGTGGCGCGCGCGGCACTGCCAATCTCTCTTTCTCGAAATACCCGCATACCATGTCGTCGCAAGTACCCTCATATTCCATAAGTTTCGCTCGGACAAACTATCGGATCGATAAGCACCCGCCACAACACGCTCCCCGCCTTGACAAGGTCCATAGCTAAATAGGGGGAGCTAGGTAATGAGGTAATTCCGATCTAAGCGGTTAAGTTTCATAAATGTAAGGAACACTGATAATATTAATGAACCGTTACAGCAGATGAAACAGTAAATAGCGTAAAATGTATATTATTATTATAACCCAAGCAGATACCCATAAGGAGACCGATTGAGGCTTAATCACGAAATTATTTAAATAAATATTAAATTAAAATGCGGTTGAAAAATAAGTATTAAGGAAATTTAAATAAATTTTATTGGGTTGGCAACGGATACAGCTTAGTTACAGGACGTTTATAAATTCCGGACGCGGTTTTGACAGACGCGACTCGAACTATGCCATCTGTACCCGGGAAAACTTCGGTTATAATGCCGAGTGGCCACGATAAAGGTGGTACGTTATCTTGACCCAAGAGGACAATAATGCCGATCTCTATCGGACGATCAGGCGTACACCACTTCTGTCGAGTTTGTAACGTATTTAAGTATTCCACGCGCCATTTTTTCCAATAACCCAATACCAACTGATCCAGAAGCCTCTTGCGGTTTTTTAGATTAATACCTTCCTCTGTCAGTTCAGAAGAAGGCAAGTATGTAAGCGGACTGGACATTAAAAAATGTGCCGGTGTGAGCACCTCGGGGTGTGGGTCCGATGACAAAACACTAAGCGGTCGCGAATTCAAAAGGCATTCTATCTGCACCAATACGGTCAAAAGTTCCTCATACGTGAGAAGCTGCTTACCAATGACTCGGAACAAATGAGTCTTAACGCTTTTAATATTGGACTCCCACAGACCTCCGAAGTGCGGAGCTCGCGGTGGGATCATAGTCCACTTAATTTGAGTTTTGAGTAGTTCCCGCTTAATGTCCGACTGAACAGCTGAATTTAATAAAAATGAGTATATTTCATTCAGCTGTGCTTTCGCACCTATAAAATTTGTACCATTGTCCGAGTACATAACGGACACTGGACCCCGGCGTGCAATAAATCTTTTGAAAGCGGAAAGAAAAGCTTCTGAGGTGAGATCCGAAACGAGTTCTATATGTATGGCCTTAGTGACCAAGCATATAAATAAACATATATAGACCTTCTGCGAGCGTTGTCCTCTGCGGCGAGTAGGTACATACGCAATAGGACCAGCTAAATCCACCCCAGTATGCACAAAGGCCTTGGCATCGCGGACCCGGTATCCAGGCAGATCAGCCATTTTGGGCGTCGGGTGCACAGGATTTAAGTGAAAGCAAGTGTTGCATTTGCGGCAGCGCGAACGAATAACGGTCCTACCATCCAATATCCAAAACCGTTGCCTAATAATGGACATCAATAGTCCAGGGCCCGTATGACAGTACGTATTATGGTAGTGATCAATTATTAAATCAACTACACGGTCATGTTTAGGTAGTAGTGCGGGATGTTTAGCTTCGTAGGGTAGGTCAGACTTTGAAAGTCTACCCCCGATTCGTAGGATTCCGTAATCGTCCAGAAAAACAGACAGACTGCGTAATTTTTTAGAGGGGAGTTCGCCGGCCTTAATCAGGTTCACTTCATTAGAGAAATGGATACTTTGAACAATTCGAATAACAAATTTTTCAGCGGTTTGAATATTTTGAATAGAGTCCTGACTACCTAATCTATTCGTAAATTTAAGAATACAAATGAATGTACGCAATAGCTTATTCCATGAGCTGATGCGATCAGCTATGGCAGCTAGAGCATGCGGTTCAGTCTTTGAAGTTTCGGCCACAAATGCCCTGGATTTCAACTCTGGTAATGTATCCCACTCAGTTGGGATGAATTTTAAGGGCCATTCATTTATCGGCTGATGAAGCCAAGTAGGGCCGTCCCACCAGAGCGAATGTGCAATCAAATCTGATGGCAGCATTCCGCGTGAAAGACAATCGCTAGGGTTCGTTTTCCCCGATACGTGGGTAAAACAAGCCGCAGGTAAATTTTCCTGAATTCTAGCGATACGGTTGCTTACGAAAACAGACCATCTATGGGGAGATGAGTGAATCCACGAGAGAGCTATGGTGGAATCCGAAAAAGCGTAAACACCCTGAATAGGTACGCGAACGGAAAGCTTCTCTTTAACCACGCGAACAAGCTTGGATAGAAGCAAAGCTGCGACAAGTTCCAATCGCGCCAGCGTCGTAATCTTGGCGGGGGAAACTTTAGACTTAGCACATAGGAGTCGGACAGTGATATTACCATCAGGGTCAGTTATGTGTAGATAAATACAACAACCATAACCACTGAAGCTGGCATCGCAAAATGATACAATATTTACCACAGAGTCCTTAAAAACTCCAATATGTCGCGGTATTTTTAAAGAAGAGAGTGCCGTAAAATCCCTGTTAAAGGCGGTGAAACGACTGACGATATGTGCTGGAGGTTCCTCATCCCAATCTATCTTAGCCAACCAAAGTTCCTTGATGAGGATTTTAGCGTACAAAACGACCGGAGCCACAAGACCCAGCACGTCAAACAAGCGGGCTACCAGCGATAAAATGGTACGTTTCGTACATTTATTTTCCATTATGACGGTAGTCAGAAAAAACTGATCGTCAGCGGGTTCCCAGGATAAGCCAAGGATCTTGAAATTATTCGAATTGTTGTCTACCGGCGAGAAACATACCGGCGAGCGATGAGATTCAGGCAACATCTCTAATACAGCGGG
The DNA here is from genome assembly GCA_914767945.1 of Eilema depressum. Taxonomy (NCBI): domain Eukaryota; kingdom Metazoa; phylum Arthropoda; class Insecta; order Lepidoptera; family Erebidae; genus Eilema; species Eilema depressum. The sequence continues at coordinate 4,027,390 of OU612041.1, read as the reverse complement.
CTTATTACTTGCCCATTTGATCAGATCAAATGAACCTATTTTAAGTAAGTCAATTAGTTCGCGAGATAATTCCTTTGCCAAAGGTATATCGGGAACTGAATAAACATAATCATCCATGTAAAACTGAGTTTCTATTAATTTAGAAGCCTCAGGGAAGCGGTCACTATGCTCACCCGCTAAATGACGTAAAGTGCGCATAGCTAAATACGGACTGGGCTTTAATCCGAAAGGTAAATGCTTGAAACTAAAGGTGCGTACCTGTTCGGTTTTATTAAAACGAAATAAAATTCGTAAGTATTTCCTATGGTGCTCATTTACACCTACCCTCAAAAACATCTGTTTAATGTCTGCGGTCATAGCTACCGGGAACGTGCGAAAATCAAGTAATAATAAAAATAAATCGGCCTGTAAATTAGGTCCGACATGCAAAATATCATTGAGTGACAACCCTGAGTGAGTTTTCGCACTAGCGTCTAAGACCACCCGAATGGTGTCCTTATCCGGCCTAATAACGGCGTGATGCGGCATGTAGTAGCCTTCCTCCGTTACTTCAGTATCGGGTACCTCCGCCAAGTAACCCTGAGCTATATAATCGGCGATGGTCTTATTATAATTTTCGCGTAGGGTAGGTACTTGAGCAAATTTTCGCTCGAGCGCAAGCAGACGCCGATGAGCCACTCCGCGAGAATTTCCTAGCTCAGAAGGGTCTCGTGAGAAAGGTAAATCGATAAAATATCTACCGTCCCTAAATAAAACTGAAGAATTAAAACTATTTTCGCATTCCAAGTCTTCTGGACTGATGATTCGTTGTGTTGGGATTTCCTCTAATTCGAAAAATCTTTGCAAACTCGAATCAATATCAGTAAGCGAGGTAAATGACGAAGAGGTAGGTTTCGTATCATTTAGACATGGAATGTCCCCCATGAGTACGTAACCGAAACTAGTCAATATGGCGGGCGGTGCGCGATTACCCGAATCGACCCTATCTCCCAAGTATATAGACGGAAATAGTTGAACACCAAGAACTAAATCAATTTCTCCCGGTAAATTCCAGGTTAAATCGGCAAGCGGTAAATTATCCAAGTAGGACAAATCATCATTTATTTTAATGTAATTAGAGGGTAGTTTATCCGTAATGCAATCAACTACCAGCGCATGAATATAATATCTATTGTTAGGATTAATTCGAGACTCAATTGTAAAATGAATAAATCCATGTACGGGTCGCGTGGTCATACCAACACCTTGCAACGACGAATTACACAACTTAATAACCGGAATGTTCAAACGCTTACAACAATCCATGGTAATCAAATTATTTTGAGATCCGTTATCAATCAAACATCTAAGCGTCATTCGATTTTTATCTCGATTATTACAATGCGCGTATACTTGAGCGGTAGCTAGCAGTATAGTGTAATTATGTGGATGGCTACCGGACGTCAAGGCAATCGATTGTGTCTTGTCTAATGTGTCATCTTTTTCAGCGGCCTGGATTCGAACCGGCTGCGCCGCGGGCGCGGACCGCTTCTTGCTCGAGGAATCCGTATTATTATCATTTGAAAAATGCAATAACGAATGATGTTGCTTTTTACAATACTTGCAAACATTACGCGATTTACATTTGGTTATGGAATGAGATAGGCTCAGACAGTTCACACAACCACGTTTCGATTTAATAAAGTCAAACCGGGCTTGCGGTGATTCTAAGTTTTTAAAATGTAAACAATTAAACAGCGGATGCCTATCTATATTGCACAAAGGACACATTGAAGCCGTCTCGGAAACCGGTTCGTTACTCGCGATGAAAGCTTTAGAATTACTAATACTAGCTCTTGCGCGCGGCTCGACTTGTGAATTATTTTTATTCGACCTTTCAAGTACTTTCACATAATCCTGCATAAATGAGATTAATTCTAGGTAGGAAGGGAATTCCTTCTTGCTTACGCTATTTTCAAATTGCTGTATTGTTTGCGAATCAAGCTTTCGCAACCCACAATATAATAGAATAAAATCTAATAAGTCAGGTATGTTTAATTGTTTCAATGCCGCGACAGACGCCGAATATTTTTCTATATAGTTATTCAAACTGATAGCATTACCGGTGCAACCTTTAATATTAAAAATGTTATTAAGGTAATGCTCACCTAAACTGCGATTGTCCTGATACTTTTTTACAAGACTATCCCAAAGTATCCTATAGGTATCCCCCGATGGAACAATACCTGCCGTTATTTTTAACGCATCGTGCGTTAAATTGCTTATTAGGTATTGTACGCGCTGTGCATCCGTGAGATCGGCATTAAGGTGCACATTACTACGAAATATCTCAAAAAATATTGGCCAGTTCTCCGTCTTTCCGTCAAAGGTACGTATGGGAATTGGCGGCAAGTGTATCTTAGATTTTTTATTATCGGCTGTAGATGCCGTTGTATTATTTGACCTAATGAGATTCCGCTTGTATTTGATCGTGGAATATAAGTCCTCAATAGAGCTCAAGCTGGAATAGTCTGGCGGGGTACCATCAATTGTAAATTTTACCTCATTAATTTCATCAACTATTGCTTCAAATCTGCTGTATTGCTCAGTAACGGATTCAGATTGCGAAAGGAATAGTTCATTAGAACGGGAATCATAATTGGAAATATTTTTGCATAATATATATATCCGATTAATTCGTTCGAAAATCGCTTCTTTTTTAGCCGTTAGCTGTAATAGCTTGCTTTGAAGTTTAGCAGTAGGCATTTTAAAATTAGAATTGGATTAGGTACTAAATAATTTAATTTGATATTAAATAAAATAATATGAAATTTTTGCTTAAATGCGAAATTTATAATGCGGGTAGAAAATTTCTATATTAATCAATATGAAATTTTTTATTAAATGCGGAATTTAATAAACGCGGTTGGGAAATTTTATGCACTAAGTAGGTATGTAGCTGATAACCTATCCTAGGTTCGAAGGGACCATTAAATGGGGTGGCAATGTGTAGGATAATTGCCCCCTTTTTCGCGAGGTGGAGTACAATTACGATGAATACGTGGAGTGCGTATCGATCCAACTTGTCTATCCGAAGCAATCCCTAAGGAACAATATGGGCACACTACAACACTTAGGTACACGGGTAAAGAGAAGTCACTTACCGCGCGCTGCTCTTCTGGTGATTTGTTGGTGGCCACCAACTGGTCCAGGTGTCGGGATGCTTGTAACACTTGCACTGTAATATGCTCGTGATGCGGTGAGCTGCTCAGACCTCTGAGTAGTAGGGATGTCGAAGCGAGACTGGTGCGGTCGAGAGGTGGCGCGCGCGGCACTGCCAATCTCTCTTTCTCGAAATACCCGCATACCATGTCGTCGCAAGTACCCTCATATTCCATAAGTTTCGCTCGGACAAACTATCGGATCGATAAGCACCCGCCACAACACAGTATAAAAGAAACTATTATTAAAACTATGAATGAAAAATTTCAAGTTTTAGAAAACAAAACGAACATTTTAGAGAAAAAAAATTGAAAACCAACAAAAAACCATAGAATTTTTGGACAAACAAATAAGGAAGAAAAATTTGATTTTCTTTGGGATCGATGAAACCGAAAGAAAGTATGAAGATCTGCTACAACTGATCCTAAATGTCATTAACACTAAAATGGGAATACCATGCCAAAAGTTAGAAATTGAAACTGTATCAAGAATTGGAAAAAGCAGTGGGAAGATAAGACCAGTTGTGGTAACAACCACCACCACATCGAGAAAAATTGAGCTTCTACGTAATAAACACACTTTGAATAACACAGGCATCTATATAAAAGAGGACTACTCCCCCGTTGTGCTTCAGAAACGGAAAGCTCTACAAGAGGAGCTAAAACGAGAGCGAGAGGCTGGGAGGAAAGTAACCTTGCGTTATGATAAGTTAGTTAGACTCGATGGACCCCAAGAACCAACTAATAAGAAAATATTTCCTAATAATAAAAGACTACCATCAGAATCACCAGAGGGTATAAGACGTTTGGACGCTCAAGAAAATACAGGAAATACAAAACAGCTACCAAAGAAAAACAAATACCAAAATATAACTGGTTACCTGCGTCCATCTGTAATGAATCCTTCAAAATCATCAAGAAATGATGAATCACAAGAAATTCAAAAAAACTGAGTGGTCCCCCTCCACCTCTTCCAAGCCGGCCGGTCACCGTGGAGGAGTCAGACCAAAACCCCCTTAATCTCAGAAAAATAAATGTGAATATAAATTTAAATCAAGAGTTGCAGACAAAAAATATATTTATCGCTAGTATCAATGTAAATACATTACTTTCAGATGCCAGGCTCGTGGAGCTCAGTCATGCCATAAAGTCAATCAAGTGGGACATCATGGGGTTATGTGAAGTAAGACGCAATTATGAAACCATTGACGAATATCCAGATTACATCTTTTGCCACACTGCGGGACGGGAAGGGAGAAACGGAGTGGGATTTTTGGTAAAAAAACACCTAAGAGGTAATATTTTGAGCTTTAAATCTTTAAGCGACAGAGTAGCGATTCTAGATGTCAAATTTTCCGGAAACTCTACCTGGTCATTTGTGCAGGTATACGCCCCCACAGAAGAATACCCGGACGAAGACATGACTTTGTTCTACCAGTCTGTAGATGTCGCCCTTGAAGCTCTAAATTCCAAGAATATAATGGTTCTCGGTGATTTTAATGCGAGAGTAGGCCAGATGAAAGAAGGAGAGGGCCATGTTTTTGGAAATTTTTCATTTGGAAACAGGAGTAAACATGGTCAAGTACTTATAGACTTCGCACTTGAAAACCATTTCAAAATCATAAATAGTATGTTCAAACTAAAAAAGAATAAAAAGTGGACATGGCGACACCCGAATGGCGTAAATTATAACGAGATTGATTACATGCTAACCAACCGACCGTCCTCTGTCTATCAATTCAATATCATAAACAATCTAAATTTCAAGACCGATCACAGAATGATACGATGCAGGATATCCGTACAAATGTGTAAAAATAGGAGACACATTAAATCAAATATCCAATATACCAGAAATTTACCTGTGGTTATCGGGGACACTGCTAGATATTGGGAGAATATATTCATGGGTTCTATAACATCAACAAATGATATCCAAATACAGTACAACAAATTAGAACTTGAACTTAAACATTTACTAACACAACTACCGAAACCAGTGAACAAATTTAGAGGGTATGTGAATGAAGAAACTGAACAGCTATTGATCGAACGGAAATTGTTATATGCAGAGAAAAAAACAACAGAAACTAAAACAAAAATAACAAGGCTAAGTAAAGAAATTAACAGAAATATCAAGTTCGAGAAGAAGAGAATAAGACAAGAGTGCTTCGAAAATTATATAACTAAGGCAGGCGCGATACAAAAAGCCTATAAACAACTTAAAGAAAAGTCAGAGTGGGCCTCTAATATAAAAAATAAAAATGGTAGAGTCTTATACCAACGTCCGGACATAATAGAGGCGGCAACATGTTTTTACAGAGAGCTCTACAGTTCAAACAGCGATGGGATACAGCCTCAGTCAAACGATTACCATTTAACACACTCTACCATGGTAATTAAGTCACAAAATATTTTAAGCTCAGAGATTGAATATGCTATTAGAACTCAGAAAAATGACAAGACACCAGGCAATGACAACATTGCAAATGAAGTACTGAAATCACTCTGTGAGTCACTGTTGAAACCTCTGCAACTACTATTTAACAATATTTTAAAATATGAGAATACACCGGATCAATGGTCAAAATCAACAATAACTTTGTTATACAAGAAAGGAGATCGATCAGATTTAAGTAATTACAGACCTATCAGCCTTATGACTAATTTATATAAGATATTTTCGAAAATAATCCTGCATAGGACCACCAAAGATCTGGATGAACAACAACCACCAGAACAAGCTGGTTTTAGAAAAGGGTTCTCAACAATGGATCATATCCAAACTGTCACGCAAATAATAGAAAAGTCAAATGAATATGGGATGACTCTATATTTGTGCTTTATTGATTTCAGGAAAGCTTTCGATTTATTGAAACACGAAGCAATATGGGCAGCGCTTTTAAACCAGGGCGTTGATGTAAAATATATTCATCTCTTACAAAACATTTATTCTAAATGCCATGCTACTGTGAGACTTGAACGTGAGGGTGCTGAGTTCCCGGTGCAAAGAGGCGTCAGACAAGGAGACCCGATATCCCCTAAGCTCTTTTCCGCAGTACTGGAATCTGTTTTCAGAAACCTTGAATGGGAGACCAGAGGTATAAAGGTTGACGGGGAGACACTAAGCCACCTACGCTTTGCAGATGACATCGTCGTGTTTGCCGACAGCGCTCGAAATCTAGAGACTATGGTTGACGAGTTAACAAGAGAGAGTAAGAAGGTAGGCCTGTCAATCAACTCTTCTAAAACAAAGATTGTAACTAATGGAAGTCACGAGCCTATCACAATAGCCGGCGAAAATATAGAATACGTGGAGGACTATGTGTATCTGGGACAACTGGTTTCCTTCGAAGACCCAACAGAAAAGGACATACACCGAAGAATAGCTCTAGCATGGAGAAAATACTGGGGATTTAAAGAGATAATGAAGAATAAAGATGTTAATTTAGATGTAAAGAAAAAAGTCTTCGACCTAGCCATACTTCCATGTCTGTCTTATGGATGCCAGACTTGGGCCCTAAGAAAAGAAGACGAAGAAAGACTAGCTGTATGTCAAAGAAAAATGGAAAGGAGCATGCTTGGTTTGAAAATGGCTGACAGAGTTAGTAACAAAACTATAAGAAAAAGAACCAAATTGATAGATGTAAAGAAACGTATAAGGCAGCTAAAGTGGGGGTGGGCGGGACACATCTGCAGATTGGAGAATGATAGATGGGCGAAAAAGGTAACAGAGTGGATACCACTAAATAAGAAACGAAAGCGCGGAAGGCCAAAGAGAAGATGGAGGGACATATATGGACAGATATGTGGTCAAGAATGGATGAGAAAAGCGAGGGAAAGGGATGTGTGGAGAGATTTGGGGGAGGCCTACGCCGTAGAGGCGACTATTGCAGATGATGATGATGTGTAAAACCTATCACAATCAAGAATAAAACTGTATTATTACCTATGTTTAGCAAACTTTAATTTGTACGCAATAGAAATAAAGGCTTTTTTATTTTATTTTATTTTATTTTATTTAAGTGTCAAATTATTTTTCAAAATTATTTTTTATCTTTTATTCAATACAATATTGTTATATTATGTAACTAGCTGACCCGGTGAACTTCGTACCGCCATATTTTCCGCCCGCGTGGTATTCTGATCCGGATTTATCAGTGTTTCTCTACAATATTATGCATGTATTAGGTATACATATAAACCTTCCTCTTGAATCACTCTATCTATTAAAAAAACCGCTTCGAAATTCGTTGCGTAGTTTTGAAGATTTAAGCATACATAGGGACGGACAGACAGCGACAGCGACTTTGTTTTATAATATGTAATATAGTATAGTATGTAATACATATTTCGTCTAAACTAACTAAATAGCCTAACCCTGACCGTTCCCGGTTGAAAAGTGCCCTTCACACTCACCACGACTCCGCTGGATTAGCGTCCAAATATCTAAACATCTTTACAAATTTCACATTTATAATATTAGTAATATAAGAAAGTACTCGTAGACACGTATGAGAAGCACTATAAAATACCGGAGGATATCTGTGCCTCATCATCCAGACCCGACATATTCCTTTTTTCTGCGGTGGTTTTCCCAAGCGACTACAATATGGGGTTCTTCAAGAAGGGCATTAGAAGGTTTCTTCAGGGTCGGCTGCGCGAGTGTGACGCCCCTGGTGTTGCATGCGTCCATAGGCCACGGTGACCGCTTCCCATCAGGTGGGCCGTGTGCTTGTCTGCCAACTAAGTGGTATAAAAAAAAAGAAAAAAAAAAGAACCTAAAGATCACGCTATAAAGACAAACAAATACTTTGACTTGACTAACGAGTTAACCAAAAACGGCTACGTGGTTAAACTCTACGCCGTAGAAGTAGGAGCAAGGGGAATTCCAGCTAAATCCCTGTACAACTTACATAGAGACCTCGGATTGTCAAGCGCTTCAGTAAACTTAAAAGAAGAACGGGTTTATTAGACACGCAAGGCACATTTCTAACTATAATAAATCCATGATTATAAATTGTTTAAAGATATTTGACCTACATACCTGAATCGCAGCCTTTTATTGTGAACAAAGAAAGAGAGAAAAATCAATTCTCTTTCATACTCACTGCTTGTGGCATTTCATTGTAATTTGAATGAGGGCTGAGAAAGGGCTATGTCTATTGATTGAAACAGACATAGTTTAACATTGTTGAAAATTACAGCTTTCCTATACTAATTTTATAAAGAGGAAAGATTTTTGTTTGAACGTGGCCACTGACGGTAGTGTTAGTCCGTGACCTAAAAGTCGCACGGCGGGCTATGGAGCGAGCTATGCTTGGCGTCTCTTTGAAGGATAAAATTCGTAACGAGGTTATCCGACATAGAACCAAAGTTACCGACATAGCTCGCAGAATAAGTAAGCTGAAGTGGCAGTGGGCTGGCCACATCTGCCGAAGGACTGATGGCCGTTGGAGCAAACAAGTCCTAGAGTGGAGACCGCGCGTAGGAAAACGGAAGGTGGGACATCCCCTAGCCAGGTGGACCGACGACCTGCGAAAGGTGGCTGGGACGGATTTGATGCGGAAGGCGGAGGATCGGCAAACGTGGCGCACATTGGGAGAGGCCTATGTCCAGCAGTGGACTGCAGTAGGCTAATTGATTGATTGATTGATTTTGTTTTTGTATGTAACAACATTCATACAGCCGCGGCAGCCTTCATGTCCGTGACATCGTAGATAAAATGCAAGAGAGTCGCCTGTAAATCCCTGAAGGGGTAGGCAGAGGTGTTTTAACACCCACATTTCGCAAACTATGATTTTCGGTCTCACGTAATAGGGAGTGAGCCTTTTGCTGTCTAGCGAGCACATTGTCATAGGTTGTATGTTTACTGTCGGATAGAGAACAGCCGTACCCCTTAGTCGCCTTTTACGACACCCACAGGAAGAGATGGGGTAGTCCTATTCTACTCCACCAGCTGAATCAACACGTGTAACGTAGGAACTGGACCGATTTAAAAAATTCTTTAGAATTAGAAAGCTACTTTATCACATACCAACATAAGCTTTATATCATCACTCTACTATCATTAATGAACGGGATCAGAATTCCATGCGCGCGGAGCCGCGAGCAACAGCTAGTACATACTTATAATATTATAAATGAGAAAGTAACTCTGTCTGTCTGGCTAAGCCACTGAACCAAGGCTTTGTTTTGTTTGGTCGCGATAACTGGCATCAACGCGGGCGGAGCCGCGGGCAACAGCTGGTACTATATAAAATTGAGTTGAAATGTCTGTATTGTAAATCACGTTCAAACGGCTGAACAGATCTGGCTGAAATTAGGTACATGGACAGATTAATCTGGAATAATACATAGATTATTTTATCCCGAGAATAGTTCCCATGTGTTGCGGGAACGGGTCAGAATTGCTCGCAAGGTACACTTAGTATAAGATAATTATACCTTTTCAATTTTCATATTTTTCAAGCTGCAGTAACTTTGTACAAGCGTACTGACCTGATTTAATACAACATTATTTTTACGTGAAACCAAGCAATTATGAGGTTATTTGCATATAGTTACAATATGCATAATTCACGATTTAAACTTGTGTTTGCAAACTATGCAAAAATTATAATTTTGCTTTTAATCTGACGTTGTTTCAAGGTTATTTTGAGTTCGTTCGTGGGACTAATTACTGAAGTCTAACTACTGAATAGGAGTTTTGGCGCCAAAACGAGACTGAACGGTCGCGGTGTTATTTTATTTTCCAAAATTAGTGTGAGTTCGAGTTTTTATGTGTAAACATACATACATACATAGCCTGTCAAAATCATAACCCTCCTTTGGCTTCGCCGTAGTCGGGTAAAAATGGTGAATTTTTAGACATAACGTCTTAGAAAACGCGCACAAGAGTAGGAAAGTGAAATATTACAGTGAATTGTGACTTCTCGTGTTGGTTTCAACTCTCCGTAGAAGCCTTTAGTAAAGTTTCCACCACTTTACTGAGGCAGCCATCATCATCATCGTCATCATCATCAACTCACCATAATCATCATCATCCATCTATCCATCCATCCACCCATCCAAATAAGATTATTATAAACTACTTGATAATAGCTAAATGCTAAGCAAGAAGCCAAGAAAAAAAAAAGCTACTGAATATCAACAATGAAATGTTGTGGTTTCAGCACAGTCGCTTCACTGAAAATATCGATCGCCTTGTAGTTACTGAAAAAGCCAATCTTTTCCCTAATTCAATAGTCTGGAACGCATATTCTTCTCATCACTATCACTATCACTATCATCACTACATATTATAAAACAAAGTCGGTGTCGCTGTCTGTCCGTCCCTATGTATGCTTAAATCTTCAAAACTACGCAACGGATTTTGATGCGGTTTTTTTTAATAGATAGAGTGATTCAAGAGGAAGGTTTATATGTATAATACATGCGTAATATTGTAGAGAAACACTGATAAATTTAGAGATATGCAGCGGGAACGGAATCAGAAAATATGGCGGTACGAAATTCGCCGGGTCAGCTAGTATACTTATATACCTACAAACTCATAACCCTCCTTCTTCACCTACTCCACAGTCGGTAAAAATACCAATCCTTCAACCTTGATAGCCGTGTGACATTTTCTGGCAGTCGTTAACCGTAAACGACTTCCCATAAAATAACCGACGAAATTCTTTCCCCATAATTATTTACGGTTCGAACAAATTGTTAGTTCCGGCAACCGGATATTACGTATTTACCGTAAAACGGGCTTGGTAGTTTTCATTAATATAAAAGAAATAGAAGGAAAGGTAAACAAAGTCGCCTGTGAAATATTACATCGAATAAATTGAAAATGAAAAGTTGTTGTACGAAATACTTTTAAGAATGGATATGGCATTTTAATTATGTTTCTTCTACACTTACTTGATGCTGACATGCACAAACCGACTCAAATACGTTAAGCCGGGTACTCACTTGCGAGCCGTAACCGAACTTGCGTGATACAGTACGAGGTTCTAATGTGTATGCTTGTAGTTTAGGCTCTACAGTTAGGCTCGCGACGTCGTCGGAACGCTTCACCGAGCGTACTCATTTTGAGAGCTGTAACTGTAACCAAACAGATACAGTAACGAGGTTCTCATGTGTACGAGGAGGCCACTGACAACAGTGACAACTGACAAGCTGTTACAGTTACGTGCAACGTTACGGGTTCGGAAATGAGTACGTTGTTAGCGTCGGCTTACTGCAAACCGCACGCGTACCGCACGCTGCAGGTTAGCGAACCACGTACACACTATGCTTTTTGGTTACAGTGCATGCAACGGTTACGGTTACGGCTCGCAAGTGAGCACCCGGCTTTATACGTACATATGTACAGAGTGGTGACATGCAGCAAACAAGCTTTGGGTGTAACCAGGATTGGCGTTTGGATGAAGACAAGGAGCTTAATTCTATAACAAGAAAATGACAACAAAGATAATCCACACACACACAAATATTTATAAATGCGAAAGTAACTGTCCGTCTATCTGTCATGCTTTCACACCTAAACCAGTGAATCAATTTTGATGAAATTTGGTACAGAGATAGATTAGACCTTGGAAAAGGACATAGGCTGCGTTTCGTCGCGATAAAGGACATCCACGCGGGCTGAGCCGCGGGGAACAGCTAGTTTTCCATGAAAAATACCGTATCCATTACATTATAAAGGTAGGTACATCTTAGTGAACGCAATTTGCCAGCAACGTGTAACAACGGTTGATCACGCGATGTTCGTGAACGCTAACACATACCTCTGATTATTAAGTAATATCGCTCATTGGTTGTGTGCCTCATGAGGTACAAGCCTCACCTTTTGATGGAAACTGGGTACCTTGGCGAATGGACTTGTGCACCACCAGGGGACACACTCGTGCTGCCGACCGACCCTGTAGGAACCTTTCAAATGCCTTTCTTGGAGAACTGAAGAATGTAGTCGCTTGGGCAGCAGGAAATTCATTCCACAGCTTGAGTGTGCGTGGGATGAAATTCCTTTCATTTGCGCGGTATGACATGCACACCGTTACCGATCACAATGTGTGTGGATGATTTCTATGGCGAGCGGCGCGATGGTAGAATGCAGCTGTGTGCATTTATTTTTTAACCCCCGACAAAAAGAGGGGTGTTATAAGTTTGAAGTGTGTATGTGTGTGTGTGTGTGTGTGTGTGTGTGTGTGTGTGTGTATGTGTGTGTGTGTGTGTGTGTGTGTGTGTGTGTGTGTGTGTGTGTGTGTGTGTGTGTGTGTGTGTGTGTGTGTGTGTCAGTATGTCTGTGGCATCGTAGCTCCCAAACGGATGAACCGACAGAACCGATTTCGTTTCTGTTTCTTTTGTTTGAAAGATGGTTTAGTCGAGAATGTTCTGAGCTATGATTCATAAAAATTGGTTCAGCCATTTGAAAGATATGAGGAGTGAAAGTGGCAATGAAAAATCTAATATTTTCAAATATACACGTGTTGGGTATCAAATGAAACGTCATTACTAATACATCACCATACAGCATGTTTTAAGGAAATCGGTTTAGCGGTTCCCTATAAAAACATGAAATAAAAAAATACAATTAAAAATTAAAAAGCCCCCGACCCAAAAAGAACCTATAAAAAGTAAAATAATAACTATTACATTATGACCTACTCTAAGTATTGACCCTTTTGTCATTTGTCTCGTCGGGGGACCGCTCTATACCTAACATTAGGGCATACCAAGGTACTTAGCGGTCCCCCAAAGAGACAAATGACAAAAGGGTCAATACTTAGGGTAGGTCATAATGTAATAGTTATTATTTTACTTTTTAGAGGTTCTTTTTTGGTCGGGAGTTTATAATTATATCAAGCTTATTCCCATGAGTCGCGGGCACTTTCACCTTAAGCATACGTGGGATGAAGATGGTTTCCATTCAACTACGTCAGATCAATATATTTCCGCTTATATGGTCTCACTGAATACCCCATTGGCCATTCCCCTTTCCGGAGCTGAATGCTATCCAATTTGCTCAGGAATCGTTCAAATGAGCATTTCCCGATAAGTAATGTGTTATAAAAATTCAGACATACCTGATTATAGTACTCGTTCATGTGTACGATATCTGAATTGTCATTCGCTTTCCCATTATGAAGAAAATCGAGAATTTTGTTTGCGAATTTATTCCGTAATCAGAGGCGTCTTACGCAAAGGGCCCTGAGCACACAAAAATTTAGGACCCTTTTGGAAAGTTAAAAAAGCGAATTATACGAACTTTTTTTTTATATAGGACACGTCAATTTGACTTCTCGACTGATGGTAAGCTAAAGGCAAAGTCTCGGAAAAGAGGGTCACCATTATAGACACGTACAATGTTACAATGGTGGCACTCTGCTTGACGGCCTCACCAGATGCTTTTTCACGCCGCCACTTAAAGGACCCGGGACAGTAGGAAGAGGGAAACACAGGAACTGGCGACAAACGAACGAACATTTTTTCCATACAATCATTTTTATTATAAGCCATCTAATTATTTATTGAGAATTGCCTCTCCTCACCGGAGCCGGTGGTGGACGAGGTTATATCGAACTCAAACCGACTAAAACACACGCTGCCTATGAGCCGTCCACTGCCGGAGGTGAGATTATCGAAGACATCATATCCCTCGCACCTCAGCCGACCCAGGGCCCAGGGCCATCTCTTTTGATCTCGCCCTCTTCCGATGTGAAGATCACGGAGTCCCCAACTCACCCCGTCACTGGGTGATGTCCAGGGACATCAGCAACATCACCTCGCCGCGGGAAACCGCATCCGTCGCCAGAGCCCTCGCCTGCATAATGTATTTATGGTGGAGTGCTACTGGCGGAAATCATATTAGAACCATAGGTACACCGCACACCTTGCTTCATAGGTAAAGACGCTTCTTTTCCTCTGCCCTTTCCGTAAAACGTCATTTTTAGGGTTCCGTACCTCAAAAGAAAAAAATGAAACCTTTATAGAATTACTTGATTGTCCGTCTGTCTTTCAATACCTTTTTCTCGGGAATGTGTGGACGTATCAACTAGAAAGTTACATATACTAAGTACTCAAAATTGCAACCTCTTATAACTGTAAGAAAATCAAACTACTAGGAGAACGTAATAAAGAGATATTGATACTTATCCATACCACATTATAATGCGAAAGTATCTCTGTCTGTCTGTCTGTCTGTTACGCTTTCACGCCTAAACCACTGAACCGATTTTGATGAAATTTGGTATAGGGGTAGATTAGACCTTAGGAAAGAACATAGGCTATGTTTGGTCGCGATAACCGACATCCACGCGGGCGGAGCCGCGGGCAAAAGTTAGTGCTATATTATTTCGTCCCTGCGCGACTCCGAATCGCACTTCTCCGGTTTTTTACTGAATCGCGCCCATCTACTTAAATTCAAATCGATATAGTCAAATTCAATTTCCTAGATTTGTTTCGATAAAAACTTTTTAAAACATATTGTCATTTCAATAGCTACTTCTTCTATCTCCCCTTTAAGTAAACACTCGAAAGATGTAACTTAAGAAAACAACAAAAAACTATGTTGTAAAAATACTTTGTTAGTGACAAACAAACTAATAAAAGTCCATTGGTGCGGGACACTTTATGGACAGAACTTAGAGTTGTTTACAAAATCCGATTTAGACTATGTACATAGGTGTATGGGGCATCACTTAATCCTGAGGGGCCCTACTGATAAACCATACCCATACATTTTGGCAGTATTTTACCGTCTCTACCATGGTGAATGTTCTGATGAGCTCTTCCAACTAATCCCATCCTCCCCTTTCCTATATAGGACAACACGTGCAGGGCTTAGATGTCACCCGCATACGGTGCAGAATATTCCATTAAGAACCAAGCGGTTCGGCGACTCATTCTTCTGCCGCACTATTAAGTCTTGGAATTCCTTACCAGTTCACGTGTTTCCCACCTCCTACAGTCCCGGGTTCTTTAAGCGGGGCGTGAAAAAGCATCTGATGAGGCAGTCAAGCTGAGTGCCACCATTGTAACATGGTACACATATCACCATTACATATGTCTGTAATGGTGACCCTCTTTTCAGAGACTTTGCCTTCAGCTTACCATCAGGCGAGGCGAAGTCAATTTGACGTGTCCTATATAAAAAAAAATACCCAGTGGGGCCTGGGCTGTATCTGTCTCATGTTAAACAGCCCTTAGTCGCCTGGTACGACACCGCAAGGGAGGAGATGGAGTGGTCTAAATTCTACTCTGCCGGGAACCACGCGGCTAGCAAAGTACTCAAAATTATCTCAATACCTATTAATAATGTTAAAACCTCCTAGACAGCCTCCGTGGCGTAGCGGCAGTGAACGCGGCCGCTACGCAGGAGGCGCGGGTTCGATCCCCGCTCAGTGCAAATATTTGTGTTAATAAAATATGGGTATTTGCATTGGTCTGGTCGTGCCTCGGAGAGCACGTTAAGCCGTCGGTCCCGGTTGCCACAAGAACATCTATGGCAGTCGTTAGGTAGTTGGAGCCCTAAAAAGTCCAAAAACAACGGTCTAGCTGCAAAGCTTCGATATCTCCTAATGTTACCATTGGGTCGTAGAGGTCAGATGGCAATCGCTTCACGGAAAATATCGAGGTCTAGCCAAATCTGTAGTTAAGACTGGTAAAGCGGACCCCAGACTCCGAGCTGAAAAGCTTCGGATGCGACTGGGAATTAACGCTAGGATGAAGAAGAATGTTAAAACCAAACTGTTTTTCTGATGTTTTATCTCGCTTTGTAGGACACAGCATGGCGTGGCCCAAATTCTACTCTGCTGGGAACCACACGCCGGGAAACCGATTCATGGTTCGAATATAGAAGTTAGCCGTGACGCTAGTCCTGAAATATTATTAACCGCTCCTCAAGAAATTGACTTCATCCAGTAAAGTCTACTGTAAGAGTGGAAATAAGTAAATAAAAATAAATGTTCAATTAGGCCGGGACATCATTATATTTTCTTACCAAACGTGGACAGCAAAGTAGAATTTGGGCCACCCCATCTCCTCCTACGCGGTGTCGTACAAGGCGACTAAGGGATAGGGCTGTATATCATCAGACAGATATATAAAGCCCAGAATCATCAGCCATCAGGCTCAGATACATGGCTCGAGTCAACAATAGTGCCTGGAATACGGCAATAGGCTCACCCCATATTACGTGGGACCAAATACAATGATTGGTGAAATGTGGGTGTCAATTCACCTCTGCCTAACTCTTTGGGGATAAAACGTGATTAAAATGTATTTAAATTTATTCAACAAGTTTTATGCTGGTTATGCTGTGACGCATATATGCGTCATCGGCATGTCTGTGAAATTAGTTTGACGTGCTTTTGCGTCCTTAATCACGATTCCCTTAACAATAGCTCCTAACAATGTTCCGGCCATTCAAGCTGTGATTATAATTAATTATTGTATAGCCCTTACAAGTGTTCACAGAGTGTTCTAATTGTAATCACTGAGTAATCTAATCGAGTAATCGTGTCGTATAAATTATACCAAACAAGCGGCTTTATTAAACATTGTACTAATTAGTTTTAGTATAATAACTAATTTGTTTTAATGAATACTCGTAGTGCTAACGAGTTGCTAGTACGTGCTATTAGAATAGAAATGGAATAGATATATTTTTATTCGCTCGTCTGCATAGGTATCTCTAAATCTAACGGCAATGCCTCCATGTGGGAAAGTTTAGGTTTCAAGGATTTCCTTTAATATACCATGTTTCTTAGAGAGATTTGATCCTTATGATTGACACTATCGATTGATGCCATAAAATACAGGATGTTGCTTTTTCGGATTTTAGTCAGTTCGATTACCGGGTGTGGCAAGCGAATTTAAAAAAATCTTTGAATGTAGTTTTGTTTCTTTTTAAAAATAAAATGATGTTTCCTTTAAGTAAAATGAGCCAACTTAAGGATTTAAGGCATTTTCCCTCCATGTGGCATTGCCGTGGGACGCCCTGCATAATTTATTTTTTATTCTTTTTTGAAGTTAAATGCATGAGACCGTGTTGGTTCCTGGTGCAGTAGAATAGGGTCACCCCATCTCTTCCTGTGGGTGTCGTATAAAGCGATTAAGGGATAGGGCTGTTCTCCATCCAAAAAAAAACAAACAGCCCGTGACTAAGTGCTCGTTTGACGGCAATAGGCTCACCCCCTATTACGTGGGATTGAAAATAATAGTTTTTTTTAAATTTATTTTTATACCACTTAGTTGGCAGACAAGCACACGGCCCACCTGATGGGAAGCGGTCACCGTGGCCTATGGACGTATGCAACACCAGGGGCGTCACACTCGCGCTGCCGACCCTGAAGAAACCTTCTTATGCCCTTCTTGAAGAACCCCATATTGTAGTCGCTTGGGAAAACCACCGCAGGGAGTTCATTCCACAGCTTGAGTGTGCGAGGGATGAAGTGCCTTTCAAACACTAGTTGGTGATAGGTGGGTGTTAATACAACTCTGCCTGGGGTAGGCAGAGTATAATATGTATGTATGAAACTAAATACAACTCCCAACCTGTAACGACTGCCATAGATGTTCATATGGCAACAGGGACCGACGACTTAACGTGCTCTCCGGGGCGCGAAGAGACCAATGCAAATACCTTTAATCATGCATACAAATATTTGCACTGAGCGGGAATCGAACCCACGCCTCCTGTGTAGCGGCCGCGTTCACTACCGCTACGCCGTAGAGGCAGTCAACCACATGAACTGATTGGATACGATATATAGGCAATAATTAAAACCATATACTTGGTACCCCCTAAGCTTGAAACAGGTAAAGTTTGAACAAAACTGGTCTAGAATGAAGGGCAGAAACTAGTTTTAATTTTATAGAATTTTGAACAACTTTAAGCACTCTGTAGAATCGCAGTTAACAATGAAAGTTTAATTTTCATTCAAAAGTTCCGTATTAGGTTTTCAGAGTTCATTCCACATTACAAAGAAGTTATTCCAATCTCAAAATAGTGATGTAACTTATTAACCATCCTAAGTTGTACCCAATCCATTAGTATTATTGATCGGCACGAATATAGAAAAGATACTTCAGTGGTATCACCACCAGCGTGACGAATTGGGTCGGAACCTTGAACCTTGTGCCTTCACTATAAGGCGTAGCTGGCGAATTTCTGGAATAATAGTCAAAGTCAAAGTCAAAAATCCTTTATTCTGTATACACCATTAAAATAACACTTACAAAACGTCAAAATTAACAAAAAAAGATAATGTATATTAAAGACTAGTCTATCAAATGGACCACCCGGTTCGAAACGCGGCCCGCCCTGAGATAATTTCGGGACAGATAACATAATACGTGTCTTTATGCAGAACGAAAATATGAATGACTGTTCAAAAATATGCTATTCTTAACCAGTGGAACAAAACATTCCCAGTTGTTAATAGTGTTGACAACGGCTGTTGACCAACACGGGAATGTCCCAAAAATTTTAACCAAAACTGAACGGCAAAAAGTAATATGTGAAAGATTTTTCTATATGATAGATGGCGCTATACTAAACTTTTTAAGTCGCGTTATGGTTTCGTTCGAAACTTGTGTGTATAAACAGTACGAGATACTGCAGAGTTTGAAGAATGGAGTATGGACTGAGGCCAACCCGATTCACCCGCAATTTTTGAAGTCACAGCATTTTGTATGCTGTGGTAATGAGCTGACTGAGCTGTAGAAATGGGCCTTCGGTGGCTTCGGCTGTCAATGCTGTCATCGACGCTTTATTTCAGTAAACGAAACTAGACCGTTTATCGTTTTTTTTTCGACTAGTTACCTGCAACTGTCGACCGAACAGGTTGAACTTGATTTGATGACTATTAACTAAAACAGTTTAAGTTTCGACTAATTTCCTGCGACGCTGCGACCTTCGACCGAACAGAACAAAGTTGAACTTGATTGAATTGATGACTACGTGCTAATCGATAAACGACTTTTAGTTCAAATGAACTTTCCTTCATACTTTTTTTATGTTTAGGACTAGCAGGCTAACTAATAAAATAATAATTTATTATATGAATTTAGAATACGAGTATTTATGTAGGTACCAATGATGTGCATATTCTAATGTTACTTGTATGTGCCTGGCTTAAAGTTCATTTTATGTACATAATCAACCATTTATAATTATTTACCCATGCGGTGTTGTACAAGGCGACTAAGGGATAGGGCTGTTTCACATCAGACAGATGTATACAATACAGCCCAGACTCAGCCTCAGGTGCTTGGCTTGGCACCGAATGCAATGATTGGTGAAATACATGTTATTTGACAAGTTTTATGACATGTCTTCGTTCAGACATAGGCATGTTAAATACATGTTGAAAGATTTGTTTATGACATGTTATCCATCAATTATGGATACAGTTTAAAACTTGTTTTTGACAAGTCTCAAGACAGAAATTGCAGTAAAATAAACAAGACTAGTCTAAAACACGACAGTGTTGTGTAGGTGTGAACGTGATCAGTGTGAACGCAAATGTGTTGTAAACTTGTATGTAAGTATACAAGTTGGCGGCACAGTGTGAACGGAAGAGTGTTTGAGACAAGTCTCAATACATGTTGAATACGAAAAATTGTGTTTTGACGACTTGTAAAGGGTGTTTTTTCTAGAGGTATAGAACTTTAAATTGCAATAAAACAACGATGGATTATTCGATTGACATGAATTTTATTTATCCGCAAGATAATCTGTCATTACATTTTAAATATGATTTCTGGCATATGACCGCCACGGCTGGCTCGGATGCAGTCCAATCACAAAAAAGACACGTTTGGTTACCGCCTAATTTCACGTTTTGGACCTGTGAATTGGCCTCCAAGATCTTGTGATTTAACACCGCTAGACTACTTTCTGTGGAGCTATGTAAAGTCATTGGTCTATGCGGATAAGCCACAAACCCTTGACCATTTGGAAGACAACATTCGCCGTGTTATTGCCGATATACGGCCACAATGTTGGAAAAAGTCATCGAAAATTGGACGTCTAGATTGGACTACATCTTAGCCAGCCGTGGCGGTCAAATGCCAGAAATCATATTTAAAATGTAATGCCACAAGATTATCTTTCGGATAAATAAAATTCATGTCAATCGAATAATCCATTGTTGTTTTATTGCAATTTAAAGTTATATACCTCTAGAAAAAACACCCATTATTTCAAACAAGTCTACAACTTGTTTCTTTTTGAGATAATTTTAAAGCATTTAGTATGCTAAACTAAACAACTTAAAATAACTTGTTTCTTGGTGTAAACGAGGGGTAACGCCTAGACGGATTTCGATGAATGGGGTCTCAAATGAAAGGTAATCATCTACTGAGTGTCATAGGGTACATAAAATTCCAACAAAAACTATACGGTAGATATTTGTTGCTAAAATAATAAGTGTTTTCAAAAATTTTTTTCATTCAAATTCAACGAGTAGGGTATCAAAATGAAGAGAATTAAAAAATATATAGATATCATAAATATCTTAACTAAACAGTTTAAAATAAAATTAATTATTAAAATATAAAAAACCCGACTGCTGTCTAAAAGATCGAAACAAGCTTGATAGTAAAATATAATAAAAGATTTCAGTTTATGATTGGTAAATGGGTACCACCTGCTATCAAGCTTGTTTCGATCTTTTAGACAGCAGTCGGGTTTTTAATTTTTTAATAATTATTTTTTTTAAGTTTAATTTTTTAAGTTTCTAACTTTTTATTTTAAACTCAATGTAGCCACATAAAACTCCAAAACTGGCCTGCAAAAGCAATACTAATTCATTTTATTACCGTAGCCACCGGAATTGGTTCAATAATTCATAGTTTCCGGTGGTCGTCGCATTACACTGGGCGTACCTCACGTTCGTTACAAGCTATTCATAATTCTCTGAAATGAAATATTAAGTGAGAAAGGAGAATTTTGGTGGCGTTTTACAATTTTTTTAAGCTTACGTGGCGTGTTTTGTTTTTGCGAACGGATTATTAGCTTACTATTATAGTCATTTTAATTCGTTTCGGCGTTTGTTCGTTTTGAGTTCGTTTTGGCTTACTTACGTATTCTAGAACGACACTCAGTCCTGAATCTCAAATGAGAAAATCTATATTTGAGGACGAGGGAAGTGAACAATCTAGAAATGGCGTCGTTTATTACGTGAACCCGTCACCAGAAAATGCATCTCCATGCAAAATTTCATAATTTTACTTTGTTCTAATTGTGCCCCCCCCCCCCCTGAACCTTTCAATCTCAACACCGACTTTGAAAATCAAAACATAAGGTCAACGCCATCTAGTATCATAAGCAGAATTAATTTTCCAACCACGAACATAGCAAAACAACGTGAGCTCCATAC
Source organism: Eilema depressum (assembly GCA_914767945.1). NCBI lineage: Eukaryota > Metazoa > Arthropoda > Insecta > Lepidoptera > Erebidae > Eilema > Eilema depressum. Next base: position 4,005,807 of record OU612041.1, on the reverse strand, counting down.
ATTATTCAAAGTTCTACAAAGACGGTAGGTTGCTATTAATATGTACTGTCATAACTAAATTAGGTTGCGGTATTATTAAGCGGTTTAGGGAGATAATTTTGAGGGAAAGCATTAGATCCTCTGAGAATTAGAAGGTCTTATAGGGTTTTAATGCGGTGAATTTTAACGTGACTAAATATAGGATAGAATAGGAAATAAGGAAAGGATTTTTTGTTTTATACTACTTATGTGGCAGACCTATATATATAATATATGTAGGTATAAAGGTGCGTACAGATCATGTAACATGTTGTATAACTTGTGTTATATAACACGTCCACATTATCTAACATTGTTTTATAACTTTGCAACATTGTACTAACTTCAGTGTCTACATTACTGAAACATGTTATATGACATTGTTATATAACATGTTATGCTATATAATTTGTACGCACCTTAAGATAGGTAAAAAGGCTAGCGATGGGGCTTGGTGAAGCGATTTTTGAATCCGTCCATATAATTCAACAGAATTTTATTTCAAAAATTGGTCACAGGAGGTCATTTTCATTAATAAATCATCCATATCCATACTAATTTTATAAATGCGAAAGTAACTCTGTCTGTCTGTCTGTCTGTTACGCTTTCACGCCTGAACCACTGAACCGATTTTGATGAAATTTGGTATAGGGGTAGATTAGACCTTGAGAAAGGACATAGGCTATGTTTGGTCGCGATAACCGACATCCACGTGTGCGGAGCCGCGGGCAAAAGCTAGTATTATATATACAGTTGTTCAGTATGAAAAAGGTTACAATTATGGACCCTGTCGGGCACAGCATAATAATTATTTGGAGAGAGGAGGAGTTCTTATTTTTTATTTATTTTCTTACTTAATTGTTTTACTTAAGTTATATTTTTAGTGCATTACAATAATGTTATATCCAATTAATTCTTATTTATGTATCACTTAGGTACAATACAATGTGAGTGGGCTATCGGTCATATTGAAAAAGTAGTCATCAACCCATATCCATACAATTTATATAATACTAAATATGTTTGGTAGATTTATTATCCGTCCACTCACATTAGCGCCTCGGCGGTTCTCTTCGAGAAATGGTGCTATTGGCCTTAAAATGGTTGTCGCTAACTTGACGGCCTTGAAAGATGCTATTTCACGCCCCGCTTGAAGGACCCGGGACTGTAGGAAAAGGGAAACACGTGCGCGGGCAGAACTGTGTAGTTAAACATAGTTATGGCTTCACATAAACTTATAGGAACGAGGAAATCGGATTATTCCCCATTGTAATGAGATTTCCCGTATTTGGGGGAGAAACACTCAAACAGAACTGAAGGAAAACATAACTCGTTTAGTAGTTACTGTTCTATTTTTACTGACATTATCCTGCTTGATAATGATATTCAAACGCGAACTTTATAGTCGGAGACAAGCAAACGGCCCACCTGATGGAAAGTGGTTACCGTTGCCTATGGACGAGTGCAACACCAGGGGCGTCACACTTGTGCTCCCGATCCTGTAAGAACAGAGAGATTCTGTGCCGACAGCGCAAAAGACAAGTAGGACAAGGCCTTTAGTCTTCGCACTGACATCATAAAAACCTCTCCAGTGAGGTTTTCTTTATTTATTTATAGGACACGTCAATTTGACTTCGCCTCGCCTGATGGTAAGTTGAAGGCAAAATCTCTGAAAAGAGGGTAACCATTACAGACACGTATCATGTTACAATGGTGGCACTCAGCTTGACGGCCTCATCAGGAGTTTTGGAGAGTCGAGTAAAAAACTTATAGCAAGTTTCAAATTTACATTAATAATCTTAAAGGTGAAAGTAACTCTGTCTGTCTGTCTATTACGCTTTCACTCACTTGATTCGGTCTTACAGAGATAGACTATGATGCTAATTCTGTTGTTACCATCTCTAAACTTAAATTTCTCTAAAATTTTCTTATTTTAGATAAGCGATTGACATTTATAACCGTATTCTGTTGTTATGTCAAACTAAATTTAGTGTTTGCTAAGCTAAAGACAGCACTAAAGAATATGACATCGCTAAAACGAGTTTTACAGCTGTTCAAAATTAAGAATGAACGATAAAGGGTCTTTTCATAAAATCTGTAAAAACTTATCTTTATAAGCAGTATTTTATATGACGTCTAATTTTTGTTTTAAATTTCTAATTTTAGTGCATATTTGACATTTAAAACGTACAACAGAATACCGTTTAACCAAAAATTATAGTTGAGTACTTTCTCTAATTTTGGTTGTGTCATGCTAATTTTAAGTTAGTTGTGTGTTCTCAGAATACGAAACGACATTTTGAGAGGACTTAACTAAACTTTTAGAGATTTTTAGCTCATTTTAGTTAGTTTGTGTCACGACAGAATTAGCATCTATAGGTTGAGAAAGGACAAAGGCTATCTCTGGTTGCGATGACCGACACGCGACAACAGCTGGATTATTTATAAATGTTCATTGTTACAAATACACGCCAACCTCCAATTAATTATGAGCATGCCATGCATGCATAAATCATGACATTTTACCAAAATGTTCTTCATTATCAAATGAATAAATAAATGGTCTCGCTGCGGATGGTACGTGTAATTCAGGTGACCATGATATTGTCGGGCTTATGAGAATTATTGAACTATTTTACAGACATACATACAAACAATCACGCTTTTATCCCTGGAGGGTTAGGCAATGCTGTGGCCATGGCCGTGTGCTTGTCTGCGACCTAAGTAGTATAAAAAGAACCGCAGCAGCATACAGCAGATATAGCGTACCGTGATATAGACTTGAATATGATAATTTAGTTTATTGATTTTATTGATTGCAATAGTGCCGTTTATCCGTATAGAACTTTAACAAGCTTTTAAGCTATTGCATAGCTTCTATCGTGGCCTTAAGCGTGGAGACCGAATCCAGAAATTCCGTAACGAAAGAAAACCTAACACCCTCCACTCTGAGCTCGCACGAATCGAGACTGCTCCGAAATCGGACGAATACGTAACAAAATTTGACAACTGCGTTACCCTATAGAACTGCGTACGCGAATCTGATTGGTCTGTGTAGAACGCATGCGCGAATTCCCTGACTTTTGATTGCTCCGTTTAAAATGACAACGTGATTTCGCATGCGCGATCCTTCGCAACCGTGTGTAGATTTCGAATCGTCGCCTGTCAAAATCCAGGGCCGTACCTATTGGGTATTTGGCTGTCAAGTCAAATTAGTTACTTTTTACTAAACGTCAAAACAGTAAGTTATAAATAAGGTTTGTATGCAATAAACCATTGTGACATTATCATTTTTATTGTCAAGTAACTAATTTAATATTATAGGTTGGGTAGAAAAAGTAGGTTGGGTAAAGAAAAAAAAAACAGGAAAAAAATACTGCATAAAATAAAATAAAAAAATAATTATAATTGCATAAGTTGATAAAAAATGCTATGCAATAGCTTTACCGCGGCAGTCCCCGAGTGCCACACGTCTTTTTTTTCTTCTTTTCCTTCTTCGCATACATATTCACTTCTTATATTTTGATGCGGATAATCGGGACTTATGGTCACCTTACTTAAACCATACGTTCTGTGACACGCAACGTCCGTGGCGTCGCGCAAGCTAAGTAGGTATGAAGTAGTTGTATTATTAATTTGTTCGGAATTCAGAGATACGAAGCAGGTGTGTTAGTACAAGCTTTTTTTTATTACATACTAGCTGACCCGGCGAACTTCGTACCGCCATATTTTCTGATCCCGTTCCCACTGCATATCTCTAAATTTATCAGTGTTTCTCTACAATATTATGCATGTATTATACATATAAACCTTCCTCTTGAATCACTCTATCTATTAAGAAAAACCGCTTCAAAATCCGTTGCGTAGTAGAAGATTTAAGCATACATAGGGACGGACAGACAGCAAAAGCGACTTTTTTTATAATATGTAGTGATGATACATATTATACTCACGCCTGTAAATCCCCGGAGGGGTAGGCAGTATTAGTAGGGGGTAGGAAACGACGTAGTCCACTTAGAGCACCCGTCCGAATAGCACCGGCGCGAATAGCACCAAGCCTAGTCCACGAAGGGCACCCATCAATATGTTGACTCCCCAGTCCCTTAATGATTTTTGGCAGGTGCTATTCGTGGATACAAATTTATTTTTACATTTACTTTTACGCGTATTTCGAGCCATCTTTTGAAATACATTTTTAACCCCCGACAATAAAGAGGGGTGTTATAAGTTTGACGTGTGTATGGGTGTGTGTGTGTGTGTCAGACTGTCTGTGGCATCGTAGCTCCCAAACGACTAAACTGATTTGAATTCTGTTTCTTTTGTTTGAAAGATGGTTTAGTCGAGAGTGTTCTTAGCTATGTTTCATAAAAATCGGTTCAGACATTTGAAATATATGAGGAGTGAAAGTGGCAATGCAAAATCTAATATTTTCAAATATACCTGTGTTGGGTATCAAATGAAAGGTCATAATTTATACATCACGATTCAGCAAGTTTTATGAAAAGTGGTTAAGCGGTTACCTATAAAAAGCATGAAATAAAAAAATTAAACTAAAAATTTAAAAAAACCCCCGACTCAAAAAGAACCTATAAAAAGTAAAATAATAACTATTACATTATGACCTACCCGAAGTATTTGTCTCGTCGGGGGACCGCCGTCTGACCGTCGGGAGAATACCAAGGTGCTTAGCGGTCCCCCGACGAGACCTAAGGTCAATACTTAGGGTAGGTCATAATGTAATAGTTATTATTTTAGATACTTTTTATAGGTTCTTTTTGTTAGCAGTGTGTACTGTGTATACTGTGTCTATACAGCGTGTAGTCAGTGCTTCTAAGTTTATATTCTTGAGACCTAATTTTTGCTTTCATAGCTAACCTCATATCCAACGCATTAACGTAGTAGTTATGTAGGTAATAAATGGTTATCACCTTTAGTTCAATTTAGAATCTAATCTTCATAGCCATATGGTTTATTTTGCTGTATATCCGAGACGGCTGTTCCATTTTATGGGGGTTATGAGAATGAGCTCATAAGGTAATGAATTGTTAATATCTTTGTGCATTGTAGTGAGTGTATGAAAGGTAAATAAGAATAAGATGATTGGGGTAACATTCATACATCACTATCACTACATATTATAAAACAAATTCGCTGTCACTGTCTATCCGTCCCTATGTATGCTTAAATCTTCAAAACTACGCAACGGATTTTGAAGCGGTTTCTTTTAATAGATAGAGCGATTCAAGAGGAAGGTTTATAATGTATAATACATGCATAATATTGTAGAGAAATACTGATAAATTTAGAGATAATACCACGCGGACGGAAAATATGGTGGGACGAAGTTCGCCGGGTCAGCTAGTATATTATAATATACTCACGCCTGTAAATTCCCGAAGGGGTAGGCAGAGGTGTATTAACACCCACATTTCGCCAACTATGATTTTCTGTCCCACGTCATAGGGGGTAAGCCTATTGCCGTCAATCGGGCCCTTAGTCATGGGCTGTATGTTTACTGTCGGATGGAGAACAGCCCTATCCCTTAGTCAGAAGAGATGGGGTGGCCCTATTCTACTACCTTCCTGAGTTACTTTTGTACCACTTAGTTGGCAAACAAGCACACGACCCACCTGATGGAAAATGGTTATCGTGGCCTATGGACATTGGACATGTGCAACACCAGGAGAGTCATACTTGTGCTGCCGACCCTGTAAGAACAGAGAGTTTCTGTGCCGTAAGTGAAAAAAAAAAAAAAAAGGCAAGCAGGACAAGCCTTTGGTCTTCCCACTGACAGCACAGAAACTCTCTAGTGAGCTCTGGCTACCCTACCCACCGCCGGGAATACAAAATTCTATAAGTCGGAGGTCCTTCCCCAGTTGGACTGCTCAATTGGGACGAGAATACCGTCGTGTCCTAGCTACCGTCGTCTGTGGTTTTTTTTTTATAAGGACACGTCAAATTGACATCGCCTCGCCTGATGGTAAGCTGAAGTCAAAGTCTCTGAAAAGAGGGTCACCATTACAGACATGTACCATGTTACAATGGTGGCACTCAGCTTGACGGCCTCATCAGATGCTTTTTCACGCCCCGCTTAAAGGCTAAATGATAGACTAACTAGGAATTTTTTCAAATCGGTTTAGAAATGAAAAAGTTCGTATGAGTGTCGGTAGATGGCTCCACCGTCGCCCCAAAAAGACGGTTGTATAGAGGAATTTGGATCTGCTTCGTGCGGGCTTCGGGGGCTTAGCGGTCAGAGCATTCCCCCTGTAAGGGAAAGATCATGGGTTCGAGTCCCGCCCGAGGTCGATTCTTTTTCCTTTCTAAATTGATTTGAATAGTTAGCATCCATATCCATACACCATACTAATATTATAAATGCGAAAGTAACTCTGTCTGTCTGTCTGTCTGTAAATAAATAAATAAATATTCCACAACATTCTACACAACGCTTTCTAGACCCATGGTAAGCTTAATTAGCTTGTGTTATGGTATCTAGAATGCGGATATACATACTTAGATACTTTTTTTTTTGTAAATACATACATAATAAACATAGACACCCAGACCAATGAAAATATTTATATTCATGCATACAAATATTGACACTGAGCGGGGATCGAACCCGCGCCTCCTGCGTAGCAGCCGTGTTCACTACCGCTACGCCACAGAGGCAGTCGCCGTCTGTCTGTCTGTCTGTCTGTCTGTCTGTCTGTCTGTCTGTCTGTCTGTCTGTCTGTCTGTCTGTCTGTCCGTCTGTCTGTCTGTCTGTCTGTCTGTCTATCTGTCTATCTGTCTGTCTATCTGTCTGTCTGTCTGTCTGTCTGTCTGTCTGTCTGTTACGCTTTCACGCCTAAATCACTGAACCGATTTTGATGAAATTTGGTATAGGGCTAGTTTAGACCTTGAGAAAGGACATAGGCTATGTTTGGTCGCGATAACCGACATCCACGCGGGCAAAAGCTAGTAATTAATAAATGCTTCAAAATTTCATTCAACAGGATTTTTTTAATCATAATAACATCTTAACATGGACGTCTGAAATGGAATTATTTGTGTTTAATTAAATTCAGTAACATACTCAAACTTCACAATTATTAATTGAGAACTGAGCGCCAGCGCTCCTATGTTTTGTTTAAAAACAATCCCTTTGGCTACTTGGGAACAAAGCATAACAGGACTCGCTCAAATATTATGCAAATTGAACGTATTTATCATACCCGTATAACTTCAACCCTAACCGGTAGTGGCCAGAAACAATGGCTTTTCAAGACTAGAAGGAAGGACTGCCTACTGATTGGTACTAGGTAGCCTGAGAATATATTAACGGCACGGAGGAGGTAGCGCTTAGGCGATTGACAGACTGAACCGCCTACTGCCGCGGTTGGCGGTGAAGCGGACCTCATGACGCATTGGCTTCTACTAAATCCGCTGATACTTAAGGTGATTACATACGCTAATGACTTTGACCATACAAATGCTCAAGGTCATTCGCTCGTTTTTCAGCCGTAAAAATCAGTAAAACTAATTTTAATAGATAATTTTATAGGAGACGATTACAAACTATTATTACTAGTAAGAAGGTCACGTCATGCTAATACACTCATTTAACATATATCTGAAATTTAGATTATTTGGATACATATTATTGTAGACAATATTTGGTTTCATAAGAAAGAGTAGAGTGATGTTCAAAGCCTCTTTTCAACTATTTCCTCCTTTTTTTTTGAATTTATGAAAAGGTGAAGTTACTCTGTATGTCCTGTAGTATGCAGGGATGTAAATTCCAGATCTTTAGGTTTTATAGTTAAAAAGAAAAACGGTTTCGAAAATACCGATTTTTCGATGCTAATCTGATTCGGGGCCTTAACACACATACACCGACCGACCGCGCGGTCAAGCGGTGTTTTCGCCGCCACCGCCCCTCCACGCTGCCGTCCGAGCGGAGGAGCGGCGGCGCTTCACACACGGGGCGCCGCATAACCGCGCGGATTTTCGTAGTGCAGGACGTGTTGCAATTTAAAAACGGACTTCGATTTGTCATCACTACATATTATAAAACAAAGTCGCTGTCGTTGTCTGTCCGTCCCTATGTATGCTTAAATCTTTAAAGCTCCGTAACGGATTTTGAAGCGGTTTTTTTTTAATAGATAGAGTTATTCAAGAGGAAGGTTTATAATGTGTATAATACATGCATAATATTGTAGAGAAACTCAGATAAATCGGGATCAGAATACCACGCGGGCGGAAAATATGGCGGTACGAAGTTCGCCGGGTATGCTAGTTAATGATAAAAATATAAGATTTAACATATTTATTACATTGCAAAGGCTATTTAATTTATCAATACTTTCCCCACATAAGAGCAATCCCCACCAATTCTCCAATCAGGTTGAAAATCCCCAAAGTTTGGGGAAATCCCTACACATTGGCAACGCTGACGTAAGTCCATCCGCGCGGACAGGCGCGTAAACCGCCTTACTGCGCGGAGCACCGCTACAAAATCCGCCTTACCGCACCGCCCTCCGCGGCGGAGCGCGGTATCGTGTGTTAATCGCCTTATAGGAGAGGCCACACAATCAGAAGACCAAAGGCTTGTCCTACTTGTCTTCTTCGCTGACGGCAAAGTATCTCTCTGTTCGTACAGGCAGCATGAGTGTGACTACCCTGCTTTTGCACTCGTCCATAGGCCACGGTAACCACTTACCATCAAAAGGGCCGTGTTCGTATCTGCGACCTAAGTCCTGGAATTCCTTACCAGTTCACGTGTTTCCCTCTTCCTACAGTCCCGGGTCCTTTAAGCGTGGCGTGAAAATGCATCTAATGAGGCCGTCAAGCTGAGTGCCACCATTTACGTGTCTATAATGGTGACCCTCTTTTCCGAGACTTCGCCTTTAGGTTACCATCAGGCGCGGTGAAGTCAAATTGACGTGCCTTTTACAAAAAAAGCCAATATTTGCAGTGAGCGGGTTTGATTCCCAAACCCGCTCTCTGCATTTTCATCCAATCCATCCATCTAATCCAATCCAATTCCAATCGCTATATAAAAATCAATTGCTGTTCGTTAGCCTCGCTAAAACTCAAGAACGGCTGAACGGATTTATCTTATTTTGGTCTTGAAATGTTCGTGGATGTCCTGTCCAGGAAGTTTTAAACGGTGAGAAAATAGGTGCAGCGGGAACGCGAAAAATATGGCGGTACCAAATTCGCCGGGACAGTAGTTATTTTATAAAAACCATCTAATAAATCCGCAAGAGGCTCCCAGATTTAAGGCAATATTACTTCGACAGATTGATTGATGTATACACCTGCCACAGAGATGTAATTTGTCAATCTGACGTATCGGAAGCCGAGTATGCGCTAATCGAGTCGACCACTTACTCGATTAATTGATTAATAACTCGAGAGATCGAATTATAATCGCAAATCGGAAAAGTTGTGTTGAAGAACTTTTTTTCGATACGATAAGTCTATCCTTCGTCATAAGTTTTCGATTTTTGAAGTCAAAAACTTTTTAGAGAGTTTATTGATGATCTCTATGATGTAGTGGATGGTATAGTTGCTAAAAGAAGGTGGATTTAGATCAAACGAACATATAACTAGAAGTAGAACAAGAACTTTATTTTCAGCGTTTACATTAAGGTGATTACATACGCGAATGACTTTGACCATACAAATGATCAAGGTCATTCGCTCATATTTGAACCGTAAAAATCAGTAAAACCAATTTTAATAGATAATTTTATACGTGACGATTACTAACTAAGAAGATCACGTCATGCTAATACACTTATTTAACATATTATGTGAAATTTTAGATTATTTGGATACATATTGTAGATAATGTTTGGTTTCATAAGAAAGAGTAGAGTGATTTTCGGAGCCTCTTTTTAACTATTTCCTCCTTTTTTATTTAATTTATGAAAAGTAGAAGTTATTCTCTATATCCTGTAGTATGCAGGCATGTGAATTCCAGATCTGTAGGTTTTATAGTTAATAAGAAAAACGGTTTTGAAAATACCAATTTTTCGATGCTGACCTGATTGATACGTTGTTCTTTTTAAGGCCACGCCTTAAAAAGAACAACGTACGAATGTTCTGTCACTGTGTTTACATTAATTATTTGACGTAGGTTGAGGGGATGGGGATAGAATGAGCATTCGCTAGTCTGATGTAAATCAACGATTCCTGCCTATGATTACCTATTAGGTATCGTTCATCCCAAGGTTGCCTGCAATAGATTACGGTAAGCGATAAGGCCGCCCTTGTAATCGATTTCATAATTAATATTTTGTGTCATACACAGCGCTATCTAGACAAAAATATAGCTTGTAATATTAGTTCTAGAATTTTCAGGAACATAGGTACCTATTTCAATTTAAAAAAAAGATGTTTGGTTAAAAAATGGATAGCGATACTCGTATGAATTTGAAAAAATGTCATACGAGATCGTGTTTAATACAAGTCGAGATTCTCGTAAGCAAGAAAATTCAACTTTTTGCAAATTCAACATTTTAGGAATTCAACTTTCTGTACGTGGCGGAAATCTCTTACTATTCTCACTGTGTAAACAGACGCAGAACAATAGCCTGGAAGGTTTATATGTACAATACATGCATAATATTGTAGAGAAACACTGATAAAATCAGAGATATGCAGCGGGAACGGGATCAGAAAATATGGCGGTATGAAGTTCGCCGGGTCAGCTAGTGATATAATATAATCGTAGGCGAGAATTTAGTGTTTGCTTGTGTGTAAATATTTTGATACGATAATGGTTTTGCGATTCTTGCTAGTGATAGAAACGTTCAATTTCTCTTACCTAAACGTGGGAGTTACCTAAATGAGCCTCATTGATACACACCTACTAAAACTACGACCCAAATAAAACTAATTACAAATATCCATGTCAAAATACCGACCAATTTTCCTCACCAGTTCTCGCCAGGGTCGTTTTTGCGAATGGATTTTAATTGTTAACTAATTCCAGAGCTAAAAGGGTCAGGGGAACGGGAGCCGGGGTGGTTTTCGACAAGTTTGAGTTTATCAAACTTATTTGCATGAGGTGGGGGTCCAGTATGAGCGGGTATTGTAACCCCTCGTTTACACCAGGGTCTAAAACATTTATTTAACAAGTTTTATGACATGTCTTCGTTCAGACATAGACATGTTTATAACATGTTGAAAGATTTGTTGATAAGTCTTCTTCTTTCGAGTTATCATACAAGACAACATGTCTTTTATGATAAGTTTGTCAACAAATCTTGTACGACAAGTTGTAAACATGTCTGTATACATGTTATCCATCAATCATGGATACAGTTTAAAACTTGTTTTTGACAAGTCTCAAGACAGAAATTGCAGTAAAATAAACAAGACCAGTCTAAAACACGACAGTGTTGTGTAGGTGTGAATGCGATCAATGACAAAGACAGTACAACATGTCGCAGACTGCAGTGTGAACGCAAATGTGTTTTAAACTTGTCTAAATACAAGTTTGCAACACAGTGTGAACGCATGAGTGTTTCAGACAAGTCTCAATACAACATGTTGAGTACGAAAAATTGTGTTTTGACGACTTGTATTTGAAACAAGTCCACAACTTGTTTCTTGGTGTAAACGAGGGGTAGAGGCTACTGATGTTTGGGTTGATTTTACATTATTTCTTGAAGGACAACGGCTGAAATGTGGTGTCTGTTATGGTTTCAATTTTAGGAGAACATCATTCATCATCTTCATGGAGACGTATTTTTCTGATTTTATCCGAGGCCAAGGTGACCTCGGAGCTCAGGGTCCGCCTACCAGCTCTTCTTCCTCCACTACGCACGATCTTGGGCATCCATGGTAGTGAGACCATTTGCACGCATGTCATCCACCACAACGTCAAGCCAGCACTCTTACCCCTACTACCTGGAGCCGGCGGGATTGCCATTACCAGACATTTGCTACCCACGTAGAACATCATCATATTATATATGCTACCTATTTTTTCGCACCTCGTCTGAATTTGGGTCATCTCCGGTCATCTGATTATCGGTATCTGAGTATCGGTTTAAGTTTGACCTCCGTCCCCCATAAGCGCGGGCCTGGGGGTGACGGGTGGACCCGCCTGTCACCCTAGCAGAAGCAACGCACGCATTCCGTGCTTCCCCATACCCGGGGGCGAGTTGGGGACTCTGTGGTCCCCACACCGGAAGAGGGCCAAATCGAGAGATATAGCCTTGGGTCGGCCGGGGTGCGAGGGATATGGCTACGACAATCTCACCTCCGGCAACTGACGGCCCAGAGACGGCGTGCGTTTTAGTCGGTTCGAGTCCGACATAACCTCCTCCTCCGGCTCCGGCGGGGGAGGTATCCGTGCGGGGGAGGTATCCGTGGGGATTTTGTGGGGGAAAAAAAAAGGTATCGGCTTAAGTTGGTTCGATTACAATATAATCACCGCTCCGTTAGCCCCGTAAAGTTGGTTCCCGAGTCAGTTCTCACGATCAAAAAAGAAAAAGAGGATAGCGGGGTATTATCACCACTCTCAATGGGACCACTCCCTAATATTCAGTCCCATCTCAGTACATAACTGCCTGAACTACGTTAGTACATGAACTTCTATGAAATAGTATTCGCTTGTTTACGTAATCCAATTCTGTTCAACTCCTGACCTAGATGCAGTTATACTGTTATTCTCAAGTAAGTGGTAAAATTTGTATGTCAAGGAGTGTGTGATGCATTTTATTTTAATATTGTTACGTAAGGATGCTTATAGGTATAAAGAAACAGGTCACCGGTATCGGTACCTAAGCCGATAAGTTTCCATTTTTTTTATATTTTATACATATTTATATGTTAATTGCGGTAAAATAATATCACTGTTATGAGCAGGTGTGTTGTAAAATCTATTATTATTATTCTGTAGGGCGGAGGTACTTCCCCAGTCGGGATTGCGTGTATATGATTGACACATATTTTTACGTTTATGACGTACGTTGACGACACTCATTATTCTATTCTAGTATACGCCTTCCAAATTACGAAATGTAGCTCAAATATTGTGTGAACCATGTGTGAATAATATTGGTAAAACAAAACAACCCATTGAAATCATAACCCAATTAATTTCCGTACCAAACATTGATGTTATTCACAAAATAATTATAATATCAGAATGCTGTACGTTCGTGTTCATCCGACCAGGGTAATGAGAGGCGACACTCATGTGTTCGCGCTTCAATTGCCTCTTTATCCAGGGAAATGTGGTGGGAATGAGGTCAGATAAATTCAAATGTAAGGATATCTCTATTCTTACAGGGTCGGCAGCATGAGTGTGACTCTCCTGGTGTTGCACACGTTCATAGGCCACGGTACCCATTAGGGGGATCGTGTGCTTGTCTGCATTTATACATATACAGGGCGTCCCACGGCGATGCCACATGAAAGGCAAGTAAGTACCTTAAATCCTTAAGTTGGCGCATTTTACTTAAAGGAGACATCATTTTATTTTTAAAAAGAAACAAAACTGCATTCAAAGATTTTTAAAAATTCGCTTGCCACACCCGGTAATCGAACCGACTAAAATCCGAAAAAGTAACATCCTGTATTTTTATGGCATCAATCGATGGTGTCAATCAAAAGGATCAAATCTCTCTAAGAAACATGGTAAATTAAATGAAAGGAAGTCCTTGAAACCTAAACTTATAAATTCAATTTGGCAAAATAAAACATTTTAACTCAAAGTTCTGATACCATATTAACAATGAAATTCCATATTTAAATCACTTTTCTTTTTTTTATCGTGTGGAGACCGCTGCTGGTCAGCAGTAGTATTTAGGTATCTCGAAACCGACTAAAACCGCACGCCGCGCCATCTCAATTGACAGGTTATAAGTTGATCCAATAGGGCAATTCACTCGCCATCTTCGTTGCCCAGGGTACACCGCGTGCAGGTTTCTAATCAAGCACCTAAAAATTACTACCTACCCTACCTACATAACCTCATGCAGTTACCCAATAAAGTTACATTCTAAACAGGTAACGAAGTTCATTCATTCAGTATGTACTTATTTTACTAAATAAATTTCATCAAAGATATCTCTAGTGTTGACCTTATAAGATACCTTATCTGATGGTTCCTGGAGTAAAAGTGCTGTGTCTGTTTGCATTGGATTTATAAGTTAAGGTTTTGTGAACTTCCTTTCATTTAATTTACCATGTTTTTAGAGAGATTTGATCCTTTTGATTGACACTATCGATTGATGCAGCGGTCTCCACACGATAAAAAAAGAAAAGTGATTTAAATATGGAATTTCATTGTTAATATGGTATCAGATGGATGGATGAACTTTGAGTTAAAGTGTTTTATTTTGCCAAATTGAATTTATAAGTTTAGGTTTCAAGGACTTCCTTTCATTTAATTTACCATGTTTCTTAGAGAGATTTGATCCTTTTGATTGACACCATCGATTGATGCCATAAAAATACAGGATGTTACTTTTTCGGATTTTAGTCGGTTCGATTACCGGGTGTGGCAAACGAATTTTTAAAAATCTTTGAATGCAGTTTTGTTTCTTTTTAAAAATAAAATGATGTCTCCTTTAAGTAAAATGCGCCAACTTAAGGATTTAAGGCACTTGCCCTCCATGTGGCATCGCCGTGGGACGCCCTGTATACTCACGCCTGTAAATCCCCGAAGAGGTAGGCAGAGGTGTATTAACACCCAAATTTCGCCAACTATGACGTAATAGCGGGCGAGCCTATTGCCGTTTAGCGGGCACTTTGTCATGGGCTCTATTTCGAAATCAGATGGGAATAGAACAAAAAGGATACATAAATATAAAAATTGTTAAATTAATTTTATAAGGGTTGTATTTAACGCGGCCACAAATTAATCCGAAAAGCAGGTAGTAAAAATAATAGGTTGGCAGCTATAGTGAAGAATCATTTTATTCAATTAATGGGTGTCAAAATTACTGAATGTGGCGTACATAAATACTAAGTGAGCCACTAAAAATACTAAGCGAGTTTACTATTTATGGATGGTTATAAAAAAATAACCACGAAGGCTAAAGCGCGTTAGCCTTCTAACTTAACCTATCCAAGTTGGGGTGCGCTATACTCGAATCCTCATAACTTCACAATTTAGCAACACACTTTCTGTATCACGGGTCACTTAGTATTTTAGTCGCCCACTCAGTATTTAAAGTAACTCATTATCAGTCGTCCATTTATTATTTTTGTCGCACGGTTTATTATATCCAATTTTATAATAGTAGGTACAAACAAGGCAGTGGTGAAGGGTGAAATTTTACAAAAGGTAAGCCGGTGGAAAATGATCTTACCTCTTATAGAGGATCATAGCAATTTCGTGCGGAATTCAGATACTGAATTTCAGATTTTGTATTTGAGATTCTGTATATGTAGTATTTAAACATTATCTAACACGAGTTCCCTCTATAGAGCAAGCCGACAGGAATCGGGTTATATGGACCCCTCACTCCTAGTACAAATTATTTCTCAGACACGTTGAACTATTCCGTATTGAGATTCAATTATGAATATTTTAAAGAATCTTCCGTTCCCCGTACCGTGTACGAACATATTTCAATTTGCATGTCTTTGAAACGATGCATTAAAATACCTACGCTTTGTGAGATTGGAATATTGTACTCACTGCCATGCAATATTTCAAGAAAGTTTCTCAAACAATTCTGTGTGGGAAGATTTGGAATATCTTTTTGTAATCGTGTTCAAAAGAATAGCGACCCGGGATCGTAATTTGTAAAAGAATCCTATACGAACTTTCCATACCAAGTACTGTTCGTCACCTATTTTACCCTCTTAGTAGTGAAATTTAAAAGAAAACGCTGATACACGTGTTCATTCATTTCTAAAGAAACATAAGTGTATGAAATTTGGTGATTCTAGGGACCCGAAAATGTCGGGTTTTTCATACAACTGCTCATCGATTCATTTACCCTTTTTGTGATAAAATTTTCAAAAATTTAAGCCAAAGTTAAATTTTAACCATTCATTTACCATTTTTTTGGTTTGGGGGTCCAGCGGCTTAAGCTCTGCTAACTTGTGTTACCTATTAATTCACCTAGGGTCATTTCAACTACGGTCGACTAAACTACGTTTAATTCATCTACTGGTTGAAATATGTAATGTTTTTTTCACATATTTTTTATAGCCACCCATAAATGAACCATAGGTAAGTCGTCTATTACTTGAAATAGCCAATATTTTAAACAACCAATATCTTAATCAAACATAGTTCAACCAAACGTATGTGACTGAACCAGTAGTCGAACCGTCCAATATGCGTTTTAAATATAGGTGAATCAATCGTAGTCGAGTCAACTGTAGTTGTGAAATGACCGTAGACAAATTGACACGTAACCGCTAAGTTTTTAACCGTAAAAAGTCATATCCAACATGAAATCTTTTAAAAACATCTAACCACAGTTAATTGCTTTCGTAACCAGCCTTACCAATCATTTTGTTCATAACCAAGGCCTTACGTCACAGGATATCATTACACCCTCCCACCGCGGGCCCTCCCAGAGGAAATTGCACACAAATAGGACATCAATCCTATGAGACGTTATTCTCTAACGATATCGCGGCGCGATAGGAATTATCTTAAAATTGAATCTGCGGGCTATTCTGTAAGGAACTTGGGGTAACGTGCGCGGAAGTTTCATTCATGACTTCGCTTTCTTTTTACCCGACTGCAAAGTAGGGTTTTGTTTTTCACGCGTATCTTGTATGTATGTATGTAATCTTGTAATATTTTTTATTACCTCATATCTTCTGAACCACTGTACAGATTTCAATCATTGATATCTCAAATGAAAGGTAGTCTTCTCATAAGTCTTCTAGGGTACATAGGCTTTTTGGCATCAAAAAATATTTCACTCAAACTTATCGAGTAGGGTATCACAATGAAGGAAATTAGAAGACAATAATTACAACAGTATATACTTATATGTCATAACTACAAAGGATAAAATAAAATAAATAGGTAATTAAAAATTAAAAACCCGACTGATCCTAAAAAGATAGAAACAAGTTTGATAGCAGGCGGTACCTATTTGCAAATGCCTGGCAATGGCGCCCCCGCCGGGTCCAGGTAAAAGGGGTAGGCCCAAGAAGTCCTGGCTTGACGTCGTGGAGGGTGACATGCGTGCAAATGGTCTCACTACTATCCACGCCCAAGATCGTGCGAAGTGGAGGAGGAAGAGCCGGAAGGCGGACCCTGAGCTCCGAGGTCATCTTGGCCACGGTTGCAATCAGGATAATGCGTCTACATGACGATGATGATGACCTATTTGCAAATAATAAATTGGATGAAAGTGGGGAACAGCCGTATCCCTTAATCGGCTTCTTCGACACCCATGGTAGGAGATGGGACGGCCCTATTCTACTCCTTGAGAACCAACATTACAAGTTGTAATTGAATTAAATGTAATTGAAATACATCTAACCTTAGAGTATACATTGCTATAGAGCGCGCCTTACAAGTATGAACTGCTATCACGGGTATGAACAGTACCGAGGCTCCTGGCTCCACCTCAATCAGTAGCAAAACAATACCCATCAAAATGACTTCGCAAATAATATTTAATTCGATATGTTAAATCAAAATTTTATAAAACATCGTATATTTGTAGTAATAATGACGCAAAAATATCGCAAAATGCGGCCATTTTTTGTATTTTGGCTTTAATTTTATCCATGCATATCAAATCGAACAAAAAACTTCATAACAACAAACTACATTAAGATGCACTTATCTATTGATATTTTGGGTAATGCATGAAACGTCACTATAGGTGCGCTTTACCATCGCAAAGTATCTGCTAACACTCGGCGCCAAAGACCTGAGTGATAGGCGCGCTTTATATTTATAATGTAAACTCTAAGCAGCTAACCCTAAAACGGGTTTCTAAAATAGGTGCACTATAATTTAGTAATAACACAAATCTAAAATCTACTTCGTGTTTTGATAGGGTTATAACTTCTCCCCAATTAAGTTAGAGTCAACAGGGCCTAATGGCTGTTCTGTTTGTTCAGCAACCCGGGTTTATTCTGTATTGCCTGTATCTCGGCAGGAAGGAGGTGGCTGAGTGGTTTCTTGATGTTTGGTTTCACTATTCAAGATGAGTTTAGACAGTATTATATTTCATACTAACTGCAGCTCGCGGCTATGTCGTTTTCCAAGCTCTAATCTGTCACTGTACCAAGTATTTTAAAAATCAGTTTCGTGTTTTAGGCATGTAATTAACAGACAGATATACATACAGACAGAGTTACTTTCGCATTGATAATATTAAGGATGGATTCATTCGTTCGCCGTGTGGTTCCCGGCAGAGTAGAATTTAGGCCACCCCATCTCCTCCCATGTGGTGACGTACAAGGCGACTAAGGGATAGGGCTGTTTAACATCAGACAGATATATATACAGCCACGACTCGAGCCAACAATAGTGACCGGAAAACGGCAATAGGCTCACCCCCTATTACGTGGGACCCCCCTAATACAGTGATTGGTGAAAAGTAGGTGTTAATTCACCTCTGCCTAACCCTTAGGGAATAAAGGCGTGATTGTATGTATATACATAATTATGTATGTAATCTGTCACTGTACCAATTATTATCCAAATCAGTTTCGTGTTTTAGGCGTGTAATTAACCGACAGATAGATAGACTTAACTTTCGCATTATTAATATTAAGGATGGATTTATTCGTTATTATCTATATAAAATTAGTCGTGGATTGGAGATATTTAAAAATTACCTTGATTATGTTATCGTCGGGGAAACTGCAAATCCACTTAACTACACTTTACAGGAGGAGGCTATCGTATCTTTGTTATTTTAACGATTTATCTGAAAGCCTTGAATTTATATATTCTATAGGCTAGTAGCTTTAATGTTATGCAATTGTTACTTATTTGGTAGTAGGTACAAAGGAAAGCTGAAATCTGAAATTGGTTACATTTGTCAGATACGCGAACTCTTCCACTGGTAGTTAAGTGGGTTTGCAATATTCTCGATATTATGTTAAGGCATGTATTTAACGCGGCGACAAATTAATCAGAAAAGCAGGTAGTAAATATAATAGGTTGGCAGCTATAGTGCAGAATCATTTTATTCAATTTATGGGTGTAAAAATTACTGAATGTGGCGTACAAAAATACTAAGTGAGCTACTATTTCTGGATGGTTATAAAAAAATAACCACGAAGGCTAAAGCGGGAGCTCCGCTCCGCTCCCGCGTTAGCCTTCTAACCTAACCTATCCAAGTTGGGGCGCGCTATACTCGAACCCTCATAACTTCAACACATTTTCTGTATCACGGGTCACTCAGTATTTTAGTCGCCCACTCAGTATTTAAAGCAACTCATTATTAGTCGTCCATTTATTATTTTTGTCGCACGGTTTATTATATCTGTTACGTTAATGACACTGAATCTAAACATATTATTTTTTTGCCATTTTTATCTGTTTGTTTGTTGCGATGGCGCAAAAGCTATTGAATGTTTATATCGCTTTTTTTTAATAGAAAATTCTAAGTCAGATTCAAAATCCTTGCACTAAATTTCAACCAGATCCAAACAGCCGTTTGAGCGGAATTGAGGGACGAACATCTAAACATTTTCACAAACTTTTTAAATTATAATAAAGAAGATATACCTAATTCTAATATTATAATAATCATATCCTCTATAAAAGCATGGGTAGGTATCTAAAGATATGAAAATCGAAATAGAACTAATAATATCTCAGTTAATTTTACCCTATTGACGTCAATTTGACCCCTCCCTTATGTTTGATTAGGATTTGATACACGGCCCTTTGATCGCCAACCTCCTCAGTAATCTTTAACCTATTGTCATTGAAATTGGACGACGTGTATCAATAAACCCAACAAGAGTGAGTTGATCTCGCGTAGAGTGGGTTCTGCCCCTCTAGACAAGTAGCAATTCGTTGCTCGGCGTATGACGGAATAGAATGCCAAATGTATGGGATTTGACGTATATGACAGGCGTCAACGAATGTCAAAAACGTCAAATCCTATACATTTGTCATTCTATTCCATCATACGCCGAACAACGAATTGCCACTTGTCTAGGGGGGCTGTACGGTTTTACTATTTATATCAAGGCCAAAAAGACTTATGACATTTTACTATTTACTTATCTTATATACTAATATGTAATATGGGTGGTGACGGAGAAAGAATACTAGTATCACTACCCCATCTCATCCGAAGGGTGTCGTAAGAGGCGACTAACGGAACAATACGCAGACGATATCACTGCGAGAGAAGGAACACTCGAAATAAAACCCTGTACCAACATGCGCGGTCCGAGGGGGGGAGGGGTTTACAAGGGACATGGCCTGCCCCCTCCCCCAAATCGTGCACGTCTATAAAAGTCTTCCAAAAAGGTATTTTCTGAAGGAATTTCCTCACGTGACCCCCAAAAAAAAATTCAGGCTGCGACCGCACCTGTATACCAACCCATCTAGCCAGCCTGGAAGCCAGAGACCAATTGAATTATAGAGAAACACTGATAAATCGGGATCAGAATACCACGCGGGCGGAAAATATGGCGGTACGAAGTTCGCCGGGTCAGCTAGTTAGCCGCCATAGGTATTTTCTGATCCCCTTCCTGCTGCATATCTAAATTTATCGTTTCCCTACAATATTATGCATGTATTTTTACATAATAAACCTTCCTCTTGAATCACTCTATCTATTAAAAGAAACCGTTTCAAAATCCGTTGCGTAGTTTTGAAAATTTAAGCATACAAATAGGACGGACAGACAGCGACAGCGACTTTGTTTCATAATATGTAGTGATAGTGATATCCCTATACCAAATTTCAGCCAAATTTATGCAGCTGTTTGAAAGTAATTGGATTAATCTACCTCTACACTAATATTATAAAGAGGAAAGATTTGTACCTATTTTTGTATGTTTGTATGTTTGTAATGAATAGGCTCCGGAACTACTGTACCGATTTCAATAATTCTTTCACCTATAGAAAGCTACACTATCTGGGAGTAACATAGGCTATATAACATTACGCTACTACGAAAGGGAGCGGAGCAGTGAGCATAAATGTCAATAAATCGGGCAGATTTCCATACATTAAAGTTGGACCGGAATCCGAATTCCACGCGGGCGGAGCCGCGGGCAACAGCTAGTTGGATAATAAATATCCAAACATTCAAAAGGATTTTTATAAATAAAACTTTGAATTGGAAATTGAGCTCAGTACCCAACAATCGCCAGCAACATAAGCCCGGGCTTATGTCACGGAATCCACAAGATTGTATTTTAATCAAGGCTTGATGAAAACATTTTAAAATTTTTTATTGAACTTTTGTCGAAGACGGCTATAAAAATAAGTTTTTTTAGTATAATTTTCATTAAGATACGGAAAGGCAGTGGACGGAAAAATAAAAATAAGGTACCCAAAAAGAGCCACTGATTATGTACGTGCTTTTTATACAACTTAGGTGGCAGACAAGGTAGGTACTGTTCATAATTATATCGTACTAGTAGCTGTTGCCTGCGGCTTCACCCGCGTGGATGTCGGTTATCGCGACCAAACATAGCCTATGTGCTTTCCCAAGGTCTAATCTGTCTCCGTACCAAATTTCATCAAAATCCATTGCGTGATTTAGGCGTGAAAGCGTAACAGACAGACAGATAGAGTTACTTTGGCATTTACAACGCATTAACAACTGCCGACGCACGCAGCAGATGCGCGTAATACATTGCGGCTTCTCAATGGGCCCCTTTATCCGTATCAGAGTTTAACAAGTAATGCGACTCACTATTATCTGTTCTGTGCCTTTAGTATGGATCTTCTTCCTCCTAGCGTTAATTCCCAGTCACATCCGAAGCTTTCAGCTCGGAGTCTGGGGTCCGCTTTTACCAGTCATAGCTACAGATTTGTGTCGTGCTCTCCAGCAGAGCCACCTTCATGATTAGCGCTCAAATTTATCTCGAAACAATGTACGTCGAACGTACATAGTGTACATGCATTGTATATAACTGTACGTATACGGAATAGAGGAATAATGTCCGTTGAATGTGGCTCTGCTGCCAAGCATACTCCCTGGCAGCGCCACCTAGAACAAGTACTTAGGATAGATGTGGAGGAGTGGTTGTCATGAAAATTGATGTACGTACGCTGTTTATTATGTACATGTTAAAAAAGTACTTATCGATGTAGTCGTTTTATATAATTCTACTATTCTTAAATTTTCATACAAAACGCCTGATAATATATTTTGTTAGCAAACAATATTATTGCTATTTTATATGTTTAGGCACTCAAGTATCACTAACGACCCTAAAGGTGCTGATAAACTTGAGCATTCACTTGTAACAGAACATCGAGCATTCGCCGTTTTAAAATTTGTCGAACCGAACAACGAGCCGAGTACGCTTGGCGTAGAGCCAAACAATGCCACTAACATATACACGATCTTTCTAGCGAACGCTCTAGTTGAAGCAAATTAAGAGGGTGCGCATTTTCTTACATAACTTTTCAACTCCTATCATCGGATTTCCGAAAATTTTTCTCATACCATTTAAAGTCATAATGATCATTCTTCATAAAAATTTAACAAATAAATATTGAAATATATAATCATTGAAATTCATAATATCGCTTATTATAAATTTGTTGTTACTAATATTTGTTTTAATATATTATATTTGTTTATACTAATAGGTAATCGAAACTCATAATCATTTCAATAAATAACTTTTATGTTCATAAAGGTGTTTTATTCTAATATTGAATAGCTATTGAATTAAAATATTGAAAATTGAAATGAAATTGGAAAAATATTAAATAACTTGATAAATATATCATTGTACAAAGTATTGTTTATATAAGGCTTCATTTCAGAAATTAATTATTTTTAAACATTTTATTTGGCAAACAGACAGTTAGTAATAGATTCATTGAGAAAGCTGCTCATTCCGACTTGGATAGATTAGGTTAGAAGGCTAATGCGGGAGCGGAGCGGAGCGACAAATTTAAAAACGGCGAATGCTCGATGTTCTGTTACAAGTGAATGCTCAAGTTTATCAGCACCTTTATGGTCGGTAGTGATACTTGAGTGCCTAAACATATAAAATAGCACCGGTATAATAATATTGTTTGCTAACAAATATTATCAGGCGTTTTGTATGAAAATTTAAGAATAGTAGAAATAAATAAAACGACTACATCGATAAGTACTTTTTTAACATGTACATAATAAACAGCGTACGTACATCAATTTTCATGAAAACCACTCCTCCACATCTATCCTAAGTACTTGTTCTAGGTGGCGCTGCCAGGGAGTATGCTTTGCAGCAGAGCCACATTCAACGGACATTATTCCTCTATTCCGTATACGTACAGTTATATACAATGCATGTACACTATGTACGTTCGACGTACATTGTTTCGAGATAAATTTGAGCGCTAATCATGAAGGTGGCTCTGCTGGAGAGCACGACACACAGATTTGGCTAGACCTCGATATTTTCCGTGAAGCGATTGCCATCTGATCTCCACGACCCAATGTTAACATTAGGCGATATCGAAGCTTTGCAGCTAGACCGTTGTTTTTGAACTTTTTAGGGCACCAACTACCCGTAACGACTGCCATAGATGTTCTTATGGCAACCGGGACCGACGGCTTAACGTGCTCTCCGAGGCACGACCAGACCAATGCAAATACCCATATTTAATGCACACAAATATTTGCACTGAGCGGGGATCGAACCCGCGCCTCCTGCGTAGCGGCCGCGTTCACTACCGCTACGCCACGGAGGCTGTCTATGGATTAGTATAATGGATCCTTGTATAGTAGTGCGTGTACCATATCGTGTACTCCGCAGGCACCATTCAATGGAGGAAAAAGTTTAAACTTCCATTGCCCTTTATTGATTTATTCTTTTTGTAATCAATGTTTTCTTCTTTTCAGGTACATGTTCATGTGGTGATGATGATGTTGATGCTGCTGATCTTCGTGAAAACTAAAGTAACACGGTATAATTTCCATCTTTTTAGTCAACTATGCTATTGAAACCTATAAAAATTTGAAGGATTTGATGGAGAACATGGGTAGTTTAAGAAAAAAGACGTGTGGCACTCGGGGACTGCCGCGGTAAAGCTATTGCATAGCATTTTTTATCAACTTATGCAATTATAATTACTTACGTTAAGCGGAGCTACTTCAGAGCAGCTCGGCTCGATTCGTGCGAGCTTCGGGGTGTTAGGTTTTTTTCGTTACGGAATTTCTGGATTTGGTCTCCACGCTCAAGGCCCGCGATAGAAGCTATGGAATAGTTTAAAAAAAATAGTTCAGTTGTACATAGATACATACATAGGTACGCCTGTAAATCCCCGAAGGGCAGAGGCGCATTAACCCCCACACTAACCCACACAATAGGGGGCGAGCCTATAGCCGTCTAGCGGACAGTTTAGATAGATAGATAGATAGATAGATGATTCTTTATTGTACACCAATAGATTTACAGTAATACAAGTAGGTAGCATATTACGGTTCAATGAGCAGTTTTCCAGTAGGTATTTATAGCGTTCCTAAAGACAAGCTAGATGGCGCAGCCGGTACTTTTGGTAAGTAGAGTGTGGTCTCACATCTAGTGTTCCCTAATTTATGGAAAAAATGTTCTTCGATTTTGTAATGATTTACTTTACATAAATGTTTTGACATTTTTTTTTGATAAAATTATTTTAAATATAATATTATTTTAAATTACACACAGTGACGCGAAAAGAATTAAGCGTTTTATCATATTTTATCTATTGTAATATGGGTAAATGAAATTAAACTTTGGCAACATCGCACAAATAAACCACAGAGTACATTAAAATTACCAAAAGCTATGCTAGCGCCATCTCTTGATGATTTAAAAAGCAACTGATTATTATACCTACTGGAAAACTGCTCATTTACAATGGGTGGCCTTATCGCTAGAAGCGATTTCTTCCAGGCAACCTTCCACTTTGTCATGGGCTGTATGTTTACCATCGTATGGAAAACAGCCCTGCCCCTTTCTCGCCTTCTGCAACACCCACAAGATAGGGTGACCCTATTCTACTACGCCGGGAACCAATACGGCTAAAGTCTAGAATAAAATATAGCCTATTGCAATAACACATAGGCCTTTGTGTTATTGTAGACTATAACCTATCCCTGTACCGATTTATAGCCAGATCCATTCATCTATTACAGCGTGATTGAGTGACTAAGGAACATCTAAACAGGAGGAGGTAGGACACGACGGTATATCCGTCCCAATCGAGCAGTCCGACTGGGGAAGTACCTCCGCCCTACAGAAGACCGCGGCTTAATAACCTCGTGTTGTGTTTCCGACGGTGAGTGGGGCAGCCAGAGCTCACTGGAGAGGTTTTGTGCTGCCAGTGGGAAGACCAAAGGCTTTGCCCAACTTATCTTTTGCGCTGACGGCACAGAATCTTTCTGTTCTTACAGGGTCGGCAGCACGAGTGTGACTCTCCTGGCGTTGCACTCGCCCATAGGCCTCGGCAACCACTTATCATCAGGAGGTCCCTGTGCTTGTTTTGCGACCTGTGTAGTATAAAAAAAACATCTTAATATTAGTAGGACAAAGTACGTAGAAAAATAGCCGAAAATTAATGATACATCATTATTATTATATCTTGTACTACAAAATTATCATTTGTACTCAAAAGAACAATAATTTATCATTCCTACTAATGTACTTATATCAATTTTATCATAATTTTCTTTTCAAATGTTCGTAGTATTTTTGAAATAATTACGTTAATTATTGATGAGGACATCAATTACGTTTTACTTAACAAGAGTCTTTTAAAGGAACACTTCTGAGAAAGGCAGAATTTATTGGAAATTCTTTTTACTTACTTTGGATGGATAATGGACTATTTTATTTGCTTTTAATGAAATGGTGTTGATAGCTTAGTGGTTAAGAAGATGACCTTACACTCCAGAGGTTGCGGGTTTGAATCCGAAATATGACTTCATCCACGTGAATTTAGATCAAAGTGTTAGTTTTTTTACTGGAAGATATGCGGAATACAAGTAGCCTAAGTGATACTTAAATGATACCAGCTGTCTGTTGTAAAAATCCCGTCAAAATCGACCCAGTTACTTCGGAGTTTAGATAGATAGATAGATAGATGATTCTTTATTGTACATCAATATTTTACATATTTTTGTACATAGTAGAATATAGCTACTGTTAAATGCACAATGGGCGGCCTTATCACTAAAAGTGATTTCTTCCATGCAACCTTAGGATGGACAGGAATGAAAAGCATGTAATAAAAGTGAGTGTTGATGTATATAAAAGAGTGTGTTATACGAAAAATTACATAGATAACTATAAACACATACATAGATAAGTAAACTCACAGTTTACTTGTGAGGAGAATGACAAACGTTTACACAAATCACCATTTTATCCTACTAATATTATAAACGCGAAAATTTGTAAGTATGGCTGTATGTATGAATGCTTGTTACTCTTTCACGTAAAAACTACTGAATGGATTTTAATGAAACTTTACAATAATATAGCTTATACATTAGAATAACACATAGGCTATATTAATATTACGATGAACGGCTATATATCAAATGATTTATTTATATAAATACGTTCTCTCTGCGGATAGCTTAGGTTTACTTGAGCGCCTCTTGAACAAGCTTAACAGGATTATATTCTACCTTTCTTAGATAGATAGATAGATAGATAGATAATGCTTTATTGTACACCAATAGATTTACAGTATAGACAAAGTAGGTAGCATGTATACAGTTTAATGTACAATGGGCGGCCTTATCGCTGGAAGCGATTTCTTCCAGGCAACCATTGGGATGGACAGTGATGAGACAGCACAAAAGATATGGTGTAGTTATTATATAAACAATATAATACAAAAGAATACAATACAAGGTGTAATAATACGAAAGAAAGAGCCTTCTTAAGCCTTTTATAGAGTTTTACTCACACGATCTCGTTCATAAGTGGATTAAACCGAGTTCAGACTTAATTACCTGTAATAATTATCATATTAGTGTATAATATATTACTTTTAGTTGCTGTTTCGGCCCCTTTTCAGCAGCCATGGTCACGGGGTGACGCTCATGGTGACGGGGAATAGTAAATATTAGAGATCCGATTCTCAGCACTCCATGGATTCACCGTGCGGTCGTGCGTCCATAGCACCGTGACGGCGACTGGGACTTGCGACTCAGATGTAGGTTTAGGGTGGCCACCTTGTGATGCATCAGCGCTCACCTCCACCGTCAGTAGTGTCCCCCCCCCCTACCTAACCAAATTTGGTAAGATCCTATCAAAGCCGCTTTTGATATTCGATTTAGTAAAGAACTTACTGAAGCTCTTGGCAATCCGAGGTCTTCAAGTAAGTTTGTACAGGGATTTAGCTGGAATTCCCCTTGCTCCTACTTCTACGGCGTAGAGTTTAACCACGTAGCCTTTTTGGTTAACTCATTAGTCAAGTCAAAGTATTTGTTTGTCTTTATAGCGTGGTCTTTAGGTATATTAGTTTCCCACGGTACTGTGAGTTCTACAAGCACTGCACGCCTATACGATCGTGAAAAAGGAATATGTCGGGTCTGGATGATGAGGCACAGTTATCCTCCGGTATTTTACACATATATTCCGGTATATATTTTATATATTCCGGTATAAATAAATCGCGATAGAATCCGTTAAAAAGTGGTTTTATTTCAAAAATAACTTTACCACACCTGATGTTAATCTGAAAGGAAAGTTTCAGGACAGAGGCTCAACATTACAGACACCAACAATATTACAATGGTGGCCTTCAGTTTATGAAAAAAAAATTTTTTTTTTACTTTTAAAACAGACATTTTCAATTTCATTTATTTGTATAGATTTTCCTCCTTTCACAAATAGAATCCTTCGAAGTGTAAACTCACAATGCGCCACAGTTAATATAATCTCGATTAACATTCAGTTGACATCTTTACAAAGAATGGTGCTATATTAAAATTCTCTACGGGCCTCTCTTAACAAATCTCCAACTCAATTTGGACCTTAATTTGAACACAAGTTTTTTATGTAAAAGATGTCTACGGCGTAGCACTTCGTAGCAGCGTAGCGTTATATAACCGTAGCTAGTGTTATTATCGTAATGGTTATGATAAAAATTTATTAGTTAAGAAATTAATAGAAGATTAGGTTCGTTCGTTTTTTCCTATCTTAATCAAATTTAAAAAAGTTCTCATTTTCTCTAGTTTTTTACGATTAAGTAGCCGCGTAGTTTCCGGCAGAGTAGAATTTGGGTCATCCCATCTTTTCCCGTGCGGTTTCGTACAAGGCGACTAAGGGATGGTGCTATTTAACATCAGACAGATATCCTAGAATCAACCTCAGATGCATGGCTCAGTCAGCAATAGTGCCCGGAATACGGCAATAGACGACACGTGTCCGATATAAAAATTATGATGAACGCCTAGGGGTGCTTACATAAACAGGTTACTGGTACGGGCGGGCCGGTACAGGTAAACCTGTCCGTGACACCATCATGTCAATTTGTCTTTTGTGAAAAAAAATACAAAGAATTTACGCCCATATGCCTTCAAACATATGGGCGCGAATGCGTTGTCAGTTTTTTTGACATATTATTTAGAACGTAGAGTCCGCGCCAGCTAATAAGTCCCGCGACAAAACTAGGAACTAAAATGACATCGCCGCCATACTTTCTGTTGATTGGTTCAGGCCATGTTACTGTCATGGCCTGGACCAATCAACACACAGTATGGCGACAGCAGATGCGATTGCTACGCCACGCCGCCTCCAAGGGACTTATTTCTTGGCGCGTACTCTAAGCGACGAATTATCATCAATTGAGATAATTTTAAAGCAATTAGTTTGCTAAACTAAACAAATTATAATAATTGCAACATCATTCATTGATTCCGATAGTTCGTACGAATATCGGTAGATTACTCCCACCATCGCCGTAAGATGGATGTATTGGAAAAATTGGATCACTCTCGGGCGAAGCTCAGTGGCTCAGTGGTCAGAGCGTTCCCCCTGTAAGGGAAAGATCGCGGGTTCGAGTCCCGCCCGACAATTGATTTCGCTTTTTCCAATTTATTATAATGAATTATCATGATTTTTGTTTCTATGCAAACTTGTCCATGCAGGTAACCAGTACCGGTGACCTCTTTTAAAAAGTAAACCTTATCACAGGTTTACATTTTGAAACAGCGGCAGCGGGTCTAATATGGCCACATTGAGCAATTCCTTAGTCAATTATTTTCTTTCTTTCTTTATATTACAGCTTATTTGTTAAAAAATAAGCAAAAGGAATTGAATTCTTTCTAGTCTGCTAACTGAAAGCAAAACAATTCATAATTTGTGGCCTTTTTACGAATTTCCATACAAAACTCTCAACTATAAGAATTGCAGAATTTGAATTGAGCGCAGTTCATATCAAGTTGTGACATTTTTACGATTTTCAACATGAATCACATTAAGATCCTAATACGATTCCACTAAAGTAGCCTTATTAGACCCGCAGGTTACCTGTTTTAGTAAGCACTTTAAGTCAATAATAAAATTACTGAACCATAATGATAATTTCAAAGAAAAATTAACTCAATAAAACTTTCCATTGTGTCAGAACTAAGAGCAAAATGTAATCATTTCTGATTATTCGAAAAGTTTGAACTAACTTTTGTATAAACTTTTATTCTTGTTATACTTTGTAACATTTTGAACCAACAAAACTTTCTCTAAGAATATTTTAAGATTGTTTTCGATCAAGAATTTCAAATGTCAGGTTTTGAGGAAAAATACTTATTATTATGATGCCTTCAATGTACACTACGCAGTAGGCGTTGATTCGATTCCTGCTCAGTGTAAATATTTGTATGCATGAATATGAATATTTGCATTAGTCTGAGTGTTTCTGGAGATGTACAATATATTATGTTCTTTTTTTTTAAAGAATGATGCGACAAGTTGGCCGGTATACCCAATAAAAACTACTTGCCCATTAATTGAAACCTTATATCATGAGCTTCAATTTTAATTATGGACAGAACACTGTAAAGTATGGGAGAAAAAAATTATCACCCCTAACATCATAGCATTTAAACCACGATAATACGAACCTTATGCTCAAAAAAACCTTTTTTGAAGTCATAAATGTTATTGTTCGTACGTACGCGCATTGATAAACAGTAAAATAACTACCTGAGAACTGAGAGTGTAGCATCCGCCACACTTGGCCCTTCCCTCTCCGCATCGCAACGGGTCTACTGACCGATTTTTAAATAGTCGCTTGCTTGTTGTCCTTCGCTCGTTGCTTGCGTAATAAGCGTAAGTTATAAACCATAATAAAAACATAATTATATATTTCAAAAGTGTTTTACTTTGTTTGTATCACCCTTAGGTTAATTACCCAAGCGATAATCTGATCAAAATACAGCATAGCCCATACTTGTCCATTTAAGGGTTGATTTTTACCAAAAAATAATGCACGAAAAATATAATTTTTATGTCCATTATTGAATAATTCCGGTTGATTTATAGCAAAAAGTTTTTCGTTTCAGTAACGCTACATTATAGACAATAAAATCAGACACATACCAACTCTATTGGTTATACCGGCCAGGGTTCATACAAAAGTGCCCATCATCCTTTAGATACCACTTGGGTGGCAGATAGGCACACGGCCCACCTTATGGAAAGTGGTTATTGTGGCTTATGGACGACTGCAACATCAAGAGAGTCACACTCGTGCTGCCGACCCTTTAAGAAAATAGAGATTCTGTGCCGTCAGCGGAGAATACAAGCAGGACAAGCCTTTGGTCTTCCCACTGACAGCACAAAAATACCGCCTATGTCCTTTCTCAAGCGGTATTGTCTTTCCAAAACGGTTAAGCGGTTTAAGCGTTTAACTACTAACTGATTTACTAGCGATTTAAGCTACATTTGCAGTTGATAGTATGACAGCAGTACAATTATAACATACATACATAAACTCACGCCTTTATCCCCGAAGGGGTAGGCAGAGTTGCTAGCACCCACATTTCGCCGTTTATGTTTAGGTCCCAATGTGGCGAGCCTATTGCCAGTAACCGGGCACTTATAAACCGGTGATAAATACACACATAACTTCGAAAACCATCGAAAAGTCATTGGTATGTGCCATGGTAAAACCTGGGATCGAACCCGAGACCTCGTCTCAGCAGTCCATTACCCATACCACTAGGCTACCGCGGTTAACACTTATTGACCTACAACTGTTATTGACCAACAATTATTGACCTGTTTTAGGACTTCATGGTACGTAGTCTGTACTTTATTGTTCCCTATACCGCAGGCTTATTAGCTAACTTTTCGCGACCAGCGAGCGAGCGATGAGCAGTAAGAACGAGATCACTGCGCGATGGATCGCGATACGTCAAAAAAAATTGGTATTTCGTAAGGATTTGCGATCAGATCGCCTTAACAATTATATGCTGCGGAACTGAAAAATAGCGATAGTTTTTATTTTTTTATTTATTTTTATTCTTTATTGTACACTTACATGGCATAATAATACAAATGAAAGAGAAAATTATGTACAAAGGCGAGCTTAACTCAAGGATGAGTTTTCTTCCAGCAAACCCGGGAGTGCATAGAGGAATTGCAATCTAATGAGAGGCAAAGTCTTGTGTACATTAATATCTAGATATAATAATAAGGTGAGGAGGTATACTTAAGGTATATCCCTGACAAATGGTATTACATATCCATACATATACTATTCAACCATTATGGCCTACATACTCATACTTATAATACACATAAATATAGATAGATAAATATAAATACATACATCTACATACATATAAATACATACATCTACATACATATAAATACATACTATGTCTGTTATTGTTGAGAGAGAAAGTAGTCTCTCGTTCTTTTTTTAAAGATGTGTAAAGTAGGACTGTCGCGTATGGAATGAGGAAGAGAATTCCACAGCCGCACTGCAGAAACTGTAAAGGAATTGTCATAGTATGAAGAACTGTGGGAGGGAGTACGAAGCAATAGAGAGGATGAAGTGCGACAGGGTTTACCCCTGGGGACAAGAAATTCAAAGCGCTCACGAAGATATATAGGAGAGTGAGGATTATGAAGAACAGAAAAGAGTAGGGAAAGAATGTGAACATCTCGACGCCGCCGAATTGGCAACCATTTCAGTTGCTTTCGGAACTCCGAAACGTGATCGTACTTTCGTAGACCAAATATAAACCGGATGCATAAGTTTTGCAACCGCTCTAGCTTGTTCCAGAGTTCTTCGGTTGCGTCGAGAAAGGTGACATCAGCATAGTCCAAAAGAGGAAGTAGAAGAGATTGAGCAAGACAGATTCTGGTCTTAAGAGGAAGAAAATTCTGAAGACGTTTAAGAGAGTGGTGCGTACCGAAAACTCTTTTGCTGATAGTTTTGTTTCTAAGACTAATTTATATGTGTTTCTTGATTTACCACTGCTTTTTTACAATGAAAATTTCTGTATTTATTATTTTCACAATGGCGGCCATTAAAAAAGGACCTTTTGAGTGATCGCGATGACATTTCTTATCGCGCCTTTTTCGCTGATCGCTTTCTGTCAAATGTGATACGTAATACCAATTTGTCGTTTTTTGTGCGATTACCGCGCAAATTTTGCTATCGCTTTGCTATCGCGAGTTAGCTAATAAGCCTGCCGTCAGCGACATAATTGATCGAGTGTTAGTAATGGCGTTTTTATCACCCAACTCTTATTCACAGAGAATCGTATAGCTTTATTTATCGTTTGTGGTGATTGGATGTGAGGGTTGATATATTTACTGTGTCGGTAATTTGCCGTATTGAAAGAAAGAAAAGCTTTTTATTAGCTAGCCTATGTCCGCGGCTCCGCCCGCATGGATGTCATCTAACTTTTGCACATATCTCTACTGAATCGATTGCGATCAAAGTTACGTAAGATTTTACGATAAGTCTGACTGTTCAAACAAAAAATGTTACATCAAAATATGTTCAATATTTTTAGTTAAACGGACAAACAGAGAAGCAGAGAAGCCGACAAGCAGATAAGAATTCCAAAAGAAAAAAAAATGGTCAGTCATAGTTAATATAACGTAACCCAAGTATTTTTTTCGGTATGGGGTTCTTCAAGTAGTTAAAATGTTTCCACACGATCGGCAGCATGAGTATGACCCTGGTGTTGAACAAATCCATATACCATGGTTACCCCTTTCCATCAGGTGGGCCGCGTGCTTATCTGCTACCTATTAGTGGTATAAAAAACAGCCAATATATAAAGCAAAAAGTATCTATTTGACAAAAAGCGCTCAACGCGCTTAAAAAAGTTTTCACTTCAAAAAGATAATATCTCATAATGAATTGTCACAAAATAGAGGAAAAAAAAAAAAAAAAAAAAGCGAAATAGGTATTACTAACCGTGTAGAATTAAAAAATAAAAACTGCCGATTGAACGTTCGCGTAAGTTAAGCATGTCAAAAGAAGTTTTCCTGTACCATTCAGCCAGATTCTTTCAGTTGTTTGAGCGAGCGTGATTGAGTTCCTTTGTCTAAAGATTTTAATCCACAGAAAATATTATAGTTGTAATCACAGGACTGTACCCGCATACGGTGCAGAATATTCCATCAAGAACCAAGCGGTTCGGTGACTCCTTCTTTTACCGTACCATTAACACCTGGAATTCCTTACCAGTTCACGTGTTTCCCTCTTCCTACAGTCCCGGGTTCTTTAAGCGGGGCGTGAAAAAGCATCTGATGAGGCCGTCAAGCTGACCACCACCATTGTAACATGGTACGTGTCTGTAATGGTGACCCTCTGTTCAGAGACTTTGCTTTCAGATTTCCATCTGGCAATGTGAACTCAAATTGACGTGTATATATAAAAAATATGTATTTATCGCTTTTACACACACAATTTAATATTTTTGCCCCCAAAATTGAGTTTTCGCTGGAAGTGTGTGAAGTAATAAGATAATGGCCGTTCTCTGAGCTAAAAGGGATTGAACATGACTTGAGTTTGTGACAAAATAGAAACTTATAAGACGAAAATCACGTTATGTACTTTTTTATTTATTTTCTACAAGCCTGTAGTGTTGCTCGCATAAAAGTATGCATAAAATATGGGGGTTCTTCAAGAAGGGCATTAGAAGGTTTCTTCAGGGTCGGCAGCGCGAGTGTGACGCCCCTGGTGTTGCATACGTCCATAGGCCACGGTGACTACTTCCCATCAGGTGGGCCGTGTGCTCGTTTGCCACCTAAGTGGTATAAAAAAGTAGATTTTTAATCGACTTAAAAAAGGTAGATTAAGAAAGAGAAAAGAGAATCGACCTTGGGCGGGACTCGAACCCGCGATCTTTCCCTTACAAGGGGAGTCTGACCACTTGGATTAGCTTCGTGTGGGCCTCGGTGGCTTAGTGGTCAGAGCATTCCCCCTGTACCTAAGGGAAATATTGTGGGTTCGAGTCCCGCCCGAGGTCGATTCTCTTTTCTCTTTCTTAATTAATTTGAATCACTCATCCTAGCGTTAATTCCCAGTCGCATCCGAAGCTTTTCAGGTCGGAGTCTGGGCTTTACCGTCTTAACTACAAATTTGGCTAGACCTCGATATTTTTTCGTGAAGCGATTGCCATCTGACCTTCACAGCCCAATGATAACATTAGGCGATATCGAAGCTTTGCAGTTAGACCGTTGTTTTTTGGATTTTTTAGGGCTCCAACTACCCGTAACGACTGCCATAGATGTTCTTATGGCAACCGGGACCGACGGCTTAACGTGCTCTCCGAGGCACGACCAGACCAATGCAAATACCCATATTTCATGAACACAAATATTTGCACTGAGCGGGGATCGAACCCGCGCCTCCTGCGTAGCGGCCGCGTTCACTACCGCTACGCCACGGAGGCTGTCAAATTCTTAATTAATTTGAATAGTTACCATAATATTGATTGAGATTTAAAATTTCATTCAATTAAAAAAGGTAGTTCTCAATTTGACTGTTCTTTTTTGTATCTTGTTCAGCTTTCTAGACAAGTGGTAATTCGTTGACCGACGTATTGTAGAATTCGAACCTCCATAACCCGATGCGCAACTGTTAGATCATATCTTCCTTTTTAATGGCACCCGCGCCGGGTCCAGGTAGAAGGGGTAGGCCCAAGAAGTCCTGGCTTGAGGTCGTGGAGGGTGACATGCGTGCGAATGGTCTCACTACCATGGACGCCCAAGATCGTACAAAGTAAAGGAGGAAGAGCCGGAAGGCGGACCCTGAGCTCCGAGGTCATCTTGGCCACGGATGCAACTGAAACCGCGAAGCATCCTGGTCCAAAGGAATAGAACCAAATCAAATTTAAACTTAAATTCCCTGATTTATAAAATCCGAAATTTTCTAACAAAATAATTATTAAAATAAATGTAGAAAATGCAACCACTTGTATAAGTCATTAAATAGTTTCATCCATTTCTTTAAAGTCATTGACTGTGTCATAAGTCATTAATAAATACGCACACACCTTCACACACACACACAACAATAGGCATAGTAGGTCACAACAATAGGCATAGTAGGTAACTTACTTGAACAGCTAAGCGGCAACATGCGATTCTACAGAGTGCTCAAAGTTGTTCAAATTCTATAAAATTAAAACTCTAGTTTCTGCCCTTAATACTGGACCAATTTTGTTCAAACTTTTCCTGCTTGAAGCTTAGGGGGTACCAAGTATATGGTTTCAATTATTGCCTATATGTCGTATCCATATTGTATATGTACTTAACTCAATACGGCCGGAATATCTAAAAAGACTTCGAACACAAGTCGGCCGAAGCAGGAAGAATTAGTCTAGGTGGGGTTTTTCGGATGACGCGGACCTGGGGTGTGAGTGTGGGGTAGCTCCACAGACCATGGCCCACCTGCTAACGTGTGCTGCATGCCCATCTACCTGTACACCTGAAGACCTAATGAGTGCCTCCGAGAACGCGATCCAGGTAGCAGCATACTGAGAAAATAGAATTTGAGAGTAGAAGCGCCATCGATTCGACAGAAGATGAATACGGCCCAAAACTCGAGTTATTGTACTTTTCGTAAGGATGGCAGAAATACTTATGTAGAATGGTACCGTAGATGTATAAGTTGGCATTCAAGCTGCATTTCCTCACAGTTTTATTTCTCAAGGGGGTAACCATTGTATTATGAGTCTGACCTGAATTCTCGTTCAGCGAACGTTCATAATTTATAAACTAGCTATCGCTGCTAAGAATTTTGTATGACATATTTTATGGTTTCATAATTTTTGATGGCGGAGGTTTCCTATATGCATAAACATTTGCTTATTTATTATACTATGTATGTTTATTATGTATATTTATGTAGATTATGTTTGGTATTTTATTATGTATTATTATATTTAGTATATTATTATGTAGACTATGTTTAGTATGTTATTGTGACAATATATTTTATGTATTACCACTGTAGATCTTTATGCTTGTGTGTGTACTTAAGTGTTTTTTTCTCTCCTGTTACTATACACACATTTACACCTCTTTTCTTGTTCCTCACGATCTCCTCTCGCCGGTCTGCTGGGAGAAATTTCTTTATAGAAATAAGCAGTACCAATGTACCAATTTTCAACTTCCATTGTTTGTATATTTTTCTGTGTGTGCATAAATATTAAATAAATAAAGCATTTGCTTTCTTCTTTATAGAGTCAGTGCCTTATAAAATCACTACATTGTGTATACGTTACTTGGTAAACTTCGACAGGTAAGGATAAACGGCACCATTGAGACGCCGCAATCAACTTAAAGCATAACATACATACAGATAATTACACCTTCATTCCCGGAGGGTTAGGCAGAGGTGAATTAAAGGTATAATTCTGAAGCCGACCACATACGACAACGACATACGCATGCAGCACATGCAGCGTACCCATTACTTGTTAAACTCTGATACGGATAAAGGGGACCATTGAGAAGCCGCAATGAATTACGTGCAACTGCTGCGTGCGTCGGCAGTTGTCGTATGCGGTCATATACGGAATCATACCTTACCATTTCACCGATCATTATATTCGTCCCACCTATGAGCCTATTACCGTACTCCGGGCGCTCAATTAAAACATTTTTTTTTTATATAGGACACGTCAATTTGACTTCGCCTTGCCTGATGGTAAGCCGAGGGCAAAGTCTTGGAAAGAGAGTCACCATTATAGACACGTACCATGCTACAATGGTGGCACTCAGCTTGACGGCCTCATCAGATGCTTTTCCACGCCCCGCTTAAAGGACCCGGGACTGTAGGAGGAGGGAAACACGTGAGCTGGTAAAGAATTCCAGGTCTTAATTGTGCGGCACAAGAAGGAGTCACCGAACCGCTTGGTTCTTGATGGAATATTCTGCACCGTATGCGGGTGGCATCTAAGTCCTGCACGTGTTGTCCTGTAAACAAAATTATCATATTCACGTCTATTTCACGGTACGCTGTATCTGCTGCATGCGTCGGCCGCTGCAGTCTGCGGTCGGCCACGAAATCATACCATAAATTAAAGTAAATCAAAACATTTAAGTTAGAACTCATCGCGTGCGTTCTACACAAGGCGTACGGCCCACCCCTAATTCCTCGAACGACCGCCGTGGCTGTCTCCGGAAGCTAATCCAACTTGTAAATGGCACAAAGGTTTATATTCTATTATTCTGTACAATCGAGCTCAAAGTGGGCCAGTGAGTGACGACTGACGAATGTTTCAGTAAGGCGTCGTCCACTGTTGAATAATATAAGAGGTTAAAAATAGTTCGTTGGTTTCTGTTAATATATTTTTTAAATGTTTTGTTTGTTTGATAGTTTGGATGCAGGTATATAATAGTTTGGGGACTCCGTGGTGCCCACACCGGAAGAGGGCCAGATCGAGAGATATGGCCCTGGGTCGGCCGGAATGCGAGGGATATGGCTATGAAAATCTCACCTCCGGCAACTGATGGCCCACAGAAGGCGTGCGTTTTAGTCGGCTCGAGTCCGACATACCCTCCTCCTCCAGCTCCGGTGGGGGAGGATTCCGTGGGGATTTTTCGCACGATAAAAAAAAAAGAAAAGGTATATAATAGTGGTAGATGGAAAATCTACTTAGGGTCACCACACACGAGCCACGAGCACAGCCACAAACACCACCCCAAGAAGCTCGAAGCGGTCACAAAAATGGCTGAAGCGTGCGACAGCCACTTTTGGCCGGTGGTTGAGACTTAGGGTCACCGCACATGGGTTACCGGCCACAGCCACAAAACGCTGCCACCGGCTTATTTCTTGTAGTTTTCATACATTTTATATGAACTCGCAGCACGCGGTAGCACAAGAACTGGGTTCTTGTGGCTTACAATGGCCACTAATTGCCAACACAAAATCACCACACACCACACACGCGATTCACCACTCTAAACCTTCAATATCAGAGTCTATTATGACTCTGCGCACGGGTTAAAAAAGCAGCGGCTTCCGACTGACGTTGAAATTGATATTGAAGGTTTAGGGTGGGGAATCGCTTGAGTGGCATGTGGCAGTATTTCATGTCGGCGTTTAGTGGCCGGTGCGGGCCACAAGAAGCAAGTAGCGACGATTTGAAGCGTGTGGCGGCCACTGGCGTCATCCGTATCCATATGAAATGTATGAAAACTACAAGAAATATGCTGGTGGCTGAGACAGTTTATATTTTCACAGATAATTATATTTCTGTTGCCAATGTGATAACATATACTAGAAACAAAATAAAAATTAATTCTTAAGGCCCCGAATCAGGTCAGCATCGAAAAATTGGTATTTTCGAAACCGTTTTTCTTATCCCTACTAATATTATAAATGCGAAAGTAACTCTGTCTGTCGGTCTGTCTGTCTGTCTGTCTCACTTTTACGACTAAACCGCTGAATCGATTTTGATGAAATTTGGTATAGAGGTAGATTAGACCTTGGGAAAGGACATAGGCTATGTTTGGTCGCGATAACCGACATCCACGCGGGCGGAGCCGCGGGCAAAAGCTAGTTAACTATAAAACCCACAGATCTGGAAAAAAGGAGGAAATAGTTAAAAAGAGGCTCCGAAAATCACTCCACTCTTTCTTATGAAACCAATACAATATGTATCCAAATAATTTAAAATTTCACATAATTATATGTTAAATAAGTGTATAGCATGACGTGATCTTCTTAGTTAGTGATCGTCGCCTATAAAATTGGTTTTACTGATTTTTACGGTTCAAAATATGAGCGAATGGCCTTGAGCATTTGTATGGTCAAAGTCATTCGCGTATGTAATCACCTTATGGCGGGGCTCCTATGCAAGAAAAACCTGATTTTGAGGGCGGTTATATACGGAACAACCAACTTGCACTTTATATTTTACAAACGCCTTTTTTCTCGCCTATCCCCAGAAAGGTCAAGAAACTACTTCCACTAAAATATTAAGTCGTCATTTAACATTTCGTTTGTTCTTTGTTTGAGCCGCTTTGTTCTCCCGGCTTCAACAAAACAAAGAACAAAGCTGGCTAAAGAACAATGGTTTAAAACAGCCTTAAGAGAGTCAAACGTGAAATGTTTTCGTTGTAAGATTTCCTACTTAAAAGTTTTGGGTGTAATTTCGTAGTCCTTTTGCAGTATGGGAATTAATTTAGGCGCTTAAAATATGTATATGTGTTGCGTTTATAAGGATTCTGACTTTCGGAGTTTAAATGAATAAATAAAACATTTCCAAGACATATACGTACACAGCGTTAGATACAAACTAAAATACGCATAGTTTTTTTAATAAGATAACTTCTTCATCCTAGCGTTATATTTAAATAACTATCTATCAATTTTATCTATCTAAATAATATTATAACTTGTTATAATATCTAACTTATGTATATTTTTCCTTTTCTTTTTAGAAATAAATAATATTAATTGCATTAGTAAATTATCCGCATATTTAGATCGTATTAATATCATATTTCATGAGAGCGACTGCCACCTGACATCCCAAAACTGAGATATTTGCGGCTGAATAACCTCGTGTCGTGTTCCCGGCGGTGAGTAGGGTAGCCAGAACTCACTGGAGAGGTTTTGTGCTGTCTGAAGACCAAAGGCTTCTCCTTCGCTGACGGCACAGAATCTCTCTGTTCTTACAGGCTCGGCAGTACGAGTGTGACTCCCCTGGTGTTGCAATCGTGCATAGGCCACGGTAACCACTTTCCTTCAGTTGGCACGTGTGCTTGTCTGCGACCTAAGTAGTATAAATAAAATCGGCCAAGTGCGAGTCGGACTCGCCCATGAAGGGTTCCGTAGTAGCAAAGGCGAAAATTTCGGTTTATGTTATGACGTATTAAAAAAAAACTACTGACTGGATCTCGTTCGAACCAATTTTTAGTGGTAATTTGCATGGCAATTTACATCATATATTTTTTTTAGATTTATCATTCTCTTATTTTAGAAGTTAGGGGGGGGGGGGGGGGACACATTTTTCCACTTTGGAAGTGTCTCTCGCGCAAACTATTCAGTTTAGAAAAAAATTATGTTAGAAACCTCAATAGCATTTTTATAGACCTATGTATAGATACCACACACGTATGGGTTTGATGAAAAAAAAAATTTTTGTGTTTCAG
This sequence comes from Eilema depressum, assembly GCA_914767945.1. Taxonomy (NCBI): domain Eukaryota; kingdom Metazoa; phylum Arthropoda; class Insecta; order Lepidoptera; family Erebidae; genus Eilema; species Eilema depressum. Next base: position 3,965,064 of record OU612041.1, on the reverse strand, counting down.
CTCTAAGTATGGGGACCCCCAAAATTTAATGCTTTTTTTAAATTTTTGTGTGAAATTCTTAATGCGGTTCACAGAATACATCTTCTTACTAAGTTTGAACAGCATAGGTCTAATAGTTTTGGAGAAAAGTGGCTGTGCCATACGGACGGACAGACAGACAGACAGACAGACGGACGGACAGACATGACGAATCTATAAGGGTTCCGTTTTTTGCCATTTGGCTACGGAACCCTAAAAAAGACAAAAATACCAGAGCCTCATCTTTCAATCAACAGGTATACCGAGCAAAGTCAAATTAACCCCGAGGGTCAAATACCTTTGACTTTTCCAAAAAAACGGACCTACAAACGATGTCTTTAAATTTTATAACAGCTTCCTATTACCCGTATTTGCTTAGGTCATAGAAGGTCATTAATGTTTTTTGTCGTAAAATTAATGGTCTGTATGTTTAGGACTTGTGAGGGTTAGTGGATACCAGGGATTATGTGCTATGCTAATATTGAAAGACATGATCACAGAGTTCTTCAGTAAGTTGTGGAGTTTTGTGTAATTTGTGGAAAACATTTTGTACTTGTTTTTGTAACAGTACCTTGAGCAACACACTGCAGACTACTTTTTCTATGTTGTTCTAAAGTTGTACGAATTGTACAGATGGCAAGTACAAATATTATTTGACTAAAATGAAGATTTTTTGTGACATTTTTTTTAAATGTTAGGACTAGCTTTTGCCCGCGACTCCGCCGGCGTGGATGTCGGTTATCGCGACCAAACATAGCCTATGTCCTTTCTCAAGGTCTAAACTACCCCTATACCAAATTTCATCAAAATCGGTTTAGCGGTTTAGGCGTGAAAGCGTAACCGACTGATAGACAGACAGAGTTACTTTCGCATTTATAATATTAAGTATGAAGTATGGATATGGATATGGATTTAGCACTAGGCTCACAAAAACTTACCTCGCGTAAAAAAAAAAAAATAAAGTATTTTGTATCCATGAATGGCACCATTTGGTTGTCGTGGTCAGATGGCAGTCGCTTCACAGAAAATATCGCGGTCCAACCAAATCCGCAGTTAGACTAGTAAAGCGGACCCCAGAGGTGAAAGCTTCGGATGCGACTGGGAATTAACGCTAGGATGAAGAATGGCACCTGCCAAAAATTGTAAAAGAATTTGCAAAATCGGTTCAGTAGATTCAGAGATTAACTGCTATAACGTTTCAAACTCACAAACACAAAGACATCTTCATAATAATAGCTTAGATTTCTACTTGCGAATTGGCAGAAATATAATACAAATCGCAGATATAAACACCTATGTCTGTCTATACAAAAGCCACAACAGTGAGATGTGTGTCTCCAAATTGTCTGAAAGAACTATTTGCCGCGAGACGCAATAAACTCCACGTTTGCTCGTATACTTTTCGATTTCAGCTTCGTGAATAGAGTTATTGGCGTTTGGAGTTAGGTACAATATATCTCTGAAAGGGCACAGATGGTTGTGTGAACTTACATTCAGAATCAAAATGAGTAGGTATCATTTTTATTTGTACAAAACATGATGTGTGTACATACAAGAGCTATAAGTAAGTGACTAAAATATAATCCATTCATGTTTTGCCTTTATAGTGGCGTATAAATATATGCATAGGGGCTTAGTCACAAAATGCGTAGAAGTAGCTTTCAATTTTACTAGTTCAATGATTATGTAATGACAAATAGATTAAGAAATGCCTGTAAGATATTGCTTTTAGCGATAAGGCCGCCATTTGTACATTACCTAATTATGTTTGCCATTTATTTTATGTATACTTTTCTTTTTGTTTGGTGTACAATAAAGTTTATTTCTATTCTATTCTACGATAATAATGTCAATATATCTATAACGATGTCAATTATATTCAAATACAACAAAAATATTTAAATACAATAAAAAAAATTGTTAACCTTGACTTTTGTATACCACAGATATTGTATGACAGCCTTTATGGTGTGGAAGTAGTGAACGCAGCCAATTTGCAGAAGGCTTAGTGCAAATATTTGTATGCTTGAATGAGCACGTTTAGCCGTCGGCTCCATCAAAGAATTGGTCTAGCTGCAATGCTTCGATATCGCCCAATATCGTTATGGGTTGTGTGGGTATCTGACCTCCACAACCCATGCAGTCGCTTCACGTAAAATATCGAAGTCCAACTAAATCCACAGTTAGACTGGCAAAGCGGACCCCAGATTAGGAGGTGAAAGCTTCGGATGCGACTATGAAGAAGAAAAAGACACTTTAGAAGTAATGGTGCAACCGTACCTTCTTTGTCGACTGTGCATAGAAGAAGCAACTCATCATTCTCCTGCCCTTATCTCAAATTTAAATGGGGTCGATGCAACATGCTTTTCCATTCATCTCGGGTTGCAATCATTTCAACATTCACTCCCTTTCTAACCATATCATCTTTCACAGTCTATCCATCTCCTTTAAGGTCTTATTCTCCTCTTGTAACCACTTCTATAGGTATTGTCTTCCTTACGCATAACATGTCCGAACCAGTACAAACGATTTCCTCGTAGCTTCTCCGTGATCGGTGCTACGTTCAAACTTCCTCTAATATATTCATTCCTCATCTTATCCATTCTTTGACAACCATCTCAACATTTGTATCTCGGCTACATGCAACTGTATTTCATCCGTCACTTTTACTTTTAGAAACAACTGTTGGTTTCGTACTTCTCATAAATTATTTTTGAAGAAATCCTGCCAAATTACATTTAATATTCAACGCAGCGTTAATTCCGCATGTAAATGAGTAAAGCCTTCGACTTAATTAAGAAACATTAAATCTATAATTTATTAGCAGAAGGTAGGGTGTTATACCGCTTGGCTTAGTGGAGCGAATAATGTCGGTGATAATGAATGAAATTATACAGGCAGAGCTGGGAATTAAGACAGCCTCCGTGGCGTAGCGGTAGTGAACGCGGCCGCTACGCAGGAGGCGCGGGTTCGATCCCCGCTCAGTGCAAATATTTGTGTGAATGAAATATGAGTATTTGCATTGGTCTGGTCGTGCCTCGGAGAGCACGTTAAGCCGTCGGTCCCGGTTGCCATGAGAACATCTATGGCAGTCGTTACGGGTAGTTGGAGCCCTCAAAAATCCAAAAAATAAAAAAAAAACGGTCTAACTGCAAAACTTCGATATCGCCTAATGTTAACATTGGGTTGTGGAGGTCAGATGACAATCGCTTCACGGAAAATATCGAGGTCTAGCCAAATCCGTGGTTAAGACTGGTAAAAGCGGACTCCAGACTCCGAGCTGAAAGCTTCGGATGCGACTGGGAATTAACGCTAAGAGGAAGAAGAAGCTGGGAATTAAATACAGTAGTTTTGAAATAGTCATTGAAGTGTATTCAAAAGAATAAGCGAAAAAGTCGGCCAAGTTTCGTACCATTTTTTTTTTTCTTTTTTTTTTTTCTTTTAACACCTGTTATTTATTCTGTTTTTAGTTTGTTCAAAGCGTCGGTAGCATAGTGGTTAAAGAGTCGGCCTTACGATAGAGAGGTCCCGGGTTTGAATCCTAGTAATTTTTAAAAACAAGAATATTAGCAACCGAAATTACTAATATTTCCTCTCACCCCTCCAGCTAAGCTAAATTGCTTGTGTTAGGAGTGGGTTCATGTCAGTAGTGTAATGGCCAGAATTCGAACCCGGGACCTCTCAATCGTAAGGCAACACAGGGAATTTAGCTTAGCTGGAGGGGTTAGCGGGCATATTAGTAATTTTAACCCGTAATTTTAATAGAAAATTTTAACTGTTTAGCTATCTATATAGGTATATGAAGCTGGTGATAGACAGACGAACATTATGGAGTCTTAGTACTATTACTAAAAGTCCATTCTGCCCGTTTGTTTAGGAAGGCTAAGGAACCCTAAAAAGTAAATCAGGATTGAAATGTACGAAAAAAAATAATATAGAAAGATGTAGTGGTAAAGAGAAACGTTTTAAAAAGGTATTAAAAGAAAAAAAAAATATCACCGGACCAAGACTGAAAAAAAAATGATCAAAAAAGGAAAACTGACATCCACCAGGTGGAGCCACGGGTGTCAGTATATAGAAAAGTAAATGAAAAAAGGATATATAAAAAAATAAAATGCAAAACATTACACAAAACACACAAACCTATAGTTTCAGGTCTCAAAACAATCCTCCAGTTGACTGGAAGGGTAGCCAGGTGCTATAATATTTATTTTAATCTGTAATACTTCAGACGATCTTATCTAAAACAACAAACTTATGTAATAAATGAGAAACAATAACGGTAAAATCACTGGAAAGCTCTGAAAGCACTTGAAATTTAATGTAGGCTAGAGCTTCGATACTCAGCGATATTAAATAAGGATAATGTCTTCGTGGAAAGTACATTTAATTAGAAAGTAAATGTATTAAAATAAAAGTGGTTTGTGAGAAACCGAACCAGCGAAACAATCATTTCAAATGATTTATTAATTTACTTTATTTAATACTAGCTTTTGCCCGTGGCTCCGCCCGCGTGGATGTCGGTTATCGCGACCAAACATAGCCTATGTTCTTTCTCGAGGTCTAATCTACCCCTATACCAAATTTCATCAAAATCGGTACAGTGGTTTGGGCGTGACAGACAGACAGACAGACAGAGTTACTTTCACATTTATAATATTAGTAGGGATATCTTATTTTTTTTAACTTGTAATATTTTGGCATTCATACGTGCTCTTTATGTGAATAAATGAAATTGATTCTTTGATTCTTTGAACTAGGTACTTACTACAGATTGCATTGTATTCGCATAATTACCCGCGGTTTCTAGTAGTACGCGAGAAAGCGTAACAAACAGATAGACAAAGTTATGTACGTATTTTTATATAGTAGGAGAGCTCATCTTCTTCTTCATCCTTACTATAGTCTAGTCTAGGTCACATCCAAAGCCACCTCACACCTCACATCCACTTCATCTCGGAGTCCAGGCTTCGCTTTTCCAGTCTAAAGGCGACCCACTAACAGTTTATCGAACGACAACCGGATGATATCGGTCTGTCAGTTCATCGCAATAGCCCACACACTTACAGTTTCGTATACGATTTTGGACTGACACGGCTAATATGTGTGTGGCCACTTGACGATTTCGGTCAGCAAAGACAGTTAAAGGCCGTACAGTCTATGGCCGTTCGCATTTTATACGTAATAACATCAGACTAAAAGAATAAAATAATGTTATTATTTTAGTCTGAGGTAATAAAATTATGATGACATTGATGACATAAGGACTGCAGGCCGCCGGACAGACGAAAAACTGCAGGCGGACTGTAAGTGGGTGGCCGCCTTAACTGTTAGTTTGGCTGAATTGTGATGTTTTCCTCGAAGCGACTATCATCTGACGGTTGTCTATTGTTTAACCGAAGATTATATGCCATAATCATCATATTCCCGAATTTCATTTACCCGAATTTCATTTGTCCGAATGTTTTGTTTGACCTAAAAGACATATGACATACTTTTAATTGCCCGAAACTTAGATACCAGAACATACGAGTGCCATACGTATTGTTTTACATATTTTTATTTGCCCTAATAATTATTAGACATAATATTTAAACGCCATAATGATTATTAGACATAATATTTAAACGCCATAATGAATATTAGACATAATATTTTTTTCTTGCCCTTTCTGGCTGTCGATGTCGATGGGTGTGATGGGTGGATGGGTTAATGGTCACAGTTCTAACCTAACTCAAATGGCACCTAACCAAACTACTTCTGGGTGGTTTATAAAAAAATAACCACGAAGGGGATAGCGGGGTCTATTCGCTCGCTTCGCTCGCTCAAACGACCCCGCCATCAATTCTAACCTAACCTATCCGAGTCGGGGTGCCCTAAAGTCCCGATTGCATCCAGTTTCACCTGATATAACAACCGTTACACACTGTCACTGTTACACAATGTCGATGGCAGTTGATGTTATGGCATATGATAATTATGGCATGTGATAATTATGGCATGTGATAGTTAGGGCATGTGATAATTATGGCATGTGATAATTATGGCATGTGATAATTATGGCATGTGATAATTATGGCATGTGATAATTATGGCATGTGATAATTATGGCATGTGACAATTAGGGCTTACAATGATTCTGACAAATGATGTTATAGTAAGTGACTTTATGGGAAACAAAGATTCTAGCACGTGATTAATATAGCAAATAAGAGTTAATATCATGGCTGTTGACTATTATGACAAATGATATTAGGGTAAATAAAATTCGGGCAAACGGCGGTATACCTCATCTGACCTCTAGAATCGATTGGCGATATCGAAGTATTGCAGTTAAACCAGTTGTTGGACTTCAAATACCCGTAACGACTTCAATAGATGTTTGTTTGGCAACCGGGACAGCTTAACGTGCTCTCCGAGGCATGAACAGACTAAATGCAAATACCTATATTCATGCATACACTATTTGCACTGAGCAGGGATCGAATCCGCGCCTCCTGCGTAGCTGCTGCGTTTACTACCGCCACGCCACGGAGGCTGTATTTGACTTCAAATTTACGTAAAATAGAAGTCACTTTGTAAGAAAAATATAGGGATGTGACATTGAAGGAAAAGAATCGATTAAATAAAAATCGATTTTTCTTTACTCAATATAAATCGATTTGTCAAAAATCGATTTTATAAAAATAAATAATCGATTTCTGTGAAAAAATCGATTTTTTACGAAATTATCAGATTAAAAATAAAATAAAATAATATGATTAATAAAAATAATAACCAATTCAAAACTAAATCACAAAAAGCGTAAGTTAAAAACATCGATTTATTAAAAATCTATTAATATTACTAAAAAAAATCGCTAATAAAAAATCGATTATAAGAAAAAAATAATAGTTTTTTTTTAAATCGATAGTTTTTTAACATCCGTAGAAAAATACTGGTTACCAAATTTTCATAGTTCCTTTTATGAATATGCAGATTTGAGATATTTAATATTATTATGTAGGTGAATGTCTCTGCTCATTCATCTGTTTAACTCTTCTCTTGCGTCACATCCAAGATAAAAATAGCCTGCTGTGCAATTCACTAAGCGAGCACAACGATGCGACAACGATGCGAGGCGCAACGTAGATTGTCATTGGTCAGATTGTATCACGTCATTGGAAATCGACCAATGACAGTGTCTATCGCGCACATCGTTGCGACTCGCATCGTTGTCGCATCGTTGTGCTTGTTAGTGAATTGCACAGCTGGGCTGTTGTGTCGTAATATTATTTATGAAGGTGTATGTCGATACAGATTGAGATATATTCTTGAATAAACACGTTATCTAACTAATTTAAGAGAATATTAAACATCTTTGGCGGTATTTTACCGTCTCTACCACGGTGAATGTTCTGATGAGCTCTTCCAATTAATCCCACCCTCTCCTTTCCTATATAGGACAACACGTGCAGGGCTTAGATGCCACCCGCATACGGTGCAGAATATTCCATCGAGAACGCGGGCGTGAAAAAGCATCTGATGAGGCCGTCAAGCTGAGTGCCACCATTGTAACATGATACGTGTCTGTAATAGTGACCCTCTTTTCAGAGACTTTGCCTATAGCTTACCATCAGGCGAGGCGAAGTCAAATTGACGTGTCCTATATAAAAAAAAAAAACTGAAAGATAACTAACTTAAAGCATAATTTAGATAGGGATAGTTTGGAGGTTCAAGATCGTGCGAAGTGGAGGAGGAAGAGTCGGAAGGTGGACCCTGAGCTCCGAGGTCACCTTGGCCGCAGATGTAATCAGGAAAATGCTTCTCCATGAAGATGATGATGATCATTATCGCGGGTACAAATTCCTCTCTGGATTCACGTGGGAAGATAAAAAAACTTCTACAAATAAAAACGTTATACTTACCTCTTTCATTATGATAAATTGTGCGCAGAAAATAACGCTGTGTGGGCTGCTAACAAGGCCCTATCATTATATTACAGGATATTTACTTTTTAATATATTTGAGGTCGAAGTTATCAACTCATTAAAATAATTGTGATGTTCACTACGGCTGTAATTCTATTAATATTGTATAATTTAGATAACTTTCACATTATTATTATGTTATGTGCTATGTACTGTGACTTATGATTAGCGCCATCAACAATAACAGCGAAAAAAAAAAACTGAATTTGTTAACAGACACTTCGACCAGGTTCGATTCCCGGTTATGTATGGGAATTTGAGGAAAAGTTTGAATGTCATTATTATTAAATCTAAAATCGAAGCCATGGTTCCTAAGAACAAATCTTGCTATCTCTCATAGTTTCTGACTTCTCCCTACTGACTCATTTAGATTGATCACCCTGTATATGTAAAAGTTTGTAGAGATGTTGGTTTGTTTGTGAAGCTGGAGACCGACATATTAAGCCTAGCTCACATCTCAAGAGCAAGAAGAGCTTTCTGCAATCTATCACATCTTCACAGCACATTTGTTGAAGCCTGTCATATACATCAAATCCCATACATTTGGCATTCTATTCCATCATACGCCGAGCAACGAATTGTCACTTATCTAGAGAGGCAGTTCACCTCATTCTTCGCTGATCCAAAGTCCAAATTCACTACCAAATGATTACAATACCACAGCGTTTTATACTGAATATTGTAAACGACTGTAGGCACGTCAAAATACAAAGGGTATTATTAAAAGTAGGTCAGGCATTAGCCAGTGCACCGTCACTGAATATTTAATGATATCACCCGCCGATGTTTATTTTTACAGCGTTTTACAACATGGATATACTCGTATACGCATGGAAAAAAAGCGGTTTTAATGACCAAAAAAGTGCTGGCTTGGTGACCGCTTTTGATAACTCAAAAAGTGCTGGGTTGGTGTCAGCTTTTAATGACCCATAAAGTGCTATCTTGGCATCCGCTTTTGATGGCCCAAAAAGTGCTATCTTGGTATCCGCTTTTGATGGCCCAAAAAGTGCTGGCTTGTTAAGAAGTGCTACCTGGTTTTTCGCTTTTGATGGCCCAAAAAGTTCTAGCTTGGTATTCCTTTTTGATGGCCCAAAAAGTGCTAGATCACCATGTGACACTTCTGACATCACCATGTGTGATCGTTTTCAATATAGTGACGTTGTAGTGATAGATAGTTCAGTCTACTTTCAACTAAAATTATACATATTATATTAAATCGAATATCCAAAGCGGCATTGATAGGATCTTTCCAAAGTTGGGTAGGTAAGGGGGGAACACTACTGACGGTGGAGGTGAGCGCTGATGCACCACAAGGTGGCCACCCTAAACCTACATCTGGGTCGCAAGTCCTAGTCGCCGTCACGGTGTATCACGCTATGGACCCGGTGACCGCACGGTGAATTCCTGGAGTGCTGAGAATCGGATCTCTGTTGAAATTTGTGAAGATGTTTGCACGTTTGTACTTAATCACGCTCAAACGGCTAGACTGATCTGACTGAAATTTGGTACAGGGATAGATTATGATGTAGAATAACACATAGACTTCTTTTTATCCCTGAAATAGGTTCTTATATATTGCGGAAACCAAACCAAAGCCGCGGGTAACAGCTAGTGAGAAATATATTTACGTTTACACTTGAAACAGGGCCGTGTTGGTTCCCAGTGGAGTAAAATAGGGCCACCCCAACTGTTCCTGTAGGTGTCGTAAAAGGCGACTAAGCGATATGGTTGTTCTACTCTCTCATTCTAGCGTTAATTCCCAGTCGCATCCGAAGCTTTTCAGCTCGGAGTCTGGGGTCCGCTTTACCGTCTTAACTACAGATTTGGTTAGACCTCGATATTTTTTCGTGAAGCGATTGCCATCTGACCTCCACAGCCCAATGATAACATTAGGCGATATCGAAGCTTTGCAGCTAGACCATTGTTTTTGGATTTTTTAGGGCTCCAACTACCCGTAACGACTGCCAGAGATGTTCTTATGGCAACCGGGACCGACGGCTTAACGTGCTCTCCGAGGCACGACCAGACCAATGCAAATACCCATATTTCATGAACACAAATATTTGCACTGAGCGGGGATCGAACCCGCGCCTCCTGCGTAGCGGCCGCGTTCACTACCGCTACGCCACGGAGGCTGTCAAATTTGCAAAATTTCGGTTGTTCTACATCCGAAAGTAAACATACAACCCATGACAAAGTGCCCGCTAGACGGCAATAGGCTCGAAATGTGGGTTAATACACCTCTGACTACCCTATCACGGATTTACAGGAGTATTATGTATGTATTGAAACAGGTAAGTTATCTACGTAATGAACGAAATGCTCTAGATTGTTCCAAATTATCGTACAATCCCCAAAAACGTCACGTCCGTCATTAATATTTCACAAGATGGCGTCGTACGTGACCCCAATCCCTACATTAAATTCTGGTTTATTGTACTTTTGTCTTTATTTCCTTGTATGTGACAAAAGGAGTTGTTGTTTTGTGGAATTTGGGTGAAGTCGATTACAATGTTTAATCTTTTTTACCGACTCATTGAAATAGAACCACTTTTTTACGGATTCTATCGAATTTATTGCTAATATCTACTTTTAGCTTGACGTTTTTGCTATTTTTCAGCAGCCGTGACTAGATATGGTAGTTGTTACATAGTTTGAAGTGTAAGTTTTTTCAAAGTACCCGAATTATGATGAATTACTGGTGTTACTATTTATGCAGAACTAGCTTTTGCCCGCGTCTCCGCCCGCGTGGATGTCGGTTATCGCGACCAAACATAGCCTATGTCCTTCCTCAAGGTCTAAACTACCCCTATACCAAATTTCATCAAAATCGGTTCAGTGGTTCAGGCGTGAAAGTGTAACAGACAGACAGACAGACAGACAGACAGACAGACAGACAGACAGACAGACAGTTACTTTCGCATTTTATAATATTAAGTATGGATTATTTAGTTTTAGCCCGACGATTCGACTGCTTTTCAGTAGCCATGGCCGCGGGGTGATTAGAGATGGTAGTTGTCACATACTTTGAAGCTTTCTCACAGTACCCGAAACATGTAGAATTGTTGGTGTTACTATTTACGCAGAATGAGCTCATTGTGTCGTTAAGTCTTGCTGTATATTGCTATTTACTGGGTTTGATTAAGTGGATGATCGGTCCCAGGCTGGTGGAAAGCTCCAACCATCTTCTCTTCTAAAATTTGGGTGTTTTTTTAATTTCAATAGCCTCGCGAATCATTCTCGGTATGATTTCGAACTTTTTTACTGACTTCAAAATGTATGAGATTCTTAGTTTTTCCGAATATTAGGCTAGAATTCCAGTACAACGCTCAGTTGTGAATCAACTCTCACAATGACATAAGAACTGTCATCTAGATCTGTCCTCAAATCTAGTTATAAATCGAGATTCAAATTAAAATAAAACTAAAACCAGTGCTATGCCAGTGTTCTGGGCTTCTTTGCACCGGACACGATCCGTGGCGGGTTATCTACATGACAAAAGCTTGGCTGGCTAAAGTTCGCGCCAGCTAATAAGTCCCGCGGCAAAACTAGGAACTAAAATGACATCGCCGCCATACTGTCTGTTGATTGGTTCAGGCCATGTTACTGTCATGGCCCGAACCAATCAACACACAGCATGGCAACAGCAGTTGCGATTGCTACGCCACCTCCAAGAGACTCTACTTGACGTTGTTGATTGTTTGACATCTTAATTTAAAAATTAAAACCAAATGAACTAATAGTAAAAAAATTGTTGCTTAAAATTAAAATGCGTCGTGGAATTCCCTCACATAGCATAGCATGCCTCTTGTGGTAACGTTCTTGTGGTTCTACATCAAGTTTAACTTACATAAAACATTTAGTAACATACTTTGTTACTTAGCCAAGCCTTGAAAACCGCCATATTTTAATTTACATTTGACGTAAATCATAAAATAGTACCAGATTTAATGTTTCACACAATATTATTTCGTCATACCTGTATAAATCTTGTTGGTACATACCTATGTATGTTTGTTTGGGATTTTTTTTTTAAATATTTTTTTTAATCACGCCTTTGTTCCCGGAGGTTTAGGCACAGGTGAATTAACATCCATATTTCACCAATTATGTAACAGGGGGTTCGCCTATTGCCGAATTCCGGGCACTATTGAACTCGAGCTATGCACCTAAGGCTGAGTCTGGGCTGTAAATATATGTGTCTAATGTTAAACAGCCCTATCTCTTAATTATAGCCTTGTACGACACCACATGGGAAGAGATGAGGTGGCTCAAATTCTACTCCGCTGGGAACCACGCGACTTACGACTATACTTCATATATATCATCATTCTCATCCTCCTGCCCATATCCCAAGTTTATTTTGGGTCGGCGCAACATGTTTGCTTTTTCCATTCATTTCTAGTTGCAGTCATCTCAACAATCATTCCCTTCTGAACCATATCACCTTTCACACAGTTCCTTTTAGGTCTTCCTCTCCCCTTGTAGCCATCCACTTCTATAGATAAGTAATGTCAATATGGGTATCGTTTTCGAGGTTATCAGTGCTGCTAATTACTAATATATCATCCATTTAGCGATCAAAGATGGCGGACTCGAAATTGTCAATAAAGTCAATATGGGTATCGATTTCGAGGTTATCAGGGCTGCTAATTACGAATATATCGTCCATTTAGCGATCAAAGATGGCAGACTCTAAATTTTCATTAAAGTCCATATGGGTATAGTTTCAAGTAATGCCTTCCTTACGACATTACTTTCATCCCTACGCATTACATTTCCGAACCAGAAGAAACGATTTTCTCGTACCGTCTGCTTTTTCCGTGATTAGTGCTACTTTCAACTTAGTAGGTACTATATAAAGAATATAGAAATGGATTTAGAAGTCAATTCTAATCACACTTAGTCTTGCATTTATTCCCTTTACTTCCCTCTGACTTTTATTCTTGTCACAATCTGAAAATATCTCTCTCTGTGCACATAAATCTGAATAGCAGATACGCCGCGAGTCGCAATAACAGCTGCGTGAGATATTAAACGAGACTCAGTGCTCTGATTACATCAACATGGGGGTATTATTCTGTTATGTAGGAGTCGTAAACAAAAGACATCTTAAAAGCCTGTCAACTATAATGATTTTGTTACTACAAAGGATGTTGGTGCTAAAACTAAAAGTGCCGAAACGTGGACGCTGACAGTAGGATTAATCTATGACCTAAAAGTTACAGACACATAGACAGCAGAATACGGCGACTAAATAACCTCGTATCGTGTTTCCGGCGGTGAGTAGGGTAGCCAGAGCTCACTGGAGAGGTTTTGTGCTGACAGAGGGAAGACCAAAGGCTTGTCCTACTTATCTTTTGCGCTGCCGACCCTACAAAGTCAGAGGTTTTTGCAGGGTCGGCAGCGCGAGTTTAACTCCCCTAGTGTTGCACTCGTCCATAGGCCACGGTTACCACTTTCCATCAGCTGGGCATTGTGCTTGTCTGCGACCTAAGTAGTATAAAAAACATACACATTATAAAATTAAAAACCTTCAAACAAAAGCCAGAACCAGAACGCTTCATTACAAAATATAAAGTATTAATATCTGGTCCCACGTTGGGCGCCATTTTTCTGTTTCGTAAACTCCAAGTAAAACATGTAATTAGTTTAGAACAAGTCTGCTGTGTGTTATATTTTACGCTTTTTGTTTTTGTTTTTAGGTACTCTTTAATTAATAGACGGTCCTCAGACTTTAATAAAAAAAATATGAGACATTTTTTTCTGAATACTCTGTTAATTGTGTTTAAGAGGGTATTTTGCGAAATATTGTGAAGGTCAACTACTTTGGTAGAACTACACTTTTTAGGCTCAAAATTTTCTTCTTCATCCTAGCGTTAATTCCCAGTAGCATCCGATGCTTTCAGCTTGGAGTCTGGGGTCCGCTTTACCAGCCATAACTATGTATTTGGCTAGACCTCGATATTTTCCGTGAAGCGATTGCCATCTGACCTCCTCAACCCAATGGTAACACAATACAAGGTAGGACACGACGGCATTTCTGTCCCAATCGAGCAGACCGACTGGGGAAATACCTCCATTCTACAGAATACCGCCTGAATCTGCCAAATTGCAAGTAGAAATCTATATTATTATTTACTTATGAAGATGTAAAGTTTGCTAGTTTGTGACCTTGTAGGCAATAATCTCTGTAAAATACCTCAAACCCTACAGAATACCGCGGCTATAATATCCTCATGTTGTGTTCCCGGCGGTGAGTAGGGTAGCCAGAGCTCACTGGAGAGTGTTTAAGCTGACAGTGGGAAGATCAACGGCTTGTCTTCGTTTGTCTTCTTCGCTGACGGCACAGAATCTGTCTGTTCTTACAGGGTAGGTGACACAAATGTGACTCCCCTGGTGTTGCACTCGTCCATAGGTCTCGGTAACCACTTTCCATCAGGTGTGTGCTTGTCTGCGACCTAAGTGGTAGGTATAAAAAAAGCTAGATCGGCAGGGAAAGTCATCATCATCATTGCAGTCTCAGGTGACAACCAGTTTTATATTATTTGCAAAAACATCCGCAAATACGTGTATTGGCGATTGATTCTACCGGTTTCACCTACTAGTGGGTGTAGGTAGGGGGACTTTTGTAGGACAATCTGATTAATTAAGTTATCGATTTTCGTTATTCAATTACCGTTATTTAACATATTTACGTAATATATTGTGCGATTCAATTCAGATTGGTTCTCAGATAATTGTAAATACCTGCTGGATGCGACATTTCTGATTTATATTCTTATTTATATGCAATAATGGTCGGGAATGCCCGCAATCATGGCGACTTCGTATTATCATAAATAGTTGCGACCAAATAAATAAATATTCTACGACATTCTTTATACGCTATCATTATCAACGCTATCTAGACCTAAATTTGCTATAGTTAGCTTCTGCAATATTTACCAGTGCTATCGTAGTTGTTTGTCCCCCAAAAGTTATTATTTTTATAAAAATAATAACCGACCTATTGATCTACAGATCAATCAATCTACTAGAAACTAGCGGACTAACAGAATATAAAATCGCTTACTCTCTTGAATATGAACTCAGTCTACTTGCTCACAACATGGAGCCTCACAATTGGATCAATTAGGGGTATAAAAAGGCAATATTCCATTAAAGTTGATTATAAGGAACATAATATGAATTAATGGATATAATTTTGCTCGACAAAAGTAGGCGATGGGTAAATTTATATCAGAACTTAATTGTTTGAGCGACTAAGATGATCACAAATAAGCTCTATTTGTGATCATTATTCATGAAAATAATGTGAGGATTTGGAAAAGCGTATCAATCAAAGTTTAGGACGTCATTTACACTTTAATTCTATCAATCAATTAACCTATCGTAACCCAATACTTTGATAGATTTGAGTTTTCCCGGCAAGCAGTATAGAATACTATTTACTTATTTATTTACTTCATTGAATTTTACTACCTAGTTCTGGCGAAAGATCATTTATCTTTAACAGTTTAAGTACACAATATACTTCACTGCTTCAAATGACATTTTGAGTAATTTACTGTCATAAGGCCGTTGTCAGACTTATCGTAGACTTTTTTTGTTACTTTCGCGAAATAAAATTTAAATAGTTGAGTTGCTAAAGTAATAGTTTAGACTTCCGAGCTGAGAGTCAATAGTTTGTAAATAAGATACCCATTGAGTGTCATTATCGAAAGATTGTTATTGGTATATGACAGAGCTAGCCCAATCTATGCCACGTTAGTAAGATGTATGGTAGTCATAGCAGCCTATGACAGCATACATCTAATGGGAATAATTGTGAAGATGTTTGTTACTCAATCACACTCTAACGGCTCAACGGATCTTTTTTTTATACCACTTAGGTCACACGGCCCACCTGATGGAAAGTGGTTACCGTGGCCTATGGACGTATGCAACACCAGGGGCGTCACACTCGTGCTGCCGACCCTGAAGAAACCTTCTAATGCCCTTCTTGAAGAACCTTTCTAAAATTAGCACAGGGATGGATTACAGCCTGGAATCACATAAAGGCTATTGTTTATCCCGAGAAGAGGACAAGCAGGCAAATCCTTTGATCTTCCCACTGACAGCCTAAAAACTCTCCAGTAAGCTCTGGCTACCCTACTCACTGCCGGAAACACAACACAAGGTTAGGTTCCCACGGATTGTCGGGAACGGACTAAAATTCCACCTTGGCGATGTTGGTGTTTTATACTTTATTAGCTGACCCGGCGAACTTCATACCGTCATATTTTCCGCCCGCGTGGTATTCTGATCCCGATTTAACAGTGTTTCTCTACAATATTATGCATGTATTATACATATAAACCTTCCTCTTGAGTCACTCTACTAATACACTACAATACTATCTATTAAAGAAACCGCTTCAAAATCCGTTGCGTAGTTTTGAAGATTTAAGCATACATAGGGACGGACGAAAACGACAACGACTTTGTTTTACAATATGTAGTGATAGTGATAGCAATCATTCAAAAACTGTAATCCATACTTCCATACTAATATTATAAATGCGAAAGTAACTCTGTCTGTCTGTCTGTCTGTCTGTCTGTCTGTCTGTTACAGTATAGGGGTAGATTAGACCTTGAGAAAGGACATAGGCTATGTTTGGTCGCGATAACCGACTTCCACGCGGGCGGAGCCGCGGGCAAAAGCTAGTACGTAATATGTTGAACATGTAATAAAACCCATTCAAAGTACTACCAACAAACCCTTACTAATCCTCGTATATTTAACGTGTATTTTTGCGTTACATGTAAAGTTTTTATTGGCAATCAATTTTATCCGCAGACAACCTTCGCAGTCACAAATAAAACGTGAATACATTTACATGAGATAGCAGTTAATCTCTGTTTTTTTTTCAAATTGTGAATACTAAGCTATACAATCCTACTAATATTTTACACTTAAACTATATAAAAATTATAACGCGACGTGTAAAATGGATACTATTTCGGTTTAAGTTGACATATACAAATACATACATTACATGACATACACACATTGACAGTTTAAAGAACAATATTGACATTAGCTTGCACCATTGGGATGGCAGTAGCTTGACGGAAAATAACGAGATCCAGCCAAATCCAGACTGGCAAAGCGGACTCCAGACTAACTAGTTTTTTGATTAAATTTTAAATTAACATACCTACATACAATCACGCCTTTATCCCGGTTATTCAGAGGTAAACTAACACCCACATTTCACCAATCATTGTATTAGGTCCCACGTAACCTGGGGTAAACCTATTATTGCCGTATTCCGGATACTTACTATTGTTGACTCGAGTCATGCATCTGAGGCTGAGTCTGGGTTGTATTGTATGTATATACTTATCTGTCTGATGTTAAACAGCCCTATCCCTTAGTCGCCTTGTACGACACCGCATGGAAAGAGATGGGGTGGCCCAAATTCTACTCTGCTGAGAACCACACGGGCATATACGTATTCAAATGTCTGGCACAGCCTTTATGCTTCAAGTAAATGAGTTAAATTGCTTCTTGTAGCAGTTAAGTGCACTTTATTGTAGAAAGACAAATGAGTGGTCGCTGCACTATCGTCTTTAACATGCAATGCTAAGTATAGACTATTTCCTTTAAGTGGCAGTAATTTTGTTGAACGATTTCTCATGTACATGGTTAGGGTGGCTGCACTGCACATCTTTGATATTATCATCTCCATGGAGACGTATTTTCTTGCTTGCATCCAAGGCTAAAGTAACCTCGGAGCTCAGGATCCTCCTTCAGGCTCTTCCTACTCCACTTCGCACGATCTTGGGCATCCATGGTAGTGAGACCATCCATGAGAGTTATGTGGCAGACGACCCACCTGATGGAAAGTGGTTACCGTGGCCTATGAACACCAGGGGTGTCACACTCGTGCTACCGACCCCGTAAGAACCTTCTAATGCCCTTCTTGAAGAACCCCATATTGTAGTCGCTTGGGAAAGCCACAGCAGGGAGTTCATTCCACAGTCTAAGGCGCGGGCCAGACAGAAGGGACGTAAGACGTGTGTCGCGTCGCTTCTATACATTTTGTGTAGAAGCGACGCGCAAGGGACGCAGTAAAACTCTTCTGTCTGGCCCGCGCCTAAGCGTGCGGGGGAAGAAGTTCCTTTCATACCGCGCAGTGCGCACTGTTTTTAATCGCCTGTGGTGAGCGGTGCGATGATAGAATGTAGCTGTGGGCATCATGACTAACAGTTCATCAGAGCACTAACCATTGTATAGACGGTAGAACACACACAGTGAGGCAAAGTCCCTTTTGAGACTGAGAGGTTCCACATCGTCTGCGAGTATGGGATTGCCGACGAGCCTCAACGCCCGTCTTTGCACCGACTTGAAGGGGTCAAACCTCTCCCAATATCCACCATTGCTCCAAATCCTACGCCTTCCGCATCCAATCTGTCCCAGCCACCTTTTTCCACACAGTCCATCTGGTGTACAACATAATATTATAAAATTATAACAAAAGAAGTAAATTTTTATGATCTTGTACAAAAGGTCGTTTGTTACAAAAGTGCGGGGTCGCCGTAAAGTTTCGGGTCGAATCGTCCCTCCGTGAGAAATTTACGCGTTGGGTCACTTGTACCTGACCGGTTTAGGGTTGAGAGAAAAAATGAAATTTTTACCGGTCGGTTACACAGTGGACAGATAAGTTTTTATTTTTAAAGATACTGTTAAGATAGCAAACTAGACCTTTTGCTCAATTCAGTAACGTTTTCGAAGTCGCCCGCGAAGGGTTTTATACAACTTAGGTGACAGCGCGAGTGTGACATCTCTGCTGTGCAATTCACTAAGCAAGCACAACGTTGCGACTCGCATCGTTGTGCTCGCTTAGTGAATTGCAGTGCTGATGTTGCATATATGTAGGCCACGGTAACCACTTGCCATCAGGTGTTATACCGACCTGATGAAAAGTGGTTATAGGCACATAAAAAAAAAATATTAAATAGGCTCGCCCCCTATTTCACGTAACGACCAAAAATATATTTTGGCGAAATGTGGGTTTTAATACCTACCCCTTTGAGAATTCACAGGCATGAATATATTATGTATGTACCTATATATATTGTTCCTAAACTCCTTAATTATTTCTGCCAATATTCTCAAACTGAACAAAATTTCTCAACTCGCGTACACACGTCACATATCCGAGTAAGTTTGTGTCTCTCGGGTAAAAAGTCCGATAATTGAAACAGTAACGTATATACCTAATACTGAGGGCTTGTTTTTAAGGTATTTTGGGAGGGTAGGGTCATGAAATAAGGCAGGGAGGGCATAAGTTGGCGGTTTTATAACTTTGAAGACGAGATTTTGTTCTTAGTGTGAACGTAGGGTTATATTGTGAGGTTTTTGGAATAAGCTATGGAAATCGAAAAAATAGTAGATTGTATAACAAGGGAGCAAAATAGTATTTTTACGGTGAGGGTGCACTTTGAACCACGAGTGTAGCGAAGGTTTCTAGAATAGAACCCCGAGCTTTAGCGAGGGGTTCTAACGTAGAAACCTGAGCACAGCGAGGGGTTCAAAGTATATCGCCCGAGGGAAAAATAATTTGCTCTCGAGTTATATACTCTACTTGTCATCCCCTTTCTATGAGAAAAATACATAGGTACTGTAATCTGTAATCAGAGAATCATCTCAAATGATTTATTTTACTTTATGTATTGTTGTCATAATTCTTGACATAATTGTAATATTTTGACGTTCATGTGCTCTTTTTGTGCCTAAACTGAATAAACGAAATTGATTCTTTGATTCCATAATACAAGAACAGAGACGGCATACGCGCGCGCTTGTTTTTTAACGTAGCACGGGTCACCGTACCGCCGTGCAGCCAACACGAACCAGCCAGTAATATAAAAAAATTGGTTCGATTTCTATGAATAATAATTATGATGTTCCGAATTCAAATCACTTTTCCGCCCGCTAAAAAACTCTGAACAGAAAAGTGCTACTTTGCTCCCACTTATAGAGGAACAAAGTGACACTTTTCGAATAGAAGTGATGAAAATATAATTAAATAAAAGAATATTGTATTTTTGGCGTACGTAGTGGCTTACTAGAAGGGGAAAAACCTACATACTCACGGCTAAATTGGTTAACCGTGTAGGTTGCATATTGTAAAGCCATATGTACAAAGGAGATACGGTTTCACTTTTTCATATAAGTTGTATGTAAAAGTGAAACCGTATTTCCTTCTTCAACTCATTATAATTATTTTAAATTGTCAAAAGAGATCCTACTAAGATCTACGATACTTCACGTTTTTTTTTTATACCACTTAGGTGGCAGACAAGCACATGGCCCACCTGATGGAAAGTGGTTACCGTGGCCTATGGACGTATGCAATACCAGGGGCGTCACACACTCGTGCTGCCGACCCTGAAGAAACCTTCTAATGTTCTTGAAGAACCCCATATTGTAGTCGCTTGGGAAAACCATCGCGGGGAGTTCATTCCACAGCTTGAGAGTGCGAGGGATGAAGTTCCTTTCATACCGCACAGTGCGCACCGTTTCCGGTCGCAATGTGTCAGGATGAACTCCCCGCCTATGACGAGAGGTGCGATGATAGAATGTAGCTGTGGGCATTGGGCATCATGTCAAACAATTCATCTGAGCACAAACCATTGTATAACCATTGTATATCAGATATTATCGGTAACGTAGTGTATGGAATTTATTGACATCGGTTTCTTCAGGGTCGGCAGCACGAGTGTGACGCCCCTGGTGTTGCATACGTCCATAGGCCACGGTAACCACTTTCCATCAGGTGGGCCGTATGCTTGTCTGCCACCTAAGTGGTATAAAAAAAAACATTTTAACGATTCAGAAGTATTATAAAACTGAACAAGATCAAAAGAACGGAATTTATTGCCCGGATCGTTTTAATAATCTAACAAAACAGATTTTTCCATTCCATTCCATTCGATTATTCGAATGTGTTTATGAAAATCGTAATCAACGATTACGACTGGATTGATGGACTGTGTATGAGAAATATACAACTGCTTACCATTTCAGGGATACAGGCGTGAGTATACAACTAAAACAATCATTACGATTTCTGGAGTAGAACAAAATATTTATGTAAGTTTTGGAATATTCAATGTCTGAAATGTTATGTGATCCTACCGTATAATGTAAACATCACTTTTGTACCATATTCAACAAATAAAGAACTTTGAACTTTGAACTTTGAACTTTGAAATACCCCAAAACTTAAACTTTGGGGTTAAAATATTATTACTAAAATATTATTTTAGTATGATTTTGAAGGTTAAAATCTTGGATCCTGGCCCATTTGGAATAAAGTTATCTTCAATTTATAATACAAATTATTTTTAATTATGAGAGTCTTGTCCATTTTGCGTTTTGTTCATTCTGCGTTTTGTACATTTTGCGAATTGTACATTTTGAGAGACGAGCCCCTTTTGCGTTTTGGCCATTGTGCTTGTGTACATCTTGCGAATTGTACATTGTGCCGATTGTGCTCATTTTGCGTTTTGTACATTATGCTCCGAAGGGAAAAGTTTTACTAAGGCCTATTTTTTTATATTTGGTCCGTCAATTGACTAATATTTTATGACTAACTAAATAAATAATTAAGCCCATATACCGTTACCCATTTATAAACCTCAATTAAAAATTTATATTTGTACTTAACTAGGAATTCATCCTGTTTTTCAAAATTTTGAACTTCAATTAAATGAATTGAAGTTCAAAATTTTACTAAGCTTAATAGGCAAGTCAAATCTTGAACTTAAATAAAGTTTATTCTAAGTTATGTAAATAATTCAAAATATTGAAATGTTCGTTAAGAAGTTGTATTTTAAATTAGGTAGTAAACATTGATCTATAAAATGTTTAAAGTTCAGCCAAATCCGCAGTTAGAGTGGTAAAGCAAACCCCGGACTCCGAGGTGAAAGCTTCGGATGCGACTGGGATTAACGCTAGGTTGATATTATGCAGTGTTACTGGTTGGCACAAAAAAAGTTGCATGCAGTAACACCTGTGACACGTTGGGACAAAAAATGTTGCATCCAGTAACACCTGTGATGCGCTGGGACAAAAAATGTTGCATCCAGTAACCCCTGTGACACGTTGCGACAAAAAATGTTGCATCCAGTAACACCTGTGACACGTTGGGACAAAAATGTTGCATCCAGTAACACCTGTGACGCGTTGGGAATTTTTATACTGGATGGGCATATACCGGATGAAGATGATGATTATTGTAGTATAAAATGTATGTATATTATAATATTAAGTATATAAGAATAGTCATGTAAGTGCATGTTTAGATTGCCTACTCTGTCGTATTAGGATATATCCTGTAAAGATAGATGTAGAAGAGAAATAAATAAATAAAAAAAAAAAAAAAAAAAAAAAAAAAATTGCGCCTTATTTTATTAACCGGGATCTGAGCCGCTAGTAATGTATTTCTTCCTACAGTCCCGGGTCTTTTAAGCAGGGCGCGAAAAAGCCTCCTTGCGGTGCACCCTGGGCAACGGCAGCAGCCACTCCTTCCACAATCTTGGGGAGGAGTTGCGGCTTCTGGCCGATATTCTGCCAAGGTCGGAACGGCTTGAGAGAAAAATCTCGCGAAAAACCCTTTGTCAACCCGTCTGGCCAGCGTGGTAACAGTAGGCTAAAACACCCTCTTTATGGCAGTCATTTACGTTTAAAAAAATATTTATATTTAACTATGAGAACTAATGGAAAAGATTAGGAATGAATATTATATTAGAGGAAGTTTGAAAGTAGCACCAATCATGGAGAAGCTACGAGGAAATCGTTTGTCCTGGTTCGGACATAATGCCTAGGGATGAAAACAATGTCGTAAGGAAGGCTTCAGCTATGAAAGTGGACAAGGGGAGAGGAAGACCTAAAAGAAGGTGGATAGACTGTTTGAATGATGATATGGTTATGAAAGGAGTGAATGTTGAGATGACTGCAACTAGAGATGAATGGAAAAGGCACACATGTTGCGCCGACCCCAAATAAAATTGGGATAAGGGCAGAAGGATGATGATGATTAAACCGAACCGAACCGCGCCCACATTGATTTAAAAAATCTAGTCTCGCTATCTGAAAAATCAAGATCAAAATGTAATACTATCAGAAACCAAAGGCACAATATAATAGGTTACCCAAGCTCCTAACCTATTTGCCCTGAGCCGAGTGCTTCGATTGGCTGCTACAAAGCAAATTGAACTATAACAAGAGGCGATAAAGTTGCTTTTACGATAAGATAACACAATAAAGTGTTTAGAGCCAGTCTCTCTTTGAAAATCGATGCTTCTCAATAGTTTAAAGGCCATCATTGAATTTTCAACTTCAAATTAAAGGATGGTTTTTTATTTTCTTATATTATATTGAAATGTTGTTTTAGTTTAGTGTAGTGTAGTGTAGTGTAGTGTAGTAATTTTGTTTTAGAACAAATTAATGAACTGTTAAAATGAAATAATGTTCTTATGACAAATGGTTTTTAAGATCGATAAAGATAGAGACAAAATGAATGCACCTCGGACGGGACTCGAACCCGCGATCTTTCCCTTACAGGGGGAATGCTCTGACCACTGAGCCACCGAGCTCCGCCCGAGATTGATCCAAATTTTCCAATACATCCATCCATCCATTAAAAGAAAAAAAAAAAAAAAAAAAGAATTTGACTTTGCGGGATTCGAACCCGCGACCTCTTCCTTTCGATCGATTTGAACAATGTTGACTTATTTCGTTCGTTTATATTCGCAAGCCACATTCGGGGGCTTCGGCCACGGGGGCGTCGACCACCGGGGCCTGAGCCACGAACCCACTGCCGCGGCCTGCTTCTGCTAGGGTGACAGGCGGCTCCACCCGTCACCCCCAGGTGGGTGGGTGTACGGACCTCTCGCCACTGCCCCGTAGGTAAATCCACGGGCAAAAATAAGTTACATTATTTTTTTTGCCCTTGACGTAATCAAAGAGATTCGAGACCTAATATTTTTTTTTATTTCATGCTTTTTATAGGTAACCGCTTAAACGATTTCCATAAAACTTATCGTGATGTATAAATTATTACCTTTCATTTGATACCCAACACGGGTATCTTTGAAAATATTAGATTTTGCATTGCCACTTTCACTCCTCATATTTTTGAAATGTCTGAACCGATTTTTATAAAACATAGCTAAGAACACTCTCGACTGAACCATCTTTCAAACAAAAGAAACAGAATCGGAATCGGTTCAGCCGTTTGGGAGCTACGATGCCACAGACAGACTGACACACAGTACACACACACACACACACACACACACCCCTCTTTTTTGTCGGGGGTTAAAAATAGAAAATTAAAGGAAAAGAAAAGTTATTTTATTTTTCCTTGATTTTTATCGGTGTTGGTGCCCCGTGGAGTAGAATAGGGTGACCCCATCTCTTCCTGTGGGTGTCGTAAAAGGCGACTAAGGGATAGGGCTGTTCTCCATCCGACAGTAAATATACAGCCCATGACATAGTGCCCGCTAGACAGCAACAGGCTTGCCCCCTTTTAAATTTTAACCTAACCTAACCTTTGGAATTTCAACTGCAATCTATGACAGTGTTACTACACAAAGTTTAAAAAAAAAGGATTTCTAAGTATTACTTAAATTCGAGTATAATTAAATACAACAGCTGTTTAAGTAATTATAACTTTGTAGACCTTTGACCTTCTTTGTATACTGTATTTATAATTGCATCTGCCTTATGGCGGCTTCGGTCTAGTGTTTCCCCTGATGGCCCCTCTCAGGGAGACATCAGGTATATTCAGTCTTGGTGTCTCCCCTAGACTGAGGAGACATCTCAACTTACTTTTAAAATTCTATATAGCCTTATTGGAACGAGGGGACCCTGGGAAGAGGGGGTGGGGTTTGAGTTTATTATATTTTTTATACTACTTATAAGCACACGACCCATATGATGGAAAGTGGTTACTGTGGCCTATGGATGTGTGCACAACCAGAGTGTAGTCACCACTTGTAGACCCTGTAGGAACAGAGAGTTTCAAACAAAGCAGGACAAGTCTTCCCACTGACAGCGCAAAAAACTCTCCAGTGAGCTTTTTTTTTATAAAGGACACGTCAATTTGAATTCGCCTCCCCTGATGGTAAGCTGAAGGCAAAGTCTCTGAAAAGAGGGTCACCATTACAGACATGTACCATGTTACAATGGTGGCACTCAGCTTGACGGCTTCATCAGATGCTTTTTCACGCCCCGCTTATAGGACCCGGGACTGTAGGAGGAGGGAAGCACGTGAACTGGTAAGGAATTCCAAGACTTAATGGTGCGGCAGAAGAAGGAGTCGCCGAACCGCTTGGTTCTTGATGGAATATTCTGCACCGTATGCGGGTTGCATCTAAGTGCTGCACGTGTTGTCCTATATAGGAAAGGAGAGGGTGGGATTAATTGGAAGATCTCATCAGAGCTCTGGGTACCCTACTCACCGCTGGAGGTTATTATACTCGGGGTACTTTGTAGGGCGGAGGTACTTTCTACTGCTCAATTGGGATAGCAATACCGTTGTTGCCTACCTCCTAGGGCGCCTACCACATGGATGGAGCCGCGAGCAACAGCTAGTATTATATCTTCCTCATCCTAGCGTTAATCCCAGTCGCATCCGGAGCTTTCACCTCGGGGTCTGGGGTTACCAGTCTACCTGTGGATTTGGATGGAATTCGATATTTGAATTCGTGAAGCGACTGCCATCTCAATTCAAGCCACGCACACTCAAGCTGTGGAATGAACTCCCTGCGGTGATTTTCCCAAGCGACTACAATATGGGGTTCTTCAAGAAGGCATTAGAAGGTTTCTTCAGGGTCGGCAGCGCGAGTGTGACGCCCCTGGTGTTGCATACGTCCATAGGCCACGGTGACCGCTTTCCATCAGGTGGGCCGTGTGCTTGTCTGAAAAAAAAATACTCCACAACCCAATGTTGACATTAGGCGATATCGAAGCATTGCCGCTAGACCGTTGTTGTTGGACTTTTTGGGGCTCCAACTACTACGGCAACCGAAACCGACGGTTTAACGTGTTCTCCGAGGCACGACCAGACCAAATACCCATAGTCATGCATACAAATATATGCACTGAATAGGGATCGAACCTGTGCCTCCTGCGTAGCGGCTGCGTTCACTACCGCTACGCCACGGACGCTAGTTATAAAATATGGTATAGTTAAGAGTTCCATTAAGGTTCTAAACGATCTTCATAAATCTCTGTATCGCCTGTCTAATCCCGGTACCGTAGCACATTTATCATCCATTTCTGGCCTAACAGCGCAAAATGTTGAGGGTATAGCTAAACTATGACAAATGACCACTAAAATGATTTGTTATGATAGATGTAGATGTGCGCTGACCCCTAATTATTGGTACAAGGGCAGGTGGAATAGAATAATCTTCATTTGTGAGTATGATTTGCAGTCGTTTCAGCAAGGCTTAGTAAATGATGCCATTTTTGGCGTATACATTTCGCCTGACAGCCTCCGTGGCGTAGCGGTAGTGAACGCGGCCGCTACGAAGGAGGCGCGGGTTCGATCCCCGCTCAGTGCAAATATTTGTGTTCATGAAATATGGGTATTTGCATTGGTCTGGTCGTGCCTCGGAGAGCACGTTAAGCCATCGGTCCCGGTTGCCATAAGAAAATCTATGGCAGTCGTTACGGGTAGTTGGGAGCCCTTAAAAATCCAAAAAAACAACGGTCTAGCTGCAAAGCTAGAGAGTTACCATTGGGCTGTGGAGGTCAGAATGATGGCAATCGCTTCACGAAAAAAAATATCGAGGTCTAGCCAAATCTGTAGTTAAGACTGGTGAAAGCGGACCCCAGACTCCGAGCTAAAAAGCTTCGGATGCGAATGGGAATTAACGCTAGGATGAGAGTACTCACGCCTGTAAATATTCACGAAGGGGTAGGCAGATGTATATTAATACCCACATTTCGCCAACTATGATTTTAGGTCCCACGTAATAAGGGGCGAGTCTATTGCCGTACAGCGGCCACTTTGTCATGTGATGTATGTTCAAATTATATTTATTTATTTAATGAACGCAATGGAAATAGGATAACTAAAATATTATATAATGTCATTGTTTAAATCATAAAAAATACATTGATATAATATATTATTGAACTGTAAATTAAATCGTCTAATTAAGTTAAATCAATCAACCCACTCCGTATGGTTCTCAGTACAAAGGTGGATTATACTAAAACTAGCTGACCCAGCGAACTTCGTACCGCCATATTTTCCACCCGCGTGGTATTATCTCTAAATTTATCAGTGTTTCTCTACAATATTATGCATGCATTATACATATATAAACCTTCCTCTTGAATCACTCTATTAAAAGAAACCGCTTCAAAATCCGTTGCGTAGTTTTGAAAATTTAAGCATACGTAGGGACGGACAGACAGCGACAGCGACTTTGTTTAATAATATGTAGTGATGAAACCTCGTTATATCGAATATAATGATCATAAGTAGTTACTCAATTTTTATTTCTATTTCAGGTAATTACAAAGTTCTGGAGCTTCATGCAACGAGAAGCGAGTAAGATCAACCTTTGTGACTCGCATCGTTGTGCTTGTTTAGTGAATTACACAGCAGGTGCTTTGGCACAGCAGACACAATAGAAGATGGTCCATCGTTCACAGAGGCGTAACACAGGCACAGACACCACCCTCTCTATCCAAGTTAACCCATTTTATCCGGTTCGCAGCAACCAATCCAGGACCTTAATCTAATAAGGACCGTTCAAAACCTTTGCAGACCCAATAGTAATCTCATTGAATGGAAAATACAAGTGGTATATCATCTTTAACTCTTTCACAGTCAATAAAAAAAGGTTTCCCCAAATTGGTTTGACATAAATACCGTTTTCCCGAACTGTCCTACGCCAGTGGTTCGTAAATTCTGCCAATCTTAGACAGAGCTCTATCGCAGACGGGCTATTTATTATTTATGCTGGATTTTAGGGTTCCTTACTCGATGGGTGACCATTTTTTTTATATAGGACACGTCAATTTGACTTCACCTCGCCTGATGGTAAGCTGTAGACAGTCTTGGAAAAAGAGTGTCAGCATTATAGACACGTACCATGTTACAATGGTGGTGCTCAGCTTGACGGCCTCATCAGATTCTTTTTCACGCCCCGAAACAAGTGGACTGTTAAGGAATTCCAGGTCTTATTGTGTGGCAGAAGAAGGAGTCGCCGAACCGCTTGGTTCTTGATGGAATATTCTGCACCCGTTCCGTACTCGATGGGTGAACAATCTATACTAATATAAAGCATTTTTTTAAACTACTTAATTTGCAGACAAGTACACGGCCGTCCTGATGGTAAGTAGTTACCTTGGCCTATGGGCGAGTGCAACTTCAGGGGAGTCACACTCGTACTGCCGACTCTATAAGTAGCCTTCTAATGCCCTTCTTGAAGAACTCCATATTGTAGTCACTTGGGAAAACTACCGCAGGGCGTTCATTCCACAGCTTGAGTGTGCGTGGGATGAAGTTCCTTTCATACCGCACAGTGCGCACCGTTTCCGGACGCAATGTGTGAGGATGAATTTCCTGCCTGTGGCGAGAGGTGCGATGATAGAATGTCGCTGTGGGCATCATGTCAAATAGTTCATCTGAGCACAAGCCATATTTCTGACCAAGATTCTGTGCTGTCAGCGCAAAAGATAAGTAGGACAACCTTTGGTCTTCCCACAGACAGCAACTACTGTCGTCTGACCCTCCAACCCCAAAAATATATCCTGCAACATACTCTTGTTTGTCAATCAGCAGATCTATGGCGTTGGCGTGAACCTGCAAATAGCGTATAGCAAATATTTCAAAAGTACACAGTGTTTATATCTTGTAAGTAGTACCTACGGAATCCTTCGGATGCGAGTTCGACTCGCACTTGGCCAGTTTTTGTGACATCGGTAGACTTTATTATGATTGGCTTCCCTTACCTGAAAATAAAATATAAAAAAACATCACTCTGTAATATGTTTACTAGACTGAAAATAATATTATTTGAATACTATGATTTGGTTTTATATAGAAAGTTATTGAATAATAGAAGTTTCTAGACACAATATTCATCATGGAATCTATTAGGTTTTTTGTTATTGATGTGATTAGATTACTTTACACATGACAAAATTTGATACATCCAATAATATCCATATTAATATTATAAGTGCGAAAGTAACTCTGTCTCTCTTTTTTTCTGTTCGTTACGCTTTTACGCCTAAATCACTGAACCGATTTTGAAGAAATTTGGTACAGAAACAGATTAAACCTCGTTAAGGGACATAGGCAATGTTTGGTCGCGATAACCGACATCCACTCGGGCGGAGCCACAGGCAACAGCTAGTCTGATATATTTGTCAATATTTGTCATTTATTTAATATAGGTCACGTCAGTATGACTGAACAAATGTGACTGGCGGAAGGCGGAGGATCGGCAGAAATGACGCACATTGGGAGAGGCCTATGTCCAGCATTGGACTGCAATAGGCTAATTGATTGTATATGGTTTGACTATGACAAAGTATCAGGACAGAGGGGGACTATTACAGAGGCCCTCAGCTTGACGGCCTCATTAGATGCTTTTTCACGCCCCGCTTAAAGGACCCGGGACTGTAGGAGGAGGGAACACGTGAACTGGTAAAGTCTTAGGAAAGAGTGACACCATCACAGACACCAACAGTGTTACAATGGTGGCACTCAGCTTGACGGCCTCATTAGATGCTTTTTCACGCCCCGCTTAAAGGACCCGGGACTGTAGGAGGAGGGAACACGTGAACTGGTAAAGTCTTAGGAAAGAGTGACACCATTACAGACACCAACAGTGTTACAATGGTGGCACTCAGCTTGACGGCCTCATCAGATGCTTTTTCACGCCCCGCTTAAAGGACCCGGGACTGTAGGAGGAGGGAACACGTGAACTGGTAAAGTCTTAGGAAAGAGTGACACCATCACAGACACCAACAGTGTTACAATGGTGGCACTCAGCTTGACGGCCTCATTAGATGCTTTTTCACGCCCCGCTTAAAGGACCCGGGACTGTAGGAGGAGGGAAACACGTGAACTGGTAAAGTCTTAGGAAAGAGTGACACCATTACAGACACCAACAGTGTTACAATGGTGGCACTCAGCTTGACGGCCTCATCAGATGCTTTTTCACGCCCCGCTTAAAGGACCCGGGACTGTAGGAGGAGGGAACACGTGAACTGGTAAAGTCTTAGGAAAGAGTGACACCATTACAGACACCAACAGTGTTACAATGGTGGCACTCAGCTTGACGGCCTCATCAGATGCTTTTTCACGCTCCGCTTAAAGGACCCGGGACTGTAGGAAGAAAGAAACGTGCTGGTAAAGAATCAGCGTACCAGGCCAGTACAATGCTGGTAAGGTCGGCTTGGGCCACCAATACCTTAATGGAACCCCATATATCCAGTATATTCAAGTATAATGACCTCCGCCCCCCATGAGCGCGGGCCTGGGGGTGACGGGTGGGGTCGCCTGTCACCCTAGCAGAAGCAGGCCACGGCGGTGGCACGCATTGCGTGCCCCCCCATACCCGGGGGCGAGTTGGGGACTCCGTGGTCCCCACACCGGAAGAGGGCCATATCGATAGATATGGCCCTGGGTCGGCCGGGGTGCGAGGGATATGGCTATGACAATCTCACCTCCGGCAACTGACGGCCCACAGAAGGCGTGCGTTTTAGTCGGTTCGAGTCCGACATAACCTCCTCCTCCGACTCCGGCGGGGGAGGTATCCGTGGGGATTTTTCGCACGATCAAAAAAAAAAAAAAAAAAAAAGTATATTCAAGTATAAAAGTTTTCTTTTAATAACATAGAGCGATGTACCTATATACTTATTGCTACGTTTCTATGATGATTACGATAGATGGATACAATGTGTTCTCGATAGGAAATCACCGTTTGTTGTGATTATCGTGACTATTTAACGCCCAGTAGAACAAGGCATAGCAAAATTAATGTTAGAGCTTTCGGGATATTTACGATGTATTGTATTGAGCTCCACCGTGATCATGGTGCTTGCAATAGCGGCAATCAATACAATGCATGGTAAATATTTCAATAGCTCTAATAGTAATATGAACGACCATGAAAGTTTAAATGCATAGCAAAGGTAAAGGTAAAATAATTCCATGGCTTTTTAATCTAAAGTTTTATTTGTTTTTTAGTGAGCTTGTTTTTAGTAGCGAATAGCAATAGAAGTGAAAATACCAGTTTAGTAAAACGAATTTAGTAAGTTTAGTGAAAAACTAGGCAGTGTTGAGGCTTCCGGCGACTGGGACCACAATTAACTCGGACCGCGGTCCCAGTTGCCGGATTCATTTAAATTTAATATTTTTCTTCCATCGACTGGGACCACCTATAAATGTATCAAAAAATCTATTGTTTTAGCCAAAACAGTACAGTCAAACAAAAAAGGTTAGTTTTAATTTAAAGGAAAAACTCTTTGATTGAAAAATGTCATCTATCGTATATGTCACTCATCAACTCCTCCTAAACGGCTGGATCGATTTGAATGAATTTTTTTGTATGCAATTTGGTGACACCCTGGATGGTATCCTATGTTAGGTATCACCTCTGTTACTTAAAATATCATAGTGATAGTCAACATTCACTATTAGTTTAAAATTAGCACCGTAGCTTCAAATAGGAGGTCAGGTAGCAGTCGCTTCGCGGTAAGTATTAAAGTTCGATCCTAACTGAGTTGGATAAAGGCTCAGGGAATGGATCAATGATGGTAGGTATTAGAAACATATTCGGGCTTCCCTTAAAATAACTTAAAAGTTATGCGAAAAAACATTGACGCTAGAGTATCAATTTGTTCCTAGACAGTGTTGGTTTGTGGTGGATAGGGCGAACGGATGGAGAACAGCCTTATTCCGTAGTCGCCTTCGACTACGGGAACTCCATCTGTCATGTCTGGGCTGTTCTTCATCCGTCAGTAAATATACCTACCTACAGCCTAAGACACAGTGCCCACTTGACGGCAATAGGCTCGCCCCCTGAGACTGGTTACACGGGAATTAAACATATTGAAATATGTTCTTTCAGCCGTGAATATGTGTATGTAATAGTCATGAAGGTACGTGTAGGTGTAACCAACCCCCCCCCCCTCCCCCCATATAAGGATAGCCGCAACTCAGACCGATTTCAACACAAATTTTTTGCTAAAATCGAGGTTTCGTAAAACTGAGCTGATTGAAATATTTTTGACACCGTTTTATTAAGAAATAGCGTATCCCGGTACCAATCTGTCATTTTTTTGTGAAAAATCTTTTTCAAATTTGTCTGGTAGTAGTAGAGACATTTTTCAGGACGAAAACACGGGTAAGAAAATCTATGGAAAAGTGACTGCTAGAAAAACCATCTTTTTGGAATTGCAGGCAATATACTCATGCCTAGAATAAGAAAGTATACCTAGATATTTATACATATTATACATAAATGATTTTTTCCCTGAAGGGGTGCACGAGGCAATCTTTTCCCGTAATAAGCTTCTCCTGACCGCTCGAGAACGTCTCAAAAATCTTTCTGCACATGTGGCATTGGTGCTTTTGCGCATGTGCTTTGCCTTCCCTAAGCTGACGTACCTGCTGCAGACCGCGCTAACCTGGGTTTGTCCGGCAGACGTCGCGGCTTTCGATGACATCCTCAAGTCCACAGTTGAGTCGATTCTCAATGTATGATTCAACGAAAACCAATGGGTACAGGCGACTCCCCAACCGTCACGGGGGTATTGGGTGAAACGTGCGCGGGATGTGGGTTTGCCGGCTATGCTGGCATCGGCACATGGTGCTGCGGACCTTGTTATTGCCATCCTCCATAATAATGGTGGCAGAGTAACCGTGTCCTTTGCAGCGGACGCCGAGACAGTGTGGCTTGCCCGCAGTTCGGCGGCGTCAGGCCCTGTCACGCCTCATGTCCAGCGCGCTCGGGACGATGGCACAGCTGGAAGGCTTAGGAGGGGCTGGTGGAGATGCCACGGCGGCCGAATCCGATCTGGCGAGGCTTCGGGCGGTGTCGCAGCCGGAATCGGGAGCATGGCTGCACGCGCTGCCTTCACCTCACCTGGGCACTTTGTTGGACGACAATTCTTTGCGGGTGGCAGTGGCCCTCCACCTGGGCTGCAAGGCGTGTGAACCCCATAAATGCACCTGTGGCTCCATGGTGGGCGGCGACGGTCAGCACGCACTGAGTTGTCGAAGAAGCGCGGGTAGGTTTCCGCGTCACCATGCTCTCAACGACATACTCCGGAGAGCCTTTGTATCGACTGATACCCCAACCACGTGTGCCGTACCGTCCTGTCTCCAGTAACCGCTACAAGAAAACCGGTGACATTCGCTTCGCCTCGTACCGGGGGCAGAGGTTGGCCGTTGCTATATAGCGGGGCAATGCCGCTAGCGTCATGCTTTGCCTCTGTTACGGTGACGGGCGGCGCGATAATTTTGACATGATGTTCGAATTTAGTATATAAGGTGACATATCACTGTAGTTTTAATTTGTTTTATTGGTGTACATTAAAGAAATTACTAAAGCCAATGATATTTTTGAATTGATCAGATTTTGCTTTAATTATTACGTCTCTTCGTCTTTTTGTTTGACTGTACTGTTTTTGGTTTTAACTATAATTTTCTTGTTCTTTTTTATGGGTGGTCCCAGTCGCCGGAAGAAAAATATTAAATTTAAAATAAATTTAATTTTGGTCCCAGTCGCCGGAAGCCTCCAGTGTTTTTTTTCCACCTTCTGATAAAATGAGAATTCCTGCAGATAAAAGGAGATAAATAATTTTACACTGTCCATATCACAGTAGTCGTATAATGATGTGTGAGATGACTTCCTTGGTTATGTAAAGTTTAAATTTCTCGACGCTAGCAGCTATTATAAGTACTGCATAATGTAAGTATTACCAAAAATTACCTACCAGCAAAAATATTACCTTCGTTCTTTTTCGTCTCTCCGTTCTTCTCTATTCCCCCTCCTTTCTCTATACGAAGGATACACATTGTAATTTCCCAGGTAAACTAGAATCGTCGCAATCAAAAGTTTTAACTCACATATTTCTCACTTTAAGTACTCGAACACATAGTAGGCGCCTTATAACCATTAAATAATTAAAACAATTACGTTGACACGCCATCCACTTCATATAGTGTTACAACAGTTGAACACGCGTTTAATCCTCTTAGGGATTGTCCATTGTAAACGATCTTGATACTTGAACATGTTTTTACACAAGTACCTCCCGTCCGTATTGATTCCCAGTAAAGAAGAATTGGGCGATTTTTCCCATTAATGTACCCATACATTTGCCTATATAGCATTTGCTGCTCACAAATTCTTCAGTGCTGAATGTTGTGACGGGTGGAGCTGTTTGTCATTCTAGCAGAAACAGGCCGAGGCGGCTGCGATTCGCGCCTCCCCATATCCAGGGTCTAGATGGGGACTCCGTGGTCCCCACACCCGCAGAGTGGGGTGGGGTGCGTTTCTATCATCGCACTTCTCGCCATAGGCGGGGAATCCATCCTCACACATTGCGACCGGAAATGGTGCGCACTGTGCGGTATGAAAGGAACTTCATCCCTCGCACACTCAAGCTGTGGAATGAACTCTCTGCGATGGTTTTCCCAAGCGACTACAATAAGGGGTTCTTCAAGAAGGGTATTAGAAGGTTTCTTCAGGGTCGACAGCACGAGTGTGACGCCCCTCGTGTTGCATACGTCCGTAGGCCACGGTAACAACTTTCTATCTGGTGGGCCGTGTGCTTGTCTGCCACCTATGTGGTATACAAAAATAAAAAAGTGTCTCGGGCAATCTCACCTCCGGTACAACCCACAGACGGCGTGCGTTTAAATTATTTCAAGTCCGACTTAAACTAAGATTCTCCACCTTTCCGCATCGTATGTATCGGACGCATAGCATCAAACGAATGAATTTTTCACAATGCGTCCACCTGATCTGCAGCGATCGCATTTCCTGCCGCAACTACCAGCTCCTCTAGACAAGTGGCAATTCGTTGCTCGGCGTGTGATGGAATAGATTGCCAAATGTATGGGATTTGACGTAGGTATATGACAGGCGTCAACGAATGTCAAAAACGTCAAATCCTATACATTTGTCATGTGGGATTGAAGTAAACCAACAACGAAATATCGGAACAAAACTCTTTAATTTTATAATTTTTATCACTTAACATGCACAGTACGTCTTATCGTGTTCGCCATCTAATCCCGACCTCTAACGTACATTTTTAAAACTTAATTCTACCTTCTCTTTCGCACATGCCTACTTCGTATCATGCTATCCCTTTCACACTTCCATACATCGTTCTACTGCACTTCTTTACACGCATCCTACAATCGGCCGTCCTACAAATTAGTCTGCCCCCAGACTTACATAACAATAAAACATAACTCTTCTAAGAACACAATTTTACACAAATATTTTATATTAAAATTAAAATAGTTGAGATACAAATCTTTCCATAACAAAACTGAAGACACTCTGTGTAGCTTCACATGATTATAAGCAACAATAAACAGAATCTTATATTTCTAGCATGGGTGTAGAAATAAATGCAACATGACACCAATAAAAATAAAAAGACAAAATAAAAACATACCATGCAATCATTCCCTGGGGTGAGGCCAGGCTTATTTTCTTCTTGTATTTTTAGTATTTGTTCCTTTGCTTTTCGTCTATATTCTTTCCTAGGCAACATAAAGCTGTCTCTATTTTCCTGTTGTAATAACTCATAAATCTCATTATCTTCTCTCAATTTCATCTTTGTACCAATTAATAGCTCGAATGGTGAGGTATTAATGCTTCGTTGGTAGGTACTATTAATGCATCTTTGCACGTTACTTACATGGCGATACCAGAGTGTTGGATTTTCTATGCAGAGCTTTGTTAACACTGAGGTAATGATACGATGGATTCTCTCGACCTGGCCATTTGACCTCGGCACGCCAGTAGTGATCTTTATGTGCTGTATACCTTCGTTTGTGCAGTACTCATCAAACAGTGCACTAGTGAAGGCTGTACCTCTATCCGTGATTATTCTAACTGGATTTCCAAATGTTTGCTGATGTATTTGTAACTTACTTATCGTTTCTGCACTCGTCGTAGACTTGGTTGGGAAAAGCCATACAAATTTGGTGAAAGCATCCACCATAGTAAGTATGTGGTTATACAGTTTCTTACTTTCTGTCATTGGGCCAATATGGTCCAAATGAAGGGTATGGAATGGCGTATCTTCCTTCTCGATAGGATTTAGCCAACCTTCTGGTTTGCCCGTCTTCCTTTCTGCTAACAAGCAAGGTATGCAGGTTAAAATAAACTCCTCAATCTTTTTATTTAAGTTCTTGATGTAATAATCTTTTCCAATCAGCTCTAGCATTTTCTTTTTACCAAAATGCCCATTTTCATGTGCTCGCTTAAAAATTTCGTTTTCTAATGTTTCAGGAATCACTAGATTCTTTTGCTCACCTTTGTAGAGCACATTGTTTTCCAAGAAGTAATCTTTGTAGCTCACATTGCTTTGCAGTAGGTCCATGATGGCCTTGAGTCCTTCATCATTGGCTTGGCCCTCTCTTATCTTGTCATGTAGAGGGGTGTTTGTTAGCACAGCGACATTATGGGTTTCGACTGAGCGCATCGACATGCTGCATCTTGGATCCTTCTCGGTGCTCAGTTACAAAGTCGTATTCTTGTAGCAGTAAAATCCACCGTGCTACTCTCGTTGACATGGCCAACTCCTTCTTGTTCAAGGTCATCTGGAATGCCTTGCAGTCAGTCACAATTTTAAAATGTTTTCCATACAAATAACATCGAAACTTCTTGACAGCTTCAATAATTGCCAATGCTTCAAGCTCGTAACTAGTATATCTGGACTCCGATGGACTAGTTTTCCTACTTAGGTAATACACTGGATGCAATTGTCCGTCCTCTGTGCTCCTTTGTAATAATATTGCAGAGTATGCCACACTTGATGCATCCGTATGTACCTCTGTGGGAAGATTCGGGTCATATATCTTCAATACTGGTTGACTAGCAAGTTTATTCTTCAACTCTTGCCAAGCAGTTTTACAGTTTTGATCCCATACAAAATTACTATCTTTCTTCAGCAAATCAGTCAAAGGCTTTGCAATCAATGCAAAATCTCTTATGTACTTTCGAAAGTACGATGTTAACCCCACGAAACTATGCAATTGTTTCAAGTTATTAGGCTCTGGAAATCTTATCACAGCATCCGTCTTCTCAGGAGAGGGTCTGACTTCCCCGTCTTCAATGATGTGGCCCAAATATTCCACTCGTCTTTGTACTAATTGGGACTTTTTCCAATTGATTTGCAGCCCATACTGTGATGCCACTCTCAATACTTCTGTCAGCCTGGTTACAGCTTCCTCTTCATTGATAGCTGGAATTATAATATCGTCAATGAAAATAATCACTACTCCTTTCGCAATCAGCTCCCTGTAAATTATTGTTATAAATCTAGTAAAAACTTTAGGACATATTGAGAGGCCGAAGGGAGCTTTCAAAAACTCGTACTGCCCGGTTGGGGTCACGAACGCAGTATAACCCACAGATCCTTCGTCAACTGGCAAATGAAAATATCCATTTTTAAGATCCAAAGTGCTAAACACCTTAGCTCCGGTGAGCTTATCAATGTGATCCTCTATCACTGGCAAAGGATACTCATCCTTAAGAATTTCCTGATTGAGTCGCCTGTAGTCCACACACACTGGTATATCCCCATCCTTCTTTCGGACCAGCACTTCATTCATTCAGTCGAATCGATAGTGCTTCTACTCTCAAATTCTATTTTCCCAGTATGCTGCCACCTGAATCGCATTCTCGGAGGCACTCATTAGTTCCTCCGGAGTACAGGTAGATGGACATGCAGCACACGTCAGCAGGTGGGCCATAGTCTGTGGAGCTACTCCACACTCACACCCCAGATCCACGTCATCTGAGTAACCCCACCTAGACCGATTCTCCCTGCTTCGGCCGACTTGTGTTCGAAGTCTATTTAGGGACTTCCATCTGATCCAGGGGAGGTCATGTCCGGGGGGAAGACTCTCCGACAGCGGGACGAAAGGGGTTGGTGGCGGGCTCCGCGATTTCCAAACTCTTACTCTGGCCCTGGAGGGATCGCCATCAGCGGGAGCAACGCATGCCCAGAAACTCTTTCGGCTTTTTAATCTTCTAGGCACGTCACAATGGCCGTGCATGGGATGTCGCTGATCCAGCTCCAGCTTGCCTCTCTCCATTGATGACGCCACGTCTCTGCGTACGCTGGGAGGTGCTATGCCAGCTAGTGGATATAGCATCCGTACCGGAGTCGGCTTGAGACAACCAGTTATTATCCGGCAGGTCTCATTTAGTGCTACATCCACCAGCCCAGCATGTGCGGAACGACCCCAAACGGGACAGGCATATTCACCCGCAGAATAACACAGAGCTAGCCCTGTTGTTCGCAGTACTTGCGGTGCGGCCCCCCATGTTGTGCTTGTCAGCCTTTTTAGAAGGTTGTTGCGGGCCGAGACCTTCTGTTTTAGCATCTCGCAATTCCTTCTAAAGGTGAGGGACCTGTCCAGGGTAACTCCAAGATACTTAGGGTGTGAACAGTGCTCTATCCCAACACCGCGCCACTGTATCCTCAGCTCTCGCTTTGCCAACCCATTGCTTAGGTGGAACGCGCACGACTGCGATTTCGAGGGGTTGGGCTTCAGACCATTACTGTCATAGTAGCGACTCAGTTCCTCGAGTGCATCATTCAGGTTTGTCTCCACCTCCTCGAATGACCCCTGTGACGTAAGAGCTAAGTCGTCAGCGTAAAGGAAACGTGTCGTGTATAGGCTCTTGGGTTGGTCGGTGGTGTACACGTTGAAGAGCAAGGGTGCCAGAACACTACCCTGAGGTAGGCTGTTCTTCAGCACTCTCCAACGACTTTTTTCGGAGCGCAAGTGCACCTGATAGCGCCGATTCCGGAGGAGTTCGCCTAAAATTGCCGCAAGTTTACGATCCCCAGTAATTTTCTCCATCTTCCAAAGCAGGCGTTTGATGTTAACAGTGTCATAGGCTGCAGATAGGTCAACGAAAACTGCGCCAGTCACTTTGCGCGCCTCGAAGCCATCCTCGATATGTTGCGTGAGGTTAAGGATCTGGCTACTGCAAGACTTTCCTGGGCGAAAGCCAGCCTGCTCTGGGATCAGTGAGGGGTCTATGACGTTAGCTAGACGATCAAGAAGCATCCTCTCGAAGAGTTTCAGGGTTTGGCACAGAAGCGAGATCGGCCTGAAGCTTTTGGGGTCGTCAATGGGTTTCCCCGGTTTCGGAATAGCGATTACTTTGGCTTTCCTCCAGAGACGTGGGATCCTAACAGAAGCAATGCAGTCATTGAAGAGAGCTAGGAGCCATGATACAGCAGCAGGGCCGAGGTGTTGTATTTGCTCCACTGAGACATCATCAACTCCGGAGGCTTTTCCCTGTTTAAGGTTTTTGATTCCGGAGATGATGTCAGGCAGGGCAAAAGGCTCGCAAGTTGAGGAGTCACAAGCAACCCCCGACAGGACACCCCTTGGGATTCTTTCACATCGGAGTGTGGGTTTGCCGTTGGCCAGAAGTTGATGGGCCACTTGGTTTGCTGTTATTCGGCACGGTGGCTCCGCCCGTGGAGTATCATTTGTGAGCTTCCGTATGGTATTCCAGGCTTTCCTGCTGGTATGTGTCAGGTTTATCCCATTAACGGTGTCCATCCATCTGCCGCGACGACTCTCGCTCACCTCCGAGAGTAGTCTTTCACCAGCCTCTATGGTGTCAGCAGAGAACGGGTCACTGTCGTACAGTTTCTCATACTCACTCAGCAGTTGGACAGAGTCTATGGAGAGACCTGGAATGTAGAGTGTGCGGCAGCCTCTGGGAATGCACCTACGGGATATACGGGCGACAGTATCAACAAACTGGTCGTAGTTTTGCGGCTCCGGAGAAATATATGAGAGAGCATCATCGATCTCCCCCGCGAATCTCTTCCAGTCTGCTTTCCCGTAATTAAAACGGCGTTTGAAGGGAACAGCAACAGGGCGCACAATCGGCTCGAGGCTACACATCATAGGTCTGTGTTGTGTCCGAGGGATAGGCTGGCACATAGTTTTCTTGCACAGCCTACTAATGTTGGCACTGACAAAGACCAGGTCCGGATTGTAACCCCGTCGCCAGCGTCCACTGTTAAAAGATGGCGGGTCCTTTGGGCTATGGATCAACGACAGGTCGTTTGCCTCCGCCCATTCCTCCACCGCGTGACCATCTGCGCTCGTGCTACTGTAACCCCAGTTTACGCTACGGCTGTTGAAGTCGCCAATGATCACTCTGCTTCGCTGGTTGTTTGCGTTTCCAGGAGCATTAAACTGGAAAGCCGAGCCCGGGGGCTTATACACTGAGCTCACCGTACAGGAGCCAGTGTCCACCGTGACGATTTCTACATCCTCAACAGATGTGCACTGAGCCGATTTTATGCTTACGCCGGGAGCAACAAACACTGCGTTACCGTGCTTTGGGTGGCAGATCTCGGCGACAAGCGACAATCCAGGAATGTATGGTCTGCTCTGGCATTCATCTCGGTGAGTTTCCTGCACACACAGGATATCACAGCGTGTACTTTGGCAGAGATTCGAGAGTATCTCTGCCTTGTCCCGTGAGAAACCTTCGATGTTGATGGAGATGATGCGCAGAGCTGACTTTGGGGGAGGACCGTCAGAGTGGCAGAATTGATTTTGATTTGCCATCGTGGTGTAGTAATTGGTTTCGCGGCAGCGCCGCTACTCACGGAGAGGGCCCGAGCATAGGTTTCGCTCTTCGGGAAGGCTTACTACGTCCCCTCCAGCACTAACCAGCACTAAAGGACTAGCATATTCGGAGTAGCTTACCCTTACTATTCCTTCCTCGAGCCACTGTTTCACCTGTTGGTCCACAACTTCTTGTTCCCTGGGTGCAAGTCTTCTCGGTCGCTGAGCCACTGGGATGTCATCTTTAAGCACAATTTTTAATTTTATAGGAGCTTCTTTGGTCTTGCATGGTTCATAGGCGTCCACCACCTCATTCACTCGTTGCTGAACGTCTGGACTCACCTCCTTACCTACAACAACAGAATCACACACACATATTTCATACACCCAATTACTAGTCGGCTTTAACATAACCTTGTTATTTTCCATTACCATTACACAACGTTGTAACAAATCTTGGCCTATAATCATAGCGTATGGCATAGCGTCTCTAGGGATGATGTAGAACACCACGTCGTAGTATCACTGTTCGTCAATCACGATATTTAGTGTAATACGTCCTAGGCAACTCACTTTGGTCGATCCTAAACCCGAAAGTGAAATCGCACTTTTGACGAATTCCGGCGCATTTAAGTCGTTGTAGCAGTCCGCAGACAATAAGTTAACGTCACTTCCCGAATCGATTAATGCTAAAACACTGTTATTTAACACTTCAATACGTTTCATCGGCTTTAATGCAGTATTATCTCGTTTGTTTACATTCCAACCTTCATCGCTTTCCGCCATCATGGTACTAGTGCTGCCACCATCCGTGGAGTTATCGATAGAGATGTGACTCTGACCAACAAAGTTCCGAT
The DNA here is from genome assembly GCA_914767945.1 of Eilema depressum. Taxonomy (NCBI): domain Eukaryota; kingdom Metazoa; phylum Arthropoda; class Insecta; order Lepidoptera; family Erebidae; genus Eilema; species Eilema depressum. The sequence goes on along the minus strand of OU612041.1, from coordinate 3,923,317 downwards.
TTGGCTTCCCACTAGCGCCAACTGCGTCATTTGGCTGCCCTCTTTTTGAAGTGTTGGCAGCTCCGCTGCTCGTAGCTGCATTCGCGTCGCTCGCACTTCGTGACGTTTCTCCGCGCTCCCGCTGCAACTTCACACACTTCGATGCAATATGGCCGAATTCATTGCACTTGAAGCACTTCAATCCTTTGTCCTTGTGAGGACACTCCGCCGATGCATGATTTCACTCCCCACAGCTAAAGCACCGTGTAACTCTTCCGACTTTTCTTTCCGTGTGATTTTGCTTGTTCTGTACTTGTTTTGTTGAGTTTAACCTCATGTTCCCGCGTAACTGCTCGTATATTTTCAGCTTTTCTTTTAAATCACCGTAACTTGTAACGCCGTATAACATCACTTTGTTTATTTCTTGATCTATAATGCCTTCGACAATATATTTAATGGCTACGTAATCCGGTATCTTTCCTCTTTTTCCCAGCTCTTTCATGCAAAACATATAATCTAAGCACGATTCGTTATCTTTTTTCTTCCTTGAGCTCATCATCTCGTGTATGCTTTTTGCGTCTATGGTATCGGGAAACTCTTTAGCAATATTAATTTTCAGCTCCTCCCAAGTCTTACACGTTTTTTCAGATCGAAGCCACAGTTCCGCCGTACCACACAATGACCGTCTAGCCATCAGTAGCTGTTGGACTGGAGTCCATCCAAATATTTCCGCATTATCTTCTACGTCTTGAATCCATCTGGTCACCGAATAGGTTATATCTTGACCATTGAACTTCGGGATAAGACGCTCCGTCATGTGCAACATGGCGCCGCTTTGCGATGGCGGTTCTTGTTGTGCGTCTTCAAAATCTTGTTGCCGGCTGCTGCGCCTGGAACCCTTCGTCATAGTTCACTCGCGTAGGTATTTTATTCGCAGGATTGCTCGACGGCCGTCGTTATTTCGTCGTAAACGTCTTTATAATAAAATTCGCCGTTTCGCTGAATCACGTTGCGAACTTCACCTCCAACCTCCAAACCGGCAGTTTTTTCCAAACGTCGTTGTCGTCTTCGTTTCGCTCAGTTTTACTTCTATCCCGGACGAGCCCCCAAAATTTGTGGGATTGAAGTAAACCAACAACGAAATATCGGAACAAAACTCTTTAATTTTATAATTTTTATCACTTAACATGCACAGTGTACGTCTTATCGTGTTCGCCATCTAATCCCGACCTCTAACGTACATTTTTAAAACTTAATTCTACCTTCTCTTTCACACATGCCTACTTCGTATCATGCTATCCCTTTCACACTTCCATACATCGTTCTACTGCACTTCTTTACACGCATCCTACAGTCATTCTATTCCATCATACGCCGAGCAACGAATTGCCACTTGTCTAGGGGGGCAGGAATTGGATTGCCTTCGCCACTACATCCGGATTTTGTAGAATCGTACGTGGGAAACCTGACTACTAAAAATAAAAACTTTGACTTTGACTACCTGACCGGGATTATGAATGACGTCATCAGAACGCATCTCAAAAGTTGCCTCTCGGAGTAATAGCATCGGCATTGCCGATGAGCAGATTCGAGCAATCTGCACGATGTGGATTGGTGGACGCACTTGTTTGTCTTACTATACAAAGAATATTGCGATGCATTTGATGCGATGCGACCGATATGTAGGTATTACCTATGTAATATGTAAAATACTAGCTTTTGCCCGTGGGTCCGCCCGCGTGGATGTCGGTTATCGCGACCAAACATAGCCCATGTCCTTTCTCAAGGTCTAAGCTACCCCTATGTCAAATTTCATCAAAATCGGTTCACGGTTTAGGCGTGAAAGCGTAACAGACAGACAGACAGACAGAGTTACTTTCGCATTTATAATAGTAGTATGGATGTGCAAAAAATATATTTTTAGTATGCTTTATGCTAAGAATATAATTTTTTAACTACAAAAGGCTGCATAATGAACAGCCTGGGTTAATTTTATACATTACGCTGCTGAAAGCAATTAATAGGGTAAGTAGTACTTGCAAATTATTTTTCTTTTCATGCAATAAATTAACATGCTGATTGTAGCGATATTCTCGCTGACTCACGCCATGGTATGTAAATTATATTGTTCAGTGTGTGACTAGCATAAAGACTATTGGAATACATAACATAATCAATATACTTTTATAAATTTACATACATACATATAATCACGCCTTTATCCCCAGAGGGTTAGGTAGAGGTGAATTAACACCCACATTTTCACCAATCATTGTATTCGGTCCCACGTAATAGGGGGTGAGCCTATTGCCGTATTCCGAGCACTATTCTTGACTCGAGCTATGCATCTGAGGTTGAGTCTGGGCTGTAATATCACCGTCTGATGTTAAACAGCCCTATCCCTTAGTCGCCTTGTACGACACCGCATGTAAATAGATGGGGTGGCCCAAATTCTACTCTGCCGGAACCACGCGGCATCAGAATATTCAAGCAATAATCGTTTTTTGACATAGGCAATAAATCACTTGCGAATCTTGTAAGATTATAGACGTAGGCGAAAATTTAGTGTTTTCCTGTGTGTAAACACTTCAGTATGGTAGAGATCCGATTCTCAGCACTCCATGGATTCATCGTGCGGTCGCCGGGTCCATAGCGTGATACAGAGAGGAACACCGTGACGGCGACTGGGACTTGCGACCCAGATGTAGGTTTAGGGTGGCCACCTTGTGATGCATCAGCGCTCACCTTCACCGTCAGTAGTGTTCCCCCCCCCTACCTATTCGAATTTGGTAAGATCCTATCAATGCCGCTTTTGATATTCGATTTAGTAAAGAGCTTACGGAAGCTCTTGGCAATCCGAGGTCTTTAAGTAAGTTGTACAGATATTTAGCTGGATTTTTTTTTTAATTCCCCTTGCTCCTACTTCTACGGCTAGAGTTTAACCACGTAGCCGTTTTTGGTTAACTCGTTAGTCAAGTCAAAGTATTTGTTTGTCTTTATAGTATTATAGTATAGCGATTATTGCTAGCGATACTTAGTCGCGTAGGATATCCTATATCTCAAACCGAAACGTTCCAGAAAATCTCCCTGTTTAAATGATGAGCCTTAACTCGTAACATAAGAACACATAAGTTGATGTTTCCAAAGATTCCTTCTTAGTAATTAATGTGCAATGTGCTTAGTGTCCCAAATAAATTGCTCTGTTCTCACTTCATCCAATTTTGCAGGAAAATAATTTTGTCGGAGCGCCGGTGTTCGCATAATTTGCACGTAAAGCTGTTTAAACTCAGATAAAGAGAGAATAATATACGTGTTTTTTTTTGGGTCGACTTTTTATATGTTTTTTATTTACATCTGGGATTATAAAGTTTGTGATTTGGGTCAACTTTCTTGCGCTTCTGCGAGAAAGTAATGCTTGAGAAGGAGACGGTGGAGCGGGAACGGAGGAGACTCGTAACCCGCATAGCAAACGACGAGTGGAAACGACCTCCGTCCCCCATGAGAGCGGGCTTGGGGGTGACGGGTGGAGCAGCTTGTCAGCCTAGCAGAAGCACTGCGGCAGCGACGTGCGATGCTCGCTTCCCCATAGCTGGGGGCAAGATGGGGACTCCGTGGTTTCCACACCCGAAGAGGGCCTGAAATGGCGCTAGGTTGGCAGGGTGCAAGAAACATGTCTCAGACAATCTCACCTCCGGCAACCTACGGCCTACTGACGACGTGCGTTTTAATCGGTTCAAGTCCGACTAACCTCCCCCACTGACTCCGGTGGAGGGTGTATCCGTGAGAATTCTGCACACGATAAGGTGCTGTGACGGTGAAGGAGCTCAAATCCACCAATCATAGATTATATCAAACCAATCTGCACGTGCCAACGCTCGTTTCTGTTGCTACTTGGGGTCAACATTATATCCCGATAACTATATCATTATACGTACAACGTAATATCAAGAAACATATCATAACTAAAGAAACTACTATTAATTTGGATACATCCCAAGCAGACACATACAATGAACTTCAAGGGCATATGACGCTCCGGCGAGACGTCTCGTCGCCATACATAGTTGCGTATGCATTCAAACCTACTTAGTACATATCACTATCACTACATATATAAAACAAAGTCACTGTCGCTGTCTGTCCGTCCCTATGTATGCTTAAATCTTCAAAACTACGCAACGAATTTTGAAGCGGTTTCTTTTAATAGAAAGAGTGATTCAAGAGGAAGGTTTATATGTATAATACATGCAGAATATTGTAGAGAAACAGTGATAAATTTAGAGATAATACCACGCGGGCGGAAAATATGGCGGTACGAAGTTCGCCGGGTCAGCTAGTAATATTATAAACGTGAAAGTTTGTAAGGTTGGATCTATGTATGGATTGAATGAAATTTTGAAGCATTCATTATGCTATTCAAATCGATTTAGAAAGAGAAAAGAGAATCGACCTCGGGCGGGACTCGAACCCGCGATCTTTCCCTTACAGGGGGAATGCTCTGACCACTAAGTCACCGCAGCCCGCACGAAGCCGATCCAAATTCCTCTATACAACCGTCTTTGGGACGACGGTGGAGCCATCTACCGATACTCATACGAGCTATCGGAACCAATGAATGATGTTACAATCATTTTTAAACATTGATTTCGATGACTCCGCCCAAACATCTAAATCGCTATGTCTGAATGTTTGTTACTCTTTCACGTAAAAACTACTGAATGGATTTATAAGAAACTTTCTAATAATATGGCTTATACATCAGAATAACACATAGGCTATATATCAGTGATGAACGGGATCAGGATTCCACGCGGGTGGAGCCGCGGGTAACAACTATTACAACAATAAGTTGTAAGCCTCTGTGGCGTGGCGGTAGTGAATGTGGGAGGAGGTGCGGGTTCGATCCCCGCTTAGTGCGAATATTTCTATGCATGAATATGGGTATTTGCATTGGTCTAGTCGTGGCTTTAACGCCGTCGGTTCTGGTTGCCAGACGAACATCTATGGCAGTCGTTACGGGTAGTAAGAGCCCTAAAAAGTTCAACAACTGGTCTAGCTGGAAGGCTTCGATATCGCCTAAAGTCACCATTGGCTTGTGAAAGTCAGATGGCAGTCGCTTCACGGAAAATATCGGAAATCAACTGCAATCCTGCAGTTAGATTGGAAAAAGCGGACCCCAGACTCCGAGGTGAAAACTTCGAATGCGACTGGGAATTAACGCTAGGATGAAGAAAAAGCCTTTTGTAAAATGTCTTGGCATATTTATTTATTTACTAGCTGACCCCGCGAACTTCGTACCGCCTTAACTGGACTATGTCAGTATTCATACGACAATGCTAGGGTCACTTAATTGTTTTGCCTTCAATGATAAATGATGATAATGTGATAATATAATGATTATGTTGAAGAACCATCTTCGTACTTCCAGCAATATTCTAAAAAAAGAATAAGCGAACTCGATGCAGCCGTTCTCGAGATTTGCGCTTAGCAAAACATTCAGCGATTTATTTTTTTATTATAGGATTGTGTACTTTTCTTTCTACTAAAGCTATAAAAAATACACATATGATTGAAAATGTCCCAACGCGACCCTATTCATAGTCCAGACGCATACAACCCATTCATTTGCATGTAAATCTGGCACAACGGAGTGGACAGTAGCCCCTGTCATATCAAATCATCTCATGTCAGATTAAATCACAGATGGCTGTCAGAAGCCGAGATACGTGATTTGTCAACGTTAATTTGGCAGACGAGCTTTACTCGTTAGTGGGATAAGGGGGAATTTCAATTCCTGGTATAGCCGTTATGCTATGTGGAATTCGTGAGCTTTTAATATTGAATTTGTGAAATCTGTCTTCTTCTTCCTCTTAGCGTTAATTCCCAGTCGCATCCGAAGCTTTCAGCTCGGAGTCTGGGGTCCGCTTTTACCAGTCTTAACCACGGATTTGACTAGACCTCGATATTTTCCGTGAAGCGATTGTCATCTGACCTCCACAACCCAATGTTAACATTAGGCGATATCGAAGTTTTGCAGTTAGACCGTTGTTTTTTTGGATTTTTGAGGGCTCCAACTACCCGTAACGACTGCCATAGATGTTCTCATGGCAACCGGGACCGACGGCTTAACGTGCTCTCCGAGGCACGACCAGACCAATGCAAATACTCATATTTCATTCACACAAATATTTGCACTGAGCGGGGATCGAACCCGCGCCTCCTGCGTAGCGGCCGCGTTCACTACCGCTACGCCACAGAGGCAGTCATAGTTGTTCATGCTCACCCCACTGACCTCCACAACCTAATGGTGACATTAGGCGATATCGAAGCATTGCAGCTAGACCGTTGTTGTTGGTCACCAACTACCCGTAACGACTGCTATAGATGTTCCTATGGCAAACGGGACCGACGGCTTAACGTGCTCTCCGAGGCACGACCAGACTAATGCAAATACCCATATTCATGCATACAAATATTTGCACTGAGCGGGGATCGAACCCGCGCCTCCTACGCAGCGGCCGCGTTCACTACCGCTACGCCACGGAAGCTGTCAATATATTGTTACTAAAGTAACGGAATTCACTGTGGTTCTTCTTCTGTTAATTCAACGGCATATCGTGTCATAATTATGTTTGCCCAGTACCTATGTAGGCACTCCGAACTTCACCTTTTATACAAGCCCGCCGTTTTCAAACGAGGGCCAGATCGAAAGATGTGGCCCTGGATCGGCCGGGTTGCGAGGGATATGGCTACGACAACCTCACCTCCGGCAACCGACGGCCCACAGACGGCGTGCGTTTTAGTCGGTTCGAGTCCGACATAACCTCCTTCTCCGGCTTCGGCGGGGGAGGTATCCGTGGGGATTTTTTCGCACGATAAAAAAAAAAGATATCTTTCATATAATAAATATCCGGTAACACAGACTCAGGCAATCCCCATGGATCACATTTCCTTTATAAAAGCTACACTTAAGGGAATATTGTTTTGTTTTGTTCAAAGTGAACAAGTCAATTTATGTGCAAATTGAATCACCATTTTCCGTTCCTTCCAATTATTTTGTTCTGCGCGATTGAACCCACTGATAGCCATATTTTCACGTGATTGGGCTTAATGGACCCATTTTGGTTGGCTTTGTTTACAAATTTTTTGCTCTGTTGACTAACCTAATAACGAAATATTTTATTTTGCTTTTGTAGGTACATTAAACGCGGACTTTCAGAAACCTTCATAAATACATACCTACATAAATATTCATATTTGTAAATATAATATTCTACAACATTCTACACAACGCTATCTAGACCCATGGTAAGCTTAATTAGCTTGTGTTATGGAATCTAGAATGCGGATATACATACTTAAATACTTTTTTTATGTAAATACATACATATTATTATACATAGAAACACCCAGACCAATGCAAATATTTATATTCATGCATACAAATATTGGCACTGAGCGGGGATCGAATCCGCGCCTCCTGCGTAGCAGCCGCGTTCACTACCGCTACGCCACAGAGGCAGTCAAAAAAAATCTCCGAAGGGTAGCCAGAGGTTTGTTAACTTCTACATGTTGTAGCTAACAATGATTTTCGTTCCTAAGTATGTAATAGGGGGAGCCTTTTACCGTCAAGCGGACCAGTAGTATATATTCACACCTATAAATTCCGAAGGGAATTTATAGGTGACGTACGCAGAGAGTTATTACCGTTAAGCGGTCCCGTGGCTGATGGTCAGTTTGCCTGAGGAGCTTTTAGATAGTAGTAGATAGATAGATAGATAGATAATTCTTTATCTTACACAAATACATTACAGTAAAACGGACAGTTTAAGACAATTACAACAATCAGCGGCCTTATCGCTACAAGCGATCTCTTACAGGCAACCTTAGGATGTAGTAGTATTATTTAACCATTTATACTATTATTGTAAAGAGGTTATATATTATTATAAAGTGGATCTCAATTAGCCTACTGCAGTCCACTGCTGGACATAGGCCTGTCCCAATATGCGCCACGTTTGCCGATCCTCCGCCTCCCGCATCCAGTCCGTCCCAGCCACCTTTCGCAGGTCATCAGTCCACCTAGCTAGTGGGTGTCCCACCTTCCGTTTACCTTCGCGCGGTCTCCACTCTAGGACTCGTCTACTCCAACGGCCATCAGTCCTTCGGCAGATGTGGCCAGCCCATTGCCACTTCAGCTTGCTTATTCTGCGAGCTATGTCGGTAACTTTGGTTCTATGTCGGATAACCTCGTTGCGAATTCTATCCTTCAAAGAGACTCCAAGCATAGCTCGCTCCATAGCCCGCTGTGCGACTTTTAGGTCACGGACTAACCCCACCGTCAATGGCCACGTTTCCACGTTAGTGATCTATAGAGGTATAAAGACGAGAACTCAGATGCATGGCTCGAGTCAAGAATAGTGCCCGGAATACGGTAATAGGCTCAGCACCTAATACGTGGGACCGAATACAATGATTGGTGAAATGTAGGTGTTAATTCACCTCTGCCTAACCCTCCGGGGATAATCTCCATAGTCATTAAAAACCTCTCAATTCGTTAGCAACTGTAACAGAAGATTACTTTTTCTTTCTAACAAATTTTTTAAATAATAATTACAGTATTTAAAGGACGCTAAGTTTTTCTTAAGTATTCAAGTAATGTAGGTACGCATAGAATTTAACATTACAAGCAAAGGAATTTATACTCTATCTGGAACAAAATATGGTTGAAACTTATAAAGCATAGTTATTGTATATATCGTTTTGGATTTATTAAATGAGGCGTAAAAACTTCAATTCATTTGAGTGTGTATTTCGTTATTCTCAAGTAGTCACTCGAGACGAGACGACGATTCGTGAAATCTCAGAAAACTTTTGAAGCTCTGTAAAAAGAAATCTAAACGACAGTAATGACAGAATAATAGTTATACAGAAGTTCAGTTCATAATTATGTACTATATTTCTTAGCTTTTTTTTTTGTATATAGGACACGTCAATTTGACTTCGCCTCGCCTGATGGTTAGCTGAAGGCAAAGTCTTGGAAAAAGAGAGTCACCATTATAGACACGTACCATGTTACAATGGTGGCATTCAGCTTGACGGCCTCATCAGATGCTTTTTCAAGCCCCGCTTAAAGGACCCGGGTCTGTAGGAGGAGGGAAACACGTGAACTGGTAAGGAATTCCAGGTCCTAATGATACGGCAGAAGGAGTCGCCGAACCGCTTGGTTTTGCTATACTGGAATGTCGCCTTAGAGCGCTTGTAGACGTCCGTTTTTTTCACCGGATAATGGACCGTGTTTCTTGTCCATTGTCTGGTGCATGTACACACATCCATTACAAATCATACACCACCGCGCATCCGACAAGAAACACGGTCCGTTATCCGGTGAACAAAAAATGGACGTCTACAACGCTCTTCGAGTTGTCATAGACGGTTTATACAATTTTTCCACTAGAGATGTCCTATGCACGTTGCTATGGAGGCATTTTATATCCATCAATCATATTCATTGGTCATAGCATAGCACTTGTGGAAAGGGGTTCAGCTAAGCTAATTATTATAAATGGGACAGTAACTCTATAACTATGTCTGTTTCTCTGCTACACTTTTACGCCTAACCCATTGAACCAATTCTGATGAAATTCGTCATAGGAATAGACTAGAGATAGGAAAGGATATAGGCTATCTTTTATAGCGAAACAAGATTTAATAGGAGATGCAAGTTTATATGTAAGTTCGCCATTTTTGAAGATATCATCGGTTAAAGTGTGGTATACAGATAGATTAGAGCTTCTAGCCTGGTTCCAACGGTGGTTCTAGCGTATGCCGAAATTCGTATCCGTGAACGATGTCTCTGTGTGCGTTGTTCGACCCCCCATTGAATGAAGCTGAAGTTCTGTATCTTCTCCCTCCTAGCGTTAATTCCCAGTCGCATCCGAAGCTTTCAGCTCGGAGTCTGGGGTCCGCTTTTACCAGTCTTAACCACGGATTTGGCTAGACCTCGATATTTTCCGTGAAGCGATTGTCATCTGACCTCCACAACCCAATTTTAACATTAGGCGATATCGAAGCTTTGCAGTTAGACCGTTGTTTTTGGATTTTTGAGGGCTCCAACTACCCCGTAACGACTGCCATAGATGTTCTCATGGCAACCGGGACCGACCAGACCAATGCAAATACTCATATTTCATTCACACAAATATTTGCACTGAGCGGGGATCGAACCCGCGCCTCCCTCCTGCGTAGCGGCCGCGTTCACTACCGCTACGCCACGGAGGCTGTCGAAGAAGCTTCGTTATTTGATTGTGATTAATTTCATCTAATGTTGAGGAGTACTTGTGTGTGAAAGCTCGGTGCAAATATTTTTGTGCATGAATAATATGTTTACATGAATCGATCTACAAAACTTATATCCACCACATATAGCCACCCCAACTCTTCCTGTGGGTGTCGTAAAAGGCATCTACGGGATCGGGGCTGCTCTCCATCCGACATACAGCCCATGACAAAGTGCCCGTTAGACGGCAATAAGCACGGGGGACCAAAAATCATAGTTGGCCAAACTGAACTGAACTGAACTGAAAGTAACTTGGAGTGCAGGGACGCCGGGTATGCCATTCGTAATTAAAAACTAGAATTTTCTTTTTAAACTAGGATTCGATGTTCAAAATTTTATTACATTCTACTTTCATCCCTACTAATATTATAAATGCGAAAGTAACTCTGTCTGTCTGTCTGTCTGTCTGTCTCGCTTTTACGACTAAACCGCTGAACCGATTTTGATGAAATTTGGTATAGGGGTAGATTAGACCTTGAGAAAGGACATAGGCTATGTTTGGTCGCGATAACCGACATCTACGCGGGCGGAGCCGCGGGCAAAAGCTAGTTAGCTATAAATCCAGCGTCGTAATTTGTAAATTGTTCTAAATTCAAATAGCTTTATAACCTTTCTTTCTACAATCGTTTTATATTCATTCGATTCTAACATAAATAAAAAATGTTATAGCGAAATGTTACACCTCTACCTATCCTACGGAGATTTACAGCCTATGGACGAGTGCAGCACTAGGTGAGTCATACTCGTGCTGCCGACTCTGTAAGAACAGAGAGATTCTGTGCCGTCAGCGAATAAGACCAACAGAACGAGCCTTTGGTCTTCCCACTGACAGCACAAAACCTCTCCAGTGAGCTCTGGCTATTTTACTCACCACCGGGAACACAACACGAGGTTAGTATAACCGCGGTATTCTGTAGGGCGGAGGTACTTCCCCAGTCGGACTGCTCAGACGGAAATACTGTTGTATCCTTTAAAGTTTAAAGGATGGGATGCTACGAGCAAAACTGGGGTGGGCTGGCTACTATATAAATATACTAGCTATCCCGGCGAACTTCGTACCGCCATATTTGTCCCGTTCCCGCTGCACCTATTTTCTCATCCTTTAAACTTTTCCTGGATACCCACGAATATTTCAAGACTAAAATTAGCCAAATCGGTTCAGCCGTTCTTGAGTTATAAAATAACAACGAAAAGTGGCATTGATTTTTATATATTAGAAGATATAAGGTGTACTTATGTAGATCACTTCATCAATATACACAAACAAAGCGACTATATAAATGAACAAACACAATGTAATCAAAGATGATCGATGCTTTATTTGAAGAGTTATAAAGTATTCTGTTACGTGGTTCATTGTGCCCTCAAGGTCACACAATGGTTATGGAATCAATAATCCTTTGTGTAGAAAGTATATTTCGTGTCTTTTGTGACAATAAAATTGACATTGTTAGATTCTAAAGAGATACTTTTTATTCAATAAATGTACCTGTAAAACAATTGTTGCAGCAAATATATCAAAAAACTAGCCTTCCGCCCGCGGCTCCACCCGCGTGCGTCTTGGTTAACGCGACCTTTGCTCATATCTTCGGTTCTACTCAACCGATTGCGATCAAACAAACGTAAGATTTTAAGTCTGAGTAAGCTCTTTCTAACAAAAAAAACCGCATCGAAATCCGTCCAGTAGTTTTTGCGTCCATCGCGTACAAACAGACAAACAGATAAATAGACAAACAGACAGGAAATTCAAAAAAAAAAATTTTCGTGTTCAGTATCGTTAACATAACATAACTCAAGTATTTTTTTTAAATATCTCCCATGTACAGACACGACCACTTTACAATTATATAATAGTATAGATATACTATTATCGCGAGTAGGGTCGCCAGAGTTCACTAGAGAGGTTTTGTGCTGTCAGTGCGAAAAACAAAGGCTTGTCCTGCTTGTCTTCTGCGCTGAGGACACAGAATCTCTCTGTTCTTACAGGGTCGGCAGCACGAGTGTGTCCCCTTGCACTCGTCCATAGGCAACGGTAACCACTTTCCATGAGGTGGGCCGTGTATTTGCCAAGTGGTATGGGTGAAAAAAAACAAATGTTTTTCTTCCGATGTTTAATTCCTGACATATTTCAACCCATATTATCCAAAAAAACCAAAGTAGCTACAACACAGTATTTGGGGTGGCAATGTGTAGGATAATTGCCCCCCTTTTCGCGGTATGCAGAACAATTACGATGAATACGTGGAGTGCGTATCGATCCAACTTGTCTATCCGAAGCAATCCCTAAGGAACAATATGGGCACACTGCAACACTTAGGTACACGGGTAAAGAGAAGTCACTTACCGCGCGCTGCTCCTTTGGTGATTTGTTGGTGGCCACCAACTGGTCCAGGTGTCGGGATGCTTGTAGCACTTGCACTATAATATGCTCGTGATGCGGTGAGCTGCTGAGACCTCCAATTAATACGAATGTCGAAGCGAGACTGGTGCGGTCGAGAGGTGGCGCGCGCGGCACTGCCAATCTCTCTTTCTCAAAATACCCGCATACCATGTTATCGCAAGTACCCTCATATTCCCTAAGTTTCGCTCGGACAAACTATAGGATCGATAAGCACCCGCCACAACACGCTCCCCGCCTTGACAAGGTCCATAGCTAAATAGGGGGAGCTAGGTAATGAGGTAATTCCGATCTAAGCGGTTAAGTTTCATAAATGTAAGGAACTCTGATAATATTAATGAACCGTTACAGCAGATGAAACAGTAAATAGCGTAAAATGGATATTATTATTATAACCCAAGCAGATACCCATAGGGAGACCGATTGAGGCTTAATCACGAAATTATTTAAATAAATATTAAATTAAAATGCGGTTGAAAAATAAGTATTAAGGAAATTTAAATAAATTTTATTGGGTTGGCAACGGATACAGCTTAGTTACAGGACGTTTATAAATTCCGGACGCGGTTTTGACAGACGCGACTCGAACTATGCCATCTGTACCCGGGAAAACTTCGGTTATAATGCCGAGTGGCCACGATAAAGGTGGTACGTTATCTTGACCCAAGAGGACAATAATGCCGATCTCTATCGGACGATCAGGCGTACACCACTTCTGTCGAGTTTGTAACGTATTTAAGTATTCCACGCGCCATTTTTTCCAATAACCCAATACCAACTGATCCAGAAGCCTCTTGCGGTTTTTTAGATTAATACCTTCCTCTGTCAGTTCAGAAGAAGGCAAGTAGGTAAGCGGACTGGACATTAAAAAATGTGCCGGTGTGAGCACCTCGGGGTGTGGGTCCGATGACAAAACACTAAGCGGTCGCGAATTTAAAAGGCATTCTATCTGCACCAATACGGTCAAAAGTTCCTCATACGTGAGAAGCTGCTTACCAATGACTCGGAACAAATGAGTCTTAACGCTTTTAATATTGGACTCCCACAGACCTCCAAAGTGTGGAGCTCGCGGTGGGATCATAGTCCACTTAATTTGAGTTTTGAGTAGTTCCCGCTTAATGTCCGACTGAACAGCTGAATTTAATAAAAATGAGTATATTTCATTCAGCTGTGCCTTCGCACCTATAAAATTTGTACCATTGTCCGAGTACATGACGGACACTGGACCCCGGCGCGCAATAAATCTTTTGAAAGCGGAAAGAAAAGCTTCCGAGGTGAGATCCGAAACGAGTTCTATATGTATGGCCTTAGTGACCAAGCATATAAATAAACATATATAGACCTTCTGCGAGCGTTGTCCTCTGCGGCGAGTAGGTACATACGCAATAGGACCAGCTAAATCCACCCCAGTATGCACAAAGGCCTTGGCATCGCGGACCCGGTATCCAGGCAGATCAGCCATTTTGGGTGTCGGGTGCACAGGATTTAAATGAAAGCAAGTGTTGCATTTGCGGCAGCGCGAACGAATAACGGTCCTACCATCCAATATCCAAAACCGTTGCCTAATAATGGACATCAATAGTCCAGGGCCCGTATGACAGTACGTATTATGGTAGTGATCAATTATTAAATCAACTACACGGTCATGTTTAGGTAGTACTGCGGGATGTTTAGCTTCGTAGGGTAGGTCAGACTTTGAAAGTCTACCCCCGATTCGTAGGATTCCGTAATCGTCCAGAAAAACAGACAGACTGCGTAATTTTTTAGAGGGGAGTTCGCCGGCCTTAATCAGGTTCACTTCATTAGAGAAATGGATACTTTGAACAATTCGAATAATAAATTTTTCAGCGGTTTGAATATTTTGAATAGAGTCCTGACTACCTAATCTATTCGTAAATTTAAGAATACAAATGAATGTACGCAATAGCTTATTCCATGAGCTGATGCGATCAGCTATGGCAGCTAGAGCGTGCGGTTCAGTCTTTGAAGTTTCAGCCACAAGTGCCTTGGATTTCAACTCTGGTAATGTATCCCACTCAGTTGGGATGAATTTTAAGGGCCATTCATTTATCGGCTGATGAAGCCAAGTAGGGCCGTCCCACCAGAGCGAATGTGCAATCAAATCTGATGGCAGCATTCCGCGTGAAAGACAATCGCTAGGGTTCGTTTTCCCCGATACGTGGGTAAAACAAGCCGCAGGTAAATTTTCCTGAATTCTAGCGATACGGTTGCTTACGAAAACAGACCATCTATGGGGAGATGAGTGAATCCACGAGAGAGCTATGGTGGAATCCGAAAAAGCGTAAACACCCTGAATAGGTACGCGAACGGAAAGCTTCTCTTTAACCACGCGAACAAGCTTGGATAGAAGCAAAGCTGCGACAAGTTCCAATCGCGCCAGCGTCGTAATCTTGGCTGGGGAAACTTTAGACTTAGCACATAGGAGTCGGACAGTAATATTACCATCAGGGTCAGTTATGTGTAGATAGATACAACAACCATAACCACTGAAGCTGGCGTCGCAAAAGGCTACAATATTTACCACAGAGTCCTTAAAAACTCCAATATGTCGCGGTATTTTTAAAGAAGAGAGTGCCGTAAAATCCCGGGTAAATGCGGTGAAGCGACTGACGATATGTGCCGGAGGTTCCTCATCCCAATCTATTTTAGCCAACCAAAGTTCCTTGATGAGGATTTTAGCGTACAAAACGACCGGAGCCACAAGACCCAGCACGTCAAACAAGCGGGCTACCAGCGATAAAATGGTACGTTTCGTACATTTATTTTCCATTATGACGGTAGTCAGAAAAAACTGATCGTCAGCGGGTTCCCAGGATAAGCCAAGGATCTTGAAATTATTCGAATTGTTGTCTACCGGCGAGAAACATACCGGCGAGCGATGAGATTCAGGCAACGTCTCTAATACAGCGGGCTTATTACTTGCCCATTTGATCAGATCAAATGAACCTATTTTAAGTAAGTCAATTAGTTCGCGAGATAATTCCTTTGCCAAAGGTATATCGGGAACTGAATAAACATAATCATCCATGTAAAACTGAGTTTCTATTAATTTAGAAGCCTCAGGGAAGCGGTCACTATGCTCACCCGCTAAATGACGTAAAGTGCGCATAGCTAAATACGGACTGGGCTTTAATCCGAAAGGTAAATGCTTGAAACTAAAGGTGCGTACCTGTTCGGTTTTATTGAAACGAAATAAAATTCGTAAGTATTTCCTATGGTGCTCATTTACACCTACCCTCAAAAACATCTGTTTAATGTCTGCGGTCATAGCTACCGGGAACGTGCGAAAATCAAGTAATAATAAAAATAAATCGGCCTGTAAATTAGGTCCGACATGCAAAATATCATTGAGTGACAACCCTGAGTGAGTTTTCGCACTAGCGTCTAAGACCACCCGAATGGTGTCCTTATCCGGCCTAATAACGGCGTGATGCGGCATATAGTAGCCTTCCTCCGTTACTTCAGTATCGGGTACCTCCGCCAAGTAACCCTGAGCTATATAATCGGCGATGGTCTTATTATAATTTTCGCGTAGGGTAGGTACTTGAGCAAATTTTCGCTCGAGCGCAAGCAGACGCCGATGAGCCACTCCGCGAGAATTGCCTAGCTCAGAAGGGTCTCGCGAGAAAGGTAAATCGATAAAATATCTACCGTCCCTAAATAAAACTGAAGAATTAAAACTATTTTCGCATTCCAAGTCTTCTGGACTGATGATTCGTTGTGTTGGGATTTCCTCTAATTCGAAAAATCTTTGCAAACTTGAATCAATATCAGTAAGCGAGGTAAATGACGAAGAGGTAGGTTTCGTATCATTTAGACATGGAATGTCCCCCATGAGTACGTAACCGAAACTAGTCAATATGGCGGGCGGTGCGCGATTGCCCGAATCGACCCTATCTCCCAAGTAAATATACGGAAATAGTTGAACACCAAGAACTAAATCAATTTCTCCCGGTAAATTCCAGGTTAAATCGGCAAGCGGTAAATTATTCAAGTAGGACAAATCATCATTTATTTTAATGTAATTAGAGGGTAGTTTGTCCGTAATGCAATCAACTACCAGCGCATGAATATAATATTTATTGTTAGGATTAATTCGAGACTCAATTGTAAAATGAATAAATCCATGTACGGGTCGCGTGGTCATACCAACACCTTGCAACGACGAATTACACAACTTAATAACCGGAATGTTCAAGCGCTTACAACAATCCATGGTAATCAAATTATTTTGAGATCCGTTATCAATCAAACATCTAAGCGTCATTCGATTTTTATCTCGATTATTACAATGCGCGTATACTTGAGCGGTAGCTAGCAGTATAGTGTAATTATGTGGATGGCTACCGGACGTCAAGGCAATCGATTGCGTCTTGGCTAGTGTGTCATCTTTTTCAGCGGCCGGGATTCGAACCGGCTGCGCCGCGGGCGCGGACCGCTTCTTGCTCGAGGAATCCGTATTATTATCATTTGAAAAATGCAATAACGAATGATGTTGCTTTTTACAATACTTGCAAACATTACGCGATTTACATTTGGTTATGGAATGAGATAGGCTCAGACAGTTCACACAACCACGTTTCGATTTAATAAAGTCAAACCGGGCTTGCGGTGATTCTAAGTTTTTAAAATGTAAACAATTAAACAGCGGATGCCTATCTATATTGCACAAAGGACACATTGAAGCCGTCTCGGAAACCGGTTCGTTACTCGCGATGAAAGCTTTAGAATTACTAACACTAGCTCTTGCGCGCGGTTCGACTTGTGAATTATTTTTATTCGACCTTTCAAGTACTTTCACATAATCCTGCATAAATGAGATTAATTCTAGGTAGGAAGGGAATTCCTTCTTGCTTACGCTATTTTCAAATTGCTGTATTGTTTGCGAATCAAGCTTTCGCAACCCACAATATAATAGAATAAAATCTAATAAGTCAGGTATGTTTAATTGTTTCAATGCCGCGACAGACGCCGAATATTTTTCTATATAGTTATTCAAACTGATAGCATTACCGGTGCAACCTTTAATATTAAAAATGTTATTAAGGTAATGCTCACCTAAACTGCGATTGTCCTGATACTTTTTTACAAGACTATCCCAAAGTATCCTATAGGTATCCCCCGATGGAACAATACCTGCCGTTATTTTTAACGCATCGTGCGTTAAATTGCTTATTAGGTATTGTACGCGCTGTGCATCCGTGAGATCGGCATTAAGGTGCACATTACTACGAAATATCTCAAAAAATATTGGCCAGTTCTCCGTCTTTCCGTCAAAGGTACGTATGGGAATTGGCGGCAAGTGTATCTTAGATTTTTTATTATCGGCTGTAGATGCCGTTGTATTATTTGACCTAATGAGATTCCGCTTGTATTTGATCGTGGAATATAAGTCCTCAATAGAGCTCAAGCTGGAATAGTCTGGCGGGGTACCATCAATTGTAAATTTTACCTCATTAATTTCATCAACTATTGCTTCAAATCTGCTGTATTGCTCAGTAACGGATTCAGATTGCGAAAGGAATAGTTCATTAGAACGGGAATCATAATTGGAAATATTTTTGCATAATATATATATCCGATTAATTCGTTCGAAAATCGCTTCTTTTTTAGCCGTTAGCTGTAATAGCTTGCTTTGAAGTTTAGCAGTAGGCATTTTAAAATTAGAATTGGATTAGGTACTAAATAATTTAATTTGATATTAAATAAAATAATATGAAATTTTTGCTTAAATGCGAAATTTATAATGCGGGTAGAAAATTTCTATATTAATCAATATGAAAATTTTTATTAAATGCGGAATTTAATAAACGCGGTTGGGAAATTTTATGCACTAAGTAGGTATGTAGCTGATAACCTATCCTAGGTTCGAAGGGAGCATTAAATGGGGTGGCAATGTGTAGGATAATTGCCACCCTTTTCGCGGTATGCAGAACAATTACGATGAATACGTGGAGTGCGTATCGATCCAACTTGTCTATCCGAAGCAATCCCTAAGGAACAATATGGGCACACTACAACACTTAGGTACACGGGTAAAGAGAAGTCACTTACCGCGCGCTGCTCCTTTGGTGATTTGTTGGTGGCCACCAACTGGTCCAGGTGTCGGGATGCTTGTAACACTTGCACTATAATAATGCTCGTGATGCGGTGAGCTGCTGAGACCTCCAATTAATACGAATGTCGAAGCGAGACTGGTGCGGTCGAGAGGTGGCGCGCGCGGCACTGCCAATCTCTCTTTCTCAAAATACCCGCATACCATGTTATCGCAAGTACCCTCATATTCCCTAAGTTTCGCTCGGACAAACTATAGGATCGATAAGCACCCGCCACAACAGTATTGATATACCAGACATACTGTCTATACATGGTTTGTGCTCAGATGAACTGTTTGACATGATGCCCACAGCTACATTTTATCATCGCACTTCTCGCAATAGGCGGGGAGTTCATCCTCACACATTGCGACCGGAAACGGTGCGCACTGTGCGGTATGAAAGGAACTTCATCCCTCGCACACTCAAGCTGTGCAATTAACTCCCCGCGGTGGCTTTCCCAAGCGACTACAATATGGGGTTCTTCAAGAAGAGCATTATAAGGTTTCTTCAGGGTCAGCAGGGTCCATAGGCCACGGTAACCACTTTCCATCAGGTGGGCCATGTGCTTGTCTGCCACTTAAGTGGTATATAAAAAAAACACATACAAACATTGAAAAGGCTGCCAATTTTTCGTTTTATTTCTTACTTTTTTTATAATAGCAACTTCGCGCGAAAGGTACACATAAATACGGTGTCAGCTGTTTGGGATGCCACCCTCGTAGGAAGGGTCGAGGTATCTGGGTTACTGAAGGACACGCTATACCGTATTTTGGTTGTAGATAACGTGTATGAAGTTAGAGATCCGTAGGTTTTTGAATAACCCTGATTACGATTGGTTCGGGGAATAAAAACAAAAACGTATAATAATGTTAACGGGAACGCGAGAGTTTAAAAGTTAGTAAAGATAAGAATAGTGCAAACTTTGGGAAAGATTTTGTGGGGTTAAGTTACTTCTTTACCCGACTACGGCGAAGCCAAAGGAGGGATATGATTTTTACAGGCTATTTATGTATGTATGTATGTATGTATGTATGTATGTATGTATGTATGTATGTATGTATGTATGTATGTATGTATGTATGTATGTATGTATGTATGTGTGTGTGTATGTATGTATGTATGTATGTATGTATGTATGTATGTATGTATGTATGTATGTATGTATGTATGTATGTATGTATGTATGTATGTATGTATGTATGTATGTATGTATGTATGTATGTATGTATGTATGTATGTATGTATGTATGTATGTATGTATGTATGTATGTATGTATGTATGTATGTATGTATGTATGTATGTATGTATGTATGTATGTATGTATGTATGTATGTATGTATGTATGTATGTATGTATGTATGTATGTATGTATGTATGTATGTATGTATGTATGTATGTATGTATGTATGTATGTATGTATGTATGTATGTATGTATGTATGTATGTATGTATGTATGTATGTATGTATGTATGTTCGTTTGTTCTCTCATAGCTCTTCAACTACTTATTAGAACTGGATAATTGAGGTATCGTTAGAAGCGTCTTGATCGTCCGCTGGTTACAGGCTATATCACATGTCACTAAATCTAATGTGACGCCCTCTCGCGGTCATAAAGTAATGCATTAAAAAATGAACTTGAGATAAATGGACCGTGTTTGGTATCAAATGAAAGGGCTCAATTGGCACATTTCAAATATGTATAAATTATTGGGTGTTGCTTGCCCCAAAATAATATAAATAAAAATTAAGTTTAAAACTAAAACCCGACTACTGCAAAATCACTATAGTGTGGAAATCCTAACAGATACCCCTCCGCGGCAGGCAGCAGAGATCGGACTCATCGCTATCATTGCGATATCTTGTTTCAAAATGGCAATGTGTTCCCATTTTATCCAACAATATAATTAGAACATTATGTTAATTTCATGATTCAATTAATAAAATAGTCCCATTACCATACCTATTAAGACAAGGATGTGATAATATTATCCTTGTAAGTTCCACATCGTGGGATCTCGACCATTTTTACTTATACATATAAATTTTCCTAAAAGAAATAACAGTTTTTTCCTATCCCAATTGCGGTAAGCTATTCATATCCTTGAAAAATTAATTCAACCCAAGGGAAAGGTGTGGCGAAATTGTCCCTTAAATGTATATTTTATTTTTACTGTGTTTGATCGGGAAATTGCTTTGAGGGTTGTAATAAAATCGCCAAATTGTTATCTATAATAATATTATAAAGTTGGGGAGTTTGTTTCTTTGCTTCTTTAGTTGAACGTACTAATCTCAGAAACTACTAGTTCGAATTGAGAGATTATTTTTGTGTTGAATAGCCCTTTAATCGAGGAAGTTTATAGGTTATATATCATCGCGCTACAACTCAAGGGAGCGAAGCAGTAATCATAAATGAGGCCGCGAGCTCAAGAACGGCCTAACCAACATTTTATCTATAAATAATTTTTTTAGATAGCTAGCCTTTCGAAAATTGCCTAAAATCGATTTTTATAACGCCCTCTTTATATGGTATTAAAAAATCGATGTTAGGCCAGTTAACTTCAATACTATAAGCCACCTAATCTTTGATAAAATGTTGGTTACATTACTTAAAAATTCAAAAAATGCAGGCATTATGTGGTTTATGTTGAGATGGGGTTTCAAAGTATGCTTCAGGGATTTAAAGGCGTGAGCATATGTATGTTATAATATTCGGTAACAAACAGACTTATCTACTACTAAACCAGCCAAGGCTGACTTCAATAAATTCAATTTGCTTGTCACCTTACTCGTAGTTACCAAGACCGGGCACAGACAGGAAACTAGGCCAGTATTATGACGAATGTTAAGACAGGATTGTAGGCTTTCAAAGGCTGTATTTTTTCTAGTATTAACGTGAACATCATGTTTAGTAAAAGGCTTCCTGGATCTTTGTAGGTATATAACAATAAAATCTTAGCTATGTTTATTCGTGTTTACTGTGTGTTTTTTTTATTTTTTTTATACCACTTAGGTGGCAGACAAGCACACGGCCCACCTGATGGAAAGTGGTTACCGTGGCCTATGGACGTATGCAACACCAGGGGCGTCACACTCGTGCTGCCGACCCTGAAGAAACCTTCTAATGCCCTTCTTGAAGAACCCCATATTGTAGTCGCTTGGGAAAACCATCGCGGGGAGTTCATTCCACAGCTTGAGTGTGCGAGGGATGAAGTTCCTTTCATACCGCACAGTGCGCACCGTTTCCGGTCGCAATGTGTGAGGATGAACTCCCCGTCTATGACGAGAAGTGCGATGATAGAATGTAGCTGTGGGCATCATGTCAAATAATTCATCTGAGCACAAACCATTGTATAGGCGGTAAAACACACACAGTGAAGCAAAGTCTCTCCTGAGACTGAGTGGTTCCACATCGCCTGTGAGTATGGGATTGCCGACGAGCCTCAACGCCCGTTTCCCGGCAGAGTAGAATTTGGGCCACCCCATCTCTTCCCATGCGGTGTCGTACAAGGCGACTAAGGGATAGGGCTGTTTAACATCAGACAGATATAAAGCCCAGACTCTTAGCCGCAGATGCATGGCTCAAGTCAACAATAGTGCCCAGAATACGGCAATAGGCTCACCCCTTATTACGTGGAACCAAATACAATGATTGGTGAAAAGTGGGTGTTGATTCGCCTCTGGAAATGTTGTTGTACGTATGTATGTTACTCATGTTCTAGAACACATTACAAGTAATGCTGTGAAACTGCTGAAATTAAAAACTGAAGCATGGGTGTATTGTAAATAGTTAAATTACATGAAGAAAATGGCCCTTAAAACCGTTGAAAAAAGGTTTGTTTCAGAGATAAACTTAACTTTAGGCACAGTATTGATAAATAATAGTTTTATTTCATTCGGTAAACACCCCTCACACTGACCAGTGAGGTAGTTATTCGGACTCGATCCGACTTAAACCGCACGTCGTCGTCTCGAGAGGCGAATGTAAATTCAGCGATTGCCCCCTACAATTCACAAACTAGCTGTATAGTATACACAAACTTCTGCACAAACAATCTTTACTATACTTAGATAATATGGTAGTCATTGAGTGTGCTAGCGAGGCACACAACTGAAGCGACCGCTTGCTAAATGCAAACTCATTTGTTGCACATGTTATGTCTGACATGTATTGTACATAAAATATCAGACTGTTCACCAGTTTGCATTTTTTGCAATTCTCGTATGTAGATTGCAGTGAATTCTTGGAATTTTCTCCGTAGGTATTTAAACTATAATCATCAATACCATATCGTGAAAAAAATATTTTCTTCTTCATATAGGCTCACCCGCTCTGCAAATATTTGTTTGTGTACCTAACTGTGTACTACCTACCCCCTTTCAAGTATTTAATGTAAGATTACCAATCATATAACCGTTGTTTTTAATATGACTTGTAGTATTAGCACAAACCTTAGTGATTTTTAAATGCTACTTTAATTATATCTGTATAATGTATTATGTAATTTGGTAAATAAATTAAAAAAAAATGTCGTACCTAATACAATGATAAGTGAAATGTGGGTGTTAATTCCCCTCTGTCCCAACTGTACCACTGATTAGTACCATTAATGGTACTACTGGGAATCTTTGTCCCACTAGTACCATTAATGGTACTACTGGGAATATTTTTTTGTCCCACTAGTACCATTAACGGTACTAGCCCGCCTATCAAAAACTATAGCCAACACTGAGTGCCAACTTTAAACGCAGCAGGAAACTCGGTATATGAATGATGATAAGGGAATTCAGCATAAAATATTTTATGAGTATCCTTATCTTGGCATAAAGTTAACCGTAATAAATCTTTATACAATCATCTACATCCTTAACCCTCAATAAGTATATTATTAATAGATGTTTTCACACTAGTTTCCAAGTCGTTTGTTCTCTCCTCTTACTGCCTGGCACGTCGCCAGTTCAACCAATTACCTTCAGAGTTTCGAAGATATATCTCTAGAATAGCTAGCAGAAACTACTTTAACGAAATTTTAAAAGTTCAGAATGCAGTAGAATTCTTTAGAGACTGCAAAATAAAGAGTTTAACGGCGATGTGTAGAGTTGAAGTCGAGATACAATTGTACTGTTTGTGCTTTTATGTACGGGTAGGTAAATACCTGGTTATTTTCCCAATGCATGTGCAATGGGAAAAGTGTAGCAAAGTTGAAGTAAATTAAGGGTGCTTGTACACGGTGCAAGTAGCTGGAGCATGTCGCGCACATGCGCGGGTTATATGCATCGTAAACTTACCGTTTAAAAACATGTGCGGGTATAGTGACTCGCACATGTACCAAAGCAAACTACCCGCGCGAGTGACCCGCGTGACTTGCAGGGGTCACTTGCGCGGGTAGTTTGCGGGTAGGTTAATGTTAACTTGAACGGGTTCAGACGTGCGCAAGTTACATTTTTAACAAATGATTTTACAAGAATTTTTGTTCGTCGAGACATTTTGACGCGATTCAAGTAATAAAGCTAGGTACCGCGCGAATAGCTGATACACATGTAGCTCTTCACCACGAGCAAATAACTTGTGCATACTGCTTGCGCAAGTAGCCCGTGTCTTCACTTGCTCCAGTTATTTGTACCATGTACAAGTAGAAGCGGGTAACTTGAACAAGTAACTTGCGCATATTACTCACGCGTGTAACCCGCATCTTTACTTGCTCCAGCTACATGCACCGTGTACAAGCACCCTTAGTTGTTTTTAAAAGGAATGATTAGGTTTTCCGGTTTAAGTATCTTTCCCATAGAACTCTGCCCCCTAGACAAGTGGCATTTCGTTTCGTATAATGGAATAGAATGACAAATTTGACGTAGAATGACAAATGTAGGGGAGATCCTTGTACCCTGGGACACTTTTGTTTAAAAGTTCATAACTTCGGGTTGAATTGATATATATCCTTGAACGTTGAAATTAATGTTAAGTAACCAACAACATTACAATATTAAGATGCAACACACAATCCACCATCTGTTATCATTGAGAAAATGTCAATTAATTACTTGAGGATATTTGTCCCAAGGTACAATCATGGCTTGTACCTCAGGACACTAATATTTGTACCATGGGACACATTTTTTTAAACCTAAACTGCTCCCAAATATATTTTATTTCTATCAGTAGACATATTTAAATGCTTTATATGCCGGAAATTTAGTCGTATGGGGAGTTAAAGCATTTACACAGGATATTTAAAGCATTAAAAACCAAAACCAATATAACCATTTCAACGGCTTTTTTTACTTTTGTCTCATCCGGTTTTTGCCGGATGACTTTATTCTTGCTACGCGGCATCTAAAAAAAATAAGAATAAAAACTGAATTAACAATATCATAATAAATAATTGAAAACAGTATTACATTGTACCTTGGGACAGTCCCAAGGTACAAAAAATTCACTGTCCCGAGGTACAAATATCGACTGTATAAAATGAAGTCTTCTTATAATATCTTAATTACATAAATCTAGTAAATTATATTAAAATAAATGATCACAAATGTAGATAACATCGAATTATAACATAATTACATTACTTACTTCAAAATATATCCTTTAAATCGAAGATCGAAGTGGATTTAAAAAAAAAATACGGACGAAAAATTCACACGGCGTAACACATCCAATGCACCAGGCAAAATGGCCGACTTTAGTGCATGTTTCCCGAATGATATACGGATATAGCTACTAGATGTCGCTAGTTACCTCTTTACTATTCAAAGTTCTTGACACAATGACGTTGTCCCGAGGTACAAGGTGTCCCAAGGTACAAGGATCTCCCCTATAGGATTTGTCGGTTTTGACATTCGTTGACGCCTGTCATATACGTCAAATCTCATACATTTGGCATTCTATTCCATCATACGCCGAGCAACTATTAGAAAAATAAGGCATTAGAAGGTTTCTTCAGGGTCGGCAGCGCGAGTGTGACGCCCCTGGTGTTGCATACGTCCATAGGCCACGGTGACCGCTTTCCATCAGGTGGGCCGTGTGCTTGTCTGCCAACTAAGTGGTATAAGAAAAAAGTAACCTTTTTATCTACTTTTTTATTATTTTATGTTATAATATTAGGAAAACTTACATACAATCACGCCTATATCCCCGAGGGTTAGGCAGAGGTGAATTCACACCCAGATTTTACTAATCATTGTATTAGGTCCCATGTAGGTAATAGGGCCTATTGCCGAAAACTTACAGCTAAAAAATTAAAAAAAAAGACATGAAACATATACCCACGCCTGTAAACCCCGAAGGGGTGGGCAGAGTTGTATTAAATTATATCGCAAAGGTAGTGAAAATTATAAAAACCATACCACGTATTTCATTTATAATTCAACACCATATACGTAAACCACTTTTTTCATTCTAGAGGATTACGTATGCGATGCGGATGTAGACACAAACAAAATCAGTATTCAAAGTCAAACCGTGTGTCCTGTCCTGCATGCATAAGCAAATATAAAAAGCTCTTATCTTAATAACTGCAAAAGTTTAAAGTATGGAACTTTGTATTTTGTAGCACCCGCTATAAAGCGATGAGCTTATAGAGTGATAAACTATGTAAAATATAGATATTTCTTCTAAAATAAACAGTACCGTGGGAAACTAATATACCTAAAGACCACGCTATAAAGACAAACAAATACTTTGATTTGACTAACGAGTTAACAAAAACGGCTACGTGGTTAAACTCTACGCCGTAGAAGTAGGAGCAAAGGGAATTCCAGCTAAATCCCTGTACAACTTACTTAAAGACCTCGGATTGCCAAGAGCTTCAGCAAGCTCTTTACTAAATCGAATATCAAAAGCGGCATTGATAGGAACTTACCAAATTTGGATAGGTAGGGGGGAGGGGGGAACACTACTGACGGTGGAGGTGAGCGCTGATGCATCACAAGGTGGCCACCCTAAACCTACATCTGGGTCGCAAGTCCCAGTCACCGTCACGGTGTTCCTCTCTGTATCACGCTATGGACCCGGCGACCGCACGGTGAATCCATGGAGTGCTGAGAATCGGATCTCAGAAGCGTCGGTAGCTTAGTGGTTAAGGAGTCGGTCTTACGATCAAGAGGTCCCGGGTTCTCTCCTAGCACAAGAAATTTAGCTTAGTTGGAGAGGTTAACGGGAATATTAGTAAATTCGGTTGAAAATTTTCTTAAAAAAAATCGACGGATTACGAAGTACACGATGGTATTCCCGCTCCAATTGTGCAGTCCGACTGGGGTAGTACCTCCGCCCTACAAAATACCGTGGCCATAATAACCTCGTGTTGTGTTCCCGGTGATGAGTAGGGTAGGCAAAGTTCACTGGAGAGTTTTTTTTTATTTTTATATAGTACACGTCAATTTGACTTCGCCTCGCTTGATGGTAAGCTGAAGGCAAAGTCTCTGAAAAGAGCGTCACCTTTACAGACACGTATCATGTTACAATGGTGGCACTCAGCTTGACGGCCTCATCAGATGCTTTTTCACGCCCCGCTTAAAGGACCCGGGACTGTAGGAGGAGGGAAACACGTGAACTGGTAAAGAATTCCAAGACTTAATGGTGCGGCAGAAGAAGGAGTCGCCGAACTGCTTGGTTCTTGATGGAATATTCTGCACCGTATGCGGGTGGCATCTAAGCCCTGCACGTGTTGTCCTATATAGGAAAGGCTCTCCTCTGGTGGGATTAATTGGAAGAGCTCATCAGAACATTCACCATGGTAGAGACGGTATAATACCGCCAAAGACTTATCCTGCCTTGTCTTCTGCACTGACGACACACAGACTCTCTGCTCTTACAGGGTAGGCAGCATGAGTGTGACTCCCCTGGTGTTGCACACGTTCATGGTAACCATTTCCCATGAGGTGAGCCATGTGCTTGTCTGCTACCTAAGTGGTATAAAAAATTAATTAACTGTATGTGAACCCCATACCTATTAAAAAATTCCACTGGTATTTTCACCAATGTAGCTTTGTCTAGATGCCCTAGATGCCTTTGGCATTAAGTCCGCCTTTGTACAATTTTTATGTGCATAAAGTTCAAAAATAAATAAATAAATAGATTCTGTAACTTCTCAAAGCTTAGTGACAATTCTCTTTGTACTTCATATATCGCATCTACTTTGTAGAATTGGAAACGGAATTACATGACTTGATTCTTTTATTCTCTGGCGAATAGCTTGAAATAGCAGCAGTGTAGAAATTTCACACATAGCGACTCTTTATTTTCTACCTTTTTCTTATAATGCGCTTTGCAAAGAACGGAATTCTTTACCGTGGCACTTCACATGGTTACCTGTATTTGCGTGGTTGACATATTTGGCAAACAATTACTACGTGTGGACAGTATATATTTGGCGAAGTTTTTACCTTATTTGCTTTGAAAAATATGGTCAATACCAACGCGACCGGGCGCTTGTTGGTTTCTTAACTTTCATTTCTTCAGAGGGTCTATTAATATATTACATAACATAACATAACATAAACTCACGCCTATATCCCCGAAGGGGTAGGCAGAGGTGCTAGCACCCACATTTCGCCGTTTATGTTTAGGTCCCAATGTAATAATAGGTGGCGAGCCTATTACCATTAACCAGGCACTTATAAACCTGCGATAAATACACACATAACTTCGAAAGGCATCGAAAAGTCATTGGTGTGTGCCATGGTAAAACCTGGGATCGAACCCGAGACCTCGTCTCAGCAGTCCGTTACCCATACCACTAGGCTACCGCGGTATATATTAAAACGTTAAAAGGTTAATATAATATTAAAACGAAAATAATAATTTTATGCAAGAGTGTTGTGCTGAATTCAAGAGCTTGTAGTGCGAACAGAAAACGGAGAGAGAAGAACTTGTGCTATTCAAATTTTTGAAATCAGCACAACCCTTGCATAAAATTTATTACTTTCGTTTTAGTACAACAGAAAAACTTGTTCTTAAAAGTTTTTTTTTATTAATTAATATTTTTTTAAATAATATTAGCAACCGAAATTACTAATATTCTCTAACCCATCCAGCTAAGACAAATTGCTTGTGTGAGGATGGGTTCACGTCGGTAGTGTATTGGCCAGGATTTGATCCTGGGACCTCTCGAGGTCTTTTTGTTATTTCAGATTATAGTAAATCTGTACCATATTTTAGCTAGGGGCATTTCATTAGAGCGTGATTGAATAAACAGCCAAATACTACCTACTTAGGTCACAGACAAGCACACGGCCCTCCTGATGGTAAGAGGTAACCTTGGCCTATGAGCAAGTGCAACACCAGGGGAGTCACACTCGTGCTGCCGACCCTGTAAGAACAGAGAGATTCTGTGCCGTCAGCGCAAAAGATAAGTAGGACAAAGCCTTTGGTTTTCCCACTGACAGCACAAAATCTCTCCAGTGAGCTCTAATAAATAAAAGTCAAGTTTCCAAATAAATCTAGCTTTATAATTTCACGACTCTTAACTTTTTTATTGGCCCACTTTTCACTGTTAGCGTTCACGAGTCCCACAGGATCTCGAGAGCTCAACAAATTTTGGAGAAAGCACAAAATAAAATAAATGATGCAAGGTACAAGACCATTTATTTCAATTTTGTATTTGATTGTATAGGGCGTTTTATTTGTTCACTGTATCCCTGAGGTGGGACACGTATCTTGGACCGAAATCACGAGACATATGAGGCCCTGGCGCCCACGGATTGTTTTGTAATAATCTATTCTTGGTGAATTTGAGCTTGTTCACCGCAGTAGCACCCCGTGCTATCCTCAAAAAACACTCAAGAAACATGCCCTCCGGTACCATCCGTCTACTTTCCCGATCCGTCCACTTCCCTATAGGTCTACTTTCCCCATTGATCTACTTTCCCCATTGGTCTACTTCCCCATTGGTCTAATTTCCCCATTGGTCTACTTCCCCCATTGGTCTACTTTCCCCATCGGTCTACTTTCCCCATCGGTCTACTTTCCCCATCGGTCTACTTTCCCCATCGGTCTACTTCCCCATCGGTCTACTTTCCCCATTGGTCTACTTTCCCCATCGGTCTACTTTCCTCATCGGTCTACTTCCCCATCGGTCTACTTTCCCCATCGGTCTACTTCCCCATCGGTCTACTTTCCCCATTGGTCTACTTCCCCATCGGTCTACTTTCCCCATTGGTCTACTTTCCCCATCGGTCTACTTTCCCCATCGGTCTACTTTCCCCACCGGTCTACTTTCCCCATCGGTCTACTTCCCTATTGGTCTACTTTCCCCATCGGTCTACTTTCCCCATCGGTCTACTTTCCCCATCGGTCTAGTTTCCCCAACGGTCTACTTTCCCTATTGGTCTACTTTCCCCATTAGTCTACTTTCCCCATCGGTCTAATTTCCCCATTGGTCTGCTTCCCCATTGGTCTACTTTCCCCATTGGTCTACTTTCCACATTGGTCTACTTTCCCCATTGGTCTACTTTCCCCATTGGTCTACTTTCCCCATTGGTCTACTTTCCCCATTGGTCTACTTTCCCCATTGGTCTACTTTCCCCATTGGTCTACTTTCCCCATTGGTCTACTTTCCCCATTGGTCTACTTTCCACATTGGTCTACTTTCCCCATCGGTCTACTTTCCACATTGGTCTACTTCCCTATTGATCTACTTTCCCCATCGGTCTATTTTCCCCATCGGTCTACTTTACCCATCGGTCTTCTTTCCACATTGGTCTACTTTCCCCATCGGTCTACTTTTCCCCATGTACTACGCATATAGAGCACATTTTGAGCACATTTTTGGTCCAAGGCCTCAAGTAATAAATATCAAAGATGGTACCGCTTTAAGTCGATCAGTATTCGAGCCCCTTGGACTTTGGAGCCCGCAATCCGTTCTTAATTTGGGCCTGGGGGCTTCACCTGTAACAGAAGCAGGCCGAGGTGGCTATGCCATGAGCGTCTCTCCCAATCCGGGGCAAGATGGGGACACCGTGGTCCCACCCCTGAGGGGGCCATCCAGGATATTATTGGCCTCGGTATTTTTACAAAACTAGCTCGAGAAGTAGGGATTTTAAACACTTGTAAATGTATTTTTAATTATCAATATCTGATTGATATGGCCTGAAATTTTGTATCAAATGAAGAGGTCGAAGCAGCAGTAACTCTATATTTTGAGGAGCTTGAGGAATCTTTTTTTTAACAGGGATAGAAGCTTTAGAAAAGAAATGGAAGAAATGCATTTAATTAGATGGAGAATACTTCGAAGAATAAAAATAATTTACCATGAAAAATATTTTGTTTTCATGATCAGGCCGAGAACTTTTCAATCCACCCTCGTATTATCAATAAAATTAGCATTGCAGTCCACTGCTGGACATATGCCTCTCTCAATATGCGCGTCGTTTGCCGATCCTTCGCCTTCCGTATCCTTCCTAATCTTTAATTTGTCAATAAAGGTTTTTAATTTTAATTCTGTAGGGCGTTACTTCCCCTGTCGAACTGCATAATTGGGACAGGAATACCGTCGTGTCCTACCTCCGTGTGTAGGAGGTACTGTTGAAATTTTAAACAATCCAACATAATGTAATATCTTCAGTCCCTTTTAATGTTTTATCTAGTCCTAGCTTTCATAGGGCGTATCTCCTTTGACTGTCTAAAGTAGTAACTGTCACACGACAATCAAGTGAAATCAACGCAATTTACTTTAATGTGAGTCTCATACAAATAAGACTTCATTGCGTAGGAGCTCTCTTGTCGAGTTTGCTTCAACCATCTAATGAGGTGTCATGTGCCAGAAATATGTGTGGGTATATTTGAAAGGTCATACTCGACAGCCTCAGAGTCTGTGGCGTAGCGACAGTGAAACGCAGCCGCTACGCAGGAGGCGCAGGTTCGATCCCCGCTACTGAGTGCCCAATATTTGCATGCATGAATATGAGTATTTGCATTAGTCTGCTCGTACCTCGGAGTGCACGTTAAGCCGTCGGTCCCATTGTCATACGAATAACTCTGGCAGTTGTATGGGTAGTTGGAGCCTTAAAAAGTGTAACAACTGGTCTAGCTGCAATGCTTTGATATCGCCCAATATTGGATCGGTGGCAATATGGAATCGTGGGTTGTGGAGGTCAGATGGCAGTCGCTTCACATAAAATATCGAAGTACAGTCAAATTCGCAGTTAGACTGGTAAAGCTGACCCCAGTCTCCAAGGTGAAAGCTTTGGATGCGACTGGGATTAACGCTAGGATGAAGATAGATAGATAGATGGATAGATAGATAGATAGATAATTCTTTATTGTACACCAATAAATTTACAGTAATACAAGTAGGTAGCATGTTACGGTTCAATGTACAATGGGCAG
This sequence comes from Eilema depressum, assembly GCA_914767945.1. Lineage (NCBI taxonomy): Eukaryota > Metazoa > Arthropoda > Insecta > Lepidoptera > Erebidae > Eilema > Eilema depressum. The sequence continues at coordinate 3,891,153 of OU612041.1, read as the reverse complement.
CCTTATCGCTAGAAGCGATTTCTTCCAGGCAACCTTAGGATGGACAGTAATGTGATAAAAACAAAAGATATGGTGTAGTTAGTAAATAAACTACGAGACAGAGACAGAGACTACTACTAAGATACAAGGTATATTAAAAGAGAGAGAGAGAGAAAAGTATAAATCATAGAATATTTGAAAATGTTAAGAGTTTATTTTAAGATATAAGCCTTTATTAGCTGAGAGACTCGTGGCTATATTAACCAAATAGGTTAACATATTGCAAAGTTAAAGTATATTAGTAAGGTCAATCTCAAGATGGATGGATTCTTGACAATTTGAGACCTCCCGTGATTCCACGAGGGATATGCCAGAAGCTACCACACCCCCGGCAACTGATGGTGCGAGAAGGCCGTGCGGTTTTGGTCGGTTCCAGTCCGACATAACCATCCCCTTAAGCCGTCAGTTCCGGTAGCCATCTAAACTTCTATGGCAGTCTTTACGGTTAGTTGAAGCCCTAAAAAGTCCGACAACTGGTCTAACTACAGAATTTAGAAATCACTGCATCAAGAAGGGCATTAGAAGATTCTTACAGGCTTAGCGGCACGAGTGTGACGGCCACGGTAATAATTTTCCATCACGTGGTTCATGTGCTTGTCTGCTACCTAAGTGGTCATTGTAGAGGTCATATATTATGACATACTTAAGGAACCTACCTGCCATTTTTCAAGTTTGTAGGTGTTATAATTTCTGAGATTTTGTGGATTAATCAGTGAGTGATATTTCGCTTTTAAATACGAGTAATATAGATAAATCATTGTGTAGAGTAATCGTGAATATCAAAGCAGTGCTAACAAATTCTACTTGGTACTAGAAAACAATAAAGATAATATCAATTTCGAGTCTCAATACCAACAAAAGAACTGATAAAGTATCTCTTCGGCTGAGACAATAAACTAAAATACAATTCAGATTCGCTTTTATTTTGAACCAATTCTTTCAGCATTAATCAAATTGAGAAAGTTTCAGAACAAAATCAATTAGTTAGCCCTCAAATGAGATTAAGTTAAATAAAAAAGGTAAAATTAATTACATTCTTATCTTGGATTTTGAGAACAAAACACATATATTAATTAACTAGCTGTTGCCCGTGGCTCTGCTTGCGTGAATGTCGGTTTTTTTCTCGGCGGACTTTTATCATATCTCCGTTTCTAATCAACCGATTGCGATCAAATTTATTTTTATTTATTTTATTCTTTATTGTACAATCACATGGCATAATAATACAAATTAAAGAGAAAATTATGTACAAAGGCGAGCTTAACTCAAGGATGAGTTTTCTTCCAGCAAACCCGGGACTGCATAGAGGAATTGCAATCCAATGAGAAGCAAAGTCTTGTGTACATTTATATCTTGATATAATAAGGTGAGGAGGTATACATAAGGTATACCCTTGACAAATAGTATTACATATCCATACATAAATTTACGTAAGATTTTAAATTTTATCAAGACTTTAATTTAAAAAAAACGCATCAAAATCGGTTCAGTACTGTTTTGGTTCATCGCGGACAAACAGACAAGTATTTAAAAATAAATGTTTCTGTTACCCAACCCAAGTATTTTTTTAAATATCTCCAATATACAGACACGATTACTTTACAATTATATCATTATACTAATGTCTGGTTGTCGTGTCTGTGTATCCTTCCAATTAAAACAATTATCTTTCATTTCCAATTATCAACCTATCTAATCTAATAAACGATATCTTTTAAAGGGCCGCATAAAGTCATTCATTTAATAACAAAACGTTATGATACAAAATATAAATCACCTTTTTATGATACAAGTGAAGGGTGACATAATAAATTGGTGATTCACGCACGTGTATAGTTAGGAGTATTGATTGCTTTTTGATTATTATTTAACTAAACTTATTCATTTAAAAACGTAGAAACATTTTTTTAATACTTATCAATAAAGCATTTAAAAATATAATACACTAGCCAGCATACGGGCGCGAATGCGTTGCTATTGTTTTTTTTACCATATATGGTATTAGAAGGTAAACGATGAACTATCATCATTTTTCTTGCCATGGAAACTTGTCGGAGTAGCTAGCCAATACAGGTAACCTAGCGAGAGGCTCGCGTTATGCTGCGTTTACATACTCGACGAGGAGCGAGGGAAGTAGCGAGAGAAGTGGGCAGAGACGTGGTGTGAATGGTATATTCGTCATGCCGCGAGTACTGCCGCGTATGTTGCTGCGAATGTCGGCTTGGTGGCGCGAGTCAAAGGAGCGGCAATACTAGCGCGATGAACTATTCACACACTCGCGATGTGCTCGCGATGAACACACTTTGCATCGAGCGCTCGTGGCTTTTAAAATATAAGACGTATGTTTTATTAATAAAAATACATTATAGTTTTTAGTAATAATTTATTTAATTAATTCGCTATGCTGTAAAAGCATAATGCGTACACTGTTCCTCCATACGTTTACGTCCGTCTCCATTGCAGGGCGAATACTGTAATGCGGACCAACGCGATGATGGGAGTTTGTGAATGCTAGGGCATTAATCGCGCGAATACTTCCGGCAACACGATGAGCAGAGTATAAACGCGGGGTTAGGGTGATTCTAACGCGAGCCTCTTTTGGCATTGTCTTGAGAAGCCTTTAGCAATCTATCCGTGATTCACAAAATAAACAAGTCCTACACCCCTTTGACTCACAAACTTGCTCAGTTAATACAATAATAGGCTTTCTCAACCCGGAACCACGTTTAATGTCGTTAACTGAGCACATAGTGCCTGAAAGCCGAAATTTAAACTAATTATGTGTTAAAGGACGTCATGTTCCGTGGAACGTGGTCGTCTGTAGACGCTCAGTTGTGTATAGGGCCTTATTTTTGAGGCCTCCTGCAATCTGGTGGTTCTCTGGCCTACCAGTGAATCGAGGAACGAGAGTACTGGAGAAACATGACACATGCTGTTGGATGCAGTCATTCATTGCTATGCGGACGACTGTACCGGAGACGCATGTTACACGGGCCGTGTAAATATCCCTCAGTCCAAATTAGAGGAAAGACTTTACTGCGGATTTGCTGGACCTCGATATTTCCCGTGAAGCGACTGCCATCTGACCTCCACAACTCAATGGTGACATTAGGCGATATCGAAGCATTTCAACTAGATCGTTTTTGTTGAACTTTTTAGGGCTCCAACTACCCGTAACGACTGCCATAGATGTTCGTATGGCAACCGGGATCGACGGGTTAACGTGCTCTCCGAGGTACGACCAGACCAATATCAATATCCATATTCATGCACACAAATAATTGCACAGAGCGGGGATCGAACTCGTTCACTACCACCACGACACAATGGCTGTCAAAGGGGGTTGGGTAATGTTGGCGTCGTGTCGGAATTGAGCGGCCATCAATGAAATTGGTATAATATGAAAGTACAGTATAAAGTGATCAAAAGTTACTATGGACAAACTTCTCTAAACTATATCGGGACTTAGCTATACAGGGTGGTATTTTTCAACTTTACTTAGATGGAAGTACTCTAAATACTGAAGATAGCGAATTCCACTGAAAAGAAACATTCCCTTATTTTTAAAAAGAATCAAAACTGCATTCATAGTTTTCAGAAAATGCCACACCCGGTAGTCGAACCGACTAAAATCTTCCTATAACCTTCTATTTCATAGATTTCCTTTTACTTAATTTACCAAGTTTGTTAGAGAGATTAGATCCTTATGATCAACCCTATCGATTGATGCAATAAAAATATAGGGTGTTATTTTTTAGAATTTTAGTCGGTTCGATTACAGGGCGTGGCAAGCGATCTTTCGAAATTCCTTAAATGCAGCTTTGTATTCTTTTTTAAATAAGAGAGTGTTTCCTTTGAATGAAATTAACTATCTCCGGTAGTAAGAGTAGGTACTCGTACCCGGTTCGACTACCGGGTGTGGCATTTTCAGAAAACTTTGAATACAGTTTAGTGTGTTTTTAAAAAAGAAACAGCACTGCATTTAAGGAATGCTGAAAAATCGTTTTCCACGCCTTATAATCGAACCGACTACAATTCGAAAAAATAACACCCTGTATTTTTATTACATCAATCGATAGGGTCGATCATAGGGATCAAATCTCTCTAACAAACTTGGTAAATTAAATAAAAGGAAGTCCATGAAAAAGAAAGTTTTGTAAAATATTAGTCGGTTCGACTACCGGGTGTGGCATTTTCAAAAGTCTTTGAATGCAGCTTTGTTTCTTTTAAAAAATAAGGTAAAGTTTCCTTTAAGTAAAATTCGCTATCTTTAGTATGAGGGTACTTTCCTTCAAGGTAAAGTCGAAATGTTCCACCCTGTATATCGCAGCTCCGATATTACTTACAATGAAAATAATGACATTTGTACGTGTGTTTAACACAGTACAATGAAGTGGTATCAAAATTAATTATGGCCGCTGAAAAAATTAAGAACGCCACTGTCCATACTAGATTACCCAATCCCCTTTACACTCTATCACCTGAAACTACAGTTGCTTTTTTTTATACCACTTAGGTGGCAGACAAGCACACGGCCCACCTGATGGAAAGTAGTTACCGTGGCCTATGGACGTATGCAACACCAGGGGCGTCACACTCATGCTGCCGACCCGGAAGAAACCTTCTAATGCCCTTCTTGAAGAACCCCATATTGTAGTCGCTTGGGAAAACCATCGCGGGGAGTTCATTCCACAGCTTGAGTGTGCGAGGGATGAAGTTCCCGACTGCGGCAAAACCAAAGGAGGGTTATGAGTTTTTATTGAAATACGTAAGCAAGCCTTCTGTAAACATATTTATTGTGTCATTTAATTTGTAATGACAGCCTTCAATTCACAGCGTACTGTTAATTACTCATAACTCTGAGCTTAATGACTTGGAATGAGGCGAACGCCTTCAAGCCAAAGGGCTAAAGCTTAACGTCCTAATGGGACAGATCGTAAACATTTTAGCGCGTAAATAAATGGTGTATCAACATTTATTAACGACAATGAGTCTAATAGACTTAATGGGGTACTGAATGGAAAGTTTTATGGGAATTTTCCAGTGCGAATTGATTTGTTTTTGTATAACTGTGAGTCATTATCATCAGAAGTACTGTTTGACACGATAACTACAGCTACATTCTATCATCGCACCTCTCGCCACAGGCAGGGAATTTATCCTCACACATTGCGTCCGGAAACGGTGCGCACTGTGCGGTATGAAAGGCACTTCATCCCTCGCACACTCAAGCTGTGGAATGAACTCCCCGCGATGGTTTTCCCAAGCGACTACAATATGGGGTTCTTCAAGAAGGGCATTAGAAGGTTTCTTCAGGGTCGGCAGCGCGAGTGTGACGCCCCTAGTGTTGCATACGTCCATAGGCCACGGTGACCACTTCCCATCAGGTGGGCCGTGTGCTTGTCTGCCACATAAGTGGTATAAAAAAACATTTTAGTATTATCTCTGGTTGCATTCAAGGCTTTCACCTCAGAGCCCGGGGTCCACTTTTTTAACTCATATTTTAGATTTAACTTAATGCGGTTTTTATGGGAGCAAGTCTCTCCTATAGTGACGATAGGACATAACACCCGTTCCTCCACACTGTCAGCAAAAAAAACTGTGAAGATATAATAATAAGAAATATTCTATACATTCTACACCATTGTATTATGGGATCTAAAATGCGGATAAATATTACTTACATATAAACTCACAGATAAATGCACATATTTTTTTTTATACCACTTAGGTGGCAGACAAGCACACGGCCCACTTGATGGAAAGTGGTTACCGTGGCCTATGGACGTATGCAACACCAGGGGCGTCACACTCGTGCTGCCGACCCTGAAGAAACCTTCTAACATACTATACATATTCATGCCAACAAATATTTGCACTGAGCGGGCATCGAACCAGCACCCTTGCGTAGCAATCAAATACTCCACCACTAACCCACAGATGCTGTAAGACTAGCCTAGATTTCACCAACAATTCACTTAAATAGAACTTTTTTTGTTCATCGTTTGTTACCTTATATCTGCTAACATCGTCTATCAAACTTCATCCATTCTATATAAAATGTTTGGACAAGCATTAACCGTGTAATTTAGATCGTGGACAAACTAACAGACACTCTGAACAATGTTTTTTCTATTAAGATCGATAGCCTATTACGTTACTTTGTTTGGTTAACATTACATTGCTACGGCGTAGCTGGTTCTACGACGTAGACGTCAGCCCCTACGGCGTAGTGTATCTACTGTAATTGATTAATATTTTAGTTATTATGTTTATTGTTATTATAACAATTTAATCAGTGGTTTTGTGCTGTCAGTGGGAAGACCCAAGGCTTGTCCTGCTTGTCTTTTGCGCTGATGGCACAGAACCTCTCTGTTCTTACAGGGTCGGCCGCACGAGTGTGACTCCCCTGGTGTTGTACTCGTCCATAAGCCACGGTAATCACTTTCCATCAGGTGAGCCATGTGCTTTTCTGCGACTTAAGTAGCATAACCAAACAAAAGTCAACTCAAAAACATGGAAATTTTCGGAATTTATTTTTTATACGAAAATATAAGTGTTTATTAGTAACTAGTTACAAAACAGTGAAACAAATTACGCTTTCGTAGCTGGTTATGAACCATATAGTTACCAAAGTGTCTGAAGGGGTGTTTCTTAGTAACTGGTTACAAAACAGCGAAAAAAATTACTGTTTCGTAGCTGGTTATGAACCATATAGTTACCAAAGTGGCTGAAGGGATAAATTGATGATGTCAGTTATTTATATGGCTGTTTTGAATCTATACTAAATATTATAAATGTTAAAGTTACTCTGTCTATCTGTCTGTCTGTTACGCTTTCACATCTAAACCACTGAATCAAATTTGATGAAATTTGTTACAGAGATAGATTAGACCTTGGGAAAGGACATAGGCTATGTTTGGTCGCGATAACCGACATCCACGCGGGCGGGGCTGCGGGCAACAGCTAGTATCCACGGCCACCCCATCTCCTCCCTTGCGGTGTCGTACAAGGCGACTAAGGGATAGGGCTGTTTAACATCGGACAGATATATACAGCCTAGGCTCAACCTCAGATGCATGACTCGAGTCGGCAATAGTGCCCGGAATATGGCAATAGGCTCACCCCGTATTACGTGGGACCTAATACAATGATTGCTTTTTTTGTTTTTGTTTTTTTTTTAAAAAGAATATTAGCAACCGAAATTACTAATATTCCCGTTAACCCCTCCAACTAAGCTAAATTGCTTGTGCTAGGAGTGGGTTCACGTCAGTAGTGTAATGGCCAGGATTCGAACCCGGGACCTCTCGATCGTAAGGCCGACTCCTTAACCACTAAGCTACCGACGACGCTTCAATTGGTGAAAATAATGTGGGTGAAATTCACCTCTGCCTAACCCTCGAGGGATAAAGGCGTGATTGTATGTATGTATGTATTTAAACTGTAGTATTTAATCAAATAACTCAAATATTTTTCAACGCATTTCATTCTTCGAAATAGTTCAACGGTTGTCATTTGCAAAAATACAAACCAGACGTGTGTCGAAAACGGAAAAGAAAATAAACATTCCTTTTGCATTTGAAATACACGTGAAATGCAACGAAAAATATTTTTCGTTTCGTGTGGCTAGCTGTAATAGAATTATTTGTGAACCTAGGAGAGGAAACTCATAGCGGTAGTGAACGCGGCCGCTACGCAGGAGGCGCGGGTTCGATCCCCGCTCAGTGCAAATATTTGTGTGCATAAATATGAATATTTGCATTGGTCTGGGTGTTTCTATGTATAATATGTATGTATTTACGAAAAAAAAAATATCTAAGTATGTTTATCTGCATTCTAGAACCCAGAACACAAGCTAGTTAAGCTATGCTTACTTTGGGTCTAGATCTTTGTGTAGACTGTCCTACAATATTTATTTATTTATTACTAGCTTTTGCCCGCGGCTCCGCCCGCGTGGATGTCGGTTATCGCAACCAAACATAGCCTATGTCCTTTCTCAAGGTCTAACCTACCTCTATACCAAATTTCATCAAAATCGGTTCAGCGGTTTAGTCGTAAAAGTGAGACAGACAGACAGACAGACAAAGTTACTTTCGCATTTATAATATTAGTAGGGATTTATTATTTTGTATTTTTCGGTTTATCTTTAGTTACGTTTTCGCTTACTTGTAAAATATTGTAGAACACTTGTAAAATACATGGTGGGTCCTGGTGGAGTAGCATAGGGCCACCCCATCTCTTCCTGTGGGTGTCGTAGAAGCCGATAGGGCTGTTCTTCATCCGACAGTAAGCATACAGCCCATGATTAAGTGCCCGCTTGTAGGCAATAGGCTCGCTCGGGGCTGAAAATCATAGTTGGCAAAATGTGGGTGATAATTAACCTCTGTCTACCCATTTGGGGATTTACAAGCGTGTATGTATGTACCTATGTATATACTTCACTACATATTATAAAACAAAGTCGCTGTCGCTGTCTGTCCGTCCCTATGTATGCTTAAATCTTCAAAACTATGCAACGGATTTGGTAGCGGTTTTTTTTAATAGATAGAGTGATTCAAGAGGAAGGTTTATATGTATAATACATGCATAATATTGAAGAGAAACACTGATAAATTTAGAGATAATACCACGCGGGTGGAATATATGGCGGTACGAAGTTCGCCGGGTCAGCTATGTAAAATATTTCTGAAATTCTTGTAGAGTATTATTATATACTAAACTTGTTGAATGCTCGTAGAATAGTGTTTCAAAGATATATTAATTATTATAGTAATCTTGTTAATTTCTTCAGCTAAACTAAATCGCCTAGACCACTATACTATGTACCGTTGCTTGTATAAACTTTTGGAATGCTTCTAGAATATTATAACAATACACGTAGAATACTTGAAGAATACTTGTGAGATCATAGTGTCTAGTAGACTTAAGGTCCAACCCCACCAAACGGACGGCATCGGCCCGGATTTGTTTGAAGTTTATATTACCAAGTCACACAGAACAGCTTGACAGCGACGTGCGGTGGCATGACGCACGTCAAGCTGTCATGCATGACTTGGTAATATAAACTTTAAATGCTGTGATATAAGATTTATTTTGTTAAGATTGTAAAATCCGTTCCGATGCCGTCCGTTTGGTGGGGTTGAACCAATTTATTGTATTTTACTTTTGTGAGCAAAGTCTATTATAATCTACATAAATACATACAATCACGCCTTTATCCCTAGAGGGTTAGGCAGAGGTGAATTAACACCCACATTATTAGTTCCCACGTAATAGAAGGTGAGCTTATTGTCGTATTTTGTTCACTATTGTTGTCTCGAGCCATGTATCTGAAACTGAGTCTGGGCTGTATATATCTGTCTGATGTTAAACAGTCCAATCTATATATTTAACAGCGAAATATCACTCACTGATTAATCAAGAAATATCAGAAACTATAACACTTACAAACTTGAAATTTGGCAGGTAGGTTCCTTATAGGGTGTAGACATCTGCTAAGAACGGATTTTACGGAACTTCACCCTTAGGGGGTACTACGAACTCCACACGTACGAAGTCGAAGGCGGCAGCTAGTATACACATAACTATACTATATTATACATAATTTAAAAAAAAATCTAAAAAGAACATGTTAAAAATGAACATACTTAGTATTTACTTCTGATTGAGCTATTTAAATTTCGTTTCGTTATAATAACACGTTATTAGCTGTAATAACACAACGAAAGATGTTATTAAATCGTTCCTTTTTAGTGAATGCTACTAACTACCATTTAGTTAAAAACGGTAATAATATACTTCGTATTTATAGCTGACGTCATTATTGACGTCATGGTCTGGTTGACGAACTAAAAATAACACTCAGTTATGAAGAGAGAATATTTTTACATACATCTAATCTTCATAACCAATTGTTTTCGATCGTTATCAAAATTCTGTAGTTAGACTAGTCGGCATTTTTAGGACTCCGGCTACCCGTTACGACTTCTTCTTCCTCTTAGCGTTAATTCCAGTCGCATCCGAAGCTTTCACCTCGGAGTCTGGGGTCCGCTTTACCAGTCTTAACTGCGGATTTGGCTAGACCTTGATATTTTCCGTAAAGCAACTCCACAACCCAATGGTGACATTAGGCGATATCGAAGCATTACAGTTAGATCAGTTGTTGGACTTTTTAGGGCCCCAACTACCCGTAACGACTGCCATAGATGTTCGTATGGCAACCGGGACCGATGGCTTAACGTACTCTCCGAAGCACGACCAGACCAATGCAAATACCCATTTCATGCGTACAAATATTTGCACTTAGCGAGGATCGAACCCGCGCCTCCTGCGTAGCGGCCGCGTTCACCACCACAGAAGCTGTCAAGGCCGGCTGTATGTATGTATGTATGTATGTGTGTATGTATTATCTACAAATTCAATAAAAAACAAGGTTATTTCACTTAACTCTGTTGGATTCACGCTTAAGGTACTTCCACTAATTGTAAACCAAACAAAATTAGTTACGCAAGCTTCGTGTTTGTGAGTCATCACAAATTATCTATAATGACTGTCAAAAGTGTATTGACATACGGATAAAATCAAGCTTTTATATTATTAACGGTTGAATAATTCAATATTAGGAATTAAATTGAAATTAGTAAAAGGAAGTAGAAAATCTAGGCTTGTCCTGTATTACCTAGGACCGAGAGTTTGAAGGAGTTAGGACACGACGTTATTTCCGACAGCGTCCGTGTCGTAGCGGTAGTGAACGCGGCCGCTACGCAGGAGGCGCGGGTTCGATCCCCGCTCAGTGCAAATATTTGTGTGCATTGAATATGGGTATTTGCATTGGTCTGGTCGTGCCTCGGAGAGCACAATAAGCCGTCGGTCCCGGTTGCCATAAGAACATCGATGGCAATCGTTACGGGTAGTTGGTGCCCTAAAAAGTCCAAAAAAAAACAACGGTCTAGCTGCAAAGCTTCGATATCGCCTAATGTTAACATTGGGTCGTGGAGGTCAGATGGCAATCGCTTCACGGAAAATATCGAGGTCTAGCCAAATCCGTAGCTATGACTGGTAAAAGCGGACCCCAGACTCCGAGCTGAAAGCTTCGGATGCGACCGGGAATTAACGCTAGGAGGGAGAAGATGGACACGACGTTATTTCCGTCCCAATTGAGCAGTCCGACTGGGGAATTACCTCCACCTACAGAATATCGCGGCAGTAATAACCTTGTGTTGTATTCCCGTCGGTGAGTAGGGTAGCCAGAGCTCACTAGAGAGGTTTTGTGCTGTCAGTGGGAAGATCAAAGGCTTGTCCTACTTATCTTCTGCGCTGACGGCACAGAATCTCTCTTTTCTTACAGGGTAGGCACCACGAGTGTAACTCCCCTGGTATTGCACTCCATAGGCTACGGTAACCACTATCTATTACAATGGGCCTTGTGCTTGTCTACGACCTAAAATTAGTAGTAGTAGGTAGTAAAAAAAGAATATAAAGTTTTTAAACTGATAAAAAAATATTATATTTTTATGTCTATTCAAATGGATTAGATTTTCCTTAGCAAGACGTTACCTCTCGAATATCGGATATAATCCTATCGAGTTAAGCCGAGAAGCGTGTTGTGTGACAATCTCCTTGATACGTGACAACCACACTCGTGTGGTCTATAAAACATACGCTCTTATTTGCATATTATCTTATTTATATGTAAAAGCAAACAATCCATACTTTCATATCCATACTAATGTTATAAATGCGTAAGTAACGCTATCAGTCTGTTACGCTTTCACGACTAAACCACTGCACCGATTTTGATGAAATTTGGTACAAGTGTAGATTAGACCTTGAGAAAGGACATAGGCTATGTTTGGTCGCGATTACCGACATCCACGCGGGCGGGGTGGCGGGTAACGGCTAATATTTTTATGTATTTTAATCTTGATGAGCTAAAGACACATTTTTGAAATTTAATCAGCATCGTCTTCCACGTAATGATTTCAATAATAAGTCTAGGGAGGCAAGAAAGAAAGAAGCAGAAAGAAGGATAGAAAAGAAAAAAAAAATTTTTTTAGACCGTTTCAAAAATAATTTACACTAAAAGAAAGCTTTTAGGCGGTTGTTAGATCCAATTTGAGTTAAGACGTAATGTACCTACAAATGTATTTGCCACTCAAAATCCATGTTTAAAGGTAAATAAATTATTCTTTTCTATTCTATACCAAACAAAAACCATAAATAGCCTTCTTTATTCTCGATGCTCTTATCAGCAGAACCAATAGTATCGTAACTCAATTACTGCGTTAATAGGAAATATAATATTGACACAAAATATCATTTACCTCGCCTCCATCCAACCTTCGGGTAATAATATTATATTTGGGATGTGTACCTGTTATTTTATTGATATTGTACCTTACAGTATATATTATATAGCTGTTGCCCGCGGCTCCGCCCGCGTGGAATTCGGATTCCGGTCCAACTTTAATGTATGGAAATCTGCCCGATTTATTGACATTTATGCTCACTGCTCCGCTCCCTTTAGTAGTAGCGTGATGTTATATAACCTATGTTACTCCCAGATAGTGTAGCTTTCTATAAGTGAAAGAATTATTGAAATCGGTACAGTAGTTCCGGAGGCTATTCATTACAAACATACAAACATACAAAAATAGGTACAAATCTTTCCTCTTTATAATATTAGTGTAGAAAGAGCACGTGTATCACACGGTTCCGTTATGCCGAGCGTAGGCAGATGCTTAACGATGGTATAACCGCACCTATAGTGACGTTTTATGTATTACCAAAAATATCAATAGTTAAAGTTATAAATCCTCCTTCTCCTTAATTTATATAAAAATGGGATATAATAAACCGTGCGACAAAAATAATAAATGGACGACTGATAATGAGTTACTTTAAATACTTAGTGGGCGACTAAAATACTGAGTGACCCGTGTGTTGCTAAATTGTGAAGTTATGAGGATTCGAGTATAGCGCGCCCCAACTTGGACTTTTTTATAACCATCCATAAATAGTGGCTCACTTAGTATTTTTGTACGCCACATTTAGAAATTTTTACACCCATCTATACTATTATATAATTGTAAAGTGGTCATGTCTGTACATTGGACATATTTAAAAAAAAATACTTGGGCTATGTTAAGTTAACGATACTGAAAACGAAAATATATTTTTTTAATTTCCTGTCTGTTTGTCTGTTTGTCCGCGATGGACGCAAAAACTACTGGACGGATTTTGATGTGGTTTTTTTTGTTAGAAAGGGCTTGCTCAGACTTAAAATCTTACGTTCGTTTGATCGCAATCGGTTAAGTAGAACCGAAGATATAAGCAAAAGTCGCGTTAACCGAGATGCACGCGGGCGGAGCCGCGGGCGGAAGGCTAGTAAATTGAATAAAATGATTCTTCCCTGTAGCTGCCAACCTATTATTTTTACTACCTGCTTTTCGGATTAATTTGTGGCCGCGTTAAATACAACTCTATAAAAATCAATGCCACTTTTCGTTGTTACTTTATAACTCAAGAGCGGGCTCACCTATCCAAACCAAGTGTTTAGGCTTTGTTAGGAATATTCAGTAGATGGTTTATGTAAAGTTTGCACAAAATCGGCCAGGTCGGTAGGGTATCAAAATGAAGAGAATTAAAAGGAGATAACAAAAATATATAGATGTCATATCTTAACTAAAAAGGTTAAAATAAAATGAATTAATAAAAAATAAAAAACTCGACTGCTGTCTAAAAGATCGAAACAAGCTTGATAGCAGGCGGTACCCATTATATTTCTTTCGGTTTATGATTGGCAAATAGGCACCGCCTGCTATCAAGCTTTTTTCGATCTTTTAGAGAGCAGTCGGATTCTTTTTATTTTTTTATTATTATTTTATGAAAGGATCTACTTCTATAGCTAATGGTTATCACTGCCTACACCATAGATGATATTAAATTACAAACTGGCAAACTAGTTTTGCCATTAACTGTACATTTAAGCTGTAGATTTTCTAAGAAACTCGATCAAAGGTCACCCATTATATAGCTTCCAATAACGTTAAACTTTAGCAATATTGTACATACCCGTACTAGTTTATCGATTTGCTATAGTCGTATAAGTTTGTTTGTATACAATTATTTAGAGTTTAGGTTCTAATACGAAGTCCAATAGATTTTTCAATGGTGTCCCCCGCAGTGAGTAGGGTAGTCAGAGCTCACTGAAGAGTTTTGTACTGCCAGTGGGAAGGCCAAAGGCTGGTCCTGCTGTCTTCTGAGCTGACGGCACAGAATCTCTCTGTTCTTACAGTGTAACACACGATTGTGATTCTCCGCCAAATGTATGGGATTTGACGTATATGACAGGCGTCAACGAATGTCAGAAACGTCAAATCCTATACAATTTTGTCATTCTATTCCATGATACGGCGAGTAACGAATTGCCATTTGTCTAGGGGAGCAGGTTTTGCACACATTCGAAGTGCAACTTTGCCGTGTGCTTGTCTGACACCCAAGTGGTTACTTAGGTCGCAGACAAGCCCATGTCCCACCTGATAGAGAGTGGCTACCATATGGACGAGTGCTGCCGAACCTATAAGCACAGAGAGATTCTGTGCCGTCAGTGCAGAAGATAAGTCTAGATGTCTAGAATGTCCCTGGTGTAAACGTGATACCAATAAAAATATTGATCGCTCAAAAACAACAGATACCATCATAATTACTCCATCATTTTTGACACATTTTTTCTCCATCTACCCTCAAAATCTTTCCGTTTCATTAGCCACAGCTCAATTAAGATTATATCTTCGGTTTAATCTTTTCAAATAGCCTGAAATAACGAGGTTCATCGCCATTTTGTTTGACAGCCGCGGCTTCGGCTTAAACGTAATCTTGTTAGGTTGATTACAAAATATTATAATAGAGCCTTGGTTGAACAGAACTAATTTTAAAAGATATTGGTTATCGCACGCGACTGCAATATGGGGTTCTTTATGAAGGGTATTAGAAGTTTCTTACTTAAGGGTTGGTAGCATGAATGTGACGCTCCTGGTGTTGCATACGTCCTTTGACCACGATGACCACTTCCCATCAGTGGTGCTTGTTCTTCTTCAAGGTTGCCTGGAAGAAATCACTTTCAGCGATAAGGCCGCCCATTGTAAATTAAACTTAATAACTTGCTACCTACTTGATGTACTGTAAATCTATTGGTGTTCAATAATAGTAGATTATGGTACAAGTGTGTAAAGGAGGATGGTAATCACCATACACACGAGTGGCATACAACTATTTTCAACACACTTGCGAATAAAATAATACTAAAAATACTAACACAATAGTAAAAAATAATTCGTTTTACTATACGCGCCATACATATCTTGGTAAAGATAATAAAAAACAGAGTTCAGTGATGCGCGCGCATCTAACATTTTTTTTTATTTTGTTCCTTTCGGAACAGGCTAAGGTGCTATCACCATGCTGCCTTGTCATTGGTTATTATTATATACTTATTTGGATGATGATTTTTATTTAAAAAAAAAAACAATTTAGTGAAAGTTTTGTTTATTAAACACGTACTACACGTTGAAATTATCTTTTAAGATACAAAGTTGCATGAAATGAGCAAGCAATAGGTATATTAACTCGTTTGTAATATTGAACATGATCTTTTTTGTATCGAAACTTTTTTAAGAACAAAGACAACTAATCCAGTACCACCAGTGCCACCATTGTAACATGGTACATGTCTGTAATGGTGACCCTCTTTTCAGAGACTTTGCCTTCAGCTTACCATCAGGCGAGGCAAAGTCAAATTGACGTGTCCTATATAAAAAAAAAAAAAAAACAATGTTATTTAAAAAAAAAATCTATAACTCACTAATGTGAATAATAGCAATGAAAAAGTCACAGTTTCATAATAGGTGTCATTATGTGCTCAATCGCGGTGAAATAAAATCGTATTTATAAGCAAGTGTGTTGAAAAGAATTATTTATCTATCTATCTATCTATCTTCTTTCGTGATGATCCTCTTTTTCACTGCTTTTAATTATTCGAGAATAAAAATTCTGCCATCTCAACCGCGCTGTTAGTAACTTTGTTTAATTCGTTTTTCGTCCGTTATTCCTGTATGGATGTGTGTGAAACTTTGTACCTATATCAGGATTTTTGTACAGAATAAAAAAACTTTTTCTTTCTTTCTTTCTCTTTCTTTAGTGTAGGAGTAGGACATAAGGGACACTACACCAAGTGCGTCATGCACTGCACGAAGGCTCCGTAGGGACAGGGTCTTATCTGCCAAATAAGTGGTATGTAACAAGAAAAACAAAATGAAAACAACCACGGAGGTGGAAGTGCTGGAAGGCGGACTCTGAGCTCCGAGGTCACCTTAGCCTCGGATACAATAATATGATGATGATTGTGTCCATACAGTTTATGGTCTCTCTCATCCTAGCGTTAATTCCCAGTCGCATCCGAAGCTTTTCAGCTCGGAGTCTGGGGTCCGCTTTACCAGTTTTAACTACAGAATTGGCTAGACCTCGATATTTTTTCCAATGATAACATTAGGCGATATCGAAGCTTTGCAGCTGGACCGTTGTTTTTGGATTTTTTAAGGCTCCAACGATCCGTAACGACTGCCATAGATGTTCTTATGGCAACCGGGACCGACGGCTTAACGTGCTCTCCGAGGCACGACCAGACCAATGCAAATACCCATATTTCATGAACACAAATATTTGCACTGAGCGGGGATCGAACCCGCGCCTCCTGCGTAGCGGCCGCGTTCACTACCGCTACGCCACGGAGGCTGTCAAAAAAGTTTAAGGTCAAAACCTAAATAAATAACTTCTGTAATTGTTTCTGTACTTTTTGGAAATGTACTCCTATAACTAAGTGTAAAAAGTAGTACATAACTTTGATACAAACATGTACACACAAGCTATCCGTAGCGAACCTTTTTTATTATTCAATCAATGGTATAAAGAACGAACACCCTGTATCACGTCGCTAGTTTATGTACTTCAGTCACGCATGAGGCGGCAGATGCCTTTCTGTTGTATATATAATAATGGCAGCGGAAAATTTGCTTTTGTGCTTTATTTTGTAATCTCAGGCTTTGGGAAATATGTGATCAAATTATCTCATTCTCTGAGACTTCACAACTCAGTTGGGGCGGCTTTACCCCTAGCACGAAAAATTGTCGTAATCGTTATGGTAATCGTATGACCATACCACACGATAATGATTACTATATTTAACTGACAGCAACTGACAGCATGAAACAGTCATAGACTACTATCGTGTACACCATGACAATACGATACATAATGTAAAAGTAGGCCGGCTGCAAAAAGTCAAAAAGCTTATTTTATGAGCAAGGTGCGTTCCAAAGTCCCTGTCACGTCATTGTTGTATACAAAAAAATGACAAAACTGTGTTTATTACGCTATTTGTTTAACAAAATATGAATATTATTCATTTCAATACTAATCCTATCAACATCGTAGGTTTTAATTGATTTTTTACGGCGTAATAATATGGTTTAGTTTTTTTTTGCTGTATCCGACCCACGAAATATATATCAGTTTTGAACGCACGTTATTTGTCAATGTCAAATGTCAATGTCGGTTTGTCGAGACGAAATTTGAATTTTTTTTCAATTTATAGTTAGTATAATAGAAAGTAAACTTTAATAAAAATGAGGACTAGTGCATCACAGTTTGCTGTGATGGTGGACTTCATGGAGGGGTGAGTTCCTGTCATTTGTTTACGCTCTAAAGATGTTGAAATGTTTGTTGTTAGTAATTACATTTACATTTTCTCGTGTTATTCACCAGAAATGGAGACTTAGCCAAGCCCCAAGGCGTTCCAAGAGGACAGCAGTGGGCCGCAATGAAATGGCGAGAACTAGCAGTCAAATTAAATAGTGACGGATCAAGTAAAGCTCGGTGAACTATCTTGGCACCGGCCAGGAGCTGCAATCTTCAGTATCACCCCTAGCATAAGCTGTGGCCCCAACTATGGCACCAACTGCAGTACCATCTAGAAAGTGGACCCCACATCCCAAGAGGGCACATCAAAGAAACTAAACGGAAGAGTTTTTTATGGCTGAAAGGCATCGGGATGATAGATATTATGAATATGTTATTGTATTATTATTATATTAAGATACCTACTTATAATTAGATATTTTATACTTACTTAATTATGTATTAAATGGTAAACGCAATTTTACTTATCATGTATCATGTTACATATTATGTTGTTAAGTTTCTAAATAAATAAACAAACTAGAAAGGGAGAGAATATTATGGCAAAGAGAGGTTGAGCTTGACCTGCAATACAAATGGATTGGATTCATGAATGCCGCTTTGAGTGCATTAACAAAATTCATCCAAGAGAAAAATAGAGACGAATGAGATTTTGTATGAACATGTGTGTAAGGAGATGTGTGTCATTTTATTTCATCTACCTATACTAATATTATAAAGCTGAAGAGATTGTTAGCAGACAAGCACACGGCACACCTGATGGAAAGTGGTTACCGTGGCCTATGGACGCGTGCAACACCAAGGGCGTCATACTCTTGCTGCCTCTCTCTCAAGCATGTAATCTCAAAGTATCGATTGGAATTGAAAAAATATGTTTGTATTGAATAACCCCTTTATTGACGAAATGTTATATATTATCACGCTGCTGCTAAAGGAAGCGGAGCAGTGATCACATTTATGTAAACGAATCCGGCAGCTATCCATACGTTATGACTTTGAAGATATCCTGATGAAAATTGGTAAGTATAGAGATAATCTAGAGCTAGTGAATGGACATAGGCTACCTTTATTGCAAAAAAAAGGAGTTCAAGGGGGGAATAGGGGTTTAAAGTGTGTAGGAAAGTTTATCATCAACGCGGGCGGAGCCGCGGGCAACAACTAGCTTAATTATAATACTGTTATGTCTATTTTAAGTAAAAAATGTTAAACCCCACTAGACTGATCGAAATAAAGATATCATTACTAAATTTTCTTATTATTTTAATCTTTAAAAACCACAAACTTAATGCAGTTTTACAATTTCTCAGCAACATTTCTTGACCGCTATAGGAAGTAATAACTGCGTAAATTTGAGGGTTTTGTAAATAAATATAATTTTAGATTTATGTAAACATACATAAATTTCAATGGCCATCTCCCACTGCAAAATCCTTGGTGAGTAGAAATACGATAGTTAGCATCGAAATGTTAAAAAACTATACTATCTTTCAAAAGTGGGTTCGTGCTGCCGATTCTCATACTGACGCTATGGTTGACTATACTAGTACCATTACGATAACGAGATAACTTGGTTCGTGCTATCAAAGTTTAGTTCCTTAAACGACAGTAGTGGCGCTGTTCGGGTCTTCATACAAAATCATACGATTACGATGACCATAACCATTACTATAGTTTTTCGTGCTAGGGGTACCAGTTTACCTATAATGCGACTGAACTTTGAAATTTTCCGTAAAACAACTGCTATCTGACCTTAACGACCAATTGGCGGTATCGAAGTTGTGTAGTTAGACTAGTCGGACTTTTGAGGGCTCTAACAACTCGTAACGACTACCATAGATGTTCATATGAAAACTGGGACTGATGGTTAACCGTGCTCGAATTATCTATAGTACAGTGATAATGATTCTATACTAATGTTTGAAGCACTCGTGGCCAGAAGCACTCAGTGCCAGACGAATTCAGACATTTACCCACAAATAGGTTTTGTAGACAATTTAAATTATGACTTTTGGAAAAATCATTTTATTCATTATACGACTTCTTTAAAAATTAATTTAATTTATTGACATTAAAATTTGTAATACCTATTGTGGTCATTATTAATGTATTTGTTTAGACATTGTGAATTTATCATAGACATTATATTACTATTATTGCTATGTTGACATCCTATTATGACAATGATTATTCTAGGGCGTTTGGTATTTTAGTCTAATTCTCATAATCTTATTTCTGACTTTACATAAATTTCAATTTTATTTTGAATAGCTAAGCATGCACATGTAAAGACTTAATAGAGCTTAGGTTAATATTTGCATGCCATTTAATGGTAGATGTACTGAACTGTAATAATCTTTGTAACATCATGTTTGACCACATTTCTGCAAATAAATGAATTTTGGATGTTCGGTAAACGATCAATAGGTTAAGTAACCTAGAAAGGTTGACCGCTAAGTAGCTCTCAACTGAGTGCTTTGGAGGGCTTTCGGCAATCTGCCGGATTCGTTGACCTTCAAGATTACTGCTCCGCTTCCTTGAGGAGTAGCGTGATGATATGCCTATAACCTTCTTCGATTAACGGGATATTCAACACAAAAAAAATTCTTCAATTCGAACCAGTCCAGTAGTTCCTTCTTCTTCGTCGAGTCAATGGCTCATACAATTTTAACCAACCAAATAAACACACTCTACAGCTGAATCTAAATTTTGAAGCATTTATTATGCTGATTATTCAAATCGATTTAGAAAGAGAAAAGACTTATTTAGAAAGGGAAAACGCTACAGCTTTATAATCTTAGTATAGATTAGTAGGTAAAAATTGGAAATACTAGCTGTTACATTTCTATTAGGTTACTAGCCTTCCGCCCGCGGCTCCACCCGCGTGCATCTCGGTTAACGCGGCCTTTGCTCATTTATCTTCGGTTCTACTCAACCGATTGCGATCAAACAAACGTAAGATTTTAAGTCTGAGTAAGTCCTTTCTAACAAAAAAAACCGCATCAAAATCCGTCCAGTAGTTTTGGCGTCCATCGCGGACAAACAGACAAACAGACAAACAGACAAACAGACAGGCAATTCAAAAAAAATATTTTCGTGTTCAGTATCGTTAACATAACATAACCCAAGTATTTTTTTTAAATATCTCCAATGTACAGACACTACCACTTTA
Organism: Eilema depressum; assembly: GCA_914767945.1. Lineage (NCBI taxonomy): Eukaryota > Metazoa > Arthropoda > Insecta > Lepidoptera > Erebidae > Eilema > Eilema depressum. The sequence continues at coordinate 3,870,191 of OU612041.1, read as the reverse complement.
CAATTATATAATAGTACTAGCCTTTGCCCGCGGCTCCGCCCGCGTGGATGTTGGTTATCGCGATAAATTAAAATTGCGACTATAATTTGAGATTTAAACTATCCTATCTCTCAAGTTGGATCGAACTGTACATGGTGTGCGAATTTTATTATAATCGGTTAAGTGGTTTAGGAGTCCATTGAGGACAAACATTGTGACACGAGATTTATATATATTAAGATAGAAGATATAATTTACAAGATGCCCCAATATTGTTATCTAACTATTACGTCACAGGACGTGGCAGCGACGCTTCTGTTGCCTTTGATTTCATTTCCTATAGCACGTGGTCACGTAACTATACCTCAAGTAAGAAAGTATGAGAAATAGATGCGGCATTTTCTCACCTGAAGTTTGATTTACATTAAACAAGCCGCGAATGTTCATTCTATCCCGTCTACGTGTAATTCTATTAGTGTAAACAGTGACAAAACATTCGTTCGTTGTTCTTTCTTATGGAAACGCTGAAATAAGACGTTAAAATATTAAGAAATCTAGCTCTAAATCGTTGCTTTGGTCTAAATCCACCTTCACTACATATTATAAAACAAAGTCACTGTCGCTGTCTGTCCGTCCCTATGTATGCTTAAATCTTCAAAACTACGCAACGAACTTTGAAGCGGTTTTTTTAATAGACAGAGTGATTCAAGAGGAAGGTTTAGGTATATGTACAATACATGCATAATATTGTAGAGAAACACTGATAAATCGAGATCAGAATACCACGTGGGCGGAAAATATGACGGTACGAAGTTCGCCGGGTCAGCTAGTTTAGAATAAGAACACTTTCTTTGATTATATACTTTATAGACACAGTAGTAGTTCTAACAAAACGCATCGCAAATGTCGGCTCAAAAACGCGTGATAAATGAGTAAGCTAATGTCAATATTGTCTTTAAACTGTCTGTATTGTATAATGTCAAACTCTGTCCCAGTTATTTAACGCCGTATATAGTCTAATCATAGCAGATTATGATCTAAAGTTACATTAGTTTGAATCTTTCAATAAAAAAATATAGCAAACAAAAATGAAAAAAAAAAAAAAACATTTTATACTTACACAAAGTGCGTAGGATTTTCTATCTGCCAACCCATGTTAGACGTTTCCATTGAAAACGATCTCTTAAAACTTATCCTTTGTGTTAAATAGATACATTCCACTTGAAGTGGTTTTTAGAGGTAAATATTTCTTTACTTTGAGGGAATATTACGGCAAGCACGCTCTATAAAAGTTTAACTCTCTGATATTTTTGTTAAGATCATATTTCAATTCATAATGAAGTAATCGCCGCGTGGTTCCCGGCAGAGTAGAATTTGGGCCACCCCATCTCCTACCATGTGGTTTCATACAAGGCGACTAAGGGATAGGGCTGTTTAACATCAGACAGATATATACAGCCACGACTCAGCCTATACATGACTCGAGCCAACAATAATGCCCGGAAAACGGCAATAGGCTCACCCCCTATTACGTGGGACCTGTGACAATGATTGGAGAAATGTGGGTGTTAATTCACCTCTGCCTAACCCACCGGGGAAACAGGTCACCGGTATTGGCTATCGATTACCATCATGTCAATTCGTCATTTGTCAAAAAAAACACAAAATTTCATCAAATTTTATACTGTAGTTTAGGCATGAAAGCGTAACCGACAGACAGATAAATAAAGACAGACAGACAGAGTTACTTTCGCAGTTTTATGAGTAGGGAAGTAGGAATTCCTTTTACGGCAACCTTTTTTTTTGACGAGTCGAGACGGAATGGGCGCGGGATATTTCGTACTAGTCTTGTCCATCTATTTTGCTCCGGTCCGAAAACCGGGATGTAATGGCCTCATTGCACCCTAAAATTTCTTCATCCTAGGGTTAATCCCGGTCACTTTCGAAGCTTTCACCTCGGAGTCTGGGGTCCGCTTTACCAGTCCAACTGCAAATTTGGCTGGACTTCGATATTTTCCGTGAAGCGACTGCCACCTGACCTCCACAACCTAATGGTTACATTAGGCGATATCGAAGCATTCTAGACCAGTTGTTAGACTGTTACACCCTAAACTACCTCAAATATAATTTTACCGCCTCTATCCATCTTCTTACATCTACGTCTCGATTGCACTGTCAGGTCACGTGAAAGTCTATGCAAGTAAGGTTGCAATATTGCATTTATGTCAAGACCAAGCCTTGGGAGTACAAGTTTGAAAATAATATGTCAGAATATGTTATTTTATGAAGTAAACGAGCTGTGGTGTAAACATTATGTCAGAGGTCGTGAGTTTAATTTACGTTCAGAATTTTCGAGTCTGTGTAATATGTCGTGTTGGTTCACGGTGGAGTAGAATCTTTCACCTTTCGAAAAAGGTTTTTAGAAAAGAAATTATTAAAAAGTTACAATTATAGGTACTTGTAGATTCTAACGAAGATTGTATATAAGTTACTTTAACTTGTATATTCACTTTCTGTTATATTAAAATACCTACTTATGATTGTTTAAATACTTACAAAAAAATTATGTGTCAAAAAAAAATATAAACATCCGAATTGAGAACCTCCTCCTTTTTTGAAGTCGGTTAAAAATAGTGAACGCCATTTTTTACTCGTCGGGAAACTTGATTATTGACTAAGTGTCTAACTCTAATGTAATATTTAAATTTTATTCATGTAAATAAGCTGTTAAGTTTCTAAAAAAATAATAAAATAAATAAGATAAATAAGAATAGGTTCATCCCATCTCTTCCCTTGGGTGTCGTAGAAGGCCACTACGGGATAGGGTTTTCCATCCGACAGTAAAATACATGACAGAGTGCCCGCTTAACGGCAATGGGCTCGTCTCCTGGGACTCTTAATAATCATAGTTGACGAAGTTATATGTTCTAAATTTATTTATGGACCTTTTTTTGTTCACAGGTAAATAAACAAGCAGTACGTGAAGTTATTTTTTTTTTTTTTTTTATAAGAATATTAGCAACCGAAATTACTAATATTCCCGTCAACCCCTCCAACTTAGCTAAATTGCTTGTGCTAGGAGTGGGTTTACGTCGGTAGTGTAATGGCCAGGATTCGAACCCGGGATCTCTCGATCGTAAGGCCGACTCCTTAACCACTAAGCTACCGACGCTTCGTTTCGACGTTCGGTTTGTCGATATGGTTCGGTTACAAAATTTATTGCAGCGCCATCTATGTTCTTATTCAAATATTACATAAAAATATATATATGCTTAAAAATACAAATATTTCATTTAAAAAAGCTGAGGTGCAGTCCAGAAGATACGGACCACCATTTTTGATGTTATTGGCCTTAAAATGGTGTTCCCTAACTTGACGGCCTTGATAGATGCTTTTTACCCCCGCTTGAAGGACCCGGGACTGTAGGAAGAGGGAAACACGTGCGCGGGCAGAGGATTCCAGCTCTTTATCGTATCGTAATTGATTAACCCACCCCTCACCATACCAGTGCTTTGCGCCATTTGCATTTTGGCTCATCACACTGGCAGTATTGCCCCGTTGAGTAGTTACGGCCAAACCTTTCTCCAGATACGAGCTGGAGCACAATAAATTAATACAAAAATAAACTAAATCTAAAGTTAAAAACTAAAATATTTACAAGTTTATAAAAGAAAAGTCAAAAGTTCATCCGTCGAAAAATTCCTTCCCATTGATATCGACTGGTACGTACCCTTAATAAATGTTTTTTTTTTTTTTTTTCTATAAGTATAAATTTGAACTATACAAATTTATTTGCAAGGAAAATTACAAGTTAAAAATAATACTAAATTAAATTAAAACTACAAACTATTATTACTAAAATAAACTAAATTAAATAAATAAAATATTTACATGCATAATGCGTGTATTTTCTAGTCTAAAAATATTTTGTCAATATAACCGGGTTGAAAATAAAGGTATGTAAAGAAATAATAAATAAATTGCCAGTTACTAAAATTACTGCCTTTATCAAAAAAATAGGTCACGTTTTAATGTCAAAGGTAAATTTATGGTAAAATATTTAAAATTTGCATTTCAAAGAGATAGGTAATTGGTAATTTTGGTGTCACATTCCCACGTTTTTTGAGGGTTACTCACTTTGAAAGATGAATAAAGGGTTAAAAGATTGGATTTAACGTAAGCATCGACATGGTTAAGCTGTCAAATTCTATTCCTGGCCCATTATTCTACTTGGCAATGAGATTCAAACGCGACAAACGGATTTAAAATGGTTAATATAAAGATGAATGTATGGGATTTGAGGTATACCTACGACAATAGTCAAGGACTGCCTTTGATCTTCTCACTAACAGCACAAAACCTCTCCAGTGAGCTTCGGCTACCCTACTCACCGCCAGGAACACAACACGCCGTCGTCTTTTTTTTAATATAGGACACGTCAATTTGATTTCACCTCGCCTGATGGTAAGCTGAAGGCAAAGTCTCTGAAAAGAGGGTCACCATTACAGACACGTATCATGTTACAATGGTGGCACTCAGCTTGACGGCCTCATCAGATGCTTTTTCACGCCCCGCTTAAAGGAGGGAAACACGTGAATTGGTAAGGAATTCCAAGACTTAATGGTGCGGCAGAAGAAGGAGTCACCGAACCGCTTGGTTCTTGTTGGAATATTCTGCACCGTATGCGGGTAGCATCTAAGCCCTGCACGTGTTGTCCTATATAGGAAAGGAGAGGGTGGGATTAATTAGAAGAGCTCATCAGAACATTCACCATGGTAGAGACGGTAAAATACCGCCAAAGATGCCACATCTCTACGCAATTGCAAAGGCTCGAGGGTTTTGGTGATCTCAGGATTCCCAATAATGCGAACTGCACGTCGCTGCAACCTGTCGAGAGCATCTAGTAAGTACTTTGCGGAGCCATCCCAGAGATGAGAAGCACAGCTGATTGCATGAATTCATTACTTACGGTACAAACGCAGATGTGTGGTAAAAACCCGCTTGACGAGTCGAGACAATGTTCAAACTAAACCAATCATACATGCGGTATGAAAGGAACTTCATCCCTCGCACACTCAAACTGTGGAATGAACTCCCCGCGATGGTTTTCCCAAGCGACTACAATATGGGGTTCTTCAAGAAGGGCATTAGAAGGTTTCTTCAGGGTCGGCAGCACGAGTGTGACGCCCCTGGTGTTGCATACGTCCATAGGCCACGGTAACCACTTTCCATCAGGTGGGCCGTGTGCTTGTCTGCCACCTCAGTGGCATAAAAAAAAACGATTCTACAACATTATATCCGCCACGTGGTTCCCGACAGAGTAGAATTTGGGCCACCCCATCTCTTCCCATGCGGTGTCGTACAAGGCGACTAAGGGTTAGGTTTATTGCATCACGTAGATTTAAATAACTCAGACTTTGCCTCAGATGCATGGCTCGAGTCAACGATAGTCAAAGTCAAAGTCAAAAATCATTTATTCTGTATAGTCCATCAAAACGGCACTTACAAAACGTCAAAATTATACATATATGTACTAAAGACTAGCTTAGCAAATGGACCACCGGTTCGAAACGCGGCCCCGGCCTGCGAAGACTCCGGCAAGAAACTCAGCGGGCTTTTTTTTTGGTCTATTTACAAAAAATGCTTAGTCTACTTAGTCTAAATACAATCATTTGTTTGAGAAGCATGCATGAGTGAACAGCTCATTTCCAAGCTAGTTTATCATCTTAATAGTGCCCGGAATACGTCAATAGGCTCACCCCCTATTACGTGGGACCTAAAACAATGATTGGTGAAAAGTGGGTGTTAATTCACCTCTGTGTAACCCCCTGGAGGGCTTGATTATAAATGTATGTATGTATGTAACATTATATCATCCCTATATAGCTCTGCGATTAAAAATTACATAAGACCAAAGATCGCAACACACTTGATACTTGTCCAAAGACGAACTTACAGACTTTCATTATCTCTTTTGTTCCCACATTAAATAGTAATCTCATTTGATTTTTATCTCTTTCCTCTCAATATAGGGCTAGCGGTCAGAGTCAATAGATCGTGACCAGAATCGGTATTGGAGGATATCCGTGGAGAGTCGTGATCGCGATAAAATGCAGAAGTTTAGGTAATCTTTCGAAGTGGATTCTGTTATATTGGTGGCTAATTTGAAGAGGGTGGACAGTGAAGATGGGAATTATGGAGACTATTAGCGAAATTAGTGGTGTTTAGACACATTTACACGCTTTTAGACGGCTGTTAGGGCTGTCGTAACACTGCAGCATGTTTGATATATTCTGTGCGTAGGTATGATAGATTTTCATACCTTTTTTTTTTATCGTGCTAAAAATCCCCACGGATACCTCCCCCGCCGGAACCGGAGGAGGAGGTTATGTCGGACTCGAACCGACTAAAACGCACGCCGTCTGTGGGCCGTCAGTTGCCGGAGGTGAGATTGTCGTAGCCATATCCCTCACACCCTGGCCGACCCAGGACCATATCCCTCGATCTGGCCCTCTTCCGGCCATATCCCGACTCGCCCCCGGGTGTGGGGAAGCACGCAATGCGTGCTGCCGCCGCGGCCTGCTTCTGCTAGGGTGACAGGCGGCTCCACCCGTCACCCCCAGGCCCGCGCTCATGGGGGACGGAGGTCATTCTGCGACCTCCGACGCCCGAGTTGCCGCCGCTCGTCGCGGGCCGCGCGGTTTGCGATTCTCCTTCGCTCCTCGCGGGCCGCAAGGTCTGCGATTCTCCTTCGCTCCCGCTCCGCTGCCTCCTTCACGAGCATTACCTGCTCGCAGAAGGAGGATAGATTTTCGTGTGTGTGTGTTCGAGATTCGACAGCCTCTGTGGAGTGGCACGCTCAGATTAGAGATTTACCTCGCTGCTGTAATTCAAATAGGGCATTAGAAGATTCTTATACGGCCGGCAGCACGAGTGTGACTCTTCTGGTGTTGCACTCGTCCATAGGCCACGGTAACCACTTCCCATCAGGTAGGCTGGGTGCATAACTGCTACCTAAGTGGTATATAAAAGCAAGAACTGGAGAGATTTTGTGCTGTCAGTGGGAAAACCAAAGGCTTTATCGTACTTATCTTTTACGCTGACGGCACAGAATCTCTCTGTTCTTACAGGGTCGGCAGCACGAGTGGGACTCACCTTGTGTTGCACTCGCCCATAGGCCTCGGTATCGCCATAGGTGTGCTTATCTGCGACCTAAGTAATATAAAAAAATATCGATTCCAATTCTTTGATTCTGTTCATTCTAAACTTTTTTTATTATAGTTCTGTGAATCTCACTCTCAAACATGTCGAATCATAAAACACAGTGAATGAGTAATATACTATTATTCTTCAGAAGTCACAACATGCTGGTAAACATTCACGACGAAAACTAAGCCATCTAACTTTGTCCAAACTTTAGGCCACTTGGGAGAAAACCCTAAAATGTTGACAAACACTGCCTAATGTGCCCAATGAGAACAATAATTGTGACGCTGTTCCGGGGTCAGGCAGGATTGATATTTTTTATACCACTTAGCTCGCAGATAAGCACACGGCCCACCTGATGATGTTACTGTGGCCTATGGACGAGTGCAACACCAGGGGAGTCACACTCGTGCTGCCGACCCTGTAAGAACAGAGAGATTCTGTCCCGTTAGCGAAGCAGACAAGTAGGACAAGCCTTTGGTCTTCCCACTAACAGTCGTCTCCAGTGAGCAATTTGTGAATTATAAATTTCGTAATAAAATTAACATTGACAGCTGTGGGGCCACGAACTAAAATTCGCGCAGCGGGCTATAGAGTGAACTATGCTTGGAGTCTCTTTGAAGGATAGAATTCGCAACGAGGTTATCCGACAAAAAACTAAAGTTACCGACATAGCTCGCACAATTTTAAAGCAATATTCAAATCGAATGATCGAAAAAAGTGAAACGCTCAAACGGGACTTGAACGCGCGACCAGTCCCTTACAGGGGAAATGCTCTGACCACTGGGCTACACTACTAGAGGAAAGGTCCCATTTTCCGTCTTATGCATTTATATTGAAAAATATTGTTCTATTTAGTTACTTCTAGATTATTTATCTACAGTAAATTAAATTTATGAAATATTTGGTCTGATCGACAATTTTTAAGGTAATATTCTCGTACTATTACTAGTAGTCATTATAATCTCTACAAAGTCATTAATATTCAGTTCAACGCCTACTCAAATAGGTATTTGTCATTATATCTTGGTGCAAATAGTCTAGATTGAACTCTGAATAAGTCATTTCATCTGAATATGTGTCTAGACTTCGTATCTGTCAATCTTACTAGATCATTTATGAAAATAAGCGTTTGTAATCTTTAAAGGAGATTGTGAGGAGAATGATTGACGTCTCCAAAAATAAACAATGTCACTTAAAAGATCATGGCTCTCAAAGTTTCTCGATTGGTATCATAATACGACGTTGTTAGGTTAATTTAGTATAGATCACCATTTTTTTTTATCCCACTTAGATGGCAGACAAGCACACGGCCCACCTGATGGGAAGTGGTTACCGTGGCCTATGGACGTATGCAACACCAGAGGCGTCACACTCGCGCTGCCGACCCTGAGAAACCTTCTAATGCCCCTCTTGAAGAACCCCATATTGTAGTCTCTTGGGAAAACCACCGCAGGGAGTTCATTCCACAGCTTGAGTGTGCGTGGGATGAAGTGCCTTTCATACCGCACAGTGCGCACTGTTTCCGGACGCAATGTGTAAGGATGAATTCCCTGCCTGTGGCGAGAGGTGCGATGATAGAATGTAGCTGTAGGCATCGTGTCAAACAGTTCTTCTGAGCAAAAACCATTGTATAGACGATAGAACATTATTTTCTTTTTATATAGGTACTGTATCTTTTTAAAGAATATTAGCAACCGAAATTACTAATATTCTCTTTAAACCCTCGGAGGGGTTAGGAGATTACTAATAATTTAGATTAGTAGTATGTAGTTGTATTTATTTATTTATTTTATTTATACTTTATTGTACACCATATAAAATACAAATTTAAAAAATCATGACTAAGGAATCAGTACAAGGGCGGCCTTATCGCTATAAGCGATTTCTGCCAGGCAACCTTTGGATGGTCATAATGTTTGTAGGATTGAGTGGTACCGTAGTATTCTTAGTAAAACAACCAATAAGGAACACACCATATATTCTAATTAATTAATGTTATGAAGTTTTACAGAGTAGCTCTTACAATGGTGTCCTGCGTTCGTGTGCTGCTGAGAACCCCGAAACGACGCCCTAATGTTACTCAGCTAATTATTGTAAAATACTATGACGTCTACGTCTGTACCTATATCATGACAGTTGACTGTCATTTCCAAAACGTCTGTAGATACTTGTTGCATTCGGATACACATGCCTTTGCGTTCGGATACATGCCTAATATATTACATCTTTCCCTTTCTAAAAAAAATAAAAAGAATTAAATTAACATTTAGATTTTGACCCAACCCCTTTTCAAATAAAGTCATACAAATTACATGCCTACTTTTCTTTCCCCTTCTTTTACAATTCCATTACTACACACTGTTGCCTATCTAGGTACTTATAATATTTAACATTTCTTTATTTTAAAGTGATATTACTACATTACTATTTCTAAATTATATTCTAGAGCTTTAATATCTAATTACATATTCTTATCCCTTCCAACTGCACATCCATTCACCAGTGAGTAAAAGAAAACAGACAAATCATCCAGGTCGAATATGATAAGATGTTCTAGTATACCTAACACCATTATTATCTAAAATGTTATATGACCTGAAACCATTTTTATTTTCAATAATACCAGGAAGCCAGACATTTACAGTTGGATCTTTTAAAAACATAATATTCTGACCAATATAAAATTCTTCTTTAAATCTAGTAGTAGAATTATAATACTTAGTATTTCTAGTCTGACTCTTAAAAAAATCTTCTTTTACATTAGAATTTAGTTTAGGTTTGAGATATGTGAAACTAACAGGTAACTTCGCTTTTATATTCCTATTCATCATTAACTGTGCAGGAGAAAAGTTAGTACCACATACAGGTGACATTCTGTAATGTAACAAGGCTGTTCTAAGATCAGACTTATCATCATAACATTTTTTTAGCATTCTTTTTGCAATTTGAACAGCTCGTTCTGCCATTCCGTTTGACTGTGGATATCTGGGACTAGTATAGAGATATTTAAATCCCCATTCTGAGGCAAATTCTTTACATTCTTTGGAGTCAAACGGTACATGATCAGACACAATTTCATTGGGTGAACCAAAATTACAGAAAATATCCATTAAAGCGTTATTAATACATTTTGCACTTTTACTATGAATAAGTTTTACATCAATCCATTTGGAAGAATAGTCATATATAACCAAGTAATTTTTGTTTTTAAAATCCAAAATATCTACTCCTAATTTTAAAAAAGGTAACTCTGGAATGTCATGTGATAACAAAGGTTCTCTAACATTTTTATTCTGATGTGTTTGACATACAAAACATTTTCTTACAAACTGTTCTATGTGATCACCCATATTAGGCCAGTAATATAATTCCCTAGCTAAGCTTTTCATTTTACACATTCCAAGATGCCCTTCATGCAACTTTCTTAGGATTTCTATTCTCATAGTCTTAGGTATTATAAGTTTTTCTCTTAAAAATAACAAATTCTCATCACATACTATATCTGATTTAAATTTACTGTAATGTTGTAATTCACTAGGAACATGTATCACATTGTCAGGCCAACCTTCTTTGGTGAACTTTAACAACTTTATTAATTCTAAATCTCTACTTGTTTCTAATACAAACCTTTGCTTAGTTTCCTCTGTACATTGTAAGTATTTTGCAAGACCCACACAATGAATGACTTCATACATATAAGAATCATCTGTGTTATTATTTTCTAAATATGAACGAGATAGTAAGTCAGCAATAAACATTAATTTCCCTTTTAAATATTTAAACTCAAGATCATATTTTAATAATTTTAATTTTAATCTTTGTAGTCTTGGAGATGGAACTTCATGTATGGATTTTTTAAGAAGAGATTCTAAAGGTTTATGATCATTTAATATTGTACACTTTTGTCCATATATGTAGTAATGAAACTTCCTTGTTGACCATACAACACTTAAAAGTTCCTTTTCTATTTGTGAAAAATTTTGTTCTGATGGTGTTAAGCTCCTAGAGGCAAAGCTAACTGGCTTTCCATTCTGTAATAGACAACAACCAAGCCCATCTTTTGAGGCATCACACTGAATCACAATTGGTATCTGAGTATTGAAATTTTGTAAGACTGGTGCTTTACTTATTCTAGTCTTAATATTATTAAAAGCTGTTTCATGTACTACTGTCCAGATCCAGTCAACATTCTTCTTTAACAATGATTGTAATGGAGATGCAATATTAGCCAAATTTGGCACAAATTGTCTTAAATAATTTATCATTCCTAGAAAAATTTGTAACTCTTTTTTATTATTTGGACTTTTAATATTAACAATAGCCTCTACTCGAGCTGGATCGACTTTCATGCCATCACAAGAAAAAATATGCCCAAAATACTTTACTTCTTTAAGTTTATATTGAAATTTATTTTTATTAAAACGAACATTACATACTTTGGCTCGTTCAAACACCTTTGTTAGTATTGCATCGTGCTCAGATTCAGTATCTGCACAGATTAACATGTCATCGCAGTATATGACTACACCGGGGATGTCCCCGAAGGCATTTTCATTATATTTTTGAAATATTTCTGGTGCTACAGATACACCAAATGGTAATCTATTAAATTTCCAACATCCAAAGGGACTATTAAAGGTACAAAGTTCACTAGATTTTTCATCTAATTTAATATTGTAAAATCCTTCCGACAAATCAAGTACTGAGAAATATTTTTTATTAGTTATTTTAGGCAATATTTCCTCCAAAGTTGGAATCAAATGATATTCTCTTAATAACACATTGTTTAGGTCTTTAGGATCTAGACAGATTCTTAGTGATCCATCTTTTTTTTCAATTATTACAAGATTACTCACAAAACTCCTAGGATGTTCGACCCTGGAAATAATTTGTCTATTCTCCATCGACTTTAATTTATCATGTAATCTAGCTAGCAATGCATTAGGCACCCGTCGTGGTGGTTTTACAACCGGTTTGGCTCCCGGCTGGATGTGCAGTTCCAACAGCTCCTCAAAAGCGCCTATACCCTGAAAAAGTTCACAATATTTTTCTATAAACATATTCTTATTATCTTCAGTTTTCATAGAGTGAATTGTGACCTTATTGTTCCCAAAATTTAAGAAATTAAGGTCTATTAATGAGGGCAAACCTAAGATTGGGCGCACATTTTTATCAACAATTATGAATTCAGTTTGAAATGCTTCATTATTCTTAAAAATTGTTAATATTCGTTTTCCTACTGGTTTGAGGTGTGTTCCCCCAAAAACTTCTAAGACTACTTTTGTCTCAGACCATTGAGGATTCTCATCATCGACAATTTCTTTTAGATCTTTTAAAGACAATACGTTTATTTGTGCCCCTGAATCACATTTGAATTTTAAATACTTAGATTCAATTTTTAAAGACTCCGTCCAGTCCTTTCTGTTATTTTCAATTACATTACAAACCCGTATGAGTCATAAGTCCACTGGACTCTCATTATTGTCATCATTCATATCCAATGAATGCACCTTATTTCTCAATTTACAGCCAACAGAAAAATGATTCAATTTTTTACATATGTTACAAGTTTTACCAAAAGCAGGGCAACTTCTTGGGCCATGACGTTTATTACATTTTTTACACAGATATGTAGAGGTATTGTTAGATACATTATACTTAGCTCTATTTGATGTGGCTTGTTGAGATTCTTCCGGTTTCTTAGTCTGAATTGCTTCTACTTCTTTTACCGAGGGCTGCTGCTTACTTAATGTCTGCACATACTTCTTGGACAGCTCCGATGTTCTGCAGATCTTCACGGTTTTGTCTAAAGTTAAACCTTCCTCTCCAAGTAGTTTTCGTTGAACCTCTCTGTCTCTTATCCCATGTATTATCTTGTCTCTTAGCATTCTCTCTAAATGTGATTCAAAATTACAATTTTGAGCAATTTTTCTTAGTTCTGTGTAAAAATTATCAAAATTTTCTCCATCTTCTTGTATTCTTTGATTGAAATGAAAGGAATTTATGATTTCATTTGATTTTGGCTTGAAATGGTCTTCAAAGATTTTTATTACCTTATCTAATTTGTCTTCTTTTTCTGCATTTTGAAGTGTATTGAAGTATAATTCTTGGGCCGCCGGTCCAATACAGTTTAGCAGTATTGAAACTTTTCTTGTTTCTGCCACTCTACCAAGGCCGGATGCTGACAGGAATACCTTAAAATGTGTACAGAAACGTTTCCATTTCGAGTACACTTCATCGACGTTCTCCAAATCCAACGGTGCGGGCATTCTGTATTCGATACCCGTCATTATTTCCAATTCTTTGTAGTCTTCACTACTCATTAATGCACGTATGTTCAAAATCGACTGCGCCACGTAGTATTCTTAGTAAAACAACCAATAAGGAACACACCATATATTCTAATTAATTAATGTTATGAAGTTTTACAGAGTAGCTCTTACAATGGTGTCCTGCGTTCGTGTGCTGCTGAGAACCCCGAAACGACGCCCTAATGTTACTCAGCTAATTATTGTAAAATACTATGACGTCTACGTCTGTACCTATATCATGACAGTTGACTGTCATTTCCAAAACGTCTGTAGATACTTGTTGCATTCGGATACACATGCCTTTGCGTTCGGATACATGCCTAATATATTACAGGTACTATTGTCGGAAAAAGAAAGTCAATTTTACAATTATAATTTATAGGTGGCGCTGCAATCGGGTTATAGAATTCGTTTTTTTACGTATTTTTTGTCAGGCTAAGCCCGGACCCGGGTCGAGTGTCATAATACCAACGACAGCTGTATTATCACGTTTAATCAATTCACCCAACAAAGTCACACACTCCATATTATTATATCACTAGCAAATCCTCCATTCTTCTCCTGCATTGCTCCATCAATCATAGCTCGCAAGATAAAGGTCCTTTTCAACTTGATTTGTTATTGTACATCTAGTAAAGATAGCGAAGGGACCGCTACTTAACCCGCCAGTACTCGCGTCTGTTTTTAAGTCATGAACAGTCGCATGGGGGTCGAAAAGACCCGGTTAGCCAAGGCGTGAGGCAATCGCACCTTCGGCGATTAGAGACAGCGTAAGCTTCTAGCCAATCCGACCTAACCAACCCCACCGGCTCCAAGGGATACCCCCTTCTTGGAATCTATAAAAAAGTGTCGAAAAGATCCACACTCACTTGAGATTTTGAGATGTCCATACTGTCCAAATACCGCTTGGGAACAGATAGAGACGAGATAAGCGGATATTATCGTAAAGCTACTTAAAGTTAAGATATTATTCCAAAGGCGCGGAGCGTACCGTGAAATAGACTTGAATATAATAATTTTGTTTATTATTTTAATTCATTACGGCTTCTTAATGATACCTTTTATCCGTATCGAAGTATAACAAGCAATGTATAACGGCTCGACGTTTGCCGTTATCGTATGCGGTCGCTTTCGGAATCATACTTTTACTTAGCGAGATCTCACAAATGAATTGATACAGAAGCAGTTATGACACAAAAACTAGAGTACGGGGTCTTTTCGACCCGACGCGACTAACCGCGGGTTAAACATAGTAGGTACTTTGGGTAATAGAATTCTAAATCCCACTTGAGATATTGTTGTCACTTGGCTGTGACCCTGGGTACTGAAGAGGCTTTTGATTTGGAACAAAGACGAGCTTAGACGATTGTCAACGATCTTAGAATCGGATTTTAGTAACTTAGAAGAGATTTGGTTAAGTGGTAAATGAGTAGATTCGCACATTGGGACTGCCTCTGTGGCGTAGCGGTAGTGAAAGCGGCTGCTACGCAGGATGCACGGGTTCGATCTCTGTTTAGTGCAAATATTTGTATGCATAAATATGAATATTTGCATTGGTCTGGGTGTTTCTATGTATAATATGTATGTAGGTATTTACGAAAAAAAAATGAATTCAAGTATGTTTATCCGCATTTTAGAACCCATAACACAAGCTACTTAGTTAAGCTATGCCTACTTTAAATCTAGATATTTTTGTGTAGAATGTCCTAATATATTTATTTTTTTATTGCTTAGAAATACTATCAAGTCAGCTTTAGGATGGATGACCGGATTTTTTTTACCACATAAATTGACATACGTATGTCTAGGTTGACCCCTACCGGGGTGCTCATTTACCCTCGCTTCATAAATCTGTTCCAAATAATAAACACGTTGAAATCATAACACGCTCTTATACTAAGTAGGTCAGAACTTGTAAAGTAACCGGGCGCTGGCTTTCAAATGTGCCCTCTGGGAGACAACAAGACTTTCACTTAGGCCACAACAAGTTCAGGGTACCATAATACTTGTACAAAGTCCCTGAGGGCACAAATTTCTTCAAGGCCTTCAGTTTATATTCCAGAAAAAGGCTTGCTATGTTTCCGTGCTCTCTTGGGCACAATAAAAAAGTATTTTGTCATATCGTGGCAGGTTTATAAATTACTAACTTTTTTATACTGCTTTGCTCTCGTTTGGTATGCAAATTATTGTTTCCAGCTTCTGTTGTTGTAGCGAGATATGAACATACATTTATAATAATGGCAACCTTTCAAGAAATTGACAAAATATTTTGAAGTTTCAAATAATTCATGTACGAGCGTTTCCTTTTTGAGAATATTTCGCTCATGGAGAGGTTGAGAGTTGGAATAGTAAGCAAATATTTATGAGGAAGAAGTGTAAAAAGTTACAATATTGGAATAAAATATGTAACTTTTATTCTTGAAAATATCAAATAATTACAATTAAATGGTAAATAGTATGAAATTAATTCTGGCTGATACAAAAATTTTAAAGTAACTAAAAAATTTAGTACAGAGCTAGACTAGAGCTTAGGAAAGGACATAGGCTGTGTTTGCTTGCGATAACTAAACGCAGCCTATGTCATAATATGTGTTTATATAAGTACGTATATAAAGTTATAACTAATTCATTAAATGCCAACGACTACCAAATACTCTAACCAACATACATTTCCATCCAGAAAGTTGTATGCACAAATATGAATATTTGCATTGGTCTGAGTGTATTCTATGTATAAATGTATGTCTCTTCCACGGATTTGGCTAGACCTCGATATTTTCCGTGAAGCGATTGTCATCTGACCTCCACAACCCAATGTTAACATTAGGCGATATCGAAGTTTTGCAGTTAGACCGTTGTTTTTGGATTTTTGAGGGCTCCAACTACCCGTAACGACTGCCATAGATGTTCTCATGGCAACCGGGACCGACGGCTTAACGTGCTCTTCGAGGCACGACCAGACCAATGCAAATACTCATATTTCATTCACACAAATATTTGCACTGAGCGGGGATCGAACCCGCGCCTCCTGCGTAGCGGCCGCGTTCACTACCGCTACGCCACGGAGACTGTATAAATGTATGTATTTAGGAAAAAATGTATCTAAGCATATTTATCCGTATTCTAAAACCCATAACATAAGCTGGTTAAGCTATGCTTACTTTGGGTCTAGATAGCGTTGTGTAGAATGTCCTACAACATGTATTTATTTATTTATTCAACCCTGAAATAGGTTCAAGTGAAGCAGCAAGCAGCTACTAAATAAATCCTACGAAATTACACCTCGTTACAATTCACAAAGATTATGTGTTTCGTAGAATTAAGCCTACAAAGGGACATACAGAAGTTTCCACTAACATTAACATAACGACCTGTCGTTAAAGGGGTAAGGCATTAAAATATACAGGGTGCTTCCTTGGCGCAGCTTTGGGTCGTAAGAAAACAACTGGCTGTATAATAGAATATTTAGTAAAATGTTTTATGACGTAGGTTAGACTTTTTATTACCTCATCGCGGGATTTCTCAAAGTTGGCCTTACGCTCGAGAGGTCCCGGGTTCGAGTCCTGGCCATTCACTACCGACGTGAACCCACTTCTAGAAGAAGTTCACTTCTGAAGACACCCAAGTTTAGCTATCCGAAAACACAAATTCGGGCAAGGCATTCCACTCCTTCACACGTTTCTGTGTGAAACAAAATGAAATGTTACGTAAAGCTAATAATAGATATTGCAACGTGTATGTCGTAACTATGGGGTCGTAAACGGAAAGGATAAATTAGGAACGAAACAGATGTTCATTGGCACGTACCTTATATGAGCAGATATCTCTTAAGAATTTATAAGGATACTAGCTGTTGCCCGCGACTTCGTCCGCGTTAAGTTCGGAATGTTGTTCATCTCCTGTTTTATCCCCTTGGGGGTAGAATTAATCAAAATCCTTTCTTAGCGGATGCCTACGTCATAGTAGCTTTATGCATGCAAAGTCTCAGCCCGATCGGTTTAAAATTGACAAAGTTTCATACAAACTTTCATCCCCTATTTTATCCCCTTGGGGGTAGAATTAATCAAAATGCTTTCTTAGGGGATGCCTACGTCATAGTAGCTTTATGCATGCAAAGTCTCAGCCCGATCGGTTTAAAATTGACAAAGTTTCATACAAACGTTCATCCCCTATTTTATCCCCTTGGGGGTAGAATTAATCAAAATCCTTTCTTAACGGATACCTACGTCATAACATCTACGTGCTTGCCAAATTTCAGCCTGATCCGTGCAGTGGTTTGGGCTGTGCGTTGATAGATCACTATGTCAGTCAGTCAGTCAGTCGGCCGACCCAGGGCCATATCTCTCGATCTGGCCCTCTTCCGATGTGGGGACCACACAGTCCCCAACTCGCCCCCGGGTATAAGGAGGCACGCAATGCGCGCGGCCGCCACGGCCTGCTTCTGCTAGGGTGACAGGCGACTCCACCCGTCACCCCCAACATAAAATGTATCATTAATGCCGATTGAACTCAACAATCTAACAGTGTCCACGTTTTGCACAATGACTTCCTGCGACGACATATTGAAAGCAAAGAAAATATGAATGTTCAATTCTATTGCAAGTCGTCTAAGCCGTATGAATGTAGATTGATAGAAAAATTAAGCAATTAAACAAGTGAACATACGACGAGTGAACCGTCTGATATCAAAGGATATACAGGATATACTAGAAATACATATACCTCCCTACCAATCTAAAATTCTAAAAGATCAAAGTTTTCGGAAGTTCGTTGTATTAACAAGGCTTTCGCTGTCGTGTAGAGCGTTATACATTATTCATTGGATGTCACAAAGGGCCTGATGTATGTCGCTTTCACGCCGACCTCCATGACTGTACTATTGGTCAACCGTCAGCGTTTAGACTGCGGACTTAGACTAGCAGAGCGACAAACGGAGCGACAAGCGGAGCGATTTATTCTCTGTTTCTATAACGTTTGTCTAATTTCTTCATCCTCTGATTCTTTTTCAGACTCAATCGGGTTTCAATATCAGTCTCACTAAGAAACTACTAATCTTCGATATTTTTCGTGAAGCTACTGTCATCTGACTTCCACAACTCATTATACCGAAGTTCTGTAGTAAGACTAAGATTATCGAACTTTTTACCTACCCATAACGAATGCATGAGACTTTGCCTATAGCTTACTATTAGGCGGGGTGAAATTAAATTAACGTGTATATACAAAAAAATGAAGATGTTGAATGGCGAGGGACCGACGGCTTAACGTACCCTCTGAGACTCGGAAGGATTTTAATGTGTTCAGATTGGCCACCCATCCTAAAACTGAACCTTGTAATGTGTTAATCTTTTTGATTATCATTCAGCCACGTGAGCCTCAATTTCCCCTAATCTTATAGATTTTTACGATATAGTGGGGCAAACTCTTATTAAAACCGCTGGTTTTCATGCCCCACGGGTCAAATTTTCGGCTTACGACTCACCCGGTAGTTGCCACACCACTTCAGACAAGGGGTTGACAGTTAGGCACGTGAGCGGTCACCTCTTCGACCACGAAATTACGTTAAAAATGTATTGTAGCCGAAACTGTCACTTTGACATTCATGAAGTTAAGGATGATGGGCACTTTTGTATGAACCCTGGCCGGTATAACCAATAGAGTTGGGATGTTTCTGATTTTATTGTCTATAATGTAGCGTTACTGAAACGAAAAACTTTTTGCTATAAATCAACCGGAATTGTTCAATAATGGAAATAAAAATTATATTTTTCGTGCATTATTTTTTGGTAAAAATCAACCCTTAAATGGACAAGTATGGGCTATGCTGTATTTTGATCAGATTATCGCTTGGGTAATTAACCCTACAAACAAAGTAAAATACTTTCGAAATATATAATAATGTTTTTATTATGGTTTATAACTTACGCTTATTACGCAAGCAACGAGCGAAGGACAACTAGCAAGCGATTATTTAAAAATCGGTCAGTAGACCCGTTGCGATGCGGAGAGGGAAGGGCCAAGTGTGGCGGATGCTACACTCTCAGTTCTCAGGTAGTTATTTTACTGTTTATCAATGCGCGTACGTACGAACAATAACATTTATGACTTCAAAAAAGGTTTTTTTGAGCATAAGGTTCGTATTATCGTGGTTTAAATGCTATGATGTTAGGGGTGATAATTTTTTTCGCCCATACTTTACAGTGTTCTGTCCATAATTAAAATTGAAGCTCATGATATAAGGTTTCAATTAATGGGCAAGTAGTTTTTATTGGGTATGCCGGCCAACTTGTCGCATCATTCTTTAAATTTGAAAAAGTGAACAGCCAGAACAGGTGTTGAACCCGTCGCAATTTCTTTCTAAGGGGAGTACTGACCAATTTACTCCAGTTGGTTAGTGCACCTGGCGCAATTCTCGTCTATAAACGCCTTTTGGGTGATGAAGTGCAGGTGGAGTCGCTTGTCATCCTGGAAGAAGCAAGCCCTCGGCAAGGTGTTTGTCCTCCTTTCGAGGGGCGATATAGGGATACCGGTGGTTACAACACCCAAGGGGTCATCTTGAAACTGGAGATGGCCCCCAGGTCAGCCTAGATGCGAGGGATATGTCGTAGGCTATCCTGCACCTAGACATCTGAGGATCCTAGACGGCGGCGTGTGGTTTTTATCTTTTCGAGTCCGACATAACCACCCAGATAGCGGGGGAGTATTCATACTTGCATAAAAAACTAATAGTATGATTTCCTCTGCCGAGGTGTAATCTCATTGCCGAGCATCGGAAGACACAAGACGACATGCGGTTTTAGTTGGTTCGAATCCGATATAACGAGTTATTCCGGTTGGATCCCCTGATCTGATCCCCTGCCAATTGTTATTATGTTTAACTGGGGGGTATCCAAAGGGACATTCACACCAAAAATGTTAGTTCGTAAAATTAAAATATTTAAGTTAACCTGGTCGGTCCCAAAGTTATTGTTGAATGTTTTGTTACAGACGTCGAGTCCGTTCATTCTATATCCTTTTATTGTAGTAATAAAGTTTATTCATATTAAACACAAAACCGTCTCACACTTGACCGGTTTATTGATGAACGTATGATAAAATTGGCAGAGAATAAATACTGACAATGTTTCTGCACGGATTTTGTTTGGACAAATAATTGGCGTTTTCTGTTTATCCTGCCTACGAGGGTTGCGCGATGATAAAGGTATTGTGTATATTGTATAGCTAACGTAATCTTTGGTACACAGAAAAATTATGAGTTCGCAAATATAGGCTTATTTGCCTTATGGGTTAGGAGAGGAGATTTGTTTCAATTTTGCTGCTGTTTCTGATGATAAAACATTCTTATATTTATATAATAACCATATCAATATTGCCGTTTTTATTATATAGGACACGTCAATTTGACTTCGCCTCGCCTGATGGTAAGCTGAAGGCAAAGTCTCTGAAAAGATGGTCACCATTACAGACACGTATCATGTTACAATGGTGGCACTCAGCTTGACGGCCTCATCAGATGCTTTTTCACGCCCCGCTTAAAGGACCCGGGACTGTAGGAGGAGGGAAACACGTGAACTGGTAAGGAATTCCAAGACTTAATGGTGCGGCAGAAGAAGGAGTCACCGAACCGCTTGGTTTTTGATGGAATATTCTGCACCGTATGCGGTTTGGATTGTGGAGGTCAGATGGCAGTCGCTCTACGCAAAATATTGACGTCCAGCCAAATCCACCGTTAGACTGGTAAAGCGGACCCCAGACTCCGAGGTTAAAGCTTTGGATGCGACCGGGATTAAAGCTAGAATGAAGAAGATATAATACCTAACATATCATTTTATAGATGAACTTTCATTACATCATATTATACTTACATACACATTTTAAAAGTTTTTGACTATTGACTTGACGTCATGGAGGGTGACATGCATGCCAAATGGTCTCACTACCAAATACATAACTTTATAAGTTTTATTACAAAAACGGAATAATGTCTGGTTTAAACCCGAACTACAGAGTTCAGGCTTAATCTCAAGACCATGTCACGCAGGTTTATCTTTAGACCAGAGATAGTCCTTGGTTTAGTACTAAAACGCTTTTTGTAATAACATTTACAACACACCTGCTCATAAAAGTGCTATTATTTCACCGCAAATAGGCACGGAATGACACCTATTATCAAACTGTGACTTTTTCATTGCTATTATTCACAAGTGAGTTATAGATTCTTTTTTAAATTTTATAGGTTTAGTTTCTATGTTCTTAAAAAAGTTTCGAAACAAAAAAGAACGTGTTTAATAGTACGAATTTTCAGAGACTTTGCCTTCAGCTTACCATCAGGCGAGGCGAAGTCAAATTGACGTGTCCTATATAAAAAAAAAAAAAAGAATAAATTAATATGCCTATTGTATGTCCATTTGATGCATTTTCGTATTTAAATAAATAATTTCAACTTGTAATACTTGTTTAATAAACAAAATTTTCACCCAAATTTAACTTTTCTTTTTCTCTAAGTACAGAAAAAAAAACAGTAAAAAAAGTTAAATTCAAACCTCATTTTTTTTAAATAATATATGGCCGACCGCCATTGTTAGATGCGCGCACATAGGAAAACTAATTAATTTGTAGTATTGTTTATTTAGTATTTCTAGTATTATTTTATTAGCAAGTGTCTTGTAAAACGTCGTATGGCACGCGTGAGTATGATGATTACCGTCCTCGGCTCTCTTAATGGCGCCTCGGCGGTAATCACCAACTTTGCTCACTTGTACCATAATGTACTATTTCTTTAGACCATAGTTTAAAGACGATTTAGAGTTAGTCCGTGTTTTGTAATAAGACTGATACAGTCATAATACAAAACACGGACTATGTATTGTGATTCCACCTTATCACCCCACGATTCTAAATTTCACCCCTTTTTTTCTCAGTTCGAGCTCATATAGCGCCATTCTATAATAACAGCTGCCACTTATATTTACAAACTCATCCTACTTGACGATACTCTTCACACAGTGAATTATGTGGCCATAAAACTCGCGTGTAATAACGTTTAACGGCGGAGCAGGGCCCCGGGGCCCCGGGTAATATTGTGTGAAGATTCAGTATCACATTGTCTTGAATATTAAGTGTTTTATACTTGATAGGTTGTTTTTTTAGAAGATTATGTTGTGAGGGGATTTAATCAAAGCCATTTTATGTTCACGCTTGTAAATCTTCGAAGAGGTATGCAGAGGTTTACTATATAAGACTCAAGGTCATGTCTGTAAATCCCCGAAGGGGTAGGCAGATGTGTACTAACACCCACATTTCGCTAAGGGGCTGTCCATTAATCACGTGATGTTTTTTTAGTAATTTTCTAACCCCCCCTCCCCCATGGTGATACGTGGTGAGGTTTTAGTGAACCCCCCTCCCATAGCCAAAATCACGTGTATTTTTATAGGAATCGTGAAAAAAATCACCAGTTATGAGAAAAAATAAATACACGTGATGTCCTTATATACCCCTCCCTCCCCCCTGGTGATATTTCGTGATGTTTTCCGAACCCCCCCCCCCCCCCCCTGTTGAGCCTCAGGTGATTAATGGACAAAGTCAAAGTCAAAGTCAAAAATCATTTATTCTGTATAGACCATTAACACGGCACTTACAAAACGTCAAAAATATATAATTATGTACTAAAGACTAGCTTAGCAAATGGACCACCGGTTCGAAACGCGGCCCTGGCCTGAGAAGACTCCGGCAAGAAACTCAGCGGGCTTTTTTTTTTTTGGTCTATTTACAAATAATGCTTAGTCTACTTAGTCTAAATACAATAATTTGTTTGAGAAGCATGCATGAGTGAACAGCTCATTTCCAAGCTAGTTTATCATCTAAATATTCTTGTATTTTATAATAGCCCTTTTGGCACAATTTCCTCTTAACTACATTTTTAAATTTATTTATAGGTAAATCCCTAATTTCCTTAGGGAGCTTGTTAAAAAAGCGTATACAGTTACCCTGGAAAGAACTGCTAATTTTTTGGAGTCTGGTATCACAGACTACAAGATTGTTTTTATGTCTCGTATTTATGTTATGCCTGTCACATATTTTGGGAAATTTGGAAATATTTTTCTTAACATACATTAGGTTCTCGAAAATGTATTGTGACACTACGGTCAGAATGTCTATTTCTTTAAACTTTTCTCTGAGGGAGACTCTTGGGCCCAAATTATAAATAGCTCGCACAGCCCGCTTTTGTAATATAAATATTGTATTCAAATCCGCGGAACTACCCCAAAGGAGAATTCCGTAGCTCAAAATACTATGAAAATAACTGAAATAAACTATTCTAGCCGTATCCACATCTGTCAGAGTCCTAATCTTTTTTACAGCGTAGGAAGCTGAACTTAATCTATTGGCTATTTTTTCAATATGTGATCCCCACTGCAGTTTGGCATCAATACTCAAACCTAAGAACACTGTTGATTCCACAAGGTTCAACACCTGACCATTGAGTTGTACATTGGTTTCCACCTGTGCAACATTAGGTAGGGTAAATTTAATACATTTAGTTTTATTCCCATTTAGGCAAAGATTGTTTGTACTAAACCAATGGACCACTCTTGTTATTGCACCATTCACTTCGTCATAATTGTTTAGTTGCCTCTTAATTTTAAATATTAACGAAGTATCGTCAGCAAATAAAATAATACTATGTTTGTCCCTTACGTAGTAAGGGAGGTCATTTATATAAATTAAGAATAAAAATGGTCCTAGTATCGAACCCTGTGGAACGCCCATCGAAACCACGGATCCTACTGAGCGTGTACCGTTAACATCGACCCACTGAATTCTATTATTCAAATATGAAGTCAGAAGATCGAGAGCCCTGTTCCTTATTCCATAATGTTCTAATTTCTTGATTAATGTATCATGGTGGACGCAATCGAAAGCCTTGGATAGATCACAGAAGACACCCAATGCATCATGCTTATCTTCCCAGGCTTCGTAAATACAATTTAACAATTCTACACCAGCATCGGTGGTCGAACGTCCTTTAGTAAACCCAAACTGTTTATCATGAAACAATTTGTTTTCACCAAAATGGGTTAACAACTGTCCCAGAATTAGTTTCTCAAATACCTTACTCAAGGTCGGCAACACAGAAACGGGTCGGAAATTAGAAGGATCTGTGGTGCTGCCAGCCTTGAACAAAGGTATGACTTTGCTATGTTTCATTAAATCCGGAAATATACCGTTGCTGACACAGTCATTAAACACAGCTGCTAGATGGGGAGCAATGACATCAATAATACATGACACAGTTTTGACTGATAATCCCCATAGATCCGCGGTCTTTTTAATATCAATAGATTTAAACGCTTTGGTGATGTCCTTGCTATTAACAGCTGAGAATACGAAAGTGTCCTCACATTTTTCTATTGATTCCATAAGCAATGATTCGGCGGAAGTGGAAGACGACTGGAGAGTTTTGGTTACCATAATGGGAATGTTTGTAAAAAAATTTTCAAACTCTGTCGCAACTTCCATGTCCTCCGTGACATGGCGATCTTCTATTTTTAAATGGAAATCTCTTGCAACTGATGAAGATTTCCCACATTCAGAATTTATTATATTCCAAGTAGTCTTAATTTTGTTGACAGAATTCGCTATTTTCTTTTTAATGTAGTTTGACTTCGCAAAGGAACAGGCTCGCTTGAATACTTTAGAGTAGTTTTTAACATAATTCTGAAAAGCAGGGTTGAAATTGTATGATTTTTCAGAATACAGATCAAACAATCTCCTTCTACTTCTATAGATTCCCGTCGTTGCCCAGTCACTGAAAATAGGACGCTCGCCAATCGATATTGTTTTTGAGGTAAAAATTCTCCCAAACTCACTATTGATTAGGTTAATTAGATCTGCATAAGAATTTTCTACACTAGTGTACGAGGGCAAGTCAGGTAGTTTATTGACTATACTTTCTTTAAAAGCGTCTAAACGATGCTGGTTAATCGGTACAAATTTTATTTCCTTTTTACTTTTAACTTTACAATTAATTCTCTCACAGGTTATTAATTGTCCACGGTGATCCGAGCCTACAGCATCAACAATACATTTATCAATTGGTTTAATGTCCGTGAAAATATTATCAATACATGTGGCACTAGTTGCAGTTACTCTAGTGGGTTCCAAGAACATATTAATAAGATTAAAAGACTTGAACAGATTTAACATTTTTTTTCTTTCTACTGGCACTAGGGTGTTTTCTAAAATATTTACATTAAAGTCTCCACAAACTATTATTGACTTTTTGGAGTAACGGCATTTAAAAAGCGCTTCTTCCATCCTTTCTTCAAATCTTGCATAGGGCGCGTCCGGGGGGCTGTATACGCTTAATACAATGAACTGCTCAAACTCAATACTCGCTATCTCAATAACTCGCTCAATAGAGAGGCTTACTAAGTCTTTACGTTCTTTAAATTTTATATTCTTATTAATAATTATTAGGCTGCCTCCACGTTTGAAATTTCTTCTACTGAACGAGCTTGCGACCTGGTGCTTTTTGAAGTTGAACATGACCTCATGGTCTTTCAACCAATGCTCCGTTACACAAAAAATATCGATATTTTTAAGGGTCATGTGCAACTCCAATTCCAATTCTTTGCCCTTTATCAAGCCCTCAACATTCTGGTGCACCAGGTTTAATATCTTATTTTTACTATTTAAATTTGTAACGAGACAGAACGTCACATGTCTTTATAAGTAATAAATCGATTTCTAAGAGATGGCGCTGTTATCAATAATAAAATTAATATTTAGAAGTAAAATAACAAAGGTTTGTTGCAATACGATTCATGAAATAATCTGTTTTAGAGGAAAAGCTAATAAATGAAATTGGATTGTTGATAAATGTAATGAAAGATAGGGTTTTTCATATTGCATCATCATATTGACTAGTCTAAGTAATAATACGGGTTTCTGGTAGATGGCGCTATTCTTATCAGATTGTAACGAGACAGAACGTCACATGTCTTTATAAGTAATAAATCGATTTCTAAGAGATGGCGCTGTTATCAATAATAAAATTAATATTTAGAATTAAAATAACAAAGGTTTGTTGCAATACGATTCATGAAATAATCTGTTTTAGAGGAAAAGCTAATAAATGAAATTGGATTGTTGATAAATGTAATGAAAGATAGGGTTTTTCATATTGCATCATCATATTGACTAGTCTAAGTAATAATACGGGTTTCTGGTAGATGGCGCTGTTCTTATCAGATTATGATGGTTTTAAATCGATATAATTATACTATTTGAAGAGATATTCTAATAATAAGGAATTCTAATTTAATTTAATGTTTTAAATTGGTTGTACAAAAGGGTTTTTATTATTAAATAATATTATTAAAAAAAAAAAAGGAAGGAAAGAAATACTTGGTATATTTTGTTAGGTTGGGGATATTGATAGATGTTTAGATAGTTTCCGGTTTGGAAGTTATTTATAATGGTAAATAAATAGAATGAATTACAAAAAAAGGTGAATTGAAGTAAAGAGAAGGAAAGTTAATTCAGTTAGGCATTTTAAATTGTATAAAGTGAATATTTCTCACAGGGAGTTAATATTAATAATTAAAAAAAAATATATTTATTAAGTTGCGAGCATTGGGAAGCAGTACTGGATTGGTCTAGAAATATTGCGGGGTTTGTAGGAATTAAAAAGAGGATTTAGAAGACGCTGATTGGTGCAAAGGAGACTCCCGCCGAATTAGACCGCGAAAATAGTGAGAAAGTTGGGATTTGGCGCGATCCTCGTTCACTTTCTTCGGGGATAGCTAACGGGGAACAACTGAGGGCGGGTTACCAAGCGGGATTTTGGAAAATTTGTGGTAAACTAGTGAAACTTTGCTTTGTGAATTGATTGAAATGATTTTCTTATATTGAAATTCGTGTTAATTCATTATAATTGATAAAATCGCGTTGCATTTGTGTAAAATCATGATTCTTTAGTGAAATTTTAGCTCGAACATTGGTTGAAATGTCGCGTTAACAGCATCTTGTTGGAATGGTAGCAAGACTCCTTTCCTGGCTTCGCTGATTATCTAGATATGAAGCGTAGTTCGTTCGAGTGAGTCTGCTCAACGGCCATTCCTATCGCGAGATGTTGTTTTAGGAGTTCGAATGGGGATAGTAGGTATAAAAGGTTAGGCTAGGGCTAGGGGCTGAGACCATAGGAATAGCTAGGGAATCCCAATAGGTAAGTCTGTCGATGTGACAGCCACGAGTGGAGACCTGACGGTGTTAACTAAGCTTGTGACCACTTTTAGCTAGTTTGCTGATAATCCAAAATGGCGGGACAGCTTTCGACTTTACCTGAGTTTCAGGGTCGAAAAAGCCATCTGAGTGTTGATACCCAATAGTTTGACCTAGTCACATTTATTGGGGTCAACAGCTCAGTCTTATATAATTATATATTTATTTATGTACACAATACATATGTAGGGTCGTCATGAGGCAACATCCCAGACTACGGTCGTTGTTCTTGTGACAAAACACGGGTCTTAGGTACGTCAAAATCAGGCTTGACTCACCTGTAATCTTTATTAAAATAGTTAGGGACATAACACACCACACAATTAGTCTAAATGGGTATAATTTGTTCAAACACAGGGAATAGACTTATAGGTAGGGGTAGGTACACTTGATAAACCGGGATTAGGAATAAACTAACTTTTAAGCGTAATTACGTCTGTTATGGAATCTAATAACCGTCATGGTTTGTTGTAGGAAGGGGCTATAATTATTATGTAAAGTTCAGTGTTAGACCAATATGATACGGTGATATAAGAAGTTACGAGTGTGTGTGGCTTTGTATTTGAATCTGACTTTAACTCAATGATACAGTCATGAATTCCCTCAAGGTCAGTTCGAATTATTGATAAAGTAATATTTCAGAATCTTAACTGTTATACTCTTTAATTCAATACAGAAACTATTCAAACAACCTAGCTAATAGGTGATACAAGTATTATTAATTTCAAACTCCTTGACAAAAGATGAATTGTCTGTTTAAAGGCATTATAGAAAAGTATTATTATTGTTATTCTAAATCAAGAGACTACCATAATTTGTAGTGTAATTTAAAGTGTCAAATTGGTCATTTGAATAAAAACAAGACTAAAAGTCAAATAAAGTATCTTATAGTATTACAATATTAGTATTCAATCATATACTAGACTATTTGTTTAGCCAACCGGGTATAGTAATATTATGAACAAAAGATAAACATAGTACCTACCTATTAACGGAAAGTGTAACGATATGGGGTTGGTGATTGATAACCGATTGTAGATTGAGTCATTCATGTTCTTGTGTTGTTTTGCAGTTAGTTATATTTTATATGCAAATAACCAGAGAAAACCGTTAAGGTTTAGTTTATCATGACGGGACTTATGTCTATTCTACTGTGACTAAAATAGTTCTCAATTGCAACAATTGACTTAGTATTTGCTCATTTAATCGAGTATGGTCTGGAGAATGAGAATCTTATCACAATAGATGATATTTTCCAACTATGGAATAGATTCAAAACTCCTAGACTTGGGCAATAGACCCGTACACATATATAGTCTAATAATGACTTGTGGCAATCTTGGTGATGTGAGTAACTAATAAGTTTACAACTCAACTTTACCTACCTAAAACTTTAGATTGGTTTTGGTGAAATGGACATTAGTTCTAAGATGAAATCTATTGTAAATTTCTTAAGTATCTACTGCAAATATGCACTCTAACGTGAAGGGAATATAAAGGTTACTTATTATTCTCTCAGTTATTGTATACCTACTTTAATTAGGTTCTACATTAAAAGAATGTTATATACATCTCTATGATATTTTTACACCTCTAGAAGGGGGATTAAGCCTTTAATTAGGTAAAGGGAATGATATATTGTAATTCCACGCCATTCGAATTGGTGTTTGTCTGTTATGGGAGCCAGATGTCTTGGCCAGGCGGAGTGAGTAAAACTACTTATTCCATACCTATAAGAGACATAGGAACAGTTATTCCTCAGTTGGTGTGAACTGTACTGTCTTGGGCGTGTGTTCATGGGGCCCTAGACCGAAAAACAAATATATCATGTTGAGTACAATCATTGGTAATATATCAATAACTCATATAAGGTATTTGATCCAAAGAGATTAATAATTATGAATAAATCACATAAGTGCAGGATTCAATTAGTCTATATATTGAACTGAATAAGCATATAACATGTTGAAATCATTAGTTGTATAATAACTGAACTATAATTAATTTCAGTAAGAGATTAGGTAGGTATTACTATAGAAGAAGTTTAATAAGTTAGATAATATCAGAATTATTTAGATGGGTAGTCTTTATAACTATCATAATTAGTTTCAGTAGTAAATTAAGTAGGTATCCAATTTAACAAATATAAATAGGTCAGGTAATATATTTATAGAAAGTGAGGGTTCCTTATCTTAATTAGAGAGTTAGCTATTCATGTTTACAAACTAGTAGAATATTAATTTAAGTAGGCGTTTATTTTAATGAAGAATTAGCACATACTCCCCTTTATAGAGCATAGGGTAACTACGTATCATGATAAGAGTCCTTTCCCACTACGACGTTCATTGGCCAAATTAATATTAAGTCGTAATAGAATTTATATGTATCATGATAGAGTTATTTGATAAGTAAGTAGGTATTGTATTGATAGATTTGACATCAAATGTTAGTTAGGAAGTTGAATAGGAATTGTGAGCTTCACATGGGTGTGGGATAAAAGCATGGTAAGAGTGGAAAGAAGAGGGTAAGGTAGAAGAAAACGGTCAGGAGTTAAAGAGGGGTACAGGTAGGTAGGTAGGGAGGTTACAAATTGCATACGGGAGACTCAACTGTCTCAAAGGCCGTATGACCATGTCCGGTACATTGGGACATATTGTAAAAAAAGTTGCTAGATTTTCTATCTGTTGTCAAGAAGTCCTGTCACTTATTTTGGATAAAATTATCCACTATGTCAGTACTGTTAATATTATGTCGCTCAATAAAAGCTATGTTATTAGACAGAAAGTTGCCTAGTACATTTGCAACCTGTCGTTGCAAAGATTTTGATAGTGTAAAACTATCAAATGTCAATATAAAATTGTTCTGTAATACATAATTACAGTCAAATAAACCTATGGTCCTACAATATGTAGTTATGGTATGTAATTTTCTATTTATATTATACCTTATGTTATTCTCCCCAACTGTAAAAGATTTACTGTAAGGTAATGCGCACAATATTACCTGTTTAATTGGTAACTTTGTTAATTGATCATAAAAACTTATGAAGTCATTTATATTTGATTTACCTCTTCTGCCAACAAGTATTACTAACGTTGTCTGTGAACAGTGTGTACTAGATACTGCTCTTTTAATTATATGGGAGTAGGAAGCCCCAGGAAATGAATTTATTATGACTGAATGACCCAATTGATCTCTCAAATGAGAACTTAAACCCTTACCAATTTCATCACAATACACAACCGTTTTACCTGTATTTAAAGGTTTATTTATTGTTGTTGTTACAGGGCTACAACTGATGGACATGTTAGACTTAGTAGAATTGTCACTGTCCACAGGGACAGGACAGGGCAGTGAGGTCAACCCTTCCTGGGATGTTACAGACAGGGTGGAGCACGGCAAGGATGTATCCCAGTCACATCTCTGCCTGTATAGGTTTTCCAGAGAATGAAACCTTGCTTCATTACTATGACATGAGTCCACTAGGCTATTTAATGCCTCAATGTACTCCCCTATTTCTTTTTGTGCAATTTGGTATTTTTGTGTAATGGAATTTAAGGAGTCATTCAAACGCCTGATTTGTAGTTGTTGCTGATACATATCAGACTCATATTGCTCTGTTTGAGCTTTGCCTACCTCTATTATTTGTCTTAGCTGCAAATTAGTTTTACAGGCCCTACGACACTTGTTGATGCCCATTTTGAGGCACCTTATCTGTTTTTGTGACTTTGAAATAAATTTATTTATTTTTATATATTTTTTAAACTTATTTCTGCCACTACCAATTAACCCAACTGAAGAATCCAACAGTGATTCATTAACACAGGCTTTAATAATAGATGTACTTGGAATGTCAGGTGTTCTAATATCTATCAACTCCGCGGTGATGCATGGCTCAAGACAAATCAGGTCAGGCTCCCCAGCCACCAGCTCATTATAGAGGCTGTTGGAGAGGGCGGCCTCATCTGCCAATCTGACTGATTCCATGTGAGTGATGGAATTATGTACATCACTCAATTCACACTCCAGAAAGCTTATGCGTTTCAAAGCTTGTTCGTGGGTGTTGCTGCATTCCTCTAGGCCTGTCAGTGTTGCCTGGAGGTGATCCCGCTGGAGTGTAAGCTCCACAACCTGATTATGTAAGCCGGTCAAGTCTTTTTTAAGTTGGGTGTTTTTCTCCACTACAACTAAAACTTCCCTTTCACTTTCTTCCCGTTCTTCCATCAATTGCTTGTTTAGGTTTTTGTTTATCTCCAGCTCCTTTAAGGCGAGGTTTAACTTCTGCTGTAAATCCCGGGATAGAACACTACGGGTCATCATTATTGTTATTTTTCTTATCAATTAATTGCTTCACAAGGGTGTATTAGGTGGAACTGAAATGAAAAGAAAGGTGATTAGTAACTAGGTATAGTATTGATAAGGTTAAGGGAATAAAAAGTAAGTTTATTGTCGAAAATTTTTTAGGTTGAGAAGGGAGGGTACAAGAACAAAAGAAAAGTTTTCTCTATTCAGCCCCTAACCATCCACCCAACCATAACCATCCAGGAAATGGGGGACGAGCCTATTGCTATCTAGCGGGTAGAGGTATGTGGCGATACCACATGTACCCAGCGCCTTCTAGCGACAGCATGCCGAACTACTACGTCGCTACAGTTCCTGCATCGCGAAAGCGAAGTTCCAGCGCTTGTACAATATATCTACAACAACCCAATCGTTGGGCCGCGGCCCGCCAGGCGTGATCACCTTGCCTGGTCGGAGGATCCTCCCTTTGGTTGGAGGAACATTACCTCCACAGTGGTGACCCCGACGTGATCTGATCACGTAACCTTCGCTGAGCTTATCAGCAGCTTTCTCATCGTCACATCCCGTTCACTTCTTCCGCATGAGCGGTAATTAAGTCTTCGCCATCCAGCACTTTCAGCCATTACAAGGCTACAACCACAGCCTGCAGCACCCGCTGCAGCCTGGCTACCCTTCGGCCACGCCTGCATCTAAAGGCACGGTACACCTACTTACGGTCTATTCAAGAAGAGGAATTCTCTCCCGTCTACGTACCACTCAGCCACTACGCAGCATTCGCCCCACTACACGGAGGACTTACCTCGCTATTCGAGGATTCGCCCCGTCACTGCAGAGGTCTAACCTCAACTCACCGAGGACTCGCCTCGCTTCACTGGCGGCTCGCTGAGGACTCATCTCGACGCTTCGATCTCCACTTCTCTGGCCATCTCACCGCAGCACCGCATCACCGCACTCGCCCCGCATCTTCGGGACCAGCGGTAGTCCCGACTCACTGGGACTAGCGAGGAAGACTGTTCCACCAACGGAATAAGCGGCGTCCAGTTCCGACGAAATGGAACTACTCAAGACTGGCACTGGCACGCTCGTCAAGAGAGCTAAGACAGCTGACTCATCGCAATCAACCTCCGATCTTGGAGGGGAGTGATGTGGCGATACCACATGTACCCAGCGCCATCTAGCGACAGCATGCCGAACTACTACGTCGCTACAGTTCCTGCATCGCGAAAGCGAAGTTCCAGCGCTTGTACAATATAATATATCTACAACATCGCAACGACAATCGTTGGGCCTCGGCCCGCCAGGCGTGATCACCTTGCCTGGTCGGAGGATCCTCCCTTTGTGTTGGAGAAACGTTACCTCCATAGGTATAATGAGATAAATTATAAATAAATGAAAAAAAAAGTCAATATTATTGTCTACATTGTGCATGTCATGTCATGTCATGGGATGTATAATATGTATAAATGTCAAATTATACCGAAGTAGTATCCCTTTTTTGAAACAACACAGTCTCAGATTATTATGCATGAACTTTGAACAGTATAATTTATGATTCTCACCGAGGAAACCTAGTTATTAGCTGTTTAATTAGTCAAAGTCAATTTTCGATACCCCAGCATAATTGTTTGACCTCCCTATACCTCGAGGGCTCTGAAACTTCTCCCCTATCTAAACTAAGGAGCAATTACAAGTTTCTTGACTCAATATTTTATGCAGTGCAGTTCCGACTTATAAAATTTTCTTCTATTATGATTGTACATATCCTACTATCCTATCCTTCCTACTAATATTATAAATGTGAAAGTTTGTGAGAATGGATGTGTGGATGTGTGGATGTTTGTTACTCTTTCACGCATAAACGGCTAGACCGATTTGGTTGAAATTTGGTATGTATATAGGTTATACCCTGGATTAACATATAGGCTATATATCAGCGATGAACGGGATCAGAATTCCACGCGGGCGGAGCCGCGGGCAACAGCTAGTACTTATATACTCACGCCAGTAAAACCCCGAAGTGGTAGGCAGAGGTGTATTAACACCCACATTTCGGTAGCTGTGGTTTTCCGTTTATTCCGAACCTGATCCTAAACCCCTGACACGGTCGCGGGTTAGGTTAGAAACTTGAAAAAAAAAATGTAATATTTGTTCCGAACATAACCCTCTTCCTGACCCGATGTGTCGTTCCTATCATAACCCGAATTGCGTTTTTGGTAAACATTATAAAAAATAATAATAACCACGAAGGCTAATTGCGGGAGCTCCGCTGCGCTTCGGGAGCGTTAGCCTTCTAACCTAATCTATCTAAGTATAATTGCGAGAATGACCAAAAACGCAAAATTCAGGTTATGATAGGAACGACACATCGGCCCCTCTAGACAAGTGGCAATTCGTTGCTCGGCGTATGATGGAATAGAATGGCAAATGTATGGGATTTGACGTATATGACAGGCGTCAACGAATGTCAAAAACGTCAAATCCTATACATTTAGGGGACGGGTCAGGTTAGGAAAAGGGTTACGTTTTACGTTCGTAGCAAATTCTTCAAGTTTCTAACCTAACCCGCGATAGGGTCAAGTTTTAGGGTCAGGGTCGGAATGAGCCTGATTTTTGGTCCCACATAATAGGGGGCAAGCCTATTGTCATCTCTTCCATTATGATCGTATTGTAACTCCCTGCGGTGGTTTTCCCAAGCGACTACAATATGGGGTTCTCCAAGAAGGGCATTAGAAGGTTTCTTTAGGGTCGGCAGCGCGAATGTGACGCCCCTGGTGTTGCATACGCCCATAGGCCACGGTTACCGCTTCCCATCAGGTGGGCCGTGTGCTTGTTTGCCAACTAAGTGATAAAAAAAGATGAAAAGATTTTGCTTTTGGCCATATCTATATGTGAGTTGTTTTTTATATTATAGGTCGTCAAATTGACTTCACCTCACTTAATGATAAGCTGAAGGCAAAGTCTCAGGAAAGTGTGTCACTATTACAGACACGTACCATGTTACAATGGTGGCACTCAGCTTGACGGCCTCATCAGATGCTTTTTCACGCCGCGCTTAAAGGACCCGGGACTGTAGGAAGAAGGAAACACGTGAGCTGGTAAGGAATTCCAAGACTTAATGGTGCGGCAGAAGAAGGAGTCGCTGAACTGCTTGATTATTGATGGCATATTCAAATATTAAAGCAAAAAATACCTAGATACTTTTGATATGAGCAAAGTCTGTCTACACGCTAATGCGACAGGTCGGCGGAGAAATGCGAAATAGATACATCTGCACTGCTCCCAATCTAGAAATAGAACAGATATGATAGAGAGCTGGACTACCTATTCTTGATTTACATACATACAATTACGCCTTTATCTATGCAGTGTTTGTAAGTTCCGGTCTAGAGAGCGCTTTTTAAACGGTTTCAACCAAAATAACATGGTACCAAAAATCATAATTGGCAAAATTTAGGTGATCATAAACTTCTGCCTATCCCTACGTGGATTTACAGGCGTGAATTACGTCAGAAATTGTTACAAAAAGTCAAAATTAGTTACTTAAAACAATTTTCCTTAAAACCCTTCGCCCATCTGACCTATATGACAAGCGACCTGTGTAGAAAACAGATGCTATGATTATCTTGAGATGGGACAGAGGTTGTTAACATAACCACTGGGAATGACAAGCGGATTGTTCCCGGGAACTTTGATGATCGACCCTAATTTAGACCTATGTTAGTACGGCCGATAGGTACTTAAGGTTCATTTAGACGTCGAGAGATCCTTGCGAGATATACGATTATTGAAAGAACAGAAAAAAGTTTCTTCGTCTAAACATTCGCAGAAACAATAGCCGCTCGCTCGTCCACGCCTGGCGAGAATTGCCTTGCATTTGAATCAAAGAATCCAAGAATCAATTTCATTTATTCAATTTAGGCACATAAAGAGCACATATAAACGTCAAAATATTACAATATCATGTCAAGTTAAAAAAAAAAGATATATTATTAAATAAAGTAAATTAATAAATCATTTGAAAATGATTATTTCGCTGAATTTCGCTTTTGAATATTGTTTGTC
This sequence comes from Eilema depressum, assembly GCA_914767945.1. Taxonomy (NCBI): domain Eukaryota; kingdom Metazoa; phylum Arthropoda; class Insecta; order Lepidoptera; family Erebidae; genus Eilema; species Eilema depressum. The sequence goes on along the minus strand of OU612041.1, from coordinate 3,834,042 downwards.
TAAACAGAATTTTCACGCAATAATCGTATTTTGATATAAGCGATATGTCACATGCGAATCTCGTATGATATAATCGTAGGCGAGAATTTAGTGTTTGCCTGTGTGTAAACATTTTCATACGATAATGGTATAGCGATTATTGCTAGTGATAGTAGCGTTTTTTATACAACTTAGGAGGCAGAAAAGCAGACGGTTCACCTGACGGAAACTGGTTACCGTGGCCTATGAATGTATGCAACACCAGGGGGCCGTCACATTCGCGATGCCGACCCCTCAATAACATTCTAATGCCCATCTTCAAGTACGCCATACTACAGTCGCTTGAAAAAACCACGACTAGCGTACGATTTCTCGAACCTACAGGCCAAGAGCAGGAGAGTTTCTCGCACGTTTCGGTCCGAAAAATCGTACGCGACTATCGCTAGCATGTTTACACACAGGCAAACACTACATTCTCGCCTACGTTGATATCATACGAGATTTGTGGCAATTGCCTTTAGTTTGACATACGATTATTACTTAAAGCCTCGTTTACATGAGGAGAGTTTCTCGCCCGCAGGTTTTTTCTGTCATTTCGATAATAGTATCATGCAGGCGAGAAACTCTCCCCGTCTAAATGAGCCTTTACTAAGTTTGATTACTGGGTGTGTAGTTGAAACGTGAATATTAATATTTGGTTTACTGTTTTTGGATCAGTGACCACTTAATGGTATTTCATCTGAACGCTACCGTGCTTCAGAGGGCACGTTAACAATCGGTCTAGCCAAATAGTCGTTAGGTCAAGACGGAGGCCTATCCGTCAGAGGTCAGACTGGGAGGAGAGACTTTGTCTTCAGCTTACCATCAGGTGAGATAACGTTTTTTATACTACTTAGTTCGCAGACAAACACACGGCCCTCCTGATGGTAAGAGGTTACCGTAGCCTATGGGTGAGTGCAACACCAGGCCCCTCACTCGTGCTGCCGACCTTTTAAGAACAGAGAGATTCTGTGCCGTCAGCGCAAAAGATATGTAGGATAAAGCCTTTGGTTTTCCCACTGACAGCACAAAATCTCTCCAGTGAGCTCTGGCTACCCTACTCACCGTCAGAAACACAACACGAGGTGGCGCTTCTTCTGTAGGGCGGAGGTACTTCCCCAGTCGGACTTCTCGATTGGGACGGATATACAGTCGTGTCCTACCTCCTTCGAAAGTGTGCATACCTGCATACCGTGTCTATTAATCTATCATTGCGTAAAACCAAAGCCCTGCAGATATAACTGCAGATACTTAATTCTCGTAACAAAACATTCTCACCTGCCCGTAGCTTAATTCCGTCTAATATAACAAAAGGTGCGTATAACTGAATTTATGTGAGTTTCATTCGTTTTGCGAAGACAAGTAAAGCCGAAGCGAAGAGAAGCTTACCGTTTTATCCTAATTCTTTTATATATTTTTTTGGTACAAGTGATAGGATATCGCGTCACGCGTGATAATTTTAGTTTGCATAAAGGTATGATTCCGTAGCCGATCACATACGACAACTTCCGACGCATGCAGCAGATACGGCGTACCCATTACTTGTTAAACTCCGACACGGCTAAAGCGGACAATTGAGAAGCCGCAATGAATTACGCGCATGTTTTTTTTTATATAGGACACGTCAATTTGACTTCACCTCGCCTGATGATAAGCTGAACGCAAAATCTCTGATAAAAAGGTCACCATTACAGACACGTACCATGTTACAATGGTGGCACTCAGCTTGACGGCCTCATCAGATGCTATTTGACGCCCCGCTTAAAGGACCCGGGAGGAGGAGGGAAACACGTGAAACGGTATGGAATTCCAAGACTTAATGGTGCGGCAGAAGAAGGAGTCACCGAACTGCTTGGTTCTTGATGGAATATTCTGCACCGTACCGCACTGCGGGTGGCATCTAAGTCCTGCACGTGCTACTATATGCTACTATAAGCAAGTGTGCGAAGGTGACAGGCGACTAGCACTCGCTAAGGGTGACTGCTATGATACCTACATCTTAAATGTCTACTCGTTAAGATAATTATGCGTACTTGCTAGGCGACTATTTTCCAATCGTCAAGCGAGAATCGAAATATTATCTTTGTCAACTCTTGTCATTATAAAACTAGCAGAGAGAAAAAAACTCACTGGCTATGTGAACAGGCAGCGATCAACTATTAATACTGTACATTTTTTTCGCTCAGACACAATCTGTATGTCCTGCGTGTTTCTTAAGCATTTTCTTGTCACGCTGGAGGGATAAGTGTCTACATAGTGCGACGGAAATTACCTATACAAACGAGCGCAGCAGATAGTATTTTATTTTTATTTTATTTATTTATTTATTTAGCCATAACAATTATACATGTGAACACAGTTTGTGATTGGGAATGTTGCAGTTAGCTTAGACAAAATTGTGTTTGGTTTTAGCATCTGCTGCTGAACTAGGCTTTTGACCTGTATCTCAGCTAACAGCGCCTCCACCCCACTTTGGATATACATATTTGATAAACAATACAATTACAACTGCATTACGATACACTTAATAATAAATCTATGGACCTAATTAAAAACATTTTTTTGTGTGAGCCTCTCTCTGTGTGTTTATGTTATTGTGTATGTGTGTGTTGGTGTGTGTGTGTGTATGGGAGAGAGAAAGAGAGGGTGTGTAATAGTGTGAAATGAGTGTGTGTGTGTGTTTATGTATATGCATGTATGTATGGGTAAAATGTATAATAGTGTGTTCACTGTAACGCTAAGAGTTATCCGCTCGTGGACAGTATTCCATGATTGTAACAATCACACACTGAACATCATATTCTGTCCTCCGTGCACTGAACACAATTATTCATCTGTGAGATGAGCGCTCGGTTCGCTTTGCCCGCTCGCGAAGAGTCCAGCGTACAGAGCCTTATATATAATCCGCTACCTCTCATAACTCGCACCGCTATTCCAACTCAATACCCTCATGAGGCTTACAAATTGGCACATCTCTTTTCATTGTCTAACTGTAAACGAACGAAGATAAATTTTATGTCTATAAAAGTTTTCATTTTCTATCGTTGTTTGAGATTGTTGGAGAACTGGATTTACATACATATACTCACGCCTGTAGATCCTCGAAGGGGTAGGCAGAGGTGTATTGTCACTCAGCGTATAATTATCACCCACATTTCGCCATTTTGCTATGATTTTCGGTAATAGGGGGCGAGCCTATTGCCGTCAAGTAGGCACTTATTTATGGGCTGTTTTTTTTTTATACCACTTAGGCGGCAGACAAGCACACGGCCCACCTGATGGAAAGTGGTTACCGTGGCCTATGGACGTATGCAACACCAGGGGCGTCACACTCGTGCTGCCGACCCTGAAGAAACCTTGTAATGCCCTTCTTGAAGAACCCCATATTGTAGTCGGAAAACCATCGCGGGGAGTTCATTCCACAGCTTGAGTGTGCGAGGGATGAAGTTCCTTTCATACCGCACAGTGCGCACCATTTCCGGTCGCAATGTGTGAGGATGAATTCCCCGCCTATGGCGAGAAGTGCGATGATAGGATGTAGCTGTGGGCATCATGTCAAACAATTCATCTGAGCTGTTTGTTTACCTTCGGATGGAGAACAGCCTTATCTCGTAGTCGCCTCCTACAACATGACGAAACAGAACTTTAAAGCAAATACTTAGAAATTGTAATTGAATTAGCCTCATGCCAGTCTTTAAAAGTCTGAAATTCTTAGTTCTCCTCGACTGTGCGACTTGAGCCAGTTCGAAACCTACTTTTTAATTCAATCTGGTTAAAAGCAAGTTACGAATTAAAAAATAAAGGCTTTCGTTGCGCAGTGAACCTACTTTTATTTCCGTGTAGACAGCGTTTCTCAAATAGGTATTAGCTCGTAGATAGCCAGCATTTATAATGTGTATCTGACTAACTTTAAAACTTCATTCCCGGGAATTAACACGACTAGGTATAGGTACATACCGTTTTCTTTTTTTATACCAAAAGTGGTAGACGCGTACACGGCTCACCTGATGAAAAGTGCTTACATGGTCTATGGACGTACACTCGTCCTGGCGACCCTGTGGGATTAGAGAGTTTCGTTAGTGCAGAACATCAAGCAGGACAAACTTTTGGTCGTCCCACTGACAGCACAGAAACTCTTCAGTGAGCTCTGGCTACCCTACTCAAACAAAAACAACAAACTTAAACTCATAGGAGGCTTTATTTCGTTCGGAAATCTTCACGGATACCCCCGGCTGCGATGGCTGGCGGGGCGGAGTGGTTATGCCGTTCTAGAGCCATCTAAAACCGCACACCGTCTCGACTTTCATGTGCGGGAGCGAAAGATGGTCGTTAAGGCATTTTCCTCGCACCCTGGTTGACCCTTGTGAACGAATTGTGACTTGTTTAGGGGGCCTAAACAAGTCACAATTCGTTGCTCGGCGTATGATGGAATAGAATGCCAAATGTATGGCGTTTGACGTATAACGAATGTCAAAAACGTCAAATCCTATACATTTGTCATTCTATTCCATCATACGCTGAGCAACGAATATTCACTTGTCTAGGGGGGCTGGTCTGACCCACAACCTAGAAAGAAAGGCCCAAGACCCCGAGGTGAAGGCCTCGGATGCGACCGGGACAATCAAAAGATGATAATGAATATAAGCTTGAAATAGCGAAAAACCATTGTCATATTCATTATGAAGTTTCTTCCTTTTTTTTATATAGAACACGTCAAATTGACTTCGCCTCGGCTGATGGTAAGCTGAAGGCAAAGTCTCTGAAAAGAGGGTCACCATTACAGACATGTACCTACCATGTTACAATGGTGGCACTCAGCTTGACGGCCTCATCAGATGCTTTTTCACGCCCCGCTTAAAGGACCCGGGACTGTAGGAGGAGGGAAACACGTGAACTGGTAAGGAATTCCAAGACTTAATAGTGCGGCAGAAGCGTCCTTGTTTCCTCCTTCCAATATTACTGGCAGCAATTGATTGGATTAATTTCCGGCTACAATAGTCAATTTCTTATTAGATTCACACAATACAATAGTAGGTTATTATTTATATTCATTTTCATTATTAAGTATACACACAAATATTTGATTAACAAATACAAAAGGATATTTCTGTACAAAGGCGAGGCTGGGTTCGCTTTACCAGTCTAACTGTGGATTTAACTGGACTTTGATATTTTCTGTGAAGCAACTGTTCGTATAACCTATATATATATATATAACCTATATATAATATAAATTGAAGCGTCGGTAGCTTAGTGGTTAAGGAGTCGGCCTTACGATCGAGAGGTCCCGGTGTGATAGTACACTAATCACTCAACTGTAATAAATTAGTAAACCTTACTAGGTACATCTGCAAAACATTGGTAATTCGATATTTATTAGCAGTCGCCATAAATATCCTCACTTAGACGCATTTGGCATGCTTTTTGTTATTTTAAACTTTCGAAAGCAATTAAGAGGCGAGTTGTTCCATGGAAGTTCTCAGGAAAGGGACATTGTTTCACGACACTTATAATATGGGCTCTATAGAAATTAGTCCTACACGTGCAAGTCGTAAAGCGCTACGATTAATGGTCTATGGTGCGGACCTATGGAAGTGTTATTGTTGGAAAAGGACTACCTGGGTTAGGGACGGACGAGCGTGGCGTGGGAATGGCGACGGGTCCTTTGAAAAGGAAGGGAAAGGGATGTTTGCGAGGTTGGTCGAGCGCTGAGACTCGAGGCATTGGACTTCGGACCGGGGAAGAGAGCGGTTAGGAGATAACGACTTGACCTGTGAGGCGTGCGGAGGACCTGAGGTTCGTGATGACAGAGGCATGATCCGAGTAAGTTACGGTGCGGCGTTGCCAAGTGAATCACTATTAATTCCCTACAACCGTGGTGAGTTACTTTCATACGAATATTAATAGTTTATAGTCTCATAGTTAATGTTGTATATATATGTATGGTGTGTACTGCTATCCTGAGTTGAGTAACGTGACGTTTATTTTATATTTGTGTACGGATAATGTTATTAACTTGATCTGACGAACCGCAGAATGCGTTGATATATATTACACGGTACCGTTGCCCTCGATGCCTAGAAGAATATCCCACGTAACGAGTCATGGCTAGTCCAGGACCAGAATCATGATTAGCGGAGGCCGAAGTTATCATTTGTGTGTGCCTAGGCCGACGACGCTCTTGCAAGTCTGCAATCCGCTAGCGATACGGCGTTACGCGAGGATGAGTGTTTGACGAATACCGTACGGACAAGAGGGGAGCAGTATATCGTACTGAGACCGTAACCAGCCGTAGTATAAATTCTATTATACCCGCCCTGCCATATCTGGAGGGCTAGGTTCAAGTCCTAGATGAGTACAGCATGCAAGAGCTGACTTAAAGTTCAGATTGACGGAACACTGGCTATGGCACACGGGAGATTGGGGACCTGGAGCTCCTCGGGGGGTCCACGTGTCGGAAGTGCTGTATAGTGTTATCCTCACTTGGAAGTGCGGTTGAATGTTTGTGAGACAAGTAATTGTTATCAACGTATATAATCGTTTGTTGTATTTAATTTTAATCTCCTTTTATTCGCGGTTAATCTATTGAAACGGCCAAAGCCAGTGGGGGAACTAGTGTCCTTGGACGAGTTCCACAACATCAGCGCGGAGGCGGGGCGCTAATGTCTCCCGTCAAAGGGCGGGGGCCGGCATTAGCGACATATTTCCATGTCAAGTTAGTAAAATCGAATTCTACTCAGCTTTGGTTAGGCGGCGTACAGTCACACCGGGTTCGAATCCTGGCCATTACACTACCGACGTGAACCCACTCCTAGCACAAGCAATTTAGCTTAGTTGGAAGGGTTAACGGGAATATTAGTAATTTCGGTTGCTAATATTCTTTAAAAAAAAAAAAAAAAAACATCTCATATCTCTATGACCTCTTAAAGTACATATTATTTGTCATTTTTGATATTATCCTTTCGATTACTCAGTTCTCATACATACATACATACATATAATCACGCTTTTATCCCCGCAGGGTTAGGCAGAGGTGAATTAATACCCACATTTCACCAATCATTGTATTAGTCCCACGTAATAGGGAGTGAGCCTATGCCGCATTCCGGGCACTATTGTTGACACAAGCCACGTATCTGAGGCTGAGTCTGGGCTGTATATATCTGTCTGATGTTATTTTCTTATATAACAACGTTCATAAGATAACAGGCTAAAGTGCGAAAGTCATTTTTCTAGAAAACACAAACAAGGTTTCTTAAAAACATCAAAACAAGTCGATAAATAACATAGGGCATACGATTCTCAACTTTGTATCACTTAGGCTAAATACCAATTTGTTTATACATCCATACATACATACATATATGGTTAAACTCTACGCCGTAGAAGTAGGAGCAAGGGGAATTCCAGCTAAATCCCTGTACAACTTACTTAAAGACCTCGGATTGCCAAGAGCTTCAGTAAACTCTTTACTAAATCGAATATCAAAAGCGGCATTGATAGGATCTTACCAAATTTGGATAGGTATGGGAGGGGGGGGGGGACACTACTGACGTTGGAGGTGAGCGCTGATGCATCACAAGGTGGCCACCCTAAACCTACATCTGGGTCGCAAGTCCCAGTCACCGTCACGGTGTTCCTCTCTGTATCACGCTATGGACTCGGCGACCGCACGGTGAATCCACGGAGTGCTGAGAATCGGATCTCTATACTAATATTATAAATACGAAAGTAACTCTGTCTGTCTATCTGTTACGCTTTCACGTCTGAACTGAACACTGAACCGATTTTGATGAAATTTGGATTTTAGATTAGATCTTGGGAATGACATAGGCTATGTTTGTGCCCATGCCTACGCGGGCGGAGCTGGAGGCAAAAGCTAGTCACTAATAAATTACCAGTCCATACTATTCCGGAAAAATAATAGTGACTTCAGATAGTCCAATTATAACTATACACTGACCTACTTAGGGTTAATAAGGACTCTATCAATTTATTTTGGGATCTAAGCCAATCATTGCTGCTGATTAACTGAGCTGGCACAGGCTTTCAATTGGAGGTTGGGAAGTCAGTTCTCGATATTTCCAACGAGTTGTGGAGGTTAGATGGTCAGATGGCAGTCGCGTCACGGAAACCGCATTGTGATTAGATGCAGTTAGATGGACAGCGTCTGTGACGTGGCGGTTGTGAACGCAGCGCGGGTTCGATCCCCGCTCAGTGCAAATTTTTATATTCATGAATATGAGTATTTTCATTGGTCTGGTTGTGCCTCGGAGAGCACATTAAGTCGTCGATCCCGGGTGCTATACGAACATATATGGCAGGCGTTACGGGTAGTTAGAGCCCTAAAAAGTTCAACAACTGGTCTGATTGTAATGCCTTGATATCGCCCAATATCTTTATTAAGTTGTGGAGGTCAAAAGGCAGTTGCTTCACGAAAAATCGATGTCCAGCCAAATCCGCAGTAAGACTGGTAAAGCGGACTCCAGACTTTGAGGTGAAAAGCTTCAAATGCGACTGGGATTAGCGCTAATAAGAAGAAGATTTAATATCCTTTAAAAAAGAACTAAACTTTTTGGTTACTCTTGTAAACCAAAAAGTTTGAGAAACACTGTCCAAGGTCTTTCAAAGCAAACTTAAATCCAGAGATAAGCGAAACAAACAGACAGATAGAAGCCAAAGTAATTCTGAACTACCCTCCTTTTGAACAACAGGTGTTTGGGGAAATTTTACAAATATTTGCCGACATTTCGCACCCTCTGGGGTAGGGAGTTGCCATTTTCGGAAGATAAACTGCTATAATAGAGGGCAGGCTTGACAGATCAGGGCAGGCTAGGCACATTATAAATTGTATAAAAACTATATTAAAAAATAAAATAAAAAGGACACATAATTGAGTTCTCTGAGTTTCTTGCTGGTATCTTCTCAGTAGAACCAACTACCGAACCAGCGAAAGAATCATTTTCAAATGATTTATTTTACTTTATTTAATAATACTTATATCTTATTTTTTTTAACTTGACATAATAATTGTAATATTTGACGTTCATACTTATGTGCCTTAATTGAATAAATGAAATTGATTCTTTGATTGAGATGGTTAAAAAATTGGGTGAGATACCTTGAGAGATATTAATTGTGATGAGGTGATTTAGGTAATAAACGTTATTATACTAAAATATGATAATAAATCCGTATACAAACTCTATGAGGCCGTCAAGCTGAGTGCCACCATTGTAACATGGTACGTGTCTGTAATGGTGACCCTCTTTTCAGAAACTTTGCCTTCAGCTTAGGCGCTGTCCATTAATCACGTGAGGCTCAACAGGGGGGGGGGAGGGTATATTGAGATATCACGTGTATTTATTTTTTCACATAAAGTGCGATTTTTGTCACGGTGCTTAATTTTCTAGCATTAAATAAGATTTTGGCTAGGGGGGGTGGGTAGTCTAAAACCTCACCACGTATCACCATGGGGAGAGGGGATAAAAAATTGCTAAAAAAAGCATCACGTGATTAATGGACAACCCCTTACCATCAGGCGAGGTCAAATCAAATAGAGTGTTCTATATATTAAAAAAAATATACAGACACAGCAAGTAGCACTACAACGCGGTGTAAAAAATATCTACTACTTTGATACAGTTGATATATCTATATTTCTCATGACATGCACACATGTACAGTTCTTTTTGTTCTTATAAGTAGCTGTACAGTCCACTTCAGAAGTTACTGACTTAAATAATATTCACGCCTGTAATCCTTGAAGGTGTAATCATTAACATTTAATTTTCACCAACTATGTTTTTGGGGGCGAGATTCGAACCCATGACCTCTTAGGTGGCAATAAATTCTCTTCCGCTACTCCACTGATGTTCCTTTTTTCTTCTCTCTGCACGTATAGCCCCCTTCCCCCTGGTCTGGGTGTTTCTATGTATAATATGTATGTATTTACAAAAAAAAAAGTATCTAAGTATGTATATCTATATCCGCATTCTAGATTTCATAACACAAGCTAATTAAGCGTACCATGGGTCTAGATAGCGTTGTGTAGAATGTTGTAGAATATTTATTTATTTATTTATTTTATTTATTTATTATTTCAAACTCAAACCGATTGAAACCACAGCCCGTTTCGGGTCTACAGATGTAAGGTGACTCATAAGGTAGGCGGAGCGGGAGGAACGGAGGAGAATCACAAGCCACGTGGCCCACGACGAGCGGTGGCAACTCGGGCGTCGGAGGTCGCAGAATGACCTCCGTCCCCCATGAGCGCGGGCCTGGGGGTGACGGGTGGAGCCGCCTGGCACCCTAGCAGAAGCCGGCGCCCATTGCGTGCTTCCCCATACGCAGGGGCGAGTTGGGGACTCTGTGGTCCCCACACCGGAAGAGGGCCAGATCGAGAGATATGGCTCTGGGTCGGCCGGAGTGCGAGGGATATGTCTACGACTACCTCACCTCCGGCAACCGACGGCCCACAGATGGCGTGCATTTTAGTCGGTTCAAATCTGGGTTTATATCTGGGAGGGTTATTTCCGTGGGGGATTTTCGCAAAAAAAAAAAGGTGACTCATAAGGTACTTTCCTTGTAACCCGGACTCCACACAGGTTCCTTTCTTTTTCCAAGACAATTGTATAAAAGATAATAACTAAGATCGTCTTAGATGACTTAATTAGTAATTTAAGGACTATTGTGTACGTCACAAAGAAAAGGTAGAACAAAGGTCTCGAGGTTTTGTTGTAATTCAGTTCAACTTTTAGGAAATTCAAATTGAAATTACTTAATTAGGTAATCATAGGCTACGGCGTAGGTGAGTGCTACGGCGTAGCTTTGTACTACGTCGTAGTGAACTTGTAAGTTTTGTAATTAAAATAAGTGATATGTAAATAGGGTTTGTAATAACTGGAAATTAATAATGGCTTTATTATAATGTATAACAAAGGTAATTCTTACTTTTACTACTAAGTTATTAACTAAAATAAAATAAAAAATTCTTGATCATATTTTTCAAATCGACTCACTTTTTGTTTTTATATTTTGTTTTTCTGTTTGTCTGTTTGTCCGTGATAGATGCAGAAACTAGCTTAGCTGGAGGGGTTAGAGGGGATATTAGTATTTTTGTTTCTAATATTTAAAAAAAAAATCCAACATCCACGTAGGTGGAGCCGCGGGCATCAGATAGTAGTTAATAAATATATTATTTATTCATCATTTTATTGGACAATTCAAATAAAATTAAATTTTAACATTACAGTACTAAAAGAACATTAAATTAAAATCATAAACTAACCGAACTATAATATACAAATTATAGCTAGAAATTAAAATGGCAGAAAACTTTCTATGTATGGCAATGCTTATTCTCTGACCTAAAAAATGGTCAGCCTTCTGGTCACAAGAAGCGTCGACCATACGCTTCATAATCTCCCTGAAGAGATTGCGAAGCAATGACCCCAACGTTTCGACTCCAAACGGCACGAAAGAACAAAAATAACAGTTTAATAATACCTAGCCTAGCAAAAGTAATGAAATTGCTGGCACATAATAGATGTAACAATTCCTTCGCACCGCTCAGCTATATCGGATATGCAAATCTGGTAATTTGTCGGCCCCGCCGTATTTTAGTTCCGTGACTCGAATATGGGGTGACAGGAGCTTCTATCTGCAACTATTTGGTAGATTGGAACATTGTTATGTAGATTCCTAGTAGTGATTTTGGTTTCGGTATTATTATTACGTGTATAACACTATAACACTATTAATTGGGAAAATGTTGAATATAATTATCTATCAATTAATTAGCGGTATATTACTATATACCGCTAATTAGGCGGGTATACATTCGTATCTTACCAGATACGACTTACTAGATACGACTGGGAAAGTACCTCTGCCGTACAGAATACCACGGTCATAATAATCTTGTGACCAGCCCAGACTCAGCCTCAGATGCATGACTCGAGTCAACAATAGTGCCCGGAATACGGCAATAAGCTCACCCTCTATTACGTGGAACCAAATACAATTTGTCGTGAAATGTGGGCGTTCATTCACCCCTGCCTAACCCACCGGGGATAAAGGTGTGATTTATGTGTGTATGTATGTATGTATAAGTAGTAGTAAAATTTTGATCACAGAGTACAGTTTTGATCGACCAATTGAATCAGATCAAAATTTATCGCAACATTCAACGTATAAACCTCAAACAACCCGTAAATATTTTATGAGCCCGTAAATAAACTAACAAATCGTTACATTTGTCGTAAAATAAATCCTATCTATAGTCAATGCACGACATAATATAAATATTATGTTTTATGAGCTGTAACAGTAGGTTAGCGAAGTTACCGACATAGCTCGCAGAATAAGTAAGCTGAAGTGGCAGTGGGCTGGCCACATCTGCCGAAGGACCGATGGCCGTTGGAGCAAACGAGTCCTAGAGTGGAGACTGCGCGTAGGAAAACGGAAGGTGGGACATCCCCTAGCCAGGTGGACCGACGACCTGCGAAAGGTGGCTGGGACGGACTGGATGCGGAAGGCGGAGGATCGGCAAACGTGGCGCACATTAAGAGAGGCCTATGTCCAGCAGTGGACTGCAGTAGGCTAATTGATTGATTGAACATGAACAGTAGGTTAGTGAAAACGTAAAAACAAAATAATTATGTAAGTTAGTAAAAAAAAATTACTACACTAATATGATTTTGATTTCAGATATTATGTATACATAATGAGAAAACACTCTAACAGTCACCGGGATATCGTTCTCATATGAACCTCTTGGATCAAATTCAGAATCAATCTCAAATCAGCCCCTCTAGACAAGTGGCAATTCGTTGCTCGACGTATGATGGAATAGAATGCCAAATGTATAGGATTTGACGTTTTTGACATTCGTTGACGCCTGTCATATACGTCAAATTCCATACATTTGTCATTCTATTCCATCATACGCTGAGCAACGAATTGCCACTTGTCTAGGGGGGCTGATACTACTAGGTTTCTATTCTTCACGCGAGCAAGTAATGCTCGTGAAGGCAGCGGCGGAGCCGAAAGGAAGGAGAATCGCAGACCGCGCGGCACGCGCCGAGTGGAGGAGATTCGCAAACCGCGCGGCCCGCTTAACAGAATGACCTCCGTCCCCCATAAGCACGGGCCTGGGGGTGACGAGCGGAGCCGCTTGTCACTGCAGCAGAAGCAGGCCAAAAAAGGTTTCTGTTCTTCAAGATAATAACGCGTCTTGAAGTTGGATTTATGTCCATAATAAAAAGAGCCGGGCAAAAAAAAAGTTAACGATATTCCCTTAAAACTCGTCGTATTAGTATTTTTTATTATTGCGTCAAAGCTGAGGGACCACTGCCCTCGGTTTTATTTGCGGGACAAAAAATTTATGCAGCGTGAATGATGTCCTTTCAACTTGTACCAAAGTAATAGATCTCTTGTACACCGTTTTGTACTTTTTGTAGTACCACTTACTGTGTCTATAGAGTTTGTTTATAGTAAAAGTTATAGTTAAAACATATGTCGTAGCAAACGTATTTATCCAAAAGATTGACTTGAGTTCGTATCGTTCCCTCAGGGAACTATCAGCTCAGTGAATCGTTCATTCACTCACGAGTGGTTTTAGGAAATTAATTGAATGGATTCAGTCGCGTACGATCTTCCTCTTCACTAGTTTTGCTTAGATTTGTAATATTTTATTACGATCCTTTTTAAGACTTATTTACAGTACAGTGCTTCGGTGGATAGCATTTGTGGCGTGGCGGTAGTGAACGCAGGTTCAATCCTTACTCAGTGCAAATATTTATATGCATCAATATGGGTATTAATTTGCATTGGTCTGGTTGTGCCTTGGAGAGCACGTTTAGATCCCGGTTGGCTATGCAGTCGTTGCGGGTAGTTGGAGCCATAAAAAGTCCAACAACTGGTCTAATTGCAATGCTTCGATATCGCCAATGGGTTGTGGAGGTCAGATGGCAGTCGCTTCACGGAAAAAGCGGACCCTAAACTCTGAGGTGAAAGCTTCGGATGCGACTGGGATTAACGCTAGGATGAAGAATAAGAAACCTTATTGCCGGCAACTGGGTATCATCCCAAGATCCCAAGTGGTTATTATAAAAAGCCCTGGTCAAGTGCGAGTCGTACAGGTACACGTAGGGTTCCGTACTAGCCGCCTTTAATGCCGTTTGCTGTATGGGAAACCCCTTAAATATTTGCTTCATTCTGCTTTTAGTATTTGTGAAATTTTCTGTCTAGCTATCATGGTTACTAAAAGCAGAATAATAATAAGCAAATACTAAAAGCAGAATGAAGCAAATATTTATGGGGTTTCCCATACAGCAAACCCCTTAAATACTCGTATTTGCTTCATTCTGCTTTTAGTATTTGTGAAATTTTCTGTCTAGCTATCATGGTTCATGAGATTCAGCCTGGTGACAGATATACAGACAGACAGTCTTAGTAATAGCGTTCTGTTTTTTTTCTTTTTTAAAAACCCCTCCAGCTCAGCTCAGGTAGGAGTGGGTGCACGTCGGTAGTGTAGCCAGGATTCGAACCCGGGACCTTTCGATCGTAAGTCCGACTCTTTAACCACTAAGCTACCGACGCTTCTTTTACCCTCTGGGTACGGATACCCTACGGGTACCCTAAAATAACGTTTAAATGTAGTAATCTTTGGTTTATTTTACTTATTACGCAAAGATTGACTTTGGGTCGAATCGTTCCCTCAGGGGCACATCAGCTCGTTGAGTCGTTCATTCACTCGTGAGCGAGTTTTGAAAATTAATTGAATGGATTCGGTCATGTACGAAATTACTGTTCTTAATGTTTGTTTAGGTACGCACTTATGTTTTATTACTTTTAAGAATAAATTTAATGATGATAATTATTAGACTAGCTTTTTGTTCGTGACTCCGCCCGCGTGTTTGTCGGTTATTGTATCTCTGCTCTAAATTTAATGAAATTTTTAAGCATTTATTATGCTAACTGTTCAAATCGATTAAGAAACATACATACATACAATCACGCCTTTATCCCTGGAGGGTTAGGCAGAGGTGAATTAACACCCACATTTCACCAATCATTGTATTAGGTCCCACTTAATAGGGGGTGTGCCTATTGCCGTTTTCCGGGCACTATTGTTGACTCGAGCCATGTATAGGCTGAGTCTGGACTGTATAATATGTCTGATGTTAAACAGCCCTATCCCTTAGTCGCATTATACGACACCGCATGGGAGGAGATTCGAGATCGGAGATCGATTAAGAAAGAGAAAAGAGAATCGACCTCGGGCGGGACTCGAACCCGCTATCTTTCCCTTACAGGGGGAATGCTCTGAGCACTAAGCCACCGAGACCGCACGACGTCAATCCAAATTCCTTTAAACAACTGTCTTAAGGAGTGACGGTGGAGCCATCTACCGACATTCATGCGAACGAATCATTTTTACGTTTAAGCTTACCATGGGTCTAGATAGCGTTGTGTAGAAAGTTAAAAAAAAAAAAAAAAAAAAAAAAAAATACGTTCGTATGAATGTCGTGGTGCGTGGTTCCCGGCAAAGCAGAATTTGGACCACCCTATCTCTTGTGTCATACAAGGCGACTAAGGGATAGGGCTGTTTAACATCAGACAGATATATACAGCCCAGACTCAGCCTTAAATGCATGGCTCGAATAGAATACAGCAATAGGCTCACCCCCTATTATGTGGGACGGAATACAATGATTGGTGAAATGTGGGTGTTATATCACCTCTACCTATCCTTCCGGGAATAAAGTCGTGATTATAATATCTACATATGTATGGCATGATATTTAACTTTTTACTAGCCTTCCGCCCGCGGCTCCGCCCGCGTGCATCTCGGATAACGCGACCTTTGCTCATATCTTCGGTTCTACTCAACCGATTGCGATCAAACAAACGTAAGATTTTAAGTCTGATCAAGCTCTTTCTAACAAAAAAAACCGCATCAAAATCCGTCCAGTAGTTTTTGCGTCCATCGCGAACAAACAGACAAACAGACAGGAAATTCAAAAAAAATATTTTCGTGTTCAGTATCGTTAACATAACATAACCCAAGTATTTTTTTTAAATATCTCCAATGTACAGACACGACCACTTTACAATTCTTCCTCTTAGCGTTAATTCCCAGTCGCATCCGAAGCTTTCAGCTCGGAGTCTGGGGTCCGCTTTTTGCCAGTCTTAACTACGGATTTGGCTAGACCTCGATATTTTCTGTGAAGCGATTGCCATCTGACCTCCACATCCCAATGGTAACATTAGGCGATATCGAAGCTTTGCAGCTAGACTGTTTTTGGATTTTTGAGGGCTCCAACTACCCGTAACGACTGCCATAGATGTTCTTATGGCAACCGGGACCGACGGCTTAACGTGCTCTCCGAGGCACGACCAGACCAATGCAAATACCCATATTTCATGAACACAAATATTTGCACTGAGCGAGGATCGAACCCACGCCTCCTGCGTAGCGGCCGCGTTCACTACCGCTACGCCACGGAGGCTGTCGACCACTTTACAATTATATAATAGTATAGATAAATAAAATACACTCCCCAAAAACCTGAAGCACGTAAAATATTAGTCATTTGCAATAACTTTCCACTCCGTCTTACTTCACATCGTTACGGTCCATTTCCTTAGACATTTATCTCAAACCGAACAAAATATAGCACAAAAATAAAAATAAAATGAGCTCCGGTTCAAAACTTTATATTCATAAAACCTGTATTTTTGTTCCTCTAGAAGTTTCCTAATTATTTCGAGTTGAAGTTATGTCGTAAACTTTGGCAATTCAGTCGAAATTTTTCGTGAGTGGAGCGATTTTTGAGTGTATTTCTAAGAAAACATATCTGAAGCGGTAGGCTGGGGTGTATTATCACCCACATTTTGCCAACTCTGATTTTTGGTCCCACGTAATAGGGGGCGAGCCTGTTACCATCAAGCGGGCACTTAGTCATGGGCTGTATGTTTACTGTCGGATGGAGAACAGCCCTATCCCTTAGTCACCTTTTACGAGGGAATGCGACACCGCCCACCGGCGTCAAGTGGCATCTAATGGTGGGAGCTGAAAAACGGTGCTGTGATGGATGGTATTCATCACAGTGTGTGCCGAGCCTCCTTGCCACTTGCGTACACAGCGTACATAACCAGTATCGTGAGAATCTTTTTAGAAAAACGTGCACAATTTGCCACGTATGTAACACGTCACCATTGAATGATTGAATCTGTTTGATATCTATGGTTGCGGATATGCATTCATTTGCGTCGATCACTCAGTCACTCACTCACACCGCGCGCCGGAGTGGCTGACGTGGGTGACGTGGGTGACATCACGTGACCATGGATAGCACTGGGTATAGGCCTTTTAGACTACTGGCCCGTGTACAAAAATGATGGGTCATTTGAACCACCAGGTGACCTATATAGAACGATATAAGAACATAAAATAATAAGATTCAGCACTATGCCGTCACTTGTAAGCTGTCCAACTGAGTGCAGGTGAGTACAGGTACAAAGTACAGGTAGAGTGAGTACATTTTGGTCATATATTTTTGTACGGCATTCTTACCATCGATAGATCCATGAAAAATAACAAGCAAACGCGTAGTGCTGTACAAAAAATGGTGAGCCACAAAGTCGGAATTTTTATTTTATTTTCCGACATTACCAGGGTAAATTTGGTCATTTGATTTTGTACGGCATCAGTTTCATAATATTTCAATACTGCTTCTAATCCATTATTCCGCAACGCCGTACAAAAATCATGCGACATGGTGAAGTAATCGTGGGTTACAACCCCCTCTTCTTCACCTGCACTCAGTTGGACAGCTTACAAGTGACGGCATAGTGCTGAATCTTATTATTTTATGCTCTTATATCGTTCTATAAAGGTCACCTGGTGGTTCAAATGACCCATCATTTTTGTACACGGGCCAGTAGTCTATTTTCGGTGGTGGCGTTTTCTATTTTTATTTTGTTTCTGTTTTAATTTTGAATTGTGTCTTGTATAAATTGATGTGCGTTGTGTTGTGCAATTAAATGTGTTTTCTTTCTTTCTTTCACCCACAGGAAGAGATAGGGTGGCCCTATTCTACTCCTCCGGTACCTAACCAACACGGCCATACTGAGAATAATTTGGAGATATAGGCATAGGCAGAAGTGGCGAACGGTTCCTATAACCCGATTCCCGCCAGCTTGCTTTGCAAACTGGACTTGGTAGAGATATTTTAAGCGTCGGTAGCTTAGTGGTTAAGGAGTCGGCCTTACGATCGAGAGGTCCCGGGTTCGAATCCTGGCCATTACACTACCGGCGTGAACCCACTCCTAGCACAAGCAATTTAGCTTAGTTGGAGGGGTTAACGGGAATATTAGTAATTTCGGTTGCTAATATTTTTTCAAAAAAAAAAAAAAACATTCCATACAAAATTTCTATAGTAGTTCTAAAAGAGGAAAGGTATTTTTTCCTCCGGCTTCACAGCTCACATTGCGACCGGAAACAAGTGTACTGTGAGGTATGAAAGGAACTTCATTCCGCGCATACTCAAGCTGTAGAATGAACTCCTTACTGTAGAAACCCACAGTAAGCACGATTCATTCGCTTGAAAATATCCAAGTGACTAAAATGTGGGGTTCTTTAAAAGGGTATTAGAAGTTTTCTTGTGGGACTAATTAGAAGAGCTTATCAGAACATTCACTACGGCAGAGACGTTAAAATATTGCTAAAGACATCTGCACGCGGACTGCACGTCGCTGCAACCTGTCGAGAGCTAGTAACTAAGCAACTTATCTTTTGCGCTGACGGCACAGAATCTCTCTGTTCTTACAGGGTCGGTAGCACAAGTGTGACTCCCCTGGTGTTGCACTCGCCCATAGGCCACGGTAACTTCTTACCATCAGGAGGACCGTGTGCTTGTCTGCGACCTGAGTGGTATAAAAAAGTACTTTGGTTTTGATAGCCGTGTTGTTCCCGGCAGAGTAGAATTTGGGCCACCCCATCTCCTCCCTTGCGGTATCGTACAAGGCGACTAAGGGATAGGGCTGTTTAACATCAGACAGATATATATACAGCCCAGGCTGATCTTCAGATACATGGCTCGAGTCAACAATAGTGCCTGGAATACGGCAATAGGCTCACCCCCTGTTAAGTGGGACCTAATACAATGATTGGTGAAATGTGGGTGTCAATTCACCTCTGCCTAACCCTGCAGGGATAAAGGCGTGATTGTATGTATGTACTTTGCTTTATTTTCAAGCTTAATTTTGAATAAAAGCTTCCAGTAAATTTTAATCCAATAAAAACTTCCAATTACACGGATTTCATCGTAAATCGTATAGGTATGTAGTTGGAAATTTGAACTATCCAGGTCGAAGGTCGATCCAGGTATTTTCTCTGAATGAATGGATCTGCTGGCGTTTCAAGTTCCGTCCTGAATGTAGACTAATCCAATACAAATTTAGATAAAAAGCATTTCTATAGGTTTGTGAACTCGGCCTCCGAGTACCTGCTTTAGTTAGAACAAGGTTTCTTTGTATCTAACAAAACATTGTCCTGTTTGAAATACCTTTAGGGTTGTCAAATACTATTATTGTACTTTGGTAACGTCTCGCGTGGTCTGGAGATTAATGGCGTTGTTGAACTTGCTACAATTGAATAATTGTAACTTGTGTTTTTTGGCGAAACCGCTTAGGTTCAAAAATAAAAAAAATACAAGTGCTTTATTCAAGACAAGCTGTTGCTTGCGGCTTCGCCCGCATGGATGTCGATTGTCGCGATCAAGCATAGCCTATGTCCTTGCCCAAGGTCTAATCTACCCCTGTACCAATTTTCATCAAAATCGATTCAGTGGTTTAGGCGTGAAAGCGTAACAGACAGACAGACAGAGTTACTGGGACATTTAAAATATTAGTATGGATATGGATGTCTGGGTTGCCTACCATGTGATTTCAATCTTTTGAGCAAAGTCAAAAGTCAAAGTCAAAGTCAAAGTCTTTATTTCTCAAAATAGTGCAACATTGTTACAGCTTTTTGACGTCAAAAACTCCTTAAAACTAAGTTTACCACCGCTTCCTAAGCGCTAATGGAGAAGAAACGGCGCAACAAACTCCACTGCGGCATTTTAAGGACGTCAGTTTACAAAAAAAATAAAAGGGTTTCTTAAGACTAAATATGAACGTATGTACATTTGTCTCGCGTCAAGTCAGAGCAGCAGTCGGACTTTTTCTCACCTTTATTTTATTTTATAAATTTTAGTTATTATATGACATTATTTCTAAGTTTGTGATCTTTTTCTAAATTTCTTGATTTTGATACCCTAAATAAGTTTCAGATTGCTCAAAAGCAGCTAAATTGTCGGTCTAAATATAAATAATACCAAATAAATCACTATAGAATCAGTTAAAAAGTGGTGATATTCTCGTAAACTTCAGTGTTTTTAAAACTTTGTTTTGTAGAGATGTTGCGTCTCTACCATGGTGAATGTTCTGATGAGCTCTTCCAATAATTAGGCCCACCCTCTTCTTTCCTATATAGGACAACACGTGCAGGACTAAGATGTCACCCGCATACGGTGCAGAATATTCCATCAAGAACCAAGCGGTGCTAAAACTCTTTCTT
The DNA here is from genome assembly GCA_914767945.1 of Eilema depressum. Taxonomy (NCBI): domain Eukaryota; kingdom Metazoa; phylum Arthropoda; class Insecta; order Lepidoptera; family Erebidae; genus Eilema; species Eilema depressum. The sequence continues at coordinate 3,813,395 of OU612041.1, read as the reverse complement.
TTACCGCACCATTAAGACCTGAAATTCCTCACTAGCTCACGTGTTTCTCTCTTCCTATAGTCCCGAGTTCTTTAAACAGGTCGTGAAAAAGCATCTGATCAGGCCGTCAAGCTGAGTGCCACCATTGTAACATGGTACGTGTCTATAATGATGACACTCTTTTCCGAGACGTCGTCTGCACCTTACCATCAAGGTCAAGGTCAAGGTCAAGGTCAAGGTCAAGGTCAAGGTAAAGTTAAATTGACGTGTCCTATATAAAAACAATGTCTTATTTATTATATTATACAGGTTCTTTGTATTATGAATAAATACGAAATTTTCTTATTGTTTGCAGCCCTAGCCGCACATGAGGAAACCTTTTGACGAGAAACTTGTTTGTACAGGGGTATGACGTTTACCCTTTGTATCGTGAGAAGCCTGTAGCAAGCTTATACCGGTAATTTTGAATAATGACTTGTGTTCACTTTGACCGACTTTGCAATGTTTTAGGAGACTATTCTATCAAATGTTATAGAACACGTGACCAGGTACGCTCACTGTTCGGTAAACGATCAGTTGGTTAAGCTACCTAGGCGCGGTTGCTATTTGGATGGGTGACCGCTTAATGGTATTTCATCTGAGCGCTTCCATGCTTCGGAGGACATACCTTTGTCCCCGGAGGATAAGGCATATGTGAATTAACGCCCACATTTTACCAATCACCGTATTAGGTGCCACGTAATAGGGGGTGAGCCTATTACCGTATTCCGGGCACTATTGTTGACTCAAGCCATGCATGCATCTGAAGCTGAGTCTGGACTGGGCTGTGTATATCTGTCTGATGTTAAACAGCCCTATCCCTTAGTCGCCTTGTACGACACCGCATGGGAAGACATGGGGTGGCTCAAATTCTACTCTGACGCTAACCACTGGAATATTGATATATACGGATTATGTCTATTTATTTTACACTAGCTGTTGCCCGCGGCTCCGCCCGCGTGGAATTCGGATTCCGGTCCAACTTTAATGTATGGAAATCTGCCCGATTTATTGACATTTATGCTCACTGCTCCGCTCCCTTTAGTAGTAGCGTAATGTTATATAGCCTATGTTACTCCCAGATAGTGTAGCTTTCTATAGGTGAAAGAATTATTGAAATCGGTACAGTAGTTCCGGAGCCTATTCATTACAAACATACAAAAATAGGTACAAATCTTTCCTAATTATTAGTGTAGATTGATCTAGGCATGCTATAGGTGTTCGATATGACGGGTTGTTATACCATACGACTTTGCCTTTAGCTTACCATCAGGCTAGGTGAAGTCAAATGACGTGTCTTATATAAAAAAAGACTCGAGAGCAGAAGTAGTCTTATCAATTAGTACCCTCTACGATACCCTCGAGAAAAGAAGGTCACGACACTTGTAATCTGTTTAGTGAAACGACGTGAAATTAAAAGTAACGTTACTACAGAGGCTATTAATTAAGACTCTGTTTCAGAAATTTGAATTTTTAAAACATTTTGTGTCTCTTCTGATGTACAAAAACCTCTCTTATCAAAGTAAATAACATAATTTGTTTGTCTAATATAGAGAGCCATCGCAATCCAGCGTGGAAACGCGGCGAGTGTGATGGGCACCTTTCCACGGGGAACGGTCACGGACGGGCTGTTTAACTAGACTTAATATGTATTACATATGTATATTTGTATTTTGTAAGCTGTGACATATCGAATAAATAATAATATTAAGCGTGCAAAATTGTGTAATATTATAGTACCTAACATTAATATGGTTGCAGAATATAGAGAATATTAATAACTATACGCTAGAGATTTCATAATAATATACATGTTTTTTTTTTTCATATTTACAAAATGCTGTGTAGACCCAAAGTAAGAATATTTTGAATATGACTTGTGGATAAACATACTTAAATGTTTTTTTTTATAAATAAAACATTTTATAGTAATGATGATTATTATAAAACAAAGTCGCTTTCGCTGTCTGTCCGTCCCTATGTATGCTTAAATCTTCAAAATTACGCAACGGATTTTGAAGCGGTTTTTTTAATAGATAGAGTGATTCAAGAGGAAGATTTATATGTATAATACATGCATAATATTGTAGAGAAACACTGATAAATTTAGAGATAATACCACGCGGGCGAAAAATATGGCGGTACGAAGTTCGCCGGGTCAGCTAGGATATATGTATAATACACTAGCTTTCCACCCGCGGCCCTTGCGTGAATCTTTTATCTCCGGTTCTACTCAACCCATTGCAATCAAACAATGGTAAGATTTAAGTCTAAGACCTTTCTAACAAAAAATCGATTCAAAATTCGTTTAGTAGTTCTTGCCTCCATCGCGAACAAACATTTTCAATGTACATATTATTTAATTGTATAGATATTATACATAGAAACACCCAGACTAATGCAAATATGTATACACATTCATGCATACAAATATTTGCACTGTGCGGGGATCGAACCTGCGCAGAAGTTGTCAAAGAAGAAAAAGATTCTCCCCGTGACAATAACTACTGAAAAAAAACTAAAACGTCGGATAAACTCCGTGAAAAATAGTTTTGTATCAAATTTTGAAATGCCAGTAAATTACTAGGTACTACATCCGAAATAATAAATAGCCCAATTAATAAATCCAAAAATAAATGTCCCGTAACCATTTTATCACTACCTGACCATATCTAAGTGACACAATTTATTTTGAGAACGATGGCCACTTGTCATGTCCAAACTAATAATTTGCCTCGTAACTCCACGTTATGGAGGAGTGCTTGAATGTGGTAGTGTACTGGCGCTAGTAACTCGGTCGTTACAAAACTAGTACTTGTACTTAAAAGAAAAAATGAAAAGCTTAACAGTTGTAATAGTACATTAAAATAATTTGAATGACTAAAGTAGAATCCATCATTTGTTATATTACACGTGATTGTTATTGACTGCTTATGTTATTGTTAATCATAATTTTTTTTTTTTTAAATGCAATTTACAGTCAGGACGGCCCACAGCACAGATGCCGTGCGTTTAAGTCGGTTCGAATCCGACATAACCTCCTCACCCGCTCCTGCGGGGGAGGTATCCGTGGGGATTTTACGCAAGATATAAAAAGACAGGATGGACAAGTTCTGAATGAAATTGTAACGTTTATTACCTTAAATTTTATTTGCATGCCGCTTTGGAGGTTGAGTACAGTTATAAAATTCATAATTATAACATCCTGTATACCCGTATTTTGCAATATAAATGATTTGTTTGAGTTAATTTATATAATAAATTAGAAAATATCTATGGCAGCAAGAAGATGTCACTGGCAAAAAAGGCACCAAGTAAAACAGTTTTTGATTTTGAGGAACATTAGGAGTGTGTTCATCATAATTATTATTAGTATATTATACTATTTATATGCTTAAATGTGGTGTCTTACTGGACTTTTTGATATCTTTGAGTGATATGTTACATCAGTTATTTAGCGTTTGTAATTGCAAAATATTTTTGATGCCACTACATTATCACTAAACACTCATCATACTTAAATAAATTGTTCAGAAGACAACCATAAAAAACCGCAAGCGTAATCACTCTAATGCTTAACTTAATTAAAATGAAGCTCCAAACTCATCCATGCAAAAACATTTCTGCAAAAACATCTCTGAATCGAATTATTTCAGGAGTTGCTTCATGCTTTTTTGTCTGTATCAGTTCATGGCGCGTTTGAACGGGAAAGTTGACTTGCTAAATACGTTAAGAAATAAACAGCAATCGAAAAATGAACCCTCATCATCATCTTCATGGAGACGTATTTTCCTGATTGCATCCAAAGTCAAGATGACCTCAGAGCTCTAGGCAGACCTAGAGCTCTGAGGTGCGCAGGGGAGGAGGAACAGCCGCAAGGCAGACCTTGCGGCTCTTCCTCCTTCCCTTCGCACGTAGTGAGAAGTACGCTTCTTGGTCGTCCATGGTAATGAGAACATTTGCACATAATGTCCCTCTTCACGACGTCAAGCCAGGACTTCTTTGGCCTACCCCTTCTACCTGGACCCAGCGCAGGCGCAATTACTAGGCATTTGCTACCCACGTTGCCTTGCGTAAAATGAACCCTAACTTGGAATGAAAAATATTCTAGGACATGTTCCACTGCTACGCCACAGAGGTCGTCAGTGTACCCATTGGTTCACATTCTAAAACAATAATAAATTAACTGCAGAGATTGTTATCTAGATGTGTATGGAAATTATGGATTTGCCAATTTTTTATTTTGAACTAACTCAAATTTTATACTTAACTTGATAATGGTGCTTAATATAGGTAGCCGAAGGATCTCTACACCTTTCTTATCTTTATTCCTATTATTCTATTTTCTTCTATTTTTTTTTCCATCATCTTATATCGCCAAATTCTGTCAGCAATGCTAGTGATTTTCTGGTATGGCCAGTGACAACTTACAAAATGTTCTATACATTATAAATATGTTTTCGTTTTGATACTATTAAAACTATGTATACGCTTAGCTTAACTTTGTCTTTAAAAGCCTTTTTTTTTGGATAGGACACGTCAATTTGACTTCGCCTCGCCTGATGGCAAGCTGAAGGCAAAGTCTCTGAAAAGAGCATCACCATTACAAACACGTATCATGTTACAATGGTGGCACTCAGCTTGACGGCCTCATCAGATGCTTTTTCACGCCCCGATTAAAGGACCCGGGACTCTAGTACGAGAGAAACACGTGAACTGGTAAGGAATTCCAAGATTTAATGGTGCGGCAGAAGAAGGAGTCACCGAACCGCTTGGTTCTTGATGGAATATTCTGCACCGTATGCGGGTGGCATCTAAGCCCTGCACGTGTTGTCCTATATAGGAAAGGAGAGGGTGGGATTAATTGGAAGAGCTCATCAGAACATTCACCATGGTAGAGACGGTAAAATACCGCCAAAGATGCCACATCTCTACGCAACTGCAAAGGCTCGAGGTTTTTGGTGATCTCAGGATTCCCAATAATGCGGAATGCGGAGAGCAAGTAAACAAATTAAATCTGTAACCACTGGCGCGAGTATACTTGCTCGACTGAACACACTCGGGTCGATGTCAGCTCTACTACGCCGCATCGTAGTCCGCATACGTTGTGGCCATGAGAGAAGCGAATAAAAACTTTTTTATGTGGTAGCGAATTAATACAGTATCAGGATTTTGAATACTAGAATGCATTACTTGCAACTGGAATTCCTTACCAGTTCACGTGTTTCCCTCCTCCTACAGTCCCGGGTCCTTTAAGCGGGGCGTGAAAAAGTATCTGATGAGGCCGTCAAGCTGAGTGCCACCATTGAAACGTGGTACGTTGTGGTGACCCTCTTTTCTGAGACTTGGCCTTTAGTTTACCATCAGACAAGGTGAAGTCAAATTGACGAGTCCTATAAAATATATATCGCTACAATCATGACAGTGATAATACTTATACAGTCTGTTGGTGCAAAGCCATTTAATTTCAGACTTTAACCACTTCAACCTAAACGGTTGAAGTGGACCATGTGCTTGTCTATAGGCCGATGCCTATAGAAAGTCTGCAGTTTGCGGGGGCTCTTAAAGTTACTTACAATCGCTCCGCTTATAAAACCGCTATTTTAACGTCCCCACAATCAGACCTTTAAGTTTTTACCCTTGTAATTTACGGTGACTGCCGAGGATGCCGGGTTTGACTCCGGATTGACGTCACAAGAGTTTTTGCTCATCATATTATCTGAAATACAAGCCCTAACGCCCGATCCTGTTGCTAAATTCTCAAGAAACTAATTTTGAGATGGATAAGAAGTTGTGTGCGTTTTCCGGGTCAACCGAGACCTTTAAGGTCGAAGCAATCTGTGGCATATTGTAGAATATAATGACGAATGTATGAGATTTGAAGTTTATATGACAGTTATGAGGTACGGGTCCTAATAGTTAAAAGAAAACATGAGAATTCTTCAGGATCGTATATTGTGAAGATTGTGACACAGTAATATTACAATTAAGAGTCATGAAATCTACTATATAAAAATAAGTCGGGTTTTCCTTCCTGACGCTATAACTCCAGAACGCACGAACCGATTTGGCTCATTTTAGTCTTGAAATATTCGTGGGTGTCCAGGGAAGGTTTATAGGTGCAGCGGGAAGAATATGGCGGTACGAAGTTCGCCGGGACAGCTAGTCACTAATAAAGATAGGTAGGTTCGATAGGCGGCGAAGACGACTGGCGCGGGCGCGGTGCGGGGCGGTATACTTCCGACTCGTTCGGGAGAGTTCGGGAGAGGTTCGTATATCCTCGGTAGAGTTTATGTTCTAGCGCGAAAGAGATAACATGCTAGCGTCTAGGTACGTATTACAACGGTACTTAATCTAACACCCGTATTCACAAACGATACTGTGAGGTCTCATAGTGTGCTCAAGCGCATAGGGCTGGTATTACTTAAGTGTTATCAATGAATAAAAAGGCTTGCCAAAACGAACGCACTGAGAATTTGTCGTTCTTTGCACAGTTTTGATATTACGCATAGTGAAGTATTGTTTGTGAGTACGGGTGTAAGAATCGAGCTGGTATACAACCGCGAGAGGCTCGTTGCGGTAGAGTTTTAGGGCGGTTTACTACACAGTCTTTCACGTATGCCATAACACCAGGGGAGTCACACTCGTGCTGCCGACCCTTTAAGAACAGAGAGATTCTGTGCCGTCAGCGAACAAGACAAGCAGGACAGTCCTTTGGTCTTCCCACTGACAACACAAAACATCTCCAGTGAGCTCTGGCTACCCTACTCACCGCCGAAAACACAACACGGGGTTATTTAGCCGCGGTATTCTGTAGGGCGGAGGTACTTCCCCAGTCGGACTGCTCGATTGGGATGGATATACCGTTAGGTATACAAAAAACAGACAGACAGCCTCCGTGGCGTAGCGGTAGTGAACGCTGCCGCTACGCAGGAGGCGCGGGTTCGATCGCCGCTCAGTGCAAATATTTGTGTGAATGAAATATGAGTATTTTCATTGGTCTAGTCGTGCCTCGGAGAGCACGTTAAGCCGTCGGTCCCGGTTGCCATGAGAACATCTATGGCAGTCGTTACGTGTAGTTGGAGCCCTCAAAAATCCAAAAACAACGGTCTAACTGCAAAACTTCGATATCGCCTAATGTTAACATTGGGTTGTGGAGGTCAGATGACAATAGCCTCACGGAAAATATCGAGGTCTAGCCAATCCGTAGTTAAGACTGGTAAAAGCGGACCCCAGACTCCGAGCTGAAAGCTTCGGATGCGACTGGGAATTAACGCTAAGAGGAAGAAGAAGATACAAAAAACAATCTCACCTGAAAAGGCTTGTTGATTATCGGACTAAAAGCATTTAGTGCAGGTTCTTTTTTAGGGTTGGAAGGTCAAACAGTAGTCGCTTCAGGGGAAAAACTATCGTGGTTTTTCCCCGGAAGCAACATAAGAAAGAGAAAATGTAGGAGAGTGTTAGTTTTAGTAGGCTTAGGAATGTATGGTGGCCTGTTGAGTCAGCCTACCCCGGAGAGAAATGGGCGTGAGTATGACTTATGTATAGGAATATAACCATGATCGCGTTACCTTGTTCCTTCGCCTAGCAGTCAGTAGGTAGTGTGGTCGGAATTGCATGTGGGACCCCTTGACCTTAAGTCCAACAACTTAACTCCAGAGCTATTACCGATTTTGACAAGAAGGGCATTACAATGTTCCTACAGGTTCAGCAGCACGTGTGTAACGCGTTGTATACGTCCACATGCTATGGTAAACACTTCCCAATAGGTGGGCCGTGTGCTTGTCTGCCACCTAAGTGGTATAAAAAAGGAAGAAATAATTTTACAGTTCAATATTTTTTTGTAAAACCTGTGTTTAATAAAAAAAATCAAAGAGAAGAATATACGTTTTAGATTTTGTGAATAGCGCCATCTGTAATCCTAATTTAGAACTAAAATCTTTAATTTATTTTATTTACTTATCGCAAAAATTCAATGTTATATCAATTTTGAGAGGATCGAGTTACTTTTTTAAAATAAATAGTAGAAAAATTTTGACGTATTTGAAAAAGATTAGCTAATACCACCCCTAATAACGTACTCTCATGTATCTACTAGCGACATCTAGTTTTTGATACAAGAACTACGTCTAAAGAATAGCAACAAAATTTACTTGAGGAGGAAAGCAAAGGAAGGAGTCATACTTTTAGCGGTGTTTCCCGGTACTTCCAAGGTTTCACTTAGGTCCCAGACAAGCACACGGCCTATCTGATGTAAAGTGGTTATCGTGGCCTAATAGACGAGTGTAACTTCTAAACTTCTTTGAATCAACATGAATCTATCGCGATATAACAATTTACACAGTCATTAATGTTCCCATACATGTAATACTTAATCCACCCTTCGTGATAAAGGGAAATTATGTTACATTTCTATATCTACTTTAATCTGGAATGGAGCCAAATATGTAAAAATATTGCAAGTGTAGGTAATTTACGAGTAAAACCTGCTGTTAATATAAGCGATGGCAATAATTGTATAATTGTGTTACCTACATAGGAACGTGTGGCAAATAGCCAAATTCACCAAATAATGTAATGGTGGCACTTCACACGGCTATTTGTATTTGCGTATTTGACATTTTTGGCAAATAATTTGCAGGTGTTGACAGTAGGTAGGTATATTTGACAAAGCATTGACCTTACTGCCTATTTGACAAATATGCCCAACTGTAACTAGAATTCTGTTACCGTTCATCGCTGATCTGATGAATAAGCTATATTATTGTAAAGTTTCATTTAAATTCATTCAGTAGTTTTTACGTGAAAGAGTAACCTACATCCTCACACGTATACGTTATTTCACTTCTGCTTAACCCTCCGGGCGTGGTCATATGTAATGTATGTGTGTATGAAATAAAAGTTTATATTTAGCACCTTCAGCTTATTTTTATCCTATAGAGAGAAATTAGGCTGTAATAAAAGGACGAACAGACAGGTAGACAGAAGCGGAAAGGATTCGACAAGGGTACGAATTTTGATGTGCGAAGTAAAAAAAATACTTCAATCGTATGTTAGCCTTCTTAAGGCGACTTTCCATGGTATGGGACACGGTAAACCAGTGGCAATTTTTTGCGGCGTATTGTAGAATTTGAAAGATAAATGTATGGGATTAACATGTGTTTTGTAGTATAAAGACAGTCGTCGAATAGGGACACTGTGTTTCCCACTCCTGAGGGGGCTATCTTAAAATTGTAGATGACTCAGGGTGTGCCGGGGAGCGTGGAATATGCCCTAGGCATCTTACATGCGATTTTAGTGGGTCCGAGTCCGACATAATCACTCCTGATGGCCGCGGGGACGGTATCCGAGGGCACTTCAGCACGAAAAAAAAGTTGGAACGGAATCCGAATTCCACGCGGGCGGAGTCGCGGGCAACAGCTAGTTTTATAATATTTAGTAAGTTTAATTAAAACGGTAGTATTTTGCCAGTTGGGTTATTCCAAATTTGAAAGTCAAACCTAATTATTCAAACTTCGAGTTAATTTGCAGGAAGGGTTTTTTCCGCCTAACAAATTATAAGTCTGAGCAAATTGCCGCCAGATCGTATTTTATTAACATAACTGTGTTTTGGCATGTTGCCAACTTGCCCGTGTAACAGTTCTACCAATTTAAAGAATTTGAACCACAATTTCACGTAAATAAAGTTCATTTTTCATTAACCTAAAGTAAATTTGGTTTTAATGGCGCCATTTTAAAGAATTTGAACCATAACTTCATTGTAATAAAGTTTATTTTTCCTAAATTTGTAATAAATATGATTTTAATGGTAGACTGCTTTCGCCTACTATTAGTATTGGATTCGATTGTGTGAGGCTTAAAGCAAAATTTAAAAATAAAATTTGCATACCTTATTTGAGATATCTGGTCCACATTTGCATCATTTGCCCGATCCGATCACCGTATCCGTATCGGCGACGCATAGGTATCGTAGAAGTTGACTAAGGGATATGGCTATTCCCCATTTGATAGTGCAACCGCTATTACGTGAAACTGAAAATCATAGTTGACGAAATATGGGTATTAATACACATCTGCCTACCTCTTCAGAGCTTGGATATGTCGGTTAGTATATAAAATGAATAAAGAATCTCTAGGAAATACAAGAGAGTCTATTTACTCCAAAACATAATACAATTTTAATGATGTATACATTCAGACTTGTGTTTCCTTTGAGAGAATTTTCAAAGCTTATACTGCAGTAGTTGAATTTTCCTAGATTTTCTTTGTACAATGACACTCAGCGCAAAGACGAGAGCTGAGGATCGTCGACAATGTCATATAGGCGGTGTGGAGCCACTCAACCTGGAAGAACTTTGCCTGGTTGTGTGTTTTAACACCTTAATGATTTGTGTTCAGATGAATTATTTAACACTAGCTTTTGCCCGCGGCTCCGCCCGCATGGATGTCGGTTATCGCGACCAAACATAGCCTATGTCCTTTCTCAAGGTCTAAAATACCCCCATACCAAATTTCATCAAAATCGGTTCAGTGGTTTAGGCCGGATAGCGTAACAGACAGACAGACGGACAGACAGACAGACAGACAGACAGACAGACAGACAGACAGACAGACAGACAGACAGACAGACAGAGTTACTTTCGCATTTATAATATTAGTATGGATGATGACCACAGTTACATACCTACGATCATCGCAACATCGAACCCGTGTGCACAGTTAGGTATGAAAAGGACTTTATTCTATGGACGCTCAAGCTGTGGAATGATGTACCTGCTGTAGTTTTTCGGAGAGTCTACAATATGGGGTTCTTCAAGAAAGGCATTTTTTTTATACCACTTAGGTGGCAGACAAGCACACGGTCCACCTGATGGAAAGTGGTTACCGTGCCCTATGGACGTATGCAACACCAAGGGCGTCTCACTCGTGCTGCCGACCCTGAAGAAACCTTCTAATGCCCTTCTTGAAGAACCCCATATTGTAGTCGCTTGGGAAAACCATCGTGGGGAGTTCATTCCACAGCTTGAGTGTGCGAGGGATGAAGTTCCTTTCATACCGCACAGTGCGCACCGTTTCCGGTCGCAATGTGTGAGGATGAATTCCCCGCCTATGACGAGAAGTACGATGATAGAATGTAGATGTGGGCATCATGTCAAACAATTCATCTGAGCACAAACCATTGTATAGGCGGTTCTTTATATGGGGTTCTTTAAGAAAGGCATTAGAAGGTGCTTACAGGGTCGGCTGCACGAGTGTGACACCCATTTGACACATCCATAGGGTTTGTTAACATGGTGTTTAACTGCCACCTAACCACTGCCATAGATGTTTATATTTGGCAACCGGAACCGACGGCTTAACGTGCTCCTCCAAAGCACGAAAGGGTGTCAATGTCTTTATTTCAATTCAGTTTCAATACTTTATTTTCAAAGTAGTGCAACACTGTTACAGCTTTTTGACGTCAAATTATACTTAAAACTAAGTTTACTGCTTCCTAGGCGCTAATGGAGAAGAAACGGCGCAACAAACTCCACTGCGGCATTTTAAGGACGTCAATTCATTCACAAAATGTGGTCTCTTAAGACTAAATATGAACTATGTACATTTGTCTCGCGTCAAGTATATAAAAAAAGCCTTATATAAAATCACTTCACTACATATTATAAAACAAAGTAGCTGTGGCTGTCTGTCCGTCACTATGTATGCTTAAATCTTCAAAACTACGCAACGGATTTTGAAGCGATTTTTTTTAATAGATAGAGTGATTCAAGAGGAAGTTTATATGTATAATACATGCATAATATTGTAGAGAAACACTGATAAATTTAGAGATATGCAGCGGGAACGGGATCAGAAAATATGCGGTACGAAGTTCGCCAGGTCAGCTAGTAAAAAATAAAAACTTATCATAAAATAATTCTCCTAAGATTAGGTATGGTAAAAATAATTTAAGAGGGGCCTGCACCATGCTCAAGCCAGACATTTTTATATATATAGAATGGTCACCTATCCTAAGACCGATTTGGCTAGTGGTCTTAACCTTGAATGCTTGGTACATGTATCTTGGACCTAAGTTGTGTGACGGTACATCGTCTTCCCAAAGCTGAGTAAAATTCGATTTTACTTATTCTACATGAGTTTATATCGATAATGCCAGCACTCGCCCTTTGGCGAGTGGTACGGTGCCCCGCCAAACCGCACACATACTGTGAAATACGACCAACGACAGTTATTTCCCCACTGGACTTAGCCGTCTCAATAGACAAAGAATGTAACCGCGAAAGAAGAGTACTCAAAATATATACAACAAGCAATCGGACACGTTGATATCAGTTACTTATCTCGCATTTATTCAATCGCACGTATAGATTCGGTTTACAAGCTAACGTACTTCATTGACTCGATGTCCGTACCGTGGGGCTTTTAATCCCCAATCTTCCTTCTGACATATCTGGTTGCACCGACCACTGTGCTTGCGAGAGAGCTCTTCAACGCTGGTCTCACGTGGGAATTGAACCACACCCGGTCCAGTTATCTCAGATGGCTGTAATTGCATTATACGACGACAGAACACGAACTCGGTACGATAACTCGCTCCTAACTATACGCATGACGTTCCTCTGTCGGTCACCATCTAGCAAAGCCGCCATCGATCGTAGATTGCAGGATAAACGGGCTTCAACGACCCAAGGCTAATCCCTTTTGAGGATAACCCCAGACCTCCACGACAACAGGTTCCTGGTCTACCGAACTAACTCTTTACAAGTGGTGCTTTTCCATACATCACGGTTAAAGGCCGAGCAACATCTATCAACGTAAATCGCGACTCAACAAATCGTTTGATTAAACTTTAATAAACACGTTTATAACTAAGACAATGTATTACTCAGCATTAGGTAGCGTAATAAAATAGATGATACTATTGTACAAAATATATACAGCTATTACACAATATATATACATTAATTATTTCTAAAATTAGATATGCAATATGAAAGCAACTCACCACGTTCGTAGACAATAACAGTATTTAACTTGGCCGTGTCGCTCCGTCACTTACTCAAATTTGCCTCCGTATCTCCCTCGTTCTTCACGATCTTCCGCTCCACCTCACTCCGCCGCAACCCCCAGTCGAATCCCCGGTCAACCACTCGCCTCCGCAACCCCAAATCGACTGCCCCGACCCTACTCTCCGTAAGCCTTCGTAAAAAATCCCGAGACGCTCTTGTCCTTTGGTTTTGCGCGAGCGACGTTCTCACGACGATTCCTCGAATTCCGCACACTTAGAACCCACGTTTCAATAGGTTGGGACCATAGCCATAAATTGTACAATTTTATACTTTGCACATGTTCGGCTCTACTTATGCTTAACAAGACCAATGTCTATGTTTCTCAGAAGGGATTCATGTTTATCTGCTTTAGGATATTTTTAAAAGTACCGATGTATGCCAAAAGTAGTATAAAAGAAAATACAATAAATTATGGTATTGTATGTACTGACAACGAACCGTACCTATTAGGAGTTACATATGTATTTGAATTTACGTCTTGGTGTGATTAGTGTACTATCACATTTTCCCCCCTGAAATTCAGACGCGAGGATATACCATCATATCATCGAGTATGAGATTTCACTCACAATCCTGAGCTAAGTATAGTACACCTAGATACCTCTAAAATAACCATTCAGCAACCAGCCACTCAGCTACACACATAATCGCACCGGACGAGATTCGAACCCGCTACCCACGATTCAGTAATCACACGTTCAACCGGCGTGCCACAGACGTCATTATAACATCAGCTAGATTATCACTATAAGGTTTACTAATAAGAATCTTATTTGATATTTCAACCTGCCGCATCACATGTCATCATAATACCACAGTGGCTAATAAGATTTACTAATAAGAATCTTATTTGATATTTCAACCTGCCGCGTCACAATGTCATCATAATACCACAGTGGCTAATAAGATTTACTAATAAGAATCTTATTTGATATTTCAACCTGCCGCATCACATGTCATCATAATACCACAGTGGCTAATAAGATTTACTAATAAGAATCTTATTTGATATTTCAACCTGCCGCGTCACAATGTCATCATAATACCACAGTGGCTAATAAGATTTACTAATAAGAATCTTATTTGATATTTCAACCTGCCGCATCACATGTCATCATAATACCACAGTGGCTAATAAGATTTACTAATAAGAATCTTATTTGATATTTCAACCTGCCGCATCACATGTCATCATAATACCACAGTGGCTAATAAGATTTACTAATAAGAATCTTATTTGATATTTCAACCTGCCGCGTCACATGTCATCATAATACCACAGTGGCTAATAAGATTTACTAATAAGAATCTTATTTGATATTTCAACCTGCCGCATCACATGTCATCATAATACCACAGTGGCTAATAAGATTTACTAATAAGAATCTTATTTGATATTTCAACCTGCCGCGTCACAATGTCATCATAATACCACAGTGGCTAATAAGATTTACTAATAAGAATCTTATTTGATATTTCAACCTGCCGCATCACATGTCATCATAATACCACAGTGGCTAATAAGATTTACTAATAAGAATCTTATTTGATATTTCAACCTGCCGCATCACATGTCATCATAATACCACAGTGGCTAATAAGATTTACTAATAAGAATCTTATTTGATATTTCAACCTGCCGCATCACATGTCATCATAATACCACAGTGGCTAATAAGATTTACTAATAAGAATCTTATTTGATATTTCAACCTGCCGCATCACATGTCATCATAATACCACAGTGGCTAATAAGATTTACTAATAAGAATCTTATTTGATATTTCAACCTGCCGCGTCACAATGTCATCATAATACCACAGTGGCTAATAAGATTTACTAATAAGAATCTTATTTGATATTTCAACCTGCCGCATCACATGTCATCATAATACCACAGTGGCTAATAAGATTTACTAATAAGAATCTTTGAGATCTCGGGATACGATTTACTAATAAGAATCTTTGAGATCTCGGGATACGAGTACGTCTCTTGACGACTCAAACGCCCCATTTTATTTTGGTTGTGCTATCTATTAGAAGTTGGCAATAACCAAGAACATAATTATCAAATTTCAAATTCATTGTTTGTGATAATCCTTATTTATAAACGAGATTCCCCCCTGATAACCAGATGCTGGCATCCACCATACATACTCAAGTTTCCTAGTCATATGATTTTGTATGTTCTAAATTTACAAGTAGCCTCCTCAAACCGCATTTGTAATCTGTAGTATTTCAGTTTAATATACGCAACTATTTGGTACTTTATCATCTAAAATAATCATCAGCGTATTGGGAATTGATCACCGACTTGAGTTTAACTCAACCACGACTCAATGCCATAATCAAACATATATGTTACAATCACCGATCAAATAATAGCCACCACACAACACACATAACGTTTCCTAAATAAGCGATAATTCACTGAGGAATTACGTTGTTAACCTTCACGCGTCTAGTTATACACTACAAGGTGTATCTTTCTTTGTAATGTGAGTCCCCTTAGGGTGTCAAACAAGCAGTATGTAAATGGAAAGTTAGATTGACGCCACAAATAGATTTATGATTCACTTCTAATGCAGGTACGAAACACGAATGAAACACTTCCTTCCTTTGATCCAATGAAGCTTAATTTATATATAGGTAAAAAGTATAAATACCTCTTCATATCTGATTTACCAGATATTAGATGATTTGATCACCGATTAGTAGCCTCCAGTGTGAAGCTTCCCGTGGACACGATGCTCGACTTCTCCGCTGCTCTGCGAGTTGGAGCACGCAACGCTGCATCTCGATACTGCACAACGCTGGATTTTCATATTCACGAAGTGATGAGTCTTCCGTGGACCTTCAGGTTACGCCAGTAAACTCGAAGTCCGGTATCGCTGAAATGTTTTAGCACACGAGCAAAGAATCTGTTCCAAGAGAGTTCAGTCGTCGGACCGTAATCCATGTACATAATATATCTAATGTTAACGATATAGTAATCCATGAGATTATGTAAGTTTGAAATAGCTTATGATAGTAACAGCTAATTATCTTGGTTTTAATAGTACCCAATAACCCTTAACTAGTTTTATTGTTATTTTTGGGTTTTGTACAAATCATACCCGCCAGATGGTGAGACAATGCCTAGTCCCTTTTTTATTACGGGTCTTTTGTTGTAAATTTGTAGCTTTCTCCATTCAACTTTTAAACTACCATCCATTTAAAAACCGTTTCTTTTTTAAACGTTTTATATGTTCACGCTGTTTCATGTCAGAATGGGTAGGCAGAAGTGTAGTATAGTCTTAGCCGTTATCTTATGTTGTGTCTCTGTGTTGCAAGCCGGAACCTCCTAACAGCGCATCGAATAACATCTTTGTTTACGACATTCGAATATTCTGTGGTATTCTGAAATTTCGGGATTCGAACCCGCTATCAACTGTCTTGTACAACGTGTGGCAAGCTTCTCTTGGGCGTTATCTTATGTCGTGTTTCTGTGTTGCAAGCCGGAACCTCCTAACAACGCATCGAATAACATCTTTGTTTACGACATTCGAATATTCTGTGGTATTCTGAAATTTCGGGATTCGAACCCGCTATCAATCTTGGTGTAGGACTATTTAGCGAACTTCCCACAAAAGAGGATTTTTTTTTTTTTACTTAAGCTGTATCGCTAAAAAATGTGTCACAAGCGTATACATACAACGCTATAAATCAACAAAATCTTCAACTTAAAATAATCTTCTATAGTTGTTGCAAAACATGTATAGATTCATTCTATGTATTGTGCAAATACATATGACGGTCTAGGTCTCGAACCCAACACTGTGTACCTATATATTAATATAATCTATAACGAAGATTATTCGTTTGCCTATAGTAGATAATAGATACCCAACACACAGGCTTCTTTTTATCATTTCACATCATTTCGCCTTAGGATCGAACCGAGGCAGCTTGGCAAGGCCATTATGCAATATCATTATAGCCTAAGCAATTGGGAAAACACCATAGACATTTGGTTAGCCATCTTCTGCAAGTTGAGATTAATTTCACCCATGCCAAAACTTTTACACTACGTACGGAGTGCGGAGTTTGCATGTTGTTTGATGAGCCGTATAACGATTTATCTGAGGCGACTGCCGTCTGACCTCCCAGCTCCTACAGGAGCTATTAACATGTTATATTGTACATAAACCGTGCATTTTTGTATGCGTAAGGTTTTAAATAATATGTGTATATATTTAGAACACAGAGTATTTTATGTCGTTGTCATATAGGTATTATATCACGATATGACAACTCAAATTTGGCCGCTGTTTAGATGTACGCTGTATTATAAGATATCTTACTTGGTAGCGTCACCTCGTCCGTTTACACTACGGACCATTATGAGACCGACTATAATATGTTTTAAATTAAATTATTCTACGTTGTGTTTTGTAGTAACCCATTTTAGTTCAACCTCGTTGCACTGAATCGAATCAGAGCATTTTCTGACGAGTATCCGAGGTCACCGGCACCATTTGTGACGGTACATCGTCTTCCCAAAGCTGAGTAAAATTCGATTTTACTTATTCTACATGAGTTTATATCGATAATGCCAGCACTCGCCCTTTGGCGAGTGGTACGGTGCCCCGCCAAACCGCACACATACTGTGAAATACGACCAACGACAGTTATTTCCCCACTGGACTTAGCCGTCTCAATAGACAAAGAATGTAACCGCGAAAGAAGAGTACTCAAAATATATACAACAAGCAATCGGACACGTTGATATCAGTTACTTATCTCGCATTTATTCAATCGCACGTATAGATTCGGTTTACAAGCTAACGTACTTCATTGACTCGATGTCCGTACCGTGGGGCTTTTAATCCCCAATCTTCCTTCTGACATATCTGGTTGCACCGACCACTGTGCTTGCGAGAGAGCTCTTCAACGCTGGTCTCACGTGGGAATTGAACCACACCCGGTCCAGTTATCTCAGATGGCTGTAATTGCATTATACGACGACAGAACACGAACTCGGTACGATAACTTGCTCCTAACTATACGCATGACGTTCCTCTGTCGGTCACCATCTAGCAAAGCCGCCATCGATCGTAGATTGCAGGATAAACGGGCTTCAACGACCCAAGGCTAATCCCTTTTGAGGATAACCCCAGACCTCCACGACAACAGGTTCCTGGTCTACCGAACTAACTCTTTACAAGTGGTGCTTTTCCATACATCACGGTTAAAGGCCGAGCAACATCTATCAACGTAAATCGCGACTCAACAAATCGTTTGATTAAACTTTAATAAACACGTTTATAACTAAGACAATGTATTACTCAGCATTAGGTAGCGTAATAAAATAGATGATACTATTGTACAAAATATATACAGCTATTACACAATATATATACATTAATTATTTCTAAAATTAGATATGCAATATGAAAGCAACTCACCACGTTCGTAGACAATAACAGTATTTAACTTGGCCGTGTCGCTCCGTCACTTACTCAAATTTGCCTCCGTATCTCCCTCGTTCTTCACGATCTTCCGCTCCACCTCACTCCGCCGCAACCCCCAGTCGAATCCCCGGTCAACCACTCGCCTCCGCAACCCCAAATCGACTGCCCCGACCCTACTCTCCGTAAGCCTTCGTAAAAAATCCCGAGACGCTCTTGTCCTTTGGTTTTGCGCGAGCGACGTTCTCACGACGATTCCTCGAATTCCGCACACTTAGAACCCACGTTTCAATAGGTTGGGACCATAGCCATAAATTGTACAATTTTATACTTTGCACATGTTCGGCTCTACTTATGCTTAACAAGACCAATGTCTATGTTTCTCAGAAGGGATTCATGTTTATCTGCTTTAGGATATTTTTAAAAGTACCGATGTATGCCAAAAGTAGTATAAAAGAAAATACAATAAATTATGGTATTGTATGTACTGACAACGAACCGTACCTATTAGGAGTTACATATGTATTTGAATTTACGTCTTGGTGTGATTAGTGTACTATCACAGTTGTGCTCAAAATGTGCTCTATACATGCAGTACACGTTTCTTGGGTGTCTTATGATGATAGCACAGGGTGCTGCGGTGGACGAGCTCAAATTCACCAAGGTATAGATTATTACAAAACAATCCGCGCACTGGAGCCTCGTTTGACTCGCGATTTAGATAGATAGATAGATAGATAGATAATACTTTATTGTACACCAATAGATTTACAGTATAGTATAGACATACAGTTTACAGTATATTTAGGTTCATGATACGTGTCCCACCTCTTAACGACGAGCCCTTCGTAAATTCAGTAAATAATAATCCATTCTATTCTTCCCCAGGTCACAATGAGGACCTTCACCATCGTTCTGGTGGTCACCCTCAGCGTGGCAGCAGCTGTGGTCCTATGCGCCCTCGCAGTCTACCTGTACGTCAGGAGATGCGCCAAAAAGAGACATGACGAGGAGGATGGTACCAGCTGCGCTATCAGGTAAGATTTCAGATAATTAATACATGTAATCAAGCTCTTGATTCTGATAAAGCACAACCACTGTCATACGACAAAGACTGCAAAAAATGGCTTATACTCCTCGTGTTAACGAAGCAAGTTTTTTCTGTCCTTCCGATAATCGTATCATGCGAGCGAGAAACTATTCTCGTGTAAACGACGCAATATTGTATAGAACAAGACGTCCGCTCGCTCGCGCGTTCTGTCACTTTATGACAAGTTGACTAACTAATCCGAAAACAATCGTTGTCAATACTTTGCTCGTGTGCAAGGGTGGGGCGCGTCATTTGGACTTATATAAGCTGTACTTACGTATAAGTAATTCTCAATAACCTTAAAAAGTTCTATTTGTAGATTATTATATTATAAAGAATGCTTGATAATATATATTATATATATATATCATCTACAAAAATATAAACTAACACAATAGAACATTCAATTTCTTAATGGCTTCACAATATCACAAAGTGCAATGTCACTGAAATTACGTAGACACAATGCAGCACTTAGAAAACTTGCAATCAGAAAGTCATATCGTAAGATCTGCGACGCGGCAGAGACAGACACAGGCAGACATGACAAATGCAGACTTGAAATGTTTAGATGAAATTAAATACCTACATACATACAGAGGTGAATTGACACCCATATTTCACCAATCATTGCATTCGGTCCCACGTAATAGGGGGTGAGCCTATTGCCGTATTCCGGGCACTATTGTTGACTCAAGCCAAGCACCTAAGGCAAAGTGCAGTGTTATTATTAAACGAGCAAAACCGCGGCCATAGGCTGGTCAATAATAAATGAAAAACTTTTCTCTTTAATACTCAAATGATTTCGGAATAGTTCGCACAAAGTTTAATATGCTCGGCACCGAAAGTTGGTTGCAGCGAACCTTTTTTCTTTGACAAAAACTCCAATTGTGAAGGTTTGAATAAAAGTTTTTTTCATTTAAAATCATTTATTATATAGTTAGACATGTCTGTAAAAGTTTACACATAACTTGAACTATTGAAAAATCGCTTTTATGCAGAGTAGGTACTAACTTTTGATGTGCATACGACCCAGGAGACTTAAACGTTTCATGATGTGCATACGGCCCGCCCAACCCCCCCTAGACAAGTGGCCTGCAACACCAGGGGAGTCACACTCGTGCTGCCGACCCTTTAAGAACAGAGAGATTTTATGCCGTCAGCGAACAAGACAAGCAGGACAAGCCTTTGTTCTTCCCATTGACAGCAGAAAACCTCTCCAGTGAGCTCTGGCTACCCTACTCACCGCTGGAAGCACAATTGGTTATTATACCCGCGGTATTCTGTAGGGTGGAGGTCAAATCCCATACATTCTATTTTACTTTTATATATAGGACACGTCAATTTGACTTCACCTCGCCTGATGGCAAGCTGAAGGCAAAGTCTCTGAAAATCCACTACACCACACACTAAATAGCCACTAGGGGCTGTATGAACTGAAAGTCAATCACACAAAAAAATTACAACCTTGACCTCCCTACCTTCCTATTCTTCAAAAAAATCAATACATTACCTCACAGATTATCTTTATGAATCAAAAACATGCCCACTAAGTTAGGATACAAACAAACATAACATAAAACTTTTTATGACCATGTTTGTGACTTCTGCTGTCGTTACGGACGGACAAACATCGTTTTGTATGTAGTTTATTATTTTGTGGGGATCCACTGATATGGCTGATGCGAATCTACCTTTTAGATATTTAAACTTTCATGGTCGTTCACATTACTATTAGGACTATGGGATACAAAGACGGGCGTTGAGGCTCGTCAGCAATCCCATACTCGCAGGCGATGTGGAACCTCTCAGTCTCAGAAGAGACTTTGCCTCACTGTGTGTTTTACCGTCTATACCAATGGTTTGTGCTCAGATGAACTGTTTGACACGATGCCTACAGCTACATTCTATCATCGCACCTCTCGCCACAGGCAGGGAGTTCATCCTCACACATTGCGTCCGAAAACGGTTCGCACTGTGTGGTATGAAAGGAACTTCATCCCACGCACTCTCAAGCTGTGGAATGAACTCCCTGCGGTGGTTTTCCCAAGCGACTACAATATGGGGTTCTTCAAGAAGGGCATTAGAAGGTTTCTTCAGGGTCGGCAGCGCGAGTGTGACGCCCCTGGTGTTGCATACGTCCATAGGCCACGGTGACCGCTTCCCATCAGGTGGGCCGTGTGCTAGTCTGCCAACTAAGTGTTATAAAAAAAAATTACCATTAAACAGCGCCGAATATCGGATAGGTACTCAAAACAATACATGGTAAATATCCCGATAGTTCTAATAGTAATATCTTTTAGATGTTTATTTATGTAGTCTTGCTAGTGTGGGTCAAGAAAGCAGGTAGGACATGACGATGTTTCTGTCCCAATCGAGCAGTCCAACTGGGGAAGTACCTCCGCCCTACAGAATACTGCAGCTATAATAACCTAGTCTTGTGTTCCCGGCGGTAAGTAGGGTAGCCAGAGCTCACTGAAGAGGTTTTTTGTTGTCAACTGGAAGACCAAAGTCGTGTCCTGCTTGTCTTCTGCGCTGACGGCACAGAATCTCTCCATTCTGAAAGGGTCGGCAGCACGAGTGTGACTCCCCTGGTGTTGCACTCGTTTACGACCTACGTGGTATAAAAAAAATATAATTTATCAGCAGTTTTAATAAATATTTACACATGAGCCGATGTGATAAAACAGCGTGCGGTTTTAGTAGGTTCGAGTCCGAATTACCGACCTCATTGTTAGCACCGGTGAAGTTTCAGAGGGTATCTGCACGCCAAAGTTTCTCTAGCCACCTTCCCACTACATTACTCAACCAGCTCTATCAAACAAACCTCTACATACATACATACATTGCAAGCTTTTAAAAGTACACCTCAATTACCTTAGTAATTAAGCAATTTTCATAAATACGAACCAGAATTTTAACTTTGACTTTGTCGTAACCATTACCATTTTTACATTCATTTTATGTTTTCCAAATTGGGGCTGTAATTAGAGCCTCAGAAGCATTTATGGTTAAAATAAAAGGCTCAATTTGGTACGCGTATCACAAAATGATTTACATACATAAAAGGTTATGAAATTGTAATTCTAATTTTTGTATTCGACGGCGTGACCAGACTGGTATATAGTGCCTTCATTAGTACACTTAGAACCGCGGTAGCCTAGTGATATGGGTAATGGACTGCTGAGACGAGGTCTCGGGTTCGATCCCAGGTTTTACCATAGCACACACCAATGACTTTTCGATGCTTTTCGAAGTTATGTGTGTATTTATCGCAGGTTTATAAGACGTGCCCGGTTAATAGCAATAGGCTCGCCACCTATTACATTGGGACCTAAACATAAACTGTGAAATGTGGGTGCTAGCACCTCTGCCTACCCCTTCGGGGATATAGGCGTGAGTTTATGTTATATGTTATGTAATTTGCGGTCGGGCTTGACGGGTGGAGCCGCCTGTCATCCTAGCTAGCAGAAGTAGGCTGCGGTGGTAGCGCAGCGCGCGTCCCCATCTAGCCCCTATACCATGTGGGACTAGATGGGCAGTTACTGGGCTTAGGCCCCGCTCGCCCCGTGGATCTTGCCCCCGACTGCTTTAATGTTGTAACTCGCCCCTTTGAACATTAGATACCCAAAATCGCCCCCGATTGTTAGTAGGTTAAAAGTACTGTCAGCAATAAAGAGTTTTACAACACACCTGCTCTTAACATTGCTATTATTTCACCGCAATTAGGTACGTAATGATACCTATTATCAAACTGTGACTTTTTCATTGCTATTATTCTCAAGTGAGTTATAGATTCTTTTTTAAATTTTATAGGTAAAGTTTCTATGTTTATAAAAAAATTTCGATTAAAAAAATAACGTCTTTAATAGTACGAATAAATTAATATGCCTATTGTATGGTCATTTGATGCATTTTCGTATTTAAATAAGTATTTTCAACTTGTAATACTTATTTTATTTATTTATTTTATTTAAACTTCTTGCACAAATTAAAAAAAAAAAAAATGTACAAAGGCGGACTTAATGCCACATGCATTTTCTACCAGTCAACCTTAGGGCGATGCAGAGAGAGTCAAGGTAGGTGCTTGATGTTTAGTTGTGAAAGTATACTTGTATAATAAACAAAATTTTCATTCAAATTTAACTTTTTTTTCTCTCTAAGTACAGAAAAAAAACCAGAGTAAAACAAACCTCATTCTTTTAAATATGGCCGATCGCCATTGTTATATGCGCGCGCATAGGAAAACGAATTAATTTGTAGTATTGTTTATCCTTTTTTTAACGTCACGTTTTTCAACGTTAACATTATTTCAATCTATCAATACCGTATCAATACCAACAAGATACTATTGTTTTAGTAGGCAGAATACGATTTAGTTTGCCGACTAAAGAAGTATTTAAGTCAAAAATTCGAATATTCATTTGTGAATAAAGCGGAAAGCGATATTAAAACGAATACTAAATAAAAGCCAAACAAAAAGTAAAGAATAAAACTATTTTGCAAATTTAATTTACATAAAATATCATAATACGATTGTAATACAAACTTACCTGACTTTCAATCCAAAATTTATATATGTTATAGGCAATGTGTATAATCCGGCATTATATAGAATGCCTAGGCATTCTATACATTGCCTAAAACGTTCAGGCAATGTGTATAATACGATTAATTTCATGCATTGCCGAGGTGTTGTATTAAATGCCCGAAGCGCATCAGGCAATGTGTATAATGGACGGGTTGTTGTAAATTCGTCTCTTTAAAATGATATTTCATGTGCGAAAATTCGTCTCACCTTGATAAATAAGTACTGTTAGCAAACAAAGTAATAGATTAACAAAGCGTCATTTATTTCGTCGCCTTGGAGGGTAATGGAGCTATTCCACATAACTACACTTCTGAGTTATGGACGTTTAAAAAACAAATGATGCGCGTAAAAACAGTTTTTTTGACATAACTCAGCGTTAGATTTTAGTCGAGACTTAAAATTTTCACACTAGATTATTAAAACGTATTACAAATTAACGCTACAATTTAAAAATATCAAAATATCATGGTATCTGAGTTATGTGGCTTACGCCTGTTGACTACTATTATAAATACAATACAATCCTCTTATTACAGAGTGTAAGTCACATAACTCTGTTGGCTTCTTGACTTTTTAATCTGATGACATTTAATATAATTAATTATTAGGCCTATGTCGTGTAAAGTGTTTGAAAATAAATACAAAATAATCACTTTTTCATTTATTTTTAAAGGGAAATAAATCAAATTAACAATAATATTATAAAGTAATGTTGAAAAATGAATTTATTCACTATCTGAGTGGTCACTAATTGGTCCTTCTTCCAGATCGTTATAAAAATCATGATACGCCGAAGGTATGGTACCTTTTTACGAGAGGATTGCTGAGCTGGAAGAAGAGTTGAGTAGGTTGCGCTGGGATATTGTGGGGTTATCTGAAGTCCGTAGAGAGGGCGAGGACATGATAGCCCTTAGATCCGGCAACCTGCTCTACTACCGGGAAGGCGACTAGCAGTCGCAAGGTGGTGTCGGTTTTCTCGTTCACAGATCCCTCATTAACAACATCATTACCATCAAAAGTGTGTCGAGCAGGGTTGTATACCTAATACTCAGAATATCCAAAAGGTATTCGCTGAAGGTCATTCAGGTGTACGCACCGACCTCAAAACGCCCAGATGATGAAGTGGAGACTATGTATGAGGACGTAAGTAGGGCCATACATACGTCTAAGACCCACTTCACTGTTGTTATGGGGGGCTTCAACGCAAAGTTGGGTAAGAAAAGCGATGATGAGTTGAGAGTAGGGCAATTTGGATATGGACAACGGAACCCGCGGGGACAGAGGCTGGCTGCCTTTCTGGAGAAAGAGGGACTCTTCATGATGAACTCTTTCTTTCAGAAGCCGCCGCACAGGAAATGGACCTGGATGAGCCCTGATGGTTCCACGAGGAATGAGATAGACTTCATCATGACCAACGAGAAACGAATATTCAGTGATGTCTCCGTGATCCACAGGGTGAAAACCGGTAGTGATCACAGAATCGTAAGAGGCACATTGGGTATTAACGTTAAACTCGAAAGGTCCCGCCTGATGAAGTCTACACTCCGACCTACTCGTGTCCAAATCCAAAACCCCGAGAACTTTCAGCTTGAGCTTTCAAATCGCTTTGATTGCCTAGAGAACTTTGCGTCGGTGGACGAGATCAACAACAGGCTCGTAGAAACTGTCCAAACGGTGGGCTCTAAGCACTTCAGACCCCGCCGTTCAAATAGACCTCAGAAACTCTCCGATCACACTCAAAAACTCATGGCTAAACGACGCTCGCTTCGTCTGCAGTCTTCCGATGATGCAGAGTCATATAGGCAGCTCAACCGACAAATTTCCAAATCTCTGCGACACGACATACGTCTCTTTAATACTAAACATATTAAAGAGACAATCGAGCGGAACAAAGGCTCCAAAGTGTTCGCAAGAAATTTGTCTGTTGGGCAAAGCCAGTTGACTAAGCTGAAGAGAGAAGATGGCAGTATAGCGTCGACCAGGGCTGAGGTTTTAGAGGAGATCGAAAGGTTCTATGGACAGTTATACGCTTCGGTCACTAATCCTGTTGGCAGCATGGCGACCGACCCAAGGGCCAAGTTGACTCGACACTTCACCGAGGATATCCCGGACATCAGCCTGTACGAGATTAGAATGGCCCTGAATCAGCTTAAAAACAACAAGGCGCCGGGTGACGAGGGTATCACTTCAGAGCTTCTGAAAGCGGGTGGAACACCGGTACTTAAAATCCTTCAGAAGCTCTTTAACACCGTCGTCCTCGAGGGCATAACGCCAGAAGCGTGGAACGGAGGCGTGGTGGTGCTGTTCTTTAAGAAAGGTGACAATACCTTACTGAAGGACTACAGGCCCATCTCGCTTCTGAGTCATGTTTACAAGCTGTTTTCAAGGGTCATTACGAACCGCCTCGAGCGCAGGCTTGATGACTTCCAGCCTTCCGAACAAGCCGGTTTCCGAAGAGGCTACAGTACTATAGACCACATCCATACGCTGCGGCAGGTTATACAGAAGACCGAAGAGTATAATTTGCCACTTTGCTTAGCGTTTGTGGACTATGAGAAAGCCTTTGATTTGGTCGAGACATGGGCTGTGCTTGAGTCACTCCAGCGGTGCCGTATTGACTATCGGTACATCGAAGTGTTGAAGTGTTTGTATAATAACGCCATTATGTCGGTCCGAGTACAGGAACAGAGTTCGAAGGCGATCCCTTTGAAAAGAGGAGTAAGACAGGGAGACGCTATATCTCCGAAACTGTTTACGGCCACTTTGGAGAACGCCTTCAAGCTCCTGGAATGGAAAGGATTCGGCATCAATATTAATGGCGAATACATCACTCACCTCCGGTTTGCCGACGATATTGTAGTCATGGCAGAATCGATGGAAGATCTCAACACAATGCTCGATGGCCTCAACCGAGTTTCTCAACAGGTGGGTCTTAAAATGAACATGGACAAGACGAAGGTTATGTGTAATGCCCATGTTGTACCCACCCCAATATCTGTTGAGAGCTCGGTTCTTGAAGTTGTTGACTCGTACGTCTACCTAGGACAAGTAGTCCAGTTAGGTAGGTCCGACTTCAAGAAAGAGGTCAGTCGCCGAATCCAACTCGGCTGGGCAGCGTTCGGAAAATTGCGTAATATCTTCTCGTCCGACATACCTCAGTGTCTCAAGTCGAAAGTTTTCGACCAGTGTGTGTTACCAGTGATGACTTATGGCACTGAAACGTGGTCTCTCACTATGGGCCTTATGAGTAAGCTCAAAGTAGCCCAACGAGCTATGGAGAGGGCTATGCTCGGAGTCTCTCTGCGAGATCGAATCAGAAACGAGGAGATCCGTAGAAGAACCAAGATTACCGACATAGCCCAGAGGATTAGCAACTTGAAATGGCAGTGGGTAGGGCACATAGCTCGGAGGACTGATGACCGATGGGGTCGAAAAGTTCTCGAGTGGAGGCCACGTATCGGCAAACACAGCGTAGGACATCCACCCACAAGGTGGACAGACGACCTTATCAAGGCCGCGGGAACGCGCTGGATGCGAGCCGCTTCCGACCGCACTTGTTACCGAGGTTGGATTAGCTTTACAATAGCTATAACACAATATCATGATGTAATAATTTTGGTAGTCAAGAGTTCTATGAGCTCTTACAACTATTGACCACTGATTAATTAATTTCTTTGGCTTCTAATCACAATGACTTTAAGCAGCATAGCTTTTTTGGCTTTTATTAAAACTACACTAAAATTTATTGGCAAATTTAAAAAAAACCTGCTTACAGTAATGATAGTGTTACATTTATTGACTAATATGTACTTTGGCTCTTTCACAATACGTTACCGCACTTAACTCCATTTCTCAAAAATTGTCGCTTAGCTCCATTGACCTCCAAGGCGACGATTTGCGATCCTTTAAGAAGCCCTCTATGGATTTGAAAAATGGATATTACTGCTGAAAGAAAAACTGTTCATTCCGACTTGGATAGATTAGGTTAGAAGGCGGAGCGGTGCTCCAGCATTAGCCTTCGTGGTTATTTTTTTTAACCATGCAGAACTTCTATAGGCCACGGTAACAACTCTCTTTCCATCAGGTTAGGTGGCTGTCAAGCACAGGGATGACGGTAAGAGAGTGGTTGCCGTGGCCAATAGAAATTCACTGCTATGTGAGAAATATTCTACCCAAAAAAACACGTAGGTACTTAGGCATACCTACCAATAGAACACAAATGTCTTATCAGCACTGCCAGCTGGTGGAAGTTGAAATTAGGATTAGCTCTCAAAAGATTAGTATCTAGGTATCTAATTAAATCATAGAGAAGAAAAATAGATTACATACATTACCTATGCTTCGACCGGCATTCTATACAATGCCTAGGTATTCTATACATTTCCTAGGCAAAGTGTAAAATAGTTTAAACATTGAATGTCATTTCATACATTGTCTGAACGACCCCAGCATTCTATACATTTCCTAGGTATTGTATAGAATGCCTGCATTATACACATTGCCTATAACATATACACAATATCACAATACTCTTAAATATTGTGCATATTCTGTTGCACTTAGATGTCACTAATCACTACACTATAGTCTGTTTTTTAATCTCAGATACTAATTTGACATTAACTGTGTTGTCGGTTTTTTGCAATTAAAAAATAGTCATGTGCCACCAGTATCGAAATTTATCGATAAATTAAATTTAGTACAAATATTTGTAGGTTAATCTATAAAATTTATAAAATACTAATTTAAATTCGGTATGCAAGTTACCTAAATGAAACAAAACTTAAATAGGTATATTGTCATTGAAACAAAATGGCGTCCATTTTGCGTCACTTGGGTTGTCATTGTAAAAATCTAACTTACTTAAGGCTTCATAAGTTTCATTTAATCGATCTGCAGAGACTATCGATAAAGATGACGCTATACTAGTCTTAGAATCTGAAAATTGTAGGTATGTAAATTACGGTATTTTAAATTTTTTGGTACTCTAATTTAAATTTAAAATCAAAATAAAAACAAGAATTCGACTGATACTAAAAAGATCAACACAAGTTTCAATAATTTATTTTATTTAAAACTTTTTAGTTATAATTTTTGTAATCGTTTTCAATTTTCTTCCATACAGTCATGCGAAGATTTCGTCTTTTCATCGTAAATTTCTACTGTCTAAATTAATATATTAGAATAGTTGACACCATCCGAGACATGTACTACGATTCCGGTTCCGTGGTTCGGACTGCTGCAGCTACAGCTGTTGGCGACTCGAGAGCCTTCCCCATCACCGTCGGGGTACACCAAGGATCCGTCCTTAGTCCTTACCTGTTCAGCGTGGTATTAGATGTTTTGTCGGACAGCATTAGAAACTCACATGAGCAGCCTCCGTGGTTGCTCATGTATGCTGATGATATTGCGCTGATGAACGCGGACAGGAGCAAATTGGTGCGACGCGTGAAAGGATGGAAAGAAGCGCTTGAGAACGGTGGTCTGAAGCTAAATGTAGCGAAGACAGAATACTTAGCGTTAAACTCCACAGATCCCACACCCGTCCGCATAGGCGATGATTTGGTCGAGCGCACGGACCAGGTTAAGTACCTGGGATCTGTACTTCATGTGACCGGTGAGATCGACCACGACATCAAGGCACGCATTGCTGCCGCGTGGGCCAAGTGGCGAGAAATGACTGGCGTCACTTGTGATCCCAAAATGCCAGTCAGGTTGAAGGGGCAGGTCTATAAGACGATCATTAGGCCTGTCCTCTTGCATGGTTGTGAGGCGTGGCCGCTGCTCGAGCGACACAAGCAAGAGCTGCGTGTCACGGAGATGGAAATGTTGCGGTGGATGTGCGGCGTTACGCTTAAAGATCGCGTACGGAGCTCTCGTATCCGCGGCAGCCTCCATGTCCGTGACATCGGGGATAAAATGCAAGAGAGCCGCCTTCGCTGGTGCGGCCATGGCTTGCGGCAACCGCCAGGCTACGTGGGGAACAAATGCCTGGCAATGGTACCCCTGCCGGGTCCAGGTAAAAGGGGTAGGCCAAAGAAGTCCTGGCTTGACGTCGTGGAGGGTGATATGCGTGCTAATGGTCTCACTACCATGGACGCCCAAGATCGTGCGAAGTAGAGAAGGAAGAGCCGGAAGACGGACCCTGAGCTTCGAGGTCATCTTGGCCACGGATGCAATCAGGAGAATACGTCTATATGCAGATGATGATGATGAGTTGTAGCGCAACTTTAAATCGATATGGATCCTAAACGGTAAGTTAAATCGAAAAATGATGAGAAAAAACTGAAATGATTTTTAAATACCTATTCAACGATACCCCACTTGACATAGTTTGTTGACTTTAATTTTTTTTGATTTTCACAATAAGGCGTCCAGTATAGTCGCCATATTGAATTTTCACTAACGTCATGTCTTTAGTGACACACACCGGACTAAAACGAATCGCAATCGATTCCTCTTAGTCCGGTGAGTGAATGTGTGAATCGGGCCAGGCGTTTGGTATGTATAGAGTTTAATAAAGGAACATACAAATAAACACATTACTATTCCTTTGCGTCGCGCAGTCGGATAAAAAACTTATAAACATTTTATATTTAACTTTTCTCTTAAAATACATTATAGCCAAACCACCTGTATCTAGGCAGCAAACATTGTCGATAGTTTCGACTTTCGAGTACACCACTAAATACAAAGCTGGTATCATTATTTCACAATTTGACATTTGCACTTGTCAATTTAGTATCTAAGATAAAAAAAAACAGACTATAAACCACTACGCAAATATCGCAAAACACATACCTTCCACATTATAATACGAACTTAGAAAGAGAAAGCATTATATATATGTCTCTCTCCGACCTATTTTAACAAAGCTTTTGTTTATTGGACCCTTGAAAACGTTCCTTTTGTTCTACCTAATAGGTAAGCCAGGTAGCAAAAACTTAGTGTACGTAGTTGGTGATAATAATATTACAGACATCAAACATGGTAATTTTCATTTAAGTGTACATTTTTCTGTCTGACTGTACCATTTCACGGCTTATTTCAAAAGAAATACCTCAAGGGGCGATTCACAGCACCAGAATATTTATTTAAATGTCAATTTGTAACTCGCCCCGTGGCAAGGGGCGATTCACTACACCAAAATAATAAAAAAAAGGGGCGAGTGAAGCATTTTAATCGCAAGGGTCGAGATTCAGGGGGCGAGCGGGGCCTAAGCCAGTTACTGGTCCCGACACCCGAAGAGGGCCAGCTCGCCAGAGATGGATCTCGGTCGGCCGGGGTGCGATTGATATCAGAAAATCTCACCTCCAGCAACCTACGACCTCTAGACGGTTTTAGTTGGTTTGAGTCCGACATACGTACGCAATGCCTCAAAACAAAGGTCTTCGACCAGTGCGTCCTGCCTGCTATGACCTACGGTGCCGAAACGTGGCCACTGACGGTGGGGTTAGTCCGTGACCTAAAAGTCGCACAGCGGGCTATGGAGCGAGCTATGCTTGGAGTCTCTTTGAAGGATAGAATTCGCAACGAGGTTATCCGACATAGAACCAAAGTAGTAAGCTGAAGTGGCAGTGGGCTGGCCAGATCTGCCGGAGTCCTAGAGTGGAGACCGCGCGTAGGAAAACGGTAGGTGGGACATCCCCTAACCAGGTGGACCGACGACCTGCGAAAGGTGGCTGGGACGGACTGGATGCGGAAGGCGGAGGATCGGCAAACGTGGCGCATATTGGGAGAGGCCTATATCCAGCAGTGGACTGCAGTAGGCTAATTGATTGATTGATTGATACGTACGTAATAAGAGGAGAAACTAACCCATAGTCGCATTCTGCGATACCCACGGGAATGCCCTGAATGGGGTGGTTATTTTACTACACTGAGAACAGACACGGTATGATACAGAAATCTTGTGTAAAATATCATAGAGAATTTTCCATCAGCAATATTCTACAAATATACCTATATTGTTTATCTGTTTCGCAATTTTGTTATACAGAACAACAGATAAAATATCTATTGAAACGGCCCAAACGGCCACTCTATTCACCTGAACCAATATAAAACGAATGTAATGCGTTTGTCGGTCCATTGGGACTGTCCCAGACCGTGACAAAGGCTCAATGGGGTGTGTACATGAGCGGATAATGTTGAATTCCGTATAAAAGATTACGTTCACAGTGTACACAAGGTTTTATAAAGAATATTTGTTTTGGTACATACCCCCGAGCACGAGAAATATTCGTATTTGTAACGTAAAACGGTACTGAACGCGGCCACTACGCAGGAAGCGTGGGTTCGATTCCCACTTTGTGCAAATATTTGTATGCATAATTATGGTTATTTGCATTGGTCTTGTCGTTCCTCAGAGAGCACGTTAAGCCATCTCGGTCCATTTGCCATATTAACATCTATGACATTCGTTACGGGTAGTTAAAAGTCCTACAACTAGTCTACCTTCGATAACCCCAATATCGCTATTGATTTGTGGAGGTTATGAGGACAGTAGCTTCAGGTAAAATATCAAAGTCCACTCAAGTCCGCAGTTAGACTAGTAAAGCGGACCCTAGACTCTGAGGTGAAAGCTTCGGATGCGACTGGGCTTAACGTTAGGATGAAGAATAAGAACGTAAACGTTTCGAGAAAGCGGAGCATTGTGATTGGTAGGCTTCACACACACACAGGTTCATAGTAGGCAGGCGACCAATCACAATGCTCCGTTCTATCGATACCTTTAAGTTAGTTAACGAGGTAGATAGGGTAGGCTATGCATCCGAATGAATCTATACGACTGCCTCAGTGGTATTTCGGTAGTGCAATCGACTATTATGTCAGGGGGCGTGGGTTAGATTCCCGCTTACTGCAAATTTAGCTGGTCCCGTGCTTCGAAGAGAGTTAAGCCGTCGGTCCCAGTTGCCATACAAACATCTTTAGCAGTCGTGAGGTAGGTGGAGCCCTAAAAAGACCAACAACTGGTCTAGCTGCAATGCTTCGATATCGCTTAAAGTCACCATTGCGTTGTGGAGGTCAGATGGTCAGCCCCTCTAGACAAGTGGCAATTCGCTGCTCGGCGTATGATGGAATAGAATGCCAAATGTATGAGATTTGACGTATATGACAGGCGTACAAATGTCAAAAACGTCAAATCCTATACATTCGTCATTCTATTCCATCATACGCCGAGCAACGAATTGCCACTTGTCTAGGGGGGCTGGAACGAAAAATATCGAAGGCCAGCCAAATCCGCAGTTAGACTGGTAAAGCGGACCCCAGACTCCGAGGTGAAAGCTTCGGATGCGACTGGTATTAACGCTAGGAGGAAGAAGAGTCTCGTTTTTACTCTTTGGGTACGGAACCCAAGAAACAAACTGACATCCACAAATAATATTAAGATGTACATACAAATTGAATAAGAATTTTCGGTTCATAATGTAGAAACTTTATACTTCAAAAATGTTTTTCACGAAGATATTTTTTTTTTCATGTCATTCTAGTTCAAAACCCTTTAAGAATATTAAAACTTTTTTTTTGGCCCTAAATAATTCTTCTTGCCATGTCATTAAATTATTATAAAAGTTACCTAAGAAATAAAAAAGGCCTCGCATTATCTTGAATTCTGAATCAAAATTTCTTTTTGGAATTTTTTGTCTATTTATTCGTGACTAGTTGTTGCCCATGGCTCCGCCCGCGTAATGTCGTTTATCGCGACCAAACATAGCCTATATTCTTTCTCAAGGTCTAATCTATCTCTGTACTAAATTTAATCAAAATCGGTTCAGTGGTTTAGGCGTGAAAGCGTGACAGACAGACAGAGTTACTTTCGTATTCATAAAATATTATAGTATGGTTAAACGCAAGAAGTGCTAACAAAGATGTATTTAAAAAAACACGTATGTATGTAGATAAACAGACTACACAAAATATTTATTACACAAAAAGAATTGTTCAATTTCCAGCCAAACCAAGCTCAAGAAGGACTTTCTTGAGATTAGCGCGTTCAAACAAACAAACAAATAAACTCTTCAACTTTATAATGTGGAAAAGTACAAGTGATTTATTCAATATGTGTAGCAAGTTCCACCAAGTGCCATCAATCTCAAGTATAAACAGTCTTAAGTATAGATGCTAAAAATGAGATACCTATTCAGTATTTATTTATTAGACTCAAGTATTTTATTTGTTGCTCAAATTTGAACCTTATCCCAATATGAATACAGTCCATGGAGTTCTACCTTCACCTGATGTACCCATTGGGAATTGACATTCGTTTATCTTTATAGCAAACAATTTTGGTTCTTAAGACTAGCGAATAAGGTAGAAATTTCTTTGTATGTTTGACTAGAAGTAGTGTTATCTACAGCTAAGAAATGTTCGTTAATTTGTTTGTTATTCGATAGTTTTGATATGTTTTGGTAGAGTTACTGTCTGTTGCTGATAAGTGATAAGTTACCGTTTGCTAAACTTACTCCTCTTATTCGTTCATTCGAATAATTCATTCTATTGAGTATGATACATTTAATTACGTTCATTCTGATTCTACTCTGACTTTAGTTAAATTTTAGGTAGATAGTCAGCATCAGATGTATCCTGACTAGCAAAGTATCAAAATGAATACCTAATGATGTTAATGCCAAACTATTTTGTTCAGTTAAATCAATTTGAAGTTGAACTAATGATGTAGGTATATACCTACCTACCCTGTGGGGTAGGTAGGTATATACCTACCCAGGGCCAAATCTTTCGATCTGGCCCTCATCCGGTGTGCCGGATGAGGGCCAGATCGAGAGATTTGGCCCTGGGTCGGCCGGGGTGCGAGGGTTATGGCTACGACAACCTCACCTCCGGCAACCGACGGCCCACAGACGGCGTGCGTTTTAGTCGGTTCGAGTCCGACATAACCTCCTCCTCCGGCTCCGGCGGGGGACCTCCCCCGCCGGAGCCGGAGGAGGAGGTTAGGGTACCTACCCGTGGGGATTTTTCGCACGTTAAAAAAAAAAAAAAAGTATACCGTATTACCAAATATCAGAAATATAAATCATAGCTCAATCATGTGAGGCGTGGCCGCTGCTGGAGCGACACAAGCAAGAACTGCGTGGCCTCACGCGTTAAGATCGCGTGAGGAACTCTCACATCCGAGGCAGCATTCATGTCCGTGATATCGCAGATAAAATGCAAGAGAGCCGCCTTCCCTGACATGGTCACGTTTCACGCAAACCGCCAGGCTACGTGGGTAACAAATGCCTAGCAATGGTGCCACGCCGGGTCCAGGTAGAAAGAGTAGGCCCAAGGAGTCCTGGCTTGACGTCGTGGAGGGTGACATACTTGCAAATGGTCTCACTACCATGGACGCCCAAGATTGTGCGAAATAGAGGAGGAAGAGCGGGAAGGTAGACCCTGAGCTCCAAGTTCACCTTGGCCTCGGATACGATCAGAAAATACGTCTCTATGAGGATGATGATGATAGTCAGCATCAGGTTGATATTGACTAGTAAAGTAGGTACACAAAATGATCTTAATACCTACTAATGATGTTAATACCTTTTTTTTATCGTGCGAAAAATCCCCACGGATACCTCCCCCGCCGGAACCAGAGGAGGAGGTTATTTCGGACTCGAACCGACTAAAACGCACGCCGTCTGTGGGCCGTCAGTTGCCGGAGGTGAGATTGTCGTAGCCATATCCCTCGCACCCCGGCCGACCCAGGGCCATATCTCTCGATCTGGCCCTCTTCCGTTGTGGGGACCATAGAATCCCCAACTCACCCCCGAGTATGGGGAGGCACGCAATGCGCGCCGCCGACGCGGCCAGCTTCTGCTAGGGTGACAGGCGGCTCCACCCGTCACCCCCAATGATGTTAATACCAAACTGTTTTATTGATTTAAATTGTATTATCATCCGAACTCAAGATACCAACAATCAGTCAACCGGAAGGGGGGAATACCAAGGTTTTAAGATCATTTTGAATATTTTTGAGTACTTTGTTAGTCAAGATCAATCTAATACTGAGTGTACATTATAAGGTAACCTATTGAAATATCGAATTTCTGTTACCCGAACAAAGATATTATATATAAAAAGAAGTAGATTCGATATTGCGCGAAAATCGTGAAGATTCGAAAACGAGTCAATTGGAACGTTTGCCTCTAGTACCGCGTGCCGAGCGGCGCCGGCCGGACGTTGAGCGGAAGCATCAGTGACTTATAAAAATAACGAAAATGCCATCGTATGTTTATAGACACTGCACGAACTATTACTCTAAAGTTAATACATCAAAAGGGATTTCATATCACATGGAAATAACACATATTTCGACTGATAAAGACCAAATTTCTGACTTTCATAATATTCAAGTTAAAATTGTTAAAAAGAGACAGTATGATATAATTTGGTGCGAGAGCGACAAGGACGTGTGTGATCCGAACATAGATTAAAGTACAGATGAGAATATCGTAGGCATTAAACTCACTACATACTACTTCCCAATTTTAATTTGTTGTTTTTTATAATTGCCTACTAATACTATGTGGTTCAAGTAAGTTAATAAGTGCGAACTTCACTTCACTGGCAAGTATCTACTTAGGTAAGTACCTACTTGTTAAAATTTGTAGGTACTATTGGCAGCAACAAAATAATGAAATAGAATAAACATACCTAGCTTTTTTATACTTAACTAGCTGCCCCGGCGAACTTCGTACCGCCATATTTTCGGCCCGCGTGGTATTCAAATCCCGTTCCCGCTGCACCCTTATCACTTAGGGGGATGAAAAATAGATGTTGGCCGATTCTCATAGATACCGGATAAGCACAAAAAATTTCATCAAAATCGGTCGAGCCGTTTCGGAGGAGTTCGATTACGCACCCCGTGACAGAAGAATTTTATATATTAGAAGATACAATAACAATGACAAACAAACATCTTTGTCTAAACAAAATTACGCAATTATCTCAAACTTCACTTTACTGGCAAGTACCTACTTAGGTACTTGTTAAAATTGTACTACTGACAGCAACAAAATAATGAAATTTAAAAATTATACCTAGCTTTTTCATAATACATTAACAAAGTTAAACAAACATCTTTGTCTAAACAAAATTAGGCAATAACCTCAATTCAGAGAGCTCTGTACCTTCTTTTTCAATAATTTTGTTAGCCTATGTCACCGACTAGCAACCGCACTGTGATTGGTACATTGTTATCATTAAAGTCCAAGTGACAAACAATAGCTGTCTTCTTCTTTTATATTGTATTTTTCATGTCCTCTCTTTTCAACCCATTGGTTATGTAGGGAAGTGTAGATGAATTAAAAATGTGTGTGTGTGAGTTCGGCACATTTTTCTACGTTGATTTGTAAGCATATGACATGTCTATGTTATGAAATGTCTTTGTACCCGAATCTTAAAACCCCGAAAACGGTTGGTAGAACTTTTAAAAGACAGATGTAATGAATGACAACTTTCTATAATTCCGTTTTTCATTTCCCAGATAAATCAATTACCAGGTGCACTAAAACCAAATTTTCAAATAGCTTTTTTTTGTTTCCCATATTTTCATAATCCAAATATTGTTATACCAGATTCTCAAAATATTTTTTTTTGTTTCCCATCGTACCATTTACCAAATTTTCATAATCGTTTTATTTGGTTTCCATACAATCGTATTCCAGCTAAACTATATACAAGTAAAATTCAGTAAATTTATATGATTCATTTATTAGGTACAGTAAGTAATTTAGAAATTAAGGTACATTAATTTAGAAATTTCAATGTCGAAATTATTAAAATTATCGCTAACACCCCGACTCAGTGCAATCCGATTCGGATAGGTTAGGTTTTTTTTTTATTTTTTATTTATCCCTGTACGGAATTTTATACGGAAAAATTAACAGTTTAACCCTTAAATTATTGGTTTGAAAAGTCAAAAATTGTCACAAAAAAGTTAGTGAAAGAAATGAATTGCCGCAAATCCGACTTCACGTAGTCTTGTTTGCCCTACCCCTAGAGTGTTATTTAAGCCCGCGTAGGCGCGGAGGGGCGAGGCGGCCCACGAGCTGAGGAGCAGGTGGTTACAATGGCCGCCGCCGCGGCTGAGGCTGGCCGGCCCAGCCGGCCAGCAAGCCGAAGCTGCGGTGGTGGGCGTTACAACCATCTGCGACGATAAGCTCGTGTGGGGCCGCTGGAGCCCCGCAGCGCCGGAGCTGTGACAGAAACGATGCTTGCTGCATGCTGCATGCCTGATACTTGCTGCATGGTAAATGCCTGATGTTTGCTGCATGCTAAATGCCTGATGCTTGCTGCATGCTAAATGCCTGATGCTTGCTGCATGGCAAATGCCTGATGCTTGCTGCATGCATTATGCATGCTGCATGCCTGATGCATGCTGCATGCCTGATGCATGCTGCATGCCTGATGCATGCTGCATGCCTGATGCTTGCTGCATGCTAAATGCTTGCTGCATGTTGCATGCCTGATGCTTGCTGCATGCTAAATTCCTGATGCTTGCTGCATGCTGCATGCCTGATGCTAGCTGCATGCCTTGCATGCATTGCATAATTATGCTTGCTTGTTTGCATGCATTTGATTATTATGCTTTAAAAGTTATGCCAAGACACGATTCTGACTTCTGGTCTGGATATTGTTTGTCTGGTTATCAATTAAATGCATTTCAAAAAATTGTGTTTTAAAATTTGGGCATTCATGCATATGGATTACGGTCATCTGGATTTTGTACATTTAGATTTCGTGTGTCTGGAACTCGTTCGTCTGGATTATAAAACGTCGTACAAATGAATAATTGGGCAAATGAAATTCGGGGTTGCGATTATATGGCAAATAAAACTTCGGAATTTGAAAAAACGGGATTATGAAAAAATGGCCAAACGTTTTCGGGATTATGATATTCGGAATATTAAAATTCGGGATTAAGATAGGTAACCACATTATAAATACCTAGACCACAGCAACCCCGTTTACAATTAAATCAATCAAAGAGGTTCTGTGGTTGGTCCTCAAGTCAATAGAGAATTTAATAATAAGATTCCAATAAGGTTATAGCTAGCTGGCGACAAGATTTTCAGGTATAAATTAAATTATTGAGCTTCAAAACTGAAATGAAGTTTATATAAGTGGTCATCCAATAACTATACCATGATAGTCGAAATTTTCTACTTTCAGATGGTTTTACTTACTTAGTTTGGACTGCTCATAGGTAGACCAAAAAAATTTAGTACCTAATTGAAATTTTACCCCCTTCATGTTGACTGATTGATCTGGTAATTGGTACGTACCGTTAGTGTGGATAACAATAGGTAAAATATAAGAAATTCAGTATCCAAGATGGCGGCACTGCTACACCATGAAATGGCGGGTTATATTATTTTAACTTCCTCAATCTATAAAACCATTCACGTAAAATCTTTTTTAACAATGCGACGCGATTCTGTGAAATCGTAGCATCAATATTCGTAGCACACTGCCCTCCGCAACACATCCGTAGCACACCATACCTCGCAACACATGCGTAGCACAGTTCCGTAGCGCGTATTCCTCGTACACACCTCGCTTGCAATACATGCGTAGCACAGATCCGTAGCGCATATCCCTCGCACACATGCGTAGCACAGATACGTAGCGCAAATCTCTCGCACACATCGCGCAGAACACATGCGTAGCACAGATCCGTAGCGCATATCTCTCGCACACATCGCTCACAAACTCACAACATATCCGTGGTACACATGCGTAGCACAGATTCGTAGCGCAAACAAACAAACAAACATACTCTTCAACTTTATAATATTAGCTACAGATGGAAAGATAAGATAAGGTTTATAGATCAATAGCTGTTGGATGTCGGTTATCGCGACCGTACATAGACTCCTTTCTCAAGGTCTAATCTACCCCTATACCAAATTTCATCAAAATCAGTTCAGTGGTTTAAGCGTGAAAGCGTAACAGACAGACAGGCAGACAGAAACAGACAGCCCGACAGAAAGACAGAGTTACTTTCGTATTTATAATATTAGTATGAATACAGCTTCACAGATTACTCTAAAAAGAAGTCAAGGCCGTCTTAGTTTATTAGCTGATGCGATCTTCGCCGTAAAAATATTAAGTTGGCTATTTTTTCGGGACGTGAGCAGAATATTGTTAGTTTTGCTCATAAGGCCTTTTGCACATTATAAGATACGTACGCCAGACAAGAAATATTTCGTGTCTAATGAAGAGAACACCTTGCACACTGTAAGAAATTATCGACAAGAAATTTCTTACGTACACCAGAAATTTCTTACGTAGCCACAAACATTTATGTTTGTTACAAACATTTCTGTTTGTTGCAAACATGTTTTGTTTATCATTCTGTATAGAATGATAAAACATGTTTGTAACAAAAAATATATTATACATACATACATATTATTATACTTAGGGGTTTTACAGGAGTGCTGTAAATTCCCGAAGGGGTAAGCAGAGGTGTATTAACAGCACATTCCATCAAATTATTTTCGGTACCACGTAATAGGAGCGAGCCTATTGCCGTCAAGCGGGCACTTACCCAATGTTGCTTAACGTCGTAATGCAAAGAACGGTCACCCATCCAAAACCTGACCCAGCCAATATTGCTTAGAAAGAAAGAAAGAAAATTGATTTTTACTTTCTCTCAGCCAATATTGCTCCTAGCCAATAGGTATAACTTAACCTCGTAATGTAGGTACAGAACGAAGTACCTACTTAGGTAATTTCTTATTTCTTTACTTCATTCATTAGTATGTACCTAACCATAATTTGACGGAGGATACACAATCCTCACAATCATATACTTACCTAGGTAGGTACAAAATAGACAGACGACAGCGTCTTTTTTTGATTGCATACCTATCTATATCATAGACGGGAACTTTAAATCTATACAAATAAAATTGGAGTGTCTGTTTGTAATATTAAAATAACCGGTTTCTACTACATGCATATGAATGTATTGTATACGGTACACATAGGTACCAAAATATATATTTTTTAAATTTTTGTCTGTCTGTCTGTTTGTTCCGGCTAATCTCTGGAACGGCTGAACCATTTGGACGTGACTTTCTCTGGCAGATAGCTTATGTAATAAGAAGTAACTTAGGTAGGCTAAAGTTGGCACGGAATCCGAATTCCACACGGGTGGAGCCGCGGGCAACAGCTAGTATAATAATAATAATATGACGAGACTCGAGAATCAGCGATGGGACATAATACAAAGCTTGTAGGTACCAGAATTAATGCGAAACGAAAGAAAGTTTTTAATGACCTACGTACGTACATACCTACCTATATGTCCCAAACAACTTTTGACGAGTTGTTAAAATAGGTACTTACTTGAAGATTTCATTACATCGTCAAAATACGCAATTTATAGAAGCTATATCCCCACGTGGAATGCTAGCTGTAACTCTCAGGTAGGTACCTAAGGATTTTAATACCTACCTACCTATTTAGTTCATCGAGACGTCACCAGTTACAACTCACAACCGAAACTGCATTTAAAAATGTACTAGCAAACTGAAAGTCATTTGGCATAGAATCATAACCCTCCTTTGGCTTCACCGTAGTCGGGTAAAAATCAAAAGCCGCACCGCCGCGCCGACAGGCGCTAGCGGCACGTGTAGAGTGAGGTGCGGTATGTCGGGGGAGGGGCACAAAGGCGCCGCCGCCGCGGCAGCCGCGCCGCCGCCGCCGCAGAATGAATAGGTACCGAGTGGGCCGTTCAACAACGTCTTGCGAGTTTTTGTGTAAGGTACTTGTTACCTACTTGTAATTATTTTGAAAACTTTGCTTATATTTAAAAGTAAAAATAGCAATGTTCCAATTTTGAATATCTCTCCACAATTTTTGAGAGCCATTGTGTCTCATTTAAAAATGGATCTGGGGCCTTACTCCCAAAAACGAACATGAACGTTTCGGATCGAAACGAACGGTCGCCGAACACGGACCATTAAAGTTACTCTGAAAACCTTTCGGTGACGACTGACGGATGCCGCCGTCTTCGGAATCATAGACTAACGATCGAGTCTAGATGAATAGTGTGGACCGATATATTATAAACATCTAAAAACCGTTAACAAATGAAAAATCAACAAATATAGTTGTATTCTCATGAAAAGAGCGTCAAATTAAAAAATATTATGAGATTTTTATTACAAAGGTACTGTTAGATCACTAAAATGTAATTTTTTAAGAATTTATGTATATTTAATGCGAACGATCCTAAAAACCCTCGTGCCATAATATTGTTCTATGTTTTTAATACGTACTTTGACAGTTTGACAATTTCAAATTTGAAACTTTGATACCCGTATGCACTATCTCTATTAAGATAATAGAGATCAGTGCGTGTCATGGTGCCCGTATGTGTGTAGCGCCATCTACTGGGGTCATCAAATACTTCCGTAATGGATAATGTTAATGGTTGTTGGTTCAATGCCCCTTTGCCAAAATGTTGTTTTTTTGAGGAAGTAGAGGAATGATTTCCTCGCATAGCTCCTCAAAAAGTACCCTCGTCAATCTATAATTAGAGACAAATTCCATGTCCAGAATTTGCCTCAAAAAGTTTTTTTCACGAAGCCGGTGACGATTTTGGCTTCGCTCAACCGCTTCTTCCCTCATCATATCGTCCAACGATAAAGATCTCACCATTTTCTTAGATAAAAATTCAACTTCGAAAGTCTTACGAAAGGTATATAGCTTTCGTTGAATTTTAAGTAATAATCCGCAAAATTACTTGTCAAACAACGACAACGAAAACGTCAAATGTATTTTGGGAGTAGGTGCACCGACAATGATCGACCACCTCAATGTCAAACGATCGAAGACGGTTACGAAATACGACACGAAACACTTTCGGGGTAGCTAAATGGCCGAAACGTCAACGAATACGATAGTTTTCGATTTTCGGAGTAAGGCCCCTGCATCGAGAACATTTTCGTACGATGATTGTGCGAAAATTGGTTCAGACGCATGAAACTTTGTGTAGAGGCTGGTGGTATGACAAACTAGTATGACCACGAGGAAACGGCCTGGTGGATTTAATAAAAATATTTTATACATCGAAGTTAATTTTATAATTTCTCAAAATAAAACTTGATGTAATTGAGTGTCCCACGTACGTAAGAAATTTCTGGTCTAGATCCGCCAAAATGCGTGTGTCTTATCAGACACAAGAAAAAATTTCTTACAATGTGCACGGTCTCATATAACAACAAAGGCGACTGCATTTCTTATAAGAAATTTCTTGTCAAGCACCAGAAATTTTCTTACAATGTGCAAAGGCACTAAATCTGAAGACAGATAAATTACGAAGCAGATGGTGCTGTTTAAGACACTAACTGCTTATCCTGACTCCACCCGCGTGAAATAGTCCTCAGATGTCTGTTTGATGATTTTACAAATAAAAATACCACATGGTTCCCGGCAGAGTAGAATTTGGGACACCCCATGCGGTGTCGTGCAAGGCGACTAAGGGATAGGGTTGTTTAACATCAGACAGATATATACAACCCAGACTCAGCCTATACATGGCTCGAGTCAA
The DNA here is from genome assembly GCA_914767945.1 of Eilema depressum. NCBI lineage: Eukaryota > Metazoa > Arthropoda > Insecta > Lepidoptera > Erebidae > Eilema > Eilema depressum. Next base: position 3,769,612 of record OU612041.1, on the reverse strand, counting down.
CAATTAGTGCCCGGAATAGGTACCGCAATAGGCTCACTCCCTATTACGTGGGAGCTAATACAATGATTGGTGAAATGTGAGTGTAAATTCAATCTCTGCCTAGATAAAGGCGTAATTGTTTGTATGTAAATCAAGAATAGGTAGTCCAGCTCTCTATCATATCTGTTCTATTTCTAGATTGGGAGCAGTGCAGATGTATCTATTTCGCATTGACCTTTCTCTGTCGACCTGTCGCATTAGCGTGTAGACAGACTTTGCTCATATCAAAAGTATCTAGGTATTTTTTGCTTTAATATTTGAATATGCCATCAAGAACCAAGCAGTGCGGCGACTCCTTCTTCTATCGCACCATTAAGACTTGGAATTCCTTACCAGTTCACGTGTTTCCCTCCTCCTACAGTCCCGGGTCCTTTAAGCGGGGCGTGAAAAAGCATCTGATGAGGCCGTCAAGCTGAGTGCTACCATTTTGTAACATGGTACGTGTCTGTAATGGTGACCCTCTTTTCCGAGACTTTGCCTTCAGCTTACCATCAGGCGAGACGAAATCAATTTGACGTATCCTATATAAAAAAAAACCTATAATAGCTACCAGTGGCAAAGGGTGAAACCTTTCTAAAGGGAAGTCGGTGGACAAAACTTACCTGTTATAGAACGGCCATAGTTACGAGTATTTTGTATGAAATTCTCTGTTTTGATAATGCATTATGTATATTATTTATTTATACTAACATTATAAAGCAGCAGGGTCGGCAGCACGAGTGTGACGCCCCTGGTGTTGCATACGTCCATAGGCCACGGTAACCACTTTCCATCAGGTGGGCCGTGTGCTTGTCTGCCACCTAATGTGGTATAAAAAAAATAAAAAAAAATAAAGAGAAAAAAAGTATATTTTTGTATGTAACGAATAAACTCGAAAACTACTGGACCGAATCGGCTGCTAGTAGATATCTAACAGGCTAGCTGTTGCCCGCGGCTCCGCCCGCTTGGAATTCTGATCCCGTTCATCGCTGATATATAGCCTATGTGTTATTCTGATGTATAAGCTATATTATTGTAAAGTTTCATTGAAATCCATTCAGTAGTTTTAACGTGAAAGAGTAACAAACATCCTCACATACATACATTCTCTCGTACAAACTTTCGTGTTCATAATATTAGTAGGATAAGTTAACAAAAATGATTAAAAAAATAAAAAACCCGACTGCCACTGAAAATATTGAAATAAGTTTTATAGCAGGCGGTACCCATTTGCCAATCATAAACCGAAAGAAAATTAATAATAATTAAGAAAATTAATTAATAAGTATATATTTTTTGTAATCTCCTTCTAATTTCCTTCACTTTGATACACTATGCACCATAAGTTTGAGTGAACGAAAATTTTGATAACAGGCGCCGAAAATCCGCCATTTGATTTTCTAGTAATTTTATCATACCCTCACATAATCACGACGAGTCAAATGACACCTCGCATGTCAAAATCTGTCAAGCCGTTCAGGCTGTAGGGCGTGCCAAAGAAATGGACATACATACATACATAGTCTCGGAAAAATTACCCTCCTTTCTTCGACAGTCGGGTAAAAACATAAAATCATAACAACAACAGGGATGGTCGCGACCATCTTTCATATTCCCTACACAGTTCAAAGTTCGTAATCTAAAATGTTTTCGAGGTCATTATTCCGCGACCTTGAACTTTAAAAGGTTTTCCGAAGTGTTGGGAAACGGAAAAACAAGAGTTGCTGTATCATTTCCTTGAAGAACCTTGGCCAAAGGTATGAAAAAGAATTTAAAAACTTAGAACTTTTTAGTTTTGTACACCTACCACCTATTTTAAAGTCGGTAAAGGTATGGTTCCGAAGCCGGTCGGCAAGAGGCAACGACAGACGCATGCAGCAGATACAGCGTACCCATTACTTGTTAAACTCCGATACGGATAAAGGGGCCCATTGAGAAACCGCAATGAATTACGCGCATGTGTTGCGTGCGTCGGCAGTTGTTGTATGCGGTCGCCCACGGAAACATACCTTTAGACATTATTTATTTACATTACAATAATATTTACAATAATTATAATAGGTTATTATCCCACCCTCCCCTTTCCTATACAGGACAACACGTACAGGACTTAGATGCCACCCGCATACGGTGCAGAATATTCCATCAAGAACCAAGCGGTTCGGCGACTCCTTCTTGTACCGCACAATTAAGACCTGGAATTCTTTACCAGTTCACGTGTTTCCCTCCTCCTACAGTCCCGGGTCCTTTAAGCGGGGCGTGAAAAAGCATCTGATGAGGCCGTCAAGCTGAGTGCCACCATTGTAGCATGGCACGTGTCTATAATGGTGACCCTCTTTCCAAGACTTTGCCCTCAGCTTATCATCAGGCAAGGCGAAGTCAAGTTGACGTGTCCTATATAAAAAAAAAAAGCCGCAGTGAATTACGCGCGTGCGTCGGCAGTTGTTGTATGCGGTCGACTACGGAATCATACCTTTAGACTACAAAAAGGTCGATTTAACCGCTTTTTCTTAAAATTTCTATTTTAGATAGCTGTTGCCGCAGAACTTCGACAAGGAAACTTATACTATTATACGTAGAGTATTTGAAAGCTTCATCAGAGGTAGGAGAGATACAAATCCCGCTTTTTTTTTTTTTTTAATCTTTATTTATTTACAGGACTTTTATCTTACGACATGACAGTCCTATTGTAACAAAATAACATTAACAATAAACAAAACTTAAACTAGGTTAGCAAATGCTATTAATTTGGGTCTAAGGCGTTCCATTGCAAAATATTAATAAATAACGTACTTCTACTAATACTATCCATGACTGCTACCAAAAAGACCAAATCCCGCTTATTGCAAATATAAATAGTCTTCACTAATATGTCTATATACTTTGGTCCGAGTGTTTATTGAAATTTGGAGTCAGTTTTCTCTCCTGCTCTTTATATAGATATGGCTTACCTTGGCTTGTATGTGAGCGACTACCGTCTGACCTCCCAACCTTGGAAGAAAAGCCTCACCCGTTTATCAGCCGGTTTATGGGCTCATGATATTTTGGGCCCTGGTCTTGGCTAGGCCCACATGTATAATGTGAGCCCAGCCAAGACCTATACTATATAGCTATACTTCGAGACGTGTATCTTGGCTCTAAATTGCCAAACAAACGAGGCTCTGGCGTTTTGTAATAATCTATGCTTGGTGAATTTGAGCTCGTCCACCGCAGTAGCACCCCGTGCTATCCTCAAAAGACACACAAGAAACGTGTACTGCGGGTACAGAGCCCATTTTAGGTCCAAGATTAGAATGTACCGACCAAATACACATCAAATGAAGCTCTAACCTACCAAATAAATTGATATAACCAATACCTACATGTATTGTAATGGTGCAATACTATCAATCATACAAAAAACAACTTTAATCTACAAAAATAGGGTTGAAATTCCTATGTTCAAGAATCTCACGAATAAATTTACGGTGTAACAAATTTAAGGTAAGCAAATATAGACTTTAAGGATAATTCTTCTTCACACGATGTATTATAGTGTCGCTATAGTTTGAAAAGCACAAAAACTTTAATAATACACTTTATTACTTAAGAAATAAGGTTCATTTTCCTATGAGTGCCGTACTCTTACCGTTAGGGCTGAAATCGCGTTCAGTTTCAGTTTGCCCGCGAATGTCGTAGATCGAAGTTGTTTCGAACAATTTTCGAATTTCGAATACGAATATTTGTGTTGCGGTGTTTTGTATACATCGTGTTGTAAATGTGAAAGTGACTTTTGTAAAGGCACTTATATTTTTCACTGCCATGTGTTTTTTTAGATGAAATGCTTCTATTTTGGTTTTAATGTGTTAGATTTATATTACTTTTGTTATTTTATTGTTTTTGTTTTTAGTATTCATATTTAATATGTATCGCAAGTTCCATCAATTGCCATCAACAGTATAGTCTGTTTATGAATTGTTTTAATTATTTTTAAGTGCGTTTTTAATGTACAATCTTATCAAATGAATTATTTTAATTTACTTACTGTAGTTTTTTTTTTACTAAATATTAAATTATCGTATAATCGTCCTAGATTATTAAAAAAAAATCGATTTCAACATACTCATATACTTAACAATTTTTGTACTTAATACAGAATTAATGATCATACTTTTGCATATTTACGAGTTTTCGCGTACTGCAATTCAACAGAACTTACCTAGGGGACCACTCTTGAGATTTCCCTTTCATAAAAAATGGTATCTACTAAATTAAAATTAGACTATGTATTACATGTTGAAATAAAAATTACTTTTTATCAATTTCTATTACGATTTATGATGTTTTATTTAATTATTTACACTAATCCCTGTTACCATGGGATAAATTGTATCAATTGAAATTTAAATCATTTATATCGAAATAAATCATCATTTTATTAGTACCATCACGTTATTAGATATTTTACTCTTTAGTTTTTCTCTACATACAAATTGCATACTCATTTAATTCATCCATTAGTTCCACTCTTATGCATCAACACAAAAGGCTTTACATTTCATCGCATCTTTTGTTTTATTAACATAAAACCATCAACTGTCATTTGCATTCACTTTATTTGCTTGTTATTCATTACTAGCACCAAAATTTAAGTGCTAAATTGAATTTGAATTTTTAAGTGAGTGCTTTTAAAACAATTGATGTCACGTTTTAAACGTGGCACTATCTGAATAAATAAAAAGTGCTTAACTGATTAAATAAATCATACTGTATAGTGTTATTGTGGTAAAGTACTTTTTAATGTCAATATGAGTTTAAGAAGGTGAGGTTTTAAATATTTTTGTAGAAAAAAAGGTTTTTGGTGCCTACATTGTTTATTTTGGAATGTGTTATTGTGTAGGTACATACATACATACATACATATAAATAATTTAGGTACTAATCTTATAACTAAAATATATAAGGAGGCCTTTGTGAATTCACTCAGAGAACCCGTAAACAGGTCTGGTTCACTATTTCGGCTATCATTGAGGGCGCGAAGAGCCGGAGTCGCAGAATATATAGGCGTGAACATATTTGTATTGTTTTATTTAAATCTTGTTTTTTTTCTGCGAGTTCAAGTGTGAAATGCAGCTGAATTATTTAAGTCAGTGGAAGGAAGCGACCTCTGCTGGTTTTCTTGTCAAATATTTAAGACAGAACAGTGATTTTAGAAACCATTGCGTAGTATGTATGAATTAGAAAAAGGTTGGTTGGTATAGTATTTATGGTTTTAAGCTCTAGCAAGCTTATTTCTTGACTAGCTGTACATAAAAACGCGAAATTAAAAAAAATAAAATTAAAAAAATTAAAATTAAAATGGGGTTCTTCAAAAAAATAAGAAGGTGTCTTAAGGGTCGTCAGCACGAATGTGACGCCCCTGGTGTTGCATACGTCCATAGGCCACGGTAACCACTTTCCATCAGGTGGGCCGTGTGCTTGTCTGCCACCTAAGTGGTATAAAAAAATATGGCGCCATTTTCTTCGCCTCGCGTAATGGTAAGCCAAAGCAAGGAAGAAGGAAGCGAAAAGGGTAGATAACTAATAGATACAACTTCAGTATTATCACGACCATTGTATTTCCATTTCCTTGTACAATAGGACGCAGTACTGCCTTGTGACACGCACGGTGTTATTACGCAAGCCCCTTTGCCCTTCTAAGCCCGTGTTTAATTCAACACATGTGTCTCTATTGCGCACGGGTTTGTAATGCAACTTATGTTCTAAACACTTGTTCAAGACAGTGTATTTTTTTATATAGCACACGTCAATTTTACTTCACCTCGCCTGATGGTAAGCTGAAGGCATAATCTCTGAAAAGAGGGTCACTATTACAGACACGTACCATGTGGCACTCAGCTTGACGGCCTCATCAGATGCTTTTTCACGCCCCGCTTAAAGGACCCGGAACTGTAGGAGGAGGGAAACAAGTGAAGTGGTAATTCCAGGTCTTAATGGTGAGGCAGAAGAAGGAGTCACCGAACCGCTTGGTTCTTCTTCTTCCTCCTAGCGTTATTCCCAGTCGCATCCGAAGCTTTCAGCTCGAAGTCTGGGGTCCGCTTTACCAGTCTTAACTACAGATTTGGCCAGACCTCCACAACCCAATGTTAACATTAGGCGATATCGAAGTTTTTATAGCTAGACTGATGTTTTTGGACTTTTTAGGGCTTCAACTACCCGTAACGACTGCCATAGATGTTTTTATGGCAACCGGGACCGACGGCTTAACGTGCTCTCCGAGGCACGACCAGACCAATGCAATTACCAATATCTCATGAACACAAATATTTGCACTGAGCGGGGATCGAACCCGCGCCTCCTGCGTAGCGGCCGCGTTCACTATCGCTACGCCACGGAGGCTGTCAAAAAAACCGAACCGCTTGGTTCTTGATGGAATATTCTGCACCGTATGCGGGTGGCATCTAAGCCCTGCACGTGTTGTCCTATATAGGAAAGGAGAGGGTGGGATTAATTGGAAGTATGGTATTGGCATGAAGTGCTGCTTAGACAGGCATAATTTTGATTGAGTGAAATTTCGAAGCATTTAGTAGAAGCTATCAGTTTTGGGCGAGACACGGTGGCTCAGTGGTCAGGGCATTCACCCTGTAAGGTAAAGATCGCGGGTTCAAGTCCCGCCTGTGCTGTATTCGATTATGATGAATTTATTCGATTTGACGTATGTATATGACTTGGTCCCCGGCAGAGTAGAATTTGGGCCACCCCATCTCCTCCCATGCGGTGACGTACAAGGCGACTAAGGGATAGGGCTGTTTAACATCAGACAGATATATACAGCACAGACTCAGCCTATACATGGCTTGAGTCAACTATAGTGCCCGGAAAACGGCAATAGGCTCACCCCCTATTACGTGGGACCTAGTACAATGGTTGGTGAAATGTGGGTGTTAATTCACCTCTGCCTAACCCTCCGGGGATAAAGGCGTGATTGTGTGTATGGTCAACATAATATTTTGACGTTAATGACATGCTTTGACAACTGTCATATACGTCAAATCCCATACATTCATTATTCTATTCTATAATACGCTGGCCAACGAACTGTCTCTTTTCTAGTGGGCTGTTCATCTATACATTTCTTGAACTGGAAATACACCTAAAATTCTAGTAAAGCTTCCGTGGTGACTATCGTAAATATTGTACACAAAAATATCATTGCGTGTCGTTAGCCTGGTACCATTTTGTGACGCACATCACATACAGCCGCCCTATGACCTATACAGGCACACCATAGGACATAGAACCCAGATAATTACCATGGCTTACAATAATAGTACTCAATTTACTTGATTCCATACATGAAAATGTATAAAGAAAGCCGTAAAAGCTATCCATACTTCTATAGTATTCATATAAATGCGAAAGTAGCTCTGTATGTCTGTCTGTTACACTTTCACGCCTAAACCACTGAAACGATTTTGATAAAATTTGGTACAGAGATAGATTAGACCTTAGGAAAGGTTATTGGCTATGTTTGGTCGCGATAACCGACAACCACGCGGGTGGAGCCGCAGGCCGCAGGCAAAAGCTAGTAATATTATAAATGTTGTGGCGAAAGGTGACTGGGACGGACTGGATGCGGAAGGCGGAGGATCGGCAAACGTGGCGCACATTGGGAGAGGCCTATGTCCAGCAGTGCACTGCATTAGGCTAATTGATTGATTGATTTATTATATAAATGTGAAAGTAACTGTATGTGTCTGTCTGTCTGTCTGTCTATCTATTACGCTTTTACGCCTAAATCACCGATCTTCGGTACAGAGATAGACTAGAGCTTGAGAATAGAAAAAAAAAAAGGTTTTTTATACCACTTAGGTCGCAGACAAGCACACGACCCACCTGATGGAAAGTGTTTACCGTGGCCTATGGGCGAGTGCAACACCAGGGGAGTCACACTCGTGCTGTCGACCTTTTAAGAACAGAGACATTCTGTGCCGTCAGCGAACACGACAAGCAGGACAATCCTTTGGTCTTCCCACTGACAACACAAAACCTCTCCAGTGAGCTCTGGCTACCCTACTCACCGCTGGAAACACAACGCGAGGTTATTATAACCACGGTATTTAAACTTTCATGGTCGTTCACAGTACTATTAGAACCATCGGGATATTTACTATGTATTGTTTCGAGTATCCGATATTTCGGCGCTGTTGCAAGCACCTGCACAGCAACCTCTCCAGCGAGCTCTGGCTACCCTACTCACCGCCGGAAACACAACGTGAGGTTATTAAACCCGCGGTATTTAAACTTTCATGGTCGTTCACACTACTGAGATCCGATTCTCAGCACTCCATGGATTCACCGTGCGGTCGCCGGGTCCATAGCGTGATACAGAGAGGAACACCGTGACGGCGACTGGGACTTGCGACCCAGATGTAGGTTTAGGGTGGCCACCTTGTGATGCATCAGCGCTCACCTCCACCGTCAGTAGTGTTTCCCCCCCCTACCTATCCAAATTTGGTAAGATCCTATCAATGCCGCTTTTGATATTCGATTTAGTAAAGAGCTTACTGAAGCTCTTGGCAATCCGAGGTCTTTAAGTAAGTTGTACAGGGATTTAGCTGGAATTCCCCTTGCTCCTACTTCTACGGCGTAGAGTTTAACCACGTAGCCGTTCTTGGTTAACTCGTTAGTCAAGTCAAAGTATTTGTTTGTCTTTATAGCGTGGTCTTTAGGTATATTAGTTTCCCACGGTACTGTGAGTTCTACAAGCACTGCACGCCTATGCGATCGTGAAAAAAGGAATATGTCGGGTCTGGATGATGAGGCACAGATATCCGCCGGTATTTTATAGTGCTTCTCATACGTGTCTACGAGTATTGTCCAGTCAACGGCAGCTATCAAAATTGAATATGGCTTTTGAGGTGATTTCTTTGAGCAGCCTTCCTTTACAAACACAATGTCATTTCTTTGGTTTGTGGTTAATCCTTTTTTCGCTCTAGCTACCGCCAAACTTACAGCCTCACGTATGATTTCTAATACCTTATCATGTCGGCGCGAGTAATGACCCCGGTCTAATAGCGTCCTACAACCCACTAGCAGGTGCCTAGCCGTTCCAGTTGCTTCACCACATGAGTTACATGTTTTATCTGTGGCTTTTCCCCACCTGACTAGATTGCTTTGATCGGGGAGGGTCAACTGGAATGCATTTAGGTAAAATTTAAGTAAGGATTTAAGTAATATTTTTACCATGTATTGTTTCGAGTATCCGCTATTTCGGCGCTGTTGCAAGCACCTGCACAGCAACCTCTCCAGCGAGCTCTGGCTACCCTACTCACCGCTGGAAACACAACGCGAGGTTATTATACCCACAGTATTTAAACTTTCATGGTCATTCACATTACTATTTGACATTTGAACTATCGGGATATTTACCATGTATTGTTTCGAGTATCCGATATTTCGGCGCTGTTGTAAGCACCATGATCACGGAGGAACTGGAGTAGGTACTCGAAACAATACATAGTTAATATCCCGATAGTTCTAATAGGACGTTTTACTTTGCAAACACAAATTGAGGACGTTTTGCTCTCAGTACGTTTTACTTTGCGAACATTAAACAACTATAACATTTTGCTTTGAAAACTAGCAAACTATTTCAATTGTGGACGTTTTGCTCTTAGGGCATTTTTTATAGCGGTTAATATAGTCAAGAACGTTTAGCTTCGAGGACCTTCTGCTCAACACTGATATACCCTCAATATTCTGTAGGTTAGGTAGGAAAGGTAGAGATTAAAAAAATTAAAAAACCCGACTGCTGTCTAAAAGATCGAAACAAGCTTGACAGCAGGCGGTACCCATTTGCCAATCATAAACCGAAAGAAATTTAATGGGTACCGCTGCTATCAAGCTTGTTTCGATCTTTTAGACAGCAGTCGGGTTTTTTTTTTTAATAATTTATTTTATTTTAACCTTTTTAGTTAAGATATGACATCTATATATTTTTGTATTCTCCTTTTAATTCTCTTCATTTTGATACCCTACTCGATAAAATCGATTGAAAAAATTTTTTCTGACAACACATATTTTAGCATCAAAAATCTACCGTATAGTTTTTGTTGGAATTTTATGTACCCTATGACACTCGGGAGATGAATACCTTTCATTTAAGACCCCATTCATCGAAATCCGTCTAGGGGTTAGGCCTGTAGAGGGGAACAAAGAAAACTACATACACACATAGACACATAGGTACATACATACATACATACGCGCGAAACACATTACCCTCTCGCTGGCGCAGTCGGGTAAAAATAGACAAATCGCTAGTCATCGATAGCAGATAGCACCTCTTAAATCTAATAGCTCTATTGTCAACCGTTCTCTCCCGCTATGCTACGAATTTCTGGAATGTAGCCCAATGTATTTGCCAATACCTAACTGCCCATAAAGATAGTTATTGAGGTAAGGAATGTGCAGTTTCAGAGATAGTGTATAGCTCTAACTAAATACAGGTGTATTTTTCAGCCTGGCAGTAATAGTAGCCCCCTAGTTATGTGGTTAATGTTAAATTAGTTTAAAAGTGGGTAATATCAAAGTTTAAAGGTAGCCAACACGATTATTTCCTCAAATTACCTTTTCTCATTACATTTTCTCATCATTAAATAAAGGGTTGTATTTAACGCGGCCACAAATTAATCCGAAAAGTAGGTATGTAGTAAAAATAATAGGTTGGCAACTATAGTGAAGAATCATTTTATTCAATTTATGGTTGTCAAAATTACTGAATGTGGCGTACAAAAATACTAAGTGAGCCACTATTTATGGATGGTTATAAAAAAATAACCATGAAGGTTAAAGCGGGAGCTCCGCTCCCGCGTTAGCCTTCTAACCTAACCTATCCAAGTTGGGGCACGCTATACTCGAATCCTCATTACTTCTCAATTTAGCAACACACGGGTCACTCAGTATTTTAGTCGCCCACTCAGTATTTAAAGTAACTCATTATCAGTCGTCCATTTATTATTTTTGTCGCACGGTTTATTATATCCCTTAATTATATACCTTTTCTCAAATTTATCTGTGGCGGTGAGTAGGGTAGCCGAAGCTCACCGGAAAGGTTATGTGCTGTCAGCGGAAAGACCAAACGCTTGTCCTGCTTGTCTACTTCGCTGACGGCACAGAATCTTTCTGTTCTTACAGGGTCGGCAGCACGAGTGTGACTCCCCTGGTGTTGCACTCGTCCATAGACCACGGTAACTACTTTTCATCAGGCGACGGCGCGCATTGCGTGCCTCCCCATACCCGGGGGCGAGTTGGGAAAGAGGGCCAGATCGAGAGATATGGCCCTGGGTCGGCTGGGGTGCGAGGGATATGGCTACGACAATCTCACCTCCGGCAACTGACGGCCCACAGAAGGCGTGCGTTTTAGTCGGTTCGAGTCCGATATAACCTCCTCCTCTGGCCCCGGTGGGGGAAGCATCCGTGGGGATTTTTCGCACATAATATGTATGTTTGGGCGCGACTTAAGTGGTTTAAAAAAAATCTAGAGGATGTCTGAATCAGTATTCTCGCCCTGTTTGTCTCTTTCCACTTTGAAACATCATTATATTTCATTCATTATACAAAAAATAGCAATCGCATATTCAATTCTAGCCTAGGTATTAATACCAAAAAATAAGGTTGCTTTTACTGCGACCATTTTCTATAATTTATGTGTTGAATTAGTTCTACATGAATAATGTTTCTTAGGAGAGAAGTTATTCGAAAAAGGTTTTTCTCGAACATTCGATAGACTAACGATTTATGGTATTGGCAGGCTATTAATAACTATTATTGTAAAAGACAGGCTTTGTAGATTCGCGGTAGTGAACGCGACTGCTTTGCTAGGGGTGTGGGTTCAATTCCCACTCAGTGCAAATATTTGTATACATGAATATGAGTTTTTGCTGTTTATACTGGAGATTGAGGGCGCTTGGTGGAACTTGCAACACAACATATTGAATAAAGCACTTGTGCTTTCCCACAATATTATGTGTGATTGTATGTGTATTTTAATTTTTAGAAGTATAGTTTAAACCATTGTAAACCTTTGAGAATGCTGTAAGACTAAACCGGTAAGGTTCAAAATAATGAATAATTGTGGAAAAGTACAAGTAGTGCTTTATTCAATACTAGCAGACCCGGCGAACTTCATACCTCCATATTTTATAAATTTGTCAGTGTTTCTCTACAATATTATGTATGTATTATACATATAAACCTTCCTCTTGAATCACTCTATCTATTAAAAAAACCGCTTCAAAATCCGTTGCGTAGTTTTGAAGATTTAAGCATACATAGGGACGGACAGACAGCGACAGCGACTTTGTTTTATAATATGTAGTGATGAGTATTTGCATTGGTAGCCATAAAAAAGGTTCACCAACTGGTCTACCTGCAATGCATCGGTATCCCCCAATATCATTATTGGGTTGTGGAGGTCAGATGGCAGTCGCTTCACGAAAAATATCGAACTCCAGCCAAGTCCGCAGTTGGACTGGTAAAGCGGACCCCAGACTTCGAGGTGAAAGCTTCGGATGCGACTGGGATTAACGCTAGGATGAAGAAGATTGTAAAACACAGCCTCTATGGCGTGGTGGTAGTCAACACGACTGCTACACTAGGGGTGTGAGTTCAATTCCCGCTCAGTGCAAATATTTGTATGCATGAATATGACTATTTGCATTGATCTAGTCGGAAGAGCACGTTATGCCGTCGGTCCAGGGGCCCTAGACAAAGTGACATTCTATTGATGGAATCGCGCTGAAGCGAACCATTTTTAAGGTTTTAACCATGGATTTCGGGACATTGCGGTGGTTATAGTAAAAATGATAAGTTAAATAAGTAATGTATTTCATTTGAAATCATTCGCACAAATTTCATACAAAAAATATAGTTAGTTATATTAATGATTTATGTCAATTTCATACTACAATTAGCGATTCTACTGGCGTTTTTGCCAATAGAATGACACTGTCTAAGGCCCCAGGTAATCATACGAACATCTATGACAGTCGTTACGGGTAGTTAGAGCCCTAAAAAGTCCAACAACTGGTCTAACTACAATACTTCTATATCACCAATGGGTTGTGGAGGTCAGATGGCCGATTTTATTACAACTCCTACCTCATAATATCAAAAAAGTACACAAAGAAACAAAGTAATACACATTTATGTGTACAAATGGGAGTGATATTTGTGTTTCTTTTGTACACAAAATGCTGTATCAAGTTAAGCTAACAATATTTCGTATCGTTTCAAAGATGCTTGTGTAGTCCTGTAATGTGATAAAAAATGGATGTGGTATAATGAAATATAACATCTAAAGGTGTGATTCCGAAGTCAACCGCATACGACAACGACAGACGCATGCAGCACATACAGCGTACCCATTACTTGTTAAACTCCGATACGGATAAAGGGGACCGTTGAGAAGCCGCAATGAATTACGCGCATGTACTGCGTATGAGGTCGGCTACAGAATCATACCTTAAGGTTGGTTTTCATCCCTGACTTGTCAGTTAATCCATACTAATATTATAAATGCGAAAGTAACTCTGTCTGTCTGTCTGTCTGTTACCCCGCGTTTACATACTGCCGCTCGCATTGCTCATCGTGTTGCCGGAAATATTCGCGCAATTAATGCCCTAGCGTTCAGACACGCGCATCATCGTGTTGGTCCGCATTACAGTTATATTCGCCCTGCAACGGAGACGGCCGTAAACGTATGGAGGACAACGCTGTAGCAGTGTACGCATTATGCTTTTACAGCATAGCGAATTAATTAAATAGATTATTAATAAAAACTATAACTTTCAACTACTATACACTTTCCGTATATCGCTGTAAATATTTTTAAAAGTAAATATTCGAGGAGCAATAACGAAAGCCGTGTTTACTGATTAGCGCCATCTAGCGGTCTCGTATAGTTCATAGCGCTAGTATTGCCGCTCCTTTGACTCGCGCCACCAAGCTGACATTCGCAGCAACATACGCGGCAGTACTCGCGGCATGACGAATATACCATTCACACCACGTCTCTGCCCACTTCTCTCGCCACCTCCCTCGCTCTGCCGCGAGTATGTAAACGCAGCTTTACGCTTTCACGCTCAAACCACCGAACCGATTTTGATGAAATTTGGTATAGAGGTGGATTAGACCTTGAGGAAGGACATAGGCTATGTTTGGTCGCGATAACCGACATCCACGCGGGTGGAGCCGCGGGCAAAAGCTAGTTAGGTATAAAAACAAAATAGAACTATGTATATTAGAAGAAAAGTTTTTTATTAACGGAAACACTATCTGAATTAACTTCTGTTCCTAGAAGAATAACTTATTCAGTTGGATCGCCGCAATTTCACTAATGTCAAGTAAAATATGAGATTCTATAATCTTATAGATGGCGAGACGCCAGATCTAGACTTTCTACATTTACTAAATTACACAATACTTTTATTGTTTACGTTCATACTTTCAATGTCAAACAAAATATTGAATTGAATTTTTATTTAGCTGAATAATACAAAACTAGCTGCCTCCCGCGACTTTCTTCGTCCGTTTTACCCTCTTAGGGGTTGAATTTCGTAAAAATCAGTTCTTAGCGGAAATCTACATCTTATAAGGCCAACCTATCTATGTGCCAAATTTCATGTTTGTAGGTGTTATAATTTCTGAGATTTCATGATTAATCATTTGTTTCAAGATGTGTAATTTGAGATTGAAATGGTCATTCACATTAGAAACCAAAAAAAATACATAAGTGTCCTAGCTACCCAACGAAGGGTTCGTTAGGTTAGGTTTTACCCAACCTGAAGTGCCCTAAACACGTCTGATTAATACTGTTACACTCACCGGGTTATATACCTACGATGTTTACATGGTTACTGGTAATTCCATACAGGGTTACTGGTAACTCGATGTATTCCTGGTACCTAGGGGGTGTTATAGGACCCAACCCAACATTTTTGACCTCAATTTGTCTTGATCCTGACTTCCTTTTTTTAATAGTTTTAGAAATATTTGATTTTTCGTTTTATCAGAATTTAGTCTTTTATACAGGTAATAATGAAAAAGTTTTTGCAGAGTTGGGGGTTTGGGTCCATTTTTGGTCTTATAACCCATGATTGAATAACAAACATCGAAACTTTCTCACATACCTACCTACTTTAACATTCATAATATTAGTAATATTATGCTAACAGTCACATCCATTTAGACTCCAAGCTCTACGTGAATTATATACGTACCTACTTGAACTGCTGAAGCACGTGATTATCGAGCACAATGTCTCGACAAAAGCCAACGAAACAAAGGCACAATATCTTCTTAAAAAAATAATACTCAGCGATTCACCTAAATAGAAATCTTATAACAATAAGAGAGGATTAGGGGGCTTGTTAGAAGTCTGTGTGACAATGCAAGATCAAGTGATCATAATGATAAATTAATATTAACCGACAGTAAGATTATTGACAGCCTCAGAGCAAATATTTGTGTTCATGAAATATGGGTATTTGCATTGGTCTGGTCGTGCCTCGGAGAGCACGTTAAGCCGTTGGTCCCGGTTGCCATAAGAATATCTATGGCAGTCGTTACGGGTAGTTGGAGCCCTCAAAAATCCAAAAACAACGGTCTAACTGCAAAGCTTCGATATCGCCTAATGTTAACATTGGATTGTGGAGGTCAGATGACAATCGCTTCACGGAAAATATCGAGGTCTAGCCAAATTCGTAGTTAAGACTGATAAAGCGGACCCCAGACTCCGAGCTGAAAAAGCTTCGGATGCGACTGGGAATTAACGCTAAGAGGAAGAAGAAGTAAGATTAGAATAAAGATGCCTTTCTGTCTCATAATCGTTTTTCATGATACAATACTGATGTGGTGAATTAAGTGACTATACTGTTAATTTGATGTTAATTTATATTATAGCTATGTGGTCACTATCCTGAGCATTATCATGGGCACTATTACGGTCACTATCATATTCGCTATCATGGTGATTATAATGTTCACTATCATGGTTACTATCACAGTTTTAATTTCGATTACTCACAATTACACGAAGCCAAAAAGTTAAGAAAAAAGTTGAATAATATTTATACAAAAACAAAATAAAAGTAGGGTGAAATACTTAATTGTAGGTCGGCCACTAATTTTCGCTGTCACTGTCTAAAATTAAATGAAACGAGTTTAAAATTTCAGTAAGTTCAGAAAAGAGGTAACTCGAGTTGTTAATTTAAGAGTTATTACGTTTTGACGAGACGTGAAGTACTTTGACAGAGTAATTAGGTATAATTAATGCAATATTGATTAAAGGTTAGCTTAAGGTTGGAAGTTAACAAAGAAAATGCTGTACTTTTTTGTGTCGCCTGAATGTTGGCCAAAGAATAATGAAAAAAAAATTCTTGTCATTTTGTTGGTGGTATTTAGCGTTCCTTAATCAAAGGGTGAAAATGGAACCCTTTTTTGTTCTAAAGTAGCAAAGTCCCGAACCGTTTAACGTATTACCTTTAGATGATGCAATTATCTACAGAAAGAATGGTTCATTGTTGAACAGTAATAAAAAACGATTAATAGATCAATGACATGCATATGACTACTGAAAAGTAACTGAAACGTCGGCTTCAGTGCAAACAATAAAATAACACTAAATGCAAACTAATATTATAAATGCGAAAGTAACTCTGTCTGTCTGTCTGTCACGTCGGCTTCAGTGTAAACAATAAAATAACACTAAATTCAAACTAATATTATAATTAATGCGAAAGTAACTAAGTAAGTAAGTAAACTTTCACGCCTAAACCACTGAACCGTTTTTGATGAAATTCGGTATAGGGGTAGATTAGACCTTGAGAAAGGACATAGGCTATAATCGGTTGCGATAACTGTAAAAGTTTTCTTTAAATATGTTTCAAAATTATCTTTTTGCTAGTATAAGCAAACAGCTGCAGTCAAACAAAATACTAATCTATCATAACTTCCCAACAAACTAAACGCAGCTTAGATTACATTCGTTTACCGTGACTATCTGCTATTATACTTTGCAACTTTCACAAAGCATAATGAACCCGAACCTACCATAAAATCATTTAAATCCAATAGGACGATATCCAAAATGTTCACCCTATTTTTTTTCACGACATGCGAAGATCCTACTATGAAATATCATATCATATTGCGGATCGATGTTTCGGGCAATCATTTCTATGGGACACATTTATCCTGAAATCGGATCCGAAGACGGTACGTAATACATTTTTTATGCCACCTAAGTGACAGACGCGTTCCGGCTGATGGAAAACGATTACCGTGGCCTATGGATAGTACAAATCACTGGCATCACACTCGTGCTGCCTACTCTGTTAAAACTTTCTAATGCCCTTCTTGAAGAATCCCAATTTATAGTCGCTTGGGAAAACCATAGCAGGGAGTTCATTTCACAGCTTAAGCGTGCGTGGGATATAGTGGCTTGAATACCGCGCATTGCGCACCGTTTCTGGTCGTAATGTGTGAGGATGAATTCTCTGCCTGTGGTGAGCGTTACGATGATAGAAAGTAGCTGTGGGCATCATGTCGAATAATTCTTCTGAACACAAGCCATTGTATAGGCAGTAAAACAAACACAACGAGGCAAAGCCTCTCCTGAGACTGAGAGGTTCCACACCACCTGTGAATATGGGATTATCAACGATCCTCAGTACCCGTCTTTGTATCGAGTGAAAGGGGTCCAGCTGGTAGATATGCAGGCAGAAAATCGAAATTATTTCATGGTTCCTACATGGCTGAATTCTATGTCCTTCGATCGTGTTTCATCAGCGCCCGAAATTTCGTATGTTTCATGGTACCCTCTATACAGAAAACAATAAGAAATAGATCGGTATTTTACGATCTCCGTGTTTTACTCCAATGTTGTATTTTATTACTAACGAGGCTAGGAATAGGTCAATTCACCCTGGTAATTGTTCTTTACAAGTCAACATTTTATGTCAGAATTTTGTTAGATTGCAATCTATTGACACTAATTGTTAGAAAAAGGAGGGTAAGCACCTATATTGTGGTCAAATTGGTGAGTGCTTTTTAATACTTAGGTAGCGAAAACAACATTTCTTTCTACCACTTAGATGACAAGCACACGGTTCACTTAATGGAAAGTTACAACTGTAACATACAAAATGTGATTCAGGGACTAATTTATGCTACAATCAATCAAATCAATCAATTAGCCTATTGCAGTCCACTGCTGGACATAGGCCTCTCCCAATATGCGCCACGTTTGTCGATCCTCCGCCTTCCGCATTCAGCCCGTCCCAGCCACCTTTCGCAAGTCGTGCTACTAACATAAACTGCAATATAATATTTTGATTGTGGAGTTAGAAGTCTGTTTTGCTCGCTTGACGGTCAGAATTCGGAATTCACGCTCAGAGACCAATTAGCAGCACTTGCTTGTAGTCCAGCGACAAAACTATCAGATCTACACACACGCCTCCCGCTTTTCGCCAACTCATTTCTAGTTGCTAGTTTTACTTTTTACTCGTTCATCTTCGACGGTCGGACAAGTGCCTTCTTCTATGGCAGTCGTTACAGGTAGTTGGAGTCCTAATAAACCCAACAACACTGGTCTAGCTGCAATGCTATCGCCCGATATCGCTATTCAAAAATTCAAAATTCATTTATTTGCAGAAATGTGGTCAAACATGATGTTACAAAGATTATTACAGTTCAGCACATCCACCATTCAATGGCATGCAAATATTAACTTAGGCTCTATTTAAGTCTTAACATGTGCATGCTTAGCTATTCAAAAAAAGTTTTGAAAGTCTAATGGCAGTCACTTCATAGAAAATATTGAAGTCCAGCCAAATCCGCAGTTAGACTGGTAAAGCGGACCCCAGATTCCGAGGTGAAAGCTTCGGATGCCTTTCAGATAAACGCTAGGATGAAGATGAGACATTGACGCCCTGTGTCTTGGAGGCCCGGTTGCCGGGAGAAGTGTGTTCAAGGCGAAAGTCCGCCAGCTACTATTCGATAAACTGGCAGAAGCAAAGGAATAATATCAAATTAATGCTATTATAATGTATGTATGTATGTATCTATGTATGTATGTATAAGTATGTCTATGGTATTTATTATGTGTATATTGTATGGTTATCTATACCTATTTATTACCTGTATTTACATCTCTTACTTATATATCCTCTATTATTTTATGGTACTCTCAATAATGCACCTACTGAGTTTTCTCTGCACCACCTTTGGTTGACTGGTAGAGAATGCCTGTGGCATTAAGTCCGCCTATGTACTTGTGCATGAAGTTTTATAAATAAATAAATAAATAACTTAATAAATATTCTAGAAAATTCTACACAACTACACATGCATTCTAGAACATGCTATTCTACACTCGAAGTAAAGTATAATCTTATCTTTGGGTTCTGCGAATGAATGTGGATAAACATACATAGTACTAAATAGATTTTTTTGAAGTTAGGATGAAGAAAACATTATATTTTTTGCACTAGCAATATCCCCACGGTCCCCATTGTCTGTCACTCAATTCAAGCCCACCATAATCGCATCTCGGTGAGAATAAAGTTATGAATTATGGCAAAAGTTAGTCCTAATAACTTTTGTGCCACGTCGGCAACGACAGTTGAGGATGTTTTATCGGCAGGAAGTTGTACGGCTATGGAATATTATAACACTAGTGGCTGCCTGTGACTTCGGACGCGTAGAGTTTACCCCCTATCCGTTCTTAGCGGATGTCTACACCCTATAAGGAACCTACCTGCCAAATTTCAAGTTTGTAGGAGTTATAGTTTCTGAGATTTCGCGATTAATCAGTGAGTGGTATTTCGCTTTTATTGTTAACTAGCTGTTGCCCGCGGCTTCGCCAGCGTGGATGGCGGTTATCGCTTAGTGTTTATATAGCCTGCATCTCAAAATCCTTTCTTAGGGGATGCCTACGTCATGGTAGCTTTATGCATGCAAAGTCTCAGCCCGATCGGTTTAAAATTGACAAAGTTTCATACAAACTTTCATCCCCTATTTTATTCCTTTGGGCGTGGAATTAATCAAAATCCTTTCTTAGCGGATGCCTACGTCATAACATCTACCTGCATGCCAAATTTCAGCCCGATCCGTCCAGTGGTTTGGGCTGTGCGTTGATAGATCACTATGTCAGTCAGTCAGTCACCTTTGAGTTATATATATTTAGAAGTTGTATGCAGGGTGGTGATGAAGAAAGAATACAAGTATCACCACGCCAGCTCATCCAAAGTGTCGTAGGAGGCGACTAACGGAAAAATACGCAGACGATATCACTGCGAGAGAAGGAAAACGCGAAATAAAATTGTGCCTACCCATCTGGCCAGCGTGGAAACTGTAGGCCAAAGCCTCCCAACATTACTTGATTGATGTAGGACAGTTCTTTTTTCACAATCACAATCACTTGATGTAGTAGAATAGTGGGATAGCTGGGGTAACAGGGTAACTAAGCAATAGTTCTGTTTGACCGTAAATAAACCCCCCCACTAACCAAGATACCGCGGACCCCGGGCTCCGAGATGCACGCTTCGATTTGATTATGCTATCATCATCCTCCTGCCTTTATCCCATACTTATTTATGGTCGGCACAAATATGTACCTTTGCCATTCATCTCTGGTTGCAGTCATCTAAATATTCACTCCCTTCCTAGCCATATCATCTCTCACACAGTCCATCCATCTCCTCTCCCCTTATAGCCATCCACTTCCATAATTAATGCCTCCCTTACGACACTACTCATCATCCCTACGCATTACATATCCGAGCCAGGACAAACGATTTTCTCACATCTTTTCTGTGATTTACACTACTTTCAAACTTTCTGTATTAAGCTGCGTTTACATACTCGCGGCAGAGCGAGGGAAATGGCGAGAGAAGTGGGCAGAGACGTGGTGTGAATGATATATTCGTCATGCCGCGAGTACTGCCGCGTATGTTGCTGCGAATGTCGGCTTGGCGGCGCGAGTCAAAGGAGCGGCAATACTAGCGCGATGAACTATACGAGACCGCTAGATGGCGCTAATCAGTAAACACGGCTTTCGTTATTGCTCCTCGAATATTTACTTTTAAAAATATTTATATCGATCTACGGAAAGTGTATAGTAGTTGAAAGTGATAGTTTTGATTAATAATCTATTTAATTAATTCGCTATGCTGTAAAAACATAATGCGTACACTGCTACAGCGTTGTCCTCCATACGTTTACGTCCGTCTCCGTTGCATGGCGAATACTGTAATGCGGACCAACGCGATGATGGAAGTGTGTGAATGCTAGGGCATTAATCGCGCGAATATTTCCGGCAACACGATGAGCAATGCGAGCGGCAGTATGTAAACGCGGGGTTAGACTCATTCCTAATCTTATCCTGTCACATATTTTCTTTTCTTGTCACACGACACATCCATCTCAATATTCGAAGTCGTTTTTCATCACTAATTTGGTGTGACTACGGATCGGCCGTCACTTTTACGGGTCAGCTAATTGCGTGTGAAGAGAAAACCGACAAAAGGGCTAACTACTTTAGAATTTTCCGTTTTCTGTCTGAAACACCCAAATGCGAACGAAACTGGGGTCAAAAGCTAGTAATTGACGAGGATATAGTTTATTTATTTAAAAGCTTTCACCGATCCTTTGTTATTGATCGAAAACCTTCCATGTTGATTACGGATACGCATCGAACTGTATTATTCAAGTGCTAAGTGCCCACGCACACACGCTAACACACAGTCTCTCACACACACACCCTCACACACACAACGTGCACAAAGTTGTGTGTGACATCAGTAATTAGTACTCTTAACGATCGTTTTATTGGAGTCATTCACCATCTCGCGATCGTCAAATTCGCGAGCGCGCGCGAGTTGGCAATTTTCGATTTTGAATTATTTTTGTGTCATCAACTCGCGCGTTTGTGAAAATATGACGTATTTGTGTACAGTCAGCTACAAAAACGTTGTAATAGATAAAATTAGGTACCTACCTATTTTAAATGTACAAGATATTTTAGGCTAGCTTCACATGTAATGCGCGTTAACGGACAGGACCTCGTTAGTCTCGTGATTCAGGTCTAAGATACGGGTCCCGATCCCGAGGTATAAGCGCTACCACGTTTTGCGAGAGTTTGTCAGTTTGTTTCGGCAGAGCTTAGAAAATGGACGTGGAAGAAGCTATTATTTTGTCATTATGTTATAAAGAAATGTATAGAAAAATAGAAAACTTAAGCATGCGTTCACGTACATTAATTATTTGAAAATGCGTAACAAAATTTGGCCATCTCAGTATAGATTTATACGATTTGAGTTTGAAGTAAAAGAAAACACAGTTTTTGAGAGAGATATAGGTATATAATTCAAAACAACACGGCAAAACTTATTTTTCTAATAATAACTAACAATATTCAGCGAATCAACCATATTACAATGACTCAAGAATTTCGTCTGTTACTTATTATGTGTATTGTCGAAAGCTAAGTAAATAAAACAAAAATCTAATCAACAACGTAGTCATCAATAATGTAAGGGGAATTAGCAAAAGGAGAAGGAAAGGAGAGCCTTTGCTGTAAACGCACATACCTGCGTCTTCTTAGTATTGAACTCGACCAGATTTCAAAAAAAAAAAAAAGGTTGTGGAAAATATACGATCCTTCGAAAAGATACGAAATTAGTTTAGCATAAAAAAAACCTTACCATCCGACGGCGCAATGCCGTCCGTCTTTTAGGCACTTTACCAGTAAAAATCGATGAGGAGGAATTATTCGATACCCGAACTACTTACCCCAACTATTTATCCATTATTTATTCTAATAAAAATAATAGCTTTATTTAATATTTTTACAATAAATATATACATTAAAACACTACACTAATTTGAAATGAATTACAAATATCATAAAAAAATTATGTAATAAAATAAAAATCACAATAAATACTTTTTTTTATTCTTGTAAATATTTTAACTAGTGTAATATATGTGAAACATTATGAAATTTATCTTAAATACAGCCTAAAGTAAAAGATAAGCGAAAAAAAAAATCTAATCTCATACGACGCATATTAAGATAACATAGCTACTCATAACAGATATCATAATATCGGCCGTGTCCCCCTAGTGGCCTAGTCTCACTTCGCAAGTCTATATCGAAGTCTAAGATGAAAAAAAAAACATTCGCAGTGCATTAACCAATGCAGGTTAAGACGCGAGTATACATTAGTTTTCTTTTTCATGTTTTCTTTAATGCTTTTTTATCTGACTGTACTTTAGCATGCGCGCGAGATGACGACGAAAAAATAATTCGAAATCAAAAACTGCCAACTCACGCGCGCTCGCGAATTTGACAATCGCGAGATGGTGAATGACTCTTTTATTGGCATATTCGAGTTCATCAATAAAGTCGCTGCGTTTTCCGTATAGTTATATTTGAAAAAACTATACTTTAATGGATTCTATCGTATTATTCACCCTGATTCCAATGTCTCGAATGGCAATACTCGTTGCCGTTTTATGTAGGTATGCCTGGTACGATTCGCGTTCAGTGAAAATTATTTGTATGAAGAAAATGTAGGTATATTTGCATTGGTAGGGTAGATCCGTGCCACAAAGAGCACGCCGCCACGGTAATACTATCCATACAGTATTGTAACTCGGCCATATTTTAGAGATAAGTGCCTAGAGCCGCGCGGTACGTACACATGCGATAGGGCTGCCCACCCACAGCAATTTGATTACAACTGCCGACTTTAACTCTCTATCAAGTACTTATATATAATATAAGATAGTTTTGTGATTATAAATATGTACCTATTATTTTTTTTATTTAAACAAATTAAATACTTTGTGAATAGAATAGTTTATTAACGTTTCTATTAGGTAGGTTTATAAGGTCATAGGTGACGCACACATATCCCGAGGTTTTAAAGACAAGTGTAGGTACCTACCTACTGTATCATGATCTTCCCATCTACCTATACTCCATTCGGTTAAGTACCTACTTAACAAAACGTAAACAACATTGATAGCCCTAAAACGGCCAACAACGACCATCTAGCTGCAATGCTTCGATATCGCCTAATGTCACCATTGGGTTGTGGAGGTCAGATGACAGTGT
Source organism: Eilema depressum (assembly GCA_914767945.1). Classification (NCBI taxonomy): domain Eukaryota; kingdom Metazoa; phylum Arthropoda; class Insecta; order Lepidoptera; family Erebidae; genus Eilema; species Eilema depressum. The sequence goes on along the minus strand of OU612041.1, from coordinate 3,745,428 downwards.
CTTCACGGAAAATATCGAGGTCCAGCCGAATCCGCAGTTAAGACTGGTAAAGCGACTTCGACGGTGAAAATGCGACTGGGAATTAACGCTAGGATGAAGAAGACTATTCTGTTTAGACTAAGAGACTGAAATCCGAAATCGAACTAGGTAGGTACTAGTTAGTCAGTTAACTTAGTTAGCCTAGTTTTTTTGTTTAATGTTTAATACATATATTATGTGATTTTATAAAAAGTGGCTACAATATATTGTTTACCTTTGGTTAAGTACCTAACCGAATGGAGTATAGGTAGTTTACTTGTGTCAAACACTTTACTCAATTTATTTATTAATCCAGGCCTTTTAGGTATTCGGGAAAAAAGAAAAAGAATTCCATCAAAGACACAAATTACGTAGGTACCTACCCACTAGTACATAAGTAAAATCATTTTATACCTACCTATAATATTTATATTATATTTATTATATTCACACCTCAGAATACGGAATAAACCGTTTATTCCGTATTCTGATATACCTATAATTAATATAATAATATTATTATGAATGTTTGTATACACAAACATTCATAATATATTTATTATATTTCTAGTAAAAAAAATTACGCAATAACTGTTTAAAAACGACATCGTCGCTGCGGGACATTCCTGGCCGGTTCCGACCGGTTGCTTGCCGAACGCATGCCGAGATCGAGGCGCGTAGGTATAGGACGCGTTTCGTCCGTTTATATGAAGACAAGTTACTGTATGTATATTTATTCTGTGACGCCGCCGTCGATCTCGGTTGTCATACGAATATCTATGGCAGTTAGACCGGGAGATGATGACAGAAAAGTACAAGTCATTTGTTACAAGTATGGCGACCCTTAGAGGGTCGAATTGGGTGATTTGAGAACCGAAAAATTTCAGAGCTGGCCCGCGGGGCTTAATTACAGACTGGCTAAAAATTTAAAATTTAAAAAACCCCCGACCCAAAAAGAACCTACAAAAAGTTAAATAATTACTATAACATTATGACTTACCCTAAGTATTGACCATTTTATCATTTGTCTCTTTGGGGTACCACTAAGTACCTTGGTATGCCCTATTCTCCCCGACGGTCAGACGGTGGTCCCCCGACGAGACAAATGAAAAAGGGTCAATACTTAGGGTAGGTCATAATATTATAATTACTTTTTAACTTTTTATAGGTTCTTTTTGGGTCGGGGCTCTGAAATTACTATTTTCAGTTCTCAAATCACCCAATTCGACCCTCTAAGGGTGGCCATACTTGTAACAAATGACTTGAACTTTTCTGTCATCATCTCCCGGTCTAAGTCGTTACGCGTAGTTGTAATTCACTCAAACCCCAAGAAGAATGATGACTGCCACCGAAAAAGTTAAATAATCAAGGATTACTTCCCTAGGCTTGTCACAATGGCACAATTTGATCTTGAACTTTTTCTGAACTTCTTAGCAGTTTTTATATTTTAAAATCGCTGATCAGTCATCCTTTCTAGATCGTTGAGCGATAGCCTCTTGTCGCCAAGTAGGGAGGTTAAGAATTTCAAGGGTGAATATAAAAATCATTAAAGTATAAGCACTATAGAATGTTATATTCTATATTAATGTTGAAGCTCTCGTGGCTAAGTGCGCTCATCATCATCATCATCATCATTTCAGCCATAGGAAGTCCACTGCTGGACATAGGCCTCCCCTATAGGTCTCCAATAAGACCGGTTGGAAGCGGCTCGCATCCAGCGCGTTCCCGCGGCCTTAATAAGGTCGTCTGTCCACCTTGTGGGTGGACGTCCTACGCTGCGCTTGCCGATACGTGGCTTCCACTCGAGAACTTTTCGACCCTCTTTAAGTGCGCTCACTGTTGTTGTTGGTTAAGCTGCATATACGCGGTTAGCATTTGGATGGGTTACCGCTGAAATATCATCTGAGTGCTTCCGTATATTGGAAGGCATGTTAAAATTCAGTCCCGACTTTCACCTACTACCTAGCTAACCTAACTTTAATCTGACACAGCCTCCGGATGCGGCGACACTGCATTGATTGGAACTCAGTTGTGTATTGCTCAATTTTCTTGCTAAATAAATAAAAAAATTATTATTATTAATTTATAAAAAAAAAAAAAAAAAAAAAAGATATACCTTGAACCTAAAAATGTGCTCTATACGCGCAGTACACGTTTCTTGGGTGTCTTTTGAGGATAGCACGGGGTGCTACTGCGGTGGACGAGCTCAAACTCACCAAGCATAGGTTACTAGCTTTTGCCCGCGGCTCCGCCCGCGTCGGTTATCGTGACCAAACATAGCCTATGTCGTTTCTCAAGGTCTAATCTACTCCTATACCAAATTTCATCAAAATCGGTTCAGTGGTTTAGGCGTGAAAGCGAAACCCCCGTTTACACGCTGCCCATCGCATTGCTCATCGTGTTGCCGGAAGTATTCCCACGAATAATGCCCTAGCATTCACACGTACGCATCATCGTGTTGGTCCGCATTACAGTATTCGCCCTGCAACGGAGACGGACGTAAACGTATGGAGGACAACGCTGTAGCAGTGTACGCATTATGCTTTTACAGCATAGCGAATTGATTAAATAGATTAATAATAAAAACTATCACTTTCAACTACCTACACTCTGTCCGTAGATGGATATAAATATTTTTAAAAGTAAATATTCGAGGAGCAATAACGAAAGCCGTGTTTACTGATTAGCGCCATCTAGCGGTCTCGTATAGTTCATCGCGCTAGTATTGCCGCTCCTTTGACTCGCGCCGCCAAGCCGACATTCGCAGCAACATACGCGGCAGTACTCGCGGCATGACGAATATACCATTCACACCACGTCTCTGCCCACTTCTCTCGCCACTTCCCTCGCTCTGCCGCGAGTATGTAAACGCAGCATAACAGACAGACAGACAGACAGACAGAGTTACTTTCACATTTATAATATTAGTATGGATATGGATATGGATTACAAAACAATCTGTGCGCGCCAGGGCCTTTTTTTATTTTTTTTTTATCGTGCGAAAAATCCCCACGGATACCTCCCCCGCCGCCGGGGCCGGAGGAGGAGGTTAAGTCGGACACGAACCGACTAAAACGCACGCCGTCTGTGGGCCGTCAGTTGCCGGAGGTGAGATTGTCATAGCCATATCCCTCGCACCCCGGCCGACCCAGGGCCATATCTCTCGATCTGGCCCTCACGCGCCAGGGCAGGATACGAGCGACATAGTCATATTGTGGCTTAGCTCCGTAAATAGGTCCAAAATACATGTTCCGATGTGTATCTGCGGTTGTTCGAAGCACGTACTAGTTATCCAGAGGTCTTCAAAATCACCTCATAGAGTTCACCATTGCTACTTAATGAAATCAGGTATTGTATGTATTGTCTAAATCGATTTACAAATAGATAAGAGAATCGACCTCGGACGGGACCCGAACCCGCGATCGTTTCCTTACAGGACTCCAACTGGAAGTAAATTCAAACTATGTATTTTTAAAGGAAAAATTATTATTAAATATTTATTAAAGGTATCTACACAAAGACATTTGAAAGAAAAGTAAGAAAACTAAAATAATATATTTTAAAACTAAAACTAATAATTATACAAATTATAATAGAACCTATAACACAAGCTAGTTAAGCTATGCTTACTTTGGGTCTAGATAGCGTTGTGTAGAATGTCCTACAATATTTATTTATTTATAATAGAAAAAAAAATCTATTATGGATTGTGTTGTGTACGTTTGTCATTCATTAAAACAGTTACAATCCATACCTGTGCATATTAAGAATGTACAGACAAAAGCCTTAGTACCACAACCCAAAATTTGCATCGTAAAAAAGATACTTCATTAGTGAACGTGGAACAGGCGGATCCATCGTGCGATTGACGATCTTGAATATTCTAATAGTTGAGATTTAACGACTGTCTGTCTGTGGGTATTCTGTGGGTTATTATTCATTATCAACTAGTAAGTATCTGTGACTTCACTTGCTCTATAAGAACTGGCTGACACCGACTCCAAAAGTAACAATAATTGTAATTAAGTTTTAGAAGAATACACAACTATTATGAACTTTTCAGTGCATTTTAATTTTTATTGGAATAGCTTTTTGTTTGGTTTTGAAGTCGATTTTTTTTTGTTAAAATTTTTGGCTTTAATTTTATCCATGCATATCAAATCGAACAAAAACTTCATAACAACAAACTACATTAATAAGTGCATCTATTGATATTTTCGGTAATGCATGAAACGTCACTATAGGTGCGCTATACCCTATACCATCGCAAAGTATCTGCTAACACTCGGCGCCAAAGACCTGTGTGATAGGCGCGCTCTATATTTATAATGTACTAGCCTTCCGCCCGCGGCTCCGCCCGCGTGCATCTCGGTTAACGCAACCTTTGCTCATATCTCCGGTTCTACTCAACCGATTGCGATCAAACAAACGTAAGATTTTAAGTCTGAGTAAGCCCTTTCTAACAAAAAAAAACCGCATCAAAATCCGTCCAGTAGTTTTTGTGTCCATCGCGGACAAACAGACAAACAGACAGTAAATTAAAAAAAAATATTTTCGTGTTCAGTATCGTTAATATAACATAACCCAAGTATTTTTTTTTAAATATCTTCAATGTACAGACACGACCACTTTACAATTATATAATAGTATAGATACTCTAAGGTAGGTACGCTTAAACTGTAGAATGAACCCCCTGCCGGGGTTTTTCCAAGCGACTACAGTATGGGGTTCTTCAAGATGGGCATTAGAAGGTTCTTACGGGGTCAGCAGCGTGAATGTATCGCCCCTGCCCCCCCCCAGACAAGTGGCAATTTGTTGCTATGAGGCTTATGATGGAATAGAATGCCAAATGTATGGGATTTGACATATCGACGGTTAAAAGGCGAATTGATTCAAGCGCCACCTTGGGCGATATTGAGTTATTTACATCATTGGAATCGTGGAATTTTTCCGCGTCGTTTGAGCCGGGTTTGAGGTCAATCTGAGCACTTTTTTGGCGCTTGGCTCCATTACGAATTTGGGTATCTTTTCTATTTACGAGGTATCAAGTGTAGCAATTTTGGTTGTTTTTTTCAAAGCATGTATATAGACCCATCAAAAAAAACGTTTTTTCTTACTATCTGTAGTTTAAACCATAAATCCCTGGATCAAATAAAATGGTTTTGACGTTTGAATTGTTTTTACTTGATCTTAAATAATTTAACATGGATGTTAATTCATTTTGCTTCAACCAGATTTATTAATGTATGATTATTAGATCATTTTGCCTTGAACATTTAAACATTATCTCTGTCGCTTGAATCAATCTTACCTGAATAAGTATAATGGAAGTATATGACTTGTGCTAATTATCCTTGACCAGTTTTTAGTGTTTATGCCATTTAGAACAATTTTCTCTATGCATAAAATAAATATCTGCACGTTTGATTCCTTTATATTAATTTAATAATTAAACTTATGTCATACTTAAATCAGTTTACTTCTTCCACCTCGCATTAAAATTGACGTTTATTATCTAGAACAACAGAACACAAACCAACGCGGGTAGGTACTTGAACCCACAAAACGCATGTCGCGCGTGGATTCGAGGTCGGTTCAGTCTACTGCGCGATGTCAGATAAGTCGGATGCCAATTTTATCTATTTAAGTGACCGAAATTTACATTATTTGTATAATACAATATAAGAATATACTTGAAATATAGAATATGTCTAATAACATAGCCCGTTTCTGACCGTTCCCGGTGGAAAAGTGCCCATCACACTCGCCGCGTTTCTATGCTGGATTGCGATGGCCAGCCTTTGAACCAGGAACGACCCGGATCGATAGTCCCCTGTTGCATTATTCAGTCTTTGTCCAATTTCTTTAGGCTCTGGCCTCCTTGCCCCAACTCCCGTCTTTTTTTTTATCGTGCCAAAAATCCTCCCGGATACCTCCCCCGCCGGAGCCGGAGGAGGAGGTTATGTCGGACTCGAACCGACTAAAACGCACGCATTCTGTGGGCCGTCAGTTGCCGGAGGTGAGATTGTCGTAGTCACATCCCTCGCACCCCGGCCGACCCAGGGCCATATCTCTCGATCTGGCCCTCTTCCGGTGTGGGGACCACGGAGTCCCCAACTCGCCCCCGGGTATGGGGAGGCACGCAATGCGCGCCGCCGCCGCGACCTGCTTCTGCTAGGGTGACAGGCGGCTCCACCCGTCACCCCCAGGCCCGCGCTCATGCGGGATGGAGGTCATTCTGCGACCTCCGACGCCCGAGTTGCCGCCGCTCGTTGCGGGCTGCGCGGTTAGCGATTCTCCTGCGCTCCTCGTGGGCCGCATGGTGTGCGATTCTCCTTCGCTCCCGCTCCGCCGCCCACTTCACGAGCATTATTTGCTCGCAGACGGAGGCGCCGGCAGCCCACGCATCCGCGCAGCGAACCATCGCTGCGAGCAAAGTGGCGAGCGTGAGAACTCTCACTCCCAGGGTCGCCACCAGCTCCCGTCTCGGTGTCGCCCACGCCGGACACTCGGTGAGCGTGTGCAGCGCCGAGTCCTCGCTCGCGTCGCAGTGTTGGCACTCGGACGTTGGCTCTTTCTTCGCGGTCCGATGCAGATACCGCCCGAAGTATCCATGGTCGGTGATAATCTGCGTCAGCCAGAACGAGAGCCACCGTGTGGCCTCTGTAGTCACTCCCCCATGATGGGCTCCCCAGAGTCTCTACGGCCACCGGTATGAAGTTGTAAAGCGGCTCCAGGTCGGCGTATTAAGCCTCTTCCTTAAGCTAGCCTCTTCCGCGGCCGCACACGGGGCGTTAACGGTGCGACTAAGGTGACTGGCGGCTACTGTGCTGACGCAGGTTGCGTCCCAAATTAGGCACTTGCCGTTCTTCCAGGGCACCAAAATTAGCCTGTGGCCTCTTCCCGTCCGACCTACTAAGTCCCGGAGGCTCAAGCACGCAGGGAACGTTCGCTGATATCAGGGCCCTGCGAACGATATCGTTCAGAGCGTGGTGTCGCGGAAACCTCCCAGTGCACCTCCGACAACTCAAAGCGTGATGGCCATCTGCTTTCACCATGGAGCCGCAGGTGCATATATGGGGTTCACACACCTTACAGCCCAGGAGAAAAGCAACTGCCACCCGCAGAGAGTCGTCATCGAGTAGGGTACCCAGGTGAGGTTCACCTCACCTGGGTACCTTCAGGCAACGCTTGCAACCACGCTCCGGATTCTGGTTGCGACACCGCCCGCAGCCTGGATTTATCGGCCCTCGTAGCATCTCCTAATAGTTTACCCTGGACTCGCTTCACCCCACGCCCGCTGAAGATGCATTGCTTCAGGGATCGATGCTCCCATGCTGATGGCCGACCAAGCAGTCATAGCACCCGACACAAAAGGCATGATCCCCCCGTCACTATTAGAGTTGAATAAAGTAGTGACAAGGTTCTCAACCCCATGAGCAGACGCCATTCCATTCCTGGCGCCTGACGTCGCATGAGTGATGTGGATCACTCATGCGACGTACCCCCAGACCACCACACCTGATTGGCAAAGCCGCCTGAATCCACTGGGTCTCATTCAGGGAGATATTGAAGACTGACTCAACCACCGACCTCAGCGCAGCATCGAAGGATGAAACTTCCTCAGGGCAGAGCCAAGTCGGGGCGGTTCGCATTAAATAGATGACCCTAGGGAGAGCGAAACACATCCGTAACAAAACAATCGCGACGTGCGCGGACAAGCCTTTCAGACAGCAGTTAGGAGAAGTTGCTTCCGAGTAGTGATGGCCTCAGGAACCGCAGTGAGAAATATTGGCGATCCCAAAAGGCTGAAGTTAGAGAATGAAAGTTCCTTGAGGCCGGGGAGAAGGGAATTAAAGTGTGAAAAGTGTGTTCGATCCTCGGTGCCACAGGAAAAGAACTCGCACTTCGAGGGGTTGACCTCCAAACCCAGGTTTCTAAAACTGGGGACTAAGGCCTCCAGGTCCTGGAACACGTCTTCTGGTTTGGCCCCGATAGTGCCATCATCCAAGTACCATATGTTAAGGGTGGATTTGAGATCACGGATCGCCTTATGGATAGCCAGGCTAAACACCAGAGGACCGAGTGGACGTCCCTGTTGGGCTCCTACATTTGAGAGGATGAGTTTATAATCTAAGAAAAGATTGGAAGGGAGTCTGTAGGCTTGGTGAAGAAAAGAATAGAGAGACAGGATTTTTTCCTTAACCTCACTCAACAAAACGTCTCTCGCCAAAGTATTGAATGCGTTACGGATGTCCAATTTCAACAATATCGAGCCTTCTTTCCTATGATCCATAAAGATCGCTCGGGTGGCGTGGATTGAAGCCACTTTGACAGTCAAGCGGCGAAAAACGCTACCGACTGCTATTGGTCTCAAGCCTCCATCTTTTTTGGCCAATGCAAAGAGGGTGGCCCCTTACGGATATGGACACACTTGAAGATTTACTTGACCACTGAGTAAAAAGTTTACCAGACTGGTCAAACTTGCTAAGAGACGCCTACCGTTCTCCCCCGCTGACACAGATATCAACTCTTTGAGGTGTCCGGGCCGGATCCCGTCTAATCCTGCCGCCGAACCCGTGTAAAAAGACTCTAGTGCCGAACTCACGTCCTCTACGGCGACATTCACTGCTGTAAGGGGTAAGCCCGGATCTTGTGGGAAACTGAGTGGATGCGAAGGAGCAGGATGCTTATCCTGTAAGGCAGCGAGTGTACCGGAATCCCGCTGTGCGAAGGAACCGTCCGACACCACAAGGCGGACGGCACCTCTCAAATCGCCCTCATAAACCTTCGCTTCTATCCTATTTAAGTTACTTTTCTTAAAATTGATGTGTCATTTCATTCGCTTTCCCTGCATCGTGAAATTTATTTTATTATCTTTGAGCTATTTTCCTCAAGTCAGATTCAAATAAATCTTGCGATTAAAACAATTTGCTATAAATAGTTATTATAACACTGCGTAATTTGAGTCATTCCTCCTTGAACAGTTACAACTAGGTGAGCGGGTTAACTCATTTATCCATGAACAATTGACAAATAGGTAAGTGATTTAAATCATGTATCCATGAACAGTTGACAAATGGGTAAGTTATTTAAATCATTTATTCTTGATCTGTTCAAGAAGCAAGGGACACATAAACTATTTTGCTTTGAATACATAAATCGTTATCGTGTACATAGACCTTTCTGCCCTGATCAAAGAATTGTGCAAAATGGCTCAAGTTACATCTAACTTGCTTCAAAAACACCTTTTCTTTGTTATAATGTAATCATAAATTAGCATAAAATATACCGCTTTTTAGTTGGGGAGATTTGTACATTTTTGTTAAATACTTTAGGAACAGTGATTTTTTTTCTTAAAAAATAAACTTTAAAATGCTCTCCTGTAAAGTTCTCAAAATGGCGCTTGAATCAAGTCGCCTTTTAACCGTCGATATATGACAGGTGTCAACAAAATGTCAAAAACGTCAAATCCCATACATTTGTCATTCTATTCCATGATACGCCGAGCAACGAATTGCCACTTGTCTAGAGGGGCTGGTGTTGCATATCTACGTCCATAGACCACTTTCCATCAGGTGGGCCGTGTACTTGTCTACCTCTAAGTTGTATTCAGATACCTATGAAATCAAAAGGGATTCAACACCACAGGGCCAAAATGGTTCTACCTGATACTCGTATTTTAATCCAATAAACGTGAGAAGGGTAGCCAATATTAGATAGTACCTACCACTACATGATACCATCCATCTTGATTTATATATTAGGCCCAATCGCCGTTGAAAACTTGGGGGCCATTAATTACAGCCTCGACTGCTAGAGTTAATGGTCAGTATATGTGCGATGTTGAACGAAAGAGGTGGGAAATATAGTTCAGAAACAGTTGGTTAGGGTTGCCATATTGAATTATTGCGTTTTGATACGGAATTCGTATAAAAAAAAATTGATAACAGAAATTACTAGTATTAGGGGGAACTTTCGTTTTTGTATGGTGTCCCCATCTTGCACATCGCACCGCCCCGCCCCGGTCTGCCTCTGCTAGAGTGACAGGCGGCTCTACCTGTCAACTAGAGGAGGTAGGACACGACGGTCTTCTTCCTCTTAGCGTTAATTCCCAGTCGCATCCGAAGCTTTCAGCTCAGAGTCTGGGGTCCGCTTTTGCCAGTCTTAACTACGGATTTGGCTAGACCTCGATATTTTCTGTGAAGCGATTGCCATCTGACCTCCACATCCCAATGGTAACATTAGGCGATATCGAAGCTTTGCAGCTAGACTGTTATTTTTGGATTTTTGAGGGCTCCAACTACCCGTAACGACTGCCATAGATGTTCTTATGGCAACCGGGACCGACGGCTTAACGTGCTCTCCGAAGCACGACCAGACCAATGCAAATACCCATATTTCATGAACACAAATATTTGCACTGAGCGGGGATCGAACCCGCGCCTCCTGCGTAGCGGCCGCGTTCACTACCGCTACGCCACGGAGGCTGTCAGACACGACGGTATTTCCGTCAAAATCGAGCAGTCCAACTGGGGAAGTACCTCCGCCCTACAGAATACCGCGGGTATAATAACCTCGTGTTGTGTTCCCGGCGGTGAGTAGGGTAGCCAGAGTTCACTGGAGAGGTACTGTGCTGTTAATGGGTAGACCAAAGGCTTGTTCTGCGTGTCTTCTGCGCTGACAGCACACAATCTCTCTGTTCTTACAAGGTTGGCAGCACGAGTGTGACTCCCCTGGTGTTGCACTCATCCATAGGCCACGGTAACCACTTTCCATCAGGTGGGCCGTGTTCTTGTCTGCGACCTGAGTGGTATAAAAAGACCCCAGGTATACGATCATGAAGGATAAAGGTAAAGTCAATGATGTATTATATTCATAGATACGTCATACAAGAAGATGGCGGCTTTCAAAAATGGAGCATAGGTACACTAAGTATAAAAACAGTTTAGTTACTTATTAAAAATATGTCAATGTTATAAATTTATATGAATTATATATAAGTATCTACATAAATAATATTATATTAATACGAATTTATTATTATAATTGTTTTTTTTTGGTCGCGATTCTGATTGGTGCATAAAATGATGACCAAAAGTCATCATTTTTTTGTCGCCATTTTAGAGTGCGGACAACTTATCTATAGTTTATAATATATCATTGGGTAAAGTAGTATTCCCTAACCTCTCCAGCTACGCGAAATTACTTTTATAAGGAGTGGCAGCAAGAGGGAATCGAACCCACGATCTCCAACTTAATAGTCGAATGTTCTACCGCCTCTACATCACACAGAAATAAAGTATACCGCCAGCCCTATCGGTAGTGCCAATTCACTAAAATTTATAGGTCAGTAGTACCACTCGTTCATATCATAGAAAGAATGATATATTTCGGAAGTATATAACTGCCTGAAGTTTGTGTATACTTGAAATAACAATAAAATCTGTAGTTTTATGTCGGTTGTATGAAAGTTTGCGAAAACAAGACTGTTATTGGGGTGTTTGTTTTGGATAGGTCGATATGCTCGTCCTAAGAATTCAGAATTAAAAAGAAAATAATTCAGTTACTTATGCCTGTTTTCACCAACGTCCCCTAAATTTTAGGGGCCACCTAAGGAAAGTTAGGTAACCCTTAGTAACATTTCGTTTTCACCAAACCTTAGGGGACACCTAACTGCTTAGGTGTCACTTAAAATTTAGGGGTCACCTAACTAACCCCTAACAAGGTGACAGATTAACTTTGCGTATATTTACGCACGTTTTCGTAGGTATATATTTCTAACTAACTATTACAATCAATTTAATAATATTTTGCAAAAAAAAAAATTATTTTGAAAACACTTACAGTTTTCGCCAGCACTACAAAATAGGAGACCCTTTCTTAGGTGTCACTTACGCGGTGTCCTGCGTGAGCGACGAATACGACGCGACGCGACGCTGCGAACGCGACAACGCGATCAAATCAACGGCCTACCCTACTTGCGACCTATGTGACACTCTGCGACGAGACGCGACGTAACGCGTACTTGTTTTGAGCGCGACCAGACGCGACACTGCGAACTCGAGCAATATTGTACTGTACTTCTTCATGATTCGCGAAGTTATGACCAAAATCACGTAGGACATTTGTCGCGTGTAGCATCGCGTCGCATTACGTCGCATCGTGTTGCGTCGCGTCGCGTCGTATTCTTCGCTCACGCAGGACACCGCGTTAGGGTGGTGAAAACGAATTTACATAAGTAATATATTTAGGGGCTACCTACGTTAGGGGGCTCTTAGTTAGGAGATGATTTAAGTATAGTTGGTGAAAACGGGCATTACTCACTTAGTTATTAACCGACTTCAAAAAAGGTGGAAGTTTCCATTCTATCATGGCATCTCTCACCACAGGCAGGGAATTCATCCTCACACATTGCAGCCGGATACAGTACAGACAGTGAGGTATCAAAGGAACTTCAAGATGTGGAATCAACTGCCTGCTGTGGTTTTTCCAAGCGACTACAATATGGGGTTCTTCAAGATAGAAGGGCTTCAAGAAGGGTTTTAACAGGGTTAGCAGTACGAGTGTGACGCCTCCAGTGTTACATGCGTCCATAGGCCACGGTAGCCACTTTCCATCAGGTGCGCGGTGTACTTGTCCTGCCACCTAAGTGGTATAAAAAATGAATTTGTAAATGTGTTGGGTACACTTTCACACCTTATATGCTTAACCGATCATCATGAAATGCAGAAAAACAACTTTTTAACAACTGTATGGCATAAAATGGCTACAAAATTCGATCCACTGACTTGAATAAATTGTAACATGAAGCTTGGAGTCCCAAAAAGGGACCAGTCGACCAGTAGTATCCTGGACATAAATCTGAATGATAAAATCGGGAGCGCGTCCCGCAGCTAAAATACAAGACAATTTTTGTACATATTTAGCTATCTTTTAGTCCTTATCAAGGGTTTGGTAAAAATATGAAAATAAAAGTAGCTTCTATATCCCCTCCAGGAACAGTAAGTAGAATTCCGAAAATGTTGAAATCCCAAAATGTTTACTTTCCCAAAATGATGCCTTTCGGACCGCAATGTTGAATTTGCAAAATGTTGAATTTTCAAAATGTTGAATCCCAAAATGTTGAATTCCCAAAATGTTGAATTCCCAAAATGTATACTTTCACAGAGAAAACTCTGCACCCGATACAACGAAAATGAAGTTATTTTTGAAATAATATTATATTGGACTAGCCTATGCCCGTAGCTACCGCGTAGATATCGGTATAGCCAATGACGTATTATATTTTATAGACACGTCATACAAGAAGATGTCGGCTTTTAAAAATGGCGCAAATACTAAATATTAATAAATTATGACTACTCATTAATAATAGGTTTAAGCGGGGCGTGAAAAAGCATCTGATGAGGCCGTCAAGCTGAGTGCCACAATTATAACATGGTACGTGTCTGTAATGGTGAACCTTTTTTCAGACACTTTGCCTTCAGCTTACGATCAGGCGAGCCGAAGTCAAATTGACGTATCCTATATAAAAAAAACGTCAATGTTATTAATGATATAATATATATCATTGGTTATCGGGAAGTTTATTCCCAGTTCTACTCGACGGATTGCGATCAAAGTTAGGTTATGTTATGAATTTGGATCAGAGAATCGTCTTAACGCGGGCGAAGCCATACTAATTTTAAAAATAAGAAAGTTACTCTGTCTGTCAGTCTCACGGGTCAGTCTGTTGCTTTCACGCTTAAAGGTGGCCACCCACTTACAGCCCGCCTGCAGTTTTTCGTCTGTCTGTCTGCAGTCCTTATGTCCTCACACCCGTATTCACAAACAATACTTCGCTATGCGTACCACTAAAACTGTGCAAAGAACGACAAATTCTCAGTGCGTTCGTTTTGGCAAGCCTTTTTATTAATTGATAACACTTAAGTAATACTTCGTTGAGGGAACGCACTGCGTTAGATACTGCTCCGTGATGTTTGTGAATTAATTTTACCAGCCCTATGCGCTCGAGCACACTATGAGACCTCACAGTATCGTTCGTGAATACGGGTGTCAATGTCATCATAATTTTGTTACCTCAGACTAAAATAATGACATTATTTTATTCTTTTAGTCTGATGTTATTACGTATAAAATGCCGACGGCCATAGACTGTCCGGCCTTTATCTGTCTTTGCTGACCGAAATCGTCAAGCGGCCACACACAAATTACCCGTGAGTCCAAAATCGTATACGAAACTGTAAGTGTGTGGGATATTGCGATGAACTGACAGACCGATATCATCCGGTTGCCGTTCGATAAACTGTTAGTGGGTGGGCGCCTTAAAACACTGAACCGACTTTGATGAAATTTGGTACAGAGATAGATTAGACCTTGGGAAAGGACATAGGCTATGTTTGGTCGCGACAACGACCATACAACCAATGGTTGTATAGTCGCTGGGTCGCGATAACCGACATCCACGCGGGCGGAGCCGCAGGCAACAACTAGTATTAAATATAAAGATGTGGTAAGTAGAACTCACAAGCTTTGTAATGCAACGCCTTTGCCAAGAAAATAATAAAACTATATCAATTTGAAACCTCTTTTCTTGATTGTTTTCGTAAAGCGCCTTCAGCACAGCACTATCTTATATAGGTATACTTCGGAACACGTATCTTGGACCTAAATCGAGAGACAAATAAGGCCCTGGCGCGGATTTTAAAAATCTATGCTTGGTGGAAATAAGCTCGTTCACCGCATCAGTAGATAGATAGATAGATAATTCTTTCTCTCATCCCAGCGCTAATCCCAGTCGCATCCGAAGCTTTTCAGCTCGGAGTCTGGGTTCCGCTTTTACCGTCTTAACTACAGATTTGGCTAGACCTCGATATTTTTTCGTGAAGCGATTGCCATCTGACCTCCACAGCCCAATGATAACATTAGGCGATATCGAAGCTTTGCAGCTAGACCGTTGTTTTTGGATTTTTTAGGGCTCCAACTACCCGTAACAACTGCCATAGATGTTCTTATGGCAACCGAGACCGACGGCTTAACGTGCTCTCCGACGCACGACCAGACCAATGCAAATACCCATATTTCATTAACACAAATATTTGCACTGAGCGGGGATCGAACCCGCGCCTCCTGCGTAGCGGCCGCGTTCACTACCGCTACGCCACGGAGGCTGTATATAATACAGATAGATAATTCTTTATTGTACACCAATAGATTTACAGTATGACAAGTAGGTAGCAAGTCCAAAGTACAATGGGCGGCCTTATTACTGGAAGCTCCGTGCTATCCTCAAAAGACACCTAGAAATGTGTAGAGCACATTTTGAGCACATTTTTTTTAGTTATAAGATATATGTCGCGAGCAATATAATGGCTGTGCTTAAGCATAATATTCAAATAAATTATATAGATTGTAGGTACTGCAAAGATAAGACATTTTGGTTCTGTTTCGTTGTCTAGATAAGTATCTAATGTTACGGTTAGGTATTGCTTACTTTGTCTGGGTTTCTATATTTTAGGCTATATTGGGACTTTACTAGATTTTTATAGACATAGATAATAGTACTTTTTTAACTATTTCAATTGTATGGTAGAAGATTTACCTAGACAATGATGAAACACGTTATGCTTGTAGGGCAATTCAATTCTTTATCGTGCGAAATAGAAGGGAAGTTTTTTGGATTAAAACTTTTAAGAAAGGCCGTTTTTTTAATGAAAACATCGATAATCCATACTGATATTATAAAAGGCAAAGTAACAGTGTCTGTCTGTCTGTCTGTTACGCTTCTACGCCTAAACCACTGAACCGATTGTAATGAAATTTGGTACAGAGATAGATTAGACTTCGGGGATGGTCATAGGCTATATTTGGTCACATTCACATTAAAGGAGCCGCGGGCAACAGCTAGTACCAAATAATTTCTTTACATATCTGCGAAACGTATATAGTTACTGATGGAGCAACATAAGCAGAAGCTGCGTGTCCCGGAAATGAAAATGCTACAAAGAATGTGCGGTGTCACGCCTAAAGAACTCTCTCATCCGCGCTAGCTTTCATATCCGCCCTACAGAATACCGCGGCTATAAACCTCGTGTTGTGTTCTCGGTGTGTAGGGTAGCCAGAGCTCACTGGAGAGGTTTTGTACAGTGGAAAGACCAAAGGTTGTCCTGCTTGTCTTCTGCGCTGACGGCACAGCATCTCTCTGTTCTTAAAGGGTCGGCAGCACGAGTGTGACTTCTCTGGTGTTGCACCAGTCTCCTTTCCACCTAAGTGGTATATAAAACAGTCGTATCCCACTTAAACATTCTAATCATACCACCAAATTCAGTTCCCATTTAATCTACTAAAAGCTCCTAATTACATTAGAACTCCATACAATTAGGCGCAAGTTAGATCTGACCAATTTGCAAATCACATTACTGTCCGGGGAGATATAGCGACATGATATGACGTGACTGGAAGCTGGTATATAAATGTTACCGACAGTGTGTATAATACGGTATTACCTATATACAATGCCTAGGCAATGTGTGAAATGTTATCAAAAAACATAAATGGTAGTTATAAAATAAAATTAATTATTAAAAAGTAAAAACCCGACTGCTGTCTAAAAGATCGAAACAAGCTTGATAGCAGGCGGTACCCATTGGCCAATCATAAACCGAAAGAAATTTAATGGGTACCGCGACCGCCTGCTATCAAGCTTGTTTCGATCTTTTAGACAGCAGTCGGGTTTTTTATTTTTTAATAATTAATTTTATTTTCAACTTATTAGTTGAGATAATATTTCTATATATTTTTGTAATCTCCTTTTAATTCTCTTCATTTTGATACCCTACTCGATAAATTTGGATGAAAAAAAAAAATTGGCAACACATATTTTAGCATCAAAAATCTACCGTATAGTTTTTGCTAGGCGTTAGGCCTGTAGAGGGGAACAAAGAAAACTACATACATACATACATAATAAAATCAAAATTTCATTCAAAAGTAGTCTGAATTTTACACTTCTGCTTACCCTTTACAACATATTTTCAATTCAATTTATTTTTATTTCCGAACAAACATAGGTACTTTGTGTTGAAATGTCAATTACAAATGATAAATACATGCAGTCATTAAAACACACAATATACTGTAGTGACCTATTTTTAATTTCACTTACATTACACAAACACAATATTTATAACATACGTTTCTTTGTTGACACTGTAATGACAATTACTGACATACATTACTGACGTTAATGACATTCGTGGAAACTAGTCCTTTCAGTCAAGCGTTTCGTTCTCATAGTTAGCTACGAAATGTATTGAGTTCTGATGGAATTCCCGTCTTTAATTATTTAATAATTTTAAGATTTATATGTATCAGTATGTCATAAATTCGGCTAGAATTAAAGACTAGTTTTAGTGGATTTTTTATATTAAATTCCTGAGAGTATTCCTCTACTTCGTCTATGATTGCATTTCTGATATTTTTATTTGTGGTAATCATAGAGGAATGAACACTCTGGTTTTGGTTTAGCAGCCATGAGGGTCGTTTAAGATGGCTCTGGGATTTTATTTTTAACAAACAGTTTTTTTGTGCCCGGACAAGTGATCCGGGATCATCTGCTCGATCCCGCACCCCTGAAAGTTGGGGAGCGTCGTATTTCCTTGGTCGGACGATGTCGGTCACGAACCGCGCCGGCATTTTGATGCCCGCGTGTTAGACGAAGCAGGACATCTGGGGGGTTGCCCATGTCGGATCCGTGTGGCAGGGTCCGACGACGCCAAGGGTCTTCTTCTCCACCCCTTTTTTTCTTGCCATGGGAGTCTGAGGCTCTCTTCTTTGTGAGCACGAGGTGTGCGCTATGGGGCTGGCGCATGTCACGCGGCGCGCCCGCGCAAGCTGACGTTGGAGGATTACGTACCCTGCAGGAACGATTTCGCCAGGGTACAGTTCTGCGTTCACGTGAGTTACGTTTTTCATCTGTACACGTGTCGTGCGTATGTCGCGTCGCGAGTGTCTCCAGTGCGGACTTACGTTTCGCGTCTAGCTATTGTTAGTTTACTTTTAAGCCTTAATCTTAAAGCTATATCTAAGAGCATTGTAATATCATCTCATGGATTATACAAATTGTGCATGAAATCATACCAGCGTTTCATTGTCGATTCCCAAAACAAACCAGAGGCTGTTAATCATCATAAGAGGCCTTTGTACTCCAATAGGCTGATGTGTCTCCGAGAGATTATCCAGGTAACCTTATCTTTATCTTCATCTAAAACATTGTAACAACACAACAACCTACTCTTTCAAACTCTGTTCTTGGGCTTGGATGCCATCTGACCTTCCAAGTCCGGGGACAGAGTCTTTTTTTTTTTATTCTTTTTTTTTATACGTTACAATTGGCGCCCGAACAGGGACAGGAACAACAACAACAACCTTCAAACTCTGTTCTTGGGCTGGGTGCCATCTGACCTCCCAAACCCATGAACAGAGTCTTTTTTTTTTCTCTTTTTTTTATACGTTACAATTGGCGCCCGAATGCTTTAAAATACCATTAATTTATCCTTTTATTCCTGGTTTGTTTCGATGAATTTTTGACAATTTAACTTTGTAATTTTTTTGGTAAATTGTTTGATGTTGAAAACATTTCAAACATGTTTTGTTGGCATAATATAAGCTATATTGATAGCATAATGCACAGAATCTTGATAGTAACTTCTACTTACTGACTTGGAATACTTAAATTTTTCATTGTTTTGTTTTGAACTTTGTCGATGAAACTGTACAAAATGTACTTATGTCAATGCATATTTGTTACTCAAAGCATAATCACTATGTATTTAAAGCATTGATAATTGATTTTACATTATAAAATAAGGTTTAAACTTAAAATCTTTGTTATTGTTGAAAAATATGTCAACCCAAACTTAACCTTACATTCTTTGTAACTTGTATTTTGGTGAACAGGCAGTATACACAACTTGATCTTCGGATCACCTTTTTTGTTTGTTTGAATTTTATTCAGCAACGTTTAGGGTTACTGTCGGCCACAGTAACCAACAGTGTGCTTCATCGCTTTTGTGTGTTCACACTTTTTTATACTATAGCCTTCAAATTGTTCATACATTGGAGACTAATAGTCCTTTTTGTGCAAACTGCTTGCTCACTGTTATGTTACTTTATTGTTATATTTCCTTATTTTGTGTAACTAACTACTTTGGCATATATAACTTGTGTATTATGTTAATTTTTTGACGGTGCCTGAACAGTGAACACATTCTGGTCTCCGGACTGGGTTTGTTTTTTTTGAGTTGTATGGATTTTCATCCTACAACTACCTTTTTTTGGACTTGTTGATCCGGACTCAACAGTCACCGGGTTGTACAGCATCCCATAAGCCTGTACACACCTTTTTTGTTACATGCTATAGTCTTCATTCTTTAAATATATGTTGACTAATAGTATCTTTGTGCCCACTGTTCATTCACTAATTCATTTTATATGAATATTTTTTAGATATTACACACCTTTTTGGTAACATTATTAAAAATGTTCCATTGATTATACTTATGTTCCAAGTCCATGTTCCATGTCTTAGTATGAATGTTCCTATCAGAACTTAACTTTATTATTTCAACATTTTAGTTAAATTTTTGTAAACAAAATTTTTTTTGACAAGCAACGCTTAACATATACATTTGTTAGTTTGTTTACAACTTATTTCTCTTGACCTAGTAGTCACATTTAAATTTTTTTTAAATTTTGTACACACTCACTTACTTTTTGCTACTTACACCCACCCATCACTCACTCATCCTCATGACTAACACCTATGTCGTATTTTTATTAAATTTATTTATGTATATAGCCTGTGCTTGGTATATATATTCCATTGATGAATACTATCATGTACATTGCTACCTACCTTTTTTCTTTGACATTGAAATCTTCATGAATGGTGCTCGGTCTATAGCAACCAGCGCACCACATTCACTTGATGATCTTCAGTGTACATTTAGGCACACAATATCTTATGCCTTAAATGAACTTGCAGATATTTTTCATGGTGTAGTCTTTCTCAGCTAAACAATTATTAAGGTTGGTCAAATTAATTTTATTGGCAAACCATTTGATGTTGTTTACCTATTGAATGACAATAACACATGTAGGAGAGTATCATGTCAAGGACATTATTTTTACACCAAGATGCACCAATCTTAGTGTTAGTAGATATTTGTGTATGTGTTTGTACCTACTTGCTATTAGTTTGACATATTAAAATTTTGTCTAACTCTAAATTGTAATGGTACCTGCATATATATAGATGTCCATTAGCATTATCTTTTTGTTAGTCTGTCTTTAACTTTTGTCATAGTACAAGATATTAAGTTTCAAAGATAGAATTTTTTTTTCAAACTTGAAAATTTTTATTTTTCAATTTTGTTTCTTTTATGTTTGGCTTGTGTAACTACACATTTTTGGGATTCTAAATCCGTTTGCCTGACCAATTTTGGTTCAGTATTTTCGCCAAACCAATTGAAATTAAGTTTCAATTTTTTCACAAAATTTGAAAATTTTTATTTTCAAGTTTGTTTCTTTTTTGTTTGGCTGGTGTATCTACACCATTTTGGGATTCTAAATCCGTTTGCCTGACCAGTTTTGGTTCAGTATTTTCGCCAAACCAATTGAAATTAAGTTTCAATTGACTTGTGATTTTTCATCACTTTGCTATTTTTTTACAATTTCTTAATTGATTTTGTATCCAAGGCTTAGGTCTATTTAGGAAACACTTGTTATACAGTTTTTCTACCATTTCCGGTTTTAAAACGATTTAATAACAAGTTGTTTTCATTTGATTTTTTAGGACTTTGTCTTGAAAAATATTTTTCTTTACCTGTTCTTCTTATCGGATTTTGTCTGATAGGAGGTGCAGATCCCAATGGGGGCGCGCGACCTGTTGTGGACTTATATATAGGAAAGTTAGAGTATCTACTTATACTAACTTATAGGTATAGTGCTGTGTGGTCTGATCAACCAATGCAGTTACTTATTATTTAAGTCTAGCATAGTTTAGTATGTTAGTTAGTATTCTGTTAGAATATGAATATCTGCACGCAGATGTACAACTTAGTAGTATATTCTACCTGTGTAGTGTTTCTTATACTTATATATAGTATAACTTATACTATACAGGTATACAATAGGTTAGTTCGTTATAGGTTTTATTAGTGAATACTAAGTTGTTCTCATTATAAACAAACTGCAATAACAGTTTATTTTTCCTAGTTTTTTCATACCTAAGTAAAAACTTTTTACTAAGTTAAAAAGTTTTTATCGGTTACCCCGGCTGTCTCGGATAACCGGGTTATCCTCTTCTCGGAAGGGGGGTATTGTAGTGATCTATTTTTAATTTCACTTACATTACACAAACACAATATTTATAACATACGTTTCTTTGTTGACACTGTAATGACAATTACTGACATACATTACTGACGTTAATGACATTCGTGGAAACTAGTCCTTTCAGTCAAGCGTTTCGTTCTCATAGTTAGCTACGAAATGTATTGAGTTCTGATGGAATTCCCGTCTTTAATTATTTAATAATTTTAAGATTTATATGTATCAGTATGTCATAAATTCGGCTAGAATTAAAGACTAGTTTTAGTGGATTTTTTATATTAAATTCCTGAGAGTATTCCTCTACTTCGTCTATGATTGCATTTCTGATATTTTTATTTGTGGTAATCATAGAGGAATGAACACTCTGGTTTTGGTTTAGCAGCCATGAGGGTCGTTTAAGATGGCTCTGGGATTTTATTTTTAACAAACAGTTTTTTTGTGCCCGGACAAGTGATCCGGGATCATCTGCTCGATCCCGCACCCCTGAAAGTTGGGGAGCGTCGTATTTCCTTGGTCGGACGATGTCGGTCACGAACCGCGCCGGCATTTTGATGCCCGCGTGTTAGACGAAGCAGGACATCTGGGGGGTTGCCCATGTCGGATCCGTGTGGCAGGGTCCGACGACGCCAAGGGTCTTCTTCTCCACCCCTTTTTTTCTTGCCATGGGAGTCTGAGGCTCTCTTCTTTGTGAGCACGAGGTGTGCGCTATGGGGCTGGCGCATGTCACGCGGCGCGCCCGCGCAAGCTGACGTTGGAGGATTACGTACCCTGCAGGAACGATTTCGCCAGGGTACAGTTCTGCGTTCACGTGAGTTACGTTTTTCATCTGTACACGTGTCGTGCGTATGTCGCGTCGCGAGTGTCTCCAGTGCGGACTTACGTTTCGCGTCTAGCTATTGTTAGTTTACTTTTAAGCCTTAATCTTAAAGCTATATCTAAGAGCATTGTAATATCATCTCATGGATTATACAAATTGTGCATGAAATCATACCAGCGTTTCATTGTCGATTCCCAAAACAAACCAGAGGCTGTTAATCATCATAAGAGGCCTTTGTACTCCAATAGGCTGATGTGTCTCCGAGAGATTATCCAGGTAACCTTATCTTTATCTTCATCTAAAACATTGTAACAACACAACAACCTACTCTTTCAAACTCTGTTCTTGGGCTTGGATGCCATCTGACCTTCCAAGTCCGGGGACAGAGTCTTTTTTTTTTTATTCTTTTTTTTTATACGTTACAATACATATTATAAAGTCAAAAAACAAATAATAATAAAAAAAAAATTTTTGAATTAAAATACAAGCGTGAGTATATATAAAATTATATTTCAGCGTACTAGAGAGACGTATACTTCAATATCAGATCTTCAGAACCACTTCGCCTACTCTCCCGATAACTAGATTTGCTCCAGGCGCAGCCTCAGACAGACATCTACATCTCGTTTTGTAGCTATATGTTTAGATATTATGTTCATTTGACATGGTTTTACACTTTATGCAAACAAACTCTGGAGCTGAGCTTGTTAATAATGTGGTACATAACCTATTTGAGTTCATTTTTTGCTATTCCCGCGGCAATAATGTTGATGAACAAAATTAATCGGTTAAGCGTCGGTAGCTTAGTAATTAAGAAGTCGGCATTACGATCGAGAGGTCCCGGGTTCGAATCCTCGCCATTACACTACCGACGTGAACCTACCCCTATCATAAGCAATTTAGCTTAGTTGGCTCCTCCAAATAAGCTAAATTAAGGGAATTTTAGTAATTTCTGCTAATATTGTTTAAAGAAAGCTGCAGAGTTTGTTTGTTCTTCTTTTTGTATTGAATAGCCCGTTTGTCGAGAAAGGTTATAGGCTATGTATCATCATGCTACTAATTAAGGGAGCGGAGCAGTAATCATAAAGGGTGCCGTCTATTTGGTAGAAACTTGATACTCCGAAACCTATTTGGGATAACTCACTTCGCAGAAACTTCTATAATCGATCATTTATTAGGCATTAAAAATAGGTATTTGACATAAATATTTTTAGGCATAATGTGCTTATGACCGAATTTAGAATGGCATACATTTAAGATAGTAGAATTTTATTTGGCATAATTACCTTTGGCATAGTTAAAATTTTGTATAACTTCATTTAGCATAACGTTCATTTAGAGTACAGACTATTTGGCATAATTTGACTAGGCATACTACGAAGAGCATAGAATTTCAATTAGAATAATGTAGATTGGGTTACTTTCTTCTTTAAAAATGTGTAGGTTAGGTTAGGTTAGAACCGTGACCTCTTATGCACGAGCCGAGCGAGCGAAGCGAGCGTGCCGCGGCAGCGGCCAACGAGTGCCAGAACAGATAGTAGTTTACACCCCGACACAGAGTACCCCGACTCGGATAGGTTAGGTTAGGTTAGAACTGTGACCCCAACAGCGCGAGCCGAGCGAGCGAAGCGAGCGTGCCGCGGTAGCGGCCGGCGAAGCGCCAGAATAGATAGTTTTTTACACCCCGACACAGAGTACCCCGACTCGGATAGGTTAGGTTAGGTTAGAACTGTGACCCCAACAGCGCGAGCCGAGCGAGCGAAGCGATTAGCAATAGTAAAAATGATACTTTTAAATAGTTATGGATAAGAAATATATACCAAAAGATGAATCTGGTTTTGAACTTTCTGCGATGTGATGGTTATACATTGTGATTATTATGGATACAAAAATTATGCGTACAGATGATTCTGACTTACAAAATTATGGGTTTCAATGTATGCAAAATGAGTTTATGCCAAACGATATTCTGCGAAAAGAGGTTTATGCTATTAGTTGTTATGCAATATAAAATTATTACTTAAAAAGTTCTACTATATGAGGTGTACCCAATCATAAAAGTTAACAAATCCGGCAGATTCCCGTACATTTTGAAAGTAAAAAGAAAAGGTCAGCCACCCGAAGAGGCTCGCACGAAAGAGATGGCCTTGGGTCGGCCGGGGTACGAGAGATACCTACGACCCACAGACGGCGTGCGTTTTAGTCGGTTCGAGTCCGACATAACCCCTCCGGTCCCGGCGGTGGAGATTTTGCGCACATTTGAAAAAAGTCATCAATAAATCAATCAATTAGCCTATTGCAGTCCACTGCTGGACATAGGCCTCTCCCAATATGCACCACGTTTGCTGCCTTCCGCATCCATTCCGTCCCAGCCACCTTTCGCAGGTCGTCGGTCCACCTAGCTGGGGGGTGTCCCACCTTCCGTAGTCACGAAAAATATCGCAGTGCGGTCACTTCGTAGTTACTGAAAAATCGACCCTAACTGAATCGAAAAGGCTCGGAGAAACATGAAAATGAGTAATATATAACAAAATCACGTAACATACCTCAATTTTGATGTATTTTCATACTCAAAAAGTTGGTTTATGTTTTTGGTACCAGCACAAATGGATTACAACCTATTCCTGTTCCACATCAGTCGTAAAAGTTGCTCCAGGGGCATCTAAATGATCCTTTCAGCTCGCACAAGTCCCAATATTCCTGAATTTGTTTGAATTAACTCCCTGTGATAAACAGGGCGTGTGCCCTGAATCCTGACATATATACTCGTATAAGCTTGTCATTATTCGTAATTCTTGAATTATGGCGTAATGCATAAAATATAGCGAGTTACTTCGAGTAAATATAGGTCTTACACCATCAATAAAAAATAAATTTCTTTATTTATACAAAAAGTGACAAGAATAGACTATAAACAGTGACTATACCTGTGACTATACAACCATATACAATTGGTTGTATGGTCGTTGACTAAAAAATATCACGTAAATCTAACTGCTCTAAAAAAGGATAGTACTTCAGTAATCTACCTGCATAAAAAGTAGTTAGGTATATCGATTTATCAAATTACTAGCCTATCATAGTCCACTGCTGGATATAGGCAGAAAAATTAGTCAACAGTAAGGGCGAAATATCAAGGTAATAAGAGTTTTGAGTACTTTGCTAGTCAAAATTGACCTGATTCTGACTGTACGAGATGATAAAATACCTACCTACTACAAAAATGTTAAAAATATAAAAAATGTGGAACCTCTCCCTTCGCTTATAACTTGGACCACCGCCTGTAAACTAATATGGCTGCGCTCTCAACAACATCTGGCACTGACGATCCTTAACTACGAAACAACTCCGCTCCGTTCAGCACACGGCTACATGTTTTCAGTAGGTATAATACGTACCTACTGAAAAGAACAATCTCGAATCTAACAATGTCTTTTTGTGAAAAAAGTCAGTAGGTAGCATTTCAGTCTTGAATCATTCAGAATTGAATTTATAATTTTAGGTTTCAGGGACTTCCTTTCGTTTAATTTACCATGTTTCTTAGAGATTTGATCCTTATGATTGACACTATCGATTGATGCCATAAAAATACAGGATGTTACTTTTTCGGATTTTAGTCGGTTCGATTACCGGGTGTGGCAAGCGAATTTTTAAAAACCTTTGAATGCAGTTTTGTTTCTTTTTAAAAATAAAATGATGTCTCTTTTAAACAAAATGAGCTACTTAACTTAAGGATTTAAGGTAATTTCCCTCCATGTGGCATCGCCGTGGGACGCCATGTATATAATTTAATGTACAGCTCTTGGTATTGTGAAAGTGTAGAGTATTTAATGATATTTTTTGTAAGCACTTCACGCTTTTTACCCGACTACGCCAGCGAGGGTAATGTTTTACACGTATGTATGTATGTACTTATGTAGTTTTCTTTGTTCCCCTCTACCGGCCTAACGGCTGGACGGATTTCGATGAGTGGGGTCTGACATGAAAGGCATTCATCTCTAAAGTGTCATAGGGTACATAAAATGTCAATGTGTTTAATTTTTAAATAATTTATTACCATACCTACCTACATTATACTATACATACATAATTATGTACGATTGTTATTCATTTAATTGTCTAATCTCAAACACAAATCCTTTTACTTTTTAATGTGGTTTATACGAAAGATTGATGGCGCTTGGTGGAACTTGCTACACAATATCACCTCACTATCACTACATATTATAAAACAAAGTCGCTGTCGCTGTCTGTTCGTCCCTATGTATGCTTAAATCTTCAAAACTACGCAACGGATTTTAAAGCGGTTTTTTTAATAGATAAAGTGATTCAAGAGGAAGGTATAGATGTATTACACATGCATAATATTGTAGAGAAACACTGATAATAAATTTAGAGATATGCAGCGGGAACGGGCTCAGAAAATATGGCGGTAAGAAGTTCGCCGGGTCAGCTAGTCCTACTTCCTACTACTCCTACTGTGAAAGTTTGTGAGAATGGATGTGTGGATGTTTGTTACTCTTTCACTCATAAACGGCTGGACCGATTTGGTTGAAATTATTTGGTATGTAGGTATATAGGTTATACCCTGGATTAACATATAGGCTATATATTAGCGTCGAATGGGATCAGAATTCCACGCGGGCGGAGCCGCGGGCAACAGCTAGTATTGAATAAAGCACTAGTAATTTTTCACATTTTTTTATTTTTGAACCTAACCAGTTTCGCCTCACGGCATTCTTAAAGGTTTACAATGGTTTCAAACCATTATATTTCTAAATAATACAATTGTAGCATTACTAAAAACTTATTTCTCCAAAATAATTGGTAAGTCTCGTCAGTCGTCCATCAAAAGGCTGATAAAATAACCCTGCCACTCAAATCTTGTACCCTCTACTCGTAATTCCAAAGCAACTGTGAAAACGTCAGCCACATCTGTTGCCGTTATGTTGCAGACGATCTCAGGGCACAAATAAAATGCTTTGTAGACGAGAAATAAATTGGAATGAAAATAGTTGAGTTATGTCCACAATGGGACAATTTGTGATAGAGTTTATGTTAGTCGACCTGTCCCGGCTTCGCCTATGGCAAATTTCGAAACGCCGTATCATAATTATTATCATATCGGATTTTTTTATAAAAGGCAAAAAAGTTGAACAAAGATTCTCTACCTTTTGGGGTATAGATCGAAAAATATCGATCCTACGAAAAAATTAAGAACACCAAAATTGTAGAAAATTAAATTCTAAACAACTTTGTTGTAACAATTTTTCGTGTATAATTAAAAATTAACGACTTAAAAATCTACAATTAAATTCAAGATGGCGCAGGCGGAGAACGCAACGAACCGAATACCACGAAAATCGAAATTTAGGCTGCCAGTGATCTCCCACAACGAATTCCGAAAGAAAATTACTACTAGGATTTTTTTTTCTAGGTTTGCCCCTTAATTGAGTTATCTCTATTGTGCTGTCAGTCCTTGAGTCCATATTTTTTAAGTATTTAGATAATGTAGGGACATCTGCCGGATTTGTTGACATTAATGATCACTGCTCCGTTACCTTGAGTAGTAGCGTGATGATATTGAACCAAAACCTTCCTCGATAAGGCGTGATTGTACTTTTGTATGTATGTTAACAATAAAACGCCAGGAAATATCAGTAAGTACCTAGAACCTATAATATTAGTTCCTTCCTTCAAACCTATTTCTTCAGAGCAGCTGTTCCGAATGATATCGTCCAATAAACGCCGCATAATTCGATGTGAGGGTAGCTATTAGCATACTGCCTACCTCGTAATAGAATTATGCTATTATTTGAACATTTCGTTAAGAAATTAGGCTTGTAAGGAGGATGTGTTTAAATTGAATTTGTACAATACTTTACGACGGTATATGTGTCGCAGATAATTTAGCATAATCACTTAATCAGCCGTTCAACTTAAGTAACTAACAATCTTTAACTATACTCCATACTATTATGTCTGTCTAGTGTCTATCTGTTACACTTTCAGGCCTAAACCACTGAACCGATTGTGATAAAATTTGGCACAGAGACGGATTAGACCTTGGGAAATGACATAGGCTATTTTTTGTGGCGATAACCGACAACCATGCGAGCAGAGCCGCGGGCAAAAGCTAGTCTATATATATAGAAATGAAACCCGTTTTCCGTTGTCACGACATGGCATGAAAACGGCTGGACCAATTACGATAATTCTTTTTTTAGAACATTCCTTAAAGTACGGGGATGGTTCTTACGGAGAGAAAAATTGAAAAAAAAAAGAATTGACTGTTAGGCGGTACGAAGTTCGCGGGGACAGCTAGTACTAAATATATATATCTGTCGCAGTTAACTAGCTTAGTCAGCCGTTCAATTAATTGCCTAGCCTGTTAACTAATCGACGCCGTTCAGTTAACGGCCTGAATGATATTCAGTCATTTGATCCAAAAGCTAGGCAAATGACTTGGATTGATGATGTTTCATAGCCATTTAATCAAACAGCTTTATTAGCCCATCGCAGTCCACTGCTGGACATAAGTCTCTTCCAACGTTGGGAAGCTTTGGCCTACTGTTTCCACGCTATCCAGACGGGTTGGTACAGGGTTTTATTTCGAGTGTTCCTTCTCTCGCAGTGATATCGTCTGCGTATGTTTCCGTTAGTCGCCTCTTACGACACCCTTCGGATGAGATGGGGTGGTGATACTTGTATTCTTTCTCCATCACCACACGGATAACATACGTAACAATCATTACCTCCCGTTTTATAGTCGGTTAAGCCTCCATTCCTATCATGGCTTAGCAAACCGCAAAGTCACCGGTCGTTCTCAAACCACGGAAATATCTATCATGGTATATATAATGACATGGCCTTGGTACTTAATGGGAATTGTACCTATGGCGGTTGATGCGAACCCATTACAAAGTCGTTATCATCCCATCAATTTCGGTTTGTGGGGAAATGTACCTTTGGAGGGTGGTTTTGTAAGGGCCGTTATACACGGCGAGTTTATGTAAGAATAATAAAATTATTAAAAAAAAATAATCATCTTTAGTCACCCTGCGACCATGGGTGCTGAAGAGTAGCGGAAACGTAAGCCTAAAAGGAAATAATAACAACTTTATAGCGATAGAATCCGATAAAAAGATTTATTAAAAAAAATATTGAACAGTAACTTAAAAAAAATATATTTGACGTCAAAAAAAATTTGGTTGAATGACTCGAACCCGCCACTAGTTCATTACAGGGGGAATGCTCTGACCACTGAGCTAGTCAGACTTTATAACTGTCATAATATATTTCATTGCAATTGATTGCTTAAAGCCGGAGATATGGCAAAAACAATAAAACGTCAAAACACACGGAATCACGGGTATCAGCTAGTATATTAAAAAATGCCTCTATAGGCCTTCAATCTGTAAACTATGTGTGGAGTAGGTAGGACACAACGGTTTTTCACGTCCCAATAGAGCCACTGAAGTGGTTTAGTGCTGTCAGTGGGAAGACCAAAGGCAAGGCTTGTCTTGCTTGTATTCTGCGCTGACGGCACAGAATCTCTCTGTTCTTATGAGGTCGGCAGCACGTGACTCTCCTGGTGTTGTACTCGCCCTTAGGCTACGGTAAACACTTTCCATCAGGTAGTCCGTGTGCTTGTCTGCGACCTACGTAGTATAAAAATGACTTCACACTCACGCCCAGTTTCCGGAAGGCTGATCAACGTCAAATTAACTAATTGGCTGTCAAATCTCTTTTCAAGTAGCAATTAGGTTGCTAGAATCATGGTTAAATAGTTTAATTTGATCATCGTGTCGGTTAAAATAGCTGATTATCCAACACGATTATCAAATTATACTATTTAACCATGCTTTTAGCAACCCAATTGCTACTTGAAAAATAATTTAACAGCCGATTAGTTAATTTGACATTGATCAGCCTTTCGGAAACTAGGCGTCAGTTACTATCTGTATGATGTTGTCAATCGCTTAAGCTGTTTAAAAATAAGTCGTTACAAAAAAAAGTCGTGTACAACGGCCCTTACAGTTACGTGATATTTTTGAGTAATTTCGGCTCTCTGTTACTTGATACCTATTAATGTTGATTGGAGTGTGTTTGTTGGGTATATCCATTATATATCAATGGGTATAACTGAATTATTAAGGTCCGAGGAAGTTATGTAGCGAAGTAATCGTTATTTTTACCCGACTGCGCTCGCGAGGGTGATGTGTTACGCGCGTATGTATGTTATGACTGTGAACCATTAATTTTATTTTCTATCGGTTTATGATCGGCAAATGGGTACCGCCAGCTATCAAGCTTGTTTCGATCTTTTAGACAGCAGTCGGGTTTCTTTTATTTTTTAATAATTTATTTTTGTACCCGTAACGTCGATGTCACGGCTATCCTGGATATTTTCTTGTTTAACGCTTTTTAGAGTGCGATTTTTCATTAGTCGTTTTTAAACTTATTTTTTTATTTATATTTAGCGTATTTTGGGGCAAGTTACGACTAATAATTTATATCTACATATTTAAAATGTGCTAATTAAGCTCTTTGATTTGATACCAAGCACGCCATATTTTATCTCAAATTTATTTTTGAACACACTACTTTATGACCGCTAGAGGGCGCCACATTAGATTCGCGGTCTAAAAATGAAGGTCGTACTGGTGTATCCAATATAATAAGGTCAAAAAAATAAAGCATTTGAAAATATACGCAGTTGATAACAAAGGTGGACTGATTTTACTTAAGCACTCGCTAGATGGCGCTGTGCTAAATTTTTTAAATCGCGCTATGGTTTCGTTGCATGCTCGAGTATTTATACCCGACTTTTATCGATACAAACTATATTTTCCGAAAGAAGTGACTGTCTGTCTATTATAGACTAATTTTTAAGTTGTCACAGTAGTTGTAATAACGCTGTGGCCTGTGATTGTGATTATTATGATTTGGTTGGAGGGGTTAATGGGAATATTATATTGCGAATGGAGATCACTATTATTTATAAAAATAGCCTAAATCGACATGTATTTAGTTTTATCGCCGGTCGCCGCATGAAGTCTTCAAACAATTCTTTACCGGGCACAGGCACAGCACACTGCACACGTCATCACACGTGTTTCCTTCTTAGTTCTTCCCTTGCTATCCTACCATGGAGAAGGAAATGATCATATTCTGTCCTCCATGTATCCTACAAACCTAGTTTCGTGGGGCGTGAAAAAATATCTGATGAGGTCATCAAATCTTGGTAATTATGGTCATATTGTATGGTATGATGACCCTCTTTCCTGAAACTTTACCATTAGAGGAGGTGAAGTCATATTGACATGCCTTATGCAAAAATATAGGCACATAATATTATTATACTCACGCCTTTTATGCCTCTGTGGTGGACAGTAACAGGCCTTCTTCTGTCACACATCATACTTCTTAGGTCTGGACTTCGGCTACGATAAAACCTATCATACGATACGACCCCGTCGTCGGCTTCCCGTGGTTCTGACCAAGCCGCCTAGAATAGTGGTAATTCTTAATGTATGGGACTGGCACGTGGATATTTACACCGTTTATGACGTGTTCAACCGTATTGCCCCTTGTCTAAGGAGGCTGCCCATTCACTTCTCAATTTGGGCTTAAATCTCGCGGTGGATATTGTCATTATAAAATAATTCGAACTATTAAAATAATAGTATGCATTGAATAATTTTATTGTGGACAACTTTATTTTATCTGAAGATTTGTTAACTATTTTTATCATATTATACTGCCATCTGTGGTTATAAATTTGAACTACATGCCCCGCTGGCAAGCTTAGCAACGATGTTATAAACTCTTACATTAGTAACTATGTTGCTCGTATAGATGGCAGTGTAATTTTGGAAAAATGCTTCCGAAACTTCCGAAACTTTGCCTTCTATTTACCATCAGGCGAGGAGAAGTCAAATTTACATAAAAAAAGTCTTTTCTTTTTTATCTTTATTTAACTTCCTAGGTATATATTCACTTTAAAATCAATTTTTCACATATTATGTGAAAAATTGATTTTAAAGTGACAGAGAAAACATTCAATTCAGAACTCAAAACTAACTTTAAAATATAATAAAAACGTTTTATTGCCGTTTAGGTAGTTTTACAAGAAGAAAGTCAGTCATAATAAAAAAAAAACCATTAAAAAACTGAATTTGGGAAACTACACGTAGGTATCTAAAATTTCCTATATTTTTGTTTCCAGGGCCGATCAATCGTCAGATGGAGGAAGAGAGAAGAGTACAAACAGATTGAACGGGTTTCTCAATCTGAAGACACCTTTAATCAGCACCAAGACTTTGGGGTAAGTATCTTTATTACAAAACAAAAATGAAGTTGAAAGGAAATCTGATTGAATTTTGTTATGTCCACACAAAACTGTATATTACGCCATCTATGTGTGATTTTACATACTAATTTAAATTTGCGTATCATGTCGTTCAGGCATTGAAATAGTTTCTATAAAGACTCCTAGATGGCGGTACGTAAAGCATTCAGTTTTGCTTTTAGTGGAAAATCGTTGCAAGTGAAAATTTAGCGTGACTCAGATTTAACTCATGGTCCGCAAGCCAACGACAGGTTCGCATGACCAATTGTCTCCCAGATAATATTTCGTACAATCGTTAAGGAAATTGCATTATGAATTTGCAGCTGACGTTTTATTTGTTTCCTTCAAGATAAGCTAAAAGGAAATTACCTACTGATATTTTTTACATGTTTGAGCGGTCACCGCTGCTTGCCTCACCTACAAACTCGTAGCTGACAACCAACTTCCTTAACCATTGTACCTACCTACGAAGTAGGTATGTACCTACCCGGGAGGAAATCATTGACCAAATTTAAACGTGGCTCGGGGACTATAGGTATAATATTATGACCACATTTTGCGGTTTACGATTCGCTGATCATCGATTAATCATACTTGTGGTTTTAGATGCACTGATAATTTGAATATTACTACTAGAGTAATCGGGATATTTACCATGTATTGTACCTACCTATTGTGTGTAAGATATTTCGGCGCTGATCACGGAGAAACTGGAGTAGGTAGGTACCTACAAACTTGGTAAATATCGGACACTCAATACAATTCATGGTAATCAATCAATCAATATTAGCTGCAGTGTACTGCTGGACATAGGCCTCTCTCAATATGCGCCACGTTTACCGATCCTTCGCCTTCCGCATCCAGTCTGTCACAGCCACCCTTCACAGGTCGTCAGTCTACCTGACTAGGGGGTGTCCCACTTTTCGTTTTCCTTCTCGCGGTCTCCACTCTAGGACCCGTCTGCTCCAACGGCCTAGTCCTTCGTCAGATGTGGCCAGCCCACTGCCACTTTAGCTTGCTTACTCTGCGAGCTATGTCGGTAACTTTGGTTCTATGTCGGATGACCTCGTTGCGAAGTCTATACTTCAAAGAAACTCCAAGCATAGCCAGGTTGTGGACTAGCCCTACCTTCAGTGGTTACGTTTCGGCACCGTAAGTCATAACAGGCAGGACGCACTGGTCGAAAACCTTTGTTTTGGGGCATTGCGGTAGGGGCGAGGAGAAGACCCGACGTCGTTTGGCAAATTCTGGCCAACCCAATCCCTACTAATATTATAAATGCGAAAGTAACTCTGTCTGTCTGTCTGTCTGGTTTTCAAGACTAAACCACTGAACCGATTTTGATGAAATTTGGTATAGAGGTAGTTTAGACCTTGAGAAAGGACATAGGCTATGTTTGGTCGCGATAACCGACATCCACGCGGGCGGAGCCGCGGGCAAAAGCTAGTAGGATAATATGTCAGCAAAATAGTAGATTTGTCGCAAATTTAGTCTCGAGCAACGTCAACGAGGTTCCGCTTCACAAAAGTGACCTTTTAACTATTTCATTACCACCAGGATGTGGAGGACGATGGCAGTCGCTTTACGGAAAATATCGAAGCTCAATCGCTTCATAGTTAGACTTGAAAGCTCTAACTGTGATTTAGGAAAAGATTCAGAGGATGATGATGATCTTTAATTTGTAATTTTTAAGCTATTCCTCTAAAAACATTACCCTCCTTTCTTCGGCAGTCGGGTGAACATAAATAAAAAATAAAAATAATTTCTTTATTTACATCACAGACGAGCAAATATTCAATCTATCTCTTCTACGTCAAATTAATATAAACAGTGACAGAACATTCGTTCGTTGTTCTTTCTTATGTAAACGGTGAAAATAAGGTTTCTTTTACACTAAAATATTAAGAAAGAATGCTCTTGTTCTATGTTCGTTTGGTATAAATCCAGTAAATCATAAATCATAGAATAGAACTAGTGATCGCCAACGAGTCAATCACAGAATAGTGCTAAAATAAAGTCAGCGATCATATTTCTTGGTTGTTGAGGAAACGAGGGCCGTGTTACAGGAGAAAGCGGTGAGGAAATTACGGCTAAATTAATGGAAAATAATTATTTCTTCTTCCTCTAAGCGTTAATTCCCAGTCGCATCCGAAGCTTTCAGCTCGGAGTCTGCGGTCCGCTTTACCAGTCTTAACTACGGATTTGGCTAGACCTCGATATTTTCCGTGAAGCGATTGCTATCTGACCTCCACAACCTAATGGTAAAATTAGGTGATATCGAAGCTATACAGCTTATTTTTTTAAAATAATTATTATCTAGTTAAAAAATAGAAACTGACTTATTGATAGAATTCATAAGTTATTTTGACGAATGATTTATATGACAAAAAATTAGATCAAATTTCCTAAGCGGTGTCGCACAAGGCGACTAAGAGATAGGGTTTTTTAACATCAGACAGGTATATTTACAGAACAGTCTAGCCAAATCTGTAGTTAAGACTGGTAAAGCGGACCCCAGACTCCGAGCTGAAAAGCTTCGGATGCGACTGGGAATTAACGCTAGGATGATACAGGTATATACAGACTCAGCCTCAGATGCATGGCTCGAGTCAACTATAGTGCCTGGAATAGTGCAATAGGCTCACCCCTTATTAGGTACGTGGGACCGAATATACTGATTGGTGAAATGTGGGTGTTAATTCACCTCTGTCCTTTTTTATTAATCCATACTAATATTATAAATGCGAAAGTAACTCTGTCTGTCTGTCTGTCTGTTACGCTTTCACGCCTAAACCACTGAACCGATTTTGATGAAATTTGGTATAGGGGTAGTTTAGACCTTGAGAAAGGTCGGACATAGGCTATGTTTGGTCGCGATAACCGATACCCAAGCGGGCGGAGCCGCGGGCAAAAGCTAGTAATTAATAATGATGTATCTGCAATCCGACCCTATTTTTCCTTCCGTTCACACATCTTATTCCACTCATTCACTTACTCATTCATCTTTGCCCAAGTCATTACATTCGTTCCATTCATACATTCATTTACTTCAATATCCAAACCGCTCCTCTCATAACTTACACCAATCTCTAACCTCCAAGTCAAGAGTTCACCTCTGTGACGCACGTACCTTCCAACATAATATTTGCACACCATGTCTGTATGTATAGTACCTCCATACTGTTGACACAGTTCCTGAGACAAATACGTAGTAAATTGCGGTTACATAAAACACCTGGGCAATTTGCTGGCTCGGCAAATTGTTATCCAGGTAAAATGTTATCCAGGTAACATGTTATCCAGGTAAATAAACATCGCTGAGTCTTATAAATATTGGTAGGAGAGTAAACAATGTTTGTTATTGCGATTGATAAAATGTTTTTATAAATCTTTATAAGTGAGATGTTTTATTATATAACTATCTCAAAAGTAGTCTCTTGGAACTAAAATGTGCTATAAATGCGCAGTACACGTCTAGCCGTTAGGCCTGTAGAGGGGAACAAAGGAAGATACATACAGACAAACATACATACACGTATCACACATTACCCTCGCTAGCGCATTCGGGTAAATAGTTATCATCAAGGACGAGACCCATGTAATTCTCTACTTAGGGGAAACACTCCTACATAGTGGAAATTGTCATATTTTTTTAGCCAATTTTAACTGGGGCGGCAACACTGTCACTATCGACGTTCATCGCGGGTTCTCGGACTCTCTGACAGCCTTCGTGGCGTAGCGGTAGTGAACGCGGCCGCTACGCAGGAGGCGAGGGTTCGATCCCCACTCAGTGCAAATATTTGTGTTCATGAAATATGGTTATTTGCATTGGCCTGGTCGTGCCTCGGAGAGCACGTTAAGCCGTCGGTTCCGGTTGCCATAAGAAAATCTATGGCAGTCGTTACGGGTAGTTGAAGCCCTAAAAAGTTCAAAAACAACGGCCTAGCTGCAAAGCTTCGATATCGCCTAATGTTAACATTGGGTTGTGGAGGTCAGATGGCAATCGCTTCACGAAAAATATCGAGGTCTAGCCAAATCTGTAGATAAGACTGGTAAAGCGGACCCCAGACTTCGAGCTGAAAGCTTCAGATGCGACTGGGAATTAACGCTAGGATGAAGAAGAAAATCGCGGGTTCTCGGCCCGTCTTGTATGTAGAATTTTTTCGATTTCAATTTATAGGAAAACTTAGCATATTATTTACTTGAAAATTTAATTAAGTATTATACGTCGCTACGACTCATAAATATTACTAGAAGAGTAAACAAAGTTGTTAAAGTCGACTGATAAAATGTTGCTTTGAGATTTTATGAGGCAGACATTTTGTTTTTATAGTGACTATTTGTAGTTGTAATTTTTTAGTGTCGTGACCTAATTGAATTATGAATAAAGTGGAGGAATGAAAGACGGCAAGGGAACCCCAGACTCCGGGGTGAGAGCCTCGGTTGCGACCGGGGCTAATATGATGATGATGATAATATTATCAATCAAATGGGTGTATAGAGCGCTATCATCAATGCGGTTGCCATAATTATGAACAGCTATGGCAGTCGTTACGGGTAGTTGGAGCCCTAAAAAGTACAACAACTGGTCTAGCTGCAATGCTTCGATATCGCCCAATTTAGCTATTTGGTTGTGGAGGTCAGTAGCAGTCGCTTCACGTAAAATATCGAAGTCCAGCCAAATCCGCAGTTAGACTGGTAAAGCGGACCCCAGATTCCGAGGTGAAAGCTTTAGAAGCGACTGGGAAACGCTAGGATGAAGATGAAGAAGGCTTGGTAAACTATACAGGTTTCAGATTTTATCACACACTAGCTGACCCTGCGAACTTCATACCGCCTAACTGTCGATTTCTTTTCAATTTTTCTCTACGTAAGAACCATCCTCAAGGAATATTCCAAAAAAAGAATTAGCAAAATCGGTTCAGCCGTGCTCGAGATTTGCGCTTAGCAACACATTTAGGGATTCATTTTTATATTATAGATAGATAGTTTTTTTGTGCACACTTCACATTCCTTCATTATTCTGAC
The DNA here is from genome assembly GCA_914767945.1 of Eilema depressum. Taxonomy (NCBI): domain Eukaryota; kingdom Metazoa; phylum Arthropoda; class Insecta; order Lepidoptera; family Erebidae; genus Eilema; species Eilema depressum. The sequence goes on along the minus strand of OU612041.1, from coordinate 3,707,815 downwards.
TACTTCTCTGCTACTCAAGGGTTTACTGGTAGAGAACTCATATTGAGTTCAGCTCGCCTTTGTACATATTTCTTTTAATTTTCTTTAAGTATGATCTCTGTTGGAAGCGGCTCGCATCCAGCGCGTTCCCGCGGCCTTAATGAGGTCGTCTGTCCACCTTGTGGGTGGACGTCCTACGCTGCGCTTGCCGATACGTGGCCTCCACTCGAGGACTTTTCGACCCCATCGGTCATCAGTCCTCCTATCATTGGAGATCTATAGGGGAGGCCTATGTCCAGCAGTGGACTTCCTATGGCTGAAATGATGATGATGATGATGATGATCTCTGTACTTTATGTGTGCAATAAAGAATTAAGAATTAAGAATAGTCCTCTATTTATCAGTGCAGTTTAAATTTCTCGCAGCTTGTGTTCCAGTCATAACATTGCCCTTCATATTTCCTTCTTTTAATCCACTAGGCCATGACCTTCCCTTGTTAATCCACTAGGCCATGACCTTCGCCATTAAATAGTGACATAGATTAGGTTTAGCGGGGATCAGGGTAGACTTAAAAGTATAACAGCAGAGGTGTCTGTGATGTAAGGCTTATTTACGAGAATTAATGAGGGTTCTAAAAACATCGATTTGTCTATCTCGTTTTGGTTTGTTCTCTATTTTCAGAATTCATCTTGCACAATAATTATGTTAGTAGAAATGTAGCGATCCTAGTATAATATATATACAAGATTTTTAGCGAATTTCACTCAAAGGAAACATTCCTTTATTTTTAACTAGCTGACCCGGCGAACTTCGTACCGCCATATTTTCCGCTCGCGTGGTATTATCTCTAAATTTATCAGTGTTTCTCTACAATATTTTGCATGTATTATACATATAAACCTTCCTCTTGAATCACTCTATCTATTAACAAAACTGCTTCAAAATCCGTTGCGTAGTTTTGAAGATTTAAGCATAAGTACATAGGGACGGACAGACAGCGACAACGACTTTGTTTTATAATAGTGAAAAGAAACATAACTGCATTCATAGATTTTTGAAAATTCGCTTACCACACCCGTAATCAAACCGATTAAAATCTAAAAATAATACATCCTATATTTTTATGGCATCAATCGATAGTCTCAGTCAGAGACTTTGTCTTCAGCTTACCATCAGGCGAGGTATAGTCAAATTGACGTGTCCTATGTAAAAAAAGTGTGCCATAATACGATGATTGGTGAAATGTGGGTGTTAATTCACCTCTGCCTAACCCTCCGAAGATAAAGCCGTGCCCATGTATTATTTAGCCGACAGCTTTATTCACATCCTTATATAACTTTAGTAGTTTACTATATCCGGTACTAGACAAAATTATGATCATAGTTCATCAAATAAATCTAGAAACTTCCATCTACAAACAAAACAACATTTATGGGGTCCCTCGATCCGCAAACACTCCTAACGCAAAATGTTCTAGAGATAAGATTGATTTAATGGTATACGATTACAGAGTCATAGGATGTTCAATAATTCATTGCGGACGTTAGCCGACGGAGCTACTGACAACACCATTTATATACAGAGAGAAAAGTGGTTCGATTTTTTTAAATGTTTTTTTAAGCTATTGCATAGCTTCTATCGCGGGCCTTGAGAGTGGAGACCAAATCCAGAAATTCCGTAACGAAAAATGGTAACACCCCCAACTCCGAGCTCGCACGAATCGAGCCGAGCTGCTCCGTAGCTCCGCTTAACGTAAGTAATTATAATTGCATAAGTTGCAAATTCAAATTCAAATTCAGACTCACTCAGACTCAGACTCAGACTCGGAACTCGGAACTCGGAACTCGGAACTCGGAACTCGGAACTCGGAACTCAAATTCAAATTCAAATTCAAATTATATTATTATTTATTATAATTGCATAAGTTCATAAAAAATGCTATGCAATAGCAATACCGCGAAGGATCCCAAGAAGTCCTGGCTTGACGTCGTGGAGGGTGATATGCATGCAAATGATCTCACTACCATGAAAGCTCAAGATCGTGCGAAGTGGAGGAGGAAGAACTGGAAGTCGGACCCTGAGCTCCGAGGTCATTTTGGCCAAGGACACAATCAGGAAAATGCGTCTCCATGAAGGTGATGAAGATGATGATGTGTGATGAAACTAGTAGATAGTCATAATAGACAGCCCCTGTGGTGGTAGTGAACGCGAATGCTACGCAGGGGGTGCGGGTTCAATGCCCGCTTAGTCACAAATATTTGTATACCTACATGAATATATACTATTTGAATTGGTCTGGTCTGAGAGCACGTTAAGCCGTCGCGTCGGTCCCGGTTATCATACGAACATCTATTGGCAGTTGTTATAGGTAGTTGGAGCCCTGAAAACTCCTTAAACAACTGGCCTTACTGCAATAATTTGACTGGAAATCAATGGAATCATGTGAAAACTCACACAGACCAAAAGTACCTACCAAAGCACCGCATAAAAACACATTTCGTTGGAAAAGTTTTCCAATAGTACGAGTATTAGGGTGAAAACGAAATTCTAGTCTCAAATATAAATAAATCATGAAACCTATTCTAAAGAGGATCAAAAGATTTAATAAGGTTATACGCCTCGATTATGGGAGAATAAATGTAATATAACCCGCGCCACGTATCTTGGACCTAAAATGTGCTTATAATGTGCCCTTTTACACATTTCTTGGGTGTCTTTTGAGGATAGCGCGGGATGCTACTGCGGTGGACGACCTCAAATTCACCAAGCATAGACTATTATTACAAAGCAATCCGCGCGCCAGAGCCTCGTATATCTTACGATTTAGGTCCAAGATACGTGGCGCGGGTTATACCATTATAGTATGAGATAGTATGACGTAGTATGGTATTAGTATCGACTGTAGGAGGTAGGACACGACGGTATTTCCATCTCAATCGAGCAGTCCGACTGGAGAAGTACCTACGCCCTACAGAATACCGCGGGTATAATAACCTTGTGTTGTGTTACCGGCGGTGAGTAAGGTAGCCAGAGCTCACTGGAGAGGTTTTGTGCTGTCAGTGGGAAGACCAAAGGCTTGTCCTGCTTGTCTTCTTCAATGATGAGAATCTCTTTGTTCTTAAAGGGTCGGCAGCACGAGTGCAACACCACGAACGTAATAGGGGGTGAGCCTATTAGCGGGCACTATTGTTGTCTCGAGCCATGCACCTGAGGCTGAGTCTGGGCTGTATATATCTGTCTGATGTTAAACAGCACTATCCCTTAGTCGCCTTGTACGACACCGCATGGGAAGAGATGGGGTGGCCCAAATTCTACTCTGCCGGGAACCACGCGGCAACTGGGCCTAACGCAAGGATATTTACAAACAGAACAAAGGGATAAGGGTAAGATTATATACAGTCCAGACTCAGCCCCAAATATATTGCATGAGTCAACAATAAGTGCTCGGAGTACGGCAATAGACTCACCCCCTATTACATGGTACCTAATACAATGATTGGTGAAATGTGGGTGTTGATTCATCTCTGCCTAACCCTCTAAGTATAAAGGCGTGATCCCTACTTTCCCTACTATTCCCTACTAATATTATAAATGCGAAAGTAACTCTGTCTGTCTTTCTGTCTGTCTGTCTGTCTGTCTGTCACGCTTTCACGCCTAAACCACTGAACCGATTTTGATGAAATTTGGTATAGAGGTAGATTAGACCTTGAGAAAGGACATAGGCTATGTTTGGTCGCGATTACCGACATCCACGCGGGCGGAGCCGCGGGCGAAAGCTAGTTGTATATATGTAGTTAAAGTACAAAATATGCGAAAAGTATTCCTACCCTAAACACTGCCTTACGAAAGAAACTTCGTTCTGAAATACCACGATCAAAACATTCCCCATAAATTATAGCGGTTTATATTTTAATTCAGCCTTCCCCGTTTATCTTTAGCCGTTATGAAAACATTGAAATTCCTGTCTTAACACTTTGGGGTAAGGTACAATTCAGAAAAAATATCTTTGAGTAATATTATCCGGTGATACAATGGTGTTTCATGATGTATTATTAATTGCGATGGCATAATTTTAGCAAATAGAATTAAAAGGACTTATTTTAATAACATAATGAATAGTGAAAATAATAATCTGTATGGATTTTTTTATTGCTTAGGTGGCAGACAAGCACACGGCTCACCTATGCCACCGAAATGGTTACCGTGGCCTATGGACGTATGCAACACCAGGGGCGTTAGACTCGCGCTGCCGACCCTTAAGAAACCTTCTAATGCCCTTCTTGAAGAACCCCATATTGTAGTCGCTTGGGAAAACCACCGCAGGGAGTTCATTTCCGTGGTAGACAAGCACATGGCGCATTAAATGGGAAGAGTCACACTGTGCTGCCGACCTTGTAAGAACAGAAAACTTCTGTGCCGTCAGCGCAGAAGACAAAACAAGATAAGCCTTTGGTCTTGCCAGTGATAGCACAAAAACTCTCCAGTGAGCTCTGGCTACCGTACTCACTTATCGGGAATACAACACAAGGTTATTCTTCTTCAATCAATCAATCAATTAGCGTATTGCAGTCCACTGCTGGACATAGGCCTCTCCCAATTCTTCTTCATCCTATCGTTTATTACAGTCGCATCCGAAGCTTTCACCTCGGAGTCTGGGGTTCGCCTTACTAGTCTAACTGCGGATTTGGCTCGACTTCAATATTTTTCATGAAGCGACTGCCATCTGACTCTGACCTCAACAACCCAATGGTGATATTAGGCGATATCGAAGCATTGCAGCTGGATCACGTGTTGGTATTTTTAGGGCTCCAACTACCCGTAACGACTGCCGCAGATGAACATTATGTCAACCGGGACCGACGGCTTAACGTGCTCTCCGAGGCACGAGCAGACCAATGCATACAAATATTTGCACTGAGAATCGAACCCGCGCCTCCTGCGTAGCGGATGCGTTCACTACCGCTACGACACAGAGGGTTATCCTGTGAAGTCAGACGGCGAGCACACGATGCGTTGCGGCGACGCACCGCAGAAATTTCGCCGCAGTAGCGGGCACACGAGCGGTGCGACGCCGCGCGCCGCTGTTATGACGCAGCGGCGCCGCGTGCGCCCCAGCTGCGTTGTACAGTCTGCTAAGGGGCTGTCCATTAATCACGTGAGGCTCAAAAGGGGGGCGGGGGGGGGGGGGTTCGGAAAAAATCACGGCGTCGCAACGCATTCACCCCTCCCCGCCTCGTCTCGGTGGTTGCAACTTGCATGTCCGGTGCGGCGACGCAGCGCATCGTGTGACATGCTACAGATATTTCTATGTAAAACGACGCAGCGACACCGCTCCGGCGTCGCGCCGCCGCCGCAACGCATCGTGTGCTTCCGCTCTCATGAGATGAGTATCGTATAGAAAATTAAAGGCGTACGAAGCAACCATCCCAACAAAATAATAAGAAAAATAAACGCCTGTCAACGACAGGATATTTTCAGTTAATTAACTACATAGTTTTTACTGTGGAAGCAACACGGACTGACCTACTTAGTTCATTGTAAATGCGAAATGGAAAATTTTGTTATCAAGACTCATTTCAAGCTGTTTATACTGGAGATTGATTGCACTTGGTGGAACTTGCTACACATATTGAATAAATCACTTGTACTTTTCCACAATTTTATTTATTTGAACCTTACCGGTTTCACCTTACGGCATTATCCTCATTACACTCATTTCAAGTATCAAGACTCATTTCAGTAGGACACATAAGTATTAGGGATAGTCCTAATCTTTAGATTGTATATAAACTCTAGACGCAGTAAGCGTCATTTTTTGTGTAAATGTATGTGTGTGTGCAGTCTCGGAAAAGAGGGTCACCATTATAGACACGTACCATGTTACAATGGTGGCACTCAGCTTGATGGCCTCATCATATATTTTTTCACGCCCCGCTTAAAGGACCGGGACTGTAGGAAAGAGGGCTTGAATAGTAAATCAATTTAAAAGTATGAAATAAAAATTAAATTTATAAACCCCCGTCACAAAAAAACCACAATGTAGAAAATAATTCTGTGTTTTTTAGCCCTTTGACTTTCATATACCTAGTTATTTTAAATTGGAAAATGCGAAATCAATACTCGGGCATAAGTACTAAATGTTTTAAAATTATCTCAATATACCTAGTTATTTTAATTCAAGCATTGTCTTTTTTTTTTTATATAGGACACGTCAATTTGACTTCACCTCGCCTGATGGTAAGCTGAAGGCAAAGTCTCTGAAAAGAGGGCCACCATTACAACACGTACCATGTTGCAATGGTGGCACTCAGCTTGACGGCCTCATCAGATGCTTTTTCACGCCCCGCTTAAAGGACCCGGGACTATAGGAGGAAGGAAACACGTGGGCTGGCAAGGAATTCCAAGTCTTAATAGTGCGGCAGAAGAAGGAGTCGCCGAATCGCTTGGTTCTTGATGGAATATTCTGCACCGTATGCGGGTGGCATCTAAGTCCTGCACGTGTTGTTCTTTTTATATAAAAAATATGAATGACGGGTTTGGTTCCCGTTCAGTGCAAATATTTGTATGCATGGGTGATGAAGGGTGAAAAAATCATACCTCTTATATCTATACTTCTATATATTATGTATATACTATATACATACACACATACATTTATAATCACGCCTTTATCCCCGGAGGGCTAGGCAGATGTGAACCAACACCCAAATTTCACCAATCATTGCGTTAGGTCCCACGTAATTGTTGCCTCGAGCCATGCATCTGAGGCTGAGTTTGGGCTTAAATATCTGTCTGATGTTAAACAGCACCTTTTTATAACTATGTAATAACAATAACTTAATAAGTACATTATTTAGACTGTCTGTGTGTACTAACCCTGTGGAATAATGATGACATAGGTAACTACGATTCTACGATCGACACCGGCACTTTGAGTCACAATGAGCCTTTCTATAAGGAGCCGGGGGGAAGGGGGAAGGGTGCAGGGGGATAAAACGTCCAGCCAGGAAGGAAATGTCCGAATCGAAGAACATTCTCGATAAAATCGCTGAAATCGTCAAAGTGTAAGCGTTTTCGGTTCTCGAATCTAAGAATGCTTTTGTTAATGTAAGTATAACATCGCTTGGGTGTACTATTAAGAAAGATAGATAGTTTTTTGATACCACTTATGTCGCAGACAAGCACACTACCCACTTGATGAATTGTCGTTACCGTTGCCTATGGACGAGTGCAACACCAGGGGAGTCACACTCGCGCTGTCGACCTTGTAAGAACAGAGAAATTGTATGCCGCCAGCGCCACCCGCATACGGTGCAGAATATTCCATCAAGAACCAAGTGTTTCGGCGACTCCTTCTTCTGCCGCACCATTAAGTCTTGGAATTCTTTACCAGTTCACGTGTTTCCCTCCTCCTACAGTCCCGGGTCCTTTAAGCGGGGCGTGAAAAAGCATCTGATGAGGCCGTCAAGCTGAGTGCCACCATTGTAACATGATACGTGTCTGTAATGGTGACGCCCTTTTCAGGGACTTTGCATTCAGCTTACCATCAGGCGAGACGAAGTCAAATTGACGTGTCCTATATAAAAATAAAAAAAAAGTAGAATATAAGTAGGACAAGCCTTTGGTCTACCCCACTGACAGCAAAAACCTCTCCAGTGAGCTCTGGCTACCCTACTCACCGCGGGAACACAACTCGAGGTTATTTAGCCACGGTATTCTGTAGAACGGAGGTACTTCCCCAGTCAGACTGCTCGATTGTGATAGAAATACCGTCGTGTTCTTCTTTAAGCTTGTCCAAATATTAACCCGTATGTTTCCAAACGTCAGTATACGTTATTCTAGCAGCCATTTTATTTAAGCTCGCTCATGATTGGTTTAAATGCCAAACATTGTTTTCTCGTAAACATTTCATATATCTCTTAACTCGGGTTAAGTATGTCGAAAACGTATTTGTTAACAATGAAAAAGAATTTATCTGGCAACACATTTAGAGTCTTTTTTAACTGTAATAATACATACATTATACTCATGCCTGTAAGTCCCCGAAGAGGTAGGCAGAGATATATTAACACCCACATTCCGCCAACTGTGATTTTCGGTTCCACGTAATAGGGGGCGAGCCTATTACCGTCTAGCGGGCACTTTGTCATGGGCTGTACGTTTACTGTCGGATGGAGAACAGCCCTATCCTGCCCTAGCTCTGGCAACACATATATAGGGTATTTTAGAACTTTACTCTTTATACCATACTAGCTGTCCCGGCGAACTTCGTACCGCCATATTTTTCCCGTTCCCTCTGCACCTATTTTCTCATCCTTTATAGTTTATACCTTCCCTGGACACCCACGAATATTTCAAGCCCAAAATTAGCCGAATCGGTTCAGCCGTTCTTCTATCTATCTATACTATTATATAATTGTAAAGTGGTCGTGTCTGTACATTGGAGATATTTAAAAAAAAATACTTGGGTTATGTTATATTAACGATACTGAACACGAAAATATATTTTTTTCATTTCCTGTCTGTTTGTCTGTTTGTCTGTTTGTCTGTTTGTCTGTTTGTCCGCGATGGACGCAAAAACTACAGAACGGATTTTGATGCGGTTTTTTTTGTTAGATAGGGCTTGGTCAGACTTAAAATCTTACGTTTGTTTGATCGCAATCGGTTGAGTAGAACCGGAGTTGTGAACAATATTGATATTATACGGAATATGAGTGGAAATATAGATGGCGCTTTTTTATTCTTATGGATGAAATTTTATATCTTATTACATCCGAGCAAGTATGTAAATAAATAGACTTTAATTTACATTTACAGTTGTGTAAACAAATGCGATTTTAATCATGAAATTATTATTTTTTTGTCAATGAATTTATTTTCACCTGCGTAGCTAGATGGCGTTAACGCGGTTTTGAACTTACTATGGTTTCGTTCCAACTGGACGTATATCGAGGGTCCAGTGTTAAAACCCAATAAGTAGGCAAAAATCGAAAATTGACTTTTTTGGTCCATCTTAATCGATTTTTTACGCTCTTTCTAATGTTATTATCCAATAAGCGGAATTCGCGGTAGAACTCAAGTTACTTGGTGTAATAACCCAATAAACCAAGGTATTTTTTTTCAAAACTGTAAACTAGAACACACTAAGTAGATTTATTGGGAGAAAAAATATTTTTATGTCACGCTTAAACCAAATAAATGTATTTATTTTCATTTAATGTACAAAAAGTTTTACTAAATCGCTTTATAACATGCATGGTGAAAACCAATATTTCTATTTATCTGGTTTTACCTTTATCCATATGATTATTAAACAAAATAAAAAGAAGAGGCCGAAACCATTATTTCCATTTAACGGGTCTTACCTTTACTTTAATAGTTAAGAAAGTTACCAAAAATAAAATCTGAAATAAAACAAACTAATTTATCGGATTTCATTGTTCGATAATTTCAAAAACAAAAACAGAACTGTATAGTTAAATAGATTTACTCACTTAAGATTCTTCCAATATTGTTTGAGGAATAACCCAATAAATCAAAATAAGTACATACAACTTCACTCATGCCACTCACACCGCACGCGTAATTTGGGTGGATTGCACTAGTCGCAATCCACCTTGAACTCCGTGAACTCTTTTTTTATATAGCACACGTCAATTTGACTTCACCTCGCTTGATGGTAAGCTGAAGAGAAAGTCTCGGAAACGAGGGTCACCATTATAGACACGTACCATGCACTCAGTTTAACGCCCTCATCAGATGCTTTTTCACGCCCTGCATATTATAGGGCAAGGGACAGGGACTATAGAAAGCGGGAAACACGTGTACTGGTAAGGAATTCCAGGTTAATGGACAAGAGAAGGAGTCGCCGAACCGCTTGGTTCTTTATGGAATATTCTGCACCGTATGCGGGTGATATTTAAGTCCTGCATGTGTTGTCCTGTGTAGGAAAGGAGAGGGTGGTACTAATTGGAAGAGCTCATCAGAACATTCACCATGGTAGAGACAGTTAACACTGCCAAGGATGCAACATCTCTGCGCATCTACACATCGTCGAAGGTTTTCATGACCTCAGGATTCTCAATAATGCGGAACGCACGTCGCGTCTAGTACCTAAGTACTGCTATCTCAGAGATGCGAGCACTATTTCGCACAGGAGCGCACTTGTGTCTTGTACAGAAGACACCGCTACTCCGGTGTGAAAAAACGTCTCACTTTGTTCAGGACTCCGAGTTTACGCGAGGCTGTTTTGATGATACTTTCAATGTAGTGCAAAATCTCCAAAATTTGTCCATCACAATGGACGCGAATACGGTGCTCCTGTAGGAAGCTAGCAACCCAGGCGCACAGTCTAGCAGGCAGACCAAAGGTTGGTAGCTTGGAAAGAAACGATTTGAGCTAGATTCTATCGAAATTGCCAGTGACTCGTCATGCTTGTCCAAAGCCTCACCCAAAAGATGGGTAACGTACGCCAGAAGATCACCTGTTAACCACTTCGGCCTAAAAATGTATTCCCTGTCATTAATTAAGGAGTGATCCTTTACGCATCATCCGTGACGCATGAGCTGTATGTTGATGATGTGCTCGAATACCTTGCGCAGCCTTGAGGTGACGGCTATGGGACGATAGTTGGCTGGGTATGGGCGATCCCGCTTCTTGGGAATCGGCTGTACTGTACATTCACTTCTTTCCAAACCGATGACACTGTATCCGAGATTAAGGAGAGTCGGTACAGCCGCGTAAGCATTGGAGACAACTCCGTTGCACGTTTTAGAAGAACCATCGCTGGAATAAGACCCGGCCCGCTGATTTTCTAGATATCGAGTGATTGCAGTACTTTACGGACATCGCGCTACGCAGGGAAGGCTGACAGAAGTTGGCTTGCACAGCTTTGGCCAGTCGCCTGTAGCCATGGCTGCCCATGGGATGCGCCATTAGCACTTGACCAAACCGTGCTGTGCGCTCTGACATATTAAGCCCTCTTGCAGACATTTGTGGCTCTGTTGTACTCCACCTTAAAGTGACTCATGTTGGGATAGCACGAGGCGCGCGCCCTTACGCAAGCGCGGTACGCAGATTGTTTTGGATCAACAGCCTGTCCCAGTGTGAAAGAAATTAATTTGATGATTAATCCTAAGAAATTAAATACAATTAATGTTTAATTTTATCTCTCTCTTTGGGGTAAAACCCAATAAGTCACTACCTCATGTATCTAATTTTCTATTAATTTAAGAATGATGAACAATGGACAGTTTAAAATTGTTATAGTAATAAGTTAACTAAATATACTTTTACCACAAATACTTATTGTGACGATATTATGTGAAAATCATGGGTATATTTGTCTTTGAACCTTTAACATTGAATAACTCGAAAGTTAAAATTTCATACTTATTGGGTTTGAGCACTATACCCTCGATATAAGCATTTTTAATATTTTTTTTTTCAATTCAATTTTCTAATTTTGTCAGGTATGAAAATAGATGTCGGTTCTGTCTTAAGATGAGTTACAAAATCGTTTTCCACACAAAGACAGATTACTTAGAAGAGTAGAGCTTGGTGAACAGGTGAAGGAAAGGATATATTGGAGTAGACAAGAGATACAACGGGGAAGCGAAGGAGTAGGGGAGAGGGTGGGGGAAGGGCAGAGGTATTGGGAGTAGAGTAGAGAGTCGAGTAGATATTATGCAGGTAGAACATTTTTTATACCACTTAGGTGGCAGACAAGCACACGGCCCACCTGATGGAAAGTGGTTACTGTGCCCTATGAACGTATGCAATACCAGGGGCGTCACACTCGCCCTTCTTGAAGTACCCCATACTATAGTCGGGAGGCGTACTGTAGTCATGAGGTCGCAAACAAGCACGCGGCCCTCCTGATGGTAAGTGGTTACCTTGTCCTATGGGTGAGTGCAACACCAAGGGAGTCACACTTGTGCTGCCTACCCTGTAAGAACTAAGAGCAGGGATGGCGAACCTTTTTTTGTGGCTATCGTATAACAGGGGCCACCACAAAGTACCTAGGTACTTTGTGGTGGCACTGCTGGCGTGCCCAAAAAATTGTGCCGCGTCAGCCGCGTGCCACCTTTGGCATTTGGCGTTTCGTGCCATTGGTTCGCCATTCCTGGATTAGAGCGTGATGAGGGATATAGTGGAGTAGACAAGAGATACAACGGGGAAGGGGAAGGAGTAGGGGAGAGGGTGGGGGAAGGGCAAAGGTATGGGGAGTAGAGACTCGAGTAAATAATGCAGGTAGAATTTGTTTTTTATACCACTTAGGTGGTAGACAAGCACACGGCCCACTTGATGGTAAGTGGTTACCGTGGCCTATGGGTGAGTGCAACACCAGGGGAGTCACACTCGAGCTGCCTACCCTGTAAGAACCTAGAGAATCTGTGCCGTCAGCGCAAAATATAAGTCGGACAAAGCCTTTGGTTTTCCCACTGATAGCACAAAGCACAAGCTACTCTCCAGTGAGATTTGGCTACCCTACTCACCGTCGGAAACACAACACGAGGTTATTAAGCCGCGGCCTTCTGTAGGGCGGAGATACTTCCCCATTCGGACTACTCCATTAGGACGAATATACCGTGGTGTACCTACCTCCTCGAGTCGAATAGAGAGGCGAGTACAATGTCTAATCAGCGTTCAACGCTCAACTTTCAGCACTATTTACAACACCACGCGATAAACGACATCCACGCGGGCGGAGCCGCGGGCAACAGCTAGTGAGTTATAAAATAACAACGAAAAGTGGCATTGATTTTTATATATTAGATAGATTTTTTTTTATGTCACTGAGGTGACAGACAAGACAAGCACACGGCCCATCACTTTCCATCAGTAAGTGGTAACATCATATGGCCTAATAGCGGATGATCAAGACGCTTATAACAATACCTCGTTCTCCCAGTTTTAATAAGTAGTGGAGGAGCTATGAGGGTACAGATGAACAGACATACATAGCCTGTCAAAATCATAACCCCTCCTTCAGCTTTGCCGTAGTCGGTATATCCCTACTTCCCTACTAATATTATAAATGCGAAAGTAACTGTCTGTCTGTCTGTCTGTCTGTCTGTCTGTCTGTCTCACTTTTACGACTAAACCGCTGAACCGATTTTGATGAAATTTGAAATTTGGTATAGAGGTAGATTAGACCTTGAGAAAGGACATAGGCTATGTTTGGTCGCGATAACCGACATCCACGCGGGCGGAGCCGCGGGCAAAAGCTAGTTAATAATAAAAGAGAAAGCTAACAAAATCGAATTAAAACCAAATTAATTACTATCCGTACTGATAAAAAGAAGAAAGATAACAGGTAATCTGTAAAGGCGGCAGATTAGTAGCGATCTCACGGATTCGCACCGCAGCTTGCATCTCAATGAGATGCAGCATCCGTGCGACGGTAACTAGATTGAAACTTGTGCGTAAAGTTGGCTTGTCGAGAGTAAATCACTTGATTTTAGTGCTAAAGTAATATAAATCAGATGACTGCTTCCTGGTTCAATAATTAAAATTAGATATTTTAGTGCTTATTAAATCCGTATTCATCATCATCATCATTTCAGCCATCATAAGAAGGAAAGGTCTAGCCAAATCCGTAGTTAAGACTGGTAAAGCGGACCCCAGACTCCGAGCTGAAAGCTTCGGATGCGACTGGGAATTAACGCTAGGAGGAAGAAGAAGTCCTCTGCTGGACATAGGCCTCCCCATCTCCAATAAGACCGGTTGGAAGCGGCTCGCATCCAGCGCGTTCCCGCGGCCTTAATGAGGTCGTCTGTCCACCTTCTGGGTGGATGTCCTACGCTGCGCTTGCCGGTCATCAGTCCTCCGTAAATCCGTATTATTCCATACTAATATTATAAATGCAAAAGTAACTCTGTCTGTCTGTCTGTGGAAGGTAGAGACAACATTAATATCCGATTACAACGCTCCTGGCACTTTTGTCTACTTTCAAACCAAAATAATACACGAAAATAAGATTTATGTCTTCGTAACCTTCGAAGAATGAATATAAATTTCTTTTCAAGCTATAACTCATGTTCATGGGATTTACTTTTTCTAACAAATTTCTCGTGTAATCCACGGACAAACAAACCAACGTTAATTTGTATAAATCGTTGTATCTCTCGTCGAATATCTACAAAATTTGTTTTGAGTGAAAAAAGTTAAATAAATAATAAAGGCTAAATAACCTCGTGTTGTGTTCCCGGCGGTGATTAGGGTAGCCAGGGTTCTCTGAAGAAGGTTTTGTGCTGTCAATGGGAAGACCAAAGGATTATCTTAAATCTTCTACGCTGACGGCACAGAATCTCTCTGTTCTTACAGGGTCAACAGCACGAGTGTGACTCCCCTGTTATTGCACTCATCCATAGGCCACGGTAACCACTTTCCATCAGGTGCGCCGTGTGCTTATCTGCAACCTAAGTAGTATATAAAATAAAGAACTCAAGCCATGTAACTGAGGCTGAGCGTTGTCTGTCTGTCAGCCATATTCTTTAGTCACCTTGTACGACACCGCATGGGAAGAGAAGCGGTTTCCTAAATTCTACTCTGCCGGGAACCACGCATGCACACATCCTTACATATAAAATACACACAAATAAAATAGCGCAGTAAGTTTAGATTACAAAAACTAAAGCTAGGAAATGGGACGTAGAGGCTGTGAGTGCAATACTGTGTAAAAGCTGTGAGCTTGCAGAGAAATAAACAGTGGATATGAAAGAAAAATTTGATGGATTTTATCATGATTTAATTGGTATTATTTAATTAAGTTTAGGTACTCAGGGAGGTGAAATCAAATTGACGTGTCTTATATAAAATATACATACATACATAGGGTAGGCAGACAAGAGACAAAAGCCCGGCATCTACTTATATCATACTTCATGAGATTCCTTTATTGTCAAGGTGAGGGCAACGAAACAGAGTCACTTGTTTATTTTTTTTACCAGCGCTAAAAATTCTCAACGCAGTAAAAGAAGTTTTCGATTTTTTCAACCCTATACATCAAAACACATTTTCAACATAACACGTCAAAACACATTCTTCAATCTAACATACCTATCAAAAATCATTTTTCAATCCAACACATCAAAATACACTTTTCAACCCAACATCAAAACACACTTTTCAACCCAATACGTCCAAACACATTTTTCAACCCAGCACGTCAAAACACATTTTTCAACCCAGTACGTCAAAACACATTTTTCAACCCAACACGTAACAAAATAACGCTAGCTACGAAACTGTACCATTGTGGCTTTAATGATCCTATTTCGGTCCCATCCTCATTTAGCGCTAATTGGTAGTTCAGAGCCGTCACCGGACCTGTATTATAACGCCGCTGAAATTCTGCTCAGTGTAATTTTGAACCGAAATATTTGGCTCTGAAAATATTTTTGCAGGAACGAATTATGTAGATTGTTGATCAGTAATGTGAATTCGGATACTTTTTTAGGGTTATGTGCGCATAAGGTAAGAATGAACCCTTTTACTAAGACTCCACCGTCCGTCTGTCCGTCTGTCTCTTATCAGGTTGTACATCATGACAAGCTACATACAATCACGCCTTTATACACGGGGGTTAGGCAGAGGTGAATTAACACCCACATTTCACCATATTGTATTAGGTCCCACATAATAGGGGTTGAGCCTATTGACGTATTCCGGGCACTAATGTTGACTCGAGTCATGTATCTGAGGCTGAGTCTGGGCTGTATGTATATACTCGTATCTGCCTGATGTTAAACAGCCCTATCCCTTAGTCTCCCTGTACGACACCGCATGGGAGGAGATGGGGTGGCCCAAATTCTACTCTGCCGGGAACCACGCGGCATAAAAATATACGGCATGAAAAGCTATACAGTTGAAATTTTCACAGATTATGTATTTCTGTGTGCCGCTATAACAACATATACTAAAACAGGATCAAATAAATAATTCAGGGAGAATCCAGGGGATCTAATCATCTCTTTTGCTTCTATCTATCCAAAGGTTGCCTGGAAGAAGTCGCTGTTAGCGATAAGGCCGCCCATTGTGCATTATACTTTTTAAATCGATATCTTGTAATACTTTTATGGTGTACAATAGAGAATATCTTATCTTATCTAATGTTGCTTTCGCCCGCGGCTCCGCCCGCGTGTATGTCGGTTATCGCGACCAAACATAGCCTATGTCCTTTCTCAAGGTCTAATTTACCCCTACACCAAATTTCATCAAAATCGGTTCAGTGGTATAAGCGTGAAAGCGTAACAGACAGACAGACAGACAGACAGAGTTACTTTCGCATTTATAATATTAGTATGGATACAGCTTATGATAAAGTATCTGCTTGACAGCAAAAAAACCAGCTCGAAACTACGACCGAAAAATAAAGTTGTCAAAATGTGGGTGTTAATGCACCTCTGCCTACCCCCTCGGTGATTTACAGGTTTGAATATATTATGTATTTTTTGTTAGAAGTTCGTAAGTGACCGAACATACTAGTATTTTTTAGTTATCTGTCTGGGTGTAAAGATTGGCATATCAAAAAACTGTGCTTTATAATTCGATTTCTACTTATTATAATCGGCAATTCCTTCCCAGCTGAGCATGGGAAAACATCCTAAAACCGAGTGGGTGTACAGGGAATCCCCCTACACCCACCAGGGGGTGAGCAAGTGCACGCACGAGTCGTACGCCAGAAATGATGTCGCTGCGAAACGTGTGGAACTGTAGATATTATTTAATATCATACGTGATCAAAATATCGTATTGTAGCTGCATTCACCTTATCTTAACTACATATTAAAAAACAAAGTCGCTGTTGCTGTCTGTCCGGCCCTATGTATGCTTAAATCTTCAAAACTACGCAACGGATTTTAAAGCGGCTTTTTTAATAGATAGAGTGATTCAAGAGGAAGGTTTATATGTATAATACATGCATAATATTGTAGAGAAATACTGATAAATCGGGATCAAAGTACCACGCGGGCGGAAAATATGGCGGTACGAAGTTCGCCGTGTCAGCTAGTAGATGATAATATACAAACTCTATACGTAGACGCAGTAAGTGTCATTTAAAGTTGATCCCGGTTGTCAATAGTTGTTATAATATTACGCTACTACGCGAGGGAACGGAGCAGTAATGACACTAAATCTATCAGATATCCGTAAATGATTCGTAAACTAATAAATCCTTCTTTTGCCGCACCATTAAGACCTGGAATTCCTTACCAGCTCACGTGATTCCCTCAACCTACAGTCCTGGGTCCTTTAAGCGGGGCGTGAAAAAGCATCTGATGAGGCCGTCAAGTCAAGCTGAGTGCCACTATTGTAACATGGTACGTGTCTATAATAGTGACCCTCTTTTCTGAGGCTTTTCGAGACCATCAGGCTAGGTTAAGCCAAATTGACGTGTTCTATAAATAAAACCGGCCAAGTGCGAGTCGGACTGGCCCATGAAAGGTTCCGTAGCAGCAAAGGCGAAAATTGCGGTTTATGACATATTAAAAAGAACTACTTACTGGATCTCGTTCAAACCAATGTTTGGTGGAAGTTTGCATGGCAATGTACATCATATATTTTTTTTAGATTCATCATTCTCTTTTTTTAGAAGTTAGAGGGGGGGGGGGGACACATTTTTCCACTTTGGAAGTGTCTCTCGCGCAAACTATTCAGTTAGAGAGACCTCAATAGCATTTTTAAAGACCTATCTATAGATACCCCACACGTATAGGTTTGATAAAAAAAAATGTTGAGTTTCTAGGTATGGGGACCTCCAAAATTTTATCCTTTTTTTATTTTTGTATGAAATTCTAAATGCGGTTCACAGAATACATCTACTTATCAAGATTCAACAGCATAGGCCTTATAGTTTCGGAGAAAAGTGGCTGTGACATACGGACGGGACGGACAGACAGACATACGGACGGACAGACATGACGAATCTATAAGGGTTTCGTTTTTTGCCATTTGGCTACGGAACCCTAAAAATCAGCTGAAAGGGCGAAGCCAGATCCTGAATAAAATAAATATCCGGTTATATAAATAGCGGATTCATTTCTCTGCCTACCCTAGAGGGAGGAACCTATTAGGATAATGTATGTAGGATGTAAAAAGTCCCCAGTGTTTTCAATTTTGCTTTCAAATGCAAATCTACATAAATACAACTGGGGAATAATTTTTTTGGAACTGACAGTTACCAGCCAATATTTCTATATCACGTAGGGGGCGGACAAGCACAGGGTTCACCTGATGGTAAGTGGTTACCGTGGTCTATGGACGCATGCAATACACTCGTTCTGGCGACCCTGAAGGAAACTTCTAATGCCCTTTTTGGAAAGCTCCATATTGTAGTCGCTTGGGAAAACCAATCCAATCCAATCCAATCTAAAATCCCGTCTAAAGTTGAGAGGTTCCACATTACCTGCGAGTATGGGATTGGCGACGAGCCTCAATGCCCGTCTTTGCACCGAGTCGAAGGAGTCAAGCTGGCACCGTCACGTGTGTTGGTGACAGCAGTACTCCTGTGGAGAACCTGTGCCTTATAAAGAAGGAGTCGTTTCTCCTAGTGAAGTACTGCTTGGGCCTGTTGCACCTTACTACCAAAGCGGCGCCGGACTGGAATCGCCTAAAACCGCATGCCGTCTTTAGGCCTTCAGTTGCCGGAGGCGAGATAGCCAGTAACATAATCTCTCACACACACCCCGAACGACCCAGAAACATCTTGGGTTTTGAGATGCCCCCTCGGGTCCGATTCACTACGAAAGTCACAAAGCATGATTAAAATAATACAGCTAGAGACGGTAGTAGCTCCAGATATCATGGTATAATTTCAGAGGCAGCCATTTTAATTCGATGACGTCAGCAGTAATACACCTACCCTTGTCAATACGTTATTGATTGGGCTGGCCTACAGATTTACTGGTTACGTAATTTGAATGTTTTTGCTGTCATATACAGGGATATTAATGAAGTGATTTTTTCGAAGTTAATAGGATAATAGAAGTTCGATTAACGAACTCCGTCCTCCATGAACGCGGGCCCGAGGTGGGAATAATACCGAAATTATGCTTTATTACATAACTAGCTGACTCCGCGAACTTCGTACCGCCTAACAGTCGATTCTTCATTTTTTTAAATTTTTTTCTCCGTAAGAACGATCCTCGTACTTCAAGGAATATTCTAAAAAAAGAATTAGCGAAATCGGTTCAGCTGTTCTCGAGATTTGCGCTTAGCAACACATTTAGGGATTTATGTACCTATGTATACATATACCCACATGTAGCATGTAGTTTAAATAATGTATTGTTATATGTAGTGTAGGTACATAAATAATAAATATACTTACACATAAATTACATATTTCTTACGTCAATCAATCAATTATTGTTAATATTTGTGTTTTTTATTTTTAATTGTATAATGTTTTTTAACGTCTATCTAGTTATAATTTAATTCTTTTAAATATTTGCACACCGAATACGGTGAAACATGCTGTACTATTTGAAACACTGCCTTACATCCTATTGTAAAACCATGTTTCTCGCAAATAAAGATTTATTATTATTATTATTATTATAATTAGCCTATTGCAGTCCACTGCTGTTTGCCGATCCTTCGCCTTCCGCATCCAGTCCGTCCCAGCCACCCTTCGTAGGTCGTCAGTCCACCTGGCTTGGGGGTATCCCACCTTACGTTTTCCTACGCGCGGTCTCCACTCTAGGACCCGTTTGCTCCAACGGCCATCAGTCCTTCGACAGATGTGGCCAGCCCACTGCCACTTCAGCCTGCTTATTCTGCGAGCTATGTCGGTAACTTTAGTTACTATGTCGGATGATCTGATGATATGATTTCTTACGTGCACGTTACAATATAGTAAGAAAACGATACAATTATTCACTTGAACTATAAAATTCCTAGAAATGTGCTAGCATTTTTCTCTAAAAGCCAACTTTCTTGATAAGAAAAGCATCGATTAGTCGCTTCGCTATCTCGCTATGAAGATTTATGGGATCTCACGAACGCTTGAGAGCCAGGAATGAGTGTAATTATTTCTATTATTGATAACGACTGTCCTATTACCAGATTTATTATCTAATTATAATAGTTAAAGTTTAAAGTTCGTTGTATGTAAAAAAAAAGTTGTATTACAGACAGTTAGTAAAAAAAAGTTAGTAGAAAAAAGTTAGTAGAAAAAAGTTAGTGAAAAAAAAATAGTGGAAAAAAGTTTAGTAACATACGTATTCATCACTGCAGCTTACAGTGGTGGTCCCGGTGCTTGTACAATTTTAGAGCCGGGACCTGCAATTATATTTAACTTTCAACAGATTTGTATAAAGTATAATTGATTTTTACGGTAGTGACTGCTATTTGACGCCCTGCCTTGAGAGGAATGCCTAAGCTGTTACCTCCTTAGCATGATGTGAGATTGGCTTGGTCAATGAAAACATTCATAGAATCTAACAATTCTTCATCATAGCGTTATTCCCAGTCGCATTCGAAGCCTGTCACCTCGGAATCAGGGATCTGCTTTTTCCAGTCTAACTGTAGGCTGAATTTCCATATTTTTCGTGTAGCGACTACCATATGACCTTCAGAACCTATCGGCGATAACGAAGTACTGCAGTTAGAGCCTCACATTATGCCTCTTTTAGCTTCCAAACCAATCATGAGCTCTTCCAATGAATCCCACCCTCTCCTTTCCTATATACGACAACACGTGCAGGACTTAGATGCCACCCGCATACGGTGCAGAATATTCCATCAAGAACCAAATGGTTCGACGACTCCTTCTTTTGCCGCACCATTAAGACCTGGAATTACTTACCAGTTCACGTATTTCCCTCTTCCTACAGTCCCGAGTCCTTTAAGCGGGGCGTGAAGAAGCATCTGATGAGGCCGTCAGGCTGAGTGCCACCATTGTAACACGGTACATGTCTATAATGGTGACCCTCTTTTTCCAAGACTTTGCTTTCAGCTTACCATCAGGCGAAGCGAAGTCAAATTGACGTGTCCTATGTAAAAAAAAACCAAAATTATCGAAGGTATGTTAAAAATAGTAAAAAATAACAAAGGTGTATAAAAATAGTATTATTATCTGCTCACTCCGCTAGTCGCTAGCAGTGAGACCCCACCCTCATATCTCTAGATCTAACCAGAACATTAATTATACGGCGGTGAGATAACCAAAATCGTAAATTGAATCTCGCCACCATTCTAGATAATAACTTTTATACGGACTAAGGCGGTTACGGTTCGTAGACGAATATTGTACCTGTATTTAAGACTTTACTAAACAATGTTGTGTTTGGTTTTGAGGACGTTTTAGAGTGATGTAGGAACAGAATATTATCTTGATTAAAATGATTAACACAAGGCTAGTTGTTGCTCGCAGAACTGCCCGCGTAAATGAGACGATTTTTCATGCGACTACAATATGGGGTTCTTCAAGAAAGGCATTAGAAGGTACCTACAGGGTTAGCAGCGTGCTGCGTGAGTGTGACGCCCCTGGTGTTGCATACGTCCATAGGCCACGGTAACCACTTTCCGTCAAGTGGGCCGTGTGCTTGTCTGTCACCTAAGTGGTATAAAAACGAATCTTATCAGACAAGTACTTGCGTGTTTTGCTAATGCTTGATTTGAACTCGTAACCTCTTAATTACAAGTCCAATGTTTTATACGCCACTGGCGTCTTAATTTTATTTTCAAACAGACCAGAATAAAAATATAAAACTTTGAGTTTATTTCTTTTTTTTTTTATACCACTTAGGTGGCAGACAAGCACACGGCCCACCTGATGGAAAGTGGTTACCGTGGCCTATGGACGTATGCAACACCAGGGGCGTCACACTCGTGCTGCCGACCCTGAAGAAACCTTCTAATGCCCTTCTTGAAGAACCCCATATTGTAGTTGCTTGGGAAAATTTCATACTAGCTTTCGGCCACGACTTCGTTCGGGTTAAGTTCGGAATCGGTCAATTGTTTGGGTGGAGTAATCACTAAACAACGTTTAAAAAATGATTGTAACATCATTGTTTTCGATGGTTCGTATGACTATCGAAAACAATGATGATAGTTCGTATGACGCAAATGCAAATACTCATATTCATGCATACAAATATTTGCACTGAGCGGGGATCGAACCCGCGCCTCCTGCGTAGCGGCCGCGTTCACTACCGCTACACCACATAGGCTGTCGATAGAATTATAATAGACATACACACGTCATATCTAGTCAATCCTAACTCTGTACACACCAATCCTTCTAAAATCAAACGCATTCCGATTCCCACTGAGCCCATTCTTGTTGATTGGCCTATGTTCACGCTCCGCTTGGTTACGGTCGGCTGTCACGATGATACCCGAAGTCCGTTGCGACCAATCACCTCCCAGATTGGTACAATTCAGCAAAATTGAAATACCGCTTTCTTACTGTGTTTAATCGAATAAAGGTCCAACCCCACCAAACGGACGGCATCGGAACGGATTTTACAATCTTTAAACAAAATAAATCATATATCACAGCATTTAAAGTTTATATTACCAAGTCACGCATGACAGCTTGACGTGCGTCATGCCGCCGCACGTCGCTGTCAAGCTGTTGTGTGTGACTTGGTAATATAAACTTCAAACACTGTGATAATAAGATTTAATTTTGTTTAAAGATTGTAAAATCCGGGCCGATGCCGTCGTAGAGAGAGATTAGGATTAGAGAGTGGGTCATGATGATGCAGAGAAATATGGGACTCTTCAAGAAGGGCATTAAAAGGTTTCTTCAGGGTCGGCAGCGCGAGTGTGACGCCCCTGGTGTTGCATACGTCCATAAGCCACGGTGACAACTAAATTAAAACTTGTGAAATGTGGGTGTTAATTCACCTCTGCCTAACCCTCCGGGGATAAAGGCGTGATCGTACCATCTACCAGTTTGTACACTGCTCATTGGCGTATGAGGCTCTGACGGAGAGTTCTTGGGTTTAGGAGGTACGTAGCAGTCACTCCCATAAAAGCTCTATAAGAAAAATTAAAAGATGATTATTTTTACATAAAAACACCAAAATCATTTTAATTTAACATCAGGAATCGAATCTACGACCTCATATAATCCAACACTCAACCATTAAGATCGATCAGCATCGAAAAATCGGTACTTTTGAAACCGTTTTTCTTTTTAACTATAAAACCTACAGTTCTGGAATTCACATGCCTGCATACTACAGTATACACAGAGTAACTTCATCTTTTCATAAATTAAATAAAAAAGGAGGAAATAGTTGAAAAGAGGCTCTGAACACCACTCTACTCTTTCTGAAACCAAATATTTTCTACAATATATATCCAAATAATCTAAAATTTCACATGTACCTACCTATGTTAAATAAGTGTATTAGCATGGCGTGATCTTCTTAGTTAGTAACCGTCGCCTATAAAGTTATCTATTAAAATTTGTTTTACTGATTTTTACGGTTCCAGTATGAGCGAATGACCTTGATCATTTGTATGGTAAAAGTCATTCGCGCATGTAATCACCTTAAACCAAAAAGACTTTTACCAAATATACTTTCAAACTTCTCCCGTCTTCACCCCTCTAATCTAAGGGAGACAAACAGGGGACTCGCAACTTTAACGCTAATCCCGTAAGCGGTGAGGTTGTTTAATGAAGCGAATTTGTGATCCCTGGGGAAAGGTAGTTTGGGATTGATTCTGCGGGAATTAAGAAGTTAAGCGGGAAATACGGATCAATTTGGAAATCGTTTACGGGAACATTTTATTTTGAATTTAAATTTGGAAATGACGTCAATATTAGTTCAATGCCGGCTTTACACATTTGGTCATATAGTGGTGAATGTTGTGGCAAAGATATTAGCCAAGAGTTTGTATTGGCGTTGGAACTAGTTTGAAGGTCTACATGATATTTTCTAAAGTTTACGCGAATGTCACTCATTGGAACAAAACTACTTTTTAATGGATTCTATAACGAATTATTTGTTCCTTTATTTATTTATTTTGCGACTAGTTGACCCGGCGAACTTTGTACCGCCATTTTTTTCCCCGCCCGCGTGTCTATATTTTCTCACCATTTAAACCTTCCCTGGACATCCACGAATATTTCAAGACTAAAATTAGCCAAATCGGTTTAGCCGTTCTCGAGTTTTTGCGAGACTAACGAACAGCAATTTGTTGAAATGAATATTGAGCCTGAACTCCTGCTGCTATTATTGTTTTTTTTTTTTAGATTCCATAAACAACTTTTGACTCGGTAGAGCTCTATAAAAAGAAAAACTTCTTCATTGGTCATTGGTACTGAATATTTATAATATATATATACTGAGAAGAATTTGTACACCATACTATCCAAAAATAGACTCGACCTCTTTTATCCATTCAATGGTTGCCTATAAGAGATTGCCACTAGGTGATAAGGCCGCCTATTCGTTTTTTTTCAAATGTACTAAAGAAAAAAAAGAAAGAAAGAAAATATTTTTATTCAAACCTAGCATAAGATATGCACATTTCAGCAACACAAAAAAAAAACATTGTGCTTATATACTTATTAAAATTAAATGCATCAGAAATAGCCAGGTAGAATAATGGCCGCCTCTCAGCTTAATGCTGTCCACGTTGTAGTGCAGGCTGACAGCGCTGGTTTTCAGAGACGGCCGGACTATGGGTTTGACATCTTATAATTTATTTCTGTCTATTCTACCAACCATTTCGATAAACAAAAAAGGCAACAAAAAAAATACGAAAAACAAAAACAAAACAAATTAAAAACAAGTAAACTGGCAACAATTTGACACAGCTGGACGCCCCTCGCGCTCGCGAAATGTCATTAGCGTCAAACTCCGGCGCAAGCCAGTGCGGTTATGCCACGCATGTGCCACGCCATCGTTGTCGGCCATATTACCATATTACTGACACATCATATCCGTATTCAAAAAGAAAAACGAGACAATTCAAGTTATAACGTATTAGTGTATTACGGTACCATGTGCCAGCACAGTGAATGTATTATAAAGGCGCGCTTTGTCCAGATACCCATCATGCATTGCAGTAAGTATTATGTCAAATTGTACCTTGCGATTTGTGAGCGTTATTATAAGAACAAATGACACATGTTTTCTCCTTGGTGTGCACAATAAAGATATACTTGACTTTACTTCATAAAAGTTATAGGTGCGTGCATTCACTCTGAGATTTTGTAGCACACTAAACGCAAGACCAATGTGTGGACGCAGCGACTATAACTCGTCCAAGAACCTTTAATCTTTTGCTAAAAACAGACACCATATGGATCTCATGCCAACTTGTGTGCCATCATTTCAACCAAATCAAAATAGGTACAAACACTCGCTCTTCACGATGGCTACAGTTATTGGCCAACATATTCGCCACTATGTTGGCTAATGTGTAGAGCGGCACGCATTCTACTACTAGTACTCATAGTTCCCACTAAATTATGGCCAATACTTAACCCATATATTGTGCTGAATTCCCGGTAATTTCCCGAAGGCATCCTATAATATATTGACAGTATTTAACAAGAGCTGCAGTTACGATAGAAAATAGGTCACCACTGTAACATTAACATATTACTTTAAAGGTGGCAGTTTATATGAAATAATGTTTGCTACTCATTAACACCAGAACGGCTGAACGGATAGTGATGTAATTTGTCATAGAAATAGATTATAGTCGTTTTCGAACTCGCGGTCTGCTCTTCTAGTTTTCTTTCTTTTTTCTTTCTTTGTGGATTTTTTATCTTTATTTTTATGGGAGCAGCTACCATTTGAACTAAAATATGCCGTACCCGCTTGACGGCAATAGACTCACCCCCTATTATTTAAAACCCCTATTAATAGGTAAATTACGTGAGACAGAAAATCATAGTGGAAAAATGTACCTACGTGTAAATATACCTCTGACTATATACAGTCCATGACAAAGTGCCCGCTAGACAGCAATAGGCTCACCCCTATTACGTGGGACCGAAAATCATTGTTGGCGAAATGTGGGTGTTAAATCACCTCTGCCTACCCCTTCGGGGATCTATAGGCGTCAGTAAGTAAGTTGTGCAAATAGACTATAGCTTGAGAAAGAACATAGGCCATGTTTTGTCGCGAGAGCGGCAAACTCACGTGGGCGGAGCGTAAAGGTCCAACCCCATTAAACGGACGGCATCGGCCCGGATTTTACAATCTTTAAACAAAATTAAATCTTATTATCGCAGTGTTTGAAGTTTATATTACCAAGTCACGCACAACAGCTTGACAGCGACGTGCGGCGGCATGACGCACGTCAAGCTGTCATGCGTGACTTGGTAATATAAACTTTAAATGCTGTGATATAAGATTTATTTTGTTTAAAGATTGTAAAATCCGTTCCGATGCCGTCCGTTTGGTGGGGTTGAACCTTTAAGCTATGATTTCGAGGCTGACCGCATACGACAACTGCCGACTGCACGCAGCACATGCACGTAATTCATTGCGTCTTCTCAATGGTCCTCTTTATCCGTATCGGAGTTCAACAAGTAATGGCTGTATCTGCTGTATGCGTATGAAGTTGTCGTATGCGGTCCGCTTCGGAATCATAACTTAAGAGCGAAAATGTGCTCCAAAAGGTCATTTTAGCCAGTCATCTGTTGTGTATAATAGTCTAGAAATAAGAATAGCCAGCCCTATATATCGCTATGTAAATAGAAACGATGAGACAAAGAGAGGCCACACGTCGCTGTGGAGTTATGAATGCAAAACTTAACACTAGAAAGTAGGGTCGGCAAAAAAAGTAATTTAAATAATCTAGAGAAATTATGATGAATGGGGCTTTACTGAGTAAATGAGGGTGTTTTAGGATTATTGCAAAAAAAGCACGTCACTTTGGTTTGCCATGGATTAATCTACTTTGCCCAAAGTCTGCTGAGTTTCTTGCTGAAGCCCCAATGTATTGTACTGGGGCTTTTTTTATTTGGTATTGCAACTGTCGACACAATGGGGCCTCGTTGCAAACTGTTAATGATTTATTCTAATAATATTCTAAATGTGAAAGAGAAGTGAAAGTTTGTGAACATGTTTTTTTGTTTGTAACTCAATCACGCTGAAACTGCTGAACGGATCTTGATGTAATTTGGTACAGGGATAGATTATAGTCTGTAATACCACATTCAGCTACTTTCATCCCATAAGTTTTCATGGGTTGCCAGCACTAGATCATAATTCCAAGCGATTGGAGTCACGAACAACATTCACTATGAAATAAATTTAATGACTTTCGAGTTTCCACTTTGACTTTGCCCCTCTACAGCTGTCATACCAATCAGTTAGAAGCCTTAAAGTCCTTCAAGTACACTGACTTCATAACAAAGGCACGAAATTCATAATTTAACACAATAGATTCCACTCAATCTGGCGTAAATCAAAAAGGAATTTGATCGGAAACTTTTCATTTATTTCAGGGCGACTTCATTTTGTATTATGTGAAATTGTACAACTTAAGTCATTAAAGTTGTTCTTTTAGAGTATGTCTAAAGGCGGCTCTCTACAGTGTGTAATTTTGCAGAATTATTTACGCATGATAACCGATCATGGACACATTACGTGATCATCTAGACATGGTCATCCTAATCTCTTGCTTGTTCGCACAATAAAAATTGGAAACAAAACCATATTTCAAAAAAGCATAATCTAGTTCTAATCCAGTTTTCTGAGTTTCTTGCTGGTATCTTCTCAGTAGAATCAAATTACCGAATCAGCAAAAGAATAATTTTCAAATGGTTTACCTTACTTTATTTAATTTTTTTTTTTAATATTTCTTGCCATAATTGTAAAATTTTGAAGTTCCTAAACGAAATTGATTCTTGATTGATTCTTCGATTGGTATTCCATGGCTTAATTTTTGTGCCCAGACGATGTTCCACGGACAACCAGAACAATAAATCGTACCCGTATTCAGAAAATAAGTTATTCACGAATAATATGAATAAAATTGCACGCATTGTGCATCATTACTGTCCACGGTAGTTGTGCACAGATTACATTTCAGTATCATTACAATTATCTCTATGACAAATTACAACAAATGCCTGGCAATGGCGCCTCGCTAGGTGCAGGTCCTCGCTTCACGTCGTGAATGGTAAAATGCGTGCAAATTGTCTCACTACCATGGACGATGTCTCCATGAAGATGATGAGGTTACTTATTTTCGTCGGTACGTTGTCGGTGTGGACTGATTTCCGTTTGTCCGCAAAATCACGCACTGTGGAGTCCCGCCTTAAGTTCTGTTATAAGCCGGCATGATCGGGGAGCCCTCCCTTTTAATTAATATTGAACTTATGTTGGAATATGTTCACGAGTAACTTAAGTTTTTAGATCAATTCAGGATAAGTATTTTTACTTGAGGTTTTTAAATAATCTTCTTTTTCATTTCGGAGTCTGGGGTCCACTCTACCAGCCTTAACTGCGGATTTGGCTGGACCTCGATATTTTCCGTGAAGCGACTACCATCTGACCTCCACAACCCAGTAGTGACATTAGGCGATATCGAAACATTGCAGCTTGACCGTTTTTGTTGGACTTTGGGGCTCCAACTACCCGTAACGACTGCCATAGATGTTTGTATGGCAACCGGGACCGTCGGCTTAACGTGCTCTCCGAGGCACGACCAGATCAATGCAAATACCCATATTCATGCATACAAATATTTGCACCACTGCGCCACAGAAGCTGTCTTATAAATGTTAGTCTGTTTCGTAATAACTATTATTTAATCTGCGGTTCCGATCTCGACTTGGGCAGTGTTATTGGTCTAGATGTTAGGATAGCCTCAATAACGGCACGAGGATTGGAAATGTGCCAACTAGACGGCAATAGACTCACCCTCTTATGACGTGACATTAAAGTTAAAGCTACTATAATATTACTACCTCTCTCTGTCTACCCATCAGGGGTTTACAGGCGTGAATATATGTATGTATATATTCACGCCATGACAGCCTCCGTGGCGTAGCGGTAGTGAACGCGGCCGCTACGCAGGAGGCGCGGGTTCGATCCCCGCTCAGTGCAAATATTTGTGTTCATGAAATATGGGTATTTGCATTGGTCTGGTCGTGCCTCGAAGAGCACGTTAAGCCGTCGGTCCCGGTTGCCATGAGAACATCTATGGCAGTCGTTACGGGTAGTTGGAGCCCTCAAAAATCCAAAAACAACGGTCTAACTGCAAAGCTTCGATATCGCCTAATGTTAACATTGGGTTGTGGAAAACTCGCTCAGTGTAAAAGTTTCGGTACTAGTATAATTATTTGTATTGGTATTAAATATTAACATGGATACGTATAATTACGCCTTTATCCCCGGAGGGTTAGGCAGAGGTACACGTATCTAATAGGGGTTGAGCCTATTGCCGTATTCCAGGCACTATTATTGACTCGAGCCATGCATCAGAGGCTGAGTCTGGACTGTATATATCTGTCTGATGTTAAACAGCCCTATCACTTAGTCGCCTTGTACGACACCGCATGAGAAGAGACAATTAAATTTAGTTCCAATTTTTATGGTTAACATGGCCTTATTGACAACCTAACGAAAAAATTATGCAGGGTTTTTAATAGATCATAGTGAATACAAAAGAAACCTACAGAATACCGCGGCCAACCAATAACATAAGCTAGTTTTGATTATACTTACTGTAACTATACAATATCTTTCATTTTTTATTAAAAAAAAGTAATTACAAAACTTAGAAATAAACTAAGAACTATTTTGCCGACCGTCCATCTATGACGTCACCCAGTGTCTCAGTTTATTCCGGCTGAATATTTCAGGCCGTAATTACAGCCTCTTTTCAGGCATTCACGGTTGCGGCTTGCCCTTAATTTGAGTCCAAGGGCCACAGTATAAAGAATTCAGTAGGACCATCCCACTTCCTACTAATATTATAAATGTGAAAGTTTGTCAAGATGTTTGTTAGTCAATCACACTCCAAGGGTCAGAATTACATGCGATTAAAGCCGCAGGAGTATTATAACTGTGGAAGTTCGTGAAATTGTTTTTTCTTTTGAAATAGAATACTAGCTGTTGCCCACGGCTACGCCCGCGTGGATGTCGATTATCGCGATTAAACATAGCCTATGTCCTTCCCCAAGGTCAAATCTATCTCTATACTAAATTTCATCAAAATCGGTTCAGTGCTTTAGACGTGAAACTGAAACAGACAGAGAGTTACTTTCGCATTTATAAATTAGTATGGATATGGATTAGTAGCCGTAACTAATTTCCTCCTCTAACCCCTCCCAGCTAAGCTAAATTGCTTGTGTTAAGTAGGAGTGGGTTCACGTCAGTAGTGTAATGGCCAGGATTCGAACCCAGGACCTCTCGATCGTAAGACCGATTCCGTAACTACTGAGCTACCGATGCTTCAATAGATATTAATTACTCATTTACACCCAAACGGATGACCAATTCTGGCTGAAATTTTGTACAGGGATAGATTTAAGTCTGGAATAATACATAGGCTTTTTATCCCTGGAAAAGGTTCCCATGGGTAGTTGAAACAGGGTCAGAAATACGAGTGAAGCAGCAGGTAGAGCTAGTATGATTATATCCTTCTGAATAAAAAGTTAGGTTACTTATGTTCCGGTCATTAAGGAGATTAGTAGGATTAGTAGGATTTACTTTGATGCTCCTAATACTATGGCTAGTGGCATATAGGCGGATTATCCGTTTGAGGGTTTGTTCCAAAGATATAAGTAATGAGTTTATTTTTAGAATGGAGTTACTGTCAAGTTGATTTATAATAAAACTAGCTGTTTCCCGCGAATATGCCCGCGTGGATGTCGGTTATCGAGACTAAAAATAGCTAATGTCCTTGCTCAAGGTCTAATTTATCTTCTTCCTCTTAGCGTTAATTCCCAGTCGCATCCGAAGCTTTCACCTCGGAGTCTGGGGTCCGCTTTACCAGTCTTAACTGCGGATTTGGCTAGACCTCGATATTATCCGTGAAGCGATTGCCATCTGACAGGAGATATCGAAGCTTTGCAGCTAGACCGTTGTTTTTTTGGACTTTTTAGGGCTCCAACTACCCGTAACGACTGCCGTAGATGTTCTTAAGGCAACCGGGACCGACGCGCGACGGCTTTACGTGCTCTCCGAGGCACGACCAGACCAATGTAAATACCCATATTTGCTGCGTAGCACTGCCTCTGTATCAAATTTCATCAAAACGGTTCAATGTTTTTTTTTTTTTTTTTTTTTTTTTTTTTTTTTTTTTTTTTTCTTTTATGCGTGAAAGTGTCACAGACAGACAGACAGAGTATGTAGCCCAACGTTATAACCGTATACTAGCCCTAATGTCGCATCGATTAGCATCCAGCCCCTCTACACAAGTTTAGTGGCAATTCTTAGGCCGGCGTATTTTAGAATAGAATGGGTAATTTCACGATGCTTAATTTTTTGCTAATTTCGGTGGTATTTTTCAATCATATTTTTTCCGATGAAAAAATTGAATGGAATTTATTTAGAATATCTAGAATACTGATGTGTTTAAAAGAACTCCATTAAATTTTTTCAACGGAAAACCTATGATTGTAAATACCACCGAAATTAGCAAAAAATTAGGCATCGTGAAATTACCCGAATGATGAATGTATGGTATGGGATTTGACGTAGGTAATGACAGTCGTCCACTTATGTCATAAACGTCAAAATACGGGTTCGTCGATTTTCGTAACCAGCTACGAACGTGGAATTTTTTTCTTGCTTTCATAACCAGTTACGAAAATAGAATTAAATTTACGTGTCTAGGGGGCAGAATATCGAGTCGAAGACGTTTGGGACACAAATTCTACGGACACTGTGTCCCTAAGTGTACTTTCAAATTTATTTATTTTTTCGAAGACGTTACGGACACCAAAATATAAAACGATAGTTTTGTACAGTCGGATGGAAAACTTATTCAATATTGGATAGGTTGTACAAAAGAAAGTGTTAATACTCGTATGTTGTTGGAGGAAGTGCCTGGAATAAGGGAAATTCGGAGGGGCCCATTGGGCTTCTGGTGGTTTTATTAAAACTAAGGACAGGTGATTCTGATGAAAGAATATCTACATTAGTTAATGTGCCTAGGCGAACTTTAGAAGTTCTTTTACAGGATTTTGTGCCAGCCCAGCCTGGGATTAGCCATATTCAGTGATGCCAACTTAGGGGTTTTCCCCCTAAATTTAGGGGGAAAGACCATGTCTAGGGGATTTTCTAGGGGGTAAATTTATTTAGGGGGATTTTTAGGGGTAGATTATTCAAGGATTATCGTTGTTTTTTTTAAGTGTCCGCCACTGGTGCTTTACTGTTAATTTGTTTAATCATCCAAATAATGTTGTCACGTATCTTAGGGGCTGCCCATTAATCACGTGAGACTCAACTGGTCTGTAAAAAATCACGAAATCTAACCAGGGGGGAGGTATAATAAGATATCACGTGTATTTATTTCTTCTTATAACGCGCGATTTTTAGGATAGATAGATAGATAGATAGATCATAACACTTTATTGTACACCAATAGATGTACAGTAGAGACAAGTAGGTATCATGTATACAGCTAGATTCGATTTTTATCATGTTTCTTAATTATCTAGCATTCAAAAACTAAACTTTTTTACCAATTTTTTAACCCTCCCTCCCCCATGGTGATACCTGGTGAGGTTTTAGACTACCCCCTTCCCCCTATGCCTTACCCAAGATCATGTGTATTTTGTAATAATTTTTTGAATGCTAGATAATTAAGAAACATGATAAAAATCGAATCTAGCTGTATACATGATACCTACTTGTCTCTACTGTACATCTATTGGTGTACAATAAAGTGTTATCCTAAAAATCGCGCGTTATTAGATGAAATAAATACACGTGATATCTTATTATACCTCCCCCCTGGTTAGATTTCGTGACTTTTTACGGACCAGTTGTGTCTCACGTGATTAATGCACAGCCCCTAAGATACGTCACAACATTATTTGGATGATTAAACAAATTAATAGTAAAGCACCAATGACGGACACTTAAAAAAACAACGATAATCCTTGAATAATCTATCCCTAAAAATCCCCCTAAATAAATTTACCCCCTAGAAAATCCCCTAGACATGTTCTTTCCCCCTAAATTTAGGGGGGAAACCCCTAAGTTGGCATCACTGAATATGGCTAATCCCAAGCTGGGCTGGCACAAAATCCTGTAAAAGAACTTCTAAAGTTCGCCTAGGCACATTAACTAATGTAGATATTCTTTCATCAGAATCACCTGTCCTTAGTTTTAATAAAACCACCAGAAGCCCAATGGGCCCCTCCGAATTTCCCTTATTCCAGGCACTTCCTCCAACAACATACGAGTATTAACACTTTCTTTTGTACAACCTATCCAATATTGAATAAGTTTTCCATCCGACTGTACAAAACTATCGTTTTATATTTTGGTGTCCGTAACGTCTTCGAAAAAATAAATAAATTTGAAAGTACACTTAGGGACACAGTGTCCGTAGAATTTGTGTCCCAAACGTCTTCGACTCAGAATATCGTCCCAATTTTATTAGTAGGGTGTCGTCTGGTCAACCACTTAGTCCGGTAGGTAAATTCTCTCTTTATTCCCGGGAAACTTCACACCCAATCCTCTTCCCAGTAATAAATTTCAATCAATCAATTCTTAATTAACGCTGAAGCTCTTCGACTCGTCAATTAGGTTAAGTGCTATTCGTTTGATCTTTAAATAAAGTCATTATATTGCCGATTCACAAGAATTGTTCTTTTTTTATATAGGACATGTTAATTTGATTTCACCTCGCCCGATGGTAAGCTGAAGGCAAAGTCTCAGAAAAGTGGATCACTATTATTATAGACACGAAACATGTTACAATGGTGGCACTCAGCTTGACGGCCTCATCAGATGCTTTTTAATGCATCCTCGGGTCTGTAGGAAAAGGGAAATACGTGAGCTAGTAAGGAATTCCAGGTCTTAATGGTGTGGTAAAAGAAGGAGTCACCGAGCCACTTGGTTCTTGATAGAATATTCTGTTCTTGTATGATTAAGTTTTGCACATACATTTATCAACTTTATCTTTTTTACCACTTAGACACACAAGCACAAGCACATAGCCCACCTGAAAGAAAGCGGTTACCGTGGCCTATGGACGCGTACAAGGCAGGAGGTCGCAGAATGACCTCCGTCCCCCATGAGCGCGGCTCAGGAGTTGATGGGTGCGGTCCATACTTGGAGGGTAGATAGAGCAACCGTGGGCCTCACACCTGAAATGAAACGAACGTAAACTTCGACTGACAGACGGTTTGCGTTTTAAGGTATGATTCCAGAGCCAACCGCATACGACAACTGCCGACGCACGCAGCACATGCACGTAATTCATTGCGACTTCTCAATGGTCCCCTTTATTCGTATCGGAGTTTAACAAGTAATGGGTACGCTGTATGTGCTGCATGCGTCGGCAGTTGTCGTATGCTGTCGGCTTCGGAATCATACTTTTAGTCGGTTCAAGTCGGACATAACTACACCCAGCATCATCACCTTCCGGGGGATTTTACGCACGTTAGAAAATACCCTTGCGGTTGTTGATTGGGTCCTGTAGGCACACCCTTTTTAACCCCCGACAAAAAAGAGGGGTGTTATAAGTTTGACGTGTGTATGGGTGTGTGTGTGTGTGTCAGACTGTCTGTGGCATCGTAGCTCCCAAACGACTGAACCGATTTTGATTCTGTTTCTTTTGTTTGAAAGATGCATGGTTTAGTCGAGATTATTCTTAGCTATGTTTCATAAAAATCGGTTCAAACCATTCGACCCAAAAAGAACCTATAAAAAGTAAAATAATAATTATTACATTATGGCAAAGATATTATATATAAAAAGAAGTAGATACGTTATTGCGCGAAAATCGTGAAGATTCAAAAACGAGTCAATTGGAACGTTTGCCTCTAGTACCGCGTGCCGAGCGGCGCCGGCTGGACGTTGAGCGGAAGTATCAGTGACTTAAAAAATAAGGAAAATGCCATCGTATGTTTATAGACACTGCACGAACTATTACTCTAAAGTTAATACATCAAAAGGGATTTCATATCACATGGAAATAATATGTATTATTATTCGACTGATAAAGACCAAATTTCTGACTTTCATAATATTCAAGTTAAATTGTCAGCACGAAAATAAAAAGAGACAGTATGATATAATTTGGTGCGTGAGCGACAAG
Source organism: Eilema depressum (assembly GCA_914767945.1). Taxonomy (NCBI): domain Eukaryota; kingdom Metazoa; phylum Arthropoda; class Insecta; order Lepidoptera; family Erebidae; genus Eilema; species Eilema depressum. The sequence continues at coordinate 3,672,619 of OU612041.1, read as the reverse complement.
GACGTGTGTGCTCCGAACATAGATTAAAGTACAGATGAGAATATCGTAGGCATTAAACTCAATACATACTACCTCCCAATTTTAATTTGTTGTTTTTTATAATTGCCTACTAATACTATGTGGTTCAAGTAAGTTAATAAGTGCGAACTTCACTTCACTGGCAAGTATCTACTTAGGTAAGTACCTATCTACTTGTTAAAATTTGTACTATTGGCAGCAACAAAATAATGAAATATAATAAACATACCTAGCTTTTTTATACTTAACTAGCTGCCCCGGCGAACTTCGTACCGCCATATTTTCGGCCCGCGTGGTATTCAAATCCCGTTCCCGCTGCACCCTTATCACTTAGGGGGATGAAAAATAGATGTTGGCCGATTCTCATAGATACCGGATAAGCACAAAAAATTTCATCAAAATCGGTCGAGCCGTTTCGGGGGAGTTCGATTACGCACCCCGTGACAGAAGAATTTTATATATTAGAAGATACAATAACAATGACAAACAAACATCTTTGTCTAAACAAAATTAGGCAATTATCTCAAACTTCACTTTACTGGCAAGTACCTACTTAGGTACTTGTTAAAATTGTACTATTGACAGCAACAAAATAATTAAATTTAAAAAATATACCTAGCTTTTTTATAGTACATTAACAAAGTCAAACAAACATCTTTGTCTAAACAAAATTAGGCAATAACCTCAATTCAGAGAGCTCTGTACCTTCTTTTTCAATAATTTTGTTAGCCTATGTCACGGACGGAGCAACCGCACTGTGATTGGTACATTGTTATCATTAAAGTCCAAGTGACAAACAATAGCGTTCTTCTTCTTTTATATTGTATTTTTCATGTCATCTCTTTTCAATCCATTGGTTATGTAGGGAAGTCTAGATGAATTAAAAATGTGTGTGTGTGAGTTCGGCACATTTTTCGAGGCTTCCGGCGACTGGGACCGCAATTAAATTTATTTTAAATTTAATATTTTTCTTCCGGCGCACAGTGTGTCGCCCCATATACAAAAATAAAATAATGCATTATTTTTTACGCATGTGTAGGGTATGGTATATCATTAGACAGAATCCAGACAACGTAATTGCATCACCAAATCAAACAATTTTCAAGACAGGTGTTCAAAATATTATTTCAAAGTGCCCACTTTGTTATCATTTACTAGACATCAAAATAATTTCGCTGTTGAATGTGGCTTACTGTGCATTCTTGTGTTTATATATAACGAGTATCGCATTTTATTAACAATATTTATCTATTGCTCAGTGCTTTGACCTAGTTATTTGTTAAAAAATCTATTACCATGGGTGTATAAATGATCAATAAATATAGGCTAAAAAAAAAGGATTTGTAACTTTATCGAAGGTTTAAAAAAAAACACCTCATTATACCTTTCTAATTTTTTTAATGTGAATGAATACTATTGTACATTTATATATTACATTAGTTGTATTTGCCGATTCTTGCCGAAATAATAGTTATATTTTTTTTAGCGAGTACTTACGTCGTAAGTGACTTTTAAATCTTGTTTTGAAATCACTGAAAATGTCGCCAAAAATTAAAAAGTAGACGTGATTATCAATCATATAAATGTTTATGGTTTGCATGCCATCCCCGATCATATAAAAACCAATCTATTAAAATCGGCCCAATTTATTTTATTGAAAATCAGCAAAAAGTGGACTGAAAGTCACCGAACAAAGAACACTTTTTTAAGCAAATATAGTGATTGGTTAAAGACTGAAGTGAAGTTGGAAGATTCAGTTTTTCAATATATCTTGGAACCAAGACCTTCGACAAGCGGTAACATGTCGGCAAAGAGGAAGACCTGAGAAAGATTTTTCAGAGTTACGCACTCCGTCTAAGAAACGCAGAGTAGAGTACTTAAATGATCTTCTGAAATAGAACCAGAGTGTTGAGTTAGAATTAGAAACACTTAGAGCATTAGCTTTGTATTCAGATTTAGGTTCAGTGTCAAAAAGTACTTATAGCTATAGGTACCTATATCTGATCCGGGTATTGCTAAATATCGGAAAATAACATACAATTTTAGTAAAGATGTCGAGGAATACATCGAAACTAAAGAAAATCACGATATTTCGTTGTCAGGTAGTTCATCGAACGAAGAAACTTCTTCATCAGATAGCGAATGACTACTTTTTTATTGTTTTGATTTTTTTTTGTTTTTTTTTTATTTAATTTTTTTTTGGTATGACTTTTTTTTTCTTAGTTTGTAACTGGGAAGAGGGAAATGGTTATAAAAAAGACTTTTATAGTTTACAAATTATAATATACCGTTACAATGAACTTATGATTTTTAATGGTTTTCCAATACATTCGTTACACTGTGCGGCGACTGGGACCACCCATAAAAAAGAACAAAAAAATTATAGTTAAAACCAAAAACAGTACAGTCAAACAAAAAGACGAAGAGACGTAATAATTAAAGCAAAATCTGATCAATTCAAAAATATCATTGGCTTTAGTCATTTGTTTAATGTACACCAATAAAACAAATTAAAACTACAGTAATATGTCACCTTAAATACTAAATTCGAACATCATGTCAAAATTAATCAACTAACCCGCCCCGCCGCCCGTCACCGTAACAGAGGCAAAGCATGACGCTAGCGGCATTGCCCCGCTGTATAGCAACGGCCAACCTCTGCCCCCGGTACGAGGCGAAGCGAATGTCACCGGTTTTCTTGTAGCGCTTACTGGAAACAGGACGGTACGGCACACGTGGTTGGGGTATCAGTCGATACAAAGGCTCTCCGGAGTATGTCATTGAGAGCATGGTGACGCGGAAACCTACCCGCGCTTCTTCGACAACTCAGTGCATGCTGACCGTCGCCGTCCACCATGGAGCCGCAGGTGCATTTATGGGGTTCACACACCTTGCAGCCCAGGGTGGAGGGCCACTGCCACCCGCAAAGAATTTTGTCGTCCAATAAAGTGCCCAGGTGAGGTGAAGGCAGCGCGTGCAGCCATGCTCCCGATTCCGGCTGCGACACCGCCCGAAGCCTCGCCAGATCGGATTCGGCCCCCGTGGCATCTCCACCAGCCCCTCCTAAGCCTTCCAGCTGTGCCATCGTCCCGAGCGCGCTGGACATGAGGCGTGACAGGGCCTGACGCCGCCGAACTGCGGGCAAGCCACACTGTCTCGGCGTCCGCTGCAAAGGGCACGGTTACTCTGCCACCATTATTATGGAGGATGGCAGTAACAAGGTCCGCAGCCCCATGTGCCGATGCCAGCATAGCCGGCAAACCCACATCCCGCGCGCGTTTCACCCAATACCCCCGTGACGGTTGGGGAGAGTCGCCTGTACCCATTGGTTTTCGTTGAGCCATACATTGAGGATCGACTCAACTGTGGACTTGAGGATGTCATCGAAAGCCGCGACGTCTGCCGGACAAACCCAGGTTAGCGCGGTCCGCAGCAGGTACGTCAGCTTAGGGAGGGCAAAGCACATGCGCAATAGCACCAATGCCACATGCGCAGAAAGATTTTTGAGACGAGCGGTCAGGAGAAGCTTATTACGGGAAAAGATTGCCTCGTGCACCCCTTCAGGGAAAAAATCATTTATGTATAATATGTATAAATATCTAGGTATACTTTCTTATTCTAGGCATGAGTTTATTGCCTGCAATTCCAAAAAGATAGATTTTCCTAGCAGTCACTTTTCCATAGATTTTCTTACCCGTGTTTTCGTCCTGAAAAATGCCTCTACTACTACCAGACAAATTTGAAAAAGGTTTTTCACAAAAAAATTACAGATAAGTACCGGGATACGCTATTTCTTAATAAAACGGTGTCTCAAAAATATTTCAATCAGCTCAGTTTTACGAAACCTCGATTTTAGCAAAAAATTTGTGTTGAAATCGATCTGAGCTGCGGCTATCCTTATATGGGGGGGGGGGGAGGGTTTGGTCACACCTACACGTACCTTCATGACTATTTACATACACATATTCACGCCTGAAAGCCCATATTTAAATATGTTTTCGGTCCCGTGTAACCAGTCTCAGGGGGCGAGCCTATTGCCGTCAAGTGGGCACTGTGTCTTAGGATGTAGGTAGGTATATTTACTAACGGATGAAGAACAGCCCAGACATAACAGATGGAGTTCCCGTAGTCGAAAGTGACTACGGAATAAGGCTGTTCTCCATCTGTTCGCCCTATCCACCGCAAACCAACACTGTCTAGGAACAAATTGATACTCTACTCTAGTGTCAATGTAGGGTCCGTTCGCATAACTTTTAAGTTATTTTATGGGAAGTCCGAATATGTTTCTAATACCTACCATTGATCCATTCCCTGAGCCTTTATCCAACTCAGTTAGGATTAGGATCGAACTTTAATACTTACCGTGAAGCGACTGCTACCTGACCTCCTATTAGTAGCTGCGGCGCTAATTTTAAACTAATATAGTGAATGTTGACTATCACTATGATATTTTAAGTAACAGAGGTGATAACTTAGAATACCATCCAGGGTGCCACCAAATTGCATACAAAAAAATCCATTCAAATCGATCCAGCCGTTTAGGAGGAGTTGATGAGTGACATATACGATAGATGACATTTTTCAATCAAAGAGTTTTTTCTTTAAATTAAAACTAACCTTTTTTTGTTTGACTGTACTGTTTTGGCTAAAACAATAGATTTTTTGATACATTTATAGGTGGTCCCAGTCGATGGAAGAAAAATGTTAAATTTAAATGAATCCGGCAACTGGGACCGCGGTCCGAGTTAATTGTGGTCCCAGTCGCTGGAAGCCTCCATTTTTCTACGTTGATTTGTAAGCATATGACATGTCTATGTTATGATATGTCTTTGCATTATGGCCTATTCTAAGTATTGACTCTTTTGTAATTTGTCTCGTTGGGGGCCCACCGTCTGACCATCGGGCGGAATAGGGTATACCAAGGTACTTAGCGGTCCCCCGAAGAGACAAATGACAAAAGGGTCAATACTTAGGGTAGGTCATAAGTTAATAGTTATTATTTTACTTTTGATAGGTTCTTTTTGGGTCGGGGTTTTTTTAGACTATACCGAAGTACAATATACCCAAATAAGTAACACAGTTCCCAGATCCGTCCCTGGGAATACATCAACTAAGTTATAACGAAAACATTCCTATTTTCTTCCCAGTGGACAAGAAAAACGGAGTTTTCTCGCTTGTTTGTCACATAACAAAGAAATCGCTCAAGATGGATCTCAGAGACACTTACACGAATGAGATAATATTGATTTTGTCTTCCGATATGTCTAATTTGTTGTTTTCTTATTCTAGTTATAAATACGCTAGTTATTGTCCCGTTTCGGCGACCCACGGGCGCCTTTTCTCGAGATGTAAATTAAATGCTATTTCAGACAAAAGGTAATAGCCTTTAGTCTGAAATACTTGTTCCAGAAATATCTGGAACAAGTTTAATACAGACATTTTGAACCCTTTAAGGCAAGGCCAAACCAACGCGATCAGCTCGCGTCCGTAGTGGCGATCAGTTGCTGGTCAATCGCAGGCCGCGGCGGTTTGAACACGTCTATACAAATTCCTGATCGCCACCGCGGACGCAAGCTGATCGCGTTGATTCGGCCAAGGCTTTAGGCGTGAAAGAGTACCAAACCATTATACATTCATCCTTCCTTACAAATTGAGATAATTTTAAAGCATTTAGTATGCTAAACTAAACAAATTATTTTAAATTGGAAAAAGCGAAATCAATACTCGGGCAGGACTCGAACCCGCGATCTTTCCCTTACAGGGGGAATGCTCTGACCACCGAGCTTCGTCCGAGATTGATTCAAATTTTCCAACACATCCATCTTAGGGCGATGATACGAATATCGGTAGATTGCTCCCACCATCGCCCTAAGATGGATGTATTGGAAAATTTGAATCAATCTCGGGCGAAGCTCGGTGGCTCAGTGGTCAGAGCATTCCCCCTGTAAGGGAAAGATCGCGGGTTCGAGTCCTGCCCGAGTATTGTTTTCGCTTTTTCAAATTTAAAATAACTTCCTTACAAACTTTCACATCTATGTAACCGCGCGTATCCCGTATTACCTAGCAGCCGCGTGGTTCTCGGCAGACTAGATAGCACTTTACAGCTACATACATACATATAATTACGCCTTATCCCCAGAGGGTGAGGTAGAGATGAATAAACACCTACATTTTACCAATCATTGTATTCGTCCCATGTAAAAGAGGTGTACATATTGCCGTATTCCGAGCACTATTTATTAACTCGCTGAGGCTGAGTTTGGGCTGTATAGTGTATACAGGGCGTCCCACGGCGATGCCACATGGAGGGAAAGTACCTTATAGTGCGATGATAGAATGTAGCTGTGGGCATCATGTCAAACAATTCATCTGAGCACAAACCATTGTATAGGCGGTAAAACACACACAGTGAAGCAAAGTCTCTCCTGAGACTGAGTGGTTCCCAATCGCCTGTGAGTATGGGACTGCCGACGAGCCTCAACGCCCGTCTTTGTACCGAGTCGAAAGGGTCAAGCTGGCACGCAGGCGCTCCGGCGAAAAGGTGACAGCAGTACTCCATGTGGGGCCGAACATGTGCCTTATAAAGGAGTAGTCGTTGCCCCGCAGTGAAGTACTGCTTCGCCCTGTTGAGCACCCCAAGTTTCTTTGATGCCAACTTGACCTTGTCTTCCAGATGACTTCGGTATTGGACGTCGCTGGAGATATCTGTTTCTTTTAAAAAATAAAATGATGTCTCCTTTATGTAAAATGAGCTAACTTAAGGATTTAAGGTACTTTCCCTCCATGTGGCATCGCCGTGGGACGCCCTGTATATCGATATAATGTTACTTTACAGCTAAAATTCCAAATATTCTCATAAAATCACGTACATAATAATAAGTAAAAAGCACAAAGAAACGTGAATTCTCTTATCTATCACATAATAAATTGAAATCTATCGATTACCGAACGATAAAAGACGAAATTTCGCAATCAAGACCTTAGGTTCCGCAAAATTGACCTCCTTAAGCGAATCTGCGAATCGATGCGACCCTTCTTATACAAGGGCCGTCCCTTTGAAATTATATTCGAATAGGGGAGTGTTATGTCGACAAGTGGAATAGCTAAAATACCAGTTTTATTTCTCGAATATTTTCGCCCTTTTCATTTTTGTTCGGGGCAAATGATCTTTTGAGGGCTTTGTCTAAATTTGAATATTTTTTGCATTTCTTTTAAGGAAATACGTTTATTATGTTATACTTGGAATGTGTTAGGTTTATCTTGACTTTTATGGGAGTTACTGCCATCTGACCTGATAACTCTTAGTGGTAAGCCTATGCCAGAGTCTCGTCCATTAATTAATGTACCTACTTTTTGCAGCACACGGCCCTCCTGATGGTAAGAGGTTACCGTGGCTTATGGGCGAGTGCAACACCAGGGGTGTCACACTCGTGCTGCCGACCCTGTAAGAACAGAGAGATTCTGTGCCGTCAGCGCAAAAGATAAGTAGGACAAAGCCTTTGGTTTTCCCACTGACAGCACAAAATCTCTCCAGTGCTCTGGCTATCCTACTCACCGTCGGAAACACAACACGAGGTTATTTAGCCGCGGTATTCTGTAGGGCTGAGGTACTTCCCCAGTCGGACTGATCGATTGGGACGGATATACCGTCATGTCCTACCTCCTTATAATCGTATCTGGCAACCGAGAATCTCTTCTCGTCTAAATGTGCTTTTAGTTTCATGTTAGTCCCTCAGATCGTATTTCTCTTGAAGCCAAAACGGCAATGCTCACCAAAGTATGAACAATAAAATTTCTCCCCAAAATATATAACAACAGGCAGTAAATTGAAATGTTCCTCCATCAAATTATTCTATTTGTTTCTAGAAATATTCTGGCTGGTATACAGAAATATTTTATTGTTTGTTTTTGTCTGCAGAAGAACGGGAATAAACAATAATGACGATGCTGTTGTTAGAAAAATATCTGGCAAACAAATTGTACATAAATATTATAATCACACCTGTAAATTCCTGAAAGGGTAGGTAGAGGTGTACTCTCTTTCATCCTAGCGTTAATTCCCAGTCGCATCCGAAGCTTTTCAGCATCGGAGTCTGGGGTCCGCTTTACCAGTCTTAACTACGGATTTGGCTAGACCTCGATATTTTCCGTGAAGCGATTGCCATCTGACCTCCACGACCCAATGGTAACATTAGGCGATATCGAAGCTTTGCAGCTAGACCGTTGTTTTTGGACTTTTTAGGGCTCCAACTACCCGTAACGACTGCCATAGATGTTCTTATGGCAACCGGGACCGACGGCTTAACGTGCTTTCCGAGGCACGACCAGACCAATGCAAATACCCATATGTCATTAACACAAATACTTGCACTGAGCGGGGATCGAACCCGCGCCTCCTGCGTAGCGGCCGCGTTCACTATCGCTACGCCACGGAGGCAGAGGTCTGTGTATTATCAGTATCACCCACATTCTTCAGCAGATCTGGTCAATCAGTTACTATTTCAGTTTGCTTATCCTGCGAGCTATATTGGTAACTTAAGTTCTGTGTCGGATAGCCTCATAAAATTATTATTTTGTGAATAGTTAATTTGTTGAATGTTTGTTTGTTTGAACGCGCTTATTTCAGGAACTACATTTTCGAATAGAAAGATTCTTTTTGTGTTGAATAGTCCGTTTATAGACGAAGGTTATAGGCTATATATCATCACGCTACTACTCAAGGGAGCGGAGCAGTAATTATAAATGTCAAAAATGGTAGATTCCCACACGTTATCGAAAAAATCCATATTCATACTAATATTATAAATGCGAAAGTAACTCTGTCTGTCTGTCTGTTACGCTTTCACGCCTAAACCACGGAACCGATTTTGATGAAATTTGGCATAGGGGTAGATTAGACCCTGAGAAAGGACATAGGCTATGTTTGGTCGCGATAACCGACATCCACGCGGGCGGAACCGCGGGCGAAAGCTATAATAAAATAAAGTAAAAGTTACGTAATTAAATTCATAATGGATTGTGTTTAAAACTGGAAATGTAGATCTGAAAGTTCAAATAGTTACTTAAAATAACTGGTACCGAGTAGAGCTGGCTCGTAAAACTACCACGAGCTGTAAATGATTGCCTGAGATTGTGGTTCAAACATTGTGAGACCCAATTGCTATTTAATTAAGAAACCTCTATATAATTTTCACTTGCTGACATACCCCGGCTTCGTCTGTGGCTATAGGTATATATAGGTACTTTGAAATCCTGTAGAGTAGAATTTGGGTCACCCCATCTCTTCCCATGCGGTGTCGTACAAGGCGACTAAGGGATAGGGCTGTTTAACATCAGACAGATATTTATATACAGCCCAGACTGAGCCTCAGATACATTACGTAGGACCGAATAAAATGATTCTTGAAATGTGGGTGTTTATTCACCTCTGCCTTTTTTATACCACTTAGGTGACAGACAAGCACACAGTCCACCTGATGGGAAGTGGTTACCGTGGCCTATGGACGTATGCAACACCAGGGGCGTCAAACTCGCACTGCCAACCCTGAAGAAACCTTCTAATGCCCTTCTTGAAGAACCCTATACTACATAGTTCTCAGCCACAGCCAAGGCCTTGGTTTTGGAGCCCTGGGGCGTTAGACAAAGTGACATTCTATTGGCGAAAACGCCAGTGGAATCGTTAATTGTATAGTACGCGCCAGTTAGTGTGGCAATACGAGTGGAACAAAGTCTTACGAATACGAAGTAACAAGAAAGGTAAATCAAAAATATTAAGAAATATGAATTTATTACATTATCTTTTAACATTGAAACTGTCGTTTTTGCAAATTTCGTAAACCTACACCACTGTATGGGGGAATGTAAATGACTCGTATTGCCACACTAACTGGCGCGTACTATAGTATGAAATTGACATAAATCATTAATATAACTATATTTTTTTAATGGAGTCTTTGTAACTCGAAATACATTATTCAACTTATCATTATTAGTATAACCACCGCAATGTCCCGAAATCCATTGTTAAAACCTTAAAAATGGTTCGCTTCAGCGCGATTCCATCAATAGAATATCACTTTGTCTAGGGCCCCTGTGTACCGTTACTCTTGTTATTTTTCGCCGTATGCAACACCAGGGGCGTCACACTCGTGTTGCCAACCGTGAAGAAACCTTCTAATGCCCTTCTTGAAGAATCCCATATTGTAGTCACCTAACCTTCTGGGGTTATAGGCTTGATTATATGTATATGTATACCTATAGGTATGCTCACCAAAAAGGGTAGCATTATCATTATCTCTCGTTCACTCAATCTCTCGAGTGATTAGTCCTATCTATCCCCACATACGTCGTTACGGCGAATAACGTCTTATATCCAAGATAGACGGCATTTCGCTTTTAAAGGGTAGAATTTAATGCGTTTCTGAACGGATCGAACTTCATTACGAGAGGTGGATGACTGATGATGGTAAAGGGGTGGAAGGGGCCTGATTTTAGAGTATACATTATATATAGAGCACGCGTATCACTCAGGTCTATGGCGCCGAGTGTTAGCAGATACTTTGCGATGGTATAGCCCACCTATAGTGACGTTTCATGCATTACCGAAAATATCAATAGTTGCACTTAAGAATGTAGTGTGATGTTATGAATTTTTTTGTTCGATATATTAAAGATGGATAAAATTAAAGCCGCGTGGTTCCCGGCAGAGTAGAATTTGGGCCACCCCATCTCCTCCCTTGCGGTGTCGTACAAGGCGACTAAGGAATAGGGCTGTTTAACATCAGACAGATATATACAGCCACGACACGACTGGGACCTCTCTCGATCGTAAGGCCTTAAGATATGATTTCGTAGCCGACCGCATAGGACAACCGCCGACGCATGCAGCAGATACAGCGTACCCATTACTTGTCAAACTCAAATACGGATAAAGGGGACCAATTGAGAAACCGCAATGAATTACGTGCATGTGCTGCGTGCGTCGGCAGTTGTCGTATGTGGTCGGCTACGGAATCATACTTTTAATCATTAAGCTACTAGTATTGTTTTGCTACTGATTGGGGTTGAGCTAGGATTCTTGGTCCTTTAGCCCATTGTAGTTTGACAGCACAGTTAGATTGGAAAGCAGACCCCAACTTAGTCGAGAAAAAAGGTTCAGAGAATGATGACTCTACTGCCAGCTGGACATAGGTACTCCTCATATGAATCATAGCATTCGATCCTCCACCTTCGACATCCATTCTATCCCAGCCACCTTTTGCAGGTCGTCAGTCCACCTGGCTAGGGGGTGTCCCGCCTTCCGTTTGCCTTCTCGCGGTCTCCACTCTAGGACTCGTTTTGATCCATCGGCTATCGGTACTTCGGTATTTATGTGTGTATGTGTGTATGTGCTAATCTTTTCTTCTTTTTGTTACAGGTAAGTTTGGGAACAATCACAATGGAAGGGATCAATCTCGTGGTTGCAGGTGATAAACCCAAAAATAGATGTAAACCTTAAACCTCTTACAATGTTATTATTATACTGATAAAAATATTTTTATACACAGTTTTTTGAATATTTTTATTTACTGTAAATATAATTAATTCTGATCGATTTAGAAAGAGAAAAGGTTTTAAATAAATTTGAATAGTCAGCATAATAATTCTGTATAGACCATTAAAATGGGAACTTACAAAATGCCATTTTTTTGTTCAGCAAATGGACCACACCGGTTCAAAACGACGGCTTAGCCTGAAAAGACACCATGAAGAAACTCAGCCGGTATTTTTTTGTCAGGTGTAATCTCTAACTTCATAAGGAAACTCCGAGTTCACCTTGACCTCGAATGCAATCAAGAAATCACGTCTCTATGATGATGATGATACTTCGTTTAAAGGAAAAAGTCAGGATCAGTTTTTTTAAATTCTAATACATAGATAAGCTTACAGCAAACATTTTCTAAGCTGCTAACATATCAGTGAATGGTCCATAGAACAAGACGTTACAAGCTTTCCTTTGTGAATAGTGAATAGAGATTCTATCTAGAACCGAACGATTCAGCACCTCTTTTCTTTGAATCACTTGGTGACTTGGAATTCTTTATCAACACACGGCATTTCTACAAAGTTATTTGTAACTTGCACTTTAGATATTACTCGGAACGTGCTCTATACGCGCAGTAGACGTTTCTTGGGTGTCTTTTGAGGATAGCATGGGGTGCTACAACGACGGTGTAGCTAGCTCAAATTACCAAGAATCCCTGGGGAGTTGGCACCGTAACACCTATTGAAAAGTACATCAAAATCGGACAAGTAGTATTGGAGAAAAATGGCAACATTGATTTGCACAAAAAATGTTTGCTGCAACGCCCCCTGGTGAGTTGTCACAATAACACCTATCTAAGAATGTTCACCAATCAAACCCAAACCCACATTTGAAAACTACATCAAAATCGGACAAGTAGTATTGGAGAAAAATGGCAACATTGATTTGCACAAAAAATGTTTGCTGCAACGCCCCCTGGTGAGTTGTCACAATAACACCTATCTAAGAACATGCACTAATTAAACCCAAACCCAAAACTGAAAACTATATAAAAATCGGACAAGTAGTTTTGTAGAAAAATGACAACATTTATAAGCACAAACAAACAAACCCGAAACGCATATACCGTCTCCGTTCCGTCGTGGGTAAAAGTAAACATGAAAGCACTCCGATGAAATACCACTAAGCGTTCACCGCAACCGCCATCCACCTACCACCACACCTAGGTAACCTAAACCACTGATCATTTATCAAACGCTGAGCGCATCTGGCCACGGGCTCTTCTCAAGAGGCAGAGGATATTTACTAGAATAATTTATAAGATGCGAGCACTTTAGCGATCTAGTTAATGTACGGCTACGTTCTATCATCGCACCTCTCGCCACAGGCAGGAATCCATCCTACAGTTAGGTATGAAAGCAATTTCATCCCCCGCACGCTTAAACTCCTATTTCCTACAGTCTCGGGTCCTGGCCCCGAATCAGATTAGCATCGAAAAATCGGTATTTTCGAAACCGTTTTTCTTTTTAACTATAAAACCTAAAGATCTGAAATTTACATCCCTGCATACTACAGGATGTACAAAGTAACTTCACCTTTTCATAAATTCAATAAAAAAGGAGGAAATAGTTGAAAAGAGGCTCTGAACATCACTCTACTCTTTCTTATGAAACCAAATATTTTCTACAATATGTATCCAAATAATCTAAAATTTCACATGTATGTTAAATAAGTATATTAGCATGACGCGACCTTCTTAGTTAGTAACCGTCGCCTATAAAATTATCTATTAAAATTAGTTTTACTGATTTTTACGGTTCAAATATGAGCGAATGACCTTGAGCATTTCATTCGCGTATGTAATCACCTTAAGCGGGGCGTCAAAAAGCATCTGATGAGGCCGTCAAGCTGAGTGCCACCATTGTAACACGGTACGTGTCTATAATGGTGACCCTCTTATTCGAGACTTTGGTTCTTGATGGAATATTTTGCACCGTATGCGGGTATGCGGGTGACATGTAAACATGACCCCAGTTTTTTTTTAATATCTCCAATCCAATCTTCAGACGTGACCAGTATGACCACTTTACAATAATTTAAATATTCTACAACATTCTACACAACGCTTTCTAGACCCATGGTAAGCTTAATTAGCTTGTGTTATGGAATCTAGAATGCGGATATACATACTCAGATACTTTTTTTTTTTGTAAATACATACATATTATACATAGAAACACCCAGACCAATGCAAATATTTATATTCATGCATACAAATATTAGCACTGAGCGGGGATCGAACCCGCGCCTCCTGCGTAGCAGCCGCGTTCACTACCGCTACGCCACAGAGCCAGTCATAATTTAAAAGTATAAATAGAAGACTTTATCATGAGCTACATAAGTGTACAGTCAGCATCAGATAGATCTTTACTTGTAAAGTACCTACTCAAAATTACATTATCGTCAGAACTTAAGGTATGTACCAAATATTAGAACAATCAGTTAACAAGAAGGGGGAGTACCAAGGCATTAGGAACATTTTGAGTACTTTGCTAGTCAAGACTATACATGTAGCCCAAGCGTTCATTGCAGTTAAACGAGACATCTAATCACGCTCTTTGTGAGATAAAAGTCTTTTATGTGGCATGTCACGTCGTAGCCAGCTCTTGTCTTGGCAACTCGCCCGCTGCTATATTAGGACTTCTTTGACGCCTTTTTTTTAATAAACTTGAAGCATACGTGCATACGTGAATCGAAAAAATATTTCGCTATAAAAACGACTTATAAAATCAGCGTTTATGTCGCAGCTTACTAGCTTAATTAGCCGTTCAATTAACTGCCTAAGGCGGCCTCTAAACGGTCAATTATATTGCGCAATATTGCAAATTGTACAATATAATTGACCGTTTAGGGTTAATATTGAAGATTGCGCAATGATTGATTGAAAGTTTGAGCGAGTTTAATTTTTATTGCACAATATTTTTCCATTGCATCGTGTAGGCTCAGTATTGCGCAATATTTTTCATTTTCGTGAGTATATTTTTGCCTTTTCTTGTACCAATCTTTCAACCAATGTTCGTTTCGTTTCACCACAAGCAACAACACTACAGCTGCAGCTAAATTTCGTTCGGACATTACTGATTCGCACGGTGCACACGGGATCAATACTATTCTCGGACTGAACACGAAAACATTATTTCGTATTATTGTGCAATAAAATTGCTCGTTTGGATTCAGAGCGCCTTTCAATCTTATTGTACAATTAAAAGTATTGTACATTGTACTACGTTATTGTAGGTCTAGGCGCCGCCTAAGATGTTAAATAAACGGAGCCGTTCAATTGACGGCCTGAATGATATTCAGCCATGTAATTAAACCGCTAGGCATGGATCGATTACATTTAATTACTTGCCTAGCCATTTAATCAAACGGCTAGTCAAAATTCTTGTTTCTGCATGGTTATAAAAAAATAACAACAAAGGCTCCACTACGCTCCGCTCCCGCATTAGCCTTCTAACCTAACCTATCCAAGTCGGATTGCGCTGCTTTTTCAATAAACCTATCACTAACTTTCTGTCTTGTTTCTGGGTGGTATTAAAGGCCTAAGCACGTTACAGTTGAGTATCATTCAGGCCGTTAATTGAATGTCGCCATTTAGTTAAGGTGATTACATACGCAAATGAATTTGACCATACAAATGCTCAAGGTCATTGGCTAATATTTGAACCGTAAAAATCAGTAAAACCAATTTTAATAGGTAACTTTATAGGCGATGATTACAAACTAAGAAGGTCACGTCATGCTAATACACTTATATAACATAGGTATATGTGAAATTTTAGATTGTTTGGATACATATTGTAGAAAATATTTGGTTTCATAAGAAAGAGTAGAATGATGTTTATAGCCTCTTTTCTACTATTTTCTCCTTTTTTATTTAATTTCTGAGAAGGAGAAGTTACTCTGTATATCCTGTAGTATCCAGGTATGTGAATTCCAGATCTTTAGGTTTCATAGTTAATAAGAAAAACAGTTTCAAAAATACCGATTTTTCGATGCTGATCTGATTCGGGGCCTTAATGGAACGGCTTATTAAGCTAGTTGACTGCCACATAATACAAAACTTTACATAGAACAGGATCCGAACCCATGACTTCTGTTAGTAGCAATAAAAACCAATGTACCTTACTTTTAATTTCGTACCTCCCTAAAATAATTTTGTTCTAAAAATGCAAAGCTGTATTGCCTCTCTTCGTTATTTTCAAGAAAAAACACAAAGCAAACATTATTACTTTTAATTTACTTAACAAAGTTGCCAGCACGAAAAAATACCTTAATTTAATTTACCTTTTTTTAAGCTTTTATATTCTGTGGACGTGTTCGTTCCCAGTGGAGTATGATAGGGCCACTAACTTTCCCGTGGGAGTTATTCGAGCTTTCCTTGCGACAGTAAACATTCAATCTTGACAATAGACCCCGCATGATGGCAATAGGCTCGCCTAATATCACGTGAGACCGAAAATCACTACAAGAAAAGAGTACTTTTTAGGGCTCCCAACTGCCCGTAAAGATTGCCATAGATGTGCGTATGGCAACAGGGACCGACGGCTTAACGTGCTCTTCGAGGCCACTGCAACTATGATGATGATAAAAAATCCGTACTAATATTATAAATGCGAAAGTAACTCTGTCTGTCTGTCTGTCTGTCTGTTACGCTTTCACGTCTAAAATACCTAACCGATTTTGATGAAATTTGGTATAGGGGTAGATTAGACCTTGAGAAAGGACATAGGCTATGTTTGGTCGCGATAACCGACATCCACGCGGGTGGAACCGCGGGCAAAAGCTAGTATTTTATAAATAACTAGCTGACCCCGCAAACTTCGTACCGCCTAACTCGCCTATGTTAACGTCACTCAATTGTTTTGCCTCCCCAGAACCTCTATACTAAAACTTGAAGTAGGTATGGTTTTAAAGTTCAAATTGACTTTCAAGTATTATTACAAATCGTTTGTATTAAGTTAAGTTTGTGTTAAGAAAAGTTAAAGAAATTTTTAAACTTTTTCAGACAATTTTTTAAATTTTTCTTTCCGTAAGAACCATCCTTTACTTCAAGTAATATTCTAAAAAAGAATTAACGAAATCGGTTCAGCCGTTCTCGAGATTTGCGCTTAGCAACACATTCAACGATTCACTTTTATATTATAGAAGACTAGCTTTTACCCGCGGCTCCGCCCGCGTGGATGTCGGTTATCGCGACCAAACATAGCCTATGTCCTTTCTCAAGGTCTAATCTACCCCTCAACATCGCTTCAGTAGTTTAGGCGTGAAAGTGTAACAAACAGACAGACAGACAGAGTTACTTTCGCATTTATAATATTAGTATGGATATGGATTACTAACAAGTGACGGAAGTAGAACACGACGGTATATCCGCCCCAATCGAGCAGTCCGACTGGGGAAGTACCTCTACCCTACAGAATAACCCGGTCATAATAACCTCGTGCTGTGTTCTCAGCGGTGAGTAGAGTAGCCAGAGCTCACTGGAGAGGTTTTATGCTGTCAGTGGAAAGACCAAAGGCTTGTCCTGCTTTGTCTTCGCACTAACGAAACAGAAACTTTCTGTTCTTACAGGGTCGGCAGTACCAATTTTTTTTTATATAGGACACGTCAATTTGACTCCGCCTCGCCTGATGGTAAGCTGAAGGCAAAGTCTCTGAAAAGAGCGTCACCATTACAGACACGTATCATGTTACAATGGTGGCACTCAGCTTGACGGCCTCATCAGATGCTTTTTCACGCCCCGCTGTGACTCCCCTGGTGTTGTACACGTCAATAGGCTACGGAAACCACTTTCTATTAGATGGGCCGTGTGCTTGTCTGCCACCTAAGTAGTATAAAAAACCCATCCATAAACAGACCTTAACACTACACTCCTTAACTCCCCATTTCCTTTATTGTATATCATCAATCTTCGTCAAGCAGAGTGTAATACAAAGGTAACAAGTTATCATGACATAATTAATGGAAGTAATCACAGTATTTCTGATTAATTGCTGTGTAATTGTTGTAATGGATGTAATGGAGTATATTACATTAACGAATCTTACGACTGAGAAGTACCAGGGGCCCTAGACAAAGTGACATTCTATTGATGGAATCGCGCTGAAGCGAACCATTTTTAAGGTTTTAACCATGGATTTCGGGACATTGCGGTGGTTATAGTAATAATATTAAGTTAAATAATGTATTCCAAGTTACAAAGACTCAAATTTCATATAAAAAATATAGGTATATATAGGTATATATATAGGTATATAATGATTTATGTCAATTTCATACTACAATTAGCGATTCCACTGGCGTTTTCGCCAATACAATGTCACTTTGTCTAAGGCCCCAGGTTCACTTCTGGCGCATTACACGACGTGAATCTACTTTTGGCATAAGTAATTTAGCTTAAATGGGGTTAGCGGTAATACTAGTAAATTCAGTTACTAATCCTTAAAAAAAAAAGAAAATGTATAATCTAGGTGCTTCTTTTGAATACGTCAAGGGCATATTTCATGAGTTCGATTTCTAGATAGCACAAACTATGTTATAAGAATTTCTGTTGAAGATTTTTCAGCAGCAGTGCAGCTTAAAAAATGGCTATTTACAAAAAAAAAGTATCTAAGTATGTATATTCGCATTCTAGATTCCATAACACAAGCTAATTAAGCTTACCATGGGTCTAGAAAGCGTTGTGTAGAATGTTGTGGAATATTTATTATCTATTTATTATTTAATGGAGGGCACAGTTTATTACTAAATATCGTCGCAAATATTTGGGCATGAATACACCTCTGCCTTGTCTCTTTTGGCTATGTAATAATGTCTATAATAAAGAAGAACCATACAATATCTTTAATACTATAACGCGATTATTTTATTTTTAGAACAAAGGATACAAAAAATACCTCAACATAATCATTTAAACAAATTAATTATCATTAAAAACAATCACACAAATATTTTTACAACAACAACACAAATATAAAAATTCGAAAAACAAATAAACGTCGTAGCATGTCTACGAGATTCGTAACCGAACCGTAGCAACGGCTACGCGCATCTACGGTTCTCAGTGATACTCAGAGTGCGGTACAGATCGGCTGTCCGTGTCCTTCTCTCGAATTTCCAACTCTTCTTGTGAAAAAAAAATCTTTCTCTACTTCTCTTGAAGCTAAAAAAAAGTTATAGATTCAGTGTCTCTTGTGCTAATTTAAAAAAAAAATTGTTTGGATCTAACTTCGCGGGTTATGTAATAGGTTCGTATATAACTTTAAATAAATATTTATAACTTAAAAGTGTTATATATACACATTTTAATACATATTTATATAACATTTTTAAGTTATGTTGTGTATTTTTTGTGTACTGTGTATTTTAAACAAAGGTACTCTGTGAGTTGAAATTAGAACGTCTGTTTTGAATTGTCTCTCGGGTGCTTGCGTTAGAATGATTCTAAATTTAAATAACCTGTTTTTTATTTTGAATTGTTTTTTTAGGAACAAAACAAGAAAATAACAAATATAAAAATAAAATTATATAATTTGTTTTACCGCGATCTCAATTGAGATGTAATATTACAATTTGGTGCTTTAGGCATAATACTTTACTTACTATTGTTTATGACTAAAAGGGTAAGCAGAGATATATTAACACTTATTAACTTTTTAATCTTAATTCATGACCAGTATAACAGTCCTGCTAATAACAAGACGGTTTGATCTTAATTATTTCATACAATTTCTTTGTTTGAAATTAAGATTCAAAATAGTAACAATATCAATACAAGAATAATATCAAAGTTTCTCCTCACCGTCAATATAACTTCACCTCACCTGATGGTTAGCTGAAAACAAAATAACTTATAGAAGCTTTTTTACTAAACCAATTAATTTGTCATCATCTGAGTCTTTTCCCAAACCAGTTGGGGTCGGGTTTCCAGTCTTGTTTGTTGTTTCTTGTCTCAGTTGAACTTCGACATTTTCCGTTAAGCGACTACCATCTGACCTCGACAGCTTACTCGCAATATCGAAATTTTGAAGTTTGACCAGTTATCAGACTTTATAGGGCTCCAATGACTTCCATAGATATTCGTACCGGTACCGTTCTACCGTGAGCGATGGATTAATTTGCCCCTCTGAGGCACGAACAGGTCTCAATGTTTAAAGGATGGTCACCCATCCTACGATCAACCTGTTTAGTGTTGCTTAACCTGGCAATGTGTTAACCTTAACACTTACCACTTAACCACGGGTTTTAAATAAATAACTACAAATATTAGGTACAAATGACTATTGGTATAAGTTTTTACTTACGTCTATTTAATTCTGTAATATTGAGTTATTTTCTATAAAAAATGTTATTAAGGTACTAATGGGAATGAAAAAAATATCATTGATCAAACGTGGGTATGGTTTTTACTTATAATAATATTCCATCAAGAACCAAGCGGTTCGGCGACTCCTTCATTTGTGTTTTCCTCTTCTGGTCTCACAATGGAACGTTGGAAACCTTTGAGAATGCCGTAACACGTTAATTTGACTTCGCCTCGCCTGATGGTAAGCTGAAGGCAAAGTCTCGGAAAAGAGGGTCACATTATAGACACGTACCATGTTACAATGGTAGCACTCAGCTTGACGGCCTTATCAGATTATTTTCACGCCCCGCTTAAAGGACCCGGGACTGTAGGAGGAGGGAAACACGTGAACTGGTAAGGAATTCCAAGACTTAATAGTGCGGTAGAAGAAGGAGTCGCCGAACCGCTTGGTTCTTGATGGAAATTAACTCAATTTACCTTTGCTACCTACCGCTTTATTAAGAGGTAGGACACGACGGCATATCCGTCCCAATCGAGCAGTCCCACTGGGGAAGTACCTTCGCCTTACAGAATACCGCGGTTAAATAACCTCGTGTTGTATTCTCGGCGGTAAGTAGGGTAGCCAGAGCTCACTGGAGAGATCTTGCGTTGGAAAAACAAAGGCTTGTTCTACTTATCTTTTGCGCTGACGGCACAGAATCTCTCTGTTCTTACAGAGTCGGCAGCGCGAGTGTGACTCCCCTGGTGTTGCACTCACCCATAGGCCACGGTTACCATTTACCATCAGGTGGGCCGGGTGCTAGTCTGAGACCTATGTAGTGTAAAAAAACCTAGAGGGTGGAAGATTTTAACCTTACCTGGAGGGAAAGTTCTCTAAATACTGGAGATACCGAATTTCACACAAAGAAAACATTCCTTTATTTTTAAAAAGAAATAAAACTGTATTCATAGATTTTTGAAAATTCGCTTGCCACACCCGGTAATCGAACCAACTAAAATCCGAAAAAACAACATCCTGTATTTTTATGACATCAATCAATAGTATAAATCATAAGGATCAAATCTGTCTAACAAACATGGTTAATTAAATGAAAGGAAATCCCTGAAAACTCAATTTTCAAATTCGATTTAACAAAATACAGAACTTAACTCAAGGATCCATCACCTATCATATTAAGAATAAAATTCCAATTACTTGTCCCTGTTTTTCATGGCTGGCCCTCACTGGCCAGCAGGAGTATTTACTCTCTCGACTCAAACCGACTAAAACCGCATGCCGTCTCAGGTTAATTCAAAAGTCTCAATTAACGTATTATAAAACGAACCAATAAGGCAATTCTCTCGCCATCTCCGTTGCCCAGGGTGCGATGCGGTGTACCACGAAGTGCTTTCCAAGCCCAACCAAAGTATACCTCGCGACACGTGTCTTGGACCTAAATCGACATAATAGTAGCGTCGCCATCGGTAGCTTAGTGGTTAAGGAGTCAGCCTTACGATCGAGAGGTCCCGGGTTCGAATCCTGACCATTACATTACAGACGTGAACCCACTCCTAGTACAAGCAATTTAGCTTACTTGGGGGGGTTAACAGGAATATTAGTAATTTCGGTTACTAATATTCTTTGTAAAAAAAAAAAATCGAGACTTGACTACCTCATGCAGTCACACAATAACGTTACATTCTAAATCGGAATCAAAGTTTAGTCATTTAGTACTCATTGTACTAAATAAATGGCGTTATTGATGATAAGGTATGTGATGGCACGTTGAGAAAAAGTACTGTATCTGTTGGAATAGAATTCATAAGTTAAGATTCTATTGCCTTCCTTTCATTGTATTTACCATGTTTATTAGAGAGTTTCGATCCTCATGATTGACACTATCGATTGATGCTATAAAAATACAGGATGTTATTTTTTTGGATTTTAGTCGGTTCGATTACCGGGCATGGCAAGGGAATTTTCAAAAAACTATGAATGCAGTTTTGTTTCTTTTTAAAAATAAAGGAATGTTCCCTTTGAGTGAAATTCGCTATCTCCAGTATTTAAAGTACTTGCCCTCCAGGTAAGGTTAAAATCTTCCACCCTGTATATTAGAAAGAAAAATGAAACTCTCTATTTTGTTCATTCCAGTGAACGATTTAAAATCGATAAATTGCAACTCCGAATGCCATTTATAACGTTGTCGATAGGAATTTTCGCCTAGAAAATAGCATTTATTTTTAGATTTCAGATTCGTACACTAGAAACGTATTTTTATTTGCAAAAATTATATGAAGTTTTGTATTATTATCGTGTATTGCGTTTTGAATTTTGTATGTTGAAGGATAGACGAAAGAAGACTGACGAAACGGATTTAAGAAGCGAGGGTGAATGGGCAACATTCATACATTGGTGTAGGGGTCGATCTAGACATTCGTATGTCAATCAGATCGAAGGCATTTTAAAATGCAGAAAGGAAATAAATAATGCATTTTAAAGAAACAAATAATGTATGCGAAGAGACGACACGTCATCCGACCGCATATAAATGGTCCATAGAAATAAAAGAAAATCAGTACGCAATACGCTCATTTTTCTATAACTATTTTATACATTTCATATACTTTACATTTCTTTTACATACATTACTTGCTAAACTTCGATTAGGATCTTCTTCCTCCTAGCGTTAATTCCCAGTCACATCCGAAGCTTTCAGCTCGGAGTCTGGGGTCCGCTTTTACCAGTCATAGCTACAGATTTGGCTAGACCTCGATATTTTCCGTGAAGCGATTGCCATCTGACTCCACGACCCAATGTTAACATTAGGCGATATCGAAGCTTTGCAGCTAGACCATTGTTTTTGGACTTTTTAGGGCACCAACTACCCGTAACGACTACCATAGATGTTCTTATGGCAACCGGGACCGACGGCTTAACGTGCTCTCTGAGGCACGACCAGACCAATGCAAATACTCATATTTCATTCACACAAATATTTGCACTGAGCGAGGATCGAACCCGCGCCTCCTGCGCAGCGGCCGCGTTCACTACCGCTACGCCACTAGATAGAACAACGAACGAATTTTCTGTCACTGTTTACACTAATCTAAATAAATATATAACTCAAAGGTGACTGACTGACTGACATAGTGATCTATCAACGCACAGCCCAAACCACTGGACGGATCGGGCTGAAATTTGGCATGCAGGTAGATGTTATGACGTAGGCATCAGCTACGAAAGAATTTTGATTAATTCTACCCCCAAGGGGATAAAATAGGGGATGAACAACATTCCGAACTTAACGCGGACGAAGTCGCGGGCAACAGCTAGTTAAAATATAAAGCTCTTGTTCTAGCTCCTGCTCTATGTTCGTGTGGTCTAAATCCACCTTTAACATATAGCTAGCATATACACACATAAAAATATAGCTACTTTTATGTGTTTGAGGAGGACAGAGTGACTTTTATATGTGCGTTATATGTACGTTATATGTGTATTCCATGGACGTAATCCAGGATTATGACATGTAATTAGAGGCGGTATTACGCTTTGATGTAGCTCTGAGTAAATAAGATAATATTTGGCAGCAAAAGCCACTAGCAAACTAAATTTATTATGGAGGCGCACTAGTGGTCCTATGAGCGGTTGAAATGTCACTATTTTTAGAATAATAAGTAAATATTAGTAAATATTGTAGGACATTCTACACAATGCTATCTAGACCCAAAGTAAGCATAGCTTAACCTACTTAGGTACATTTTTTTTCGGAAATACATACATTATTATACATAGAAACACCTAGACCAATGCAAATTTTCATATTCATGCTTACAAATATTGGCACTGAGCGTGGATCGAACCCTCGCCTCCTGCGTAGCGGCCGCGTTCACTACCGCTACGCCACAGAGGCAGTTAGTCAGAATGCTTTATCCATTCCTACAGAAGCATCTGATGAGGCCGTCAAGCTGAGTGCCACCATTGTAGCACGGTACGTGTCTATAATGATGACCCTCGTTTCGGAAACTTTGCCTTCATTTTACCATCAGACGAAGTGAAATTGACGTGTCCTATATAAAAAAAATAGCGTGCCTTTGGACTTTGGACCCTAGGTCCACCTCTTTCGTGGACGCGGAGACGACTCAGACGGTGGAGGTTACTCATTGACCTCCGTCCTCCATAAACTCAGGCCGTGGGGTGACAGGTGGAGCCGCCTGTCATCCTAGCAGAAGCAGGCCGAGCAGGTGGCCCAATACCACCGTCCTCTCTCCTTCCTTTCCAGGGTTCGTTGTGAATACCATGCTCCCCACATCCAAAAAAATTCACATTCTCTTAAGATCTTAGATGGTCCAAGGTAATCGGAGGTACGAGGGAAATCAGATAACCTTTCAGCCGGGCAATTGAACCCGAGACGACATGCGGTTTTAGTCGATCCGAGTCCGGCATAACTATACCCATTGGTCGAATGTATGTTATTTCCACACAAGTTTCCACTCTCCAATTTTTCAATTAATAATTTTATTTCCTCAATCCGACAGTAAGCATCCAGCCCATAAAAAAGTGCCCGATTGGCGGCATTAGCCTCGCCCCCTATTACGTGGGACCTAAAATCATAGTTGGCAAAATGTAGGTGATAATACGCCTGTGCCTAACCCTTCGGGGATTAACAGTCATGAGTATATATGTATGTATGTATTTTTATTTCAATGAGTATTGTAACAGCAGTATCGGTACCATAGTCAATTAATTTTCTTTTCTGTCTAACGAATCATTAATCTCACTGCACATTGCCATTAGCAGAAGTGCTGTCATCAGTATTAGTTAATAAGTACATTGAGCAATCGAAATAGCTGTGTCATTTTATATGAACCTTTTTGTAGAATTCATTATCAATCAATCAATCAATTAGCCTATTGCAGTCCACTGCTGGACATAGGAATTCATTAATCATAGTACCACTCTTATTAAAATTGTGAAAATTGAATTGATTTTTCTTCTAGACTCAAACGAGAGTGACTAAATGGATCTATACTTCATTTGTTACTATACTAAACAATCTTTTAGCGACTTTTTATAGAAACACATCATCATCATCATCATTTCAGCTATAGGAAGTCCACTGCTGGACATAGGCCTCCCCTATAGATCTCCAATAAGACCGGTTGGAAGCGGCTCGCATACAGCGCGAAAAAAAAAACACATATTAAACAAATAAACTAGGCTAACTGACTAACTATTGGTTTCATCTCGGTTTTTAGTTCTTAAACTGAGTTTCCCTAGGCCCAGTTTCGACTTTTACTATTGCAGATTTTGCGCACAATAAAATGAAGTATTATTATTTTAAGTTGTGTACAATCTTAGCTTCAAGAATGTCGTTTTAAATACAACATGTCGGAACTTGTTTACAAAGTAGGCTAATAACTTTTGGTTTATTAAGTGTACGCATATGTAAACACATGTGTTGTACAGTGTACAATCAACATGTATTGTACACGAATATGTACGGACACGCGACGCTAAGTTTGACGGGTTAAGACTGAGAAGCGTGCTCGGTTGTACCATTAGCATTTAAAATTTAAATGGTTTGAGTACAGTGAGGTAAGAGCGGAAACACACGATGCGTTGCGGCGGCGGCGCGACGCCGGAGCGGTGTCGCTGCGTCGTTTTACATAGAAATATCTGTAGCATGTCACACGATGCGCTGCGTCGCCGCACCGGACTTGCAACCACCGAGACGAGGCGGGGAGGGGTGAATGCGTTGCGACGCCGGAGCGGCACCGCTCCGGCGCGCGCCGCACCGCCACCGCGTAGTTGTTTATGATTTATAGACCGGGCGCTAGAGGTATGAGTATGCAAAATGTGAGTACCGAATTTCGCCAACGGATTTAAGTGAAGAAAAGGCCAAGAATGATAATGTGGATCTTGCCGGTCTATTTTCTGGTCCATTTTTTTTACCCCCTCTTGTCTTATTCGTAAAGGAAATGTATTGAGTAGGTACATGATATAAAATCATTTTAATGAATATTTCCGTTATAATTTATAGTTGGTTCTAATGGTAAAAGTGAGGATGGATTCTTAAATAGGTACTGAATGAAAAAAAACGCAAATAAAAGTAATATTTAAAAAAAAAAAGTTATTCGAACAACCAGCGAATTCAAGCATAAATTTTCTTAAAGTAGGTAAAAAATACTTATTTTTAATTTTGACATTTGTTATTGATGCATTTACATAATGAAATACACACCAATTCAGATTTATTGCAATTACAAAACCTTGTGCGACAATTTACAGTTCATTTACATGGGGGGAATTAATAACTCTGGTAAAGACGGCTTGTATAGTCATTTTGTCGTGGACGTAAGTCACTGTTGAGCTTTTCGTAAAAGTGTACTTTTATATATGCCTAGGTAGGTACCTATCTATATTTTGTAGCATTAATGATACTAATGTTGTCAGCAAAATGTTATTATATTTAATCATCGATATATATTATATTAGCTTTTGCCCGCGGCTCCGCCCGCGTGGAGTCGGTTATCGCGACTAAACATAGCCTATGTCCTTTCTCAAGGTCTAATCTACCCCTATACTAAATTTCATCAAAATCGGTTCAGTGGTTAAGGCGTGAAAGCGTGACTGACAGACAGACAGTTACTTTCGCATTTATAATATTAGTATGGAAATATGGATTCAGGGTTGGCAGTCGGCAGCACGAGTGTGATGCCCCTGGTGTTGCATACGTCCATAGGCCACGGTGACCACTTCCCATCAGATGGGCCGTGTGCTTGTTTGCCACCTAAGTAGTATAAAATAAAAATGGATACAAAAACACGACTTAATAAAGCAACTTCTTTACGTCAATAGATGTAGAAACACACTAAACGCATACGCGCGCTATGCTTACTTTAAGGGCGCAGAGGGGATGTGAAGGGAGCGGGAAGGGACCATCACACCCGGCTGCAAGATTTCTTTGTCATTATTTAGAGGATCAGGTATAAGAATCCGGTCATAGTTGCCGTCACTCGGATTTTGCATACTCAACTACCTCTAGCGCTTGCACTATATTAACAGACATTACAACGCAGCTGGGGCGCACGCGGCGCCGCTGCGTCATAACAACGCAGCGGCGTCGCACCGCTCGTGTGCCCGCTACTGCGGCGAAATTTCTGCGGTGCGTCGCCGCAACGCATCGTGTGTTTCCGCTCTAAGGGTTAATGGTGGGTAGAGAATCTGTTGTATTGTTTGGAAGTTGGTCAAGGTTCAAGGATGGAGGTTGTGGTATTCTGTAGGCTGATGGAGAAGAAATAGTAGATCTTCTTCATGCTTCTTCATACTAGTGTTAATCCTAGTCGCATCCGAAGCTTTCACCTCGCACTCGGATCCGCTTTTTCCAGTCTAACTGCGGGTTTGGCTGAATTTTTTATATTTTCTACCTGCCATCTGACCTAGGACCCGATTCACTAACGTCACATTTCGTTTACACGTGACTTCCATTTCGATAACGTAAAACCTGGTATTCAGTATGATCTGTCAAAGTAAAACTCGGCAGAACAATAAATAATTATAATTTTTGTCTGGCATGCTTGTCATGTCATATAATATACTTACGTTTTCTTCTTTACCGAAAACCCATAAAGAAAACTATGGTTTTCGAATCGAAATGGTACGTTACGTTTTAGAAGTCACAAACGCACAAAAACTTAAACGTAAAGTTAGTGAATCGGGCCCCTGGCCCCCTAGACAAGTGGCAATTCGTTATAGAATAGAATGACAAATGTATGGGATTGGACAATACTATTTTATTCCACAATACGCCGGTTAACAAATTGCTACTTGCCTAAGGGCAGCCCGATTGGTGATATCGAAGTTATTTATTTAAACACTAGCCTTTCGCCCGCGGCTCCGCCCGTGTGCATCTCGGTTAACACGACCTTTGCTCATATCTTCGGTTCTACTCAACCGATTGCGATCAAACAAACGTAAGATTTTAAGTCTGAGTAAGCCCTTTCTAACAAAAAAAAACCGCATCAAAATCCGTTCAGGAGGTTTTGCGTCCATCGCGGACAAACAGACAAACAGACAAACAGACAGGAAATTCAAAAAAAATATTTTCGTGTTCAGTATCGTTAACATAACATATCCCAAGTATTTTTTTTTAAATATCTCCAATGTACAGACACGACCACTTTACAATTATATAATAGTATAGATAGATAGAAGTTGGATTTTTTAGGCTTCCAACTACTCGTAACGATGGCTATATATGATTGTATGGCAACTGGGACCGATGGCTTGACATACTCTCCAAGGCACGGAAATTGACTTTCGGAAAAACGCAATGAAAATGCTTTTTTATTGTTTCTATTGTCTCAAGTCTCTCCGAAGCACGGAACGTTCAAATAAATGCAATATTTTTTTTTTGTTTTTGTTTCAATTGGTTTAAATCCAGGAATCTGATTTGAAACAGTCTGATTGGAACTTTGTGATTAAAATTGTACTCAGATTGAAGTAAGTAGTAATAATTCTCACGAATAATAGGCAAAATCCTAAATAAGTACTTATGACGACACCGCAGAATGTAATGAGTTCTAACGTATATTTTCATAAAGTTTACGAGAATAATTTCATTAACTTTGGTAGTTAGTTACCCGAGCTACTTTATAGCACTTAGGCAGAAATTCAGGATGAGTCAGAAATGGGTAATTTTGAACATGTTATGCTGGAGAAAGATAGTAATCTGTTACCTACAGTCGTAAAACCAGCAAGTACAATATAATAGTCAAAAGCAACAATCTTTATGTTTATTCAATTAAAATCAGACTGACAAAACGTCAAAACATAGTAATAAAATTAGATTAATTAGACGAATTAGATTTAGAAGGTACGTTAGAACTACTAATAAATAAATAATATTGTATTGTAAGACAATCAACATAACGCTATTTAGACCCAAAGTAAGCATCGCTTAACTAGCTTGTGTTATGGGTTCTAGAATGCGGATAAATCTTCAAACATGTACATAGAAACACCCAGACCAATGCAAATATTCATATTCATGCATACAAAATATTTGCACTGAGCGGGGATCGAACCCGCGCCTCGTACGTAGCGGCCGCGTTCACTACCGTTACGCCACAGAGACAGTCAGA
Organism: Eilema depressum; assembly: GCA_914767945.1. Classification (NCBI taxonomy): domain Eukaryota; kingdom Metazoa; phylum Arthropoda; class Insecta; order Lepidoptera; family Erebidae; genus Eilema; species Eilema depressum. The sequence continues at coordinate 3,643,583 of OU612041.1, read as the reverse complement.
CGAATGATGCAGTTTTTTTGTTAAAAAGGTCTTGGTCTAACGTTTGTTTGATCGCAATCGGTTTATTATCGAAGTATTACGTGAACAGAGCCGCGGTCAACAGCTAGTAGCTATATAAAAAATGATAAACTAACCCGCTGTATACACAACGAACTATTTCACAGTCGTCATTTCCGTTTCAACCGCTCCCACACATTCAATTACTTAAAAGTGCTGCCTGACGACCACAAAATTTGTTCGCGCTGGTGTTGGTTTATCGCGAACGAGGAATCATAGGTTATTTGTGCGTGTATTTACTATTTATTGCTTAAATGTATTACATATACCTACATACATATGATCACACCTTTATCACCAGAGGGTTAGGCAGAGGTGAATTAACACCCTTTGCCGTATTCCGGGCACTATTATTGTTGACTCAAGTCATGCATCTGAGGCTGAGTATGAGCTGTATACATCTGTCTGATGTTGAACAGCCCTATCTCTAAAACTGGGTCCACATTTGTAGAACCTTGTAGTATCACGATCAGTCGTATCGTATCGAGTATTTGTATCATAAATATGAATGCTCATTTCGTGAAAAACGCGTCCATAATATGAGGTGTATTAAGATACGAATTAGTTCGGATCGGGCTGTATCAGATACGGCGTGTATTGTTAACGGGTATCATCTTGTGTCCAAACTAGCAATCATGATACGCGTTGAGGCCACGTGAAGGTGATACGACACACAGAAATGCTACAAATGTGGACCCAGCTTTACTTACCTTGTACGACACCGCATGTGAAGAGAGGGGGTGGCCCAAATTCTGCTCTACCGGGAACCAAGCCACCATTATAACTATTATAGTCCTAATCACACACGTTCCTTTGAATAACTCTCACAGCCCGTATTCACAAGTGCAAGCCTTCCTTGTACTCTAGAAGCCGCTTTAGTTTTGAATATCGTCTGTCTGTCGCTTACACCGGTGTCCTATTTAATGTTTCTGCTGCAAACTTTTGGATTGAGCAATAAATCTTCAGCCATAATGAGCCCGCTGTACAGCTTTTCTGCGACATTTCTGCTCGAGCCTGCCTGCTGCATATTACATGAATGAAAATTATGATTAAAATGTAAAATTTTTAGTTCTGCAATGTTTAACAAAAAGGAGTAAAATTTTCTTGGAAGCTTTCTTCTTTGTAAGATGTTAACAATTGTAGACGTATCTGGCATCCATTTTTTATATATTTAAGTCGTCGTTGGAGGCCTAAAAAGTCCCGCTGTTGGACTTTTTAGGTCAACTATAAAATAAAAGAATTCAAAATGTCCGAGAACAGTAATTGTACTGATAAAATTGTACTAATTAAACATAATTATTATAATTTACTTTCATTATAAATCTGAAACTGCTAACGAAAATTAGTATCAACACATTAGTGACTAATTACATGTATAATCGAATAAAGCTTACCAATGTTAACATGTATTAATACGAGCATTTGTCGTTTTTCGTCAACATAGACTAATTATGGTGGTAATTTGTCGAAGTGTTGACTAATAGGTATAAAAACATTGTAATATGCCATAGGGGATTTAGGATTTTTATCGTTATAGGCAGCCTCTGTGACATGGCAGGAGACGCGTTGGTTCGATCTCCGCCCAGTGCAAATATTTGTATGCGTGAATATGGGTATTTGCATTAGTCTGGTCTCTGGTCGTGCCTCGGAGAGCACGTTAAGCCGTCGGTCTCGGTTGTCATACGAACATCTATGGCAATCATTACGGGTAGTTGAAGCCCTAAAAATTTCAACAACTGGTCTAGTTGCAATGCTTCGATATCATCCAATATCGCTATTGTTGTGGTTGTGGAGGTCTGATGGCAGTCTCTTCACGGAAAATATCGAAGTCCAGCCAAATTCGCAGTTAGACTGGTAAAGCGGACCCCAGACTCCGAGGTGAAAGCTTCGGATGCGACTGGGATTAACGCTAGGACGAAGAATAAGAAAGAAGTAAGTAGGAAGTTGGAAGGATATCTTCAGAGCATTCTGACACATTCTGACACAAATGGAAGCTACTACATTACTTTGTACTTTTATATTCTGTTTAAAATGAATATTAAACAGTATTTTAAAATGCTGTTTTAACTAAAAACAGGAACTACGAGTAATAATGATTCATGCAACAGAAACGAGTGAGTTTCTCTACTAAGATAATACTTTCAACAAATTGGTTGTGCGCTACACTGTCTAGATGAATTTGCTTTTGCAAATTCTTTGTTATTTTGTTTAATAAATGCTCGGTTTTTGTTGCATTTCGAAATGCTTTTAATATACCATCATCTCTTCCTATGCAATTAAGGGATAGGGCTGTTTAACTTCAGACAGATGTATTCAGTCCAGACTCAGCTTCAGATGCAGGGATCGAGTCAACAATAGTGCCCGGAATACGGCAATTGTGAAATTCAATGATTGGTGAAATGTGGGTGTTAATAATTCACCTCTGCCTAACCCTCGGGGATAAAGGCTTCTTTCCCAGTGGGGTAGGCAGAGATCTCAGTTTTCCGCTTTTGCGACGATCCTGGCATACATCTTTTGCTTCTTCTACTTTCATAATTGTTTTTATACACACTCACCGGTTTCAGGTACTCTTGACATGTCCTTTCTTTAAAATGTGTTCGATCTGACTGACATACCTATGTCTAGGTCGACCCCTTCTTAGTCTCACGATGTTTCAATGTGTCGTTTTACTTACAGGCTTTCAAAAACAATATCTTCTTCTTCATCCTAGCGTTAATTCCCAGTCGCATCCGAAGCTTTCACCTCGGAGTCTGGGGTCCGCTTTACCAGTCTTATCTTAATCCGCTAGACCGTTATTGTTGAACTTTTTAGGGCTCCAACTACCCGTAACGACTGCCATAGATGTTCGTATAGACACCGGGATCGACGGCTTAACGTGCTCTCCGAGGTACGACCAGACCAATGCAAATACCCATATTCATGCATACAAATATTTGCACTGAGCGGAGATAGAACCTGTGTAACCTGCGTAGCGGCCGCGTTCACTACCGCTACGCCACGGAGGCTGTCATCTACAAAAACAACATCTTACAATACAAAATATATACGAGAACATTTCCTAATAATTTAATGTTAAGGTCTTTCAGATCACCTGGGAGCGCTCCGAATAGTTTCCTCTGACAAAACATGACTAATGGCCTGTCACAATACAAACCAGAACACCTGTTTCCCAAAAGATCCTATTTCTGAGCGTTAAAGGAGTCTGCGGAAAAAAAACAATATGTAATAAGACATTTATTTGATAACGGCTCTTATCCACAGACATACTAAGGTTTTTGTGCCACTGTGAGCGGAAAGCGATTAATATCGAAAATGGAAAGCGATTTTTTGTTAGTTGTAGGGTGTATGGAGGTTTCGTTAACATCTTATGGCTCCAAGCCTACCCCACCTGCCAGTAAGTCATCATTATCATTATTTCTAATAAGATACTTATTATTTAAGAAAAATATCAAGATAGGACGTGTCATTTGAAATTATTGGAGACTAGCTTTTGCCAGCGGCTCCGCCTGCGTGTATGTCGGTTATCGCAACCAAATATAGCCTATGTCCTTTCTCAAGGTTAAATCTATCTCTGTACCAAATTTCATCAAAATCGGTTTAGAAGTTTAGACGTGAAAGCGTAACAGACAGACAGACAGAGTTACTTTCGCATTTATAATTATTAGTATGGAGTTCCATACTCCAAGGATATCGGGTACAAATATCCTAATATCTCTAATAGTTAATGTGAGTGACCATAAGAGTTTAAATATCTATATAGAGCATTTTGATATTGTGATATTAGGCGATGCACACAATTTTATATGTTGAGAAATTTTGTTAGTGGCTAAGATCCCAATGTTACTTTTAAATTTACATAATGATATATAATATGTAACCTCACGTCATGTTTCTAATTGACTATGATTGTGGAGCTCCAAAGCAGACAACGATGCATATAGCAGAGGAGTGTCCACTCCGTCGTTTCCCTAGAGAAATGCGTGAGCTAAATGACCTCACACCGGCAGCAATAGACCGACTTCGCCAATTGGACGTTGACATATGAGGACTCAAGCAAAAGCCATACGACATGATGATGATGATGTTTCTAAATAAATAAATAAACGCTAAAAATAATAAAATTCTACGTAAGTACACTTTTTTGGACAACGCGTGAAAATACTTCTTCACGTATAGACAAATTGTAGCAAAATCGCTTCTCGCTATCAGTGACACAACAGCCTTAGATGATCGTCATCTTCTTTTAGCTTCCAATGTATAAAGAAACCATTTACTTTCACATATATTTTTCATAGACTCTTACGAGAATACAAATATTTGAGAGCTTTTGAGAGTACTTACTTTTTTCATGATAATAAGGTAGCAAACAAATAAACAGTCTGTTTATACTGTTGATTGATGGCACTTGGTAACCTACTATATGAATAAGACACTTGAACTTTTCCCACATTATTTTATTTCTCAACCTGAACGGCTTCACCTCACGGCATTCTCAAAGGTTTACATTGTCACTAACTTATGAGTATATAACTTTTTTACTAATTTCGCTAACCCTAGTCCCATGTTATAGGGGGTGACTTATTGGCAACAAGCGGGCACTTTGTCATGGGCTCTATGTTGACTGTCGGATGGAAAAAGCCCTATCCCTAAGTCGCCCTCTATGACACCCTTCACACGGCACCACGAGTGTGACTCCTCCGGTGTTGCACATGTCCATAGACTACAGTAACCACTTTTCATCAGGTGGACCGTATCCGTATTTTCCAATTGGGTGATATAAAAAACACACACGGGAAGAGATATTCTACCGGGAACCAAGAGTAACACGACTTTTTACGAATATATGCCTTTTTTTTATCGTGCGAAAAATCCCCACGGATACCTCCCCCGCCGGAACGAGGGGAGGAGGTTATGTCGGACTCGAACCGACTAAAACGCACGCCGTCTGTGGGCCGTCAGTTGCCGGAGGTGAGATTGTCGTAGCCATATCCCTCGCACCCCGGCCGACCCAGGGCCATATCTCTCGATCTGGCCCTCTTCCGGTTTAGGGACCACAGAGTCCCCAACTCGCCCCCAGGTACGAATATATGCCCAGGCGAAGCCAGGACGGGTCGCTAGTATAAAATAAATATTGGAACATTCAAATATCCCGCTGGGCAATCACTTACAAAGTAAAATAACACTTAAATGTAAATTAACGTAGAATTTTAAGTAGCTATCAAAATGTAGATGAACTAGAAATATAAACTCAGCATTCTCATCTCGTATTTATAGGGTTCCTTAGGTACTCGAATTGGATTCGTGACTAAGTGATAACTGAATAGGTTAGCATTTCTTTTTATACAACTTAGGTGGCAGACAGGTGGCCTATGGACGAGTGCAACACCAGGGGAGTCACACTCGTGCTGCCGACCCTGTAAGGACAGAGAGATTCTGTGACAGTCGGTTCACAGAAAATATCGAAGTTCCACCAAAGCAAGCTCTAGAAATGTTCGACACTCGTCTAACTAGAGAACTTTGATATTCTTTTTCCTCCTAGCGCTAATTCCCAGTCGCATCCGAAGCTTTTTTTCAGCTCAGAGTCTGGGGTCCGCTTACCAGTGTTAACTACAGATTTGGCTAGACCTCGATATTTTCCGTGAAGCGATTGCCATCTGACCTCCACAACCCAATAGTAACATTAGGTAGGTATATCGAAGCTTTGCAGCTAGACTGTTGTTTTTGGAATTATTACGGCTCCAACTACCCGTAACGACTGCCATAGATGTTTTTATGGCAACCGGGACCGACGGCTTAACGTGCTCTCCGAGGCACGACCAGACCAATGGAAATACCCATATTTCATTAACACAAATATTTGCACTGAGCGGGGATTGAACCCGCGCCTCCTGCGTAGCGGCCGCGTTCACTACCTACTGCTACGCCACGGAGGCTGTTCGAGAGAACTTTGATATATCTAGTGAGTTTTGGAGGTCAGGTGGCAGTCGCTTTGCGACAGTACCAAAATTCTAGTGCATCGACTGAAAACTGATCTCAACTGAATTGGAAAAAAAGGTCACAAATTATTATGATGTTTCTTGTACAATAAGTACGAAACCTTCAGTGTAAACATCTGACTCGAACTTGAGTTTTTATAGAAATTAATATCTTAGTGAAATTATTTTTCGTGAAAAGAATAATTATTATCAAATTTCAGATAATTAATTAACTAAATATAAAACAGCTGCTCAGTAATTAAGATTAATTATAGAGATGCGCGTTGTGTTGTGTCTAGTCTTGTCATGGCTTATACACGCGATGCTACTTCACAGAGAAGTGATGTGCGAAGCGTAGTGATGCTAGAGATACAAAGAAGTGACATGCGAAGCGTAGTGATGCTAGAGATACAAAGAAAAATATAAAGTCAGCGTTAGGACGAGGGAAAACATAATAATTGTGTAATTACTGCGTAATTAGCGCTAACTACGTTGTTTTTTTCAACCCCCGTCAAAAAAGAGGGGTTTTATAAGTTTGACGTGTGTATGGGTGTGTGTGTGTGTGTGTGTGTGTGTCAGTCTGTCTGTGGCATCGTAGCTCCCAAACGGCTGAACTGATTTCGATTCTGTTTCTTTTGTTTGAAAGATGGTTTAGTCGACAGTGTTCTTAGCTATGTTTCATCAAAATCGGTTCAGCCATTTGAAAAATATGAGGAGTGAAAGTGGCAATGCAAAATCTAATATTGTCAAATATACCCGTGTTGGGTATCAAATGAAAGGTCATAATTTATACTTCACGATACAGCAAGTTTTAAGGAAATCGGTTTAACGGTTACCTATGAAAAGGATGAAATAAAAAAAAAAAAAAAAAAAAAACCCTGACCCAAAAAGAACCCTTTTGTCATTTGTCTCGTCGGGGGACCGCCGTCTGACCGTCAGGGGGGTATAGAGCATACCAAGGTACTTAGCCGTCCCCCGACGAGACAAATGACAAAAGGGTCAATACTTAGGGTAGGTCATAATGTAATAGTTACTATTTTACTTTTTATAGGTTCTTTTTGTATAGGACACGGTATACCGAAGGTAGGATACGATGGTATTCTTTCCTTTCCCTATTGAGGAGTCCGACTGGGGAAGTGGAGGTTCCCCTACAGAAACAGAATACCGCGGCTATTTATTTATTTTTCCACAGACAATATAAGCTTACAGTGAAATAGCACCAAAGCGCTTATAATGTACACTAATTAATAATAATATTTAACTCATACCATGCAATTCAATTGTCAAATACAAATATTAAAATAACAATCAATTAGAATAGTTAATATTACAATTACAAATAATTACAGTAATCAATTTGAAAATAATGAGCTATTCATTACAATATATAATAGATACAACAATCAATAATCAAGCAATAAAAACATTCAAATAATATTCCCAATGAACATTAATCAATAATAATCTAAAACAATCATTAATTAATCTAAATAATCAAAAGTCAACTAATTAGAGGAGTCAATATTAAAATAACCAATAAATTGCAATACCAATATTAATTTGTACCAGAGAAAAAACGTCTAAAAAACGAGAACGCTATATTAACCTCTTGTTATGTTCCCGGCATGAGTAGGGTACCCAGAGCTCACTGGAGAGGTTTTATGCTGATTAGTGGGGTAGTCAACTTACAAGATTTTTTAAAAGAATATTAGCAACCAAAATTATAAATTTTCCCTCTAACTAACCCCTCCAGCTAAGCTAAATTACAGTGGGTTCACGTCGGACATGTAAAGGCCAGGATTCGAATCCGGGACCTCTCGATCGTAAGGCCGACTCTTTAACCACTAAGCTACCGACGCCATATCACTATCACTACTCACTACATTATTATAAAACAAAGTCACTGTCGCTGTCTGTCCGTCCCTATGTATGCTTAAATCTTCAAAATTACGCAACGTATTTTGAAGCGGTTTTCCTTAATAGATAGAGTTATTCAAGAAGAAGGTTTATATGTATAATACATGCAGAATATTGTAGACAAACACTGATAAATTTAGAGATATACAGCGGGAACGGGATCAGAAAATATGGCGGTACGAAGTTCGCCGGGTCAGCTAGTCATCTATATATAGTTAAATTGTAACATCGTGGGCATGAGTCACGTTCAATTAGTACCCACCCACGTAAGAGCTGAACACACGTACCTATGCATTATTATATAAATCAAATCAACTAAATTATGTACAGTGGACTTGATATAGACTCTTTGACCTTTAGGCTTTATTTTAGTCTATTGTCAGACTATCTGTGAGTTATATTTTCGGAAATTAAATTACTCTAGAATTAGCTATGATAAATCAGACCACTCAGTGTGATTGTTCATTGTGTTCCCGTGGTGTAGAATAGGGCCACCCCATCTCTTCCTGTGGGTGTCGTAAAAGGTGACTAAGGGATAGGGCTATTCTCCATCCGATAGTAAACATACAGCCCATGACTAAGTGACCGATTGACGGCAATAGGCTCGCCCCCTATTACGTGGGACCAAAAATCATAGTTGGCGAAATGTGGATGTTAAAACACCTCTGCCTACCCCTTCGGGGATTTACAGACCTGAGTATAATGTATGTATTTATGAAAAATATCCCTCACTGATTAAACACGTAATATCAGAAACACAGCCTCCGTGGCGTAGCGGTAGTGAACGCGGCCGCTACGCAGGAGGCGCGGGTTCGATCTCCGCTCAGTGCAAATATTTGTGTGCATTAAATATGGGTATTTGCATTGGTCTGATCGTGCCTCGGAGAGCACGTTAAGCCGTCGGTCCCGGTTGCCATATTAAGAACATCTATGGCAGTCGTTACGGGTAGTTGGTGCCCTAAAAAGTCCAAAAAAAAAACAACGGTGTAGCTGCAAAGCTTCGATATCGTCTAATGTTAACATTGGGTCGTGGAGGTCAGATGGCAATCGCTTCACGGAAAATATCGAGGTCTAGCCAAATCTGTAGCTATGACTGGTAAAAGTGGACCCCAGACTCCGAGCTGAAAGCTTCGGATGCGACTGGGAATTAACGCTAGGAGGAAGAAGATCAGAAACCATAACACCTATAAACTTGAAATTTGGCAGGTAGGTTCCTTATAGGGTGTAGACATTAGTTAAGAACTCGGGCTACCGCTCGTATATTCTACTAGCTATTGCGTGTCCCCGCATCCAAGGAAACCCATTCTAGGATAGAAGTAAGTGTTATTCCAGACTATACTCGTAATTCTATCTCTGTACCAAATTTCACCTAGATCTGTTCAGCCGTTTGAGCGTGATTGTGCAAGAGATGTTCAAAACTTTTACATTTTATTCCTGGAATAAGTTCCCTTGGATGCCAAAGCGAGATCAGAATTCCACGCGGGCAGAGCCACGGGTAACATCTAGTATTTGTATAACGTAAGAGGGAGTACCCATCAAACTCCGGCATTGTATTCTCTATGTTCCTTCAATATAAATAAACAATGGCCCGAGTGACCTATGACCTTCCAGCTTTATTAGGGCTATCATAGTTAATCTGTGTGTAATTTTCGTGGTGACCAAAGGGATAGGGTAGATTAATATGATGTGGTAAGTTATTAAAGACAAACTGTAGTGTTAACCTACTAATATTATAAATGTGAAAGTTCGTGAAGATATTATGGATGTTTATCGAGATCTAGTCAGCCGTTTGATCGTGATTACGCTAAAACGGCTGAATAGATCTAACCGAAATTCGGTCTGGAATAACGAATACGTACATAGGCGATTTATCCCTGGAATAAGTTGCTATAGTTTGCAGGAATGGGATTAGAAATTCACTCAAGAAAGAGGGTTACTATTACAAGATGATGATGATTATGACAGTTTAAGAAGAGTCTACTTAAGGAGCAAAACGACTCGAACAAACGTTCTATACACAACATAATATGCAGGATGTATTTTTGAGACGGGACAGTAAAAGTAAAAGTCAAGGTCAATGTCAAGGTCAGGGTCAAGGTCATTTTTTTTATAGACTATATGTCCTATAATTTGATTTCACCTCACCTGATGATAACCTAAAAGCAAAGTCTTGGAAAAGAGGGTCACCATTATAGACACGTACCATGTTATAATGGTGACACTCAGCTTGACGGCCTCATCAGATGCTTTGTCACGCCCCGCTTAAAGGACCCGGGACTGTAAAAAGAAGGAAACACGTGTGTTGGTAAAGAATTCCAAGACTTTATAATGCGCCAAGTTGCCTAGTAAGGTAGGTCATGGAATAACTTATACCGAAGAAGTATCCATTCTTTATACCGCGTAGAAATGACACTTGCTGCGTCTAGGTATAGAGTTTGTAAATAGTCTAAGTATGGAATGTTCGTATATGATTATTATACGAATATATTCCAGGGCGAAGCCAGGATCCGAGCCACTAGTGCTTTGATAGTAGCTATCCATATCCTAGTTTAACATCTATGGCTGTCGTTACGGGTAGTTGGAGCCTTAAAAAGTCAAACAACAACGGTCTAGCTGCAATGCTTCGATATCGTCGAATGTCACCATTGTGTTGTGGAGGTCAGTTGGCAGTCACGGAAAATATTGAGGTCTAGCCAAATCCGCAGGTAAGACTGCTAAAGCGGCCCCTAGACTCCAAGGTGAAAGCTTCGGATGCAACTGGGAATTAACGCTAGGATGAAAAAGATCCATATCCTAGCTTAGCAAGTTACCAAGCACTTCCTATTAAAAAACTACAAGATTTATATTCTTACAGTGAAGTTTAACTAATATTAAACTCAACAGCTGGCACTTTAAAATTTTTCATACAGATTCATCTCAGCGATCGGCCATCTTGAAAAATGATATGTCACAATATGGAACTTCAATAACCCGGGCCACGAAACGGAAATTAATAGGAGAAGACTGACTTTGCATTATCTTACTTTATATTATTTGAAATTTGTTCTTTAAGAAATTTCTATAAGTACAGGCGTCTTGAAATTGTGACTTAATAGTCATTGACTTATAGTTATTGACTTAAATGCAACACTCACGCCTGTAAATCCCCGAAGGGGTAAGCAGAGGTGTATTATTAACACCTACTTTTTGCAAACTGATTTTCGGTCCCACGTAATGGGGGGCGAACCTATTGCCTTCAAGCGGGCATCCGGCTGTATGTTTACTGTCGGATCGAGAACAGTCCTATCCCTTAGTCGCCTTTACGACACCCATAGAAAGAGATGGGGTGGCCCTATTCTACTCCACTAGGAACCAACACGGTATGTAATTGTACTTTTTATTTTTTTATTTTTTATTAGTTGACTTATAGTAATGGACTTATAGTCATTGGACTTATAGTCATTGGACTTATAATCATTGGACTTATAGTCATTGGACTTATAGTCATTGGACTTATAGTCATTGGACTTATAGTCATTGGACTTATAGTCATTGGACTTATAGTCATTGGACTTATAGTCATTGGACTTATAGTCATTGAACTTATAGTTATTGGACTTATAGTCATTGGACTTATAGTCATTGGACTTATAGTCATTGGACATAATAATATAGTCATTAGACTTATAGTCATTGGACTTATAGTCATTGTCCGTCCCGATCCAGAAAGTCAAAATTCACTCAAAAATCACGACATAATTATTTATGTTATAGGCAGCTTGTTTCATAGCATACCTTTCATATACAAGTCATAGTTATACACACACCACAATAAAAATATTCTACCAAACCCTAAACTGATAAATATACGTCCAAACAAAACAAAACAAAACAATTTTATTGGACCAGATCGTAAAACAGGAATGAGCGAGCGAAGGTTACATTTCACATTCAAATTCCAACGAAACATCCGAGTTGTAACCCTTCTCAAGGAAATGGGCACTTTTTGAGGCCACCATTGAATTATTTTACGATTCTGCGTGTCATAGTTCGTTCCTAAACTGTGAGCTCATGTATAAATTCGAAATAGCTAACTTTGTCTGAAGTTGGGATGAGTTAGATGTTGTACAGGGGTTATTTTTGAGGCAGGGCAGTTAGAGTAGGTACAGTCGATAACGGGGATATGGTTGGACCTTTACATACAGCTCTATATGAAAAATGCAACTGTATCTCCTTTGCTGACTGTACCTAATAGTTTTAATACTATTTGTACCGTTTCAATGGATACCGACGAGAAAATATAATTTTTAAATTTGAGTTTGACTTTGAATTTGACCCTGGCCGTAACCTTGACCTTGACCGTCACCGTGACCTTGACCTTGACTTTTACTTTTACGCCCTGTCTTAAAAAATACGTTCTGTATATTATGCTTAGGTAGCTGTTCTTAAACTGTCATAATCATCATCATCATTATCATCCTTTTACAATGGAACATGGTGTGTGCCGGGTTACGTCCGGCTTTTAGAGTGTGCGCGTTTGGGGATGATTGCTGTGGGCCCTCCCAAACCCAAGAGGAAAACCTACAGCAGGGTCTAGTCGACCAGCAGGTGCACTGATTATACTATAGATAAAACTTACACTATGATCTTGGTAGGACCTTTCACGAAATAGTAAAAATTCAAAAGTAAACCGTACCACAAAATTAGTCTGTAATATTCCTAACGATACCTCACCCAAATCTAATTAAAACCTCCTAACTACGACTCGGAGAAAACTAAACAAAACGGCTTGTTAGCCCTTCTCAGCCAATAAACCCTTGAAGGGCTCCGCTGAATACCAATCGACTTGGTGTTTACCTTCAGCAATAGTCACTAGTTAGGGTAATGAAAATGAATTTAGTATAATATTTATAAGTAGCTGCCATTTTGGGCGTTAAAGTGAGATTCTATTAGCGATAACGCTGGTTAAAACGTTTAGCTCTATAGACAATTGTTAGTAGAATAGAATAGAAGAATCAATGTATGGGATTGATACGTACAATGATCTTATATAAAATGAAGTAGATGCGTTATTGCGCGAAAATCGTGAAGATCTGAAAACGAGTCAATCGGAACGTTTGCCTTGTAGTATCGCGTGCCGAGCGGCGTCGGTCGGACGTTGAGCGGAAGAATCAGTGACATAAAAAAATAACAAAAATGCTATCGTATGTTTATAGACACTGCACGAACAATTACTCTAAGGGAAATGTAGATGAATTAAAAATGTGTCTGTGTGTGTTCGGCACAATTTTCTACGTTGATTTGTAAGCATATGACATATCTATGATATATTTCATCTTTGGATACGTATTTCCACGTTTATCATTTTATGACAGTCGTGACCATACATTGATTTATTAAGTAATGTATGAGATTAATCCATAATATCGAGGTCTAGCCAAATCTGTAGTTAAGACTGGTAAAGCGGATCCCAGACTCCGAGGTGAAAGCTTCGGATGCGACTGGGAATTAACGCTAGGATGAATAGAAGAGTATGAGATTAATCCATACTAATATAATAAATGCGAAAGTAACTCTGTCTGTCTGTCTGTCTGCCTGTTACGCTTTCACACGTAAACCACTGAACTGGTTTTGATGAAATTGGGTTTAGGGGTGGATTAGACCTTGAGAAAGGACATAGGCTATGTTTGGTCGCGATAACCGACATCCACGCGGGTAGAGCCGCTGGTAACAGTTAGTAACTTAAGCCTAAATTATTTTTAAATACAATTGTGTTATATTCATGTAGGTACCTATACAAATATTTGCCCTGAGCGGGAATCGAACCCCCATTTAGTAGTCGAACACTACTGCTACGCCACAGAGCTTATCAAAAGCGGTGTAAAAAAGATAATCCAAAATAATCCCTAAGTGGTTTACGGATAAAGCTTATTTTCGCCTGTAAATTAACGAAAACAGTGATCCAATTAGGTCGAAACACGTAACATATAACGACATAATCATTAACCATTAAGGGATAAAGGTAATTCCCCGACCAGCGGTTTATTTTCGGGGAATTACAGAACTTTCTGTTTAAATACCTTCGGAGCTTACGAGCGAGAGCTTTTAATTTTAAGGGTTCCGTACGTAAAGGGTAAAAACGGAACTCTATTAAGTACTAAGATTCCACTGTCCGTCTGTCTGTCACCAGGCTGTACTCGATAATTTGGAGAAAAAAAAATGACAACACACATTTCAGCACCTAAAATCCACTGTACCTATACCTTTTTAATGACATTTCATATACCCTATTCATATTCGAGAGAGAATGCCTTATAATTGAGAACCCACTCATTGAAATACTCATCGAATTCCGTCCAGCCGTTAGGCCTGTAGACGAAAACAAAGAAAACTACATGTATAAATACGCGCGTATAACATTACCCTCGCTAGCGCAGTTGGGTAAAAGCGGACCCGGCCTGAATGATGATTGGACTGGTGATAATGATAATCGCTTGTATACTTACAAACGCTTGGTTCCCGGCAGAGTAGAATTTGGGCCACCTCATCTCTTCCCATGCGGTGTCGTACAAGGCGACTAAGGGATAGGGTTGTTTAACATCTGCAGACACCTAATGTCATCCTTGGGTTGTGGAGGTCAGATGGCAGTCGCTTCACGGAAAATATCGAGGTCTAGCCAAATCCGTAGTACAGACTGGTACAGCGGACCCCAGACTCCGAGGTGAAAACTTCGGATGCGACTGGGAATTAACGCTAGGATGATGAAGAAGAAGATCAGACAGATATATACAGCCCAAACTCAGCCTCAGAAACAAGGCTCGAGTCAACAATATACCCGGAATACGGTAATAGGCTCACCGCCTGCTACGTGGGACCTAATTCAACGATTATTGAAATGTGGGTTTTAAATGCCTATCCAGTGATGAAATGTGGGTGTTAATTAATATTTATCTCTGCCCAACCCTACAGTGATAAAGTCGTGTATGTAGAAAAAGCGGACTCAGGCCTGGATGATGATAATGTTGATGAGATAAAATCTTCACAATCTTCACAATAAAAAAGTAAAATCGCTTCCATAATTACGGAAAGAAATTGCAAGCATTTTCGTTAATATCTTCAGCGATAATATAAAATTCCGTGGCAGTTTCGGAATACCTTTTCAGTATTTTCTTCGTTCTTATTGTCTTATCTGTCAAAATAAGGAAAACAGCAATGAATTTTACATTGGAAAATTAATTGAGAAATATCCGTTGTGTGACGTTTGAGGAAATTTCGATTGTGAGATTCAGAAAGTCTAAGTTGAAGCTCGTCAGGTAAGCACACTGTATTCTACAGGTTTTCCATCAATCAATCAATCAATTAGCCTAATGCAGTCCACTGCTGGACAAGAAATAAAGAAATAGGGCTGTTTAACATTAGGCAGATATATACAGCCCAGACTCGGCTTAATACAGGCACTACAGGCTGTTATACGTATGTATATAATATAAAAATACCTACTTTCAACGAATAACAACAAAATGTGAAAGTTGTGTTGTAAAGGGATTAAAAATTGTCATACCTATGTGGAATTCAGATTCTTTTTCCATATTTTCTCACCGTTTAAACCTTTCCTAGATATCCACGAATATTTCAAGACTAAAATTAGCCAAATCGGTTCAGCCGTTCTCGAGTTTTAGCGAAATGAATCGCAATTCTGTTAGAATTGCGATTCATTTTTATTTATGTAGATTTATAGTATTTTGTGTGTATGCATAATACTCGTATAAGTAGTTGGATCGTAGAGATGAAAACCGTTAGAAATAGTTTTCAATGTGTAATATGCGCGAAATTTTCAACAAACTCAAGTATATTGAACCCTATAACCGATTGAAACTTTTATAAAAACAAAGTCGATAGTCATATAAAATCACACACGTTACTCATTGGGACACTACATGGAACTGTCTAAAGGAAACTTATTCCTTGGACGCAGTATAGTTAATAGTATTTTATTGGACCCGGCCTGCTACGAATTCAAAATACAACATTATCAAAATCACGATTCAAAGTTCAACTTAATAAAACTCAATCGTTAAGTTGGAGGCCACCTCTAATATTATTTTGCATGCTAATTTAATTTTGTATTGCCAACTTTTCGTGTAAATCAAACTTAATACGATTTTAAATTTACAAAGCCTTAGTTTACAATATTAGCCTATTTATTAAATTTAGGTCTACTGGACCTATGGAACAGTGAGTTACGAATAATGGTAGTTAGATTAACTGGCATACGTGATGGGAAGACAGCAGCAACAACTGATCTAGCTAGTTGATCATACACCTATGGGAAGCCAGGCAGGAATCGAGTTATAAAGAAACCTCGCCATTCGAATGGAATGGAAAGGGGACTTTTGTCCGCACTTAGCCTGCTTTTTGGGCCATTATGCGTGGCGAGTACTGGCTATAGCAGTCAGCCTAACTCCACCCAGAAACGCAGAAGCTTGCTAGGGGCTTCACAGGCTTCGCGGAGCGAGCTCAATGTGCCAAGGATTTGAGAGCTTTGGGGGGCTGCTGCCTCGCATTCCAGGACTACGTAGGCAGCCGTTTCCTCGGCCACGAAGTACCACCTGCAAAGAGGGTTATCCGTGATCCCGATGGTATAAAGGTGCTTGTTTAGTGGACATTGACCTGTTATTTGTCCCTAATTGTTCTGAGACTTGTTCTGTCTTACATTAGTAGACGTTTCGTAAGCCGTTTGTTCAATGACGAAACCTCGCCATTGTGACTTATAATAACAGTTTTCTTGTACAATTGTAAGGATAGTTTTGTTTTATTTTGATCGTGGGCAAATTCCCAAATGCACGCCGGAGCCGGTTGGGTTAGCTGGTTAGGTCGGACTCGAATCGATTAAAACGCACGTTGTCTATAAATCGATGGTTGAGATATCATCTCTCACACCCTGGTCGGCCTAATGCTATATCTTGCCCACGGTTGGACCCGTGTAAATGTCGGTTATCGCCTTGATGGAGACGTAGTTTCCTGATTGCATCCGAGGTCAAGACGACCTCGGAGTTCTGGGTGTGCCCTCCGGCTCTTTCTCCTCCAATTTGCACGATCTTGGGCGTCCATGATAGTGAGACAATTTGCACGCATGTCACCCTCCACGACGTCAAGCCAGGACTTCTTGGGCCTACCCCTTCTACCTGGACCCGGCGGGGCGCCATTACCAGGCATCTGCTACCCACGTAGTAAGTTATCGAATATAACTTATGTCGATTGTGTGTCAAAATTCATCAGTTTATCTACAAAAAAGAATTATTTATTTGCAGAACATTGTAGATTTATGTAAATATTTGTGATAGGTATTCAATGTCGAAGAAAAATATAGGTATGTTTTTAAATTGTTTGCGATAGGGTAAGGTTCTGTTATTCTTTAGATATCTTTCTGTCTAGACATTTTTATGTATACCTTGATAGATGTGTTTCAATGGAAAACTGATTTATGAGATTTTATGAACGAGTTCGTGAATCAATAAGTTATTTTTCTAATAAGAAAACAAAGTTTGTACAGACAGCAAGAGACATTGCTAAACATCGACAAAAGAAAGTGTATTTGAATGAATTTTTAAAGCATTTATTATGCTATGTAACTATATATAAACCCTCTCCTTTCCTATACAGGACAACACGTGCAGGACTCAGATGCCACCCGCATACGGTGCAAAATATTCCATCAAGAACCAAGCGGTTCGGCGACTCCTTCTTCTGCCGCACTATTAAGACTTGGAATTCCTTACCAGCTCACGTGTTTCCCTCCTCCTATAGTCCCGGGTCCTTTAAGCGGGGCGTGAAAAAGCATCTGATGAGGCCGTCGAGCTGAGTGCCACCATTGTAACATGATACGTGTCTGTAATGGTGACCCTCTTTTCAGAGACTTTGCCTTCAGCTTACCATCAGGCGAGGCAAAGTCAAATTGACGTGTCCTATATAAAAAAAAAAAAAAGATATAGCAAAGGAATCGACCTCGGGTGGGACTCTAACCCGCGATCTTTCCCTTACAGGGGGAATGCTCTGACCACTAAACCACCGAGGCCGATCCAAGTTCCACTATACATCCGTCTTCGGGCGTCGGTGGGAGCCATCTACGGACAGTTCATACGAATATTTAGAGCATTCCCCCTGTAAGGAAAAGATCGCGGGTTCGAGTCCCGCACTAGGTCGATTCTCTTTTCTATATCTTAATAGATTTGAAAAGAAATGTAGATGGTGAAATAATTGTGGCAAGATTTCCTTACGAGGTTAAGTGGTCAGTCTAAAGTCGCTTCCATAACAGCTTCATGTGCCAATCTAAAGAACTATTAAGTGGGTTCTGGGCTCCGAAGTGAGAACCTCGGATGCACCGAGAACCATCAGGTCATCTGAGGTGGTTATTTCAAACTCATACCTACTAAAAACGCACGTCGTCTCGGGGGTAATAATGTAAGGTCTGACCCAGAAGCCGGAGAAGCGGTATCGAGATGTCGCCCTTGGCAGTAGAAACGGTGTCCCCATCTTACCCTCGAAAACAGGGGAATTCTGTCAGGGTGATAGGCATTTCTACATGTCGCCCCCTAGCCAGATTTTTGTATACTACTTAAGTCGCAGACGGCCGGCCCTCCTGATGGTAAGTGGTTACCGTGGCGTATGGGCGAGTGCAACACCAGGGGAGTCACACTCGTGCTATCGACCCTGTAAGAACAGAGAGATTCTGTGCCGTCAGCGCAAAAGATAGGTAGGTCAAAGTCTTTGGTCTTCCCACTGACAACACAATAACCTCTCTAGTGAGCTCTGGAGGCAGAACTCACCGTCGGGAATACAACACGAGGTTATTTAGCCGTAGTATTCTGTAGGGCGGAGGTACTTCCCCAGTCGGACTGCTCGATTGGGACGGACACACCGTCGTGTACCTTCAGAATTACACAACCCTAATAATACGCACTTGTAATAAGGGTACAGCAGGTATCTTTTATAATCTCAAAATATAACTGAAATAAGTACATTTCGTATTGTGTTTTGTATCATGGCAATGAATCTTTAAGGGCACAGTCGTAAAATTTTATTAAATTCGTTTGCGTATCGGGTTCAACCCTTGTGTCACTGAAGGGTTATTTGGGGACACATTTAAACGTTTAAAATAAATATAGCAATCTGATTCAGCTTGTATTGTGTTAGATACACTTTTGCATAAAATCCCCACGTATACCCTCCCCCCATCCGCCGGAGCCGGTGTAGGAGGTTATGACGGACTTGAACCAACTAAAACGCACGCCGTCTGTGGGCCGTCGGTTACCGGAGATGAGATTATCATAAACATATCCCTTGCACCCCGACCGACCCCGGGCCATATCTCTCGATCTGGCCCTCTTCCGGTGTGGGGACCACGGAGTCCCCAACTCAGCCCCAGGTGTGTTATACACACTGCTGTGGGTTTAGATTGTTTTCCCATGATACTAGATATTATTGTTTGATTTCGCCAGATAAATTTTCTTAGAGGTATTTTTATTATGAAAAATAACAATGAATAACACACCTGATATGTAAGGCACGGGTGAATGGACAGACCAGCCGGGGCGACCTCGCAGTACACACATTGGCCCAATTAATAAAATTTTGAAAAAAGGGCAGTTCAGAAGTACTAGAACCCGGCGGGGTTGCATGAAAGCATTAATGGCAATAGAGGAAGCTCGTGAACTATGTAAGGATAGAGTCAAATAGCGGGCTGTTGTGTCTACCTACCCCGGAGGGGTGATGAATAGGCGTGAACGTATGTAGGTATGTATGTATGTATGTATTTTTATTAATATTTGGTCCGTCAATTGACGGCACACCGCTAGATGGTCACCATCGGATCTGATAAGCAAGCTGAAGTGGCAGTGGGCTGGCCACATCTGCCGAAGGACTGATGGCCGTTGGAGGACTGACGACCTGCAAAAGGTGCCTGGGATGGCCTGGATGCGGAAGGCGGAGGATCGGCAAACGTGGCGCATATTGGGAGAGGCCTATGCCCAGCAGTAGTGCAGTCCACTGCTGGACATAGGCCTCTCCCAATAGGCTAGTTATCCCAATAGCAGTCAATAGGCTAATTGATTGGATACGGATCACCATCCTTGATGCTATTGACCCTAAAATGGTGGTCCCTAACTTGACGGCCGAGATAGATGCTTTTTCACGCCCCGCTTAGAGGACCCGAGACTGTAGGAAGAAGGAAACCCGTGAATTGGTCCCTCTCCTTCCTCCTAGCGTTATTCCCAGTCGCATCCGAAGCTTTTCAGCTCGGAGTCTGGGGTCCGCTTTACCAGTCTTAACTACGGATTTGGCTAGACCTCGATATTTTCCGTGAAGCGATTGCCATCTGACCTCCACAACCCAATGTTAACATTAGACGATATCGAAGTTTTGCAGTTAGACCGTTGTTTTTGGATTTTTGAGGGCTCCAACTACCCGTAACGACTGCCATAGATGTTCTCATGGCAACCGGGACCGACGGCTTAACGTGCTCTCCGAGGCACGACCAGACCAATGCAAATACTCATATTTCATTCACACAAATATTTGCACTGAGCGGGGATAAAACCCGCGCCTCCTGCGTAGCGGCCGCGTTCACTACCGCTACGCCACGGAGGCTGTCTAATCAGGGCTGTAAATACCTGTCTAATGTTAAACAGCCCTATCCCTTAATCGCCTTGTACGACACCACATGGGAAGAGATTTCACCTTTTCACCATGGATGGGTCAAATATACCCAACTAATAACATACAGGCAATCTACGTGAATGTTAATTTCATACGTCACCAGCAACGCATAAATCTCTCACGCCGTGACAATTACGTCACTCGTTGCACTATCCATGACGTCACGGTTTTATTCGCTGGTGCCGATAAACGCTTGACCCAAATACGGTACATCATAGCTTACTTGGATAACATTGCATTGTATTGACTTTTTATGCCGACTTTTTCCGTGTAGGGGGTTTGTGGTATGGTCAGCAACAAAAATGACTGAAAATAACATTAACATCCATACTGACATTACCAAATTAAATGCAAGAATAGATCTGTCTGCCTGTTAAGCTTTCACAGCTTATATTGACGAAATTTAGTACTGTGGGGTGAGCATGAAAAACTATCGTAATCGAATCGTAAACATAACGAGAGCACGGAGCATTACGATTGGCCGCCTGCCAATCATAGTACTGTAAGCGTGTGTGCGGGTGAAGCCTGCCAATCGCAATACTCCATGCTCTCGTTACGTTTACGATACGATTACGATAGTTTTTCGTGCTCACCCCACTGGTATAACCCCGCGTTTACATACTGCCGCTCGCATTGCTCATCGTGTTGCCGGAAATATTCGCACGATTAATGCCCTCGCGTTCACACACTCCCATCATCGCGTTGGTCCGCATTACAGTATTCGCCCTGCAATGGAGACGGACGTAAACGTATGGAGGACAACGCTGTAGCAGTGTACGCATTATGCTTTTACAGCGTAGCGAATTAATTAAATAGATTATTAATCAAAACTATCACTTTCAACTACTATACACTTTCCGTAGATCTATACAAATATTTTTAAAAGTAAATATTCGAGGAGCAATAACAAAAGCCGTGTTTATTGATTAGCGCCATCTAGCGGTCTCGTATAGTTCATCGCGCTAGTATTGCCGCTTCTTTGACTCGCACCGCCAAGCCGACATTCGCAGCAACATACGCGGCAGTACTCGCGGCATGATGAATATACCATTCACACCACGTCTCTGCCCACTTCTCTCGCCACTTCCCTCGCTCTGCCGCGAGTATGTAAACGCAGCTTAAAATACGACTTGAGAAAGGACAGGCTAAGTTTGGTCACGATATTAACGGAGCAGTTCCCTTAATGTGGCCGCAAGTTTTTTTGACCATTAATTAACGTGTAGTTTGGCACATTTACTAACGTTAACATTAACATTTACGTTAACACAGGTGGAGCAGTAGCATAATGTATATTAAATGTATGTATGTTACACCAAAACAGTGACTTTATTACCCACTACTACTAAAGTTCGACAAATTAATGCTACATCTACTCTACTGAACAAAACTTCCTTCGGCAGTCGGGTAAAAAGAAGATCGATCGACAAATATAATGACGTCATAAAAATTTTGTTATTTCAATGCAACTTTTGTTGATGACTGTACCCATATGCGGAATGTAAATACGTACAAGGGTTTTTGAACGTTATTGAGGAAATAGGGAGAAGTGTTGCAAAAGTTATGAGGTTAAATAAGAACCCCAGTACTAAGCTACATATTATTTGATATGCGAATATTTGAGATATTTATTCTGATAGATATTTCTTGTGAATTTAAATTGACATAGTCAAGTTAGTCTAGTTCTAGAGAGTGCTAGTAAATGGAATTACTAGTATTTCCAATAGGCTAAGACAGCCTCCGTGGCGTAGCGGTAGTGAACGCAGCCGCTACGCAGGAGGCGTGGGTTCGATCCCCGCTCAGTGCAAATATTTGTGTGCATTAAATATGGATATTTGCATTGGTCTGGTCGTGCCTCGGAGAGCATGTTAAGCCATCGGTCCCGGTTGCCATAAGAACATCTATGGCAGTCGTTACGGGTAGTTGGAGCCCTAAAAAATTCAAAAACAACGGTCTAACTGCAAAGCTGCGATATCGCCTAATGTTAACACTGGGTTGTGGAGGCCAGATGACAATCGCTTCACGGAAAATGTCGAGGTCTAGCCAAATCCGTAGTGAAGACTGGAAAAGCGGACCCCAGACTCCGAGCTGAAAGCTTCGGATGCGACTGGGAATTAACGCTAAGAGGAAGAAGAGAATAGGCTACAACTAAGAGTCATTACTGTTGGTTTTATATCAAAATCTAATGTAGAGCTCCATCTATCAATTTAGTAGTAAAAGTACATGATTGTCAGTATGTAATTTAAGTATCAAATTCTGCTGTTCGTTCCATAAAGTAAATGACTGCACTTCGTCTCCATCACAAAACCGTGTTTGATTAATCATTACTTGTGTCACGTCGGGTTTGTACTGGCCAGAAATCGCACCTATATAGGACCTCTTGATGTTGTTCATAGCTCCACCCGCTTCATCCATGTTGCTCTCGACTCCGCCCATACGTATGTCGCTCATCGCGATCAAGCTTAATCTAAGCCCTTGCCGAAGTTCTGAACTGTATACTTAATTTCATAAGGATATCTTAAAAAGGCTTGACGTCGTGGAGGGTGATATGTGTGCAAATGGTCTCACTACCATGGACGCCCAAGATCGTGCAAAGTGGAGGAGGAAGAGCCGGAAGGCGGACCCTGAGCTCCGAGGTCATCTTGGCCACGGATGCAATCAGGAAAATGCGTCTACTTAAAATGATGATGATCTTAAAAATGAACTTTGACACAAACTTTCATTCACTATTTGACGGAACCATTTTAACCCATTTTTTGCGACAAAGATAGCTTATGTCCTTTAGCTCTAGTTCAACGTTGTACCAAATTTCATCAACATCGGTTCAGTGGTTTAGGCGTAACAGATAGACAGACAGGCAGACAGAGTTACTTTCGCATTTTTTATATCAATAAAGATAACGTACTATCTTCACATAAATCACGCTGCTCTTAACAAAACATATCGCAATCAGAAGTACAATCGCCAACAAAAGGCCTACACATAAATCCTAATCTATAAAGGACCCTACAGAGGTCAAGGAAGTATCCCCTGCATGTCCTATGACAGTACTCCCATGTGACACGGGTCGAGTGCTGTCATTCGCAGGGTTAGGCGTGCCGTTAATTTATTTTTTTAATTGGACTGATAATGCTAATCTCTTAAGAGCTTAGGCATTTTTAGGGTTGAGTCCTTTTTGTTTCTTAATATTATGATTTTATTGGCATTATCCTGTGATTATGTTTGTAAAAAACATTTTCGAGGCCCGTAATAGGCTTGTGACCTATTTTTTTTTTAATTATCGTAATCTGTACATTTTGCAAAGAAATATTCTTACGACAAATAGTTTTAAAGAAATTTGATTTTGAAAATACAATTTCTCGAGCCGCCCGAAAACGCTCCATACAAAATCGTCGCACGCGGTGACGTCACCGCGTGTTAGTCGTAGTGCAAAATGTATGCAGTGCAAGAGAATATCGCATTTATCTCGGTCCACGTTGCGTTTACACGTATACAATGCTTAATAAGATCGATTTGAAATTTAATAAGGAATCTAAAAAGAAAATAACTCTGTCTGTCTGTCTGTCTGTCTGTCTGTCTGTCTGTCTGTCTGTCTGTCTGTCTGTCTGTCTCACTTTTACGACTAAACCGCTGAACCGATTTTGATGAAATTTGGTATAGAGGTAGGTTAGACCTTGATAAAGGACATAGGCTATGTTTGGTCGCGATAACCGATATCCACGCGGGCGGGGCCGCGGGCAAAAGCTAGTTGAAAATAATGAAAAGTCATAGTTTCAGTTTAGTTGGGCAATATCTTAGTTTACTATGCATATTTTTTGAGAAAAAACTAAGATACTAAGCAGTATTGGTAAGGATCTGATGACCCAGGATACTACCCTATTCATTGCGGCTTCTCAATGGTCCCCTTTATCCGTATCAGAATTTAACAAGTAATGGGTACGCTGTATTTTGATGCATGTGACTGCAGTTGTCGTATGCGGTCGGTTTCAGAATCATACATTATATACAATCATGCCTTTATTCCCAGAGGGTTAGGCAGAGGTGAATTAACACCCACATTTCACCAATCATTGTATTAGGTCCCACGTAATAGAGGGTGAGCCTATTACCGTATTCCGGGCACTATTGTTGTCTCTAGTCATGTACCTGAGGCTGAGCCTGGGCTGTATATATCTGTCTGATGTTAAACAGCCCTATCCCTTAGTCGCCTTGTACGACACCGCATGGGAGGAGATGGGGTGGCCCAAATTCTAATCTGCCGGGAACCACGCGGCACCACGCGGTACCATACCTAAAGTATAAACAAAATCTTAAGAAGCAGACGAAGTAAGCAGATACAGGGCTCCTAGCTGAAAGCCTCAGATACAAACAGGAACAACACTATAATTATTATGAATAATAATAAATGATAATAAACGTCTTTATTGTTCACCAAGGATAATACAATACATCACTACATAATATTATAAAAAAATAAGTTTAAAACTAAAACCCGACTACTTAAAAGCACGCTCTGAAAAGTATTAAACAAGAAAATATCTAGGATAGCCGTGGTAGTATGCCACTTTTCCTTAGAATAGCATGTATGTATCGTTTTATTATAGTAATTGGCATACGACCACGGCTATCCTAGATATTTTCTTGTTTAATACTTTTCAGAGCGTGATTTTTAAGTAGTCGGGTTTTAGTTTTAAACTATTTTTTTTATTTTTTTTTATTTTGGGGCACCCAACAACTATAATTTATGCATATTTGAAATGTGCTAATTGAGCTCTTTAATTTGATACTATACACGGCATATTTATCTCAAATTATTTTTTCAACACAGTACTTTATGGCCGCTAGAGGGCGCCAAATTAGATTTAGTGACACGTCACATAGCCTATAACCATCGGACGATCAAGACGATTCTAACGATATGCTACATGTCCAGTTCTAATAAGTAGTTGAGCAGCTATGAGGGAACAAACGAACATACATACATACATACATACATAGCCTGTCAAAATCATAACCCTCCTTTGGCTTTGCCGTAGTCGGGTAAAAACAAAGTTGCTGTCGCTGTCTCTCCGTCCCTATGTATGCTTAAATCTTCAAAACTACCTACACAACGGATTTTGAAGCGGTTTTTTTCAATAGATAGAGTGATTCAAGAGGAAGGTTTATATGTATATTACATGCATAATATGAGTCATTCACCATCTCGCGATCGTCAAATTCGCGAGCGTGCGCGAGTTGGCAATTTTCGATTGATAAATTTAGAGATATGTACTGGGAACGGGATCATAAAATATGGCGGTACGAAGTTCGCCGGGTCAGCTAGTTGAGAAATATAATACATGTGGCACATACAAATGGCAGCTATATCTCTGTGCGGTAATCTCTTACAGGCAACCATAGGATGGAGAGAGAAAAAAGGAGAAGAAAATTTTAGGGCAGTTTGGCGTACATTGAATATATTGAAGAAAAGTAGATAATATTATTGAGTGAGAGACACAAAAACGTCCTGTAAAATCTGCAAGCTTTTCTCAGACTTTTATTTTTTTCCAATTCATTATTTACAAAATTACTAACATCGTCAATATTTTTCCACAACATTTACCAAGAAAAAGTCACTCCAGTAAAAACAAACAAAGAAACCATTGACACGAATTCATAACAACGGTGACCTAACAAATCTCCAGACCTGACTCATGGGCCTTTGGTGAGTAAACACGACATTAAAAAAGTAATAAGTGAAAGGGAAATGGTTATAGCCTTTTTAGTTACTATTTTATCTGTTTACTTGTTTGTTTTGTAGGTATAGGTTGTCTGTCTGTGTATACTTTATGAGCTATCATTACAAACGTTAAACCTTAAAAAAAAGACGTGTGGCACTCGGGGACTGCCGCGGTAAAGCTATTGCATAGCATTTCTTATCAACTATTATCCCCCCACTCCGAGCTCGCACGAATCGAGCCGAGCTGCTCCGAAATCGCCTGATTTCGGAGCCGAGCTGCTCCAAAATCGGATGATTTCGGAGCACCTCGGCTTGATTCGTGCAAGCTCGGAGTGTCAGCTTAGGTTTTTTCATTACGGAATTTCTGGATTCGGTCTCCACGCTCAAGGCCCGCCGCGATAGAAGCTATGCAATAGCTTAAAAATATTGGATTATATTTTCTATATCACTTAGGTCGCCAAAGTGGTCGCCAATGTATAGGATTTGAAGTTTTTGACATTCGTTGACGCCTGTCATATACGTCAAATCCCATACATTTGGCATTCTATTCCATCATACGCCGAGCAACGAATTGCCACTTGTCTAGAGGGGTTGCGCTGACGGCACAGAATATCTCTGTTGTTACAGGGTCGGCAGCACGAGTGTAACTCCCCTGGTGTTGCATTCGTCCATAGACATCATATAACGGATCTAACCTCTTACCATCAGGATGGCCGCGTGCTTGTCTACGATCTAAGTAGTATAAAAAAATCCAATGCAAATATTGATAGAAGTTTAATGAAAGAAATTAACTTTCTAAAAAACCTTTTCTGTTTTAGTGAGGCTATAATTTAAAGGTCATTAATTATTAATTATTAAGGTTTCGACTACAGGCCTCTCAAAAAGGATCTTAATTGGCACTATTTAAATAGTCAAGTCAATTAAATGTAGTGTAAATTTTAGAAGAGTAATTTGCGGAAAATGTGATTGGGTTACTTTATTTTAAACTAGCTGACCCGGCGAACTTCGTACCGCCATATTTTCCGCCCGCGTGGTATTCTGATCCGGATTTATCAGTGTTACTCTACGATATTATGCATGTATTATACATATAAACCTTCCTCTTGAATCACTATATCTTTAAAAAAAACCGCTTCAAAATCCGTTTCTTAGTTTTTATGATTTAAGCATACATAGGGACGGACAGACAGCGACAGCGACTTTGTTTTATAATATGTAGTGAAGTAACTGTTGCCCGCGTCTCCGCCCGCGTAAATGTCGGTTAACGCGACCAAACACAGCCCATGTCCTTTCTCAAGCTCTAATCTATCTCTGTGCTAAATTTCATCAAAATTGGGTCAGTGGTTTAGGCGTGAAAGCGTAACAAACAGTCCGACAGAGACAAACAGACAGAGTTACTTTCGCATTTATAATATTAGTATGGATACTTACATACATAAAATTAAATTCACTCCTGTAAATCTTCAATGGGGTAGGCAGATGTGTATTAACTCCCACATTTCGGGAACTATAATTTTCGGTCGCAGGTATACTACTTCCACTGGGAAGACTTCCCTTCTGAATGGACCTTTTCACCCATTTCCCCTAAATAACGACTGCCGTAGATGCTCATACATTGTACCATGGCTACTTTTATTATAACACTAGCCTTCCGCCCGCGGCTCCGCCCGCGTGCATCTCGGTTAACACGACCTTTGCTCATATCTTCGGTTCTACTCAACCGATTGCGATCAAACAAACGTAAGATTTTAAGTCTTAGTAAGCCCTTTCTAACAAAAAAAACCGCATCAAAATCCGTCCAGTAGTTTTTGCGCCCATCGCGGACAAACAGACAAACAGACAAACAGACAAACCGACAAACAGACAAACAGACAGGAAATTCAAAAAAAATATTTTCGTGTTCAGTATCGTTAACATAACATAACCCAAGTATTTTTTTTTAAATATCTCCAATGTACAGACACGACCACTTTACAATTATATAATAGTAAGATAAGAAGAAGATAGATGGGTACATGGGTGACCCTCTTTTCCGAGACTTTGCCTTCAGCTTACCATCAGGCGAGGTGAAGTCAAATTGATGTGTCCTATATAAAAAATGGCATCCGTGGGGATTTTGCGCATGATAAAAAAAGATGACCAAGTATGAGGTTACGTAAGACATTGCCTGGCAGCTAGGTACCCCAGGGCTATCTCCAGTTTGGAGATGCCCCCAGACCCTACCCTCCCTTATCAAATATCAAACGGTATTCCGTAAGTAACATGACAGCCTCCGTGGCGTAGCGGTAGTGAACGCGGCCGCTACGCAGGAGGCGCGGGTTCGATCCCCGCTCAGTGCAAATATTTGTGTGAATGAAATATGAGTATTTGCATTGTTCTGGTCGTGCCTCGGAGAGCACGTTAAACCGTCGGTCCCGGTTGCCATGAAAACATCTATGGCAGTCGTTACGGGTAGTTGGAGCCCTCAAAAATCCAAAAAAAACAACGGTCTAACTGCAAAGCTTCGATATCGCCTAATGTTAACATTGGGTTGTGGAGGTCAGATGACAATCGCTTCAAGGAAAATATCGAGGTCTAGCCAAATCCGTGGTTAAGACTGGTAAAAAGCGGACCCCAGACTCCGACCTGAAAGCTTCGGATGCGACTGGGAATTAACGCTAGGAGGAAGAAGAAGATTCCGTAAGTAACGTGACACAGTTGCCGTATTTAGACTATCGGCCAGTCAGTTGCCTATTTTTACAAACCAAATTAGACAAGTAGTAATAGCTCTTGATTTAGCTGAGAGAGGTCGAGATCTATTATATCAAGGTATTTTGGGTATGTATCTAAATTTAAATCTCTAAGGACCTATTCCCGCGATAACAAGTAACATAAGTGGTTGTCAAATGATAGAACACCGGTTGTCTACCTATAGGGTTCTGCGCACTTTAATAAAGCAAAAGTACCTAGCCTACGTGTTATTCCAAACTTAGGAGGTACCCATGTGGTGTTGTACTCGCCCATAGGCCACAGTAACCTCTTACCATCAGGAGGGCCGCGTGCTTGTCTGTGACCTAAGTAGTACAAAAAATAAATCTGTCTGATAGCGAAAGAATTTTTGAAATCAGTATTTTATGAGTTTCTTTACACACAAAAATACAAATCTTTCCTCTTTATAATATTCGTATACAATAAAACACCAACCACAATATCAGTTTACAATATTGCCACAACAAAAAAGAAGTATTCTGTAACTCACTTAAATTTATATCCATTGGCAAACAGTAAACGTAAAACAGAATTTCCCGAGTCCCTGTGACGTATACCACTTACTTTTTTTTTGCATACGAGCAGCTTCAACAAGGGTGACATAACAGGGGGGTTATCCCCCTATGGTAGGGGGGTTTCCCGGGCAAGTTACGTTTGACACGGAGTAAGATAATCATTCAGTACAGAATTTCTTTTTTTTTCGTAGAGACGTCTGAAACGCTGGATAATTTCATTTCTGTTCACGTTAATGTGATCAGTTTTTTATTTGTTTACTGTTAAAGGGGTAGGTACAGATGTAATTTATACTACATAACATAAACTCACGCCTATATCCTCGAAGGGGTAGGCAGAGGTGCTAGCACCCACATTTCGCCGTTTATGTTTAGATCCCAATGTAATAGGTGGCGAGCCTATTGCCATTAACCGGGCACTTATAAACCTGCGATAAATACACACATAACTTCGAAAAGCATCGAAAGTCATTGGTGTGTGCCATGGTAAAACCTGGGATAGAACCCGAGACCTCGTCTCAGCAGTCCATTACCCATACCGCTAGGCTACCGCGGTATATAATTTATACTTTATCTTGTTATTTTGTTTGTTCCCGGTGGATTACAATAGGGTGAACTTATCACTTACTGTGAGTGTTATGGATGGCGACTAAGGAATAGTGCTGTTCTCCATCTGATAGTAAACTACAGCCCATGACAAAGTAGCGTTTTGGCGGCAATAGGCTCGCCCTACATGGGGCCGAAAATCATAGCGAAATATGGACGTTAATATGCACCGAAATTAATGGCAAAAATTCTTCGCGGTTTAAAGACCAAAAAGGTTTTATCGACTTTTTTATAGGACACCTTCGTCCTGCTGTAGGGCGAACCAGGTAAAATAGGGTTACCTGGACGCGGGGGATGGTGGTTGTGACTGTGGTGCACCTCTGCAGTCGATGGACCACCTCCCGTCGTGCCCATTGTACCCCTACAACACAACTGCCTACCTAAATGAAGCGACGGAAAGTGCAGTCAATGTCGCCGAGATCTGGGCTGGGCGCATCTAATTTTTATTTTCATTTGTTACCAATGACACGATAAAGAAAAAGATAAGACCTCCATAATGACTCATCACCTGATAAGTAAGCTGAAGGCAGTCTCATGAAATCGAAGTTATTTATAACTGTAAAGTAATAAGCTTCTCCTCTTAGCAACTGAAAATATTTACAATTCACCACACTGACTTGTTCAGAATAGTTACCTTTGACTCTTTGATAAAACAAGTTGGAACAAGACTTTACTTACAAACGTAACTTTCAAATAATTCTGCTGTCCATTAAATATCACGAACTTAAACATTTCGGACTCTCCACGTATTTCTTTGTTCTAAATTTAACTTAGGTTGTGGCTTCGGTGGTAGTGTAAAGGAAGCGACGGCGAGAGCGATTAGTCTTAGAGTATCTATTGTACTATAGAGCAAGTCTAACACTATGGTCCATTGTGCCGAGTGTAAGCAGTTTTTTATCTGTGGTATAAAGCGCCTATAGTGATGTTTCATGTACATATTACCAAAATTATCGATAGTTGGTTATGTTGTGAATTTAGTGTGACGCATGCGTGGATGAATGGATAAAATTAAAACCAAGATACAAATATATTAGTATCATTTAATGAATTTTATAGAAATTAAAATCCCACAAATCTAACATATCAACAGACAGAGTCGTATATAATATCAGTATGGATAAGCATATAAAGTTTTGACGCACTTTGAAGAGGCCAGTGGTTAATTGAAATATAAAGTTTTGAATAAGCATTTACCTACGTGGAGGTAAAGTTCTGGTACTGCATCGTCATTCTGTTTGCAAATCGCTTTCTTAGTTACTTATTTGAAATCAAGCTCAAAATAGATAGAACAGATGAAACTTCGAATATTCGGCTCCCAATCAGGCCTCTTTATAGCTTTTAGCTTTCACTCATGCATCTATTATTATGCATCTTAATATTTTTGTAAACCTAACAAAAATAATAGTGCATAATATATAAAAGTAAAATGAGCAGATTTATTTGTTTACGCAGTAAATACTCTATACTACATATTATAAATAAACCTACAATGAAATTCTACTGCAAAAAGAAAATTATCGTAACCGAAAGTGCATGTGCTACATCACTATTCATTTAAAAGCATAAAATGGCCGGTGACAGCCGTCAGCTGTAACCCGCCCCGCGTTTCTCGCATCCCCCTAGGAGACCCGTATAAATTTTATGAAAACAAATAAATTAGTCATATAATACTACTCATGGGTGATATGAAATGTTATCATTCTTTTTATTTTTCTTTCGGGAATCGTTTTGAGAGCCTGGCAATGCACAGTTCACCATTATTACCACAAAATGAAATAAACTGTTATTTGCGAAATCACTTTGGCAGATATTGTTTTGCTACTGATTGCAGTTGTCAAAAATTCTAGGCACTGTTCACACCTGTGATAGCAGTTCATACTTGCTAAGACGCGCTCTACAGGTAAGATAGATACTCTAAGGGATTAGTATTTATATACATAAAATTATGTAACTTTTTGATTGATAAAAAAAACGGAATTCAATTTATCTTTTTCTTTTATTTTTTTCTCTTTATAATTTATCGCGACTAGTACTACCAAACGTAGGAAACGTTTGGGTGCACCCTGTGTTTCTCCGCATCGATGTCTCTGTGGAGAAGCAGTCGATAGCCTTGGGCATCACGGACTTGGCAGCAGGAGCGCAGCGCAACCTTGAACATCCTTGCGGGCCAAGACAACCTTGCTGCAAGTCGATGCACCTGTTTAAAACGAGACTGGAGCAGCCTTTCCTCTCAAGATTAGAAGGTCAAACGGTAGTCGCATCGACAGTATACTGTTACTTAGCTTTATATAACGTGAAAAGCTGATACTTCCACGATTATTAAAACAGGGTTATTCATGTTTGTAGAAAAATAATGAGTACAAAATCGCTTTATACAGCGTCGTCGTTCCGCTACCGCTGTAGCTTCGCTATCATCGAGGACACAGCTTCAAGGTTTATTTAATTTGTATTTATTGTCTTAAAGTTGCTTTCGTTTTAGATGCTTGGGTCCGAAGTTCTTTAGCGAAGGCTTTTAGTGGTTAGACATTTTGTTACAATATCTCAGTCACTGTTAACGGGGGCTTCTTTTGTTTACCATATATACCAACAATATTGTATACCAGAATAAAGTCACTGTCAATATTTGTAATAATGGATGTGTATAGGGCCCTATCAAGAGCTTTAAAATTTAACCCAACCTCACCGTTATCCCGGATAACCTCATTGACGGACCTGATTGCATCCGAGGCCAAGATAACCACGGAGTACAGTCACCGTGGGTGGCCTGCTTCTGCGAGGATGACAGGTGGCTCTACCTGTCACCCCCAGGCCCGCGCTCATGGGGGACGGTCGTTATTCTATATTCCGACGCCCGAATCTCCTCCGCTCGTCGCGGGCCGGGTAGTGCGATTCTTCTACGCTCCCGCTCCACAGCCTCTTACACGAGCCTCTTGCTCGCTGTAGGGTGCGCCTGCAGCCCACGCATACGCGCAGTGAACCATCGCCGCGAGCAAGGTGGCGAGCGTGAGAACTCTCACTCCCAGGGCCGCCACCAGCTCCCGTCTCGGCGTCTCTCATGTCGAGCACTCGGTGAGCATGTTCAGCGCCGAGTCCTCACTCACGTAGGACCACATAAATTAATTCCATACAGTTTATCAGATTACCTTTGGGTTTACATAGGTACCTATATAGGTACACTCGTTTTGCTACATGACTAGAATTTACAAAAAAAATCTTAATTTACCTCGTTAGTTAAACAATTTGGTTCAGTTCCCGCCAAGTGTATACGTTAACCGGTTTAACTTTCAACCTTCTTAACAATAATTTATTCCCGACCCGGGAAGGGCTTAACCCTTTCGGTTTACCGACAAATTTACGCACGCACCCTGAATACGAGAGGGTGGAATATAAAAATCCGACGGCATTTACAGGTTTTCTGTGACTTTGCGTACACACGGTGAGACGTAATATAAGTTGTGATTGTTGGAGGAGAGAAATATTTTTAGATTCACGAATAAGAGGTGAAGGGCTCAAAGTAGACTTCTTGATAGAGACTAAGGTCTTTACATGACAGCCTCCGTGGCGTAGCGGTAGTGAATGCGGCTGCTACGTAGGTGGCGCGAGTTCGATCCCCGCTCAGCGCAAATAAGGATTCTATGCATGAATATGGGTATTTGAATTGGTCTGGTCATGCCTCGCAGAGCACGTTGAGCGGTCGGTCCCAGTTGCCATACGAACATCTATGGCAGTCGTTACGGGTAGTTGGAGCCCTAAAAAGTTTAACAACAACGGTCTAGCTGCAATGCTTCGATATCGCCTAATGTCACCATTGAGTTGTGGAG
The DNA here is from genome assembly GCA_914767945.1 of Eilema depressum. Taxonomy (NCBI): domain Eukaryota; kingdom Metazoa; phylum Arthropoda; class Insecta; order Lepidoptera; family Erebidae; genus Eilema; species Eilema depressum. The sequence goes on along the minus strand of OU612041.1, from coordinate 3,609,538 downwards.
GTCATATAGCTCACGCTTCACGGAAAATATCAAGGTCCAGCCAAATCCGCAGTTAAGACTGGTAAAGCGCACCCCAGACTCCGAGGTGAAAGCTTCGGATGCGACTGAGAATTAACGCTAGGATGAAGAAGAACGAAGGTCTTTACATAATAATAGAGCCTTTACAGGTAATAAATCCATTTATCGTTTTACAGATAATAATGTAATAAAGAATTCAGGGAGAGAAAATTCAATTAGTAACCTCTCTGTACGGTATGAAAAGAACTTCATCCCACGCACACTCAAGCTGTGGAATGAACTGCCCGCGGCGGTTTTCCTAAGCGGCTACAATATGGGGTTCTTCAAGAAGGGATTAGAAAGTTTCTTCAGAGCCAGGCGCGGATCTGGCTGTCCAAAAAGACTACCGTCTGGAAGTAGATCCCGTTAAAGCAGTCATCACCATCATCATGTCGTATGGCTTTTGCTCGAGTCCTCATATGTCGACGTTCAGTTGGCGAAGCTAGTCTATTGCTGCCGGTGTGAGGTCATGTAGTTCACGCATTCCTTCAGGGAAACGACGGAGTGGATACTCCTCTGCTATATGTATCGTTGTCTGCTTTGGAGCTCCACAATCATAGTCCGGCGCTTCTTAAGTCCCCACTTGTGAAGTTGGTAGTTGCATCTCCCGTGTTCAGTTCTGAACCGGTTGACCCTTGATCACACCGTGCGACAACTTTCAAAATCGGGAGACTTAGTAGTGAGGTCAGGTACGGTTCAGGTCCTTCCCAGGTTAAAGCAGTATAAGCCAAATATGAAAAAGAAGATGGAGTTCACCGACTCCAGATTACGATGCTAAAGCTTCAGATGATTGACATACAAACCTAACTGCAATCATAAGCTACATATTATATTCAGGAGAATCCTCACAGCCTTTTATTCACAGTGATAAATATCTTGAAACACAAGCCCTCGCAGTCACAGCTTGAGATATTTTAGGATACATTTGAAGAAAAAAATAGGTATCATCTCAGGCGATATGAGATCCATTTGAAATATTTCTTCATAATGTAGGCACTTCTTACGTATAGAAACACATCTCGCCATATTTGGTCTACATTTCTAGACTATAAACTTAGTTTATCGTCCCGGGTTCTTTTACGACGATTACGTTATTATACTGTGTTAGATTTCAGCTTTTTTTATTTCCTAAGTTTCTATGATTGTAGTTATACACAAGCATTTATCTGGTTTCAAATAAGTGGATTTTTTTATGCTTTTTTAGGGTTCTGTATTCAAAGGGTGAAAACAGAAACAGTAATAAATATGGTTCTACATCCGACAGTAAACAGCCCATGACAAAATGCCCGCTAGACTGCAATAGGCTCACCCCCTATTACGTGGGACCCAAAAATCATAGTTGGCGAAATGTGGATGCTAATACGCCCCTGCCTACCCCTTCGGAAATTTAAAGGCCATTTTTTTATAGGACATGTCAATTTGACTTCACCTCGCCTGATGGTAAGCTGAAGGCAAAGTTTTTTTAATTTTATTTTTTTATATAGGACACGTCAATTTGACTTCACCTCGCCTGATGGTAAGCTGAAGGCAAAGTCTCTGAAAAGGGGTTACCATTACAGACACGTATCATGTTACAATGGTGGCACTCAGCTTGACGGCCTCATCAGATGCTTTTTCACGCCCCGCTTAAAGGACCCGGGACTGTAGGAGGATGATAGCATGTATTGTATGCAACAAATATGGCACACACAGCTTTACACCGTATTGTTTTTATTCACATTTCACGTAGCCTATATAAAAGAATACATTTGAGACTCTATTCATCGAAATCCGTCCAGCCGTTAAGCCTATATAGGGCAACAAAAATAGCTACATACATACATACAAACCAACATTATATACCCATACCCTTGCGTAACATAATTACCCTCGCTGGGCCAATCGGGTAAAAACACTATTAAATAATTCATTTCTGGTAGTTTTTTTTTTTCAATCCATTGCGTGTTTACAATAATCTAAAATTCCCCATTCAACTTTAAAGCCAGTTATGTACAACCTATAGCTATTTTACTTACTTAGAAACTTAATGTATACAGTCTTATCAGAGTCGTTTGTGCCCAGAAGAAAGATTCTAACCATTTTATTTCTTAGAAGTGTGGCCATAAAATAAAAGTTTAGGAGTTATCGCCGCCATTTATTTATTTTGTAGTTACGAGATACGGTTTCACGTTCTAAAATGTAGAATGCGGACAAAAAATAGATTCATTTCTATGCATACCTATAATGGGTCAATAGTACGAGAAAATTAGGATTTGACACAGGAATAATTCCTAGTAGCAATTTTCTTTCGGAATTCATAGAGGGACGTTTCTGGCAGTCTAAATTTCGATTTGCGTGGTATTCGGTTCGTTGCGTTCTCCGCCATCTTGAATTTAAGGGTACATTTTTGTTTACTAAATAAGTCGTTTATTTTTAATTTTACAGGAAAAATTATTACTACAAAGTTGTTTAGAATTAAATTTTCTACAATTTGCTGTTCATAATTTTTTCCTAGGATCGATATTTTTTTATTTATACCCCAAAAAGTGGTAAATCTTTGTTTGACTTTTTTTGACTTAAGAAAAATGCCTAGTAGGTAGCAATTTTCTCTCGGATTTTTTTTTTTTAAATTTTAATTGAGCTAAATCGGTTGTACTACAATATCAGTCATCAGGATTGGAGGTCAAATGGCAGTCGTTTTACGAAAAATATCAAAGCCCAGCTAAATCCGCAGTTAGATTGGTAAAGCGGACCCTAGACTCCGAGGTGAAAGCTTCGGATGTGACTGGGATTAACGCTAGGATGAAGAAGCCCTTTAATAGAGGCCCAATAGTCGTTAGGTCTTGAACTAAATCCAGGCCGCCTATATGGCCCCCGTCTTGCCGGAGGCCTATATGGGCGACCTGAACAACTCTACCAGTAGTTAGCCGTTAACAACAACTCAGACTGGGGGTTCAGACGGCAGCTTCTCCCAATATAGTTGAAAAATCGGGTTAGTACCCACTGGTCCCCTGAAATTCGTCCCCAGTGCCCATTCGTCCCTTCATAATTTTGAGGTGCCCACTCGACCCCTGGTCTATTTTATAATTAAATTATTATTTATTTTTGTCATTTACTCTGGTTCCTGTGGTTGTGGTAAAATCGCGTAGTAAAGCTACATCATGGTAATCAGACCCTGGACTCCGAAGTCTGACCGGATGCGACCGGGACTAATGATGATGATATGAAGGAGGCAAATGACGGGCTGCAAAGGGCTAGGCGGGCTTAGTGCTTTTCTCGCTATTTTAAAGGCGGCCACCCACTAACAGTTTATCGAACGACAACCGGATGATATCGGTCTGTCAGTTCATCGCAATAACCCACACACTTACAGTTTCGTATACGATTTTGGACTGACGGATAATATGTGTGTGGCCGCTTGACGATTCCGGTCAGCAAAGACAGTTGTTTATGATCCAATAAAATAATTAATACGTAGATAAATAATCGAAGTTCAATGTATATTGTTCGGGATATAATACCAACTAGTTCCCTAGATGGCGTTGATCGAAATTCCTGAATCTAGTTATGGTTTCGTCACCGCGCTCTGTATTTAACCTGTGTTGATAAATAAACAGATGTCTAACATCGAGGTAATAAAAGTCTTTCATTTCAAGAGTAGTGAAGTGAACCCAGTACCGATAATGTACAGTACGGTATATCTTCCCTCTTCATCCCTTGTGGTTGTAGCTTTGTAAAACTTCTCACATTCCTGTTCTTCAGGAGTGAACGCCCTTTTGGATGAAGATGGCTCTGCATCCAATTCCCACAATCTCCTCAGCATATCATTCTCTTCGATTCGAGAATGCATAACAACAATTTCATTGTAGGACCCGAGACCATCGTCTGCCACATGGCCCGACACAATCCACCCCAACTGTGTGGCTTGTGCGACCGGGGAACCCCTGGGGCTCCTGATTAATCCTGCTTTTAAAATTTGGCAGTAGGTTTCCGCCCCTAACAAAATATCAATTTTGTTAGGTTGATTGAATTTGGGATCAGCTAAACTGATGTTATGAATCTCAGGCCAGTCTTGAATGTTAAAGCTCTTGTCTGGCATAACTGATGTCAGTGTGCTTAACACATGCGCAGTTACATCTAAAGTAAAGGATGGGTTATGAGGGCCGTGGCTAACAGGACGTGACCCTGCGCGCGTCCATTCACTAGATGGGTTGCTATATTGGCACTAACTTCTGAGGTACTTTCATTCGAGGTTGTAGGTTGTTCCACTGGTTGGGAAACAGTACTAGTTGCACTGGTATTGTTGGACGGATGCAATAAAGAATGATGCTTTCGCTGGCATACACGACATTTGGACGGTACGCGGCAATTTTTCGATGTGTGATTACTACCTAAACAATTAAAACACACACCCAAGGATTGGGCAATTTCACGACGCTTGTCACCGTCTTCGTTGCTGAACTTTTTACATTTGCCTAATTTGTGATCATCAGAACAATGGGGACAGGTTCCCTTTGTAACACCGTGCATAACCTTGGCGTGAGATGTGGGGTCCTTCGGTTTAGCTGTCGGCTCCATGGCTTCTAAAGCCCTGAAACGTGTCTCTATAAAGTCGCTAAACTGATTGAAAGTAGGTAATTCATTAGATGACTGACTAACTTCCAGCTCCCACATCTTCCGGGTCTCCCCGTCTAACTTTGAACTCACTATATGTATAACTATAACATCCCATGAACTGACATCGATGCCAAGATTGCTGAGCTCATGCAGACAATCTCTTGTAACGGCAAGAAGCTCTTTAAGTGCCTTCGAAGATTCGACTGTTATGTTACGTTGACTGAGCAGTCGTTTTAGTATGTGTGTAGACATGAACTTTTTATTATTGAAGTTGCGTTTTAACAACTCCCAACATTTAGTGTAATTACTATCTGTAATAGGGATGTGTTTAATAACTTGCGCAGCTTCACCTGACAGCTGGGTTTTTAAATAGTGAAGACGCTGCACGTTGTCTAGTTTAGTATTGTTATGCACTAACGATACAAATAAACTTCGGAAGGATGTCCACTCTGTGTAACATCCACTAAACGTGGGTAAATTTATTTTTGGCAAACTTCCAACACTGTCAGATGAGGCCTCGCGAACTACAGGGTTTGGTTTACATGCCGATAGCGCGTTCTTCAACTGCACTTTATAAGTGAGGTACGTCTCGTTGACATCTTCGTAGACGTCCGCCTTGAAATAGTCTTCTAATTCCGTGCCTTCTGACTCGCCGACTATTTCCTCATATAAAGTGATAAATTTATTCCACTGAGATTCCAGTTGTTCTAGGCGCGTATCCACATAATTGAAATCAACGCGCTCTTTAGGAGACTTTCTAAAATTGACCAGTCCATTCTCAATCTGCAACTTAATCCTTTTCATTCGTCTAAGTTTATTCTCCATGATTATATTGAAATTTCTCTAAGTGTTGTACGGCGTGACTTTTTCTAAGTGTCTGAAGATAAGTGTTTTAAGGCGTGAACTTTTCTAAGTGTTTTGAGGCGTGAACTTTTCTAAGTGTTTTGAGGCGTGAACTTTTCTAAGTGTTTTGAGGCGTGAACTTTTCAAAGTCTCTGAGACACGAAATTTTTCTAAGTGTTTTAGCACTTGTATCGCTATGAAATTGGGCGTGGATTCCCCGTTCCTTCGTTTTTATTGAAACTTTTCTAAGTCTCAGATCACTAAGTTAATCAAATTGTACTTACAGTTCAACGCCCACAGCAGTTCACTGCACTTCCAGCACGCACTTCACACTTAATCACTCACGGGTACACGCACACTCGAACCTTCGACCGCGTCAGTCGTCACACCACTACACTAGCGCAATTATTAGCGCCACCTGGGTTGCCCGTTGCAGCCGTCACCGTTGTCGCGTCACTCACTGCACTGTCCGTTCCGACTGTTAAAGGCCGGACAGTCTATGGCCGTCGGTATTTTATACGTAAGAACATCAGACTAAAAGAATAAAATAATGTTATTATTTTAGTCTGAGGTAATAAAATTATGATGACGTTGATGACATAAGGACTGCAGGCTGCCGGACAGACGAAAAACTGCAGGCGGACTGTTAGTGGGTGGCCGCCTTAAGGATGATGATACGAAGGAGGCAAATGACGTGCTGCAAATGTTTAGGCGGGCTTAATCGTATTCTCGCTGCTTTAAAGGCATCAATTTAAAAATGGCCGCTAGGCGCTAACATCACAATTCTTCTTCCAAGTCATTAACTATGAAGTAGATGGGTTAATTTATCATTTTAATGTAGATATAAATACTTCAGCGCTAGGGAAATTCGTCTGTTTAATGTTAATAGTTCTAAAACTTTTCAGAAGTATCATTTGGGGGTGCTAATCCCCACCTTAATATATTGGAATGAAAGTTGGGTTAGGTTAGACAGGCTCTGTGGTGGTAGTGAACGCGGTCGCTACGTAGGAGGCGCCGGGTTCGATCCCCGCTCAGTGCAAATATTTTGTATTCATGAATATGGGTATTTGCATTGGTCTGGTCATCTGTCGGAGAGCACGGAAAACCATTGAATTGTGGAAGACAGATGGCAGTCGCTTCACGAAAAATATCAATGTCTAGCCAAATCCATAGTTAAGATTGGTAAAGCAGACACCAGACTCCGAGGTGAAAAGCTTCGGATGCGACTGGGAAGTAACGCTAGGATGAAGAAGAGGGGTGGGGGGGAGAAAGTGGGTAGATGGTTTAACGGCAGTATCGCTCCCATCAAAATTATTACAAAAACAAATTATGCTTAGTAGAATTAACCCCTACATCAAAGTTGGAAAGAAATAATAAGATTGTATCTATTGGAAATCACTCCGACAGTAAACGACTGCCCGCTTGACGGCCATTGGTCCACTCCCTCATGTATGAATCTATTAGACACCTCTATGTGAATCTATTAGACCAAAACATTGAATTACCACGCCATTAATATATGAGCAAACCACAAAGGCGAACTTCTCAACGTCCCTACCAAGCCCATTACACACACAGCGTGATAGCTAACTTGTTCCAAACTTTACAATTAGGTCGCTTGTCGGCAGTTGGTTTCGTCGCTTCTAAGAATGCTTAATTAAATCAATATGTACATAGGACATGTTCTTAGGTTCGTTAATTTTACTAAAAAAATATAATATAACTTCAACAACTTTTCCTTCAGGCTATTAGATAAGTTTTTATTCCGCGGTTCAGCGGTTTAGTCGTAAAAGTGAGACAGACAGACAGACAGACCGAGTTACTTTCGCATTTATAATATTAGTAGGGATTTGACATTTTATTTAACATTTGACATTTTATTTAACATATTTTGACATTTTATTTAGCATTTGACATTTTTTTATTAAGCCTTTGATATTTGTTTATTTAATTGCATGATTATTGGACTTAATAAAAATCGAATGAGTGTAAATTACTGACGATGAATTTCATGTTGTTTATTATTCTGCAGTGTAAAATTATCACTAAAGACCAGATTATTGTAATATTTGCATGCCATTACTGGTGATAATACAAAGTACTTATTTATTTTTTGTGACCAACCTTAATACCTATACTGTATTATGCGAATAAATAAAATTTGAATTTGAATTTGAAAGACACAGAAATTTAAACATCTGTACCATCTCTGCAAAGAGAGGTCAGCGAGAATTGGGTTGTAGGGACCCCTTGCCAATGATGTGTAATTATGTATTTATAAAAAAAGTGTATATTACTATGTTTATCCTAAGGAAGATAAAATGTTTTATCCATATTTTAGATCCCATAATACAAGCTAGTTAAATAAGCTATGCTTACTTTAGGTCTAGATACCGCTGTGTAAAATGTCATAGAGTATTTATCATTATTATAATTCAGTTTAATATATTCATGACCACGTATTGCGAGAAATATTCACGAGCTAAAAATAACTGTGACGTAAAGCTGAAGAGATTATGCTAAAATTTGGTCAAGCGCGAGTCAAATTCACGCTCTAAGGTTCCTTGACATTAGATTGAACCTCCATGCGGTGTACCCAGGACAACGGAGACGGCAGCGCGTCTCTCTTCCCCAGGGGAGCTTCCCCCGATTTCTGGGTTTGATGGGGACACTGTGATTTCCACACTTGAGGTATTCCGGGCACTATTGTTGACCTCGTATCAGCCATGTATCTGAGGCTAAGTCTGATCTGTATATATCAGTCTGATGTTGATGATGTTGACGACACCGTTGATGTTGATGACATCGCATGGGAGGAGAACCGGGATCCACGCGGCAGTTATATTATATTCACAATTTCATCCAGACCCGCACTACCGTTATTGCTCGTAAGAGTAACAAACATCCACACACACACATCTATCCATCTTCTCATATTATAATATTAGTACGAAAACTCTATGACATTTCCTTATATCCTTTTATACGAAACCCTAATAACATTATACCATGACGCAGAGATCGTACAATCAAGGAAAATGTGATTCTTTTTGGTCACTGAAGAGGGCGCGAGCGTAGCTAACGACTTGTTGTTAATTGAGTGAGTCGAAACGATGTAGATTTGTTTAATTTGAAGGAAATTTGTTTTGTTCTTAGAAATTCAGTGAGCTGAAATCAAATGAGTGAAAATGAAAATTGTTTTTGCTTTAGTAATTGAGTGATTAGCTCATTCAATTAATTGATAATGAATGATTGTTATTTTCAATTAATTGTTTATATTTGTTTGTATTGTTACTTTCGCTAGCGACTAAGGGATAGGGCTGTTTAACATCAGACGGATATATAGAGCCCAGACTCAGCCTCAGATGCATAGCTCGAGTCAACAATAATAGTGCCCGGAATATGACAATAGTACCTATTTACTAAAAACCAAAAAGTTATTAATTCAATATAATCAATATGTTTCTTTCCTCGTTTTCATATATTTTTAACAGAAAAAGATATTTAAACAAGATCTGTCCAACAAGATATGAAAATTCAAAACTAGATTCTAAAAACCCTCATTCGGAAGCAAGCACCCGAAGATTGCAAACTCTACACAAAGTACTTTTGCGAAATGTTCAAGTAATTTTGTAGAAAATGTACCAAATATACCTTCCTTTTCAGGTCCACGTTGTAGAAAGCAAAAATACAAAAACATCGAGAAACTGCGTCTGTGATAAAAAGAGAGAAAAACAAAAACAAAATAAAAAATAAAACAAAAAATACAAAAAAGATTTTTTATTTTATGTTGACTATTAAAAGTTGAAATATTGCGCGTGTTATTTGTTGCGATTGAAAATTTGAAAATAGAATTCGATGTTGGGTTGTCAATTTAAAAAGTAAGTGCAGCTGCCGTTGTTAAGTTTAGTTACAAGTGTCACCAATTTAGTGTTCAATTAAGTGTTTTTTTTTTATATAAGTGTTGTCAGTGCTTTAATTTTTGTGGTTTTTGTGTGACAATAGTGACGTCACAGGAGTCGACGATGACGAAGAACTTTCTGACCGTGACCAACATTGTCAATGAAGGTATCAAGGGGAGCAAGATATCCAAGCTTGGACTCTCCAAATATCTATCGCAATCTCTGTGAGTATTTTAGTTTAGTTTTTATTATGATGAGTATGTACTAAGAATGGGATCCTGCCGGTTGGCAAAATATGTGTCGTCAAATTTCACTTCCCTAAAAACTTATCGCAAATTTTCATTTCCCAAAAGAATCTTTGGGACATTTCGCATTTTAATCACTTTTTTGCCAAATGAAAATTTGGGAAACATACTTTGGCATGTGACACTTTGGGAAACGTTTTTTGCCAAACATTAGTAAACCACTAACACTCTTTTTTAATTGCCGCTCTACACGTTGGTGAATATATTGGCCAACACCTGTTAGCGAACGTGTAGAGCAGAACAAATAGATACATACAGAATTTTTCCCTGGTTCAGGAAAAGGAGTCCTAAAAAAATCAGTACAAATAGTGAAAGTGTTGTACTGTTTTTTTTATTTGTAACTTACCATATTATTACAACCCCGTATTCTACGAGTATATAATAAATATTTGATAATTTTTATTATTGAGGAGACCTAGATATGCTGGGATTTTGTTGTTTTTACATTATTTGGTCATGAACGTCCCCAGTTTTCGTTAAGTCAAAAGTCAAATCGGATCCGTTATGTTTAAAATTTTTAACATCAGGCAGAGCAGGGGAGGGGCCCCATTTGACCCAATTGAGTACGCCCATTCATCTGGTAGAGTTTTCACATTTGCTAGCGTAAAAGACAAGTTAAGCCTAATATAGTGAAAGAGTACGAGAATTTACTCCGGGCTAACTTTAGATGCAACCAGGATTAAGTCTAGGAAGAGAGATCTATCCTGGGAATTTCCTTTCTAGGAGTCTCAATGAGCTCTCGTGTCGAAACACCATGTGGTTTTAGTCGGTTCGATTCCGAAATAACCACCTCATCGTTAGCCCCTTTGAGGTACATAATGCCCTGGGGGGTTAATACACAAAAAAGGGTGGAAATATCTGAAATATTATTTCTTACTGATAAATATATACTTTATTACGAACATCGATCGCAGCTTTCCACGCTCCAGAGATTTCCTTCGGGAGATTCGAAGAAAAAACGTATTATTTTTCAAGAATAGCTTCATAATATATTTAAAACTAATACTGAGGATAACTTGGTTGACTTGCAATGATTATTTTGTGAAATATTGCTGTTATATACCTCAAAAAGAAAAAGAAAACGAAGTTTTCAAGTTTAACGTTGTTATTAAAAACACCTATGTTATCAGCTATTTTGTCGTGGCGGCCATCTTGGACCGATTTTCATCAAACATAGCTAAGAACACTCTCGACTAATTTACCTTTCAAACAAAAAAACTACATCAAAATCGGTTCATTCATTCGAGACCTACGATGCCACACACAGAGTTACACATATGATAATTATGTAGATAATCTATCAAATACATAATATAAAATTAGATAGGTCTTAGGATCATATTATTATCCCACTGCTACGCATAAAGAGCACTGATCACAGTGGCTCTTTGAGGCAAAATGTTACAAGCCATTATGAGTCTTATCTACGGGAGAAAAACTTTATAGTCATTTGAGGGCAAAGGAGAGCCAGCGTCATATCGCTAGACGCCGTGAGGCTGCATGCATCTTCTCGTAAAAATTTCTAGTAACAAATTACTGCCCCTGTCAGCCTCCACCAGACAACGCACTACTCTCCTCATCAGTATAAAGCAGTGATAAAACAAAATAATAAAATCTTGGGCGTAAAGTGACATTATGTGTACGTATTATTTCTTAAAAAAAATTAACGAATAAGTTACCATAAAAATGTTTCAAAGCTACATTTATAAAAAACATTTTTTAACGATTTATAAAATAACGAAACATATGTGAACGAGTTACTAAAATATCAAGCTATTTAGATAATGTGAGAGAAAAAACTCGAAATAAATGAATTGTGAAATGTGTCTCTGTACAACGATTTCGTAAATGAGCCGCTATTAAATGCATCTGTTAGGGTGAAAAGGGTGAGGTGCTTGAGTTATAGTTTCATTTTAGGAACGATACAGTCTGTGGACAGACTAACAAGATAGGTACTATCTTATGAAAATAGTTTAGAATGAAAGGTCTACCCATTCCCCCGCTGAAAAGACTAGGTACCTACAAGATGCGGCAATTTTTTGTAATGTGGCAAAATGGTACTAAACATTTTGCCGCATCTGATTTTGCAAAAGTAATTTTGAAAACTAAAAATTGTAACGCCCGTTTATTTTATTATGGCAATCACGACGAAATGTACAGAAGAAAATTACACTACAGGTGCACAGCCAGTGCAATAAAATTGTAGAAAAGATTCACACAGGTCAATATTATACCTAAATAAATAGCAAACAAAAATCTGAATGTGTAAAATAAATAATAACAATTCAAATGAAAACTGAAAAAAAAAATCTAAAAATCAAAAAAAATAAATAAAGCAATTTAAATACTAGGTACAAACATTAACATGATTTCATCATCAATACACAAATAAAATAAAATGAAATACCTAATAATATTCTAAAACGGAACTATGACTACAATAATGTAATAGGTACAGACCCATTAAGCAATGTAGATTAAAATTATTCTATTATTATTTTATTTAAAGTTATTATTGGTCATTTTTAGGCAGTCAGGTTTTTATTTTTTGAATTTGTCTAATCCTGTGCGAATCATTTTTATAAATACGCTGTGCCCCTGTAGTCTAATTAATAAATTATTCATCTGCACATTTCGTCGTGATTGCTAGTGTAAAATAAACAGGCGTTGCAATTTACAGTTTTCAAAATTATTTTTTGCCGCACCCAATTCTGGGTTTGCTATATCTAGCGCATTGCCGGAAAATTTTAATAGATACTAATGCTTCAATAGCTATCCATTTACTATAGAATTACAAAAATAATAAAATTGTAGCGTCACAAATGCTTGTAATAAAATTCCTTTAAGAAGTTTGGACCGATTTTCATAACATTTTTGTGTATATTTGGTAACCCACGCCAAAATAAAACTATTATTTTTGGTCTTTTTTACGATTTGGCATTAGTATTTAATGCCAAATCGTAAAAAGACCAAAAATAATAGTTATAATAATAAATATTCATAGGTGACCCTTAATTTTCACCCCTCTGTCACTAACCCCAATTTTTAAATAGCGGCTAAACAGTGCTTGTATTTATATTATTCCCATTAAAAATACACCTGTTATTTTGCTAACATTTCGAAATATAAAGCTCTAGTTTTACAAATTACATTACTATACATTTTACTAACATTCCTCACATTGATATTTTGGGCCACTGTTTTTGTATGGCGCCATTATTTTTTACTTACACCAGTCTACCTGAAATGCACGGGACCCGGGCTGCTAGTTTATACATTATAAACAAGAGTCCTACTAATTCCACATCCCCCAGAAGTTAATGTGTTGTACAAAATAACTACGTTCATTGACTCTAGATTATCTAGAGTAGACTAGAGTTTGACAATAATTTTAATTTAAATCTGAGATTATGATTACTATTATAATTTTATTATTGTAAAGAGAATTTTTCACATTTTACACTTATAAATTTGACACATATATATCTATAAAAATTAAAAAATATAAATAGAAAAATTGAAGGTTAATTAATACAATCATCCTAAAAATAATCCTAATTCCCCTAGAAGTTTGTGTATTAACTCTAGGATACTAGGTCTATAGACTCTATTTAGATTCTCTAGAGAAACTCTAGAGTCTAACAATTTAATTAATATTAATAGTATATTATATTCGTACACACATTGGTGGGTACGATTGGTAAAAATATAATTTCTCACCAATGTGAGTAGGATAAAGTTACAATGTTGGCCAGCGCTTTTGAAGCGACAGCGGTAACGAAACCATAACGAGTTTCAGAAAATCGGCACAACGCCATCTATCGAGCGGTGAGGTAATATTTCACAGAATCTGTGTCTATAACTATCTATATACAAATATACAAATATACGTGAAGCAATTAAAGTTGAAATTTTTAACCAAATTAGGAGAATGTAAAATTTGACATGATTAAAATTTATATAGAGAAGAAGTGTGTTATGTTCTTTTAAACAAAAAACACTCGAAATAAACAAAATTATCTGAAGTTTACGCGCATATCACTCATTTACTCGGATTAAAACTAAATAATAACAAATAAATCCTATAGAAATGGTTTTATTTCAATAAGCTAAATTAATTAAAATAAACACTCTACATTCATTTTAAACATACCTACAGATACACTCATGTTTATTTATTTATTTATTTACATTTTTAAAGTGTAAGAATGACTATAACATTATCTGTCAAACGTATTAAGACATACATTATTTTATTTTTTAATATTTCGCAGCTAACAAATAAAATAATAAAATGAAATGCAAAAGTTGAACTCATAAACTAAACTTTTGCATTTCTTTATATAAAAAACCAGTAGGTAATACTTATTTTTTTAGTGAAGTGGTTTTTATTGGTTGAAATTGTATTGTCATCCGAATACAGATAATATTATATAATTCTATACACATAATAGTATGCTTCGATAAAGATCAAGGTTATTTTGTGACGTAACTAGTTTCTTAATAAAAAACGATTATATTATTTAATATTTCTATTCTGACAAGTTTATAGTTGCCGACATAATAAGTACATCTTGAGTAAATGAATAGCGCTTTACTGTACACCAGTAATTATCTTCTTCTATAATATAAAAATCAATCGCTGAATGTGTTGCTAAGCGCAAATCTCGAGAACAGTTGAACCGATTCCGCTAATTCTTTTTTTACAATATTCCTTGAAGTACGAGGATGGTTCTTACGCAAAGAAAAATTACGCTACTACATAAGGGAGCGGAGCAGTAATCATAAATATCAACAAATCCGGCAGATTTCCATACTTTGCGGGCCTATAAGATGAAGAAAGGGGTGATACAGTAGGACTTCGAAATGTGCCGCAGGCGAAACCGGGGCGGGTCGACTTGTTACATATAAAATTTTAACATAATTATAATTCAAATAGTATGACAGCCTCCGTGGCGTAGCGGTAGTGAACGCGGCCGCTACGTAGGACGCGTGGGTTCGATCCCCGCTCAGTGCAAATATTTGTGTTCATGAAATATGGGTATTTGCATTGGTCTGGTCGTGCCTCGGAGAGCACGTTAAGCCGTCGGTCCCGGTTGCCATAAGAACATCTATGGCAGTCGTTACGGGTAGTTGGAGTCCTCAAAAATCCAAAAAAAAAAACAACAGTCTAGCTGCAAAGCTTCAATATCGCCTAATGTTACCATTGGGATGTGGAGGTCAGATGGCAATCGCTTCACAGAAAATATCGAGGACCCCAGACTCCGAGCTGAAAGCTTCGGATGCGACTGGGAATTAACGCTAAGAGGAGGTATAATTCAAATAGAAGGATAGTCGGTCTCGCGGACTGCGATCTGTACCAGACAACATTTTGATTAATCCTGTATGCTCTAAGAACTAATCTCTTTGGAGTAGCACGCAACAAATGGAGTACTAATATGTACTTAAAATACATTCGTCCAGTATTACATATTACATACATTTCATTACATAATACTTAATAATATAAATGCGAAAGTAACTCTGTCTGTCTGTCTGTTACGCTTTCACATCTAAACCACTGAACCGATTTTGATGAAATTTGGTACCGAGATATATTAGACCTTGGGAAAGAACATAGGCTATGTTTGGTCACGATAACCGACATCCACGCGGGTGGACCGCGGGTAACAGGATAGGTATATTCCGAGAAAGATAACAAAAAGTGACTCTATCTACAACACTAATAGAGTGAGATAGAGTAACATAACATAACATAACATAAACTCACGCCTGTATCCCCGAAGGGGTAGGCAGAGGTGCTAGCACCCACATTTCGCCGTTTATGTTTAGGTCCCAATGTAATAGGTGGCGAGCCTATTGCCATTAACCGGGCACTTATAAACCTGCGATAAATACACACATAACTTCGAAAAGCATCGAAAAGTCATTGGTGTGTGCCATGGTAATACCTGGGATCGAACCCGAGACCTCGTCTCAGCAGTCCATTACCCATACCACTAGGCTATCATAAAAAATCAATCTTCAATCTATAGCCGTCAAGGAATCAGCACAAAATCATTTTTTTTTGGTCTCCATTTACCTTTCCTCTTTACCTGAGGCAGGTATTGCTAAATCCGGACCCTGAACTAACGCTACCTGGGTACCAGTCCCGGTAAATTACGCTTTCACGCTCAAACCACTAAACCGATTTTGATGAAATTTGGTACAGAAGTACATTAGACCTTGGGAAAGGACATAGGCTATGTTTAGTAGCGATAACCGACATCTACGCGGGCGAAGCCGCGGGCAAAAGCTAGTATTTTATAATCACAAACAGTTTTAACTACTTTGTAAAGATATTAAACTGTCAGTCCGATGTGCGATAAAGACAACGCTTTACAAAACCGAAGCAATCCGATCTTAGCCTACCTCTCACTCTTCTACCCGAGATGGCAACATGCCAATTAAAGAGCCACGTACTGTATAGTTCCCGGCATTTAACTTGGCAACAAGTCGCGAGTTAATCAAGCCTCTGGTGCGCGCGGATTGTTTTAATATAATCTATGATTGGTGGATTTAAGGTCCTCTGCCACCGCAGCATCTCAAGCTATCCTCAAAAGACACTTGTTTCTTGCCAAGTTAAATGCCGCGAACTATACCAGATTGACGAAAATGCGGCGCATTTCGAGACCCATCCATCATCATAATGGATATACTTAACTCGATTTTCTTGGGTTGATATTGATTTTTATATACTTAGTTTGGAAAACCTTTTCTGTTTACTAATATCATTGATATAAATATATTGCTCAATGAGTATTGTAGTAATCTGTACTAATATTATAAAGATTCTTTTTCTATCGCGTCGACGGCGATAAGTGATAGTCCAGAGATGTAAGGTCTGCTCTGGCAAGCATCTCTGTGAGTTTCCTGCACGCACAGGATATCACAGCGGGTGTTCTGGCAGAGACTAGAAAGTCTTCTTCATCATCCTAGCGTTAATTCCCAGTCGCATCCGAAGCTTTTCAGCTCGGAGTCTGGGGTAAGCTTTACCAGTTAACTACGGATTTGGCTAGACCTCGATATTTTCCGGGAAGCGATTGCCATCTGACCTCCTCGACCCAATGGTAACATTAGGCGATATCGAAGCTTTGCAGCTAGACCGTTGTTTTTGAACTTTTTAGGGCTCCAACTACCCGTAAGGACTGCCATAGATATTCTTATGGCAACCGGGACCGACGGCTTAACGTGCTCAATGAGGCACGACCAGACCAATGCAAATACCCATATTTCATGAACACAAATATTAGCACTGAGCGGGGATCGGACCCGCGCCTCCTGCGTAGCGGCCGCATTCACTACCGCTACGCCACGGAGACTGGAAAGTATCTCTGCCTTGTCTCGAGAAAAGCGTTCAATGTTTATGGAGATGATGAACAGAGCTGACTTTGGGTGTGGACTATCAGAGTGGTGGGATTGGTTTTTAGTTGCCATCATGGTGTAGTAATTGGTTTCACGGCAGCGCTGCTACTCACGGAGACGGCCCGAGCAGTTTGTTTGTTTGTATAGTTCGTTTGTTGATAGCGCTATGTCTAATGTTTTTATACCACTTAGGTGGCAGACAAGCACACGGCCCACCTGATGAGCAACACCAAGAGCGTCACACTCGCGCTGCCGACCCTGAAGAAACCTTCTAATGCCCGTAATATTCATTTTTAGCAGTCCGACTGGGGAAGTACCTCCGCCCTACAGAATACCGCGGCTATAATAACCTCATGTCGTGTTTCCGGCGGTGAGTAGGGTAGCCAGAGCTCACTGGAGAGGTTTTGTGCTGTCAGTGGGAAGACCAAAGGCTTGTCCTGCTTGTCTTCTGCGCTATCGGCATATAATCTCTTTGTTCTTACAGAGTCGGCAGCACGAGTGTGACTCCCCTGGTGTTACACTCGTCCATAAGCCAGTAACCACTTTCCGTCAGATGGGCTTGTCTGCGACCTAAGTGGTATAAAAAAAGAGCTCCTAAAACAATTAAAACGGTAAGATAGTCTAATAGACTACTGGCCCGTGTAGAAAAATTATGGGTCATTTGAACCACCAGGTGACCTTTATAGAACGATATAAGAGCATAAAATAATAAGATTCAGCACTATGCCGTCACTTGTAAGCTGTCCAACTGAGTGCAGGTGAGTACAGGTACAAAGTACAGGTAGAGTGAGTACATTTTGGTCATATATTTTTGTACGGCATTCTTACCATCGATAGATCCATGAAAAATAACAAGAAAACGCGTAGTGCTGTACAAAAAATGGTGAGCCACAAAGTCGGAATTTTTATTTTATTTTCCGACATTACCAGGGTAAATTTGGTCATTTGATTTTGTACGGCATCAGTTTCATAATATTTCAATACTGCTTCTAATCCATTATTCCGCAACGCCGTACAAAAATCATGCGACATGGTGAAGTAATCGTGGGTTACAACCCCCTCTTCTTCACCTGCACTCAGTTGGACAGCTTACAAGTGACGGCATAGTGCTGAATCTTATTATTTTATGCTCTTATATCGTTCTATAAAGGTCACCTGGTGGTTCAAATGACCCATAATTTTTCTACACGGGCCAGTAGTCTATAAGAGCTAGTTATCTCATATAGTTATAGACGAGGAGCAAACCGCGTCGTTCGTATTAATTACCTGCCCTAATTGTTTGACCTCTTCATCAAGGTAGTGGTATGGAACAAGACTTAGGAGGCAACGGGTAGAGACTGCTCCCGCTGACTCTTGTGAATTTTGGTACAACACTTTAGTAGAGCCAACTGATAAATTTTAGACTAGTCTTGAAGAATTTTAATGTTTGGATTTCTAATTTTAATCTTTGGATGTCGTTGTACAGTAGCATCAGGCGAAGTAAAGTCAAATTGATGTGTCCTATTTAAAAAAAAAAAATTCTATATAAACATACACGTATTGGAGCGTTTCCAACCCACGGTATTCTATCTACGAATATTTTTGCCGATTTCGATCTCTTTTTCGTATTCTTCCCCTAACATTTTCCGGTTTCAACTCTCTGCCATTTATTTCTAATACTCACTGCAGAATTCAGATCTTGTTCTCGCCATCCATGGAAACCTATTTCAGGCTCGTACCCTATGTGTTATTGCAGACTAATAACCCATCTACCGGCCTGTACAAAAGTTCAGCCGTTTGAAGATAATTAAGTTACAACCAAACGTTCATCTAATCATCTTCACTAACTTTCACACGTATATTTATAGCTCAAAAATAATTTAATATTAACTGGTCTCCAGCCAAGGAACCAATAGACATCATAAAGGGAATAAATCTACAATTTATATTCCTGGCGATGAATTTTAGGAGACTTTTTGACACGCTTACATTTCATAACTTGTACCACACAAAATTTAAGGCCTCTCATGAATCTCTTCATTTTAATGAACTTGGTGGGCAGGGACATCGGCGCCACCTACTGACACTGTAACTACCTTCTCAATTCTAACCTATCATGAATATGGAGGTACCTTTGAACTAAGTTTACCTTTACGGAGTGGTTGACTGGTGCGTCGTATACATACGTTTATTTTGGCAATGAATATGTTAATAGGTACCTACATAATTGTCTGAAGTTTCTATCTATACCTCTATGCGTTAGTTCCGGTTGAATCTGAGGTTTTCTCCTCGGCGAACTTTACCTTTGATTATACGTTTTATTGTTAAAAAAAAATACTGGCTGTCCACACGTGGCTACACCTGCGTGGATGTCAATTATCATGACTTTTGGTCATATCTCCGGTTCTACTCAAATAGTTGACCCAACTATTTATTGAAGACTAGCTTTCGCTGCGGCTCCGCCCGCGTGGATATCGGTTATCGCGACCAAACATAGCCTATGTCCTTTCTCAAGGTCTAATCTACCCTTGTACCAAATTTCATCAAAATCTGTTCAGTGGTTTAGGCGTAAAAGCGTAACAGACAGACAGACAGACAGACAGACAGAGTTACTTTCGCATTTATAGTATTAGGATGGATAATATGTCTGAGGGTTGATTACTTAACTTAGCACAGTTTAAAGCCCTTACTGACAGCGTATGTGCCGTGGAGGTAGTGAACGCAGCCGCTACGCAGGAGGCGCGTTCAATTCCCGCTCAGTGCAGTGAATATGGGTATTTTCATTTGTGGTCGTACCTCTGAGAGCACGTTAAGTCATCGGTCTCGGTTGCCATACGAACATCTATGAGAGTCGTTACGGGTAGTTGGAGCCCTCAATAGATAAGTAGTCTATCTACAGAACTTCTAATTGGTTGTGGAGGTCAAATGGCAGTCGTTTTACGGAAAAATTTCGAAGTCACGTCACAGTTAAACTGGAAAGCGGACCCCAACTGAAATGTGAACCCAACCATACAAAATGTATGGAACCGATACCTGTCTGATGGGGTACGACTAGTGATGTGCCTAGTGGCAATATTTCCATTGCCAGCAATATTCCCAATGTTGCCACTGCCGGTAAAATACCAATATTGCCAGCAATATTGGCAATATTGCCAATGTTGCCTATCAAAATACCAATATATTTTATTAGTACTCTAGATGAAATCATGATTTTTCAATTATATTTGTGTAGAATATCTATCATAAAATATTTAATATACTCAATAGGCGCATACGCGGGCCGTGCAAACAAATCGAACATTGTCGACGACGAAAATTTGGATGGTTGTCAATTTATTGTGGACCATTGCGAATGCGATGGACAAAGAGGAGTAAATGTGCTAGAAGAATTGGCACATTGATGCGTTCTGGTTCACATTATAAATCAAGGTCTAACGTTTATGCAAGAGATTTTATATGGGCCTCATCTTCGGTTGGAGAAAGGAAAGTTGCGGTTAAGATTTTATCTATTCCTTCGACTTCTGCTAGCGTAGAAAGGAGGTTTTCTACTTTTTCAAATATTCACACGCCTAAAAGAAACAAACTTACAACGAAAAGGGCTGGCAAAATTTGCTTCATCGCACACAATTGGAAACTCTTAAATCAAAACACGCAACTACAGCAACAACCAACGACTGAAGATTTGCCTGACGATGAAAGTGCCGAAGACGTGGAATTCGATTTCGTTGAAACAAATGATGAACCACTCTAAAGAGATTTCAGTACAGAATTAGACGAAAATCCATTGTCTGTGGATTGACTAGCAATTTAAAGACAATTATTGGCGAAATTAAGTTAATTTGCAACACACCTGCTCATAAAATCACTATTATTTCACCGCAATTAGGCTTGTAATGACACCTATTATCAAATATGCCTATTGTATGGTCATTTGATGCATTTTTGTATTTGAATAAATAATTTCAACTTGTAATACGAGTACTTGTATAATAAACAAAATTTTCACTCAAATTTAACACAGAGTAAAAACTCAAAAAACAGAGTAAAAAAAAAGTTAAAGTCAAACCTCATTCTTTTAAATATGGCCGATTCCCATTGTTAGATGCGCGCGCATAGGATAACGAATTAATTTGTAGTATTGTTTATTTAGTATTTGTAGCATTATTTTATTCGCAAGTGTGTTGTAAAACGTCGTATGCCACGCGTGAACATGATGATTACTTGTACCATAATGTACTATTGTAAAGCACTCCAGACAAGCTCAAGTAGCTTATGGTTTGCTTTCTATGCACTCAAATTGTATATTGTGAATGGTAATAAATAAATAATAAAAAATAAATAATAATATATAATAATATATTATATAATTAATTTTGTGCCTCTTATTCAGTTCACTACGATTGTCGAAAATATTGTCGTTACTTTTTATATTCATTATCTTGTGTTGTGTGGCAACATTAGCAATATTGCCAGTAAAATACCGGGAATATTGCCAAAAATGCCAGCAATATTGGGCATTTTACTGAAAACACAATTTTATTATATACAATGTAGATTATGGCCTTTAAATGCTAATTTTAAGTATTGTACATAGGTGAAGTAGTTAATTTGTATTTTATTTAAATAATATTGCCATAAATTTCCACTCACGGCAATTATTGCTGGCAATATTGCCACTAATATTCCCACTTCGGGCAATATTGCCGGCAACGGCACATCACTAGGTACGACTAAATTCTTCTTCTTCTTTCGTGTCAATGATCCTCTTTTCACTGCTTTAAATTATGCAAGAGTGATTGATATTCTGCCATCTCGACTGCGTTGTCAGTGGCTTTGCTTAGGTCGTCTTTAGTGCAGGAGGTAGGACATAAGGGACACGAAACCAAGTGCGCCATGGACTGCACGGGGGTTCAGCAGTCACACACGATTAAGCCCGGGTCTCGCATTCCCCACCTGCATATATTTTGTCTCCACCGGCCGACTAAATAAAAGTCTGCCTTTCCACCAGTGATGTGCTATAAGTGGCTAAAGATGAGTTTGATATCCACCAAACATATTCAGTGGTTCAAATAGTATAAGTGGAAACGGATTCAGCTAAGTTGTTTTTTATATAGAACTAGCTGACCCGGCGAACTTCGTACTGCCATATTTTCCGCCCGCGTGGTATTCTGATCACGTTCCCACTGCATATCTCTAAATTTATCAGTGTTCCTCTATAATATTATGCATATATAATACATATAAACCTTCCTCTTGAATCACTCTATCTATTAAAAAAAAATCGTTCAAAATCCGTTGCGTAGTTGTGAAGATTTTAGCATTCATAGGGACGGACAGACAACGACAGTGACTTTGTTCTAAAATATGTAGTGATGATGAAGATGCGTGTTATGGATATGTGCTATAGTGCTATGGATATATAAGCTGCGGGTGCGCAATGTGAATGCGAATAGGTAGACATCGAATTTTGAACATTTGTAGAAAGTTTTTATTCCGTACGACACGCTTAAGCTGCAACATCTTCATAGCATATCGCACCCCCGGTGCTAGACTGTCACTTTTGTAAAAATTCCAAAAATGAGTTAAATACGTAATAACTATCCTAAAGCATCCCTTTACTTGGTGCAATAATGTTACTTTCGTAGTACACATAGTTTCCGTATGAGGTCGTGAGTGTCATTATGGTTTTGGCGCGAATCACGGCGACGCTGGGAGCAACATCGTTTAATTGGTCAGTTGTGCGCGGTCCCCCCGCAATTGCTAATGTGTCGTGGAGCTACACTGTTACTAAGGCAATTGTGACATAATATTTTTATTATTCTGGAGCAATATTGACCTAAAATGCAGTTGTGACATTGTTTCCCCAATCTTTAAATATTTTTGAAAGTTAATTTAAAAGAAAAAAACATACAGTATATACATACATATATACCTACATATATACATACATATATACCTTTCCTTTCCTATCTATACTATTATATAATTGTAAAGTAGTCGTGTCTGTACATTGGAGATATTTAAAAAAAAATACTTGGGATATGTTATATTAACGATACTGAACACGAAAATATTTTTTTTTTATTTCCTGTCTGTTTGTCTGTTTGTCTGTTTGTCTGTTTGTCTGTTTGTCCGCGATGGACGCAAAAACTACTGAACGGATTTTGATGCAGTTTTTTTTGTTAGAAAGGGCTTGATCAGACTTAAAATCTTACGTTTGTTTCATCGTAATCGGTTGAGTAGAACCGGAGTTGTGAACAATATTGATATTACACGGAATATGAGCGGCAATATAGATGGCGCTTCATAATATTTTTGGTCAATTTTTATAGCTTATTACATCCGGGCAAGTATGTAAATTTATAGATTTTATTTTTACATACACAACTGTGTAAACCAATACGTTTTTAATCATGAAATTTAAATTTAAATTTTAATGATTTAGTACCAGAATCATAACTAGATGGCGTTCTCGCGTTTAAATTCAAGCTATCGTTTGGTTTCAAACTCCCGATATACCCGAACCGGTATGTCGTACTTCCTAATTTGTCATTGTGAAATAGATGTCGGTACAGTCTTAAGATCCGTTACAAAATCGTTTTTCACGCAAAGATAAGTAAGAGCTTGGTGAAGTTTAAGTTTATAGTTGACTTGACTGGATACAACGGGAAAAGAGAAGGAGAGGGTGGAAGAAGTCGCCATACCTTTGCCCTTCTTAAGGTATGGGGACTAGAGACTCGCGTAGATATTCAGGTAGAAAGATTATTTTATACCACTTAAGTGGCAAACAAGCACACGGCGCACCAGATGGAAAGTGGTTACTGTGGCCTATGGACGTATGCAACACCAGGGGCGTCACACTCGCCTTTCTTGAAGTACCCCATCCCATACTGTAATAGTGAAGTCGAGTATAGTGGCATCGAGTAGAGAGGCGAATACAGAGTGAAGTATTACGTCGAGTAGAGAGTGGAATACAGAGTGAAGTAGACAGCCGAATAGAGAGGCGAGCACAGTATCTGACCTTTTTTTTATATATACTACTTAGGTCGCAGACAAGCACACGGCCCACCTGATGGTAAGAGGTTACCGTGGCCTATGGGCAAGTGCAACACCAGGGGCGTCACACTCGTGCTGTGCTCTAAGAACAGAGTGATTCTGTGCCGTCAGCGCAGAAGATAAGTAGGACAAAGCCTTTGGTTTTCCCACTGACAGCACAAAATCTCTCCAATGAGCTCTGGCTACCCTACTCACCGTCGGAAACATAGCACGAGGTTATTAAGCCACGATCTTCTGAAGGGCGGAGGTACTTCCCCAGTCGGACTGCTCGATTGGGACGGATATACCGTCGTGTCCTACCTCCTCTAAAAAATAAAGGTCCTCTAATCAGCGTTCAACGCGCAATTCTCTGCACAAAATTTATAACACCACGCGATTAACGACATCCACGCGGGCGGAGCCGCGGGCAACAGCTAGTATTATATATAAAAATAAAAGATAGTAAACAGTTTGTTCTTGTTTTCTTTTTAACTCAGTGTGACATAATTGCAGATATTATTTTTCATTAGTGCCACAACGTCACTTCTGGGGGGGTTGAAAGGTTTAACATAATCTTATAGTATTGCTTTTACAGTATTATGTGGTTATTTTTTATTCAAAAGTAAATTAAAAGTTGACTTAGCAGTAAATGCTTTACATTTTGTCTAAATCTTGAAATATCATAATTTTTTGAGATGTCAAAGTTTTGAATGCTTCTCCTGAAAAAATGCATTTTTGCATAAGTGACAGTCTCGCACCGGGGGTGCGATATATGTTACTCGTGATGCCATATAGCATAGCACAGTGGAAACAGTCACATAGTTTCATAACTTAGCTTTTACATCCTCGTAGCTGTATAATACATCCCTGGTAGAAAGGCAGCTTAATATCACGTAGCTATTTCTACACTCTGTAGAAATATCTACGTGATCGTCATACACACAATACTAAAAGCACTTATAAGCGACCTAATCCAATCCACGTCTTCTGTCAGACTCAAGACCCGGAAGCGTTCCAAAACACTCAGTATTTCAGAAGCTAAAACAAATTCCACTGGAATCGCACTCCGGTTATAATTCAGGTCACCATTTCCTATCGTTCGATATTCTTGTTAAACGACCTGTGGCGAAAATACTTTGACAACGGTTCTGAGATGGCTGAGAATTTTCTGTTTTAAAAGAAATCTAGCTGGGGTTTGAAATGTTTATAATAATAATAATAAAATTCTTTATTTACAGATATATACCCAATAAAATCTCACAATAGTGAAGCATAAAGTTAAAATTAAAGTGTGGAAAGTAAAAATAAAATGGATAATGTAAATTATCCTACATCCGTATTACATAGCAGCTACTTCTTATTTACTTCGCGATGCACAGTAACCCAATGCTTGAGAATGGGATTGTCCATGCACCCGCAAAGTGTCTAGAGCTTAGAGTATACATTATAAATATAGAGCGCGCCTATCACTCAGGTCTTTGGCGCCGAGTGTTAGCAGATACTTTGCGATGGTATAGCGCACCTATAGTGACGTTTCATGCATTACCGAAAATATCAATAGATACACTTATTAATGTAGTTTGTTGTTATGAAGTTTTTTGTTCGATTTGATATGCATGGATAAAATTAAAGCCAAAATACAAAAAAATGGCGTCATTTTGCGGTATTTTTGCGTCATTATTACTACAAAAATATATTTATTTAACATATTGAATTAAATATTATTTGCGAAGTCATTTTGATGGGTATTGTTTTGCAACTGATTGAGGTTGAGCCAGGAGCCTCGGTACTGTTCATACCCGTGATAGCAGTTCATACTTGTAAGGCGCGCTCTATAGCAATGTATACTCTAAGGTCTAGAGAATCTCATTATTGGACTGACGTAGGTTATACCAAAAAGACGCTACGCGTGATCTCATAATCGCGAAAAAGTCAGGTAAAAATCTGCCGAGAGTTATGTTATGTTATTTTATTTACTCTCATACTGAAATGTTAACATTACATATTAAAAAAAAAACTGTAATGCAGTCATTGTAGTTTTTCTTTACGCACAGAATGTCAAAATAAGTTTTAGAAATTACATTATGATACAGCTCTTCTATGGCCAACTGTATCATAATGTAACTTTTTTTTCCATTACGATACAACTTCAGCTGGATTTTTTCTACAGTCAGTGGACGACGGCAAATGGATTATAGCGCTCAACGCTTCTGTCCTTTTACGCAAATATATTACTCAGATTAGATAAAGTAGTGTATGAAACTACACATAATTTGGTCTTAAAACACTCGTGTGATACTTTTAAAAAACTCGCCTGCGGCTCGTTCTTTTCATGCACACTCGTATTTTAGGAACCCTTATTGGGGTGATCGCAGACCTAGCCGCACCGCACTCACCGCAGTCGCCGCAGTCATCGCTTCTGTATGCAACCGCTTCGGGGTTTTACGCTTTCGCTGCGAGGTTGCATAGAACTTCATAATAAAGAATTCGGAATGCGGGGACTACTATGAATACGGTGCGGCTAGGTCTGCGTTCACCTTTATGCAACAGTTTCATAAACTACTATTATTATCATTATTTTATTACGGATACTCACAACAGTATAAATCCTTGCTATTACAACTATCGGGATATATTTTTTTTTATATAGGACACGTCAATTTGACTTCGCCTCGCCTGATGGTAAGCTGAAGGCAAAGTCTCTGAAAAGAGGGTCATTACAACACGTACCATGTTACAATGGTGGCACTCAGCTTGACGGCCTCATCAGATGCTTTTTCACTCCCCGCTTAAAGGACCCGGGACTGTAGGAGTAGGGAAACACGTGAACTGGTAAGGAATTCCAAGACTTAATGGTGCGGCAGAAGGAGTCGCCGAACCGCTTGGTTCTCGATGGAATATTCTGCACCGTATATTATAGGTATTGTTTTGAGTATCCGATATTTCGGCGCTGTTGTAGCACCATGATCACGCAGGAACTGGAACTCCCATAAAGAATACTACATACCTACTAAACTATTGTCCCACCGTTAAACTAGATAATTTTATCGCATAACCGCAACCAAAATCTCCGGGAGTATAATGAAAGCGAGTTTTACTGTGACTAACTGAGATTAGAGGGGGAACTTTACGAAGTTAGTTATGTAGTATACCTATTACAGGAGTGACCACAGATTTAGAATAAGCTAGATGTCGCATGTGCATTGTGTTGTGCATTAAGACAGGCCTTTGCAGTGAGTGTTAAAGTTGATTTACACCAAACGAGCGAATGCTCATTCTATCCCTTCTACGTCAAATTCTATTAGTGTAAATAGTGACAGAACATTCGTTCGTTGTTCTTTCTTATGTTTACACTGAAAATAAGGTTTCATTTACATTAAAATATTAAGAAAGAATGCTCTTAGAATGTTCTTGTTTTAGTTCTTGCTCTATGTTCGTTTCAACCTTTACTAGTTGGCACAAAAAGTGTAGCATTATTACCTTTTTTTTATCGTGCGAAAAAATCCCCATGGGTACCTCCCCCGCCGAAGCCGGAGAAGGAGGTTATGTCGGACTCGAACCGACTAAAACGCACGCCGTCTGTGGGCCGTCGGTTGCCGGAGGTGAGGACCCAGGGCCACATCTTTCGATCCGGCCCTCATCCGGTGTGGGGACCACGGAGTCCCCAACTCGCCCCCGGGTATGGGGAGGCACGCAATGCGCGCCTGCTAGTGTGACAGGCGGCTCCACCCGTCACCTCGGTAGCATTATTACCTGTGACATGTTGGGAATTTTTATCTCAAACAGTAACACCAATATTTTGCGGTGTTACTCGTAAGGACAAAGTCAAAGTCAAAGTCAAAGTCAAAGTCAAAGTCAAAGTCAAATCATTTTATTGTGAAAATGGGTAACAAAAAATGTGAAGTAATTGATATATAATAGTTTCTCCATTCTCCGCCTCAAGGCATACAATAACATTTTATATAATACTAATTGAATAATTAAAAGTTCAGAACTAATTATATTGAACAATTTATATACAGTTAACATGAGTGAATGTCAAAAGATGTAGTTAAAATTTCATGATCATAAATACCATTAAACAAATTATTACAAATCAATCAATTTGGTGTTGCATTCAGTAACACCTGTGACACGTTGGGAATTAATTCCCAGTGTTAATCATTTGGGTGTTACTCAGTCACGAAATCATCTACGGGTGGCGGTGGTGGTGAGTATATGTTGCGTGATATACCTAGTATCTGTGATGAAATACCGTACGGTTTCAGTCAGTCACAGTGTGTCAATTCGTGCGAATCGTCCAATAACCCTGAAATACCCATGTCCATGATAGAATGTCAAGGCGGCTTCCACACGTATAAAAAGCGCATAAACTTAATTTTTTGACCCTTTTTAGGGTTCCGTAGCCAAATGGCAAAAAACGGAACCCTTATAGATTCGTCATGTCTGTCCGTCTGTCTGTCCGTCCGTATGTCACAGCCATTTTTCTCCGAAACTATAAAGCCTATTCTGTTGAAACTTGGTAAGTAGATGTATTCTGTGAACCGCATTAAGAATTTTACACAAAAATAGAAAAAAAAGCATTAAATTTTGGGGGTCCCCTTACTTAGAACTGAAACTCAAAAAAATTTTTTCATCAATCCCATACGTGTGGGTATCTATAGTTAGGTCTTTAAAAATGCTATTGAGGTTTTTAACATATTTTTATTCTAAACTGAATAGTTTGCGCGAGAGACACTTCCAAAGTGGAAAAATGTACCCCCCCCCCCCCTCTAGCTTCTAAAATAAGAGAATGATAAATCTAAAAAAAATATTCAAAATTCAAAAATTCAAAATTATTTATTGTCAACCATAGGTACATAAGATGTTCACAAGGTAATTAGGCCAGCTATGATTCGCCATGTGGGCATACAATATTATATAACTAGTCACAAATGTCAAACTAATTTAGATTGTGTAGTAAATTATCTAATCATTATTATTTAACTATATTTTCATTGTAACAGAATTAAAAATGATCATGCATTACATTTATTTAGTAGTCAACATAATTATATTATTCCTGTATTGAATTATCCTCCAGAAATTCTTTAATTGTATAGTAACATTTTCCTATTAAAAGTACGCGAAGTCTTCTTTTAAAATTGTCAATTTCGGTTATATTTTTTATCATAGGTGGGATCTTATTATATATACGTGGACCCAGGCAGAATACACTGTTATGTAACAATTCTGTTCTACTGGCTACTATGGACAATTTATCACAGTTTCGGGCCCTAGTCCGAAATTCAAACAATTCTATATTACTTTTTATAAATATGGCAACCTCATATATATAGAGGGAAGGTAATGTTAAAATGTTTAATTC
Source organism: Eilema depressum (assembly GCA_914767945.1). Lineage (NCBI taxonomy): Eukaryota > Metazoa > Arthropoda > Insecta > Lepidoptera > Erebidae > Eilema > Eilema depressum. The sequence continues at coordinate 3,580,049 of OU612041.1, read as the reverse complement.
CTTAAAATGAGGTACACATGAATCTGTCTGTTTTAGGTTGCATATACTTCTGATACAACGTTTCTGGGCAACAAAGACATGTTCCCTAAATGTTGAACTTCCCCAAAAAATAACTCCGTATCGCAAAATAGACCCCACATAACCATGGTAAGCCGTTAGTAAAGTGGACTGATTGCTGACTTTACGTAATCTATAAAGTGCATATGAAAATTGGTATAATCTTTTGCACATATATTCACAATGCGATTTCCAGTTCAATTTACTGTCGATGTATAGACCCAAGAATTTTGTAACATCGATCTCTTCGATTTTTGTATTTTGGCAAGATATATTGAGATTGTTTTTCGATGTGTTCCGTTGTTTGAAGAACATCAAATTTGTTTTGTCTATGTTAATATTTAAGTCATTTTCATTAAGCCATTCTATTAGTAATGTCAAAGATGTATTTATATTATATTCTAAAATGTCTAAATTACTACCAGTATAAAGTACTGTGCTATCGTCAGCGAATAATGTCATTTTATATGTCGTTATTGTGGGCATGTCATTAATATAAATAAGAAATAAAAGAGGACCTAGTATACTACCTTGGGGAATGCCTGAAATTACATTTCTTATATTAGAACTATGTGTTTCCTCAGTTTTACTGCTTACAGATACCCTCTTAATTTCTGTGAGTTGTTTTCTATTGCTAAGGTAGGATTTAACAAGTTCATGCACGTTTCCTCTCACACCGTATGTATATAGTTTGTTTAGAAGTATTTCATGATTAACGCGGTCAAACGCCTTTGACATATCCATGAAGAGAGCTATCGCTGGTGATCGTTTGTCCATATTGATTAGTACTTCATGTAAAAAATTGTATATCGCTAAGTTAATCGATTTGTTTTTTCTAAATCCATATTGGCTTGTATTGAATAAGTCATTTATTTCAAAGAATTGATATATGCAGTTGTATATAATTTTCTCGAATATTTTAGAGAATATGGGTAATAGAGCGATAGGCCTATAGTTACCAATTATTGACTTACTATCTTTCTTATGGATAGGTTTTATAACTGTTAGTTTTAATTGGTCAGGAAATATGCCGTGTTCTATGCAAAGATTCATCGTGTGGCTTAAAGGGGCTGCAATTAGGACCGCTACATCCTTCACTATTCTCGTGCTAATACCGTCATGTCCCACACAGCAGGTGTCTTTTAAAGAAGTTATTGTTTTTAAAATGTCATGAGGAATTGTTGGAGGCATAAATACGGACTTAAAATTACGTTCAATTTTGGACAACTTCGTATCTGATCTTTGTTCTTTCTCTTTTTCAGCACTTGTGGTCCCTTTTACTATGTCAGTGAAGTAGTCATTGAAGGCATTTGCAATGGATGTACCACTTGTTACAGTTTCTTTGTTTGTGACAAGTTTTTCAACTCCTTCATTTGGGTATTTATATTTAATGTCGTTTATTACTTTCCATGTTGCCTTTCCCTTATTTGTGGAGGTGTTAATGAAGTGATTGTTTTGAGATTTTTTCGTCAGATTTATTATTCTTTTATAACGTTTAGAGTAATTTTGGAAGTTTGTTCTATTTTGCTCAGTAGCCTGTTTTCTATACTTCCATAAAAGTTCTCGTCTTCGTTTACTACAGGCTTTTATACCCTTTGACATCCATTTTGGTTTTCTATTGAAGCTTACACGAATCTTTTTTATTGGGAAACATAAATTATAGGTTTGGGCAAATTGGTCTAAAAATAAATCATAAGCAGCATTCGGATCTGATGTTTCATAAACATTGCTAAAAGAAATTTGTTTTAGATGTGCCACAAACATTTCTCTATTAGTTCTAGTAAAACAGCGTTTATAAGTGTACCAATGTTTTATCACACAGGTCCTTGTCACAGGACACGTTAATATTTGGGCAGAATGATCCGATAGCGCAAGATCTACAATTTTACCTTTACATCCTTTAATATTGTGGGCGACATTATCAATGCATTTTTTGCTTATGTTGCGCGTAGGTTGTTTAAATTGTATCGTCAAATTAAAACTCAATAGCATTTCTATAAATTCCCTGCTTTCTCGTGTTTGGATTAAAACGTCTATATTAAAATCTCCACATACAATAAGTTTTTTGCCATGTGCACATAATTTAGTCAAAATTTTATTCAACATTAATAGGAAAATATTTACTGAACTACTTGGTGACCTATATATACATAAAATGTTCATATCATGTTGTGTCAATTCAATGCCAGAGCACTCACATATATTAGTGATTGACATTCTATTTATTTCAGTCAATGGTTTAAATTGATAACATTTTTTTAATAAAATACATGTACCTCCATGTCTACTTGATCTCATGAAAAAATTTGCTAGTCTATAGCCAGGTAGGATTTGGTATATTTCATCGCCCTGTATCATATTGTGTTCCGATATACATATAATATCAATCGAAGCATCTTTATTTGTGAGGTTATTCAAAGATACAGCGAGCGCATCGGATTTGCTCAGCAGGCCATTTATATTTTGGTGCATCAATGTAATAAAATTATATACGAAATAACTGATTAGGAATTGTAGATTCAATTTGATTTAATGATTCAGGTAATGTATTACAGTTTATGTCATAATTAGATTTTTCAATAGAATCTGTCTGAGTACAGTTGTCAACATAACTTTTATTTTGGAATATATTTCGTTGTTGTAAAGTCTGGTAAAGCTGTTTTTTATGGTAATAATCCATGCGTAAAATTTCCTTCAATAGAGATCTGGCAATGTTTATGCTGCGACGCGACTTATATGGTAAAAAATTTAAATAATTCATGTCCAGATACATAGCATTATCATGTTTTTGACATAAAAAGCGTATAACATAATTAATCTTAGTCTCACGTAAGTGTTTGTTAAACGGTACCTCACAAATAATAACATTCGTATGTGTAACAGTTGACATCCATGAATTTAAGCTATAATTTAATTCGTAGGGGTTTTTATCATTTGTACCACCTAGCACTATCACATAATCTTCATTATTTAAAGTCTGGATATACGACTGTACAGTGAATAATATGCTGCCAAGTGCTGCACCCGTCTTGATGAAAGAAAACACCGAAAATTCCGTTCCTAGGAGATTTTGCAGTATATCGCGCAAGCCACGCCCCTGTTCATCAGCTAGTATTACAACTCTCTTGTTAGATGTACTATTGCTGCATGATTTCTGTGTTGTTATATTACTGCTGTCTATTGATTCGATATTATTCTTGGTCTTGGTTCTTGGTCTAAAGATATTGTCATCAATTTTTGGGATCAATAATTGGGAAGATATTAATGAAGTCGTGTGTGTCTCGCTAGTGTAATTTAACTGCCGCGTTAAATTTTCTATTTTTTCCCTGAGAGCTATGGTTTCTTGGTGAGAGTCATATAGCTGTTCCTGTAATAGTGTTATTTGTTTTTGTAAATAGTCTATCTTCGGGTTTGTCGATGCCACGGTTGGCGATGAAGGCGTTGAGAAGGTGCAGTGGGATAACAGAGGGTGTTTTTTCTTCTTCTTGGCGCTGTTACAATTTGACACACCTCTCGCAGGACTACTTGTACATAAAGATTTTAACAGTTTATTCTCATTTGCTAGTCTATCTAAGTTTCTGTGGAGGTCGTTATTTTCTATAATAGTATTTTCTAGTTCATTTTGTGTGCTGATAAGGTCCCGAGTCAATTGAGCGATTGTGTCTCTTAATTCAGTCATAGTCACTAGATCAGTTATTGTTCCGTCTACACTCCTTGATAGTATACTCGTAGAAAGCGACTCCTTCGAGGTATCGCAGTCAGTCAAAATATGTAAGTCAGTAGTCGTTGTGGTATTTTGTAGTGTGGTTTGTTTTGGGTTGAGTGTAGGTTCTTTGTTTACAAGTACTTGACGTCTATTTATTAGATTTTGTTTAGGAGAACATTGCTTTTTCCTCAATGTAATGTTATTTACACTGGTTTCTTGCTCCGTTTTGTTACTGGAGCGTTGTGTTGGCATCTTGCGACTGTGACTATTAGATTTTTTAATGTTCTGCTTGGGAGACATTTTTAAGTCGAAATCTTCGTGTAGATGGCGCTGGTTTTGTATTTGCGTCTGTGTTATTATTATATTTCAGCTGTAATTTATTCTCAACACTTTACAAAAAGTGTTGGTACGATAGCTGAGACGCGAACCTACGCCTTGTCAATAACGACTGCAACTTTACGCCTCGAGGTCAAACTGACATGTAATTGTAAGTGCAAAATTCTGAATCACTTTAGGTTTGTCTTTTAATCTCAAAACAGAAAATGAGTAGATAGTGTAGATGAGTTACCCTCTCTTTTGCACTACAATTTTTTTGAATAAAAACGGCAACTTTTTATTTTTTATTTTTTTAATACTTTGATATATTTTACATTAACACTAGAGTTCTCAGCTCGAGAGTTTAGCACTTATTCTTGTTTTTATTCGTGCTATTTTGGATGTTTAATGCTATTATAATAGGTAAGTTCTATACTCGTTTTACAACCTTGAGTTTGCTACTGTTTTGTTTGCACTTATTATTTTGTTTAATTAGAATTGATTTGGCCTTTTTTTATTATTTTATTTTGTATTTATCAGTTTTTACACACTTTCACTGTTGCACTCACGGACATGGTCAGTTGTACGTACAGTTTGTAAACAGACTTTTTATTATTGAAAATATCACTAGAAGATGAAAGTTTATTTGGTTGAAAACGTTAGCACAGAATTATCGCAATGTTATTGAACTATTTCAATTGTATTTTCCACTATCAGCACTGTATTACAATATTTATAAATTTTTAAATGCGGAGCCGATGTTTGCGTGGCTACTAGCGCCATCTAATATAATATATGATGTAGCCATGACCAGAGCAGACAGACTATACCGGTTTAGTTCGGATCTATCTTACACTACATCTGTGGGTATACCTATTACCGGAATAACATTACCCCATTCCCTTTGGCGAACTTTTGGTAAAGCTTTTTGGGAAGTTGGCCTAAGTTTTATGTTAGGTTCTGACGCGTGCCGCAGGAGGTCGCATTTGAAATGTTATTTTATTGTAAGTGATATTTTTGGGAGGGTTATTTATGTTATTAGAGTCGTTGCTTTCAGAAGTTGCTGAATAATTGATTAAAGAACTATATATTGAAATAAATCAATAAGTAATCCTATTTCCTACTAATATTATAAATGTGAAAGTTTTACAAAATGTTTGGATGTTTTTCATTCAATGTTTTTCATTAAAGGAGTCGATTCGCACGTTTCGTGCGAGTTCAATTCGTGCGAATCGTCCAATAACCCGCTATAACGGCTGAACTGATCTAGTTGAAATTTGATACAGGGATATTTATTATAATCTGGAATAACACTACTGCTATATTTTATACTGATAGGAGGTTCCCATGGGTTACGGGATCGGAACGGCATCAGCTAGTTGATGAATAATTATTTTTGTAATCCCCAGAAGACAAAACGCTTTTCATTTTTCAATTTTGTTACATGATCATGTAATTTGTCATAAGCACTTAAAAATATATACCTACCAAACCAGGGGATGAGTGGTAGCCTAAAATACTTGAGGGGATGAGTGGGCGCAGGGTACGAATTTTAACGGACCAGTGGAATCGTCGCCTAGTAATAAATTGAAACTTCAATTTTCTTTATTTATATAGACTTACAGATTGAAATAAAAGCAATCTTGAAAGATTATTTCGATAGATGAAAAATATTACTAAATCATTGCGATATAATTCCCAAGTACACACAACCTAGAAGTAGTTATAATATCATAAAGGCTTCTCTAAAATAAATTATTTATTTCTTTTATATTGTAAGCGAACTGCAACGTGACCTTCACAATCCAACAACATATTGGGCGATATTGAAGCTTTGCAGCTAGACCAGTTGTTGGACTTTTTAGGGCTCCAACTACCCATAACGACTGCCATAGATGTTCGTATGGCAACCGGGACCGACAGTTGAACGTGCTCTCCGACACACGACCAGACCAATACAAATACCCATATTCATGCATATAAATATTTCGCAATGAGTGGGGATCAAACCCGCGCCTCCTGCGTAGCTGCCGCGTTCACCACCACAGGGGCTGTCTATTATGCCGTAGATAAGTACAGTTATTATCAGAATATTGTTGGTTTATTGACAATGATATAGTATACTTGTTGACTCTGGCGGCTCGCCAGCTCTAATGTCCCCTGAGTAGGCAATACAACACGCTGCTTAGACGGAATTGTGTTGATAATAGAGGTTCTTATATAGCCATTTGATTTGGATAGTCGCCATGATTCCGTTGAACGCATCAATGAAATAAATTAATGGCGAATTATTTAGTGTTATTATCACCGGGTGGCGCAAAAGTAAAGACCCTATTTGGTTCGGCTATAACATTTTTTCTAAATTAGAAAACTAGATTTAGGTTTTTTTAAATGTATATTTGTACCATTAAATTTCGTACCATTAGGATTTAAAGATGATGTCTTTTAAATGGTGACCTCCAGAGTTGATACACATTTGAGCCCTATTTATGACATTTTGCATAACTTGCCGTAACACTTCCTGCGATATGTTCGTTATTTCTTGACGAATGTTTTCTTTTAGAGCTGCGAGAGTCTGTGGCTTGTTCACATACACCCGAGATTTCAAAAAACCCCAAAGAAAGAAGTCTGGACTGGTCAGATCGGGTGATCTTGCAGGCCAAGGCAAATCGCCAAAACGAGAGATAACTCGGCCTGGAAAAGCGTCCCTCACTAAGTCCATAGTGTCGCGCGCTGTGTGTGCCGTAGCGCCGTCTTGTTGAAACCAGATGTGCTCCAGCCCCAATTCGTCCAAACTGGGTATCAAAAACTCACGTAACATGGTTCTGTAGCGTTCTCCAGTGACAGTTATCGCATTGCCTCCAGCGTCTTCGAAAAAATAGGGTCCGATCACTCTGTCAACACAGATGCCACACCATACAGTAACTTTTAGTGGGTGTAGAGGTGTTTCTTGAATAATGCGCGGATTATCAGTGCCCCAGAACCGAGTATTCTGCTTATTGACATGCCCTGAGAGATGGAAATGCGCTTCGTCACTCATAACCAATTTTGAAGGAAAATCATCCTCTTCAAGGTTGAGGTTTATGACGCGCTGGCAGTAATCTAGACGAGCTCGGTGGTCAGCAGGCAGCAGCTGATGAGTCATTTGAGTTTTATACGGGAACATCTTTAAGTCTTTCACCAAAATACGCTGCAGGGTCCGTCTGGAAATGCCCAATTGCGTGGCACGTCGCCTCGTTGATGTTTCTGGACACTCTTCCACATCTTCGCGCACAGCATCGATATTTTCAGCTGAACGGCCTGTTCTTGGTCTCCCAGACTTAGGTCTATCCAATGTTGAGCCAGTTGCTTCAAGGCGTGTGGCAAAGCGTCGAATTGTGCGACCAATCGGTGCCGGACGGTGGGGAAATCGTCGACGAAATTCACGTTGTGTTCTTATCACTGATGAATTATTCCGTAAGAACATTGACACAATTATTCCACGTTCTTGGGGAGTAAAACGGTCCATGTTTATTTTCAGTGTATTTTACATTTGTTCACTACACAATTTTCAACAACAGAATGACAGAAAATGTCATATAAAAAAAATAAAGGTATTTTCTTTAGTGCCAGTACTTTTGCGCCACCCGTATAAGTGATAGCGATAGATTTGATTTCTTTACATACCGATCTTTGCATTGAAATACATTTGATGCACCCTTTTTAATACCAGCTAAATCGCAGACGGCCCATCTGATCAAAAGTGGTTACCGTGGCCTATGGACGAGTGCAACACTTGGGGAGTCACACTCGTGCTGCCAACCCTGTAAGAACAGATTCTGAGCCGTCAACGAAGAAGACCAGTAGGACAATCCTTTGGTATTCCCACTGACAGCACAAAACCTCTCCAGTGAACTCTGGCTACCCTACTCACCGCTGGTAACACAACACGAGGTTATTCTAGCCGTGGTATGTCTGTAGGCTCGTTTAATAGCTAAAATAAACACTAGGCATAGTTAACTTAAAAATTTCATCATAATGTATGTACCTATTTAATTTTTGTATAGTTTCTAGCATATATCTTGACCCCCCAGTCGTGGGAAAACGATAATAATCTATATAGCACCCATGCTTTCCTCAAAACACATCCAATAAACTTTCACATGTTTCTCTCCTCCTACAGTCCCGGGTCCTTTAAGCAGGGCGTGAAAAAGCATCTGATGAGGCCATCAAACTGAATGCCACCATTGTAACATGGTACATGTCTACGAGTATAATAGTGACCCTCTCTTCTAAGCCTTTGCCTTCGGCTTACCATCAGGCGAGGTGAAGTCAAGTTGGCGTGTCCTATATAAAAAAAATTACGCATATACAGCACATTGCGAACACATAAAAAACTGAGTAAGTACAAAGTGTTTTTGCCAAATCCTTTGATATATCGGCAGTTGATGAAGTAACCACAAATCCTGTACTCCTGGAGTCTTCAGGGAAATACAACCGCATCGTTGTGTCATGTATGAATTGTTACTTTCCCGGGAATAGTCTGATTAAACTTGTCGGAATTTCTAATACACCTTGCGTTCCCATGAGATTTGGAGCGTTTACTTTGACAGCTTTGACTTGACTCTGCTGATTTTTTTACACGCTTTTACTATTTTACGACATTGCGGAGGCAGTTACCGTAAAACTAATTGAATAATATTTGACATGACTTAATTTGAGAATAATTGGCACGGAATTTTGACTGCTTATGCCTATTACATTATCGTTTAAAGTCCACTCATTCCCTTACGGAAAATCTTAACATCGAATATTACAAAATGACGTCACTTGTGGAACGCCATCTCTTGGTAAGTCATAGAACTAATTGATCACAATATATGACGCCATCTGTAAGTAAGTTGTGGAACTAGTGGATCACAAGTTAAAAAAAAACAGAAGATTACAATAAAAAATAATTTGTTAACTATGTAATTGTCCTTTATTTTGAGATTTATTTAGCAACAGTGGTGACCTAGTACTCTTAGTTTTTTTACAAAAATATAAATCTCTAACTCAATCTCGTTCAAGCTAGTCGTCGGTTTCTCGCATTTTGGATGATCCTGAGCCAGCTACGGACTTGAGATAGCCCCTTCTCGTGTGTGAGCCACGGTATACACATCTTATCCCGGTATAGCATGCGCTTTGCCTGATCTGCTTCTGCTGGGACATCTAGCGTCCCTCGCCAGAGCTCTGTTTATTTTCTGGCATTGATGATTTTTCTTTATTGTTGAAATCTAAAATATTAAATTTTAAGCACATTTTGATTTTTTTACTTATTTTAACATAATCTAGCACTTTGGTTGTGCCAGTTTTACGTTATCAGGTTATTTTGTGATACATAGACCTCTGGCAGCTGCTCTTTTCTGTTCTTTTCTTTTTTCTTCTTGTCCAAGTTAAGCCTCTTATTCTCTTTGTATCATCTGCTTATATTTTTCTCAGTTTCTTCTTTTTTTCTTACAACTCTTCGGCTATTAATGACTTATTTACATACATACATTACACTATTTCTCTGCGGGGTATGCAAAGAAAACAGCCCGCCATTTTGCTCTATCCTTACATAATTAACGGGCTTCCTCTACTGTCATAAATCCGTTAATGCAAGCCCGCCGGTTTCAAGTACTTCTGACCTGCCCTTTTTCCAAATTTTTATTAATTTGGCCAATGTTAATTGCCTATTCACCTGTGCCTTACATACCTGCGGCCTTACCATAAACTCTTAAAACAGGTCAATAATTGAACTGCTGTCATTCTACCAACTGCAAATGTCACTTTGTAATCCTTTATATTTATATGACATTACATAGTGACATTTGCAGTTGGTAGAATGACAGCAGTTCAATTATTGACCTGTTTTAAGAGTTCATGGTATGGGCCGTGTTTCATTGACTGCATACTCATTCGCTCTACATGCCCAATTAAAAGTAATCAAATAGTTACCTATCAAACAAAATACTTAATTCAACTTGATGTTCAAGTCCTACTTTATCGAGAGCAAATTCTCAAACAATTGTTATCGAATTATCTCATTCCGCTCGCGTTACGACTCGGTGTAGTTTATTTGTTCCTATCTCTAACTTTGTACCGGAAAAGCGTATAATTCCTTAGGGAACGACCCTAGCTGTTAAACCTTATGTTGTAGACGCCTAAATATGTAATGTGTTTTCTGAAGCAATTTCAACAAGTTCTGAGAAAGGCATTTGAATGTCTGTTACAATATCAGTAACGGAGTTTACAATATTGTAACACTCATTCATGTTTGGTTGTTATTAATGTGTAATTTCTAATGTTATGACGAGGAAATTTATGTATTTAGGTATAATGGTGATCGTAAAAGACGAAACGGTCAGGGGCGGGTCACTAATTTATGGATAAAAATATAGAATGACTTAATGTATACTCTAATTTATTGAATAAAATACTTTACAAATTTAATATGAAAATCATAAATTATAATTTACATTTTTACACTAAGACTCAAATTTCTTGAATCACTCAAAATTCTGGACTTATTATTGAAATCGGTAAAGTTGTTCTCAAGTTTTGATGTGAGCAAAATAAACAGGGATTTATCTCAAAATTCAGCCATTGAATGTAGCCCCTTTTACTTAACTTCTCTCCCTTTTACGTTTTCGTACCAATATCTCAAATAAATCGACATCATGACCCAACTATTAATAAATTAAACCTAACAATATCCTGTATATATAATATACACGGAACCACTTTAGCTCTTATAAACACTACTTGTATCAAAGCTAATATTATTAAAGAGAGAAACAGGCATAGAAAAGAACCCGACATTTTACCAAAAGAAAAAATGTCTTAGGATCTTAGGCTTTTATCTGAAATAATAAATCATATTAAATGTTGAAAACTTTTCTTTTGTTATGAAACGACATGAAAAGAGTAGCATTTTTGTATCCGTCCGAAGAAAACTCTAGTACCTTATTGGAAAAATGAAATATTTTTATAGAAGTAAGAATCCTCTTGGATGTCTTGACATATTCAGTCATATTGATGTATCCTATAAAAAAGGGCAGAAGCAAATAGCGGGCTGTTTTATCTGTGGATGAGACTCTGGTGTGCTGTCGATCTCAACTGGAACCACTGTTCTTGTGGCTCCCGGAAAATGCTCGATTTTTTCAAATCAAGGTAAAGACCAAAAGACTGGAGCCCCGGGCTTCCATATCTACATTCCGCAGTGTAGTCACCATGAATGCCCAAAACCGTGCGAAGTGAAAGTGTATAAGAAGGAAGGCGGACTAAAGTAAGAGCCTCGACTGCAACCAGGACTAATGCGAAGATGATAATGATGAATGGACGCTGGACTACAAGCATAAGCTTTGGATTTCTATTGCCCGCGACTTCGCCCGCGTGAAACTTTGATCCCTTTCTCGCTACTCATAGGGTATGGATGAAATGAGCGTGATTGACTAACAAACATCCAAACGTCTTCACGAACTTACACATTCATAATATTGATAAATAGGTAGTAGAATTCTCAAATGAATACATTTTTATTATTATATTTTCTAAAAATATTACTGAAGAAAGTCTTTCAGCTGTAGTTTCTGCAGAACTTGTCAGTTTTTATTGAAATAATATAATTTACATTCATTTAAATATAAATCTTCGTACAAATTGGAACTGTAGCACGAGAGAATTTTATATTTTTGAAAATATTATGAAAAATGCTATTGAAGGAATGTATTCAATTTTATTACTAAAAGTTCAGCACTTTGCTGGATTTCATGAATATTGGTTCAATGCTTTTAATGTAGTATTTTAAATGCAAGAGGATTTTAAGTTACTGGACGTTGCAAATAATTTTGAAATAAGTTTTAAAACTAGCATTGAAAGTAAGCTACTACATTTTTAATGCCAACTTGAAGCTGGTAAGTACAGAAGTACTTATGTACTCCTGTACTTACCAGCTTCAAGTTGGCTTCGATGTCGCAGTCAAGTAGCTTAATTAGCCGTTCAATTAACGGAATAGGTTAGTTGGCTGTGACCTGCTGTGACAGATCATACATCACTTTCATACAAGTGCGATTTTAATCTCAAAAACAGTAATAACTGCCAGCAGAAACATATCTTCCACCCTTGGAACTCTTTACCAGCGCACGTGTTCCTGCTTTCTGCAGTCCCGGGTCCTTAATTGATGTCTGGAAAAGTATCTGATGAGATCATGAAGTTATGAGCAACCATTGTAACATTTTAATGTCTGTAATGGTGACCTTGTGTCCTTAGATTTTGCCTTCAGCGAGTCATATTGACGTGTCCTCCATAAAAAGATCCTGTGGATGTGAGATTAGGACCGATCGCGATGGAGATATTTGGGATGACCCTATGTTACCCTGCTGAAACTACTAATATCCTCCTTGAGGATACATCTTGACAGCAAAGCAAACTAAAAACTTTAACAAGACATTTCAATAGAAACGAAACATTACCAGGCTAACTCTAGCATGTCGGCACGTCAAAGTTGCCAATTAATTTCAGTTGTTAGCAGCGAATGCTGAGACGCTGGCAGACTGCCAAGCTTGGCAAGATAGACTGAGAATTCGCCGCGGTGTTGTAGCGTACAATATTTGATGTCGAGATGAATATAAGATACCTAATTAGGACAACCGTAATCGACACGTAACTTTTGCGACATAGCTCGAAGAATAAGCAAGCTGAAGTGATAATGGGCTGGCCACATCTGTCGAAGGACTAATGGATGTTGGAGCAAACGAGTACTAAAATAGAAGGCAGGACACGACGGCGACGGTATATCCGTCCCAATCGAGCAGTCCGACTGGAGAAGTACCTTCGCCCTACAGATGACCGCGGTTTAATCGACGGTGATTAGGGTAGCCAGGGCTAACTGGAGAGGTTTTGTGCTGTCAGTGGGAAAACCAAAGGCTTGTCCTACTTATCTTCTGCGCTGACGGCACAGAATCTCTCTGTTCTTACAGGGTCGACAGCACGAGTGTGACTACCCTGGTTTTGCACTCGCCCATAGGCCACGGTAACCACATACCATCAGAAGGGCCGTATGCTTGTCTGTGACCTGTGTAGTATAAAAAAATGCTAAGATAATAGAAAAGATAACCCAAAGATTCTATAGGTATCCATAACCCACCAAACGTTACCAGTAACTAATTAAAAAAAAAATTCAACACCTCTTCGTGAATTGGCAAAACGAAAACTCCAAAATGTTTGACTGTAATGAAACATTCCTGTAACGATACCTACGGGAAAAAAGCTTGTAACAGGCTTCAATCACGCCTTTTATATTTATTTGCTGAGGTGCAGTATAACGGGATTTCATGCTTGAATTTTTTTGTTCAGTGTGACACTCGCATAAAGGCCACGGTAACCTCTTACCATCAGGAGGGCCGTGTGCTTGTCTGCAACCAAAGTAGTACGAGTATAAAAAAAGGTTCTGGTGGAAAAATGTTTCAGCACTTTTTAAGTGACAACTAAAAATCAATTTTAAACAATTAACACGAAGCTGAGAATAATGAAGTAATTATCTTACATTCACGTAAGCTTCTGACTATTATCGTATCTACTCAAGAAAACATAAAGACTGCCTCTGTGGTGTAGCGGTAGTGAACGCGGCTGCTATGCAGGAGGCGCGGGTTCAATCCCCGCACAGTGCAAATATTTGTATATATGTATATGTATATTTGCATTGGTCTTGGTGTTTCTATGTATAATATGTATGTATTTACAAAAAAAAATGTATCTAAGTATGTTTATCCGCATTCTAGAACCCATAACACAAGCTAGTTAAGCTATGCTTACTTTAGGTCTAGATAGCGTTGTGTAGAATGTCCTACAATATATTTATATATAAAGGTACCTATGATTCCGAAGCTGACTGCATACGACAACTGCCGACGACGTATGCAGCAAATGCAGCGTACCCATTACTTGTTAACTCCGATACGGATAAAGAGGACCATTGAGAAGCCGCAATGAATTACGCTTATCTGCTGCGTGCATCTGCAGTTGTTTTATGCGGTCACCTACGAAATCATAATTATATCTTAGGTATTACGTAATTTATAGCTCAATTTACTAGAACATTATGTAATTAAACCATGTTTACAGTTGAACATATAAACTCCATTGTGTTACGCTCATTTCCATTTTGTGACGCTCACTTCCATTTTGTTATGCTCATATTCCATTTTGTGATCAAAACTTTACTAGTTTCGTCTTTTTGTTTGGATTGGTTGGAGAAACAATATTATTTTATGAGGAACATCAAATGATTGCGGTAGTACCTTACTATATTATATTGCTGTTGTTATTACATAGGTATTACTTATTTTATTGTTTGCAACCAAATTTAATAGTAACTCAAAGAGACGTAAAATAAAGATGGTAAAATTTCTACTGTTGACGAAGCTAGGAGCAGTTTATTTTATGTTTTTGCTAACACTGTTGTAGCTAATGATTTTATATTGATAATTGTAGCAAGAAAGAGTGGGTTTTTTTATACATTACTTTTTTTTTTTTAATTTATTTATTACACACACAAATACAAACATTAGTCTTGGTCCTGCAAAATTGTTTACACAGTTTGTTTACTTAGTTCGCGGTTATGCACACGGTCCACCTGATGGGAAGTGGTTACCGTGGCCTTTGGACGAGTGCAATACCAGGGGAGTCACCTCGCGCTGCCGACCCCGTAAGAACCTTCTAATGTACCCTTGAAGAACCCCATACGCCGTAAAACACGCACAGCGGCGATGCGAAGTCTCCCCTGCCCGTCTAGATAAGTGACAATTCGGTGCTCGGCGTATGATGGAATAGAATGCCAAATGTATGGGATTTGACGTATATGACAGGCGTCAACGAATGTCAAAAACGTCAAATCCTATATATCTGTCATTCTATTCCATCATACGCCGAGCAACGAATTGTCACTTGTCTAGGGGGGCAGGGGAGACTTCGCCAAATGTATGGGATTTGACGTATATGACAGGCGTCAACGAATGTCAAAAACGTCAAATCCTATATATCTGTCATTCTATTCCACCATACGCCGAGCACCGAATTGCCACTTGTCCAGGGGGGGCTGAGGCGGAACCCGCGAAACCATTCCACACCGCCAATGAGTGTGGGATTGTCAACTTTGCTAGTCATCGATCGCTCTGACACTGACTGTACATTATATCGATATGTATACGAATACAGTATGTGTGTATTTTTGTAAGTACAGTGAGAATGTAAAAAGCTTATAATAAAATACAAAAAGCCTGCCAAAAGTTACAGAAACTTTTCACTAACAAACGAGACCGTTTTGACCCCTTTGTCGCCCGCGGACATATTGTGGTCCATACATTTTCATCTTTATTTTTTTTATTAAAAAAGTTGTACGCAACAAATCCAATAATGTACTCGTGTAAAGCATGAATGGAATTAAAAATAAGATTGAAAAGCATTCAGTTTGACTGGGACACGACGCTATTTCCATCCTAATTGAGCAGTCCGACTGTGGAAGTACCTCCACCTTACCTTAGTATAATAACCTCGTGTTGAGTTCCTGGTGAGTAGGGTAGTTTTTGTGCTGTCAGTGGGAAGACCAAAGGCTTGTCCTTCTTGTCTTTTGCGCTAACGGCACAGAAACTCTCTATTTTTAGATAGATAGATAGATAATTCTTTATTGTACACCAATAGATTTACAGTAGTACAAGAAGGTAGCATGTTACAGTTCAATGTAAAATGGGCGGCCTTATCGCTAGAAGCGATTTCATCCAGGCAAAAAGGTTTTTACACGGTAGGCAGCATGAATGACTCCCCTGGTGATGCACACGTCCATCATAGGCCACGGTAACCACTTTGCATCAGGTGGGCCGTGTGTTTGTATGTCCCCTAAGCGTTTTCAAAATACTAAGTGATTTCATGGTATCAACATAGTTATATGCTACGTCCTTCGTTCATGTTTCGTGTGGACCCAAAATTTCAGAGCTTTTATGGTAGCCAGGTTATGCAAACCTAGCGCACGAATCACATAATGAATATATTTTTTTATGCCACTTAGGTCGTAGATAAGCGCACGGCTCACCTGATGAAAAGTGGTTATCATGGCCTATGGATGAGTGTAACATCAGGGGTGTCACACTCGTGCCGACTCTGTAAGAACAGAGATATTGCTTCATTAATTGCAAAATCGAGCAGTGCCAGTGCATTAAACATAAATCAAAACTAATTGCCAAAAGCACGAAATTATAAATAGATAACTTTTGTATAAGATGGTGCACACAATGGAAGAGATACTATTACAAAAATTTCGTTTCGACCTTTCATAATAAAAAAAATTCGTAGTCGTATAAAAATGTTTTTTATGCGACGGATGTGATTTCTATACAGCACAATTACATCAATTCAGCAAAATGATAAGAACATTCTATATAACGCTTGCAATATGGATTAACTTTAGGCATCGAAAAATTCCTCCCCATCGATCTCTACTGCTACCGGACCCCGGGTGCCTCGGGTGATATCTGCGTTGGATCAGGAAAGAGCCAACGTCCAAATACCATCACCGCGACACGAGCAAGGACTCGGGGCCATACCCGGGGGCGAGTTGGGGACTCCGTGGTCCCCACATCCGAAAAGGGCCGGATCGAGAGATATGGCCCTGAGTCGGCCGGGGTGCGAGGGATATGTCTAGCACAATCTCACCTCGGCAACCGACGATCCACAGACAGCGTGCGTTTTAGTCGGTTTGAGTCCGACATAACTTCCCCCACCGGAGCCGGAGGTATCGCGTGAAAAATAATGGTACCGTTTCCAGAAGGCTGTCGGCATTATCACACTAAATGGAGACGCTAATTCTTTAAGCGAGGTGCACTATACATCTGACTGAATATTAAAAGCTATTTTTAATCGCTTCCGAGATGAAGGTGTGCTATTACCTTTAAGGTAGTCAATTTGTTTGAAAAACGGCTTCCTCGGAAAAGTTTTTCTTCGAAATTAATTAAGCTTTATTAGCTTTTTTACGGACAATACTTTTTTAATTTTGTTGATGGTGAAAATATTAAGCTTTGGTTACAGATGGGATAATCAGGGGAGTATTTTTCATTGTTAATTTATTGATATTAATATCGCTGAAAGTATCATTTTGTTCGAAGTTTTGTTTTGTCTTTGTTAAGTAAGTACATAGTTCATCTTATAGTGAGCGGTTACCATGGATTATGAATGCTACTTACATCTAAATATAATCAGTGGTCCGTTATAATCCGAGAGCTGGCCCCAATTTTTGAGTACTTGAGGCAAGCTGAAAACTTGTAACACACCTCTTTTTTTAATATTTAAAAAAAATAGGGGTTGCTTTTGCCCCGCTACTCATCAGTCAGGTTTGCAGCTTCATGTTGGGTATGATAGGAGAGATGCGTGACAATTTTTCAGCTTGCCTCAAGCATAGTAACGGAAATTACTAGTATTTTCCCCTAACCTTACCAGCTAAGTTACTCATGTTAGGTATCAGTTCACGTTGGTAATGTAATGTCCAGAATTTGAACCCGGAACCGGACCTTCTAGCTCATAAAGCCGACTCCTACATGAAGTTACATAAGAGCTTAAGAAATCCTCTTTATACTAAACTACTAAAACGACAAAATTCAAACCGAATAAGATAGTATCAGTACATACAAAGAGCATTAGTGATGAGCTACTCTCAGATCATTCCAGGTAGTAGTGTTTTGAATGAGCCTAACGTCGTCGTCCCCTGTGGTACTCCCCCGTTTTTTTTTAAACTTCCGTGATGCTTATACACTCTGAGAAACTTTTATCTTGTTTATTTCTTTACAAGATATATATAATAATATATATTATTATTTTATTAGATTCAATGAAATGTTAACAGAAATAAATGGAGTAAAGCTTAAAATCGATAAATTGCAAGCTCAAAAGCAATTTATAACTCCACCGACATTGTACTTCCCGTAGAATGAACATTTAATTTAGTTATTACTCAATCACGTTCAAACGGCTGAACGGATCTGGCTGCAATTTAGGACAGCGATAGATTATTAGTCTTTCTACCTCCATGCTTTTATTTTGTAAATATTTTACCTTTTTTTTTAATTACCTACGTAAAAAAACTTAGATAGGTTTTAATAGTCAACGCCTCTAAAATTGCTATCCTAATGAAAATGCTGGAGCTCCAATGCTAAGATGCATACGATTAAAATATTTTTTATAATTATTAAGAAGGGTTGCATATCTGCTTGTAATTTTGTTTATTGTCTCATATCTTCTGAACCACTATACGGATTTAAATGATTGTTGTCTCACATGAAAAGTATGCTTCTCCCAATCGTATCATATAGAAGAAAAACTGTCATCGTGTAAATGAGCTAAGAATTCTGATGCTGATTGTACCAAAATTGTTAATAGCTGATTTCTCCAAAAGGGGTTTTATATATAATGAATACAGGATCTAATTTGTACATTCAGAATACCACGTAATGGCCTCAAATTGTGGAATAGGAATAAATAGTTTTGAATATGTAAATCTTATTGGAATTTCAATTCCAGTAAGAATATTGTACTTATTTAGTTAGTTCTGGAACTAAAGACGTTGGTATTGAAATCAAAATTGATTGTAAGTTTGTAAAGTTTCATGCCAAACATTCGTAAGTAAATTTTTTAGCAGTATGTGGGGTGTATGAAGCTCTATTTCTTATGTAGGACACGTCAATTTGACTTCACCTCGCCTGATGGTAAGCTGAGGGCAAATTCTCAGGAAAGAGGGTAACCATTACAGACACGTACCCAAAGTAACAATTTAAATCAATGCACTTACCATGTTACAATGGTGGCACTCAGATTGACGGCCTCATCAGAGTCACCGAACCGCTTGGTTCTTGATGGAATATAATTTTGAGATTTTAAACCTGCGATTTTCACTGTAATGTTTGAACTCTTAGACCATAATATTATACTGTATAAACTCAAGCCGTTTTTTGCAATGCATTTTGTCAGCAAAATACATTGAAAAAAAAACGGCTTGATAAGCGCGTTATCTGTGAGTGAGTAAGCTACGCTACGTTGTAATGCTACTTACTGCGTCTATAGACTTTGTATATTATCTAAGCATAAACTACGTTTACCTTTAAAAATAATATTTTCAGGAAGTAAGCTACAAATTCACAAACCTATCCTTTTTAGACATCAGAAAAAAAAACACCAGACAGGATATATACAGCCCAGAGTCAGCCTCAGATGCATGGCTCGTGTCAACAATAGTGCCAGGAATACGGCAATAGGCTCACCCCTTATTGCGTGGGACTTCATACAATGATTCGTGCAATGTGGTTGTTAATTCACCTCTGCCTAAAACTGCGGAGATAAAGCCGTGATTAGGTATATGAATGATGTGTCATTACTAGTAATGTCCGCGGCTCTGCCGGATTCTGATCCTGTACCATCTATCCTTAAATCAAATTCCAGCCTTGATTCAGTAATAAACATTCAAACATCATTCCAAACTTTTACATTTATAATATTAGTTGGAAGTTCATACTCAAAAAGCTTACCTTTTTTAACACCACAAAAAATAAGAACGTAACAATTCGCAGCGCCGATAAAAATCAATTTATCACTGACTTACAAACCATCCACCTTCCTTATTATTCAAAGTTGATCTCCAGTTGCAGACTCCAATAATTCTTTGATGGATTTGATCTAAATTCGGTCAGCCATCGCAAACTTTGGCTGATCGGCTATCGATCTGAGAGCAAAGGTTTTCACAACTCGGTTCGCACCAAGTTAGATTTTTGGGGATACGACTTTTTATTAGGGTATTGCATATGATTTGATAGCATTTTTTTCTAGAAAGGTCTTGTTTTGTTACGAAACGTTTATGTGAGAATTAGGTTTTAGACTGTTTATACTGTTAGGGCGTCACTTAGACGGGAAGAGTTTCTCGCACATTTTGGTCCGAAAAATCGTACGCGACTTTATCTAGCTATAATCACCATATCATTATCGTATCAAAGTGCATACACACAGACAAACAATAAATTCTCGCCTATGATTATATCATACGAGATTCGCAAGTGACATATCGCCTATGTCAAAATAATATAATTGCCTTAAAATTGATGACGGCCGCGTTGTGAAATGTCCAGTTTTCAGCGTATCGTATCGCATTTGTAAGTGCCGTTTCAATCTATACAAAGTTAATGACTCTGTACGATTTGTTATTTTTACCAAGTGAAGCAGTACCCTAAATGGGTATATGAGGCCCCATCTAATTCCTCAAGATCTAACCCCTTTTCGGACGAATGATTCAGACGGTAGTCACTCTCATATATTTTACGATAAACCAAATCAAAAAGGAGATAGCTTTCTATCTAGGTACTCCGTGGAAGTAGAATGCATCCGGTAACAATGTTAAGATTACAATGAAATCCGTGTGGTGACGGAATAAGAATACAAGTATCACCATCCTATCTCATCCAAAGGGTGTCGTAAGAAGACACTAACGGAAAAATACGCAAATGATATCACTGCGAGAGAAGGAAAACTCAAAATAAAACCCTGCATCAACCCGTCTGACCAGCTTGGAAACAGTAGACCAAAGCCTCCTAACATTGGGAGAGCCTATGTCCAGCAATGGACTGCGATAAGCTACTTAATTGATAGACGATAAAATCTACTAAGAAATCTCCCTGAATCTTAAAACAATACCAAACAACTGCTTCAGAATTTCAGTATTCGACAATTTAATAATATTCCGTAATTTTCATCAAAATTTCAGTACTCCTTATAATGAGCAGTACTCACAAAGTAGACGCTTTTATAACGAAGTTGGAGGAGACCATTTTCGTAGTAATTTGTCCGCGATCGATGGGAGCGACGATTAGGGGAGCATGACGCTATTATTCTAAAACATTGAGCGCAAATTTTGATAAGGTTGACCTAGATTCCGTTGGATCTTTCCTCAAAGTAAAGGATCCTGGCTGGGAAAGTACATCTATGTCAACCGGTAGCCTTTACCAGTAAAGCCTACATACTAAAAGACAGACCTTGGTCTCCAAAACGTTCAATTTACACCCATTGGAAATCTTTATGGGAATGATGATAATGACGATAATATTCCAAAAGATTGAGCGCAAAATTTGAGAAGGTTGACCTAGATTGTGTTGGGTCCTTCCTCAAATTAAAGAATCCTGACTGGAAAGTACTCTTACTTATCCAACACACCGTTAACGCGCGCGTAAATGGTGTTGTCAATATCATAGATGTTGGTTGAATCCCACACGGTAAACGGTGTACCCGCTAAACAGGGTTTGGAGATAAGACGGCAGTCACTCCCAGAAAAGCCGCAAAAAACAATGAGCAGACTTTGGACCGTACTGTGAAATCATTGTGAAGATGATGATGCTATTATTATAAAAGATTGAGCGCAAATTTTTAATACAGTTGACTTCTGACTACTTCCTCAAATTCGCTTGATTATTCCTTATTTTATATTTAGAACAACATAAGCAAGGCTTCGATATCATCCGCATCAATCAATTAATCAATTAGCCTATTGCAATCCACTACCGGAAATTGGCCTCTCCCAAATATGCGCCACATTTGCCGTTCCTCCGTCTTTCGCATCCAGTCTGTCCCAGTCACCTTTTGCAGGTCGTCAGTTCAACTGGCTAGGGGCGTCCCATCCGCATACGGTTCAGAATATTCCATCACGAACTAAGTGGTTCGGCGATTTTTAAGACGGCGACCATTAAGACTTTGAATTTCTAACCAGTTCACGTGTTTCCCTCCTTCTACAGTCCCGGGTTCTTTAAGCGAGGCGTGAAAAAGCATCTGATGAGGCCGTCAAGCTGAGTGCCATCATTGTAACATGGTACGTGTCTATAATGGTGACCCTCTTTTCAGAGGTTTTGCCTTCAGCTTACCATCAGGCGAGGCGAATTCAAATTGACGTGTCCTATATAAAAAAAGCTTCTTCAAGTCTTGGAATTATTTACCACCATACCTTTCCTTCTTCGTACAGGCCCGGGTGAACATTTACATTGGCGGGGCGTGAAAAGGAATATTATGAGGTCGTAAGGCTCACACCACCATTGTAACATGGTACGTGTCTCTAATGGTGAAACTTTGCCATCAGCTTGTCTAACATTGTTGATGTCTGTAATGGTGACCTTCTTTCCTGAAACCTTGCCTTCAGCTTACCATCGGGCTATCAGTAGATTTTTCCTCTTTCTGTCTTTCTTTAAAGAGCTGAGCAGTTCGACTGGGGAAGTACCTTCGCCCTACAGAAGACCGCGGCTTAGCCAGAGCTCAGTGGAGAGATTTTGTGCTGTCAGAGGCTTTGTCCTACTTATCTTTTGCGCTGACGGCACAGAATCTCTCTGTTCTTACAGGGTCGGCAGCACGAGTGTGACACCCTGGTGTTGCACTCGCCCATAGGCCACGGTAACCTCTTACCATCAGGAGGGCCGTGTGCTTGTCTGCAACCTAAGTAGTACAAAAAAAATCAAATTTTTCTGAAATATTGCGATAAGCAATCCCCTGCTAAATCAGCGATTTTATTTAAAATTCATTATATTTCTGTTCTTTTCTGATTAGTAATTAGTATTACGAATGTAACACATGATACATTTACATAGCTTTCAACTTATTTCTGTAACTCATTCCATATGCATAGGGTGTTCATATAAAATTACATTTTGTTGGCTCCGTGACTTAAATTGTTCCAGAATACAGGATGACTTTGAATTTGTTCGAAAATCGTGATCTGCTGCTGATATTCGAAGCCTCCAATGATTTTTTTACAATCTTCATAATAGCCGCGGTAGCCTAGTGGTATGGGTAATGGACTGCTGAGACGAGGTCTCGGGTTCGATCCCAGGTTTTACCATGGCACACACCAATGACTTTCGAATGCTTTTCGAAGTTATGTGTGTATTTATCGCAGGTTTATAAGTGCCCGGTTAATGGCAATAGGCTCGCCACCTATTACATTGGGACCTAAACATAAACGGCGAAATGTGGGTGCTAGCACCTCTGCCTACCCCTTAGGGGATATATGCGTGAGTTTATGTTATGTTATGTATAATATGCTATCATGCCATATCCTGTAATGCTTCGATATCTCCATTGGATTGTGGAGGTCGCTTCACAGGAAATATCGAAGTTCATCCAATTCCGTAATTAGACTGGTAAAGCGGACTGCAGAGTCCGAGGCGAAAGCTTCGGATGCGACTGGGATAAACGATAGAATGAAGTAGATCATCTCTCATCCTAGCGTTAATTCCCAGTCGCATCCGAAGCTTTTCAGCTCGGAGCCTGGGGTCCGCTTTACCGTCTTAACTACAGATTTGGCTAGACCTTGATATTTTTTCGTGAAGCGATTGCCATCTGACCTCCACAGCCCAATGATAACATTAGGCGATATCGAAGCTTTGCAGCTAGACCGTTGTTTTTTTTTTTGGATTTTTTAGGGCTCCAACTACCCGTAACGACTGCCATAGATGTTCTTATGGCAACCGGGACCGACGGCTTAACGTGCTCTCCGAGGCACGACCAGACCAATGCAAATACCCATATTTCATGAACACAAATATTTGCACTGAGCGGGGATCGAACCCGCGCCTCCTGCGTAGCAGCCACGTTCACTACCGCTACGCCACGGAGGCTGTCTTTGGAACACACACCCGCTTTACTTTTCTACTCTTTCTATTGATTTGGCTTTATTATTGCTATTGCGGGTGTGACTGCTGTCTGATGCTCCCAACTCTAAGGCGGTTTGCAGACGGCGCGCGGCGGGGCGGGCCGGGCCGTTCAATTTGAAGGCGAACGATAGCGCAAAGGGAATCATGTACTACCAACGCACATGAAGGGCAAAAAGACCACGCTGGAGGTACCCGTCGGGCACTGGCGGCGCGGAATGTCTATATTACTTCGCGGTCAAAAAGACCGGCCCGCCCCACCTTCTGCAAAGCGCCAGTAAAGTCAAGGTCAGATCCTCATTCGATATAAGCAGACGTGCCGACTTTGAACCATTTATAATAATGTGATTATTGGAAATCCAGGGTAAAATGAAGCTGGTAAGGTTATTTTGGCGAAAACCTCTTTCATATAGTGAGAAATCCTCTTGAATATCCCCCGCCCCCTGTCGGAGCCGGCGGGGGTGGTTGCATCGAGCTTAATTTAACTAAAATCGCACGCCGTCTTGGTTATCAATTACTGAGGGTGAGATTGCTTCTGGCATCCCTCATTCCCCAGCTGAGGTAAGAATCTCCTAAATAAATTTTAATTTTGAAGAATTAACTCAATGTTATAAATCTCTAGGAGTCTTGAACCAAGAAAAAACTACTTAACATCGCCTGAAGAAACTATCTGAAACTTGAAAGAAAATGCAAATTGTTGTAGGGATGCATTTTTTTTAAATAAAAAGAAAGAAGTTACTAAAACAATTACGAACAAGTGGAACTTGTTTAACAACTAAAGAAAGTTCTTTATATTAAAGAGAATTTTGCAATATTCACTCCTGGTTCCGCTCGCGTGGAATTCTACCACCACCACCATCTCAGAAAAGTAGTTAATATTATTTCAATCTTAATTTATTTAATGGCCGCTCGGTTTTGACAGTTGTCAACCGGTTCAGAACTGGAGCCGGGAGATGCAACTACCATCTTCACAAGTGGGGACTTAAAGAAGCGCCGGACTGTGATTGTGGAGCTCCAAAGCAGACAACGATGCATATAGCAGAGGAGTGTCCACTCCGTCGTTTCCCTGGAGGAATGCGTGAGCTACATGACTTCACACCGGCAGCAATACACTGGCTTCGCCAACTGGACGTCGACATTCGAGGACTCGAGCAAAAGCCGTACGACATGATGATGATGATGATGATCTTATTTTGACAAGCGATATGGTACTTGCGAATCTCGTATGATATAATTGTAGGCGAGAACTTAGTGTTTGCCTGTGTGTAAACAGTTTGATACGATAATGGTATGACGATTATTGCTAGTGAGTGATAGTTACGTACGATTTAAATGTGCGAGAAACTCTCCTCTGTAAATCCCCAAAGGGGTAAGCAGAGGTGTATTATAACCCACATTTCGCAAAACTATAATTTTCGGTCTCAAGTAATAAGGGGCGAGCCTATTGCCGTGTAGCGGGTACTTTGTCATGGGCTGTATATTTACTGTCGGATGCAGAACAGCCCTATCCCTTAGTCGCCTTTTATGACACCTACAGGAAGAGATGGGGTGGCCCTATTCTGCTTCACTGGGAACCAACACGGTAATCGTCTAAATGAGCCTTTAAAATAATACTGCTAGAGATGTTAGTAGCCTTATCTCTTTTAACGCTCGCCAGACCTTTAGTAAATGATCAAGTTTATGACGAAATATAATTTATGTATTAACAACTTGGAATAACTTCGTTAAGCTTAGTAACAATGATTTATTAAAGTTAGACTTAAGCTCAGTTTGCGTAAACTTAAAATTTAAGCTCAAATATTTCATTTAAGAAAAGGGGATTATATTAAATCGTTTACTTAGGACTAATTAAGTTTTTATGGGCAACATTATATAGTCTTGCAGGGGACTCGGGTTTCATTTCCGCTCAGTGCAAATATTTGTATACATGAATATGTTTATTTACAGTGGTCTGGGTATTTCTGTGCCTCGAAGAGCACGTTAAGCCGTCGCCGCGTCGGTCCCGGTTGGCCATACAAACAGCTATTGGCAGTCGTTACGGGTAGTTAGAGCCCTAAAAAGTCCAACAACTGGTATAGCTACAAAATTCGATATTACCAATGTGTTGTGGAGGTCAGATGGCAGTCGCTTCTCGGAAAATATTGAAGTTCAACCGCAACGCAAGTCTAGAAATAACGAACCCCGGACTTCGAGGTGAAAGCTTCTATAGCAACCGGGATTAGTGTAAGGATGATGATGATTATACCACCCGTTTGACCATTATGGTCATCATACATACGTACATTCACACCTTTTCCACAATAGGGTAGGTAGTGACCACATTAATATTTTCATAATCTACGATTCTGGCCTACATATTTCGCTGCTTATAGAAGCAGAAAACAAGAATACATGCAGACCGGATGGATATAATAAAACCCAAAGCTGTGGAATGAACTTCCTGTGGTGGTTTTCTCAAGCGACTACAATATGGGGTTCTTGCCCTTGCATTAGAAGGTTTCTTCAGGGTCGACAGCACAAGTGTGACTCCTCTGGTATTGCACTTGTCAATAGGCCACAGTAACCACTTCCCATCAGGTGGGTCGTGTGTTTATCTGCCACCTAAATGGTATAAAAAAACAAAGCACAAGATAAAAAATAAATTACCTCAAAGATAACCTATTGCTGCCGACTGGTAGCGTTCCCAGAGGCCGCGTTCAAAATGAGAAAGCTAATTCTTTGTCACAAGGAAAAATGTAGCCTTTTTATCACGAGAACCGTTTTTCAAACATAATCAACTCAAACTAAATAAAGGCGACTCGTTAAACACCATTCACCCTCAATTTATATTAACGCTATATAATTTAGAACGTTTCCTTTGAAAGATTATGAAAGATATTTAAATTCTAAGGAACCCCTAAATTGAATGTCCTTGAAAACCGAATGAAAGCACGATTGGGGTACAGAAATTGTTTTTATAACCATTTTCTTTCTATAATCTAGCCTAGGAAGATGTAAAAGCTAAGCTATGAAACTTCCTACAAATATTTAATCTATTCTTCACCCATAGCACACATCGATAGCTACTTTCTATAGACAAAAATTATAGCTTAGTGAACCCCTTTCCACCAGTGCTAGGCTATGTGGACTAATAAATATGATTGGCGTATATCAAATGCATCCTTAGCAACATAACATCTATGTAGGTGCAGAAAATCGCATGTGACTGCAGAGCCCCCGTGCAGTCCATAACGCACTTGCTTACGTGTCCCTTAGATTCTACCTCCGGCACTAAGGACGATCTAAATAAAACCACTGACAGCGCGGTCGAGATAGCAGAAATTATTCTCGAATAATTTAAAGCAGTAAAAAAGATAATCATTGACACGAAAGACGAAGAAGAAGCAACATAGCATAGCATATCTCCGGTGGAAAGGTCTATTTTATTTAGGAGGTTCCCGGCAGAGTAGAATTTGGTCCACCCCATCTCCTCCCATGTGGTGTCGTACAAGGCGACTAAGGGACAGGGCTGTTTAACATCAGACAGATTTATACAGCCACGACTCAGCCTATACATGGCTCGAGCCAACAATAATACCCGGAAAACGGCAATAGGCTCACTATTACGTGGGACCTGTGACAATGATTGGTGAAATCTGTCTAACCCTCCGGGGATAAAGGCGTGATTGTATGTATGTATGTATGTACAATAAGGACACAGAATACCTTTTTACGATTTCCTCCCTCAGGAAACTGTCTCAAGCAGCTACTATCAACAATTAACTACCCCATAGCGTATTTAGGTGACCCATTTACCGATGATCAGAGACTATTAATTAATCTAACCAATGGAGAAACTTGAACGTTTGGGGTAGAGACAGATATAATTTATGGACTGTTTATTGATTTGTAATCCTCAATTGAATAGTTAGAACAGATAATAGGAAGTAAGTTGGTGACCAAAATTCAGGACTGAAGAGGCATTTCAAGACAGATTGTTTTACTAATAATAGTAAGTATCTACATTAGAAATTACATACATACATAAATACATTAGAAAAGGGTGTTTCTATGTACATATAATATGTACTAGCCTTCCGCCCGCGGCTCCGCCCGCGTGCATCTGGGTTAACGCGACCTTTGCTCATATCTTCGGTTCTACTCAACCGATTGCGATCAAACAAACGTAAGATTTTAAGTCTGAGTAAGCCCTCTCTAACAAAAAAAACGGCATCAAAATCCGTCCAGTAGTTTTTGCGTCCATCGCGGACAAACAGACAAACAGACAGGAAATTAAAAAAAATATTTTCGTGTTCAGTATCGTTAACATAACATAACCCAAGTATTTTTTTTTAATATCTCAAATGTACAGACACGACCACTTTACAATTATATAATAGTATAGATGTATAGATGTATTTACAAAAAAATATCTAAGTATGTTTATCCGCATTCTAGAACCCATAACACAAGCTAGTTAAGCTATGCTTACTTTGGGTCTAGATAGCGTTGTGTAGAATGTCCTACAATATTTATTATTAGAAATGGTCAAAATAGTAAAATAAGATTTTAGCAAAATCTTACTTAATTTGTGGTAGCGTGATGTTCAGAAGGCCCGGTATAGTAGTATAGGGCCACCCTATCTCTACGGAAGGTGACTGATAAGGCTCCATCTCCACAAAGATAAAGTGCCAGTCATAGCTGGCGAAATGCGGTTGTTACAACTCCGGACACGTATCTTGGACCTAAAATGTACTCAAAATGTGCTCTATAAGCGCATTACATATTTCTTGGGCGTCTTTTGAGGATATCACGCACTCAAATCATCAAGTTCATCCTCACACATTGCGATCGGAAACGGTTCGCACTGTGCGGTATGAAAGGAACTTCATCCCACGCACACTCAATCTGTGGAATGAACTCCCCGCTGTGGTTTTCCCAAGCGACTATAATATGGGGCACTTCAAGGAGGGCATTAGAATGTTTCTTCAGGGTCGGCAGCACGAGTGTGACGCCCCTGGTGTTGCATACGTCCATAGGCCACGGTAACCACTTTCCATCAGGTGGGCCGTGTGCTTGTCTGCCACCTAAGTGGTATAAAAAAAAAGTATAGATTTTTTTGTCTTGCAATTTAGGTCCAAGATACGTGTCCGGAGTTATGGTACACCTCTGCTTAGCCCTTTGAAATATAATATAATTGTAGAAGTCCAAAAAATACTAGCCATCATTAAAAAAAAAATTAATCGTAAAATGGCGGCTCTCATCAGTCTCGACAGCAAATCAAAATTTCTACAATTCAACAACAGTCCATCTTAATTAAAACATAACATAAACATAAACTCACGCCTGTATCCCCGAAGGGGTAGGCAGAGGTGCTAGCACCCACATTTCGCCGTTTATGTTTAGGTCCCAATGTAATAGGTGGCGAGCCTATTGCCATTAACCGGGCACTTATAAACCTGCGATAAATACACACTTAACTTCGAAAAGCATCGAAAAGTCATTGGTGTGTGCCATGGTAAAACCTGGGATCGAACCCGAGAACTTAATTAAAAACCAGAAAACATTTTTATAAAAAGCTGAAATACATTTTTAATTCCCATAAATCACTTCGAACCCCAACCCCGCACAATCAAATGCCAATCAAGTGAAAACTTAACCGTAGCGAATGGCCTTGAGAGAGAAGCGTATAAGACCGACGACGTGGTATTTTATCTTGAACTAACTTAGGAGGTTTTCGACAGTGAAATATACCTTTGTTTTAACGAGAACGCAGCATTATAATAGTTATATTTTTTTCTCTCCGATCCTTTTAGTAAGTCAAGTTATGTCAGACGTTTTATACCTAGTTCTTTTTTGATATAACCACCATCAGACTTCTACATCAAATTCTATAGTAAGACGAGGTCCGCAATTCTGCTAAGAATGAGCAAAACCAATTGTCAAATGGAATTTATAACATACGTACATAATGATCACGCC
Organism: Eilema depressum; assembly: GCA_914767945.1. Classification (NCBI taxonomy): domain Eukaryota; kingdom Metazoa; phylum Arthropoda; class Insecta; order Lepidoptera; family Erebidae; genus Eilema; species Eilema depressum. Next base: position 3,550,295 of record OU612041.1, on the reverse strand, counting down.
TTTATCCCCGGAGGGTTAGGCAGAGGTGAATTAACACCCACATTTCACCAATCATTGTATTCGGTCCCACGTAATAGGGGGTGAGCCTATTGCCGTATTCCGGGGACTATTGTTAACTCGAGCCATATTATTATATCTGCGGCTGAGTCTGATGTTAAACAGCCCTATCCCTTAGTCGCCTTGCACGACACCGTATGGGAGGAGATGGGGTGACCCAAATTCTACTCTGCCGGGAACCACGTGTATATAACAGTGTCAGTTGTATTGCCATACAACTGACACTGTAAAAAATTACATTTAATTTTAGACTTTACAACTTTTAGGGCTCCAACTAACTTCTAGAACTGTTAGGACCATCATTGTTATACGTATAACAGCCGTGGTCAGCGGCTTAACATGCACTCCGAGGCATGGAAAGGTCTCATTGTCTCAATAATGGTTACCCATCCTAAGACTGATCTGACTATTATTGTCTCAATTAATCGTTGTGACATGATTGAGTAACAACCAAAAACTTGTTCAGGTTTTTTATTTACTAACTTCACCGAGAACTGAGAAGCCTCCTGTCTCATCATTGAAACCTGAGTTGATATATTATGAGACAGGTTGACGTGAAACTAAAGAGGAGTAGAGAAATGAAATCCTTAAAAAGATACATCGCACTATTCATGTGTATTACCACTAAAGCCGTAAATATAAGGCACTTGTCCCACCGGCAGCGAGAAAGCGGACAGCTGTCGACTATTTTCTGGCTCAAGAAACTTAGAGGAGGTACAGATCGCGTGTGAATGATAAATGTCTATATGAATGGTTAATCGATGACTATTCACACTGTCGTTAAGACTATCATTTCATTAGATTTGTCGCTACGATAAGGGCTGTCTAAAATAATAATCACTGAGCGATTCTCGCTTGGTGATTTAAGAAACTCATAAAATAGTAGGCATTCTCGCCGTGGTGGTGGAATACTGTTATTGCCGGATAGCATAGCCTCCCCAGGAGTTCTCTCCTATAGGGGAATTGGATGAAATTACTCATCCTGAAGGGTAGATTATCCGTCCGAGCAATGGCATCGCCTGATGTCAGTTATTATTGTAAGTAAGGTGTACTCGTAGAGCAAGCGGACATTTAAGAATATTAATTCCGTCGTGATCACCCCGAGTGACTGATGCGAGTAATTACTCGATACCCTCACACATTCGCTCATAACCCACCTATAAAACTATCGGAGTTGCACTCCCGCTACTCGCTGTCTCTCTAGCATCACTCGTATCTCGCTCATCGCCGGCAGTGGTACATGAACCTGAAAGGGGATTGGGTAATCTAGTATGGACAGTGGCGTTCTTAATTTTTTCAGCAGCCATAATTAATTTTGATACCACTTTATTGTACTGTGTTAAACACACGTACAAATGTCATTATTTTCATTGTAAGTAATATCGGAGCTGCGATATACAGGGTGGAACATTTCGACTTTACCTTGAAGGAAAGTACCCTCATACTAAAGATAGCGAATTTTAGTTAAAGGAAACTTTACCTTATTTTTTAAAAGAAACAAAACTGCATTCAAAGACTTTTGAAAATGCCACACCCGGTAGTCGAACCGACTAATATTTTACAAAACCTTCTTTTTCATGGACTTCCTTTTATTTAATTTACCAAGTTTGTTAGAGAGATTTGATCCCTATGATCGACCCTATCGATTGATGTAATAAAAATACAGGGTGTTATTTTTTCGAATTGTAGTCGGTTCGATTATAAGGCGTGGCAAACGATTTTTCAGCATTCCTTAAATGCAGTGCTGTTTCTTTTTTAAAAACATACTAAACTGTATGCAAAGTTTTCGGAAAATGCCACACCCGGTAGTCGAACCGACTAAAATCTTCCTAAATCTTCTTAAATCTTCTATTTCATGGACTTCCTTTTATTTAATTTACCAAGTTTGTTAGAGAGATTTGATCCCTATAATCGACCCTATCGATTGATGTAATAAAAATACAGGGTGTTATTTTTTCAAATTGTAGTCGGTTCGATTATATTATAAGGCGTGGCAAACGATTTTTCAGCATTCCTTAAATGCAGTGCTGTTTCTTTTTTAAAAACACACTAAACTGTATTCAAAGTTTTCTGAAAATGCCACACACGGTAGTCGAACCGGGTACGAGTACCTACTCTTACTACCGGAGATAGTTAATTTCATTCAAAGGAAACACTCTCTTATTTAAAAAAGAATACAAAGCTGCATTTAAGGAATCTCGAAAGATCGCTTACCACGCCCTGTAATCGAACCGACTAAAATTCTAAAAAATAACACCCTATATTTTTATTGCATCAATCGATAGGGTTGATCATAAGGATCTAATCTCTCTAACAAACTTGGTAAATTAAATGAAAAGAAATCCATGAAATAGAAGATTTAGAAAGATTTTAGTCGGTTCGACTATCGGGTGTGGCATTTTCGGAAAACTTTGAATACAGTTTAGTATGTTTTTAAAAAAGAAATAGAACTGCATTTAAGGAATGCTGAAAAATCGTTTGCCCCGCCCTATAATCGAACAATTCGAAAAAATAACACCCTATATTTTTATTGCATCAATCGATAGGGTTGATCATAAGGATCAAATCTCTCTAACAAACTTGGTAAATTAAATAAAAGGAAATCCATGAAATAGAAGATTTAAGAAGATTTAGGAAGATTTTAGTCGGTTCGACTATCGGGTGTGGCATTTTCAGAAAACTTTGCATACAGTTTAGTATGTTTTTAAAAAAGAAACAGAACTGCATTTAAGGAATGCTGAAAACTCGTTTACCACGCCTTATAATCGAACCGACTACAATTCGAAAAAATAACACCCTGTATTTTTATTACATCAATCTATAGGGTCGATCATAAGGTTCAAATCTCTCTAACAAACTTGGTAAATTAAGTAAAAGGAAATCTATGAAATGGAAGGTTATAGGAAGATTTTAGTCGGTTCGACTACCGGGTGTGGCATTTTCAGAAAACTATGAATGCAGTCTTGATTCTTTTTAAAAATAAGGGAATGTTTCTTTTCAGTGGAATTCGCTATCTTCAGTATTTAGAGTACTTCCATCTAAGTAAAGTTGAAAAATACCACCCTGTATAGCTAAGTCCCGATATAGTTTAGAGAAGTTTGTCCATAGTAACTTTTGATCACTTTATACTGTACTTTCATATTATACCAATTTCATTGATGGCCGCTCAATTCCGACACGACGCCAACATTACCCAACCCCCTTTGTATCCGATATGAGTTCTCAAATTTTTATTGGAGCTTTTGAAATGACGTGTGCTAGACGTAGTGCATCGAGGCATGTACGAATATTCCGAATGCAGTTACTTTATTGACTGCAAAATACTGCAGAATGAGTTCGAGCAGTTTGATATAGAATTACCAATTGATGTAGATACGAGTAGAAACTGTGGGACGGATGAAAGACTGAAGACTGCAGTACATAATATATACATATACGTACACTCACACCTGTACATCCCCGAAGGGGTAAGCAGAGGTGTATTATCACCCACATTTCGTCAACTATAATTTTTCGGTCCCACGTACTCGTAATAGGGGGTGAGCCTGCAGTAGCTAGATTCTTGATGAAGGGTAGATGTACCAGTGGAAGACGAACTACCGGATTTATTGACAACTGCTCCACTCCCTTGGATAACAGCGTGGTGATCAGGGAAAGTTCGATTCTCTTTTCTATATCTTAACTAGCTGCCCCAGCGAACTTCGTACCGCCATATTTTCGGCCCGCGTGGTATTCAAATCCCGTTCCCGCTGCACCCTTATCACTTAGGGGGATGAAAAATAGATGTTGGCCGATTCTCATAGATACCGGATAAGCATAAAAAATTTCATCAAAATCGCTCAAGCCGTTTCGGAGGAGTTCGATTACGCACCCCGTGACAGAAGAATTTTATATATTAGATGAATTTGAATAGTTAGCGTAATAAATGCTTTAAAATTTTACTCTGTGTTATTCTACCTTTCTAATGGCAAAAGAATCCTCGAAATCGGTCCAGTATTTTTGAGTTTATTGAACATACGTAAATACAAATCTTTCCTCTTTGTTATAGTGACGTTGAAGTCATTCATCAGACGGATTGTGTACTTATTTATTTTCTTTAAGGAAATAGAGTAAATATACCCTAATTTGACGTCACAATGATCTTTGAATTATAAAGCACCTGAGTTTAACCTACCCTCATAAGTTTTCTAAAAAGGCAAGAGAACTATTCTGCCCTATTGTGGGAGCCACAAAATGGCCGCACAAAAGGGTAAGGTCCTTAGGCTGGGCTCACACATCCGGTATGACGCGCTGAACTCATGATCTTGAATTCCGGCACCTTGTTTCAAATATTCTAATGAATACTAAATTAACACATATTTTTGAAGGTCCAAATTTATATTCTAAAGCAGAGGTCCAACAATTTTTAGGAGTTTTTATTTTTGTGGCCTCCTAAAGAATTTCAGCAGGACCGTTTAGTCAACCCATCCCACTCGATCTTATCCCGCGGGATGAGTTGTCCTAGCTGGGACAATTTAGAAGAAAGTCTAAAGGGGTCTAAAAATGAGGACCGAGGAATGTTTTCGTGATAGGGTCGTAAGGGCACGTGGCCAATAATTTAGATTCATCAGTTGGTCTCATGTTACACGGTTCTCAGTACGGCTTCAAAGAACTATTCCGTATGTTGGTGTGTTGGTATGTTGGTGTGTGTGTGTGAGGTTTAATAAATTTCTTTTCTTTCTTTCTTTCTTTCTTTCTTTCTTTCTTTCTTTCTTTCTTTCTTTCTTTCTTTCTTTCTTTCTTTCTTTCTTTCTTTCTTTCTTTCTTTCTTTCTTTCTTTCTTTCTTTCTTTCTTTCTTTCTTTCTTTCTTTCTTTCTTTCTTTCTTTCTTTCTTTCTTTCTTTCTTTCTTTCTTTCTTTCTTTCTTTCTTTCTTTCTTTCTTTCTTTCTTTCTTTCTTTCTTTCTTTCTTTCTTTCTTTCTTTCTTTCTTTCTTTCTTTCTTTCTTTCTTTCTTTCTTTCTTTCTTTCTTTCTTTCTTTCTTTCTTTCTTTCTTTCTTTCTATGTGTGAAAGAAACGCTCGTGATTAAGCTACGAAGGCACGGTTGTCATTTGAATGAGTGACCGTTTATTGGTATTTCATTTGAGCACTACCTTGCTTCGGAGGCACGTTAAATTGTTGGTCCCTACCGTCAGTGGTCATTAGGCCAAGACGGAGGCCTCTATGGGCGATCTGAACAATCAGTGGTTGGCCACTAACCACAACTCAGGCTAGGAGGTTAGTCGGCAATCGCGTCCAATATAGCTGAAAAAACTAAGCCACATCTCCAGACCTTAGATCGACTGGCGCTAACGCAAGGAGTCGGCCGAAGCAAAGAAAACCGGGCTAAGTGGGGGCTCCCAGGTGGGGCAGACCTGAAATGTGAATGTAGAGTTACTCCACAGACAATGGCCCACACGTGCTACATGCCCATACACGTGTATACCCGAGGATCTCATGTGCGCCTCCGAGAGTACCATCCAGGTAGCAGCACACTGGGAGAACACTATTTGAGAGTCGAGGTGCAGTGATAGAAGAAGAACAGATGATGATCGGTCTTGTGTACACTTTGGTATGGGCGACGATCACAGTAAAGTATTTATCACACAGAAGAGATAAAGTATTTATGTAGCACTAGCTTTTGCCCGCGGCTCCGCCCGCGTGGATGTCGGTTATCGCGACCAAACATAGCCTATGTCCTTTCTCAAGGTCTAATCTACCCCTATACCAAATTTCATCAAAATCGGTTCAGCGGTTTAGTCGTAAGAGCGAGACAGACAGACAGACAGACAGACAGACAGACAGACAGTTACTTTCGCATTTATAATATTATATATATATATATAATATATAAATAATATATAATATATATATATATATATATATAAAAAATATAAAAATATAATATAAATATAAATATATAAATATAAAATATAAATATATAAATATATAAATATATAAATATATAATATATAATATATACAGGGTGTCCCAAAATTCAAGGATAAGCCGGCAACAGGGGGTGGCCCTACTTATGGCTGCTCAGGAAAAAATAAGAAAAAAAATATATCTCTATTTTTTTTTAATTACTCGAACTTTTTTAAAATCCCTCGAAATTCGGTACCCTTAATGATATTTTCAACTACCAGGTTCACAATTTTGCAAATATTTTTGAACTCTTTTCTGTATTAGCAAGCTAAGAAGCATGGCCATCCATCACCACCCTGAAAAATTATAGGATATTTGTAGTTATTTTACAAAAATGAGTCAAAATATTTTTTTGTTGTCAAATTTTCATACATTTTTACTTTCGACCCACTTTATCTTATCTCGGTGAAAAAAAAAGTATGGACACCACTATGGCATTCTTTTTCAAAAATTGGCGCAACTATCCAAGATTTCAAAATGGTATAATTTGGGTATGATACTATAATGAAATAATAAAAAAAAAAATTTTTTGTAAATAAGTATCACATTTAATACATTGCTCTTATTGAAAATCACCAGATTTACTTTGTACACAATGCATTCATCCTCAATAAAAAATCATTGACGGGACTTATGACAAAGTGGTAACCGAGTAGGATATCACATTGCGAGGTTAAGGAACATAAGCCAGGGTGGTTTTCGGATGGATGACCATTCTTAAGACATTAAGACACCTCCGTCCTCTGTTTCTCAGAGAGTACGTTAGGCCGTAGATCCCGGTGGCCATATGAGTATCTATGACAGTTAGTCGGACCCCTAAAAGTCCAACAACTGGACTCACTACATAACTTTGATATCGCCAATGGGTTGTGGAGGTCAGGTAGCAGTCGCTTCACGGAAAATTTCGCATTTCTGCTGTTTCACAGTTAGCCGGGAAATCCGAGGCTCAGAGTTATTGGAATTGTTTTAAGAACAATTAGGTTTCCGAAAGCAATTGCAACGCTGGACTAGTTTCATTCAAATATCAATGCGGCTACGGATTATATTTCTGACAAAAGAAATGCACGAAAAATAAAATGTATTAATGCCGGTGGCAAACAATAAAAAATGTAAAATAAAAAAAATATTAAAAATAATGCAATAATTATAAAATTATACCATTATGTTTGTTTAATATTTTAACAGTTTGGATTTTCATCCTCTGAACCTTTACGAAATACAGAGTCGAATTTTATGGTTAACTGTGAAACAGCAGAACCGCGAAATTTTCCGTGAAGCGACTGCTACCTGACCTCCACAGCCCATTGGCGATATCAAAGTTATGTAGTGAGTCCATTTGTTGGACTTTTAGGGGTCCGACTAACTGTCATAGATACTCATATGGCCACCGGGATCTACGGCCTAACGTACTCTCTGAGAAACAGAGGACGGAGGTGTCTTAATGTCTTAAGAATGGTCATCCATCCGAAAACCACCCTGGCTTATGTTGCTTAACCTCGTAATGTGATAACCTACTCGGTTACCACTTTGTCACAAGTCCCGTCAATGATTTTTTATTGAGGATGAATGCTTTGTGTACAAAGTAAATCTGGTGATTTTCAATAAGAGCAATGTATTAAATGTGATTCTTAATTATAAAAAATTTTTTTTTTAGTATTTCATTATAGTATCATACCCAAATTATACCATTTTGAAATCTTGGATAGTTGCGCCAATTTTTGAAAAAGAATGCCATAGTGGTGTTCGTACTTTTTTTTTTCACCGAGATAAGATAAAGTGGGTCGAAAGTAAAAATGTATGAAAATTTGACGACAAAAAATATTTTGACTTATTTTTGTAAAATAACTACAAATATTCTATAATTTTTCAGGGTGTTGGTGGATAGTCATGCTTCTTAGCTTGCTAATACAGAAAAGAGTTCAGAAATATTTGCAAAATTGTGGACCTGGTAGTTGAAAATATCATTAGGGGTAGCGAATTTCCAAAGATTTTAAAAAAGTTTAAATAATTAAAAAAAAAATAGAGATACATTTTTTTTCTTATTTTTTCCAGAGCAGCCATAAGTAGGGCCACCCTCTGTTACCGGCTTATCCTTGAATTTTGGGACACCCCATATATATAATATATATAAATATATAATATATATATATATATTAGTAGGGATTACATCTTCCAACAACGCTTGATTCAAGCGGTCACTTACTCTGTGATTGCTGCCTGGGTCAGTCTGAGTAGGTGGGTATTAAGTAATCTGTACCTATACCTGCCACTGATTAATGTTGCCTTTGTTAATTTTTGTTTGTTTAGCGGTTAATTTTATTTTTATTTTATATGTGTACATGCGTGATCCGCAATAAAACGATTTTTCTTTGTTACTTTCTTTACTTTCATGATGTACCCGCACGTGTGTGTCCAGCCTTATAAAATTCGAAGACACGGGTGCTTTTTTCTATTATCTAATTTCGTTCGTCGTTTTGCTTTTTTCTCGGATAAGCAGGATTCTTTGCGAAAAGGCGTGGCTGCGTAAAGATGTATTCAATGCGACTCCGTAGATCTGAACATAAGTCTGCACTTATGTTCAAGTGTTATTGTTAGGTTGATTGGCTGTGGGTTTGAATTTTGGGACCGGGAAAATGTTTTTCGGTGGTTCGGTTAAAATTTCTTAGTAAGAAAGTCAGCAAAAGTGTCTAGGAGTCGGGGTTTGTTGTATGTTTCTTAATATGTAAGCGAAGTTTCACCATAAATCTTACTGAAGAGTTATTGTACTGTCAGTGGGAAGACCGAAGGTCGAAGAAACATGATTTTTTTTTGTTAGGTGGTATTGCATATTACACTATTAATGTACCTATTATTAAAAAACGCAATTATTAATTTTATAATTACAAAGAACTAACTGAAAATTACTTTTGTTTCAGGTAAGTTACACAATTTACTTATTTCGATGGATACTAACGGACGCAAGGTAACAGAGAACAAATTTTTTGACAAAGGAACTATCTCTACCTTTACCTTTATCTGTAGATATTATGTTATTGGGAACGGCCGTAGGTCGCCTTCTACGACACCCACAGGAAGAGTTGAGTCGACCCTATTCATTTTTCCATCGGGAACTAACACCACACCACCTAAATGCCAACACCACCTAAATAAACAAAATAGAAATTCAAATATCAAACAAAACTAATTGCTTTATTACTTGTACAGCTGTTGTCACCTGTATTTTCTCGTAAAACGATAATAATTAATCAATTGGATGTCGCCACTGTTTATAATACTGTCGTGTACAATAACCTCTCCGGGTTTATATTGATTGACATAATTGTTCCATTTTTCGACAGAATTTTGCCCCTCCGTTGTTATTTTCTTGATCAGGTCGGAGTCAATAACCTTATGAATTAAGTGTGTCCTTTTTACCTGACTTCGCCATCGAGGTATGTATGTGTTTCGCGCGTACCTATATATGTATGTACGACTATCCATGTAGTTTTCTTTGTTCCCTTCTACAGGCATAACGGCTGAACAGATTTAGATGATTAGGGTCTCAAATGAAAGGTATTCATACTATTCATCTCCCGAGAGGAGGAGGAGGAGATGAATACTAATTATAATCTCCTATTAATTCTCTTCACTTTGATACCCTACTCGATAAAACTGAATGAAAAAAATTTTTTGCAGCACATATTTTAGCATCAAAAATCTACCGTATAGTTTTTGTAGGAATTTTATGTACCCTATGACACTCGGAAGATGAATACCTTTCATTTGAGACCCCATTCATCGAAATCCGTCTAGGGGTTAAGCCTGTAGAGGGGAACAAAAAAAACTACAAACATACATACATAGATACATACATAAATAGGTACAGTCAGCGTCAGAGAAAACGGACCCCCTCAATACTTAAAGAATATCGCCGCCTGCGCCGGCCGCGTCACATGACTCACGAATGACGTCACGCGATGCGATCGTCGCTGAGCTGCAAACAGCTTCATCTGCCTTTTATTTGCATGTTCATATTTGTAATTTTCTGATATTTTTCGTCTTTCGGCTCAATTGTATACCAAGATACAACATACTCACAAAAAGATGCCACATTAATTTATGTGCCGTTTGAGGATACGAACCCGCATCTCCAGCGCCAGCCGATTACTTAGACCGCGCCTTACTCCACTAGGCTACGGTTCACTTGATAATAATGGCGAAAATATGAATTACATTACCTACTCCTATTATCGAACAAAGTTGATTACGGTGTTATTTTGTAGACATTAAGGTTTAAATTTCAACTACACCATATGTGATAATAATAACTGCTCAATTGACTAAAAGATAAGGTTGAAATTAGTATAGATTTCTCGTTTAGTTCAATAGATTACGCTTGATACAGCTTGTTGCACTACCGTCATTTTGTTTTTTACTTCAAAAACATATCTGCTGTATGAGCTGCGGCTATAGTATTTTAATATCTGTGACAGCGCGCTAAGGTTGCAATTAGAATATTTCTTTGTCTTATTTACTAAACTGTGATTGAAGGTAACTTTATAATTTGTGGTAATTTGCATTGGTGTTAATCCTCCTCGTAATATTATTCAATTTATTAAGTTGTTGATCAGTTTTTTGAGTAAATTGAAAGTATGGTTCGAATAACAACATTTTTGAAAGCTAAAATTGTTATTCTCTGGGAGCAAGAATAGAGGCATAACGGTAAGAGTTACGATAAAAATATTGATATTATATACCTATTTATTGCTTAATCATGTTACATTTTCATTTACAAGTTAGATTTTTGGAGTTTCTTTTATTTATTATCATTTTCATTACAGAGAAATACAGTGCGTAGATGGATTCGAAGGTATCAAGCGACGGGTGATATAAAATGTGAAAGCCAAGGACCTCGCCCAGTTGCTTACACTCATGAATCAGAACGGCACCATGATATTGTGGAAGTTCACTCAGTGGCACCCTTCAACCCTAAAAACGTATAAGACTTAAGAACAAGCGGGTGGTTAACATTAGGTAGGTAAGTAAATGATTATAATAATATTCTTTAAAATAAAATCACAAAAAAAAAACAGATTTGAAAAGGTTTATTATTTTAGGTTACTGAAGATGGATGTCTTTAATGCGCCCAGGCGAGCTAGTGGAAATAGGTGGCCGCATGAACAGTGAGCGATACCTTGAAGTGTTGAAAGACATAATGCTGCGCATAATCAGTGCGGGTCGCATATCCAGAAGGACAAATTTACCTGGTTCAGGATAACCCTTTAGTGCATCCCGAATTGTGCAAGACTGGCTAAATGCACAAGAAGATATAACGGTGTTTGAGTGGCCGGCTAAAAGCCCGGATCTTAATCCTATAAAAAACTTGTGGGGTCAGATGGTTTTAAACTGGAACTAAGGTAAACAGAACTTGGGAACTAATGCGAAATAGTGTCCTAACATTCATAATAATAATATTATTTTATTATTAATACCTAATCCCATTACTCTTGTTTACAAGTTTAGTAATCTTCTAATGTGTTAACGATGCACCATCTGACCTCACATATTTTTCTAATGTTGTGTTAAAATAGTTACTTATCAGAAAATGTGATCAAAGAGGAAGATGTATATTGCTATACTGTTATAGTTTAGCATGTTGGTTCTTTCTTTGTGATTCACAGGCATAAATAACATTTCATTTTTCAACCATTCTTTTATATTCAAAGATTATACAGAGTGTAAAAAATTAATGTTTGCAACTTTAAATAAATAAGTAAATAAATATTGTAGTTATGTTTCTAGAATTATGTGTAATATTAAACATTTTATACTTCACTTAGACCCTAAGTGAAGTAAACATTTTATACTTAGGGTATTGTGTAAAAATAAGTAAATCTAAAAATAAGTAACCCCAATTTAACTCAGATAGAAAAACTGTATACTCAACCAGGAAATGGACTCCATGTAGTCCTAGAAATGTAATTTGAGAAATAAATTAATATTGTTTATACAACAAGCCTATCTTTTCCCAGCTAATTAAGCTTACCATGGGTCTAGAAAGCGTTGTGTAGAATGTTGTGGAATATTTATTTATTATTATTTATTATTTTCTTACAAACCTCATACCTACTATAAAATTTGATTGCTTAAATAATAATTAACAAAAGTGCTTATGAGAATAAAAAAATAATTATACGAAATAAAAAAAAAGAACTTTGTGTCCGAGGATTTGAACACCCGGTTACCGTATTCACAAAGCATAGGTCATAACCGCTAGACCAACATGACATTTACACAAACTTTCAAAAAACTTCAATGCTTTCATGTCATTATCAAGGGGGGTCCCTTTTCTCTGAAGCTTACTGTACATACGCGCGAAACACCATTGCCCTCGGTGGCGCAGTCGGGTAATAAAAATAAATTAATATATAATTAAAAACCCGACTGTTGTCTAAAAGATCAAATCGCTATCAAGCTTGTTTCGATCTTTTAGACAACAGTCGGGTTTTTAATTTTCTCATGGGAATGAAGTCGTTTTATAGCCGCGTGGTTCCCGGCAGAGTAGAGTTTGGGTCACCCTATGTCATCCCATGCGGTGTCGTACAAGGCGACTAAGGGATAGGACTGTAACATCAGACAGATATATACAGCCCAGACTCAGCCTCAGATGCATGACTGGGGTCAAAAACAGTGCTTAGAATACGCCAATATGAAAAGCCGGGAACCACGCGGCTTCCTATAACTGTAGTATTGACGATGAATGAAGAAAAGTGTTAAATAGTTGTCTCATCTCATAAACACACTATCTAACCTAGTTTAAGTTTTATTTATAGTTAATGTTATTTTGTTACAATAGGACTGCCATGTCGTAAGGTAAAAGTACTATAAATAAATAAAGATTTAAAAAAAAAACTGTAGTATAATTCTGAAGGCGACCGTATACGACAACTGCCAACGCATGCAGCAGACAGCGTACCCATTACTTATTAAACTCCGATACAGATAAAGGGGACCATTGAGAAGACGCAATGAACTACGCGCATGTGCTGCGTGCGTCGGTAGTGGTCGTATGCGGCCGGCTTCAGAATTATACTACAGTTCATTTCAGAATCATACCTTACAGGTTAAAAATTCATCCTAGATATTGTTTTTTAAGCTATTGCATAGCTTCTATCGCGGGCCTTGAGCGTGGAGACCGAATCCAGAAATTCCGTAACGAAAAAAACCTAACACCCCGAAGCTCGCACGAATCGAGCCGAGCTGCTCCGAAGTAGCTCCGCTTAACGTAAGTAATTATAATTGCAGAAGTTGATAAAAAATGCTATGCAATAGCTTTTTTTTCTCACAAACTAAATGCCTCAAAGTTTCATTCGCTTATGTGCGCCGCTTAATCCCAAACTGTAATAAATCCAGCATTTCTGCTCCTCATTCATCAAGCTCCAAATTTAGTTTTTATCGCTTTTATAATTGGAGTGACCTCCAAAATGTAAGCGGACCGCCGCCTGTTTTACTCCAACGTAATTACACTTGAAATCTTTTGAAAAGAACCCTCATTTAATTTACCGTTGGTTCACAGTAGAATAGGGCCACCCCATCTCTTCCTGTGGGTGTCGTATACGGCAACTAAGGAATAGGGCTGTTTCCATTCGACAGTAAACAGCTCATGCCCAGTTTTACAAGAGACGGTAACTGACTCGCTCCCTTTTATGTGGGACCGAAAATCAATATTGGGAAATTTGGATGATAATACACGTCTGCCTACCCCTTCGGGGATTTACAGCCGTGAGTATATGTATGTATGTATGCCTATATGGATAGGGCTGTTTTATATTCGGCACTATTGGCAACTGCGGCCTTACCATAAACTCTTAAAACAGGTCAATAATTGAACTGCTGTCATTCTAACAACTGCAAATGTCACTTTGTAATGTCATATAAATATATGGGATTACAAAGGGATTACAAAGTGACATTTGCAATTAGTAGAATGACAGCAGTTCAATTATTGACCTGTTTTAAGAGTTCATGGCATTTTTTTCCTTTAAGACATTGGATCAACTGCAATCTAGCCAATTTTGAGCTGAGAGGAAATGACTGAATTTATTCAGGTCATGAGCTGACGTATTTTTCACTGTGCTATGGGTAACTGACGTTTTTATTCCTTTAAAACATTGCATCAACTGCAATTTAGCCAATTTTCAACTAGGAGGAATTGATTGAATCTTTTTTACCCGACTGCGCCAGCGAGGGTAATGTGTTTCGCGCGTATGTATGTATGTATGTATCTATGTATGTATATATGTAGTTTTCTTTGTTTCCCTCAACAGCCCGAATGCCTAGTCGAATTTCGATGAAAGGTATTCATCTCCCGAGTGCCATAGGGTACATAAAATTCCAACAAAAATTGTACGGTAGATTTTTGATGCTAAAATATGCGTTATCAATTTTTTTTTTTATTCATATTCATCGAGTAGGGTATCAAAGTGAAGAAAATTAAAAGGAGATTACAAAAATGTATAGATGTCATATCTTAACTAAAAAGTTTAAAATAAAATTAAATATCAAAAAATAAAAAACCCGACTGCTGTCTAAAAGATCGAAACAATCTTGATAGCAGGCGGTACTCATTAAACTTCTTCCGGTTTATGATTGGCAAATGGGTACCGCCTGCTATCAAGCTTGTTTCGATCTTTTAGACAGCAGTCGGGTTTTTTACTTTTTGATAATTAATTTATTATTTGTTTGAGCGGTCACCGCTGTTCACCCCACCAACAAAGTCGCAGTTCACGACTACAAACATTCATAATGCAAGTTCCTTCACCATTGTACAAGATAATATTTCATCAGCCCCCTTGCCACAAGTGGCATTGGCCGGCACGGCGTATTGTAGAATATATAACTCAAAGGTGACTGACTGACTGACATTTTTTTTTAATATAGGACACGTCAATTTGACTTCGCCTCGCCTGATGGTAAGCTGAAGGCAAAGTTTCTGAAAAGAGGGTCACCATTACAGACACGTATCATGTTACAATAGTGGCACTCAGCTTGACGGCCTCATCAGATGCTTTTTCACGCCCCGCTTAAAGGACCCGGGACTGTAAGAGGAGGGAAACACGTGAACTATCAACGCACAGCCCAAACCACTGGACGGATCGGGCTGAAATTTGGCATGCAGGTAGATGTTATAACGTAGGCATCCGCTAAGAAAGGATTTTGATTAATTCTACCCCCCAGGGGATAAAATAGGGGATTAAAGTTTGTATGAAACTTTGTCAATTTTAAACCGATCGGGCTGAGACTTTGCATGCATAAAGCTACTATGACGTAGGCATCCGCTAAGAAAGGAGTTTGATTAATTCTACCCCCAAGGGGATAAAATAGGGGATGAACAACATTCCGAACTTAACGCGGACGAAGTCGCGGGCTACAGCTAGTTGTAGCAAAGAATGAGGAATTTTGCGATTTGACGTTTATATTATACGCTGACGACTATTTTATACGTCAAATCTCATACATTCGTCATTCTGTCGCTGGCTTATGGACCATTAAACGTTATACGAGCCAATTAAAAAAACACATCTTAAGGTGATTACATACTCGAATGACTTTGACCATACAAATGCTCAAGGTCATTGGCTCATATTTGAAGCGTAAAAATCAGTAAAACCAATTTTAATAGATAACTTTTTAGGTGACGATTACAAACTAAGATCACGTCATGCTAATACGAGTACACTTATTTAACATATATGTGAAATTTTAGATTATACAGGATACATATTGTAGAAAATATTTGGTTTCATAAGAAAGTGTAGAGTGATGTTCAGAGCCTCTTTTCTACTATTTTCTCGTTTTTTATTTAATTTATGAAAAGAAGAAGTTACTCTGTGTATCCTGTAGTATCCAGTTATGTGAATTCCAGATCTGTAGGTTTCATAGTTAATGAGAAAAACGGTTTCGAAAATACCGATTTTTCTATGCTGATCTGATTCGGCGCCTTAAACACGAACTATCTCATTCAAATTCAACTGCATTTCTTCAAGCTCACTGCCTTCCATTAGAGCTATTCAGACGCAATCAACCAAAGTTTATATCATTACGAGAACAAAGCCTCCCAAAGTGTTCTGATGTGTAAACTAATATGAATTTATGTCTTTAGAGAGAAAGTTACTTACAAATTATATTCCAATTCTATCTATCTATTATCATTATCATCATGAAGACGCATTTTCTTGAATGCACCCGTGGCCAAGATGATCTCGGAGCTCAGGGTCCGTTCTACACTTCACACGATCTTGGGCATCCATGGTAGTGAAACCATTTGCACGCATGTCACCTTCTACGACGTCAAGCCAGGACTTCTTGGGCCTACCCCTTCTACCTGGACCAGGCGGGGGCGCCATTGCCAGGCATTTGTTACCCACGTAGCCGCAAGACGTGGCCGCACCAGCGAAGGCGGCTCTCTTGCATTTTATCTGTGATGTCACGGACATGGAGGCTGCCGCGGATGCGAGAGTTCCTCACGCGTAAAGATTCTATCTAAAGAAGATTATTTTTATTAAATGACCGCAATATTACTTCAATACTTACTGATAGTGTATGTTTTAATTTTTTACGCCGACTCGATATGGCTGTATATTATTATGATACAGATAGATAATAGTGCCCGGAATACGGCAATAGACTCACCCCCTATTACGTGGGACCTAATACAATGATTGATGAATTGTGGGTTTTAATTCACCTCTGCCAAACCATCCGGGGGTGAAGGCGTAATTATATATTATACTAGCTTTTGCCCGTGGCTCCGCCCGCGTGAATGTCGTTTATCGCGACTAAACATAGCCTATGTTGTTTCCCAAGGTCTAATTTGTCTGTACACCAAATTTTATCAAAATCGGTTCAGTAGTTTAGGCGTGAAAGCGTAACAGACAGACAGACATACAAACAGACAGACAGACAGACAAACATACACACCAAGCAAATAAAACATTTTAACAAATAATACTGCACTTTAGCCCTATCAGTGTGAACACGTCTTAAGTTATGGAAAGTTTTCTTCAATAATGTACCAAAGTATTCTTACTTAAGACGAGGAACTCGACAGTCTAACAATTTATGTATTATGGTTTAACTTTAAGCGGTTAACTTAGGAATTTTGCAAGATGGGTTAGAGGCATGTTCGTAATAAGAGAAGCTGTGGTTATAAGCTGTGGTTTGGGACTAGAAATAGGGTAGGCACACTTACTATCCGTGTGGTGACGGAGAAAGAATTCAATTATCACCACCCCATCATCCGAAGGGTGTCGTAAGAGGCGACTAACTGCAAAATACGTAGACGATATCACTGCGAGAGTAGGAAAACTCGAAATAAAACCCTGTACCAACCCGTCTGGAAGCGTGGTCTAGCGGAAACAGTAGGCCGAAGCCTCTCAATATTGGTAGAGGCCTATATCCAGCAGTGACTGCATGGGCTGGTTTTATTGATTAAGGGTAAGCCCCACGAGTGTGACGCTCTGGGTATTGCACACGTCCATCGGCCACGGTAACCATTTACCATCAGGTGGGCCATTCAGCAGGTGACAGACAAGCTTACGTTTGTCTAAGTGTATAAAGATAAAACTATAACAACAGAAAGGGGAGAAAAACTGAGTAGGTACACGATACTTCGATTAGAATTAAGTGGTTAAGGAGTCGGCCTTACGATCGAGAGGTCCCGGGTTCGAATCCTGGCCATTACACTACCGACGTGAACCCACTCCTAGCACAAGCAATTTAGCTTAGTTGGAGGGGTTAACGGGAATATTAGTAATTTCGGTTGCTATATTCTTTAAAAAAAAAAAAAGAGTTCTGAATAAGGTGAAACGGCTTTTCACACCGGAGCAACGGTATCTTCTGTACATTGCTGTACACATCCATAATAATTTTATAAATGCGAAAGTTACTATGTCTGTCTATCTATCTCTCTGTTACGCTTTCACACCTAAACCACTGCACCAATTTAATATTAGTAGGTATTTCCTACAGTCAAGACATTATAAGATTTAGGTACAAACTCAAGCTCCACACCCTCATAATCCTGTAAACCACACATCAATCTAATAATACCCGTGAGTTTATCAAAGTAAGCTATTGGAGCCAATAAATCAAAACGCCTATATCCAACTAATAACGCTTAATTAAATTAATTAGATGAAGTATTTGTACGCTTATTACAATAAAGGTGGTGTTAAGGTGAGAGGCGGGAGCGGATTGGTCTCGTTAGGGCGGATAAGGCTGTGTGCATTGTGACAGACAACCTCTGTGAAGTGCACTCGACTGCTCGCAGGCTCTATGTAAATTCATTAGCATGCATGTATATGCCTATGTATATGTATATGTGCGTCGGAGAGCATAATTAAGCCATCGGTCCTGGTTGCCATACATGGTTGCCATAGTTGTTACGGGTAGTTGGAGCCCTAAAAAGTTCAATAACTGGTCTAGCTGCAATGCTTCGATATCGCCCAATGTCACCATTGGGTTGTGGAGGTCAGATGGCAGTCACTTCATGGAATATATCGAAGTCCAGCCAAATCCCGTGTTTCCCTCTTCCTACAGTCCCAAGTCCTTTAAGCGGGGCGTGAAAACTGAGTGCCACCATTGTAACATGGTACGTGTCTATAATGGTGGCCTTGCCGAGACTATGCGTTCAGCTAACCATCAGGCGAGGTGAAGTGAAATTGACGTGTCCTATATAAAAAAAAAAATCCGTAGTTAGACTGGTAAAGCGGACCCCAGACTCCGAGGTGAAAGCTTCGGATGCGACTGGGAATTACCTACAGCTAGGTTGAAGAAGCCACAAAAATCTTTCTGTACGTAATTTAATATCATTCTTATACCTCCAAATTTCATCAATTACATGTCGTATAAGGAAAAACTTATGTTTGCCTTCCGCCATTTGCTTTCCTTTCAACATGATCAAAGATTTGTCTACCAAGAAACGTGAAAGATTGATTCGTATCTCGATATCAATTTTCTTGCCATAAGATGCTGAACTATTGAGGAATATCATATTTCAGTTACTTTGTTTAACTTAGTAGATATTTATTTTCCTTCTATTCCTATTATCCCGGCAGAGTAGAATTTGGGCCACCCCATGGCATCTCCTCCCATGCGGTGTCGTGCAGGGCGACTTAGGGATAGGGCTGTTTAACATCAGACAGACATATACAGCCCAGACTCTGCCTATAGGTACATGGCTCGAGCCAACAATAGTGCCCGAAAAACGGCGAACCATCGCTGCGAGCAAACACACACACATCCTCACCTGCTAGTTGATGCACCTGTAAAAAACAGACAAAACTCTGGTGCAGGCCCTCTTCTCGGGTTTGGAAGGTCAGATGGCAGTCACCTCCCGGAAGAAAACGACATACCGATACAAATCTCGAGGACTTTTTTCTTATATTTTAATTTTTTTCTGGCTGATAGGCTCGCGTTAGACCACTATCTCACCTGTTGGTAAGTGACGATGTGGTCGACGGTGAAGCACGCTTGTTTAGTAACCTTTTCACTCTAGTCTTGAAGACACCTAAGTTCCGATATCCGTCCGGTATCAGTATCCGGAAACACAGAATCGTTTCTTCAAGGTCGGCAACACGAGTGTGACGCCCCTGGTGTTGCATACGTCCATAGGCCACGGTGACCGCGTCCCGTCAGGTGGGCCGTGTGCTTGTCTACCAACTAAGTGGTATAAAAAAAAATCGGGCAAGGCATTCCACTCCTTGGCGGAAGTGTTCCATACGCAACCGGGAGCTTTGAAGATGATGTATAACCTAAACTAGAACATAACTCAAAAACATAATTATCAAACAGAACATACCTCAAAAACATAACATCCACAGAATTCTATTTTCTCACCACCCTATATAACGTACGTATTGCAATGTAGGTCACAGTTAATTCAGGTCGAGCCTTCTTACTGAATGATATACAGCATGATGTGCAAACAGACGAGACTCGTATGAGGGATTTCGGGACATTTTCTCATTGTTTAATCGACATGTATAAGTCAGTAATCCTTGTGCAATATACGAGAGGTACTCAGACGGAATAAAAGGATTTTAAACATGTTTTATGTAGTCGGAGGCGATTACGAATGTGGATTTTTTTGGATATAATGTTCTGTATCTTTGAAATATTCGACGTATGTGTTTTTACTGCATCGTGTTATTTATAGGACACGTTATTACGACTTCACCTCGCCTGGCGATGAGCTGAAGGACATTACAGACACCAACAATGTTACAATGGTAGCCCTCAGCTTGACGGCTTAAAAGGCCTGTACTCTAGGCACACGTGTGCTAGTAAAAAACCGTGGTTTTGATGCAGGCTTTCCTATCTCGTGGTTGTAGTGTGACCCCGCAAGGCAGATAATTTTGATTAGAAAGAGAAGTGATAAGCAGGTACTCCACAGCTTCACCTGCTTACTGCTCTGCTCCTGAAGTCAGTACTTAGCGTTATTTTATACAACCTGTAAACTTCCCAAAAAGCTGGGCTTTGAAACATAAAAATACTTTTGAATGAAATTTTGAAGCATTTATTATGCTAACTTTTCAAATCGATTTAGAAAGGAAAAAGAATAGACTTCGGGCGGGACTCGAACCCGTGATTTTTCCCTTACAGAGGGAATGCTCTGACCGCTAAGCTACCGAAGCCCGCACGAAGCCGACTCAAATTCCTCTTTACTACCGTCTTTGGGGCGATGGTGGAGCCATCTACCGAAGCTTCGGTGGCTTAGTGGTCAGAGCATTCCCCCTGTAAAGAAAAGATCGCGGGTTCGAGTCCCGCCGAAGTCGATTCTATTTCCTTTGTAAATTGATAAAAATACTTGTATAAATCGACCAAGTGTGTCCAGTGTGTCAAGATGAGAACCCACTGGTCTTCTAAGATTCGTACCCTGCGTCCACTTGTCTCTTCAAACAATTTGAGGTTCCTACACGTCCTTTAGTCTATTATTAGCCGTTGCCCGCGACTTCGCCCGTGTGAAGTTCGGAATATTGTTCATCCCCTATTTTATCCCTTGGGGGTAGAATTAATCAAAATCCTTTCTTAGCGGATGCCTACGTCATAACATCTACCTGGATGCCAAATTTCAGGCCGATCCGTCCAGTGGTTTGGGCTGTGCGTTGATAGATCACCATGTCAGTCAGTCACCTTTGAGTTATATATATTTAGATTTGTTGATAGCTTTGAGCTTATAACTCCGCTCCTAAAAGAACAACTCCTAAAATAAATAAAATGAACTATTATCTACACTAAAAACTAGTCTATCAAACACGAAAAAAATTTTATAAATCGCCCATATGTTTCAAAAGATAAGCGCGTACAAATGAACATACTCTTCAGCCTAATTTAGCATAAATTTACCATTATATAGTATTGATAAACCATTACCAATAAACGCCATTAACGTCAAATGGGCATAGTTTACTAGCCAGTTATTGCTAGCGGCAATAAACTGTTTTATCAGCAGTCTGCATGCATGAATGAATTAGGGTTGCCACACGTCGAGGCAAATTTGAAAATTAATCGTATTATTGTGTGTGTGATTTGTATCTGAAAAAAAAAAACATTTGGAAAAGTCTTCTTTAGCGTTAATCCCAGTCATATCCAAAGCTTTCACCTGGGAGTCTTGGGTCCGCTTTTTCCAGTCTAACTGCGAACAGACAAGCACACGGCCCCCCTGATGAAAATGTTTACCGTGGCCTATGGACGTATGCAACACCAGGAACGTCACACTCGTGCTGCCGACCCTGAACAAACCTTCTAATGCCCTTCTTGACGAGCCCCATATTGAAGTCACTTGGTTTGGCTGATCTTCGATATTTTCCGTGAAGCGACTGTCATCTGACCTCCACAATCCATCGGCGATATCAAAATATTGCAGTAAGACCAGTTGTTGGAGTTTTTAGGGCTCCAACTACTCGTAACGACTGCCATAGATGTTCTTATGACAACCGGGACCGACGGCATAACATGCTCTTAAAGGCACGACCAGACTAATGCAAATAGCCGTATTCATGCATACAAATATTTGCACTGAGCGGAGATCGAACCCGCGCCCCCTGTATCAGTCGCGTTCACTACCACCACGCCACTGAGGCTGTTAATTCATACATACATACATACATACAATCACGCCTTCATCCGTAGAGGGTTAGGCAGAGGTGAATTAGCACCTACATTTCACCAATCATTATATTAGATCTCACGTAATAGAGGCTGTTTATCCCTACTAATATTATAAATGCGAAAGTAACTCTGTCTGTCTGTCTGTCTGTCTGTCTGTCTGTCTCACTTTTACGACCGCTGAACCGATTTTGATGAAATTTGGTATAGAGGTATATTAGACCTTGGGAAAGGACATAGGCTATGTTTGGTCGCGATAACCGACATCCACGCGGGCGGAGCCGCGGGCAAAAGCTAGTTCAAAGTAAATCCATACAGAATTAATTAACCCATTATGGACTGAGTTTTTTTGAGGTCTCCGATTTTTTTTTTCTCTTAGTATGTTTTTGATTAGGGCCTAATTAACATTATATAAGCATTTAAAATTTGATCTAAGGCTTAGTTCACACGGAATATGCTGGTACCATATGGGATCGCTAGTCTCTTACCGTAGCAAACATTTTAATTTTAACGTTGGCCTTTATTGGTAAATTATAAGGTATATTCTACAAGAATGAAAATGAAATACACATTATAGGGTAAAAAATGTTTTATTTATTATATTTTTACAATTTAATCGTATGGAATTGAATATTGATAGTTACAGGCAGCATATAGCCATACATCGCACTTCACGCACTGTAATCTACTTCACGCACTGTAATCTACTTCGCGATGAGCAGTTTTCTAGAGCGCACCTTTCACATTTCCTTCAGGAAATGCAGGCATCTTCTTCGATAGGCCTTCTTCCACTCAGGCACGCCCCGGTAGTTTTTTTTTCGTACAGGTTCATCAACCGAACCATCGGAATCATCACCAGAGGAACTTGGGCTTGATGACTAGCCAATGCTAGCCCTAGAACTGCTAGCATTAGCGTCTCCACGTCCAGTAATACGTGAGCTAATACGACCACGTCCTCGCCTCTAGAAGTACATACTTTGATCTCAGATCTTACCTCGAGACTGAATTTCAGGTACGTGGTCGACATTCACGACGAGGTCTTTTTATATACTTTTCGACTTTTCGTCACAAGGCGCGCTGAGCTGTCGACCAATCAAATTTTGATGTATGCACTAGTGTATTCATCTCCTGAATCCTCTTCTGAGTGCAGGGTGAGCTCTGGAGGTGCTATGTAGACCTGATGAAACTCTAGCTCATCATGTTCTTCCAAAATAGCACGTGCTTCGTCTATATTGCAGCTAAATAACAACATTAAAATCATTTAATTTGGAGAACATTTACATTATGTTAATTGTTATATACTTATAATGACATTTTAAAAAGTAACTACAACATTATATCGTTCTAACAGAATAATATCTAAAAAAGTAAAAAAAAATCGAAAGCACGGTAAGCGACTAGCGGTACCATATGGTACCAGCAACTTTAGCAAACCATATTACCGCCATATTTATGAACTGGACTAATGTAACTAAATCACACAATCGAAGCACTCATAAAGAATATATAATCATAAAAAAGTTATCACTTAGCTACAAAACTAAAGAAATATAGGTACTTACTTGAAAAGCTTTTCCATTTTTGCGAAAAAAAATTGACACACCCACTTCTGCAATCAATTACACTCAGCTAAAGACAATAACTGTCAAACACCAGTCATCCACTAATAGCCCACACCTCCTTGCTTCGATTGCACTATCTAAGAGTGCATCCATCGCATCATCCTTTAGTTCAGGGTGACAAAACAAAACGCGCGAAAAAGTGGTACCGTACGGGATCGCTAGTCCATAATGGGTTAATTCTGCTGACAGAGAGCTCACACCGCCATATTGTCAGCAATAATGTAGTAAATGGTTCGTTTAATTAGTTATTACTCCATTTAGTAAGATTCAATTATAGTTTCCATTGTGTAATTACATTTTGAGCTTAATTACAACGACAAGATGTCTTAATTAGGAAGATGCCTACCATTATTTTCAGGTTCATAGTTCTATTTTTTATAACATTTTGGTCGCAGACAAGCACACGGCCCACCTGATGGAAAGCGGTTACCGTGGCCTATGGGCGAGTGCAACACCAGGGGAGAATTGTAATATTTTTTTTATATATAAGAGTAGCTGCAGCTGTCCTGGCGACTTTCGTAGCGCCATATTTTTCCCATAACCTTCCCTGGACATCCACGAACATTTCAAGACCAAGATAAGATAAATCCGTTCAGCTGTTCTCGAGTTTCAGCGAGACTAACGAACAGCAATTGATTTTTTTATATAAATATATAGATAAAAGGTCCAGGTAAAAGGGGTAGGCCAAAGAAGTCCTGGCTTGACGTCGTGGAGGGTGATATGCATGCAAATGGTCTCACTACCATGGACGCCCAAGATCGTGCGAAATGGAGGAGGAAGAGCCGGAAGGCGGACCCTGAGCTCCGAGGTCATCTTGGCCACGGATGCAATCAGGAGAATACGTCTATATGCAGATGATGATGATAGATAGGTAGACAGATTAAGAAGATTAGGTTTTGTCAGATCGAGACTTAATTTCGAATAAAAAGCCAAGCAGAACTTCGATATCGCTATTTGTTGTGTAGGTCAAAATAACTGTCGCTTCACGGAAAATAACGAATTCAGCCTCATCACAATTTGAACGGGAAGCCGACCCAAACGCAGTTGGGAAAACGCTCAGAAAATAATGTTAATGTACGTTACCGATAAAATCCTCTTAAAAGTAAGCACTCCATCTTTATTACAATTGTATGGCCACTCACACACCAATCACATCATACTGTCCGTCCGATATTCCCATATTTACAGTCCCTACTTTCACGTCAGTAAGTATTGGTCGCCATTGTCAGAAAGTGGGTCGCATTGCTCCTCAATACTTTTGTTTTGTGGACACAGTGCATTGTGTCGTCATGTAGATTCTTATACGCTTTTATTAGTTTCAAAAAGGTACTGGTTTAAACCGACATAGCTCGCAGAATAAGCTAGCTGTAGAGGCAGTGGGCTGGCCACATCTGTCGAAGGACTGATGGCCGTTGGAGCAGACGAGTCCTAGAGTGGAGACCGCGAGAAGAAAAAAGAAAGGACTGACGACCTGATAAAGGTGGCTGGGACAGACTGAATGCGGAAGACGGAGGATCGGCAGACGTGGCGCATATTGGGAGAGGCCTATGTCCAGCAGTGGACTGCAATTAGGCTAATTGATTGATTGACTGGTTTAAATACCGAGGAAATCAGTTTTACATTCAGTGGCAACTTTATTTGCTGTACCTGACCTGACTACAATGATGCAATCAATATGGCCTCTCGGATAAATTCAGTTGTATTTTTACTTTTCAGTATCTCTTTCTTGTTTCTTGACGTCGCGGTTTAACTTTTTTGTTAAATAGTATTTATTCCGTTAGTCGCCTCTTACGACACCCTTCATGAGATGGGGTGGTGATACTTGTATTCTTTTTCCGTCACCACAAGTTACAATATAAAAACAAAAATAGATATAATATGTTAATTGAATGAAATTTTGAAGCATTTATCATGCTAACTATTAAAATCGATTTAAAAAGAGAAAAAACGACTTAGGGTGGGACTCGAACCTTACTCGATCTCGAATCGAATCGAACTCGAAATAGCGGTTAGAGCATTCCGCCTGTAAGGGAAAGATCGCGGGTTCGAGTCCCGCCCGAGGTCGATTCTCTTTTCTCTTTCTAAATCGATTAGATATATGTTAAAGTAATATTCAGATCAAATTATGTAGTGTATTATTTAGCCTTCAGTTTCCGTTCCGTTCGTTTGAGCAAACAAACATGCAAACACATTCACAAACTTTCCGTTAATATCAGCAGGATAGTGGGATACTCGTGTGAAGATGATATTCCAGTGCAACCGAACTGTATAAACTGTGTACCTCACAATGTTTGAACTAACCACAAAGGAAAACTTTGAACGAACTCGGAACGCCCCCAGCCACAGTTATATAGCGTGAAAATTCACTGTACGCGTCATGTTGAAGGTTATTTTTAGCAGTGAATATATATTTTTACATTTTGTTGCTTCACTTCGTTATATTTCATTCATTCATGACATTCTGTATGATATATTTCGTACATTCATTCATTCAAATTTCGTTATTTTGAAGGTTATTTTTAAGACGGAATATTATTATTATTCACTAGCTTTCACCTGCGGTTCCGCCCGCGTGGATGTCGGTTATCGCGACCAAACATAGCCTATGTCCTTTCTCAAAGTCTAATCTACCCTTATACCAAATTTCATCAAAATCGGTTCAGTGGTTTAGGCGTGAAAGCGTAACAGACAGACAGATAGACAGAGAGACAGACAGAGAGACAGACAGACAGACAGACAGAGTTACTTTCGCATTTATAATATTAGTATGGCTTTGGATGCGACCGAGATTAACGCTAGGATGATGATGACAATATATATCATCATCACCAGCACAGCTCGGTTGCATCCGAGGCTTTCACTTTGGGACCCAGGATCTACGTACTACTACGTAAGTAGATCCTGGGTCCCAAAGTGAAAGCCGGATGAACAAGAGTAATCTTGCTTCTCCTTTTGGTTTAATTTATGACTTTTATGCGAGTGACTGACATCTAACGCCTAAACCTAAGCCTGCCTTAGCACATAATACAAACAGGTAGACGAAGAGGAATAAAGAAAGAAATGCATTTAATTACAGTTAATACATACACATCAAATACAATTAATACATACAATATCAAAAGCGGCATTGATAGGATCTTACCAACTTTGGATAGGTAGGGGGGGGAACACTACTGATGGTGGAGGTGAGCGCTGATGCATCACAAGGTGGCCACCCTAAACCTACATCTGGGTCGCAAGTCCCAGTCGCCGCGCCGTCACGGTGTTCCTCTCTGTATCACGCTATGGACCCGGCGACCGCACGGTGAATCCATGGAGTGCTGAGAATCGGATCTCTATTAGTAGCTACCAGTGTATTACTCATACTTACTAGACCGTGTGTGGCGTCACTTCATACAATTTAAGTTTTCAAATTATACACGGACTTCTGCACTGTACAGTCGTCGACAAAATTCATTTTAATTAAACTTTTAAATTTATTCACGGGTAGTCTCACATTTATAAAATAAATAGGACATTATTTCACTAAGGTGGAAAGGTCTCTTCTCTCTATAAACATAATGTAGACGATAATAAATCTTGGCTTTCATAAACATTAACATTGTGGCCTAAATAAATAAAGATGTTTACTTGAGATAAGGCTGTTGGACATTTTTGGATATTTTCAATTTAGGTAATCGAATTCATAGGATTTATTATTATGATTTTGTTATCTAAGTGTAAACCTGAAAAACAGCTGATAAAGTTATAATAATTCTAATCTATACCTACTATTGAATGCAAAACTTTTCAGAAACTTTGCCTTCAGTCTAGTGATAGGGAAATACACACCAACTAATTGATTCAAAACCTCGTTCAAATGCATCACTACATTATTATATAACAAAGTCTCTGCCGCTGTCTGTCCGTCCCTATACATTGTATGCTTAAATCTTCAAAACTACGCAACGGATTTTGAAGCAGTATTTTTTTATAGATAGAGTGGTTCAAGAGGAAGGTTTATATGTATAATCATCATCATCATTTCAGCTATAGGAAGTCCACTGCTGGACATAGGCCTCCCCTATTGATCTCCAATAGGACCGGTTGGAAGCGGCTCGCATCCAGCGCGTTCCCGTGGCCTTAATGAGGTCGTCTGTCCACCTTGTGGGTGGACGTCCTACGCTGCGCTTGCCGAAATGTGGCCTCCACTCGAGGACTTATATATGTATAATACACACATTATATTGTAGAGAAACACTGATAAATTTATAGATATGCAGCGGGAACGGGATCAGAAAATATGGCGGTACGAAGTTCACCGGGTCAGCTAGTTCAATCATACAATAATATATTAAAGCATAATATCATCTGTATTATAGAGTCTTAAGGGTAACACCCAATGCTATGTTTCTCTAGGTATTAGCGGCGCAGTGACATTGACAAATGATCTGCGGCTTCAGGCTTGTGACCCTCATCTGTTTGACATTCATTGAGGAGTAGGCAGACAGGTGGTTTGTTTTATTCACATATTGAGGGCTTGATGTTGTGCCTATAAAAAAGTTAAGATGTTTTTTGAATATTCAAATTATTTGTTTATCTATTTTCTGTCTAAAGGCCCATAAAGGAGGGATAAGAGATGAAGTGCTCAGTAATTCTTGGGCATTTGGGACTTGACTAGGGCCTTTGAAGCCCTGCCAATCTCATCTGCAATCGGCATGTCTGGTGGTTGACAGGCAAAGCTCTGGCGCAGGCTTTCCTTGCGGGATTGGGAGGCAGTCGGCCCATGAAAGCCATTATACGCTAACTATGGAGAGTGAAAATTTTCAAAAAAGGAAGCCAGTGGAAAAAAGATCGTAGAACGATCTAGATTATGGTCATGCACCATGCGACCCATTAGGAATATGACAGAAATCAGGTTATAAGGACCCCCTTGCCACTGTAAGCTAATTATAAAAGAGGGTAGATCTCAATGGTTAATCCCTCTGGAAGCCAGAAAAGACTAGATAAAAACAAACTATTTTATTTTTTTGATAAGAAAACGTATCTATTTCAGCTTTAGGCTTCTTGGGAATAAAATATTTGTCAGGGCAGGAACAAAGCTATACAAACAAACACCATAAACTATTACAACTATCATTAACTTAACTTACCCCATAAAAAATAATGAAAGTAAATGAATTGGTGTTGCCACAATAAAGTCACGTTTTATGGTGTTTTCACGACGTGGGCGTGTGTCCCATTCAGCAAGATTCTCAGGTCCTAGCCGGTGACGTAACACCATTGAGTTTGGGGTAAGAGTCCCATTGCTGGCATTGTATTTGACCATTGCAAAAAAAAATGCAGACATATTGAGTTTTGCGTTTTTTTTTATATGGATCATGTCAATTTGACTTCCCTCGGTAGTAAGATGAATATAAAGTCTCGTAAAAGAAGAACACCGCAACATTGGATATTTCTAAATAATTAATAATTATATAGAATATATTTTTCACTTCTTCTACGTTCATAATTGCTTTCATGCATGCTCGCCGGTTTCGGGTACTCTTGACATGTCCTTTCTTTATAATGTCTTCGATCTGACTGACATACGTATGTCTAATATACCTAACCATTAACCATACTTAGCTATTTAAGATCCCTATTTGAAATATTCAATGAGAATAACTTTAAGTTTTAAGGGTAATTTCCAAAAATGTCTGCCATAAGTTTTTCTATAAAACCGACGCTAGTCGATTTCAGTCAGGCTTTCACCCTTATTCCTGATGCGACAACTCAAAAGCCGTGTACTCAAATTTAATGTATATTTAAAAAAATAACCTACATCAATATCAAGGATCCAGCACGTAAGCATCTTCAATTACATAACAACAAAGCATCTAATACAACGACCTCAATCGGAAGGCTACGCCGAGCGTACCCGAATGCCCCCGACCTTCCCCGAAACAAAATCAATATAAATACATCCTCGTAAGTTCACTTATAGATTTTGCAATGTTGTATATAGTTCTGACGTTGACTGTGAATTAACTTTGCATGCATTATATTCACGCTTTAATACCCTTGAGGTAAGCAGAGTTCAAAGGACTTCCTATTATTTTTAAATTAAAAAAACTTAAGATTACTTCTGTAAAAACATGAGATGAAAACTTTTCCAAGAACGGAAATTTTTAATATTAATTTTAAAAAGAAAAATGAAATCGGTATTTTTATGGAAAAAAATATTCCGTAGAATATGGTGGACATTTTTAATTGATTAACAAAATATTGTGGACATTTTTAATTGTATTATATTGTAAATTACATTTTTAATTATTTTTGTGAGCATTGTTACTTTTTGATATTTAATTTTTGTTGATTTAATTAAGTCAAACATAGAAGCGAGATACAGATAATTATGTCGTTTTCATGATGGAACATAACAGTATACTATTGATAAAAGTGTGTGTGTGAGAGAGAGAGAGAGAGGAGTGAAAGTAGTACTATTATTTATTTTGTCGTAAAAGATATAACTATGTGTATGTGTGTATCAATATTACGAAACTCAATCTCTTTGTGATGTTTCAATATCGCATTTCTTGATAATGCAATATTGGAGCTTCACAAAGGCATCGATAAAGTACGTTAGCAATATTTTCTTTGACAACTATTTATAACTCGCGGTAGTGTTACGGATAATTGGAATTCTGAATCGACTAGTCTAACTACGGAACTTTGATGTTCTAGGTATGGAGGTCAGATGGCAGTCGCTTCGTGATAAACATTGAATTTCAGCCTCATCGCAATTAGACTGGAAAATCGACCTCAACTGACTAGGATAAAGGCTCAGAGAATCTCTTTCCTCTTCATCCTAGCGTTAATCCCAGTCGCATCCGAAGCTTTCACCTTGGAGTCTAGGATCCGCTTTTTCTAGTCTAACTGTGAGTTTGGCTGAATTTCTATATGTAACTCACAGAATGATGATATTGATATATAAGGCAATTCATCCCACGCACACTCAAGCTGTGGAATGGACTCCTTGCGGTGGTTTTCCCAAGCGACTACAATAAGGGGTTCTTCAAGAAGGGCATTAGAAGGTTCCTTCAGCGTCGGCCGCACGAGTGTAACGCCCCTGGTGCTGATACGTTCATAGGGCATGTAGTGGGCGCGGGTTCGATCTCCGTTCAGTGCAACTGCGGAATGAACTCCCTGCTGGGACCTGTTTTTCCAGGCGACTACAGTATGGCGTTCTTCAAGATGGGCGTTAGAAGGTTCATCATATGGGGTCGGCAGCACGAATGTGACACCTCTGCCCCCCTAGACAGTGGCAATTCGTTGCTCGGCGTTTGATGGAATAGAATGACAAATGTATAGGATTTGACGTTTTTGACATTCGTTGACGCCTGTCATATACGTCAAATCCTGTCAAATCGCATACATTTGACATTCTATTCTATCAAACGCCGAGCAACGAATTGCCAATTGTCTAGAGGGGCTAATGTTGCATTACACGGTAACCACTTCCCATCAGGTGGATGGTGGGCTTGTCTGCCACCTTAGCGGTATAAAAAAGCCAGTATAAACAAATTTATTGAATTAAAAACTCCAGAAGGGAACACCCACCGGAGTTTTTAATAAGTCACAAATCATTGAAACAGCTTTTATTTCTGCGATATGGTGTATTTTGTAACTTTGTAGGTTATCAATCAATTTTGAGGGGTGTTAGAGGCTACAGGTGGAAATTGATAGATTATTTACCTGTTCCAACAAAAATTAAATGTCACTCATAATATTTTACTTGTTGTGAAAAAAAAATTACGGCATTTTACACAGCGCTATCCAGCCCAAAGCTGTGCCCAAAATAAGCATAGCTTCACTGGCTTATGTTATGGGATCTAGAATGCGGATGAAATACGAAAAGATCTTAATTTGTAAATACAAACATATTTCTTTCTTTTGCCGCACTATTAAGAGCTGGACCAGCTTACCAGCTCACACGTGTCCCTCTTCCTACAGTCCCGGGTCCTTTAAGCGGGGCGTGAAAAAGCATCTGATGAGGCCGTGAAGCTAAGTGCCACCATTGTAACATGGTACGTGTCTGTAATGGTGACCTTCTTTTCTGAGAAGAGGCATTGTTCTACTTATCTTTTGCGCTGACGGCACAGAATTTCTGTGTTCTTAAAGGGTCGGCAGCACGAGTGTAACTCCCCTGGTGTTGCACTCGCCCATGGGCGACGTTAACCTTTTACCATCAGTGGGGCCGTGTGTTTGTCTGCGACCTAAGTAGTATAAAAAAAAGACTTTACCTTCAGCTTACCATCAGGTGAAGTCATATTGACGTGTCCTATAGAGACGTGTTCTAAAACTAGAAGAATCGACTCCTATAAAGCTCATTCTCCTCAGACTGGATTCAATCGTCATCTAGCGTGAATAAAAAACATACCTTACTGAATAGAGGTATCTCTGCATACGCAACGGGTGTTTTCACGGACGGGACAGGACGTGAAGCAAAATGTATGCGGCCCATCCCGTCCCGTCCCGTCCGTGGCCCCGTGACATATGCATTGCCGCATACATTTTGTATGAAACGATATTTCCAAAACTGCATGAGATGCATGTTTAAAAACACAACCCTCTTTTCCTCATCGCGGTAGGTCAAAAGTAAACACGAATAACGAAATTATGGGCGAAACAAATCATTTGTTGGACGTTTATGGACGCGATGAGTTGTTGGCGCAGCGGTCGAGTTTATCTCTCTGTCGGATACATACGTTACGATGATAAACGAACGTAAAACATTTGGGTATTAAGAGGAGAGGCTTATGGATGGTATGGTATGCTGGAGACGTATTTAGACGTCACACGCGCATCTGGAGGTGTGGTTATACGTCTAATACTCACACGTTGGTTTTTTTTCAGACATTGAAATATAGCCCTATTCCACTCTAATCCACTTCTCAAATCCATGAATGGATTAGATTCCGCTTTTAAGTACACTCTAATCCATCAATGGATTAGATTCCGCTTTTAAGTACACTCTAATCCATCAATAGATTAGATTCCGCTTTTAAGTACACTCTAGTCCATCAATGGATTTGATTCCGCTTTATGTACACTATTCCACTCTAATCCACTTCTCAAATCCATCAATAGATTAGATTCCGCTTTTAAGTACACTCTAGTCCATCAATGGATTTGATTCCGCTTTTATGTACACTATTCCACTCTAATCCACTACTCAAATCCATGAATGGATTAGATTCCGTTTTTAAGTACACTCTAATCCATCAATGGATTAGATTCCGCTTTTTACATTACTAGCTGTCCCGGTGAACTTCGTACCGCCATATTTTTCCCGTTCCCGCTGCACCTATAAACCTTCCCTGGACACCCACGAATATTTCAAGACTAAAATGAGCCAAATCGGTTCAGCCGTTCTTGAGTTATAAGCTAACAACGAAAAGTGGCATTGATTTTTATACAGGGCGTCCCACGGCGATGCCACATGGAGGGCAAGTACCTTAAATCCTTAAGTTAGCTCATTTTACTTAAAGGAGACATCATTTTATTTTTTAAAAAAAACAAAACTGCATTCAAAGATTTTTTGAAATTCGCTTGCCACACCCGGAAATCGAACCGACTAAAATCCGAAAAAGTAACATCCTGTATTTTTATGGCATCAATCGATAGTGTCAATCATAAGGATCAAATTTCTCTAAGAAACATGGTAAATTAAATGAAAGGAAGTCCTTGAAACCTAAAATTATCAATTCAATTTGGTAAAATAAAACACTTTCTTATAAGGTATACCTATCAACACTAGAGATATCTTTGATGTTTATTTAGTGAAATGAGTTCTAAATGAATGAACTTTGTTACCTGTTTAGAATGTAACTTTATTGGGTAACTGCATGAGGTATGTAGGTAGGGTAGCTAGAGTAGGTAGTTGTTTTTGGGTGCTTGATTAGAAACCTGCACGCGGTGTACCCTGGGAAACGAAAATGGCGAGAGAATTGTCCTATTGGATCAACTTATAACCTGTTAATTGAGACGGCGTGCGGTTTTAGTCGGTTTGAGTTCGACATACCTAAATACTGCTGACCAACAGCGGTCTCAGCACGATAAAAAAAGAAAAATAATTTAAATATGGAATTTTATTGTTACCTAGCTGCCCCGGCGAACTTCGTACCGCCATATTTTCGGCCCGCGTGGTATTCAAATCCCGTTCCCGCTGCAACTTCCATTTGGGGGGATGAAAAATAGATGTTGGCCGATTCTCATAGATACCGGATAAGCACAAAAAATTTCATCAAAATCGGTCAAGCCGTTTCGGAGGAGTATGGCAACGAAAACTGTGACACGAGAATTTTATTATATTAGATATGGTATCAGATGGATGGATGAACTTTGAGTTAAAGTGTTTTATTTTACCAAATTGAATTGATAATTTTAGGTTTCAAGGACTTCCTTTCATTTAATTTACCATGTTTCTTAGAGAAATTTGATCCTTATGATTGACACTATCGATTGATGCCATAAAAATACAGGATGTTACTTTTTCGGATTTTAGTCGGTTCGATTTCCGGGTGTGGCAAGCGAATTTCAAAAAATCTTTGAATGCAGTTTTGTTTCTTTTAAAAAATAAAATGATGTCTTCTTTAAGTAAAATGAGCTAACTTAAGGATTTAAGGTACTTGCCCTCCATGTGGCATCGCCGTGGGACGCCCTGTATATTAGAAGATAGATGTTTAAAATTGATTCGACTATGAATAATACGAGATGTGACCATTGAAACCATTTAGTATTATAATAATTGCTCTGTTGACATTCCATATTAATTAATTCAATTCCTTAAATCAATGCAATTCAGTGATAAGACGTGTGTGTAATAAAATTGTAATAACTGAAAAAATTTGCATGCTGCAGTCTGCAGCTAAACATGCTGTGCTTATACATATTGTAAGATCCATGTCACCATGATTAAACGCAAATAAATTATTCTTATTCTTAATTGCTCGGGACCAAAAACTCTTTCGTCCTAGAACAAACGGACTCAGACGAGGTCTCCTCTGTTATAAGATCACTGAGAATGACAGCAGCCATGGGCTGGGATGGTATTCCCCTATCATTCCTAAAACGTTACACTGCGTCTGTAGCTCCTATTTTAAGCCATGTTTTTGACCTCTGTTTTGAAAAGGCTGTATTTCCGACCTCGTTCAAGAAAGCAATCATTCATCCAATTTTCAAGGGTGGAGACGCAAAGTCGCCGAACAATTATCGTCCTATTGCTGTGCTCACCGCCTTATCTAAGATACTGGAGAGACTTATTAATAGGAGATTGGTCAACTATTTGGAGCATTTTAAATTGCTCTCAGCCCAACAATTTGGCTTTCGGAAAAATAAATCGACCTGCGATGCCGTCCACAACTTACTCCACAATATAGTGGAAAACATTAGTAATAAGAAAAAAGTTTTGATGATCTTTCTGGACCTAGCTAAAGCTTTCGATACAGTGCCAATTTCTACCCTCATCGTTAAGCTGGAGTGTGTGGGCGTTAGGGGTTCTCCATTGGAACTTTTGAAAAGCTACCTCACCAACCGCTCACAATTTGTAAAAATTGATAACCACAGTAGTGATGAATTCCCCATCCAATACGGTGTTCCTCAAGGTAGTGTTTTGGGCCCTACGCTTTTTCTTATATTCATCAACGACCTCTGTAACCTAAGTGTCCCAAATGCAAACATTGTCTCATTTGCTGACGATACTGCCATAACATTCTCTGCATATTCATGGCAAGAGGTTGAAACGGCGGCACAGAAGGGCTTCAATTCCATCCTATCGTGGCTGACCTCTCACACGCTGACCCTCAACTCTACTAAAACTAACTTTATCTCCTTTTCAGTTAGTGCACGATCCCAACCGCGAGACCCCATTAAGCTACTGGCACACTCGTGTCAATCTCAAGCCCAACTAACTTGCAAATGTCCGGCTATTACTCCAGTTGACCATATCAAATATCTTGGCATTACTTTGGACAAACACTTAAAATTTAAACGTCATATTGACATCCTCTCAGGTCGCGTCCGCAAGTTAATATATATCTTGAAATCCCTACGACACGTAGCTAACCCAACTGTCATACGTAATGTATATCACGCACTCTGTCAATCGGTAATAACTTATGGCATATCCACCTGGGGAGGTGCAGGTAAAACGATAATGAGGCAGCTGGAAATTGCCCACCGGGCAGTACTAAAGGTCGCTACTCTGCGGCCCATACTGTTTCCTACTACCGAGCTCTACCAGAAGTGCGACTTACTCAACGTGAGACAAATGTACATGTATCATATAATATCTTTGCAACACCGCCTGACTCCGTTTAAACTAATTAGTAAACGACGAAAAGACCGTATTTGCCTAATCCCTCCCTCGCCCACATCTTTCCTTAAAAGATTTGCCATCTACCTCAGACCAAAAATGTATAACAAACTTAATGCTATACGCCCCATTTACGGTATGTCCTACTATACATGCCAAAGGACTATAAAATCTTTTCTCAAAACGTTGGACTATAAAATGACAGAAGACTTTTTAACCGACTTCAAAAAAGGAGGTTCTCAATTCGTACCCAATTTTTTTTTTTTTTTTTTTTTTTTTTTTTTGTATGTTTGTTACGCGATTGTGAAGCCAATTCTAAACGGATTTTGAAAATTCTTTTTGTGTTCGTAAGTAGATTATTCCGAAGTGGTCCCATTTAAATTTCGTAAAGATCTGATGATGGGTTGCCGAGATTAGACCAAGGAACTCTTCAAAAAGTACCAGGAAATCAGCCGCAATTGCTGCAATGGCATATTATTGCAATGTTTCTGCCATTACACATCATAACATCACGCCTGAGTCCTTTGAAGGGGTACGCAGAAGTGTTCAGAATATTCAGCTATATTTCCGGTGTATATGCTTTGATTTTAAAAATTCTTTTTGAATAATGATTTAATTTTTTTTTTTGTAGTTTGGCCGGTTCGATCTGTACTGCAGCGTCAGCAACGCATGTACAGTCAGGTCACTATACATGCGATGTACAGTCGTTAGACTGTACAAACTCACTAAAAAGAGAAAAATAAATTCATTTTTAACAAAAAAGTTTAACCGACTTCAAGAAACGAAAAAGAGGCACTGAAAAGCGAAAAATAACTTAATTTACAGACTTACTGATTTATTAGAAGTCGGTGCCAGCCAACTTTGTTTGTTGTGTCTGAACTACTATGATGCAATCAATTGAAATATGGCCTCTCTTGGGCCTCTCTTTTTCGTTTCTTGAAGTCGGTTAAACTTTTTTGTTAAAAATGAATTTATCATTTTATTAGAAATGTGATGATATATAATCAGACACTTGACCAATAGTGAAGTTACTAACACACACACTGACACACACACACGCACACACACGCACACACACACACACACACACACACACACACACACACACACACACACACTCATTCACACACACGCACACACAGACTTATTTACATAGATACACTGGTAGACGTATATATTCATATTTCATAGTTGTTTTATATTGATTAACATTGTGAACATACTCCGATAGACACGAGAACTGTATCTCCTAAACACAGGCTGCTTAGCAGCCTATCTAGGAGTTCAGTACAAAATCCCTCTTTTTTTACCAATTTCTGATCTGTATGAATAGCTGTAATAATATGTAATATAAGAATGTGACTAATTAAGATTTATATAAGCTAACCACGCTAATATATAAGAGGCTATGTAAACATTTTTAATGAATAAATATTTTGAATTTGAATATTTGAAAAAAAAAAAAAAAACATACGTAAAACTTGTACCTAAAACGTGTTCAAAATGTGCTATACGCGCATTTCACGTTTTTAGGGTTCCGTAGCCAAATGGCAAAAAACGGAACCCTTAAAGATTCGTCATGTCTGTCCGTCCGTCTGTCTGTCTGTCCGTCCGTATGTCACAGCCACTTTTCTCCGAAACTATAAGGCCTATGCTGTTGAAACTTGGTAAGAAGATGTATTCTGTGAACCGCATTAAGAATTTCACACAAAAATAAAAAAAGCATTAAATTTTGGGGTTCCCCATACTTAGAACTGAAACTCAAAATATTTTTTTTCATCAAACCTATACATGTGGGGTATCTTATCTATATATAGGTCTTTAAAAATGCTATTGAGATTTCTAATATATTTTATTTCTAAATTGAATAGTTTGCTCGAGAGACACTTCCAAAGTGGAAAAATGTGTCCCCCCCCCTCTAACTTCCAAAATAAGAGAGTGATACATCTAAAAAGAATATATGATGTAGTACATTGCCATGCAAACTGCCACCAAAAATTGGTTTGAACGAGATCCAGTAGAAGTAGTTTTTTTTAATACGTCATAAACCGCAATTTTCGCCTTTGCTTCTACGGAACCCTTCATGGGCGAGTCCGACTCGCACTTGGCCGATTTATTTGGGTGTCTTTTCAGAATAGCACGGGGTGCTACGGCAGTGGACGAGCTCAATTTAACTATTACAAAGCGCACCAGAACCTTACTTATCTCGCGATTTAGGTTCACGTATCCAGATCTATACCTGTAAATAGGCAGAGGTAGACAGAGGCACAGTATTACTATCTATAAACCTGTAGAAAAAGAAAATGAATTGAGAACCTTCCTTCATTTTGAAGTCAGTTAAAAAGATTCCTATCGGCAACACATCCCTTCAGATTGGAGAGCGCAAACTAAGCGAGTTTATTGCCGCCAAGCGGGCATTTTGTCATGAGCTGTATATTTACTGTCGGATGGAGAACAGCCCTATCTGTTCTATTGAGTATTCTGATATTCTGTACCCGGTGGAGTTGAATATACTTTTTTTTAACCTCTGAGTTCGCAGACAAGCATACAGTCCACCTAATAGAAAGTTTACCGTGGCCTATGGACGAGAGCAACACCAAGGCAAACACACTCGTGCTGCCGACCCCGTAAGAACAGAGAGATACTGTTCCGTCAGCGCAGAAGATAAGTAGGACAAGCCTTTGGTCTTCGCACTGACAGCACAAAACATCTCCAGTGAGCTCTGGCTACCATACTCACTGCCGGGAACACAACACGAGGTTATTTAGCTGCGCTCTTCCGTAGGGCAGAGGTACTTTCCCAGTCGGACTGGTCTATTGGGACGGATATACCGTCGTGTTCTACCTCCTACAAAATCTCCTGCAGACTCCACCAGGGACCAGCATTAGAATACTCTCTTGAATAGTACTAAAAAACCTTTTATATAATCTTAAGCTATATTCAGCTAAAATTAAAATGTAGCCCAGAAAACTAGACCACCGGGACAAGTCATAAAACAGGACATAAAAGTATACTACATTTTATCGTACCGTCTCATCGCGTGTAAAAGGCACTTTGTCCTCATAATAGTGATGTGAAATGCGGATATTATATCCTATAGATAGAGGAATATTATATCCGCATCCGCAGAATATAGGAGGTAGGACACGACGGTATATCCGTCCCAATCGAGTAGTCCGACTGGGGAAGTACCTCCGACCTTCAGAAGATCGCGGCTTAATAACCTCGTGTTGTGTTTCCGACGGTGAGTAGGATAGCCAGAGCTCACTGGAGAGGTTTTGTGCTGTCAGTGGGAAAAACAAAGGCTTTGTCATACTTATCTTTTGTGCTGACGGCACAGAATCCCTCTGTTCTTACAGGGTCGGCAGCACGAGTGTGACTCCCCTCGTGTTGCACTCGCCCATTATAGGCCACGGTAACCTCTTGGAGGAGGGCCGTGTGCTTGTCTGCGACCTAAGTAGTACCTATAAAAAAAAATGCGCGGATATTTTCTTCAAGACCGGAGCGTTAGCACTAAGATTGTATCCGCAGGACGGATATGGATTCCTCTAAGCTTTGAATTCCTGTTCCTGGAAACGCAATAGATTGCAACTACGTTTTGTTTTACGATTTAGCATTTTTATAGTAAGTTGAAGATCCAGTTTGAAATTTAAAATTGTATCCGCAGGAAACGGATATGGATTTATTCAGGGTTTGATTGAATCCTGTTCTAGGAAACAAAGGTGTGTTTTGAAGTTGAAACTGAATATTATATTCTAAATGCGCGGTTATTTCTTCAGTTTTAAATACGAGTATAAGATTGTATCCGCGGGACGGATATCGATTTCTCTAAGCTTTGGAGGAATTTCTGTTAGTAGATTACTTTGCTTAGTTTAGGTCTAGATAGTGTTGTTAGCATCCTAGAATATTCATTATTTACGCAGCTACTCAGAAATAGAAAACGCTGGCATTCACCGTTAAAAGAAAACTCAGCAAAGTTCTTAAAGAAGACCACAATTTATTAGGAGGTAGGACCCGACGATAATTATATCCGTCCTAATCGAGCAGTCCGACTGGGTAAGTACCTCCGCCCTACAGAATAACCTCGTGTTGTATTCCCGGTGGTGAGTAGAGTAACCAGAGCTCACTTGAGAGATTTTGTGCTGTCAGTGGGAAGACCTAAGACTTGTCCTACTTGTCTTCTGCGCCGACGGCACAGAATCTCTCTGTTCTTACAGAGTCGGCAGCACGAATGTGACTCCCCTGGTGTTGCACACATCTATTGGCCACGGTAACTGCTTCCCATCATACTTATCTGTCACCACACATATTGGATATATTTATCTGTCAACTAAGTGATATTAAAACAACCCATCTCTTCTGGTGGGCGTTGCAGAAGGCGACTTAGGGATAAGGCTGTTTTCCATCCGACTTTAAACATACATCCCATGACTAAGTCCCACTCCCCCCTATTCTGTTAAAATAGTGGTTGACGGCCTCATCAGATGCTTTTTCATGCCCCGCTAATGTTCGGTACGGCCGCGGCATAGTTAAGATCACGACCCCTGTCGTGTCGTCCCCGTACCGTTAGCTATAAAACCGCTCCGAGCATGATAATCACGTTAACAAGTGCCGCCACCTACCGTCGGAGGTAAAGACTCATATCCGTTTCCGGCCAGATATGCCGTTATATTGTTTACCTCTACAAAAGGCTTTGTGCCGAAGGCTTTGGTCACCCATGTGTGGTTACTGTGGTTATTTTATGGGTTAATGTGGGTTGGTGGTTTTGTTTTATGATTTACAGGTCGACCCTATGCATAAAATAAAGGTATTATGTGATTTATTAGATTCACTTATGTTGTACTAGTTGCTACACGCGGCTTTGCCTGCGTGAAATTTTGATCCCGTTCCTGCTTCCCATGGGAACTGTTTTTTATACCACTTAGGTGGCAGACAAGCACACGGCCTACCTGATGGAAAGTTATCGTGACCCATGAACATGTCACCAGGGGAGTCATACTCGTGTTGCCGACCCTGTAAGAACAGAAAGTTTCTGTGCCGTCAGCGCAGAAGACAAAGCGGGACAAGGCTTTGGTCTTCCCACTGACAGCACGAAACCTCTCCAGTGAGCTCTGGCTACCCTACTCACCGCCGGGAACACAACACGAGGTACTCTATACGGGTTGAGTTACTTTCCCAGTCGGACTGTTAGAAATGGAAATCTCGTCGTGTCCTACCTTCACATCCTATTTTAGCCATTTAAACTAGCATCGAAATAGATCGATATCATCATCATCATCATTTCAGCCATAGGAAGTCCACTGCTGGACATAGGCCTGCCCTGTAGATCTCCAATAAAACCGGTTGGAAGCGGCTCGCATCCAGCGCGTTCCCGCGGCCTTAATAAGGTCGTCTGTCCACCTTGTGGGTGGACGTCCTACGCTGCGCTTGCCGATACGTGGCCTCCACTCGAGAACTTTTCGACCCCATCGGTCAACAGTCCTCCGTTCTATGTGCTGTGCTATGGGCTATGTCGGTAACCTTAGTTCTTCTACGGATCTCCACGTAGAAGAACCTAGATCGATATATTTACTACTAAAAACTTTTTCCCCGGTGATCGCCAATACGTTCCTGATCATGATCATGGTGCTTGCAACGCCAAAATATCGGCAACTCCAAACAATCCATCGTAAATATCCCGTTAGCTTTAATAGTAATTTTACGGCATCGTTGATTGTACTCTACAAATAAGTAAACCGTAAAGATAGCAATTATCTTTTCATAAAACGATAAAGAATAACTCGAGAACAATAATAAAGTGACAACTCAGTCGGAAGTGGCGCCGTCTTGTGGTGAGCGCCGTAAACACTCATCTCCGGCCCCACTCACAATGGCGTCTGTTAATTCTTTAGAATTGCTTCCAATTGTTTTATCTCTGTAATTATGTTCAGCTTTATGTTCGAGATTTGTGAGATTTGATTGGATAAAGTCTTACTTTCTTTCCTACAAGTATCGTTACACAAATTGATAACACACTTGTACTTTTCAAGTATATTTATTATTATTGAACCTCTTTCTACAGTCCCGGGTCCTAGCGGGGCGTGAAAAAGCATCTGATGAGCCCGTCAAGCTGAGTGCCACCATTGTAACATGGTACGTGTCTATAACGGTGACCCTCTTTTCAGAGATATTGCCTTCAGCTTACAATCAGGCGATGCGAAGTTAAACTGACGTGTTCTATATAAAAAAAAAACCTAACCGGTTCCGCGTTGCGGCATTCTGAAAGGTTTAAATTGATATTATTTAATCTATAACACCCCAAGCGACTACATTATGGGGTTCTTCAAGAAGGTTAATCCATTCCCGTGTGTTGAGGGAGAAAGAATACATGTATCTCCGAGCGTCTCTGAAAACCAACGCTGTCCGCCTGGCTACCTGGCTATTTTTGATGCATTTACTTTTAATGTTTATGCACAATGTTGTAGGTAGTTTTTGTGTTGCTGAAATGTGATCTTATGTATGCTAGGGTGAATAAAAATATTTTTAAAATCAATGCCACTTTTCGTTGTTATTTTATAAGTCAAGAACCGAACGGCTAAACCGATTTAGCTAATTTTAGTCTTGAAATATTCGTGGGTGTCCAGGAAAGGTTTAAAAGATGTGAAAATAGATGCAGCGAGAACGGGAAAAATATGGCGGTACGAAGTTCGCCGGGACAGCTAGTAATGTATATATCTATCTTATATATAAAATCTTCTTCTCTTAATATAAAAATCAATTGTTATTCGATAGTCTCGCTAAAACTCGAGAACGGCTAGACCGATTTGGCTAATTTTAGTCTTGAAATATTCGTGTCAGGGAAGGTTTAAACGGTTTAAACGGGCTGAAAAAATATGGCGGTACAAAGTTCGCTGGGTCAGCTATAACTAATAAAATTATTAGTACAATGTTAATAACGTTAGCAAACATTACTTCAAAATAACGGTTGCGCGTAACGAATTGTTTTAGTAACAATATATTTACCCTGTTACCTGCAAGAGAATTAAGAGGTAAGTGAAGTTAAGTAGTTACTTGAGACCCTTCTAGTTTATATGCCATAAGTTACTAAGTTACAATTATCCTAACTTGCGACTTGAGAGTTAGAAATCCTGAATTTACTATTCATTTCGTGAAGGGCCAAGCCGACCTCACTTGGTATACCTACTTGCTGGTTGATGTATGAGTATAGCGTCATTTACACAGGTAGAATTTCTCATTGCGGGCCTCCCCATACCCGGGGGCGAGATGGGGACTCCGTAGTCCCCACACCGGATGAGGGCCAAATCGAGAGATATGGCCCTGGGTCGGCCGGGGTGCGAGGGATATGGCTACGACAACCTCACCTCCGGCAATCGACGGCCCACGGACGGCGTGTGTTTTAGTCGGTTCGAGTCCGACATAACCTCCTCCTCCGACCCCGGCGGGGGAGGTATCCGTGGGGATTTTTCGCACGATAAAAAAAGGTAGAATTTCTTGTACGTTTCGGACCGCAAAATCGTAAGCGACTATCACTAGCAATAATCGGTGACTGCCCCGTGGCACTACCCAATGGCACTACTGGTAGTGTCAAGGGTAAAATTCTATCCCCATGGCACTATCGGTAGTGTCAAGGGTACAAAAAATTTACCCTTGACACTACCAGTAGTGCCAAATACACTTGACACTACTGGTAGTGTCACGGGGTATAGCTTTTCCCTCCATACCATTATCGTATCAAAATGTTTACACACAGGCAAACACTAAATTCTCGCCTACGATTATGTCATACGAGATTCGCAAGTAACATATTATCGCCTATGTCAAATTATGATTATTGCTTAATCCATTTATATCCAGTTGAAACCATTGTAGACCTTTGAGAATGCCG
Source organism: Eilema depressum (assembly GCA_914767945.1). Classification (NCBI taxonomy): domain Eukaryota; kingdom Metazoa; phylum Arthropoda; class Insecta; order Lepidoptera; family Erebidae; genus Eilema; species Eilema depressum. The sequence goes on along the minus strand of OU612041.1, from coordinate 3,506,299 downwards.
TAAGGTGAAACCGGTAAGGTTCAAAATAATAAATATTTGGGGAAAAGTACAAGTGCTTTATTCAATATGCTTAAATATTTTGTTTAGACGGACACTACCAAAATATTCAATTGCGAGGTGATTCTCGCCATCGTGGACGAGTGAGTGACTATTGTTTCTGCGAAAGTGTAGACTCTGCGATTGTAAGAAAAGGGAGAGGTAGGACACGACGGAATATCCGTCCAAATCGAGCAGTCCGACTGGGGAAGTACCTCGTGTTGTGTTTCCGGCGGTTTAGTAGGGTAGCCAGAGCTCACTGGAGAGCTTTCGTGCTGTCAATGGGAAGACCAAATGATTGTCCTGTTTGTGGATGCACTGACGGCACAGAATTACTCCATTCTTAAAGGGTCGGCAGCACGAGTGTGACTCCCCTGGTGTTGCACTCGTCCATAGGCCACGGTAACCACTTTCCATCAGGTGGGATGCATGCTTGTCTGCGACCTAAGTGTTATAAAAAAACATTCCCCTTATCGCCATTTTATAACAGAAAAAGTAATGACACGAAATATTTAAGCTTTTCAGAGGCCAGCAGAGCAGTATTTCATGAGACCATTATTTCAAACACGTCGTAAAATATATCGTATTTCTAAAGCGATAGAGTTTAAAATACCACAGAAACACAAGGGTCTGTTTTTAAAGAATGCTACAATTTTATATATACCCTTCATAAATTCATGTCAAATACTGAAAATGGGATTGTTCTGTACGTTTGTATAAGAAATGTAAAAAGTAATTGAATTGCTTACATTTTTGAGAACCCGTAAGGCAGATAAGGCAGCAATGGCGAAGGGGGAAATTTTGAAAAGGAAAGCCGGTGGAAAAAATCTAAACTCATATAGAATGATCATAGCATGTATAGAATTCTTGGCGTCCTGATCAACCACAGCTTCCCTACACAGAGCAAGCCGACAGGAATTGGTTTATAGGGACCCCTCGCCACTGAGGCAGGCAAAAATTCGACTGGTAGATCTTTTCTGGGAAATCGGCCGTTAGAAAGAAAGAAAGAAAGAAAGAAAAATATATTTATTTTGACCCGCAGCACACAATACAGTCAAAGCTAATATCGCATTATATACGCTAATACAGACCATTCATTCCGATATAAAAGAAATAAATCAAAAAAACATTAGAGCAATATTGACAAATGGCAACACTGCCCTGCACTACCCACGGAGGGTTAGGTAGAGGTAAATTTACCGTCTCTACCATGGTGAATGTTCTGATGAGCTCTTCCAAGTAATCCCACCCTCTCCTTTCCTATATAGGACAACACGTGCAGGACTCAGATGTCACCCGTATATTGTATCATGGTATGTACGTGTCTATAATGGTGACCTTCTTTTCTGAGACTTTACCTTCAGTTTACCATCAGGCGAGGTGAAGACAAATTGGCGTAGGTATCCTGTAAAAAAAAAAACAATGTACACTACTTACATTTCGCCAATCATTGTATTAGGTCCTATGTAATAGGGGTTGAGCCTATTGCCGTATTCCGGGCACTATTGTTGACTCGAGCGAGACATCTGATGCTGTAATATACCTATCTATCTATCCATGATTACGAAAAAATCGCAGTAAGCATTAAAAATACGAGTAGTTTCATTTTCATCATATTTTTCTGTGACTCCCAGCATAAAAATTCTCATCAGGCGCTTGCTAATATGACAGAGGAGTGCTGAAAAGAGGGGGGAGGTCCAGTGGGATGGGGAGGTGGGGTGCGATTGTCGGCTGGTTACCGACAAGCGGCAATTTCCGATTAAACCCACTTCGTGCCGTTCAAAAGGCATTTGTAAAAAAGTTATTTGTTTTATTTTGTGGTAAAAATATTTTTTGTGTTACAAAGGGTAGATTATATTGAATGAGCTGATTGCTTTTGTTATTATCTTTAGGCAGTTGATGGCTTTTGACAGCATCCGTGAAGTGGCGGTTCGATTATCGCTCAGTACAAATATTTGTATGCATGAATATGAGTATTTGCATTGGTCTGGTCGTGTCTCGGAGAGCACGGTCCCGGTTGAAGTACAGTTAGTTTAGCTCACCAATGCATATTCATATTCATACGTACAAATATTTGTACACAGCGGGCATCGAACCTGCGCTCGAAGCAGTCGAAAACGCTCAACATAATTATATACTTTTCACTGAAAAGAAGACAAAAATATACCGATCTATATTTTAGTCTTAACAAACGTCAAAGCACTATTTTATTAGTCCCATTGTCATACAACATTATCTTAATCATGTCATACACAACCCGAACAGCCCAGTTTCCGTAGGCCACCGACGAAATGGACCAAACTACAAACATAAACAGCGAGAACCAGACATAATGGCGATAAATACAGAATTAATTCTGTCCACGAACTAAATTGGGACAACCTTTCTGAGTTACAGAGATATGGAATATTGTATGTGTGATAGTTGATTTGTTTTATTATTAGTTTTAGTTTAAATGTATGTTATTTAGGCTGACCCGGGAATAACAGACAAACAGATTCCGGGTAAGTTGCTTAGGATGTCGTATAAAATTATTCTGTAGTTTTTTTACACCAAGTACTAAACGTTCCGGGTGTTGATGGGGCTGCTTTGGTATTGCAGCGCATCAGAGATTGCGGAGGCACGTGTCGACTGCTTTTACACGCTCATGCGAAAACGGTGCGAGTCCCTGGTGCGTCGTATGCGAGCCAGTCCCAACAGCATTCTGGAGTGTATAGCCAGTAGACTCGACTGTGCATAATATGTCAATAACTGCGGCAGGCTCTCCTCGTCTCTGTTGAGCCTGTGCCAGGGGAGTCACACTCGTGCTGCCGACCCTTTAAGAACAGAGAGATTCTGTGCTGTCAGCGAAGAAGACAAGTAGTACAAGCCTTTGGTCTTCCCACTGACAGCACAAAACCTCTCCAGTGAGCTCTGGCTACCCTATTCCCCGTCGGGAACACAATACGAGGTTATTTAGCCGTGGTAATCTGTAGGGCTGAGGTACTTCCTCAGTTAGACTGCTTAATTGGGACGGAACACACTGTCCACACATGGTAATTGTTTTTCAAATATGTCAAATACGAAAATACAAATAGCCATGTGAAGGACTAGCTACTGGACGGATTTTGATGAGATTTTTTTTATAGAAAAGTCTAGATCAGGCTTGAAATCTCACGTATATTTGATTACAATTACTTAAATAGAACCGGAGATATAACCAAAAAAAGCTAAAGCCCGCATCCACGTTGATGGAGCTACGATATTCGAGATGATATCCCCACTTATTTACAGTACAATTCGAAATAAAGATTACTAGGTTAAAAGTGAAGTATTTTCACTGTAAATTTCTTGACCAGTCTTTCTACTAAATTAAACGAGAAATTGAAATACTCGTAGTTTTGGCTGAAAGCCAGTACTTGCGGGTATTATTAAAACTAATAATTTTTTATATAGTTATGAAGTAAATACATATAAAGCTCTACTAACTTATAATACTTTTAATGACAACATGATATCACCCGTATACGTTGTAGAATATTGCCATCAAAAAGCGGTTCGGTGACTTTTCCTTTACCACACCGTTAAGACCTGGAATTCATTACCAGCTCAGGTGTTCCCTTCTTCCTACAGGCCCGAGCCCTTTAAGCGGGGCGTGAAAAAGCATCTAATGAGGCCGTCAAGCTGAATGCCACCGTTTTATCATGGTACGTGTCTGTAATGTTGACCTTTTTTCCTGAGACTTTGCCTTCAGATAACCATCATGCGAGGTAAAGACAGATTGACGTGTCCTATTTAAAAAAAATGTCTAGAAGAAGTTTTGTGATCATGGTAAAATGGAATATAATAATTATATATTAGTATACATATATCATATAATAATTATATATTAGTATACATATAGACACATCTGCAGATTGGAGAATGATAGATGGGCGAAAAAGGTAACAGAGTGGATACCATTAAATAAGAAACGCAAGCGCGGAAGGCCAAAGAGAAGATGGAGGGACATATATGGACATATATGTGGTCAAGAATGGATGAGAAAGGCGAGGGAAAGGGATGTGTGGAGAGATTTGGGGGAGGCCTACGCCGCAGAGGCGACTATTGCAGATGATGATGATGTGTAAAACCTATCACAATCAAGAATAAAACTGTATTATTACCAATGTTTAGCAAACTTTAATTTGTACGCAATAGAAATAATTTATTTTTATTTTCAATCAATCAATCAATCAATTAGCCTACTGCAGTCCACTGCTGGACATAGGCCTCTCCCAATGTGCGCCACGTTTGCCGATCCTCCGCCTTCCGCATCCAGTCCGTCCCAGCCACCTTTCGCAGGTCGTTGGTCCATCTGGCTAGAGGATGTCCTACCCTCCGTTTTTTTTTATTTTATTTTATTTTATTTATACATATAGACATAGTCCATATATACAAACTTTATTTAGTCCTATTAAAATCTCCTGCTTTCGTCAGACCTTCTAAACCCGAGAGGTAAGCCTGCACCAAAGCCTCGTCCCTGAATGAACACTTGTCTACCTATCGGCTTGGCCACGAAACTCTTGGCAGGCAGCCCCAAACACCCAATAAACGCATTCTACAGTTTTTTTTTTCAACAAAAAATTCACAGTTAATTTGTACGCTTGTGGAATGCACAACGATTAACTCAAAAAACACTAACAGACTTAAATTAATGTGAATTTAAAGAACTAACGTTAAAATTAAATGTTAACTAGAAAACTATTCACGTAATAGAGTCAGGTGCGAGTCGTACTTTATCACATCGAGAGCTTGAGGTATTTCCTCTAATTGTTTTGCTCGTTAGAACCATCTATTTGTTGCGACGGGGCCTTGAAGTAAGCGGTTGTTTAACTACCTTCATTTGCACTAGCATGTCGTAGAATGCCATACGAATATCTATGGCAGTTGTTACGGGTATTTGGAACCTTAAAAAGTTATACTGGTCTAACTGCAATGCTTCGATATCGCCAATGGGTTGACGAGGTCAGATGGCAATCACTTCGCGGAAAATATTGAAGTTCAGTCAAACCCGCAGTTAGACTGAAAAAACTAAACACGGATTCCAGAGTCCAAGGTGAAAGCTTCGGAATAGAACTTAGAAGAAGATATGCCATGAAACTTTATACAAATATTCAAAATTCAAATCACGCGTCTTTCAATATACAAAATATAGCTTAGTTGATCCCCTTTTTAGGGTTCCGTAGCCAAATGGCAAAAAACGGAACCCTTATAGATTCGTCATGTCTGTCCGTCCGTCTGTCTGTCTGTCTGTCTGTCCGTCCGTATGTCACAGCCACTTTTCTCCGAAACTATAAGGCCTATGCTGTTGAAACTTGGTAAGTAGATGTATTCTGTGAACCGCATTAAGAATTTCATACAAAAATAGAAAAAAAGCATTAAATTTTGGGGGTCCCCATACTTAGAACAGAAACTCAAAATTTTTTTTTTCATCACACCCATACGTGTGGGGTACCTATCTATAGATAGGTTTTTAAAAATGCCATTGAGGTTTCTAACATATTTTTTTTCTAAACTGAATAGTTTGCGCGAGAGACACTTTCAAAGTGGAAAAATGTGTGTCCTGATTTATCATTCTCTTATTTTAGAAGTTAGAGGGGGGGGGGGCCTCTAACTTCTAAAATAAGAGAATGATAAATCTAAAAAAAATATATGATGTAAATTGCCATGCAAACTTCCACTAAAAATTGGTTCGAACGAGATCCAGTCAGTAGTTTTTTTTTAATACGTCATAAACCACAATTTTTGCCTTTGTTACTACGGAACCCTTTATGGGCGAGTCCGACTCGCACTTGGCCGAATTTATTTTGACCAGTGCTATGTGGACCATGAATATGATTGGTGGATGGTGATGGTAGAAAGGCAGGCTTACGCAAAGAAAAATATTATGCAGGTATGTATCAATCATGGCCAAGCTTTTGGCACTCGTGACACAGGGTCACCCAGTACGAGTGCCACAAAAAAAAAAAAAACAAAAAAAAAAATTTGCCTATCGCAGTCCACTGCTGGACATAAGCCTCTCCCAATGTTGGGAGAGGCCTATGTCCAGGTACCTACGTATCTAACACCCGTATTCACAAACAATACTTCGCTATGCGTACCACCAAAACTGTGCAAAGAACGACAAATTCTCAGTGCGTTCGTTTTGGAAAGCCTTTTTATTCATTATAACACTTAAGTAATACTTCGTTAAGGAAACCCACTGCGTTAGATACTGCTCCGTGATGTTTGTGAATTAATTTTACCAGACCTATGCGCTCGAGCACACTATGAGACCTCACAGTGTTGTTTGTGAATACGGGTGTAATTCTCTTATAAGAATCCGCTAATTTCATGGCACTCTTTTTAAACGTGGTGACCCTAATGATGCTGCACGCTAAAAACATATATTTTATTGTTATCATATAAACCTTTTAAAGGCAATGAAAATGAAACCACTCCTAAGCTACTTTTTCTTGCTATCCTAGATTAAAATGGAAACTGGTTAAAACCATCTCGGCTACAGCTCAACTTGTATTAAAACTATTTCATGATACTTTTTATGGAGTTCGTGCAACATACATCCTGCTAATAATGTAAATGTAAAAGTTCATTTAAAGGGATGTTCGTTACTCTTTCACGCAAAACCTACCGAACATATCTGGTTGTTTAACACTGAGATTGATTATAGTCTGGACACATCTTCAATCATACATTTTATTCCAGAAATAGGTTCCTATGGGTAGCAGTTGCGGAGAATCACGGTATAATTATTTCGCGAGTTGGGGACTCTGTGGTCCCCACACCGGAAGAGGGCCAGATCGAGAGATATGGCCCTGGGTCGGCCGGGGTGCGAGGGATATGGCTACGACAATCTCACCGCCGGCATCTGTCGGCCCACAGACGGCGTGCGTTTTTCGGTTCGAGTCCGACATAACCTCCTCCTCCGGCTCCAGCTGGGGAGGTATTTTTCGCACTATAAAAAAAAGGTATAAGTATTTCTGTGAGCTTGGTACTTGTTGTACTTGCGGTCACGGGATCATTATTTCATTTTTTAAATAGTGGGTTTTTTATATAGCTTACCTAACGGTAAGCTGAAGGTAAAATAATATCAGGAAAGCGGGTCACCATTACAGACACGTGTCGTACAAGGCGACTAAGGGGTAGAGATATATACAATACAGCCCAGATTCAGTGTCAGATGCATGGCTTGAGTCAACGGCAATAGTGCCTATTGCCGTATTCCGTGGGACCTAATACCATGACTGATGAAATTTAGATGTTAATTCACCTTTGCCTAACCCTCTGGGGATAAGGGCATGATTATTATGTAATTATATACCTATACTAGCTTTCCACCCGCAGCTCCGCCTGCGTGGATGTCGGCTACCGCCACCAAAAGTATTTTTTCTAAACTGACGGATATAATAATAGTACATTATGGTACAAGTGAGTAAAGTTGGTGATTACCGCCGAGGCGCCATTGAGGTCTTAAGAGAGCCGAGGACGGTAATCTTCATACTCACGCGTGGCATACGACGTTTTACAACACACTTGCGAATAAAATAATACTGCAAAAATACTAAATAAACAATACTACAAATTAATTCGTTTTCCTATGCGCGTACATCTAACAATGGCGATCGGCCATATTTAAAAGAATGAGGTTTGAATTTAACTTTTTTTTGCTCTGTTTTTTTTCTGAACTTAGAGAAAAAAAAGTTTAATTTGAGTGATAATTTTGTTTATTATACAAGTAACTATTACAAATTGAAATTATTTATTTAAATACGAAAATGCATCAAATGACCATACAATAGGCATATTAATTTATTCGTACTATTAACACGTTCTTTTTTGTATCGAAACTTTTTTAAGAACATAGAAACTTAACCTATAAAATTTAAAAAAGAATCTATAACTCACTTGTGAATAATAGCAATGAAAAAGTCACAGTTTGATAATAGGTGTGATTACGTGCCTAATTGCGGTGAAATAATATCAATTTTATGAGCAGGTGTGTTGTAAATAATATAAATGCCTTTATTGCCAAAAGAACTTTCTAATTTGTGATAGTTGACTCCACAAGCACAGCAATTCGTTCCAGGGTAACAGTACACGCTTCTTCAACAAGCTCCCTAATGAAATTGGGTACCCATTAATAAATTTAAAAGTCTAATTAAAACAAAACTTTGCCGGGAAACAAAGCATACAATTTAAGGGAATTTAGACGATGAACAAGCTTGGAAATTCAACGTTTGTTCTACTAAACTACTCAAATAAAATATTTTAATTAGATTTTGAGTAAACATTTTTGTAAAGTTAAGTTAATTTGTTTAATAATTATATTACTTACTAGATTTTGCCCGCGGCTCCGCCCACGTGGATGTCGGTTATCGCGACCAAACATAGCCTATGTCCTTTCTCAAGGTCTAATCTACCCCTATACCAAGTTTCACCAAAATCGGTTCAGTGGTTTAGGCGTGAAAGCGTAACAGACAGACAGACAGACAGAGCTACTTTCGCATTTATAATATCAGTATAGAAGTTAGTATGGATATGTTTTATAAGAAGTTACTGTCAAATAAATATTCACTGTTTGTAAGTAGCTCATAAAAATCTGACTGAGTTTGTTACCGGAGTCTTCTCAGGGTGACTCTTTTATAAGACCCTCAATAAGTTTGAGAGAATTACATTTTATGTTCCCTATAACACTCGGGAGCTGAATGCTGTATGTATCGGTCTTTTCAGCAGCGGTCGGATTTCATACATATTTTTTGAGGGTCACGCCAAATGAAACTAGATATTCAAAAATTATATTATTTATTCTTTATTTTAAATATCAGTCTCCTCAAAGTATTCACCCTGAGCACGTATACACTTTTCCATATGTCTAAACCATGTGAAAAATACTTCAGCCCACTCTTCTTTAGACACCTCGGCAATCCCCAAATTATATGCAGCGAGTGCATCTTCTTTACTTTCAAATTTTTTTCCTTTTAATTTTTCTTTTATTTTTGGAAACAGATAAAAATCACAAGGTGCTAGGTTTGGGGAATATGGCGAATGAGGTAGGACAGGCACATTTTTCGAACTGAAAAAGTCGAGTGTTCTGGCAGACGTGTGCGCCGAGGCATTGTCGTGATGCCAGAGAAGCAGCCGGTTTCTTGACTTCGGCCGCTTGTCACTCCAAGCTGACAGTACCTTTGGAGCGCAAACTGTCACGTACCATTCAGAGTTAACGGTTTTTTGATCTTCTAACACCACAGTAACAATATGACCTGTCTTGCAGAAAAATGAGGCGACCATTTGCTTCTACATGCTTCGTGTACGGCGACATTTCGTGGGTGTCGGCTCATTATCAAAGCACCATACCGTCGACTGTCGCTTTGTTTCAGGATCGTAGTTATATAGCCATGTTTCATCATCAGTCAGTATATCATAAACGTTTTTTTTCTCGCCGCCGTTGAATTTATCAATCATAAACTTACACCAATCCACGCGATGCCCTTTATGCTTATCGGTGAGTTTGTGCGGCACCCATCTCGAACAACGCTTACGCAGAGAGAGGTGGTCGTGTATGATAGTCTGCATTGCTGCTGATCCAATGCCCACTTCTTCCTCGAGTTCTACTTATGTAATTCGTCGATTTGCACGAACAAGTTTTTCGACTGCTCGAACATTTTCTTGAGTGACCGCTGTTGGCGGCCGACCAGTCTTCAACTCATCTTCAAAGCTTTCGCGTCCTCTTCTAAACTCAGCAAACCAATTGAAAACTGTTGCACGTGAACAAGCAGATTCACCAAAAGTAGTAACCAAAAGTTCAAAACACTCTTGAGGCCTTTACCTTTTTTATAGTCATAAAAAATCATTGTCCGAAAATCTCTTCGAGTGAGCTCCATTGGTACGAACGAATTCCCGTCAGATTCTCTCAGAAAAAAGAGCATTTAAAAAAAAAAAACTTGAATCAATGAATGTTCGATATTTAAAATTATTACTCAATAACCGGCCTATACGTAAAGTTCTATTGTGCCAGTGATAAATTAATGAGTAAAGAGTATCTAACTTCTTCTGGCATGCCCCTCGTAGTGGGGCAGTCATTTTTATTAAATTCTATACTAGCTGTTGTCCGCTGCTCTGCCCGGGAACCTATTCCACTGATAAAAAGTAGTCTAATTCCAGACTATCTATCCCTGTACCAAATTTTCATCCAGATCGGTCTAGCCATTACAGCGTGAGTGACTTACAAACATCCAAATATCTTCACTAACTTTCACAGATATGGTATTAGTAGGCCACGATAACCATCAATTCATCAGTATATTTGTTTGCTACCCCAGTATTTTTAAATGAAACGTGAAAAAGCATCTGATGAGGCCGTCAAGCTGAGTACCCCCATTGTAACTTGGTATGTGTCTATAATGGTGACCCTCTTTTTCGAGACTTTGCCTCCAGCTTACCACCAGCGAGGTGAAGTCAAATTCACGTGTCCTATATAAAAAAAGGATAAATATAACCTGTCAGAGACATGCCACACTCCATTTATTTCAAGTTCTCATAAACGGATGAAAAAGGTGAAGTGGCTACCATTAGGGGCTCAGGAGGGGATGCAAATTGAGAATTTAATTTAAATTAATTTCATATTTCCATTTTTATAGAGATCATACAATTTCGTGGCTCAGGAATTTCAATTTTAGCAAAGAAAACATTCTCTTTTAACGATATTAGACTGATCGATGAGGCATCTCACCTAAATTATAAAAAAATAAATTGTAGGTAGCGATTCTTCATGCTATTTTTAGGTATCGGCATGAAATAGTTGAGGCCCTGAGTCGGCCGGGGTGCGAGAGATATGTCGACAATCTCACCTCCGGCAACCGACGGCCCACAGACGGCGTGCGTTTTAGTCGGTTCGAGTTTGACATAACCCCTCCACCGGCTCTGGCGGGGAAGGTATACGTGATGATTTTTCACAAGAGATCCGATTCTCAGCACTCCATGGATTCACCGTGCGGTCGCCGGGTCCATAGCGTGATACAGAGAGGAATACCGTGTCGGAGATTTGGACTTGCGACCCAGATGTAGGTTTAGGGTGGCAACCTTGTGATGCATCAACACTCATCTCCAGTGTCAGGAGTGTCCCCCCCCCCCCCTACCTATCCAAATTTGGTAAGATCCTATCAATGCCGCTTTTGATATTCGATTTAGTAAAGAGCTTACTGAAGCTCTTGGCAATCCGAGGTCTTTAAGTAACTTGTACAGGGATTTAGCTGGAATTTCCCTTGCTCCTACTTCTACGGCGTAGAGTTTAACCACGTAGCCGTTTTTGGTTAACTCGTTAGTCAAGTCAAAGTATTTGTTTGTCTTTATAGCGTGGTCTTTAGGTATATTAGTTTCCCACGGTACTGTGAGTTCTACAAGCACTGCACGCCTATGCGATCATGAAAAAAGGAATATGCCGAGTCTGGATGATGAGGCACAGATATCCTCCGGTATTTGATAGTGCTTCTCATACGTGTCTACGAGTATTGTAAGTATTCAAATTTGGAGGTAGATCCATGGTGAACACGGGAGTGAAAACAGTGACCAAGAAGTGCCAAAAACGACGAAGGTATAGAGCTTCCTCTACTGCAATATAGGTTTAATTATCTTGACATTTATAGCTATGCTGTTCTGACTTGTAGTTAGGATTGTATTCCATAAAAAATTCGGCCAAGTGCGAGTCGGACTCGCCCATGAAGGGTTCCGTAACAGCAAAGGAGAAAATTGCGGTTTATGACGTATTAAAAAAAACTACTAACTGGATCTCGTTCAAACCAATTTTCGGTGGCAGTTTGCATGGCAATGTACATCATATATTTTTTTTATATTTATCATTCTCTTATTTTAGAAGTTAGAGGGGGGGGGGGGAGGGGACACACATTTTTCCACTTTGGAAGTGTCTCTCGCGCAAACTATTCAGTTTAGAAAAAAATATGCTACAAACCTCAATAGCATTTTTAAAGACCTATCTATAGATACCCCACACGTATGGGTTTGATGAAAAAAAAAAATTGAGTTTCAGTTCTAAGTATGGGGACTCCCAAAATTTTATACTTTTTTTTCTATTTTTGTGTAAAATTCTTAATGCGGTTCACATAATACATCTACTTACCAAGTTTCAAAAGCATAGGCTTTATAGTTTCGGAGAAAAGTGGCTGTGACATACGGACGGACAGACATGACGAATCTATAAGGGTTCCGTTTTTTGCCATTTGGTTACGGAACCCTAAAAACATAAATGAGAAATGTTGCTAAGCCCAATCTATAAAAATATTTAAAAGCAAAATACCACTCACTGATTAATCACGATATCTCAGAAACTATAACACCCACAAACTTAAAATGGCAGGTAGGTTCCTTATAGAGTGTAGACATTGGCTAAGAACGGATTTTACGAATGTCCACCCCTAAGGGCGTTAAACGGGGGTAAAAGTAACAAATTGTTATATTGGACTTAGTTTGTAAGAGCAATGTATGATCACTACATAATTATAAAACAAAGTCGCTATCGCTGTCTGTCCGTCCTTATGTATGCTTAAATCTTCAAAACTACGCAATAGATTTTGAAGCGGTTTTTTTAATAGATAGATTGATTCAAGAGGAAGGTTTATATGTATAATACATGCATAATATTGTAGAGAAACACTGATAAAATTAGAGTTAATACCACGCGGGCGGAAAATAATTATGGCAGTACGAAGTTCGCCGGGTCAGCTAGTTTGATATAAATAAATAAAATAAAATGTATTCCTCCAAAGTGTTTCATATGAAGAAACTTCGGCAGCTTTTTTATAGAGCTCTGGGTCACATCTGAAAGGAGAAAAATGACCGTAAATGGAAATAGGGTTGTCAGGTTTTATCGTACAATATAATTTAACATGATTTACGGTTTTCAGCGGGGCTTTCTATGAATAATGGTTTTTCTTAGAGTAATATTTCGCAAAATCAGCGTTTCTTTATTAATATATCCTTTATTGGTAGCCCGCTCTGTTTCAAATGGAAAATAAAAAGGAAATCCAATTGTGTCGTTACAGACCTACATATAAAAGCATCTGATGAGGCCGTCAAGCTGAGTGCCACTATTGTAACACGGTACGTGTCTATAATGGTGATCCTCTTTTCCGAGACTTTGCCTTCAACTTACCATCAGGCGAGGTGAAGTCAAATTTAGGTTTCCTAAAAAAATAAAAATAAAGTTCACATCTGTAAATCCCCGAAGGGGTAGGCGGAGGTATAAAATCACCCCTATATATCACCATATCACCAATTATACTACCACTAAGCGATCTGTGTGGTGACGGAGAATGAATACAAGAGCCACCACCTCATGCAGATGATGTCACTACGAGAGAAGGTAAACTCGAAATAAAACCCTGTACTAACCCATCTGGCCAACGTGGACATAGGCCAAAGCCTCCCAACATTGGGAGAGACCGATGTCCAGCAGTGGACTGCGATAGGCTTATTGATTGATTGATAAGCAGCACTTTTACATAGGCTGTATGTTTACCGCGGTAGCCTAGTGGTATGGGTAATGGACTGCTGAGACGAGGTCTCGGGTTCGATCCCAGGTTTTACCATGGCACACACCAATGACTTTTCGATGCTTTTCGAAGTTATGTGTGTATTTATCGCAGGTTTATAAGTGCCCGGTTAATGGCAATTGGCTCGCCACCTATTACATTGGGACCTAAACATAAACGGTGAAATGTGGGTGCTAGTACCTCTGCCTACCCCTTCGGGGATATAGGCGTGAGTTTATGTTATATGTTATGTTATATGCTGTATGTTTACTGTCAGATAGAGAACAGATAGAGATCACCTTCTACGACAACCAGGGGAAGAGAAGGTGTGACCGTATTCTACCCCACCCGGAACTAACACGGCTAATTGTGACTAAGGCGGCCACCCACTTACAGTCCGTCTACAGTTTTTCGTCTGTCCGGCGGCCTGCAGTCCTTATGTCATCAATGTCATCATAATTTTATTACCTCAGACTAAAATAATAACATTATTTTATTCTTTTAGTCTGATGTTATACGTATAAAATGGCGACGGCCATGGACTGTCCGGCCTTTAACTGTCTTTGCTGACCAGAATCGTCAAGCGGCCACACACATATTATCCGTCAGTCCAGAATCGTATACGAAACTGTAAGTGTTATCCGGTTGTCGTTCGATAAACTGTTAGTGGGTGGCTGCCTTTAAACGCGTTTCTATTCATCGGTGAGATCAAGTCTTAGACGTTAACAGATCTATAACAAGCTGAGTCGTCCAACTAGCAACCCCAGTTCAAGTTTATTCTGTCCTCCGTGAGTTTAACATAATTATATTCGCAGAACATAGTTGTAACTTAAGTAAAACAACTTATAACTTAACTAAAGATGCCGCGGTCCAAGTATTGCTTAATTAACTTCGCTTTTCAGATATTGTACAAGTAACTATTAATTAAAAACTAGTAACACAACATAAATAGGTAAAATAGCCCTCAAATAAGGTGTGACTGAAGGCGACCGCATACAACAACCGCCGATGCATGCAGCACATACAGCGTAGCCATGACTTTGTGGCGATACCACATGTACCCAGCGCCATCTAGCGACAGCAAGCCGAACTACTACGTCGCTACAGTTCCTGCATCGCGAAAGCGAAGTTCCAGCGCTTGTACAATATATCTAAAAACATCCCAACGACAATCGTTGGGCCGCGGCCCGCCAGGCGTGATCACCTTGCCAGGTCGGAGGATCCTCCCTTTGGTTGGAGGAACATTACCTCCACAACTTGTCAAACTCTGATACGGATAAAGGGGACTATGTAGAAGCCGCAATGAATTACGCGTCTCTGCTGCGTGCATCGGCAGTTGTCCGCGGTCGGCTACGGAATCATGGCATTATATGGGTTAAGCTACCTAGACGCGGTTGTCATTTGGATGGCACATTTAAAGTCAGTTTGAGCTGTCAATGGGGACTTCGTTGTTCCCATACCCGAAGAGAGGCTAGCTCGAAAGAGATAGCCCTTTGTGAGCAGGTTTGCGAGGGATATGTCTAGACAATCTCACCTCCGGCAACCAACGACCCACAGACGGAATGTATTTTGATCGGTTCAAGACAACCTCCCCTCCCCATTATTTGTGGGGATTTTGCGCACGATAAAAAAAATCTTCTCGCCATATGCGGGGAATTCATCCTCACACAATGCGACTGGAAACGGTGCTGTGCGGTATGAAAGGAACTTCATCCCAAACACACACAAGCAATGGAATGAACACTCCCTGCGTTGGTTTTCCCAAGCGACTACAATATGGGGTTCTTCAAGAAGGGCATTAGAAGGTTTCTTCAGGGTCGGCAGCACGAGTGTGATGCCCCTGGTGTTGCATACGTCTATAGACTACGGTAACTATTTTCCATCAGGTGGGCCGTGTGCTTGTCTGCCACCTAAGTGGTATAAAATAATAAGTGGTATAAAATAAATAGTCCCAGCTGTCAAAACTAGTTAGGTCAAGACGGAGGCCTCTATGGGCGACCTGGACAAATAGACAACTCCTGATCGTCTGGTCACTAACCAATATACAGGCTGGGAGATCAGATGGCAGTCACTTCCAATATAACCCTAAAAGCCAAGCCTTGACATATTAAAGCAGACTCCGGACTGGCAAGCATGATGATGACTTTGTGGCGATAACACATGTACCTACCAAGCGTCATCTTGCGACAGCAAGCCGAACTACTACGTCGCTACAGATCCTGCATCGCGAAAGTGAAGTTCCAGCGCTCGTACAACCTACAACCTACATCTGGGTCGCAAGTCCCAGTCGCCGTCACGGTGTTGCTCTCTGTATCACGCTATGGACCCGGCGACCGCACGGTAAATCCATGGAGTGCTGAGAATCGGATCTCTCCCCACGACAATCGTTGGTTGGCGGCCCGCCAGGCGTGATCACCTTGCCTGGTCGGAGGATCCTCCCTTTGTGTTGGAGGGACATCACCTCCACACTGAGTATCGTTCTAGTATATTTCGCGTAGCATCCCCAACATCAGCCAAATACCTATATACAGCCCAGACTCAGCCTCAGATGCATGGCTCGAGTCGACAATAGTGCCCGGAATACGGCAATAGACTCACCCCCTATCACGTGGGACTGAAAATTTGTGGGTGTTAATACATCTCTCCCTAACCCTACAGGGTTAAAGGCGTGATTATATGTACCAACCATCTCCTGATTGTAAAGTCTAGCAGAAAACAAATACCATACAAAACAAGCCTTGGATAACATAATAAACAAAACTATTATTATTTTATAGACACATATGGGATCATAAAACGACATAAAACGCCTTATTCCTTCTCTCAGGATACGAGCCCCGGGCCGGATCCAAGATGGCGTACCGAACCGAAACCGGCAATATTACGTAAAGGTATGATTCCGGAGGTGACCGCATGCGACAACTGCAGACGCATCAAGGACCCTAGATAAAGTATATTCTATTGGCGAAAACACCAGTGGAATTGCTTATTATAGTTTGAAATTAACATAATATATCATTAATATGTTAACTAATTTTCTTTTATAAAATTTGAGTCTTTGTAACTCGTAATAATATTAGTTCACATATCAATTGTGTCCAGCGTAGTGTCACGTAATCCACTCGCAGCATACATACATACATACATATATACAATCATGCCTTTATCCCCGGAGGGTTAGGCAGAGGTGAATTAACACCCACAACCCACATTTCACCAATCATTGTATTAGGTCCCACGTAATAGGGGATGAGCCTATTACCGTTTTCCGGGCACTATTGTTGGCTCGTGCCATGTATAGGCTGAGCAACTCGCAGCAAATATGCGTAATTCATTACGGCTTCTCAATGGTCCTCTTTATCCGTATCGGAGTTAAACAAGTTATGGGTGCGCTGTATCAGTTGTATACGTCGGCAGTTGTCGTATGTGGTCGGCTTCGGAATCATACCTTAAGGGTACAAATTTGTAGCTGACCGCAGACCACAACAGCAAACGCAGCAGATACAGCGTACCGTGAAATAGAATTGAATATGATAATATTGTTTAATATTTTAATTCATTGCGGCTTTTCAATAGTGTCGTTTACCTACATCGAAGTTTGATAAGTTATATTATGTGAAAAATGTGTTGTGAAATCATCAGTTGGAGCACGGAACCTTGCAAGTTTCGGACCCTAATTATAGACCAATGAGCGGATTGTGGAACTAATATTTCTGACGTGTCGTCTCTTCACATACATTACTTCAACGCGAGAAAACAGCACCATTGAGAAGCCACAATGAATTAAAACAATAATAGTACATTGTACAAGTGTGGTGTTGGTGATTACCACCACTGAGGCGTTATTGAGGTCTTAAGAGAAGATATAGAAATAGAATGCCAAATGTATAGGATTTGACATTTTTGACATTCGTTGACGCCTGTCATATACGTCAAATCCCATACATTTGTCATTCTATTCCATCATACGCCGAGCAACGAATTGTCACTTGTCTAGGGGGGCCGGCCATGCTACGCGATTGCTTCGCCGCCGTCTCCAAGGAACTTATTTCTTGACGCGTACTCTACTTATCAATAGGACACACGTCACAATCATCCATCAGTCACAGATTAATATAGGTGTCATTACGTACCTAATGAGTACCTAAATGTGTTGAAATTGAAAATAATATTATTACATTCAAGTCTATATCACGGTACACTGTATCTGCTGCTGTCGTCTGCGGTCGGCAACGAAACCGTACCTTAACGTATATTGACTGAAACTGGCAATAATACGTAACCGAATTATCGTCTAGTACGGATGGACGTCTGTTAAGTAGGAATAGCATTTTTTTCGTGGTTATTTACGAGGGTATTTGTACAGTTTAGGTTTTTATCGCATAGCAATGACCCCTTGGGTCACGTATTAAAATACCGAAAATTAAAATCCCGAATGACAAAATCCCGAATGTACGAAATACCGAAGTAGGTACGATATACTGAAGTTCAAAATCCCGAAGTTCAGAATCCCGAAAGTTCAAAATCTCGAAGTGTCAATACTTTATTGATTACTAGCTGACCCGGTGAACTTCGTACCGCCATATTTTCCGCCGGCGTGGTATTATCTCTAAATTTATCAGTGTTTCTCTACAATATTATGCATGTATTATGCATATAAACATTCCTCTTGAATCACTCTATCAATAAAAAAAATCGCCTTCAAAATCCGTTGCGTAGTTTTGAAGATTTAAGCATATATAGGGACGGACAGACAGCGACAGCGACTTTGTTTTATAATATTTATTGATGATGACTAAGTAACAATATGGTGACGGAGATATCCATCTAGTGACGGAGAAAGAATACCAGTATCAACCCCCCCCAACATTATGAATAGTTTCAAAATTTTGCAGGCCATCCTCAGTGAAATTATGCTAAGATGCTTATTGTACTACATATTATAATAATCATCAGAGGGGTCAGAAAGGACATGATACCCTCCCCTCCCCCCCCCCCCCCTAAATCGGGCACTTCTAATTGAAAAGTCTTGTAGTAAACTTTCTGAAGGAATTTCCGCACTTAAATAAGTGACCTCCCCTGCAAATTTCAGTCTACAGCCGCACCTATTCAGAAAATATCGATTTTCGCAGTTGGATTGGAAAAAGTAGACCCTAGATTCTTAAGTTAAGGTCTTGGATGCGAACGGTACAAATGCAAGAATAGATTTAATTACTTCATTAATCAAAACGTTATAATCCACGCGCGATGAGAATGGGATGCGACCTTTTGAAACTGATACGTATGTGGGCCGCCGCCGGATTGGCAGCGTCGTCAAACTCATGTCGAAGCTCACGAGACGAAGTTGAGTTCAGTGCGGCTGGATTTCTGAACGAGTTAATTTACTTTCCTTTGACAAGGTTCCATCCCATTCTCATCGCGCGCTGATTATATTACTAAAATCTCTACTAAAAATGTACCTGTCGATAATAACCTCATATCTGAGACACTTCACTTTTTAAGTATACGTCTACCCTACATCAAGAATACATCTCCAGCCCATAACCCTTATCGAGGTACACAATAGTTCATAAAAGGGCCATAAATTGTACCTAGTACCTTGGTACCAAACACTATCGTGTTATGAAGGTGGATACTGATAGGAAGGGTTAGCCTGATCGTCCACTGAAAGCTATCTTTGTCGCTTAGGATCGGATGTTCAGTGACGTAACGGCTAAGGCCTCATTATAAGAAGATTTGGGGCGTCAGTCCACGATACACTGAGTCCTATCCTACAAATATTATAAATGTAAAATTTCGGAAGATTTTGGGCTGTTTGTTATTCAATAATGCGCTATCGGCAGAACGGATCTGGCTGAAATTTGGTACAGGGATAGATTATAGTCTGGAATAATACAGGCTATTTTTTATCCCGGTAATACATTCCATTCCCATGAGCTGTGGGAACGGGATTAAAATCTTTTCATCTCGTGACCCTAACCCGATCAAAACGTGCCAAGGAAATCTTATCTACAACTGATTGTACAACTGATTGCCTGACTGACAGGCTTTCATCATAGGCTGGAAGGTCCGACTGCCAAAATCATTCAAAGGAGAAGAAGGACCCCTGGGCTTCAAGTTTTGGATGATTGCATCATCAATTGCCCCTCAAATGAGGAAGAAGCTTTTGAAATCCATATCCATACTTCCATACTTAATATTTGCTGTGAGTGTTCTACCGCCTATACAATGGTTTGTGCTCCAATGAATTGTTTGACATTCTACCATCGCACCGCTCGCCATAGGCAGGTCATCAATTCATCCTCACACATTGCGACCGAAAATGGTGTGCACTGTGCAGTATGAAAGGTATTTCATCCCACGCACACTCAAGCTGTGGAATGAACTCCCTGCTGTGGTTTTTCCGAACGACTATATGGGGTTCTTCAAGAAGGGTATTAGAAGGTTTCTTCAGAGACGGCAGCACGAGTGTGACGTGACGCCTCTGGTGTTGCATACGTCCATAGGCCAAGATAACAAATTCCCATCAGGTGGGCCATGTGCTTGTCTGCCACCTAAGTGGTATAAAAAAAAAAAAACCACGGTGTATTAGAAAATGTTACTGGATCGGAATAGACCGAAATTACTAATATTCCCGTTAACCCTTTCAGCTAAGCTTAATTGCTTGCGTTAGGAGTAGGTTCACGTTAGTGGTGTAATGGCCAGAAATCAAACCCCGGGATATCTTGATCATGAGGCTCCCTCCTTAACCATAAAGCGACCGACGCTTTATATTATAGCGTTTTCTGTGCACATTCCTTTACTTGTTATCTTGCCCATTGTGCTGGTAAAAGGAAAACTATTTTTCCCCGTGTGAAAGAGGTTCTTATCATCAGATTTTGAATATGAAGTAGGTACTAAACAGGTTTCGCTCCTGAAGCAATTGAAATTTCTTTTGAAGACGTTTCTTAAGGTATTTCATTTAAATAAAAGTATCTTCATTTCAGTTACATTTTTTTTTTCTAAACATTCTGTTGATCGGAATGTTTTTTAATGCAAATTTAATTACAAAATTTGGAAGGATATTAGAACCACCTCCACCGGCTCCGTGGGGATTTTGAGCAAGAATAAAAATGGATATAACAAGCGCCACGTATCTTGGACCTAAAATGTGCTCAAAATGTGCCCTATACGCGCAGTACACATTTCTTGGGTGTCTTTTGAGGATAGCACGGGATGCTACTGCGGTAGACGAACTCAAATTCACCAAGCATAGACTATTACAAAGCAATCCGCAGGCGTCAGAGCCTCGTATGTCTTACGATTTAGGTCCAAGATACGTGGCGCGGGTTTTATACTATAGTAAGTATCATTATCAAGTATTATAGTAAGAGGTAGAGATAAGGATATAAGAAACATGATGATAAGATCTACCTACCTACCTACAGAAGACCGCGGCTTAATAACCTCGTGTTGTGTTTCCGACGGTGAGTAGGGTTGCCAGAGCTTACTGGAGAGGTTTTGTGTTGTCAGTGGGAAAACCAAGGGCTTTGTCCTACTTATCTTTTGCGCTGACGGCACAGAATCTCTCTGTTCTTACAGGGTGGGCAGCACGAGTGTAACTCCCCTGGTGTAGCACTCGCCCATAGGCCACGGTAACCTCTTACCATCAGGAGGGCCGTGTGCTTGTCTGCGCCTGAGTAGTATTAAAAAAAAACACATTCTAGAACCTATTATAGATACAAAATGTGCTTTGTTTGGTTCTAAATGGCGTATTATGAATGAATTGTTTGATATGATAACCACAGCTACATTCTATCATCGCACTGCACGCCATAGGCAGGGAATTCATCCTCACACATTGCAACCGGAAACGGAGCGCACTAAGCGGTATGAAAGGAACTTCATCCCACGCACACTCAAGATGTGGAATGAACTCCCTGCGGTGGTTTTCCCAAGCGACAACAATAATTATGGAGTTCTTCAAGAAGGGCATTAGAAGGTTTCTTCAGGGTCGGCAGCACGAGTGTAATTTCTCTCCTAATATATTTTTACGATAATCAATCAATCAATTAGTCTATTGCCATCCACTGCTGGATATATGCCTCTCTCAATGTGGGAGGCTTTGGCCTACCGTTTCCACGCTGGTCAGACGGGTTGGTACAGAGTTTTATTTCGAGGTTTCCTTCTCTCGTAGTGATATCGTCTGCGTATTTTTCCGTTACCTCTTACACCCTTCGGATGAGATGGAGTCGTGACACTTGTATGCTTTCTCCATCACCACACGGATTTTGATTTTGCAATTTTTTTTTAATATAGGACACGTCAATTTGACTTCGCCTCGCCTGATGGTAAACTGAAGGCAAAGTCTCTGAAAAGAGGGTCACCATTACAGACACGTATCATGTTACAATGGTGGCACTCAGCTTGACGGCCTCATCAGATGCTTTTTAACGCCCCGCTTAAAGGACCCGGGACTGTAGGAGGAGGGAAACACGTGAACTGGTAAGGAATTCCAAGACTTAATGGTGCGGCAGAAGAAGGAGTCGCCGAACCGCTTGGTTCTCGATGGAATATTCTGCACCGTATGCGGGTGGCATCTAAGCCCTGCACGTATTGTCATATATAGGAAAGGAGAGGGTGGGATTAATTGGAAGAGCTCATCAGAACATTCACCATGGTAGAGACGGTAAAATACCGCCAAAGATGCCACATCTCTACGCAATTGCAAAGGCTCGAGGGAAATATATATATAACTAGCTTTTGCCCGCGGCTCCGCCTGCGTGGATGTCGGTTATCGCGACCAAACATAGCCTATGTCCTTTCTCAAAGTCTAATCTACCCCTATACCAATTTTCATTAAAATCGTTTCAGTGGTTTAGGCGTGAAAGCGTAACAGACAGACAGAGACAGGTTTACTTTTGCATTTATAATATTAAGAGTGCGCATAAAGCTAGAAAAAAATCAGATTTCACCCGCACCCCTCGCACGTCCCGCTCTCGCCTGTCGTCGCTCCGGCAAGTCCGCCACCTATTTTGTGTGGCAGCGACCCGCCATGTATAGTTTGAAGGCGCACAGTATACCCAAAATACTCAGATAAAATTGTCAAAATACGAGTTGCATCATTAACTATCTACTTTGGAAACACAATACATTTCTTTTTGGTAAAAAAAATATTTCTGATAAAATGAAAAGGTAAGTAAGTAAGTAAAGGAATATGTCGTCGTTGCGCTTGCCAAAACCTCTATGTATTTTTGGTTAAGTTTTCAGGAGAGACATTAAACTGTTTTATTACATAATTGATGAGCGTATCAAAAAACTAAAAATGTAGTATGATGCCAAAAAATATTTTGCATGAACTGAGATATAAGTGAAAATTATAAACGGTACTATCCATCCACAATAAAATTTTTTTCCATTTTGATACACATATCAGAATTATCTTCCTAGCGCTATTTGTTATGGACCTCAATAGGATTTATATAAGGGATAAATACTGACAGATGGCAAGGTACATAACATACGAAGTAAATAAATACCCACTATAAACTTTATTAAGGCATACAAGTAAAAAAAATAAAAGTAGTACAACTGTTCCGTGTACAGGGTCCTACTAACACCTTTGAGACCCAAGCCAACCTCACTTGCTAGTCGGTGCACATGTTAAACAACGGACGAGGTTCTGGTGCCGATTTTCCTCTCGGAGTTGGGAACTAATTGCTGATCGTTCCTGGAATAGCCGATAATACGATAATCAGAAAAGAAGAGCAAATCTCCGAGTTTCGAGGTGCACATTATGCTGCCAATTAGTTATAAACTTTAGTTGCATCTGAGCCCTTCCCCTCGGCGTCCGGGGTGCGCTTTTCCAGTCTTTTTTTTAATATAGGACACGTCAAATTGACTTCGCCTCGTCTGATGGTAAGCAAAGTCTCTGCAAAGAGGGTCACCATTACAGACATGTACCATGTTACAATGATGGCACTCAGCTTGACGGCCTCATCAGAATATGCTTTTTCACGCCCCGCTTGAAGGACCCGTGACTGTAGGAAGAGGGAAACACGTGAACTGGTAAGGAATTCCAAGACTTAATAGTGCGGCAGAAGAAGGAGTCGCCGAACCGCTTGGTTCTTGATGGAATATTCTGCACCGTATGCGGGAGGCGTCTAAGTCCTGCACGTGTTGTCCTATATAGGAAAGGAGAGGGTGGGATTAGTTGGAAGAGCTCATCAGAACATTCACCATGGTAGAGACGGTAAAATACCGCCAAAGATGCCATATCTCTACGCAACTGCAAAGGCTCGAGGGTGTTGGTGACCTCAGGATTCCCAATAATATGGACCGCACGTCGCTGCAGCCTGTCGAGAGCATCTAGTAAGTACTTTGCGGAGCCATCCCAGAGATGAGAGCAGTATTCCACGCAAGAGCGAATTTGTGTCTTATAGAGAAGGCACCGCTGCTCCGGCGTGAAAAAACGTCTCACTCTGTTCAGGACACCGAGTTTACGCGAGGCTGTTTTGATGATACTCTCAATGTAGTTTTTGTTGTTCAGTTTGCAGCGAACATCCATACCTAGGATATTGAGATTGTCCTGTAGTGGCAGTGGCGTGCCCTGAAGAGTTGGAAGGGGAAGGAAAGAAGATACCTTTGCTGTGAACGCGCATGCCTGCGTCTTCCTGGCGTTGAACTCGACCAGGTTTTCCGAGCCCCATTGAGAAACGTGGCTCAGGGTCCGGTCTTCTTTTTTCCGCGATATCAGACTGCTTGGCCGCAGGATGTCCGTGATAGCCTCCGTGTAAGGTGCTATCGTCTGCATAGCATAGCGCCGCAAGTTTCTAGACACACCGTTTAACATCTTTTCGAGTATAGGGAGCTATCGCTATCGTCAGCGACGATCACCGCCGTAGTCACTTGGAAGACTAAGTCAAGCTGGTATCAAAGAAACAAGGTAGTATAATCACTGCGGGGCAAATACTCCTTCTTTAAAACGCTCCCGTTCTGCCCCACATGGAGTACTGCTGTCACAGTTTTGCCTGGGCTAGCTAGACCTCTTCGACTTGGTGCAAAGACGGGCGCTGAGGATCGTCGACCATCCCATACTCACAGGCGGGGTAGTAGTCCCTCTCAACCTCAGAAGGTACTTACTGTGGTTGTTTTACCGCCTGTATGATGGTTTGTATTCAGAAGAATTGTTTGATATAATGCCTAGAATATTTTTACTTTATATCGCCGCTCCGCTTGCCATAGACAGTGAATTCACTCTCACACAAATGGTGTAAAAACGTCTCACTTTATTCAGGACTTCGACCTTACGTGAGGCTGTTTTTATTTAATCATCTGTCTCGTTTTGTTTACTATTATAAGATTATTTACGTTGTTACAAAGGTAGAACACCAATTTTACAACCAACAAACCGAAGAAAAACAAGCTGTCAAATTGTCTATGTGCAAACCAATTCTGACATGTGCAACATGAGGATGAAAAACTCTTGATGTGAACACATAACCAATTTTGCAGTGTCAGAATTGCACATGTATATTTTGTCAAATCTATTTCTAGAAGGAATTAACACTTGGTTGTTTTTTCAGTTGATGCGCTTTTTTTTAAGGCCATCTAGCGAATAAAAAAAAATAGAAAAAATGCACATAACGACTTTGGCAGGCGCACCGACGATTTTACGATTTGGGAAAAACAATACTTTTACTTTAATTTAACATCTAGCGATGTTCGTCTAACTATATGTGATAAATTACCCAAATATTTTTTTTTTGCGAATTCAATTAATTTAATACTAATCCTGAGTCGGGTCATCCAAATAGTCCAAATAGTGGTTCAATATTACTGATGAACATTGTGTATAATATGGTTGCCCTAGGTATTTTATCATTACGTATAAGAAGCTAGGGCCCTGACATATTGAATCAAGGCTGGCTAAAATATACCACTCATTCCACTCTGGTGCAAAATTTCCATCACAATTTGGATCTAGTTCTCTCAAAACTTCAACTTTCTCTAAATGTTTAATGGGAGATCTGTAAAAATAATTGCAAATTAATGACAAATCAATCACATAAGCATTGCATTGCCATTTTATAATGCTAAATAAGTACATAATGGAAAAAATCAAACCCACAATAGGACTTCAATGCCAGGGTCGCGAACCTTGGCGTTCCAGCGCTCTTACTCTGAGCTATTCTTCCACGGGCAGTCATCCGCTTTCCGTGTGGTCAATTTTTTTTATTAATATCACCGGGATACTCGTATTTACCATGCCGTTTGAATGTGTGAACATTCGGTACTAATGTGAATGACCATGTTAATCTCAAATCATATCATTCTACTTGTTCATGTTCATATTAATTTGCATATTTTACTGAAATGTTTTCTGAATGTGAGAAAAAACAATTGCAATAAGCTTACAAAGTTGACGAAAGTTTTTTACTAAGCGATTCGACCGGATCAGATTCATCAGCTTGTGTGATATTACGAGCTGAAGCAACTCTGAAATGCATTAAAATTGATAATACAATGTATAAATACTTTCGCAATATATTTAATAATTATATTAGTGCTATATAAATAATATTATACAATAAACACGCGAGTAGTCAAAAACATCTATTTGATTTGCATATACTATACCCGAGCCGACGTTACTCCAGAGTTACCTAGCAACGGTGGATATTTGGTAACAAACTAAAGAAAGTAAAATAATATAGATACATTACCTTCGAAAATTAGCCATGAGTTGAATTCTTAGTTTCTTATATTCTCTTTTAGAGTGTTTCTTTTATATTTTTTTAATTGGCTCATTTTTAACGAACTTTCTTGACACGGAAAACAGAAATACAGTCCTCCCGTCTCAACGGGGCGAGCCCGACTAAATGATGAAACAACAGATGGCCGACACCTCGGGTCAGGTGCGATAGAAAGAGAGCGTTATGCGCGGAATAAGACCGTCGTAAGCGCCAAATTCATTTTTTTTAATTACTCGTAAAATCCACACAATTTTTTCAAAGTGAAAATAGAGTCACTGGGTTACATAATTTTACACTTTGTATTCAAATATTGACTCAGTTGTGTGCATACTATTGGAAATAAATTGATTTTAGTAGTAAATAAGGCATAACTTTGTGATTTTATTCTATCGAAAAAATATTATTATTTTATGTTTTCACCATGAGCAGTCCCTTACAAATATAACGTATTTTCTATTAAAAAAAACCCAGCTCATTTGTGGCTTACTTTCGGGTATAAACATCAAATCTACGATCGGCAATTTAGCTTTATACCCCCTCTTAAGTATGGATGGATTATTAATAATTAATTATTGTTATTTATTTTATTTTGTTACAGGTAAGTGTGATCCAGTGGTTGGAGTTATCAACTTCAGACACAGTGCAGGTTCTTAGAATAATTTAAATTAGTAACCTAATTATACCTACATATTCTCATGAGGAACTTGTGCCTAAGTAGTAACATATTTTAGGTTAAGCAAGAGATGTCTGGAAGAGATCGCAGATCTGCGATAAGACCGCCCATTGTACAACTCTCTCATATTAAATCACTGTATGTATCCTATGTTTGGTGTGCAATAAAGCGTATTTATTATCTTATCTTATCATTAGTCATGTCGCCTTAGGATGTGATTCTTAAGATATTGAAACCCTCCGTACCTCGAAGGAGCACGTTAAGCGACTATCGTCTGACCTTAGTAATTAGGACGCACAGAGAAAAATATACACGTGTAAGAAATGCCTTCAAGTGTATAGTTTCATCAGATTTCATTACCGGGACCCTTGTCCGAGACAGGAATTCTACTCGACGTGCTGAATGATGCCAATTTAATATTTTATTGTTGATAAGGGTGCTTTCATGGCCAATGATTGGTCATATAAAAGCGTGTATGTACTTGATATGCTCACGTAAGAACTTCTTTACTTTGGCGAGAATAAGACCCTTCTTATGAAACTAGAAATTAACGAGAATTTAGTTGCGTATTATGGCAACACATTGTACAGTCAATATCAGATCGAACTTGACCAGCAAAGCTCTCAGAATGACCTTAATACCTACTAATGATGTTAAAACCAAACTGTTGTATTGATGTAAATTGTATTTTTTTATATAGGACGTCAATTTGGCTTCGCCTCGCCTGATGGTAAGCTTAAGGTAAAGTCTCTGAAAAAGAGGGCCACCATTACAGACACGTACCATGTGTCATCGGGCGCGGCGCGTAAACAATAAACCGGTTTAGCGGTGGAACTGTGCGCCTGCCTACACTCAATTGTTCTTCCTTCAATATTTCTTGTTACGGGTGAAATTGTAAGAATTTGTGTTTATTATCATGTGTTTAATGATAATTCTATTAAGAATGTACAGACTGTCACACCCAAGATAAACCCATAAGGGTTTAATGGTTGCTTATAAATCTATTTTTATAATGTTTGTTATGTCATTAAATAAATTTTTAAAAAAATGGTGGCACTCGGCTTGACGGCCTCATCAGATG
The DNA here is from genome assembly GCA_914767945.1 of Eilema depressum. Taxonomy (NCBI): domain Eukaryota; kingdom Metazoa; phylum Arthropoda; class Insecta; order Lepidoptera; family Erebidae; genus Eilema; species Eilema depressum. The sequence goes on along the minus strand of OU612041.1, from coordinate 3,478,210 downwards.
CTTTTTCACGCCCCGCTTAAAGGACCCGGGCCTGTAGGAGGAGTTAGTCCTCCGAATTAAAGGCACAGAACAGATAATAAGTAGTCTGTACTAGTTAAAGTTGTGTACCAAATATTAGAACAATCCTATTCTGGAAGCAGAACAATTGATTCCGATAATTCGTACGAGTATCTGTAAATGACGCCGATCAATTTGGATCAGCTTTGGGCGAAGCTTGGTGGCTCAGTGGTCAAAGCATTCCCCCCGTAAGGGAAAGATCGCGGGTTCGAGTCCCGCCCAGGATGTATTCGCTTTTTCTAACTTAAAAGGATTTTAATAGTTAGCATACTAAATGCTTAAAATTTCATTCTATATGTCAGACTCTTTGGCGATATCGTGGTGACTCTTTAGGGATATTTCCTAATGTAAATCCTGAGCGGAAATCGAATCTCTTCGGAGTCAAACGGTCGTCAAAACTTCATATTATATTTCTTCAACTACCAAGCTCCGAACCCCAAATAAAATAACTTATAAATTAACCTAAAGCAATGAAGCAAAATGGGGCACTTGGCAGCAATAGTTAATATTATAGGATTTTTGCCATTTACCGTGCCCCCGGTGGGTCGCCCCATTAACGGTATTACGTACCATTTTCTTTACCTATGAACCCGTGACGATAGGGATTGAAAAAGTCTGATTTTGGCGATATCGATAATTCTACTAATGTAATAAATGTCAAAGTTTATTTCATACTACTTAGGTCGCACACAAGCACACGGCCCAACTGATGGAAAGTGATAACCGTGGCCTATGGACGAATGCAACACCAGGGGAGTCACACTCGTGCTGCCTTTAAAAATAAAGAAATTTTGTGCCGTCAGCGAAGAGGACAAGCAGGACAAGCCTTTGGTCTTCCCACTGACAGCACAAAACCTCTCCAGTGTGCTCTGGCTACCCTACTCACCGCCAGGAACACAACACGAGGTTATTATATCCGCAGTATTTGCAGGGTCCTCTACCCTCCTTCCCGAGTTGGACTGCTCGATGGGGACGGAAATACAGTCGTGTCCTGCCTCCACCAATCCTACTAATATTATAAATGTGAAAGTTTGTGAGAATGGATGTGTGGATGTGTGGATGTTTGTTACTCTTTCACGCATAAACGGCTGGACCGATTTGGTTGAAATTTGGTATGTATATAGGTTATACCCTGGATTAACATATAGGCTATATATCAGCGATGAACGGGATCAGAATTCCATGCGGGCGGAGCCGCGGGCAACAGCTAGTCTTCTATATATGTAAAAGAAAGAAACTCGCGTTAGTTACACTATTTGTAACTCAAGAAAGGCTGAACTGATTTGGCTGAAAATTGGTGGGGAGGTAGCTTATAACTAGGAGAAGGACATAGTATACTTTTTATCACGTTCCCGTAGGACGTGACTTAAACCTCAAATGTAGGTATGTAAGCGCATAACCTCCCAATGACTGCACCAAATTGGATAATTATTTTTGTTTTGTGTTCGTTATTGTGTGAAAATATAGAAGGTGCAGGGGGAACGGAATCAGAATCTAACATGGAAATTTGAATAGAAGGTACAGCGGGAACGGGATCTGAATACCACGCGGGTCAGAAATATGGCGGTACGAAGTTCACCGGTTCAGCAGATTAGATATATCTTAGAATAGAACGGAACCCTAGAAATTAAAGAATTCAGCTCAATCCCGAGCTATAAAGATCGCTAAGAGCTCTAGTATACGAGTAGGCTCGATACACTTAGCTTAGTACGAGAGGAGGCCCTTATATCGTCTGGCTAGCTTTCACACTTGAGCACAAAGTTAGACCTTTTTTCATAAACATTGAGAGAGCTTAAAGCTGTTGTTGACAAAATGGAAGATGAGAATAATGATCAGTTAAGTTTTTAGTTTTATTTTGTAAGACATTCTACACATCGCTGTCTAGACCCAAAGTAAGCATGGCTTAAAGCTTGTGTTATGGGTTCTAGAATACGCATAAACATACTTAGAAACATGTTTTTTTGTAAATCCCTACTAATATTATAAATGTGAAAGTAACTCTGTCTGTCTGTCTGTCTGTCTGTCTGTCTGTCTGTCTGTCTGTCTGTCTGTCTGTCTGTCTGTCTGTCACGCTTTCACACCCAAACCACTGAACCGATTTTGATGAAATTTGGTATAGGGGTAGATTAGACCTTGAGAAAGGACATAGGCTATGTTTGGTCGCGATAACCGACATCCACGCGGGCGGAGCCGCGGGCAAAAGCTAGTACTTACATACATATATTTACATAGAGACACCCAGACCAATGCAAATATTCATATTCATGCATACAATATTTGCACTGAGCGGGGATCGAACCCGCGCCTCCTGCCTAGTGACAATTTTGCAAGGGATTTTTTGGATTTAGTTGCTTAAGGGACATTAGAAGTCTGTTTATACCGGCTATTCCACCTTTCCCACTTGGCCATCCCACCTGGGTGGAAAGAGTGGAAAAAATAATCCACATTACCCTCCCAGGTGGGATAGGTGGAAAAGGAGGATTTGAATTGTTTCTCTTATCCCACCTAGGAGCTGTAGATTGATGACGCCTGATGGAATCTGCTTCACATATTGAACCCAAAAAACTGCGCTTAATAGGGCGAAGCTTCAGTTCTTCACTCTATAAGAGCAGGTCCAGCTTCACATTGATTTTTTTTTATACCACTTAGGTGGCAGACAAGCACACGGCCCACCTGATGGGAAGTTGTTACCGTGGCCTATGGACGTATGCAACACCAGAGGCATCACACTCGCGCTGCCGACCCTGAAGAAACCTTCTAATGCCCTTCTAAGAATGTTCTGATGAATTGTTCGACATGATGCCCACGGCTACATTCTATCATCGCACCTCTCGCTACATTCAGGGTATCATTCCTCACACGTTGCATCTGGGAATAGTACGCACAGTCAGGTATAAAAGGAACTTCATCCCCCGCACGCCTAAACTGTGGAATGAACTCCCTGCCGTGGTTTTTCCAAACGACTACAGTATGAGGTTCTTCAAGAAGGGCATTAGAAGGTTCTTACGGGGTCGACAGCGCGAGAGTGACTACCCTGGTGTTGCTAGGTGGGTCGAGTGCTTGTCTGTCACCTAAGTGTTCTAAATTGGATTTTAAGGCCCCGAATCAGATCAGCATCGAAAAGCCGGTATTTTCGAAACCGTTTTTCTTTTTAACTATAAAACCTACAGATCTGGAATTTACATGACTGCATACTATAGGATATACATAGTAACTTCTTCTTTTCATAAATTAAATAAAAAAGGAGGAAATAGTTGAAAAGAGGCTTTGAACATCACTCTACTCTTTCATAAAAAACCAAATATTTTCTACAATATGTATCCAAATAATCTAAAATTTCACATGTATGTTAAATAAGTGTCTTAGCATGACGTGATCTTCTTAGTTAGTAACCTTCGCCTATAAAGTTATCTATCAAAATTAGTTTTACTGATTTTTAAGGTTCTAATTTGAGCGCATGACCTTGAGCATTTGTATGGTCAAAGTCAGTCGCGTATGTAATCACCTTAAAACATATTATTTTCTCAGAAACGCGTTAAAGATGCATTTGAAACTCAAATTCAATACAAAACGTGCCTGCAATGCTCAGGCGTACATTAGCAACGCTCGTAAACACATTTATTATTGTCATCTCGCACTAGACATATCGCTGATTAAATGCCAAAGGGTCACAAGACGGAAATGGTAAATTTTACAGGAGAGCCCATCAAAGTTTTCGCCGCGTTATTTTTACTTTTTTTACGAATCTATAAGTGCTACATCTATGTGTTATATATCATTCGATGCGTATTTTGGAGCTTTATTAATGTATTACTAACTAATTTCAGTAGCTCGCATCTACAAAAGTATAATACCCCATGAGTCCGTTTTGCTTATAAAAATGAGTCTTGAATCTGTGAATATTTATTTAATAAAATGCCACATAAAGTCAAATAAGTAATGTCTATACAAACACAACAAAACACAGACCCTACATTCCCCTCGTAATGACTTCGTTATCCACGGCAGAAGTAAACAGTCTGCGAGTCAGGCAGCACAAATATTATTGGTACCATCCAATAGCTTGTCTAAACTGAAATATGGGGTTCTTCAAGAAAGGCATTAGAAGGTTCCTACAGGGTCGGCAGCACGAGTTTGTCATCCCTGGTGTTGCACACGTTCATAGGCCACGGTAACCACTATCCCATCAGGTGGGCTGTGTGCTTGTCTGCCACCTAAGTGATATAAAACAAATTGGGCTTAGTAGGGTTGCCATAAGTGTGGGGACCCAGACCGGGACATTTGAAGAAAAATTAGTAAAGGTAGAAAAATAGGAACTTTTATTACAACAACTTTTAACACTGCCATTAAACAAGCGTTAAACAAGCGGGCAGCGACCAGGGCTTCCTATATTTTCTGAAAGGCGAAAAATTATCAGAATTAACTTCTGATAATTGTACAAAATATTTTGACGAAATCAACATTAAGTTAAACATCATCTTCATGTAGACGCTTTCTCCCGATTGCATCCCTGGCCAAGATGACCCCGGAGCTCAGGGTCCCCCTTCCGGCTCTTCCTCCTCCACATGACACGATCCTGGGCGTCCATGGTAGTGAGACCATTTGCACGCATATCACTCTCCGCGACGTCAAGCCAGGACTTCTTGGGCCTATCCCTTCTACCTGGACCCGGCGGGGGCACCATTGTCAGGCATTTGCTACCCACGTATCCTGGCGGTTGCCGCAAGACGTGGCCGCACCAGCGAAGGCGGCTCTCTTGCATTTTATCTGCGATGTCATGGACATGAAGGCTGCCGCGGCTGCAAGAGTTCCTCACGCAGCATTTTTATCTCCGTGACATGCAGCTCTTACGTGCTTACGCTCTTGTTCTCACAACCATGTAAGAGGACAGGCTTAATGATCGTCTTATAGACCTGCCCCTTCAACCTGACTGGCATTTTGGGATCACCCGTGACGCCATTCATTTCTCACCACCTGGCCCACGCGGAAGCAATGCGTGCCCTGATGTCGTAGTCGATTTCACTGGTCACATGAAGTACAGATCCCAGGTACTTAAACCGAATCATCGTCTATGCGGACCGGTGTGAAATCTGTCGATTTTAACGCTAAACTTTCTCTCATCGCTACATTTAGCTTCATACCACCGTTCTCAAGCGCTTCCTTATACACTTTCACGTGTTGCACCAATCTGCTCCTGTCCGCGTCCTTCAGCGCAATATCATCAGCATACATGAGAATACCGAGCTGAACAAGTGAGGACTAAGGACGGATCCTTGGTGTACTCCGATGGTGATGGGGAAGGCTTTTGAGTCACCAAAAGCACTCCGAACCACGGAACCAGAATCATGATACATATCTTGGATGGTGTCAATGTAGGTCTCTGGAACTCCCTTAGCCCACAGTACCCACCAGATCACCGCGCGAGGAACACAGTCGAAGGCCTTCTGCATGTCTAAGAATAGGCAGTGCAGGGGCGTGTTCTTCGCCCTGTATTTCCCCACCACAATCCTTAGGGAGAACACCGGATCAATGATCCCGTGCCCGGGACGAAACCCATACTGACACTCCGAGAGTGTACTCGCCTGTCGGATCCGGTAGTCGATTATCTGCTCATAGAGCTTCATGGTGTGGGACATTATCTTTATACCGCGGTTACTACCACACTCCTGCACCGATCCCTTGCCTTTGAATACTGGCGTAATGAAGCTCAGTCTCCACTGGCTCAGGATCTCACGGTGAGAAGTACGCGGTTATACAGATTTGTTAGAATGCTCACACTACGAGCACCCAATGCACCTATTGCCTTCCAAGAATCGATGGGGATTTCGTCGAGGCCGAGTCTGTACTTCTGCTGGCGTTATCGGTGGCACTAGTCCTTGTTTCGGAAAGAGGTCTGGTGGATGCACCTCTTGCTGCTTATTCAGCATGTCGTTGGAAGTATGAGCGCCATCTGTACTTCATCGCGTTTTTCTCGTAAAATCATTGGCCCCGGGGTCTTTATTACTCATTAACATATTCATGTATGGAAAAATATCAGCGCTTTCGTCGTTCTATCTACGTATTAATAGCCTAGCTACTTAGTCGCGTTTATTGTAGGTATTTACTGTTTACCAACCACCGTAAATGTTTAACCTGGACAATTTGCTTATTGCCCGGGACGCCGGGACACCAGGCCTCAAACGGGGACATGTCCCGGCGTACGGGGACGTATGGCAACCCTGCTTAGACTAACTACACCTAATTGTTTAGGTAGGTACTAACTTGGTATTCTGTGACTTGGTGCACAGAGTAGCTACGCAAGCGTACCTACTGAAAGCAAATGAAGTATCCGCCCGCCCTAGAAAAGTGGCAATTCGTTGCTCGGCGTATCACGGAATAGAATGACGAATGTATTGGATTTGACGTTTTTGACATTCGTTGACGCCTGTCATATACGTCAAATCCCATACATTTGGAATTCTATTCTACGAAACGCCGGCCGACGAATTGCCACTTGTCTAGAGGGGCTGGTACACTAGTGTACTTATTTCCCGCAATTATTACTTAAAAATATAGTTTTAGGTAAAATCTATTAACTGGCTAAAAAAATACCTACAAACGAACCATTACACACATCGATACAGTCACAAAAGAAACATGTCCAATTTACGTAAAGAAATAGTATTGTATTTACTTTTTTCTTATATACAAAACAGACGCATAACAAGTACTGCACTTTCATCTTAAAAAATTAATAATAAGCTCATAGTATTAAAATGCAAAGCGGACACATTTCATAATATGGCTCTTTGGCATATAAAATAATGTTGTACTTACTTTATATTTATATTCCACACGGCCACAATCCAAAATATGGCATTTTAGTCTATAAAATTTAATTAAAACTCAGACTTCTCTCGCAATGTGGCCCTTTGTCTTAAAAAAGACGTGCACTCACGCCGACTGCGAGGGTTCAACTGACAAGATGGCCGTTTCGTCCTGAAGTTAGTCAACAAAGTCGCGGAATGCCAAAAAGGCGGTTGTCTGATTGGTCCATTTTTGGCGCTAGAATCACGGGTGTCTTTTTCGAATTATAAAATTATAATGATTTGGATGTCATTTTTAAAATAAAAAGAGTTTCAGTTTTTTTTGCATTGTGGCCCTTTGGCATTTAATCAGCGATATGAGAATTGGAATTGTGAAAATTACATTTACTTTTAAATTTGTTTTTAACTTAAATATGTACATAAATATTAACATAATATACTCATGTACTTATAACATAATACCTAGTGTATTAATACCAATGATATAGGTATTATAAACTGTAGATACATTGTCCGCACACTAAATAGCGACTAAAAATGAGGACAAATTGTCCTCATTCAAGCACCAATCAGAGACACTACGCAAAAAAAAAACGTCATTAATAATAAATTCACAATAAATAACATTATTCACATAAATAATAACATGATTCATATTAATTAACAGGTTTCACACAAGTTAGAAGTTTAATTTTTTATAGACACTTAGTGTAAGTTTGCGTGTCTATAATAATAATGTCATTGATACTAGCGCCGTGTCTTGGCTTCGCCCCGGTGCAATAACAGCATCTTACGCATAGATTTTCCAAAAATTAATGATAATTTTCCAAAAATTAGAGTGTAATTTTTCAAAAATTAGTTCCAAAAGTAAAATTAGTAAAAATTCTCGAAGAAAATGTTTTGATACATAGACAGACAGAAAAATAAAGGTTTTCTTTTTTGCCCAAAAATTAGTAAAACCTACCATCGTGCTCGTCTCGCCACATCGGCAATTCAATATCGCGCTGTTCTGAAATCGGTTTTCCACCGCCCATCGCAATACCGTCTCATATCCGATTATACCGTCATACCGTTGCCGGTTAGGTAATGAGAGTTATTGGAGAGATCCTACTATTGAAACTCACCTCCGTAGAAGTATCTCTTGATGGAATATTCGGTGCAGAATATTCCATGAAGAACCAAGCGGTTCGGCGACTCCTTCTTCTGCCGCACCATTAAGACCTGGAATTCTGGAATTCCTGGAATTCTACAGTCCCGGGTCCTTTAAGCGGGGCGTGATGCAGATGCTTTTTCACGCCCCGCTTAAAGACCCGGGACTGTAGGAGGAGGGAACACGTGAGCTGGTAAAGAATTCCAGGTCTTAATGGTGCGGCAGAAGAAGGTAAAGAATACCTTGAAGACAGGTAGGTATTGTGATGTCCAAGGTCAAACTATGTAAAATTTAATATTTTTGCAAAATTTATTTTTCCAAAAAAATTTCAAAAAAACAAAATTCAAAGAATCAAAGAATCAAAGAATCAATTTCGTTTATTCAATTTAGGCACATATAGAGCACATATGAACGTCAAAATATTACAATTGTGTCAAGAAGTATGTGAACAAAAAATAAAATATTAAATAAATTAAAGTAAACCATTTGAAAATGATTCTTTCGCTGGTTCGGTAGTTGGTTCTACTGAGAAGATACCAGCAAGAAACTCAGAGAACTCAATTATCCTTTTTATTTATTTATTTATTTTTTAATACGGTTTTTATACAATTTACAATGTGCGGGCAAGAAAGTGATTAGGTTGACCATGCATTTTTATCATTAAGATATTCTTCTACTTTATAATAAGCTTTTTCCATTAGACTTTTTTTCACGTTTATTTTAAAAATATTAAGTGGCATGTCAACCAAATCCTGAGGAATTTTATTGAATATTTTTATACTGTTGCCTACAAATGAATTACCAACCTTATGAAGCCTGAGTATTGGCACTGCTAGTCTATCTTTATTTCTCGTATTATAATCATGTGTGTCCGAGTTTTTTTTTAAAAGATTTAAGTTCTTCCGTATGTATAAAATATTATCGTAAATATATTGACAAGCAACCGTTAATATATTAATTTCTTTAAATGTTTCTCTCAGCGAGTCACGGGGTCTGAGGCCGTAGATTGCTCGTATCGCGCGTTTCTGTAATATGAAAACAGTCTCAATATCGGCAGCTGAGCCCCACAGCAACAGACCATATGACATAACGCTATGAAAGTAGCTAAAATAAACTAATCGTGCCGTTTCCTCATCACTTAGTGACCTTATCTTTCTTAATTGAAAACGGAACTCTATATACGGCTCTATTTATGGTCCGTCTGTCTGTCAAGCCCTTTTTATTGTTTTATATTTATAACCGCGGTAGCCTAGTGGTATGGGTAATGGACTGCTGAGACGAGGTCTCGGGTTCGATCCCAGGTTTTACCATGGCACACACCAATGACTTTTCGATACTTGTCGAAGTTATGTGTATATTTATCGCAGGTTTATAAGTGCCCGGTTAATGGCAATAGGCTCGCCACCTATTACATTGGGACCTAAACATAAACGGCGAAATGTGGGTGCTAGCACCTCTGCCTACCCCTTCGGGGATACAGGCGTGAGTTTATGTTATGTTTTTATGTTTTACCTAATTCCACGCAACCAAATCAAAAAAAAACAATCACAAGTAACAGCTAGTAACTACAACACAAAACTTACCTTACAAACACACCTTTAATATTTCAGCTAAGAAAACTTTCAACTATAACAAACTTCACAAACTTTCAGAAGAGGTAGTCACTCCTTCACAATACACCTACGTAGATAAGAGACGGAGAGATGGAGTTTTACTTGTGTAGGAACGAGAGGCTGTATGTAAAAATGATACTGGAAGAACCGCTTTGTGAAGTAACTTGTTCAGACAGCGTTCGGGAGTTTGAAAGTGTGTGTTAGGACTAGGTTTTGTTTGTACGAAGCTGACTGTCTGTATTGCTCAGGATAAAAATCTTAGAGCTAAAATGTGCTCTATACTATACACGTTTCTTATGCTAGCAGTTTAGTCTCGTCGAGGTTAGGCGAGGCGAGGTTTGTCGAAGTTATGCGAGGCGAGACAACACGAGGTTGTACCCCTCGCCTTTGTTCAGTTCTCTCTGAGCTATGTTTCTTAAAATCGGTTTAGCCATTTGAAAGATATGAGGAGCAAAAATGGCAATGAAAAATTTAATGTTTTCAAAATATCCGTGTTGTTTCCTACTTTAAATTATTCGACAATAACATTCATCTCGACCAGGCGATGCGAGGCGAGGCGAGGCGAGGCATTGCGATGTGATGTGTCCGTGTATACGAAGCTGGCTAAAATAACAGCATAAATTAGCTTGATGGCCTCATCAGATGCTTTTTCGCTTTATATATATACCTATAGATTCTGTGGTGCCCCCAGACCTACCATAGTTATAGTTTTTCCTAACATTGTAATAAATCTCTATTGATGTACAGACAGACAGCTGTATTTAGTGAATTATTACTACGATAACAATATGCGACTGACAGCTTGGTGGTACGTACATTGCCAATTAATTTATATGCGTTCGTAACAGCTTCAATTAATTGACTTGTAATGTAGTGTAGTTGATGAAGTGCTATCAAATGCGATTGTTACATACGAGGATTTAGCTTCGATATTCTGTCCACCTGATGGAAAGTGATTACCGTGGCCTATGGACGAGTCACACTCGTGCTGCCGACCCTGTAAGAACAGAAAGATTGTGTGCCGTCAGCGCAGAAGATAACCAGGACAAGCTTTTAGTCTTCCCACTGGCAGCACAAAACCTCTCCAGTGAGCTCTGGCTACCCTACTCACCGCCGGGAATACAACACGAGGTTATTATACCCGCGGTATTCTGTAGAGCGGAGGTACTTTCCCAGTAGGGTTGAAATATAAGCAATTTAACTTAGCTGGAGGAGTTAGAGAAAACATTAGTAGGTAATTTCGGTTGCTAAAATTCTTTGAAAAAAATAAGACGTGTGGCACTCGGGGACTGCCGCGGTAAAGCTATTGCATAGCATTTTTATCAACTTATGCAATTATCCCCCCACTCCGACTCTATTTATACTATGACTCCGAGCTCGCACGAATCGAGCCGAGCTGCTCCGAAATCGGCTTGATTCGTGCGAGCTCGGAGTGTCAGCTTAGGTTAGGACCTGACCTGACCTGACCTTGACCTTGACCTTGACTTTGACCTTGACTTTGACTTGTGGCACTCGGGGACTGCCGCGGTAAAGCTATTGCATAGCATTCGGAGCAGCTCGGCTCGATTCGTGCGAGCTCGGAGTTGGGGGTGTTACCATTTTTCGTTACGGAATTTCTGGATTCAGTCTCCACGCTCAAGGCCCGCGATAGAAACTATGCAATAGCTTAAAAATGGCGTGTCCAAAAGTATGTACTGTACAGTAAAGTTCGTCTAATGCGAACGCAGCCTTAGGTGGGAGCAATGTTACGTAAGCCCTATTAGCAAGGCTACATTTAAATAGACGTTTACACTTGGAAACCATTTTGTATGCACTTGTGATGGGTCATTCTTTGAAACCGAGTGTTTTTGCCTCATTGATATGGCTCAATTTTTTTTTCACTTTTAGACTTTAACTCACATAAAATCGTGACCAGGTCATTATATGTTATATCATATTTCGAAGGCACTGATTTGTACCCAGTAGTTTAGGATATAGACTGTGCTGATAAATTGGTCAACCAGATTAATGATGACCAAGGCAGATGAATGGGCTTTTGCACCATATTAATTAGAAGCATGCAGATAAATGAGAACAACATATTATCTTCAATCAACTTTACTATAAAATATCTGGCAATCATCATCACCATCTGCATAAAGACGCATTTTCCTGATTGCATCCGTGGCCAAGATGACCTCGGAGCTCAAGGTCCGCCTTCCGGCTCTTCCTCCTCCACTTCGCACGATCTTGGGCGTCAATGGCAGTGAGACCATTTGCACGCATGTCATTCTCCATGGCATCAAGCCAGGACTTCTTGGGCATACCCCTTTTACCTGGACTCGGTGGGGGCACCATCCGTGCCATTGCTTGGCATTTGTTACCCACGTAGCCTGGCGGTTACCGCAAGACGTAGCCGTACCAGCGAAGGCGGCTCTCTTGCATTTTATCCGCGATGTCACGGACGTGAAGACTGCCGCGGATGCGAGAGTCCGCACATCCATCGCAGCATTTTCATCACCGTGACACGTGTAGTTCTTGCTTGTGTCGCTCCAGGAGCGGCCACACCTCTCAACCATGTAAGAGAGGACAGGTCTAATGATCGTCTTATAGACCTGGCCTGACCTGACCTTCAACCTAACTGGCATTTTGGGATCACGCGTGACGCCAGTCATTTCTCGCCACTGGGCCCACGCGGTAGCAATCCATGCCCTGACGTCGTAGTTGATTTCACCAGTCACATGAAGTACAGATCCCAGGTACTTAACCTGGTCCGTGCGCTCGACCAAGTCATCGCCTATGCTGCATTCAGTATTCTGTCTTCGCTACATTTAGCTTCAGACCGCCGCCGTTCTCAAGCACTTCCTTCCACCCTTTCACGCGTCGCATCAATCTGCTCCTGTCCACGTCCATCAGCGCAATATCATCAGCATACATGAGCAACCACGGGGGCTGCTCATGCGAGTTTCTGATGCTGTCCAACAAAACGTATAATACTACGCTGAACAGGTAAGGACTAAGGACGGATCCTTGGTGTACCCCGACGGTGATGGGGAAGGCTTTGGAGTCACCAACAGCAGTCCGAACCACAGAACCGGAATGTCTCGGATGGTGTCAATGTAAGATTCTGGGACTCCCTTGGCCCGCAATGCCCATCAGACCACCGCGCGAGGAACACAGTCGAAGGCCTTCTGTATGTCTAAGAATAGGCAGTGCAGAGGCGTGTTCTTCGCCCTGTGTTTCCCCACCACAATCCTTAGGGCGAACACCGGGTCCATGGTTCCGTGCCTGGGACGAAACCCGTACTGACAACCCGAGAGTGTACTTGCCTGTCGGATCTGGGAGTCGGTTATCTGCGGTAACTGCCACTCTCCTGCACCGATTCCTTGCCTTTGAAGATTGGTGTGATGATGCTCAGCCTCCACTGGCTTGGGATCTCACCGGGTACGCGGTTATAGAGATTTGCTAGAATGCTTACACCATGGGCACCCTTTGCCTTCCAAGCCTCGGTAGGGACCTCGTCGGGTTCTACAGCTTTCCGGTTCTTCATGCGGCGAATGGCAGTCTCGAATTCTGCAGGCGATATCGGTGGCACTAGTCCTTGATTCGAAGGGAGGTCTGGTGGCTGCACCTCTATATGCTGCTTATTAAGCAGCCCGTGGTAGATGGGCGTCATCTCTCCTTCACCGCGACTTTCTCGTACAACAGATTGCCCCCAGGGTCTTGAGTGCAGCGGCACTTGAAAAGACCCTGTGCCGCTTTGGCCCTGGACCGCGCCAACTTATGCCCCTCAGACGATTCCACTATAATGTAAACAACATTTTTGTACCATATTCAACAAATAAAGGACATTGAACTTTGAACTTTGAACTTTGAACTTGAACTTTGGTATATAGCCGTTTAGTGGTCTCGTTTAGCCCTGGCTACGGCTCTCCTGGGGATGAATTTTCATCTTTGTACGCATCGCGGTCTTCGGAAGATTTGGACGCTTGCTACTTTTTGAAGAGGGCTTTCTTCGCCCTGATCTCTTTCTGGACTGTGTCGTTCCACCAACTAGTGTCCCTGTCACACTTTCGTCCACCCATAGACATATCGAGCGCCGCCCTCCCCGCTTCAAGAATAGCTGCCTGAATCCTGTCCCAGCAAACCTGTACTGGTTCGTCTATAGCATCAGCGTACTTGTCATTGATGGCTGAGACGAGACTTTGGGACTTGACTTCATCAAACAGCCAACACTTCATTCTGCGTTGGGCACGCTCAGCACGTTTGCCTTTGGGTTTCACGCGGAGGTCCATGACAAGGAGACGGTGTTGGCTAGTGAGAGTCGCCTCGGGTGTAAAAGGTTACACTCGGGGCGACTCTCACTAGCCAACACCGTCTGCCGTCTGCAAGGGCAGTTGGCCACCTAGCTGATCCTGTGCCTCCTAGTAAGTAGGAAATCTACCTGGGTAGACCGCCCTCCGCTCTTGTACGAGTAGGTGTTAAGATGTTCGGATTTCTTTTTGAAGTACGTGTTCACGATGGTATGAATGGCAGTCGCATAGGGTTGCAACTTGCGACTACCGTATCGAAAACCACCGTGGACACGCTCAAACTCCTCACACCCGCCACCCACATGACCGTTCAGGTCACCCAGGATGATTCCCTGCGACAGCGGGATGTCACGAAGCCTGAACTTCCTCGAGTTGGCCCCAGAACGATCTTTTCGGCTTCGCTACGCCTAGCATGTGGCGTGTAGGCACTTATCAGGTGGGTTACAAATCCATTGATAAGCACCCTCACGACCATAAGTCGCAACGTCCGGGAGAGCACCACGAATCAGGTGCACCTGTGTACATCAGCTGGTAGCCGTCCCCAATGTGCATGGAGCTACTGCCACCCCAACGAGTCTCCTGCAGGAACGCCACAGCCACTCTCTGCCTGCAGAGTACGTCAGCCATTTTTTGGCCTTTCCGGGGGCAATTGCCAACCTCCAACCCCGAAGGGAAAGCCAGCGCCAGAGCCTCGTCCGTTCTTCAGCAGGTGCACCGGCTTGCAGGTGAGGTTGGCCTGGGGCCCAAGATCTTGGTGGACTCCCTTGCACCTAAAAATTCTTTTTCATTAAAGCTCATAAAAACGTAAAAAAACTGGTCATAAGTTGAGATTATTGTTGTTATTTTTAATTAATCCTAATTTATCTGGCCCGGTCAAATTCATCTGGGCATAAAAGCCAGATAAAACCAGACTAATGGGAGCCAGACAAATTAGAAAGTTATAGTTAATCGAACCCTGCACCTTTATTTATGAACAGATAGAATTAAAGGTGTAACTAACATGAATAGATAACATTATGACAGACCTTGGTTAAGTTTCAAAACATAACTAAAAACCCGCAATCCATGAAAAAATACAGATTAATTATGCGACATGCGTGACAAACTCCCAAATAACAACTTTCAGTCGTATTTTTAACGAAATATAACACTTGAACGTGGAAGTGTTCGATAGGTCGGTACTGACTGACGCGACCAATCACGAGTCGGTATTCATTAAGAGGGGGTATAAAGCTAAATTGCCGATCGTAGATTTTGATTTTTATACCCGAAAGTAAGCCACAAAATGAGCTGGGTTTTTTTAATAGAAAATACGTTATATGTGAAAGGGACTGGTCATGGTGAAAACATAAAATATTAATATTTTATCGATAGAATAAAATCACAAAGTTGTGCCTAATTTACTACTAAAATCAATTTATTTCCAATATTATGCATACAACTGAGTCAATATTTGAATACAAAGTGTAAAATTATATAACCAAGTGACTCAACATTCACTTTGAAAAAATTATGTGGATTTTACGAGTAATTAAAAAAAAACTAATTTGTCGCTTACGATGTTCTTATTCCGCGCTTAAAGCTCTCTTTGTATCGCACCTGACGCGAGGTGTCGGCCATCTGTTGTTTCATCAACTAGTCGGGCTCGCCCCGTTGAGACGGGAGGACTGTATTTCTGTTTTCCGTGTCAAGAAAGTTCATTGAAAATGAGCCAAATAAAAAAATATAAAAGAAACACTCTAAAAGAGAACATAAGAAACTAAGAATTCAACTTATGGCTAATTTTCGAAGGTACGTATATCTATATTATTTTACTTTCTTTAGTTTGTTACTAAATATCCACCGTTGCTAGGTAACTCTGGAGTAATTTCGGCTCGGGTATAGTATATGCAAATCAAATAGATGTTTTTGACCACTCGCGTGTTTATTGTGGGATCCCATTTTTTCTCATAATGGTTTTTGTCCTAATTTAAATTGTCATAACAAGTTAGGCATAATTTTCTTTGTCATAATAATAGTGTGCCATAATTGGTTTTTAGCATACTATGTTATTAAGCATAAATAAATCAGCATATAAGCATCAGCATCATAAGCATAAATAAATAAATCGATGGAAGAAATTCTGAAATAAACGTATATTATTATAAATATTGTATAGCCTAATGTTTTTATTCATAACTTTGATATGCATAAAGTTGTAAAGCATATTGTTTATTTGTCTAATAGTTATTTGGCATAATGATCAAAAAGAAATAATAATTTCTTAACAGACAGTGATAGATTTATTGAGAAAGCCCCTGATTCCGACTTGGATAGATTAGGTTAGAAGGCTAATGCGGGAGCGGAGCGGAGCGAAGCTCCCGCATTAGGCCTTCGTGGTTATTTTTTTTTATAACCATGTAGAACTTTATTTAGTCAATATAATTTGTATGCTTAAAATAATTATGGTTATGCTTTGAGACAGTATGCTTATAAAATATTACGCTTATAGTAAATAGGATTAAAAAAATTATGATTAAAAAGTTATGGTAAATGAGTATTATGCGTATATAATGTTAGGACAAGTAACATTATGCAATGTTAAATTATGACATAAAATTGTAGGAATAAAAATAGAGAACCGTTTATTGTATGTAATGTTATTTTTATAGCACTAATATAATTATATATTGCGAAAGTATTTATACATTTTTCAATTTTATAAATTTTAATGCATTTCAGAGTTGCTTCAGCTCGTAATATCACACAAGCTGATGAATCCGATCCGGTCGAATCGCGTAAAAGACTTTCATCAACTTTGTTAGTTTATTGCAATTGTTTTTTCTCACATTCAGAAAACATTTCAGTGAAATATGCAACTTAATATGAACATGTACAAGTAGAATGATATGATTTGAGATTAACATGGTCATTCCCATTAGTACCAAATGTTCACAAACTCAAACAGCATGGTAAGTATCCAAAATTGACCACACGGAACGCGGAAGACCGCCCGTGGAAGGATAGCTCAGAGTAAGAGCGCTGGAACGCCAATGTCCGCGTCTCTGGCATTCAAGTCCCTTTTTTGTCAATTTAGCATTTATATCAAATTATCTACAAGTAGATTAAAATAGCAATGCAATGCTTATGTGATTGATTTGTCATTAATTTGCAATTATTTTTACAGATCTCCCATTAAACCTTTAGAGAAAGTTGAAGTTTTGAGAGAACTAGATCCAAATTATTGTGATGGAAATTTTGCACGAAAGCGGTATGAGCGGTACATTTTAGCCAGCCTTGATTCAATATGTCAGGGATCATTACTCTCAGGCAGCCCTAGCTTCTTATACGTACGTATAATGATAAAATAGGGCAACCATAATTATTAAGTATACACAATGTTCGTCAGTAATATTGAACCACATTTATGTATAATTGGCCAAAGACAGATAAAAAGAAAAAACCAAAGAAGCAATAGATTGCACGAGAGTAAACCACTATACGATTTAAAATAGTTTTCTGTTATTGAATTTCCACATAATTTCTATTTTATAATAAATTAAAAAGAGCTGTGCTTACTGCAAAGTTAAAGATTGTATTTTTTGTATGGTGTAATCAGCAAAACAGATGTATCCTGGGTCGTTCTATAAGGATTGATTATTTCCAGAAAATACTGTATGTTATAAAAGTATATTGCAGTATTTTAGAAAAAAAAGCTTTACCTGCATACTTATCTGTTTTGCTAACTGTACATGAAATAAAACTTCGCAAGTTTATTGCCAATCTTTTATATAAATTTTATCTTATATCCTTTTCACTCGTCAGCGTTCATCTCGTTCCATTCCGTTTTCTACATATAACATATAATATTGTTTGTTTTTAAGAAGTATCTATAAGTCAGAGATGGTATCTGAAAAACAAAATAACCATAATAAATAATGTAAACCAAGCAATTCTCGCCCGAAGTCGATTATCTTTTCTCTTTGTAAATCGATTTGAGCAATCAGCATAATAAATGAATGCTTCAAAATTTCATTCAATTGTTTGGGCGGAGTCATCAAAAATCAATGTTTAAAAAATTTGTAAAATCATTCATCGGTTCCGACAGCTCGTATGAGTATCGGTAGATGGCTCCACCGTCACCCCAAAGACAGAAAGTATAGAGGAATTTGAGTCGGCTTCGTGCGGGCTTCGGTGGCTTAGCGGTCAGAGCATTCCCCCTGTAAGGGAAAGATCGCGGGTTCGAATCCACCCGAAGTCGATTTTTTTTTCTCATTGTAAATCTTCAAAATTTCATTCAAAAGCAATTCTTATCCACCTATAACAAAATTGATAGTATAGGTATAATATAAGTAAGAATTTTTAATTATTATTGAAATACTTAAATATTTCTATAACTTACTTTTTTATATTATTTCTGCACTACCTGTAAAATTATTCAGCGAATCGTTACAGCACTTAGGGAGATTTATTTTTATCTAAAAAAAAAACAAATTAAAACTAACAACACAGTGAAAATGTATTAAAATTTTATATTATTACTTACCTCTCCATTTTATTTGCTTCTAACAAAAGTAATGTTTCAGTTTGAAGTATAGTTGGATGACCCGACTCAGGATTAGTATTAAAGTAATAGAATTCGCAAAAAAAAAAATCTGGGTATATATAAATATCACATATAGAGGCACATCGCTAGATGTGATGATAAACAAAAACCAAAAGCATTGTTTTTCCCAAATCGTCAAATATTCCTTATACCAAAAAATATTAATAGGATTATTTTCCATCGTATTAAAAATGTCTTAATATGAATATAATTTTACGATTTCAAAAAATATGCATTCAATTTTTGATGAACCACCACTATATTTTAAGCCAGTATGATTATTTTACTTACCTTTACATTTTATCTATCACTAAAAATTATAAATTTATTGTGTTTTCAAAGTATAAGTAGATTGTTAATGATGCAACTCGTATTTTGACAATTTTATCTGATTATTTTGGGTATACTGTGCGCCTTCGTACAAGAATGGCGGGTCGCCGCCACACAAAATAGGTGGCGGACTTGCCGGAGCGACGACAGGCGAGAGTGGGACGTGTGAGGGGTGCGGGTGAAATCTGATTTTTTTCTAGCTTTATACGCACTCTTAAGCAAATATTTTGTGTTTACATTGAAATTATGCTTGAACAAGATGCGCCAGTTGAATTATCATTTTCGTCGGGGACATTTTTTAAAGTAATGTAATTACGAAGATATCCAATTATTTTGAATTTCAGTCATAACATATCAAGAAACATATATTCAAATATCGATGCAACATTCTTATTTTAGAAAGAAAGAAAGAAAGAAAGAAAATATTTTTTATTCAACCTAGCAATACACAGTTCAACAAGACAAAAACTACAACATTGTGTTTATATAAGTCTATGGTTTATATGCATACAAAATAGCCAGGTAGAATAATGGCCACCTCTCAGCTTAATGCTGTCCGCGTTGTAGTGCAGGCGGACAGCGCTGGTTTTCAGAGATGGCCAGGCAGTGGGTTTGACATCTTACAATTCCTTCCTTCCCCACACAATCCAAAAAACCATTATTACAGTAATGGTCTGCTGGACTATGCAAAAAAAAAAAAAATAATAATTATATAATAATAATTAATTATGTATATACAAAGGCAAACAAAAAGAAAAATTACAAAGATAAAAACAAAATAAATTAAAAAAACAAGAATACTGGCAACAATCTGACACCGCAGGACGCCTCCCGCGCACTTTCCGGTGGGATGTCATTTACACTACACGTCATTAGTGTCAAACTCCGTTGGTCGCAAGCAAGCCAGTGGGATTATGCCACGCATGTGCCACGCCATCGTTGTCGGCCATGTTACTGACACATCATATCATATCCGCATTCCGTATTCACAAAAAGAAAAAAGAGACAATTCAGGTTAAAAACGTATTACGATTTACGGTACCATGTGCCAGCACAAGCTATGAATAGTATAAATGTATTATAATGGCGTGCCATGTCCAGACACCCACCATGTATTGCGGTAAGTACATGCGATGTCAAACTATACTTAGCGATTTTTGAGCGTTATTACAAGAACAGGTCTAACGACAATGAATAAACACCTATATAAAAATGGGCGCACATACGAGACCCACAACAAGATCACGACCCACTGGTCATTGCACCGATGCGAAGCCGTATTATTTCACAATTAACAATACCTACACCATAATATGGTCGAGGTCTAACAATGGTAAGCAAATTCCTATTATATATATCAGCTCAATGTGTGTAACTATGAATAAAATGAATAAAACCAAAACCAATAATCATAAACCTATTACATTTCAGATACGGTATCTATCCATCCACCAGCAAGTAATAGCAGAGATGACCAGAGCATTAGTCGGGTAATGGGCACTCCACACACGCCTCTCGTTGAAGATTTGAATGGTAAGTAAGAGACAAAAACTGTTTCGCTCAGGACCAGAACAGATGGATATAATAAAGAAGAAATTATACATATGTATTGAAATAGGTACCTACTTAAATACATTTGATGAAAAACCAATACATGGTTTATAAATGAATAAATATGAACACTATGTACATACCTATAAAACTCATCAGCTTGATAGGTACCACTCATCCATAAACAGCCAGAAGAAACATGAAAAGTAACACCTAATAAATTACAATTTTTTTTTTTTTTTTTTTTTTTGAAAGTGGCTTAGACTTTCCACCATATTCATGGTCCCGAGACGGTGCACATAGGTTTGTTATGATAATACAATGCAATGACTACATGAAATAAAGGTTTAATTTAATCAGGTTAAGTTCGACTGTCCCGCCATCGACTGTTCCACCATATACAATTTTCTAAGGTGGCGTGTTAATGTTTGTTTCGTCTTCAGGCAACGGACTGGCGGTGAGAGGACATTCCAGCAGTGTGTGGCAGCATGCTTAAAACAGCCCCGGAATGCAGCAGTCCTGTAGCGAGGCTGTGACAAAGGAGGCACTTGCGATCTTTTACTATATCGCTGCTTTTCATGCCTCCAGCTGAGCTTCTCAAAGAGGTAAGCTGGCTTTTGTGTGGTCACCACGCCAAACACCAAGCTGGTCAGGTGTAACTTTCTCCTAGCTGCCATGCTAAGAAGCCCAAGCTTATTTAAGTACGGAGTTACATGGCTTCTTCTGGGAATGTCAGTGCAGAAGCGAGCACAAGCATTTTGTACCCGTTGAATTATATCTGCTGTCCGCCCAAGCAGGCACGGGCCATAGACAGTGTCGCAATAATTAAGCCTGGACAACACAAGGCTATCAACCAGGAGCTTACGCATATGCTCACTCAGAAACTGCCGTATGTTATACAAAACCTTAAGCCTATAGAAACAACCACTAACCGCCCTGTTAATGTGTGCCTCAAACCTCAACTCCGAGTCCATGATTAGACCAAGGTTGGCCGCAGTGTCTACTCTCTCAATTCTTACATCGCCAATGGCAACAGCCGGGTCCATTTCCACTATGGATTTGACCTGGTGTTTTGAGCCCAATACCATGAATTTGGACTTACATGGATTCAGCAAGAGAGAATTATGCTCGGCCCATGAAACCACTCTGCCCAGGTCCTCGTTGATTGCCGCTATCGCATTAGCCGCCTCGGCCGGCCTGAAGGACCTGTAAAGCTGTATATCATCAGCATACATGTGATATTTACAATTCTTTATTGATTTTACAATATCAGCACTGTATAGGATGTATAAGAGAGGTCCCAATATGGATCCCTGTGGCACGCCCCTGTGTACCGGGCGGGGAGAAGAGACAATCTGGGTACCATCCTCTCTCTGTATCTCGACATATTGGGACCTGTTTTCTAGGTAACTCTGGAACCATTCCACCGTTTCTCTGGTAAACCCATAGTACGACAGCTTGGATAGTAGGAGTGTACTATTTATGGCGTCAAACGCGCGGGAAAAGTCCAGTAGCACAAGGATAGTACCCTCCCCCTCATCCCTCGCTTCAAGGATGTTGCCCACTACATCAGTGAGGGCAGTTGCCGTGCCACGGCCCTTGCGGAATCCCGATTGCAGCTCAGGCAGAAGACTATTTGCCTCCAAATACTGCGTCAGTTGTGCGTGTACCACTCTTTCTAAAACTTTGGATAAGCAGGGTAAAATGCTTATAGGCCTCAAGTCCCTAAAATTTTGTGGGTTGCTCACCTTTTCAATTGGGCGAACAATCGCACATCGCCACAGCTTGGGGAACCTATGAGACACAATTGAAGTGTTGATAATCTCTGTTATGGCCTCCAGAGCCGTAGGGAGCACCAAGGAAATCATTTCCCGTCCTATACCATCCACTCCCTGAGCATTAGTTTGGATGCTGTTGAGTATCCTGCGCACCACATCCGAATTGACCGGCTTCAGTTCAAACTCATTTGTAGTGCACCTATCAAATTCAAATAGTGTCAGCTGAGAAATTGACACAATTGACTCCCCCGGCACATTCAGAAAAGCCCTGTTAATTGCATCAGCATCATCAAAGTGAGCCGGCAGCATTTTCATCTTGTGGTTTGGTATGATGTCAGTCTTTAGGGTTTTCCACAACCGTTTTGGCTCCTTGACTTGTGAGTTAATGTTGACACTAAAATAAGCTGACTTTTCACCATGCAAGGATCTCTCAGTAAGGTGTTTCAGGTCTACGTAGTACCTGTGGTGTTGGTCCAGTCTAGTTTCATCGTATCTTTTTCTGGCCCTATCACGAAGACGGAACAATAGACGAATGTTATCAGTGATCCAGGGGGTAGGTGGTGCCTTAAAAATCTTCGTTATTATAGGTGCATGAAGGTCGAAAAGATGCAACATATAAGAATTGAAAGACAGCACCATGGCGTCCACATCCTGTCCTCCACCCGCCATCATCCAACGGAGGTTATGCCTGTCCTCCTCAAAACGATCCACCAGAATATCCCGCATAGGTCTGTAAGTAACTATTCTAGGCATTGGCTTAGTTTTTTTTAGTATCGTGTCGCAGACTACAAACGAATGGCGGCCCAACTCAGAGATGTGATCCACTGTGACACTGCGTATCCTGATGTCAGTGCATATGAGGTCTATAAGAGTAGCCGAACCATCCGTGAAGTGTGTTGGTTTGTGGACCACCTGAGTCAAATTCATGCAATGGAGAAAGTCCGTCACTCTCCTCACCCCAGCCACACCCATTCCCTGCATATCCACATTGAGGTCCCCCAACAGTACTAAGTGGTCATATGGAGCCAGGGCGGTGATGCTATCTGTCACACTACCCAGGAACCCATCCAGGTCAAGCCATGGCGGGCGATAAGCTGTACCCACAAGCAACGTTTTTCCCATGATATTGAGAGAGATCCACATTTGGTCGACACCAGGACCAACGGGGTGCACCCGAGTTCTAGCAGTAATCCCAGACTTCACATAGAAGGCAACGCCCCCTCCCCGCCCCTTTTTTACGTTCATTGGCCTTGGAATGTGCCGGAGCCTATAGCCTTGCACCACGGGTGCCCTGGCTTCCTGGCCTGTCTTCAGCCAGGTCTCATTTATAGCCATTATATCCACAGAATGGTGCAGCATGGCCACTCTGAACTCCTCATGCTTCGTTGATAGTGAGCCTGCGTTCAATAGACCAAATCTCAAGTATTTATCAACGATCATCAATGCAAGATACAATTAGTGCTATATGACATCTAGAGACCGTAATGAATAGACATAGAAAATGTATATAAATTCTTAGCTTATTGTTTCTAATGCATATATTTTGTAAGTAATTATGACTTCGGTATATATTAACCTCTGCTGTACATTTTGCTGTATGTAAATAGTTTAAATAATGATTTTTATGAATATTAATCTCTAGTGCACATCCACCAATGCATTTTATATGTAAAAAGTAATAAATAAGATGAGGGTTACTTTCTAGTGCGGAGCATATTGTGTGTATATCTTGTATTATATTACATAAATCTAGTATAAGGACATCATGTATATTACTAATTCTAATACTAATTACATTACAATTACCAATACCAGAACTACTAAACTGTTGTTGTGTGCAGGTCCGGTTCAGTTGGGGCACGGCGGGCCGAGTTCCATGGCCCCCTGCAGGCGAAAATTTGAACTGCTGCCTGCCTCGTCCCGACGACCCACCGCCCCGCCACACCCGGTGCTCTCCTGGACTGGCGAGACAGCCGATCCGCCGAGCTTAAATATAGTGGTCAGGTCGGCCTCAGTCCGGATGCGGCGTGTCGGTTCCCCCGGTTTCCTGCATACAAGAATCTGGCCTCGCTTGGTCCAGACGAACCTCCACCCCGCCACACCAGCAGCGTCCCTGGCCCGACCGAAAAGCTGCCGATTCGTCCTGGTCAGGCGTTCGTTGACGTAGAAGCGTCTCGGGGCGCCGCCGTCCAGGCCGAGGTCCTGCGTCGTAGCTCCACGACGCACACGCGCTTCTTTCAATATGTCGTCTCGTAGGTCGCGCCTTGCCAGACGCACCACAAGTATACGAGGACGCCGCTCGGTCGCTCCCCGCGGATCAGTGGCGACCAGCTGGCGTCTTCCGACTCGCTCAGCGCTGACGATATCGCGCTCCTCCAGTACGACACCCAGCTTAGTCCCTATAGTCATCGCTAGGTGAGTAGGGTTTTCACCGTTACCCTCCGGGATATTGGACACTTCGATGTCGTTGGCTAATAACTCCTGGTCCCTCTCATTGAGCTCGCGCCTAAGACCCTCGACAACGCTCTCGGCAGACTCAGCACCCCCGGGTCCCAGCGCCGCGCCCGTCCCCTCCATCGCCAGCAATCTAGTTTCGAGGCTATCAATTCTGGAGTTGCATGTCTGTACGGCGACCTTTATAGAAGCCACTTCAATCTCCATATGTCGCCTGAATGTTCTGACATCAGAGCGCAACGCTTTAATTTCCTCCATAAACAGGTGAAATTCCTTGCTCCTTAGTGCCTCCTCCGAAGCAACAGCTGCACGGTCAGGACCCGTCACAGTAGTCGCCGGGGTCCCGCCCGTCGACGCCTGCCCCAGCACTGCGACCTTGTCCCGCTTGGACTCCGGCTGCGCCCCCCGTACAGGTGTGTCGTCACCTTTCTTCTTCCTGACAGTTTTGCGTGTGCATTCCGGGCAAAACCAGTCAGAAGGCACTGCATCTTCAGTCAGAATACTTACGCAAGGCTTATGATAATAGTTGTGACACTTCGCGCATTTAGCGCCATCTGTCGGTGTCAGAAAACGACCGCAACCTCCGCACTTGATCATCGCTATCGAAGACTAGGTAACAGTACCTGTGCCGGTAAATAGATGGCGCTGAACAATTCTGAATCTCGACAGAAAAATTACAATTTCTTACTGTGGGTACTGTATTACCGTTTGTTATATATGCTTAACATTTGTTGGCGGATTTTAAAAAGATTTGAAGAGAGTTTATACAAACTCAAAAAGAGAGTTTGTATGTAACTATTGTATATTGCCACTATTGCACTATTTCACTGTAATATAATGTTAAATAGACTCTTTTTCACTAAAGGCAGCCTTATTAGAGCTTTTGCCTGTATGGAACTGTTTATATTAAGTTACAATAGATATTTATATTTACTTCTTGGACGCCTATGCACTATCTGTTTTATTGTTTATATTTGTTTTTAACCTTTACACTATATTGTTCTGTATAACTATACTGTATAAGCTAACTTAAGACTGTATTAAACGCTTTTATCTATTTAATTTTTATTTATTGTACGGAGCCGATGTTAACCGTGTTTGACAGCTGTCTTTGACTACACTCTTTTTAATATAATTGCTTCTTAAGATCGCAAAAAATCTAATAATTCAACAAAAAGCGGCATGGGGACACACCAGATTAATTAGTTTTTACTGTTTTCTGTTAGTTAAATTATTGCTTGCATTAAATAATCCCAATTAATTAATATATGCGTCGATAGACATTTTTATTTACTATGTAACCTGAAATTTTTGTGATAATTGGAGAATAAATTGATGTGTTCTTCAGTCAAAAACATGTCTAATCTGGTTCACAAAGAATCACCCTGATAGTTACATCTAAAAATGTTGAGCATTTTTAGTAGGTACCAATGGAAATAGCCATATTCATGTATACAAATATTTTCACTCAGCGAATCCGCACCTCCTGGTTAGGAGTCGTGTTCACTACGCCGCGCCACAGAGAGAGTCAATGGTGTCAAAGCACGGAGGACAAAATTATGATCCTATTCCATGAGTCAAAGGGTCACCCATTCACCATCACTACATATTTAAGGATAACCCTTAATAACAATTTTTTATCCTTTTCATTTTACAAGAAAAAATGGCTTATTTACGAAGTGATTTTAAGCAATACAGCATTAATATTTATCCAATTAAGTACCTTAAATACGTTGTCCATTTAATATAGATCAATATGGTCATTTACAGTATGTAATTTAAGTGAATATTTCCGATGATATTACAGATTTAAAATGCAGGGACATAGCGGTACGGCGGCGGTACCAGGCCGGCCGGCGCGCGGTGGTGTAAATAAAAATGAAACCCCCCAAATGTATGTATACACGCGCATAACTTCCCAATGACTGCACCAAATTGGATAATCTTTTTGTTTTGTGTTCGTTGTTGTATGGCCTCGAATAAGAAAATTAAATGGAAGGTGAAGCAGGAACGGGATCAGAATCTAACATGGAAAGAATAGAAGGTACAGCGGAAACGGGATCTGAATACCACGCGGGCGGAAAATATTGCGGTACGAAGTTCGCCGGGTCAGCTGGTCACCTTATAAATCAATATCTTCGATAATATAAAGAACTATTCCCTAATTAACCAACAAGATCTGGAGCGAGAGCATTCAAATACTTCGAAAAGTATTGGCACGTCAAATGAAAAGTTAGTGACGTTGATTGAAATAAGTTGTGAAGTCTTTGTACCAAAGTTCTGACTGCCTGAAATATGTTTGAGGGAAATCTGAGGAATACCTATTTAATGTAGCTGCCTTGCCAGAGTTATGTTCGAAGGAAGTCTGAGAATACCTGTCAAGTAGCTACCAAGATTCAGGTATGTTTGAGGGAAATCTGAGAAATATTGCCATGCCTGAGGTATGTTTGAGGGAAACCTGAGAAATACTTGTGTAACATTAAGTGAAACCGTTTCGAAATGCTGTGTAATCTCCCAACACTCACTGAAATGTCTCCAAAGTTTTTTTACCGTTTAAAACAACGTGTCTTTACACAGTTATTTTTGTTCTTACAGCTGACATAGACAGTTCACTTTTGGTTTAGTTTTGTCTTTCATTATTAATCTTTCACTCAAAGTAACATATCGGAACATAAAATGAATCATTAATGCCGATTGAAATCACATTAAAAAGATCCAACAGGGTTGAATCGGTTCACTTTTGGCATCTGGTGTCTTTCAGTCTCAATCCGATTGAACGAGAAATGAAAGGTCTGAACACTGATTGAACATTAATTCAGGTTCGGTCATTTTGTCTGGAGTCCGGCATCCGAAGAATGTCACGTGTCACTTTGATTTTTCTCTGCGTTTAAACTACATAATTCCAAAACTTACAACCTCATTCGATGACAAATTGAAAGAAAAGAAAAATGAATATCCAATTCTATTTCAATCCAAGCCGTGTGAACATAGACTGAAAGAAAAATTAAGCAATCATCCGAGTGAATAACCAGTCGAGTGAACAGTCTGATATCAGCATAAGATCTTGTCTATTAAGTACCTATACATAGAAGGCTATGGGTAGAAAACATATAAGGAGGCAAGAACCCTCAGCTAAGAGGTCCTGGGCCCTTCTATAGCTAAGAGGTCCAATACCACTTGAGGATTTGGGGTTCGTAACAATCCTCTACAAATACTCCAATATTATAGACTATAACCAAATATTTTATTGATAAACTTTATTTCAAGACGAAAACTGGCCAAGTGCGAGTCGGACTCGTGAATTAAATTCCGTATGATTGGCTTTTAGTATATTTTGTTATAGCCGCACTGTTAAGTATTGGAATTCCTTACCAGTTCACGTGTTTCCCTCCTCCTACAGTCCCGGGTCCTTTAAGCGGGGCGTGAAAAAGCATCTGATGAGGCCGTCAAGCTGAGTGCCACCATTGTAACATGGTACATGTCTGTAATGGTGACCCTCTTTTCAGAGACTTTGCCTACAGCTTACCATCAGGCGAGGCGAAGTCAATTTGACGTAATATAAAAAAAAGCGGCAATAGTAATACATTGTCTGTGAAAATTTCAACTGTCTAGCTATCACGGTTCATGGGATATGACCTGGTGATAGACAGACAGCGTAGTTTTAGTAATAGACTACCGTTTTTACCCTTTCGATACGGAATCCTAAAAAATATATTATAGCAATTTCATATTTATTTTCCCCGGGAGTTTCAAGTGCCTGTTGACGGCAATTGACTCGTATCTTATTACGTAAGACCTAAGACGTTGGTGAAATGTGGGTATAGAATTCTCTATAATAATATGCTTTTAGATTTATATAATTTTGTATGTATTGGACCTCGTTCACGAGCTGACCTGCTGGTTAACGGGGGCCACCTTTATGCCAGAGATGGCTCTGGGTCAGCCTGGGTGCAAGAGAAATGCATTATGGATTACTTCGGCATCTGAGAGCCAAGACAGCGTGCGGCTTTGATCAGCTCGAGTCTGACATAACCTCCCAGCCAATCGGTTGGGTGATCCAAAAAAGGTAAAGTGGCGCCCAAACGTGTTGTTTTTTTATACCAGTTAGTTCGCAAACAAGCATACCCACCTGATGGAAAGTGGTTACCGTGCCCTATGGACGAGTAGAATACCAGGGGAGTAACACTCATGCTGCCGACCCTGTTGTTATGGCCTGTACACCTAAGGCAATACGTAGAATATTCTAGACCTCAATCAATTAGCCTATTACAGTCCACTGTTGGACATAGGCTTCTCCCAATATGCGCCACGTTTGCCGATCCTTCGCCTTCCGCATCCAGTCTGTCCCAGCCACCTTTCGCAGGTCGTCGG
This sequence comes from Eilema depressum, assembly GCA_914767945.1. Classification (NCBI taxonomy): domain Eukaryota; kingdom Metazoa; phylum Arthropoda; class Insecta; order Lepidoptera; family Erebidae; genus Eilema; species Eilema depressum. The sequence continues at coordinate 3,449,223 of OU612041.1, read as the reverse complement.
TCCACCTGACTAGGGGAAGTCCCACCTTCCGTTTTACTTCTCGAGGACTCGTCTGCTTCAACGGCCATCACTCCTTCGGCAGATGTGGTCAGCCCACTGCCACTTTAGCTTGCTTGTTCCTATCCTAGACCGAGAATATTTATTTTATTTTTCAGCGAAGTCACTAGACTATTCCTTATAACTGTGCGGGTTCTGAAAAGATGTGTTTTTTTTTTTCAACTGGAATAGTAGTTACCACAGAGATAACCAAATAAAAAACTTAACCATCTATTTTTACGATTGGAGGGTAGATAGACATAAATTTTATCGTAGTCATCAAGTAACGCAGTGAGGACAGTTCCGTTCGTAATTGCTTCCTAGTTTATTGGGGTTCGATCCAGTCGTTCAAAACGTATTAAAAAGTAGTTTGTTTTTATGTAGATTTTTTATTGCCAAGATTTTCTTTTTTTGTTAAAGGGTCATTGTTTTATTTTGGCAACTAAGATTTATATCTGGAAAAGGATATATACTAGCTGTCCCGGCGAACTTCGTACCGCCATATTTTTCCCGTTCCCGCTGCACCTATTTTCTCGCCATTTAAACCTTCCCTGGACATCCACGAACATTTCAAGACTAAAATTAGCCAAATCGGTTCAGCTGTTCTTGAGTTATAAACTAACAACGAAAAGTGGCATTGATTTTTATATAATAGATTGCCGCGTGGTTCCCGGCAGAGTAGAATTTGGTCCACCCCATCTCTTTCCATGCGGTGTCGTACAAGGTGACTAAGGGATAGGGCTGTTTAACATCAGACAGATATATACAGCCACCACTCAGCCTCAGATGCATGACTCGAGTCAACAATAGTGCCCGGCAAATGGCAATAGACTCACCCCTATAAATTACGTGGGACTTAATGCAATGATTGATGAAATGTAGGTATTTATTCGCCACTGCCTGACCCTCTAAAGATAAAGGTATGATTGTATGTACTGTGTATGATTTTGGAGCCTATATAAAGGCCAACCCTCAAGTCTATAACAAATCGTACATGTCAATTTAACCAAAGCTTGAACATATCGCGAGTCAAACGACGTCGTAAAAATGAAGGGACGTTCGCTTTAGAAGCCATAAAAAGACTGTTAAAGAAATTTCTAGCGAGACCAGGCTTTGGCCTCGAGTTTAGGAGTTGTCCGTTCGGATCAGCTGTGTCATTAATTCTATTATATCGCAGCCAACTAGCTTAATCAGTCCCGGGTCCTTTAAGCGTGAAAAAGCATCTGATGAGGCCGTCAAGCTGAGTGCCACCATTGTTACATGGTACTTGTCTGTAATGGTTACCCTCTTTTCAGAGACTTTACCTTCAGGTTAACATCAGGCGAAGCGTAGTCAAATTGACGTGTGCTTTCATACAATAAAAAATTAAATTAACAGCTTAACCTCTTCACTAAACAGAGCCGTTCAAAAAACTTAAACCATTCTATGGCGTGGCGGTAGTGAACGTGGTCGCTACGCTGGAGGCGCGGGTTCGATCCCCACTCAGTGCAAATAATTTGTATGCATGAATATGGGTATTTGCATTGATCTGGTCGTGCCTCGGAGAGCACGTTAGGCCGTCGTCGGTCCCGGTTGCCAGAAATAAAAGGATTAATGGCGGGCTATTGTCTTTCCCTACCGTAGGGAAGTAGGTGTGAGCTTATAACTCCGGACACGTATCTTGGACCTAAAATGTGCTCAAAATGTGCCCTATACGCGCAGTACACATTTCGTAGGTGTCTTTTGAGGATAGCACGGGGTGCTGCTGCGGTGGATGAACTCAAATTCACCAAGCATAGATATTACAAAGTAATCCGCGGGTGGCAGAGCCTCGTTTGTCTTGCGATTTAGGTCCAAGATACGTATCCGGAGTTATATGTAGGTATGTAAAGATACCTATATAGATAACTAACAATAGATGACAAAGCTGAAGAATTTGTTTGCTCGTTTGCAGTATGAACAATAAATCTATAAAGTTTAATTTTTTATTGCCACTGCAAACTTTTCCATTATTCCTTTTTAAAAATGTCCCTGAGCTTGTTCAATTTAAATCTGTCCAACAAATATACACACAAACAAGATTTATCGTTTAGAAATACGGAAAATAAATAAGCAGCAAACGTCAGGTCCGTTTCTGAACGGAAAGAGATATTTCACATTCAAAACTCGAACAACTTATCAATGTCAGACGAGTACTGAAAACAGAACGAGTATTTAAGTTTACGTGATTGCAATTAGGCGGGAGTTGCCTGTTATACGATTCTTACCGACTTCCTTTTAAATACACTGATAATAATATCTTCTTCTTCATCCTAGCGTTTATTCCCAGTCGCATCCGAAGCTTTCACCTCGGAGTCTGGATCTCGGAGATTTGACTGATCCATCACACAACAGTATCTAAGATTTATAATGCGAACTGTGAGTTTAAATGTGATGCGTAGGGGTCAGATGGCAGTCTAGAATTATGAAAGCGGTAATATAGAATTTTGGACTTTGCCTTACCTACAAAATTGCTATTATACTTTTTTGTACGGAGCACCATTTTGGAAATATCGCTATTTCAAAATTGGAAGAAGTCACTATTTCGTCTATTTTGACTGGATTATCAGACAGACTTTACTGTCGCATTTATAATGTTAGCATGGATCTATGCATTTTTTAATTTCCCCACAATGGTTATATTTTGTCTTTCTGCCAATTTCTCGTATACCCGATGAATATTTCATCCCCCTGACGGTTTTATATCCTACGCGAAAACTTCTCCAGAGCGGTCATAAAAATGTTTTTTAAGTCTTTTCAGGATTCTTTTTCGGGAATATTTCATAAGTTGATACTTTAAAAACATGACCGACTTTTGGTATTGTAGACATGCTGTTCTAAATTATTAATGCATTTATAAAATATTGTAATGACTGTTTCGGTAGTGCTACTGAATAATCATAAGTCCTATACGCATTTTCATCCTCCGAATCTTTTGGCACTTCTATAATTTCCGTGTTAGTTCTCGTTGCAGTAGAATAGGGCCACTCCAACTCTTCCTGTGGGTATCGTAGAAGGCAACTAAGGGATAGGCCTATTCTCCATCCGACAGTAAACATATAGCCGATGACACTCCTTTCCTATACGGGAAAACACGTGCAGGACTTAGATGCCACCCGCATACGGTGCAGAATATTCCAACAAGAACCAAGCGGTTCGGCGACTCCTTCTTCTGCCGCACCATTAAGACCTGGAATTCCTTACCAGTTCACGTGTCTCCCTCCTCCTACAGTCCCGGGTCCTTTAAGCGGGGCGTGAAAAATCATCTGATGAGGCCGTCAAGCTGAGTGCCACCATTGTAACATGGTACGTGTTGTAATGGTGACCCTCTTTTCAGAGACTTTGCCTTCAGCTTATCATCAGGCGAATCGAAGTCAAATTGACGTGTCCTATATAAAAAAAAAACAGTGCCCACTTCACGGTAATGGGCTATCCCCATATTACGTGCGGTGGGGCCGAAAATCATAGTTGGCGAAATGTGGGTGTCAAACACCTCTGCCTACCCCTTCGGAGATTTACAGATGTGAGTAAACTGAAAGAAAATTTATGGATACGATTTCGATTATAATCATTAGTATTTTCTCCAGTCTCATAAAGGATTTTGAGTATTTTCATTTCTAGCGTACTTTAGTCACAGAAGTTGACTAAAAATCCGTTTGACTCAACTTGGCTGGAGTCCAAAAATAACAACTTTCCAGTAGCTATCAAATTGTAAAATGGTGGTCTTCAGTTTGACGGACTCGATTGGCACTTTTTCATGCCCAATTTAAAGAGCTGAGGATTTTAGAGAGAAGCAAATACATTTGTGTCGCAGAATTTTTTTTTTTATTTATTAATAGTCGTCGCGTCAATATAACTTCACCTTTATACCTGAATGTAAGTTATAGATGAAGTAAACTAGAGAAACAATCTGAATGTGTTGCTAAGCGCAAATCTCGAGAACATCTTAACTGATTTCGCAAATTTTATTGTTTTTTTAGAATATTCCTTGAAGTACGAAGATGGTTCTTACGCAGAGATTTTTTTTTAAGTTTAAAAAATCGACTGTTAAGCGGTACGAAGTTCGCGGGGTCAGCTAGTAATTATATAGATACCAATAATGATACAATGAATCCTAGTTTGGCGGCGTCAATCCTAACAGAAAGGCCGTGGAGGACGGAGATCATTGAGCGACCTCCGACATCCGAGTCGCCGTCCCCCATTGCGGACTATGAGGAACGGGAGAGAACTGAGCCTCCTCCGAACCCGCTTCCCCGGCTCCTTCTCGAGCCGGGGAAGCGGGTTGCTTGCAGAAGGAGGCGGCGACAGTCCACGTACTTACGTTCTGCACCAACACTGTGAGTGGCTTTAACGCTCCTAAAATTACGGACTGTACGTCTCTGCAATTTGTCAAGAGCGTCTAATAAAGGTATAACTCCGAACTCTGCAGCACGCAGCCATGACTGTGGTGCTGCGCAGCAGTACTGTCTGCCGTGCTGATTCCGAATGTTGCTGTGCTGTTGTGTATTCATTCATTTGTACGTAGCAGTGCTAAGTATACTCATATAAACTCTTTCGGCCGTTCCCAATAACATATCTACAGATAAAGGTAAAGGTAGAGATAGTTCCTTTGTCAAATCTTATTGTTATTTTACTACTGTGAATTGCGTTACCATAGAGATTGATGACATTTTTATCCTTTCTAATGTCAAAACTGGTGATAGATAGGTTATTTGGAACGGCTGTTAGAGATTATTATGGGGACCAGTAGTGCTGCGAATATACCGAAGACGTCGCCATTCTATCATGAAAACCGTTATTTCAGAACTACTAGTTTTATTTTTCCCACTTACCAAAGTTTTACAATGTCGTTTCCCATGAATATGAGTTCGAATAATCGTAACAATTTATATCAGCACTTCGAGCTGCAATAACTAGGAGTATCTATTGTAGGAAGCGAATATAAACCTAGCCTAGCTTTTATTAAAACCACTGTGCATTCAAGAAGAGTACTAATATGAAGGTATTAGAGTTGGTTTTCGTTTTACTGAATTACAAGTGGACAATGGTCTGGCTCCACCTAAAACTCTGGGGTCCGAGACAACCTCCCTGCAAGCTCTAGCGCAGGTCTTTTCTCGGGGTTGTTGTGGAATCAGATGGCAATCGCTTCTATAGTAGCCAAAATAATAAGCCTCACGGGGGCCTCTCGTACCGGCTGACGCAGGTGATCACCGGACATGGGTGTTTCGGGAGTTATCTGCGTCAGACCCAGAAGGGACTAACTGACGTGACGCAAGTGAGGATACGGCTGCACACACTGACAGAAGGCCCAACGTGGGATACGTGGGTACTTGTGGAGGCCCTGGGGGTGGGAGTTGTCTCGTTCAGTGCGTTGCTTATAGTGATGGTGTAGAGCACAAGAGCATGGGCTGTAATGTTCAAGAAGGAGGTGGGGGAGCGGGCTGGAAGAGACTTAGGTTTCCCAAAGTCCACAATGTGCGAAAAGCCGCCTCCCATCTCTGGGGAAAGATGAGAACGCCGTATGCTCACACCCAAGGTGGCCTATTTTCCATTCCGTCTCTCACCAAACGGTTTGAGGCCTCCTTCCTCTGCCGTACGATAAAGAGCTGGAATTCTCTGCCTGCGCACGTGTTTCCCTCTTCCTACAATCCCGGGACCTTCAAGCGGGCGTAAAAGAGTACCTATTTATCCAGGCCGTCAAGTTAAGGACCACCATTTTAAGGCCAATATCATCAGAAAGGTGGTCCGCATCTTCTGGACTGTACCTCAGCTTTTTACCATCTAGCTCATTTAATTGACTGCACCCCGCAGTTAATTGACTGACCATACATAAAGAAATGGCCCTGGGTCTGCCAAAATGCGCAATAGATATGCTAGAGGCATCCTCACCACTAGCAACTGATGGCCCAAGACTGCCGTGCGGTTTTGATTGGTTCGAGTCTGACATAACTACCCCCACTGGCTCCCGGAGCATCCGTGAGGATTTCCACACATAAAAATCTTCTTCTTCATCCTAGCGTTAATTCCCAGTAGCATTCGAAGCTTTCACTTGAGTCTGGGGTCCGCTTTACCAGTCTTAACTCGATATTTTCCGTGAAGCGACTGCCATCTGACCTTTACATCCCCAATGGTGACAATAAGCGATATCGAAGCATTGCAGCTAGACCGTTGTTGTTAGATTTTTAGGGCTCCAACTACCCGTAAAGCCTGCCATAGATGTTTGTATGGCAACCGGGAACGACGGCTTAACGTGTTCTCCGAGGCACGACCAGATCAATGCAAATACCCATATTCATGCACACAAATATTTGCACTAAGTGGGGATCGAACCAACGCCTCCTGCTTTACAGCCGCGTTCACTAACGACACAGAGGCTGTAAAAATAAAAGTCCTAAAAAACTGGAACAAACACGCAAAATACTCACTCTTCACGATGCTAAAATTACTTTCGAGTTTACCTAGTATACCCTCTTACATTCGGCACGTATCGGTCGCATTTGAACCGAATACTACCTAACTTCCACCATCTCTCCATAGGAGGTAGAACGGAAAGGCATTTCGGAAGCCGAATGGATGACACTCTTAGTGTACGTTACACGGATTTTGCGACTTAATAGAGTCGGTATAGACTAGGAAGTCGGTCATTTTTAAGTGGGAATTGGATTTCGCGTTGAAACAGCGCTCGGAGCTGAATAGATGGCACACTTAGTATACGTTATATGAGATTTTGTGACGTAATATCGTTTTAGATGATAGGGTTTTCGTTTTAATGGTAGATTTGGTTGATTATTTTGAAACCTTGAAGCCCGGGTTCGCTTTTAATTTTATGTTGTTTTGCATAGATTCAAAGGTAAAACAATAATAAATAATAATATTAAGGGCTTGATGCAGAAGGCAGTTTTGCTAGGCACTGCACGCATAGTGAGGAAGTTCCTCTCCCTGGAGCCCTAACCACCGGCAGCTTGGTCCCGGTGCTGGCACTATTTTTTATTATTTTTAAATGTATTTATTTTTAAGTAGGTATATTTAGAAATACTGTATATGTATATTAAACGAATAAAGGAGATAATTATAAAAATTTATTATTAAAAAATAAAAAAACCCGACTGCTGTCTAAAAGATTGAAACAAGCTTGATAGCAGGCGGTACCATTTGCCAATCATAAACCGAAAGAAATTTAATGGGTACTGCCTGCTATCAAGCTTGTTTCAATCTTTTAGACAGCAGTCGGGTTTTTTTATTTTTTAATAATTAATTTTATTTTAACCTTTTTAGTTAGGATATGACATCTATATATTTTTGTAATCTCCTTTTAATTCTCTTCATTTTGATACCCTACTCGATAAATTTGAAGAATCTTTTTTTTTTTACAACATATATTTTGGCGAATAAAATCTAATATATAGGTTTTGCACACATTTTATGTACCCTATGACACTCGGGAGATGAATACCTTTCATTTGAGACCCCATTCATCGAAATCCGGCTAGGTGTTAGGCCTGTAGAGGGGAACAAAGAAAACTACATACATACATAGACACATACATACATACGCGCCAAACACATTACCCTCTCGCTGGCGCAGTCGGGTAAAAAGGGTCCTTCAATACAACCAAGAAGAATCTGATCCAAGGAAGGTCAACTAATTGCTGATCCACCTACTCGTTGGTAGGCTATCAACTCTGCTTACCCCGAAGGTAGATCGGCGTGTTTATATGTGAAAATTCGTCTGTATAAAAGTTCCCACTTATGGTATGATTCTTCTTCTTCCTCTTAGCGTTGATTCCCAGTCGCATCCGAAGCTTTTTCAGCTCGGAGTCTGGGGTCCGCTTTATCAGTTTTGGCTAGACCTCGATATTTTCCGAGAAGCGATTGTCATCTGACCTCCACAACCCAATGTTAACATCAGGCGATATCGAAGTTTTGCAGTTAGACCGTTGTTTTTGGATTTTTGAGGGCTCCAACTACGCGTAACGACTGCCATAGATGTTCTTATGGCAACCGGGACCGACGGCTTAACGTGCTCTCCGAGGCACGACCAGACCAATGCAAATACCCATATTTCATGAACACAAATATTTGCACTGAGCGGGGATCGAACCCGCGCCTCCTGCGTAGCGGCCGCGTTCACTACCGCTACGCCACGGACGCTGTCATTATATTATGGTATGATTATGTTTAATTAAATCGAACTTCACGAACGCCCCATACCTTTTAAATAGAGCGCTTACCCGCGTGACGTTGATAGGTTGTTCGAATTTCGAATATAAATAATTTCTTTTCGTTCAGGAGCGGACGCAACACTTGGTTCTCATTAATTTTTCTTATTTCTGAACGATTAATCTTGGGTTGTCAGACTGAAATGGAGCAGCAGTGTTTGGCTAGTGATTGAAAAGTTAATGAATATTGTGTAAATCAAAGATCCTTAAAAATATAAGATACTTAGGTAGGTAGTCTGTTTGGCGGCTTAAGATTAACACCCGTATTCACAAACGATACTGTGAGGTCTCATAGTGTGCTCGAGCGCATAGGGCTGGTAAAATTAATTCACTAACATCACGGAGCAGTAACTAACGCAGTGCGTTCCCTCAACGAAGTATTACTTAAGTGTTATCAATGAATAAAAAGGCTTGCTAAAACAAACGCACTGAGAATTTATCGTACTTTGCACAGTTTTGGTAGCACGCATAGCGAAGTATTGTTTGTGAATACGGGTGTAAATGTTGACTAGTAATTACATGCTGCTCCGCCCGCGTGGTATTCTGTTCCTCCAATACATAGGAAAATCTTCTTCTCATACACTCAAATACTCAACAGAAATTTAATTTTAATTCTTCGTCCTAGCATTTATCCCAGTCGCATTTGAAGCTTCACCTCGAAGTATGGGGTCCGCTTCACCAGTGTAACTGCGGATTTGGCTGGATTGGCTTGGGTTGTGGAGGTCATATGACAGTCGCTTCACGTAAAATATCGAAATATTTTACGTAAAGCACTGCCATCTGAGGTCCACAACCCAATAGCGATATTGGGTGATATCGAAGCATTGCAGCTAGACCAGTTGTTGAACTTTTTAGGATTTCAACTACTCGTAACGATTGCCATAGATGTTCATATGGCAATGGCAAAAGGCACGACCAGACCAATACGAATACTCGTATTCATGCATATGTCAATATTTGCACTGAGCGGGGATCAAACCCGTGCCTCCTGCGTAGCGGCCGCATTCACTACCGCCATGCCATAGAGGTTGTCAAATAGGAACATATTCCAGGTATAAAAAGTAGCAATCGTTTCATGGAAAATATGGAATTCCAGCCAAACCCGCAGTTAGACTGAAAAAAAGCGGACCCCAGACTTTGAGGTGAAAGTTTCAGGTGCGACTGGGATGAAGAACAAGATAGGTAATTCGATTTCCATCAAATAACTTTTGATACAGCGCAAATTCAGTGTTGCCAGTATCCACTAGATCCAGTTTCCATTTAAATTGGAACCGAATTTACTGCATTGTACGTATCCAGAATATTTGCAATTTCTAACTCTAGAGCCAAAACTTTGGCTTGCCAAAGCTGCAATAGTTTCAGTTGAAAGTTAATTTAGAATTTACTCCTTATCCGCTTTTCAGGTAGTTTATACTTCTATAGGTACTATAATCTTCTTCCTACTAGCGTTAATTCCCAGTCGCATCCGAAGCTTTCAGCTCGGAGTCTGGGGTCCGCTTTTACCAGTCATAGCTACAGATTTGGCTAGACCTCGATATTTTCCGTGAAGCGATTGCCATCTGACCTCCACGACCCAATGTTAACATTAGGCGATATCGAAGCTTTGCAGCTAGACCGTTGTTTTTGGACTTTTTAGGGCACCAACTACCCGTAACGACTGCCATAGATGTTCTTATGGCAACTGGGACCGACGGCTTAACGTGCTCTCCGAGGCACGACCAGACCAATGCAAATACCCATATTTAATGCACACAAATATTTGCACTGAGCGGGGATCGAACCCGCGCCTCCTGCGTTACAGCCGCGTTCACTACCGCTACGCCACGGAGGCTGTCAAAGGTACTATAATCTATCTATCTATAATAATCTTGGAGGAAATATTTGTATTTTTGTATTGTAACGCATAAACTTAAAACTACTGGAACGATTTCGAAAATTCTTTCACTATTAGTAAGCTACATTATTAGGTAGCAACATCCATACTAATATTATAAATGCGAAAATAACTGTATGTCTGTCTGTTATCCTTCACGCCTAAAGCACTGAACTGATTTTGATGAAATATGGTAGAGGGGTAGATTAGACCTTGAGAAAGGACATAGGCTATGTCTAGTTGCGATAACCGGCACCACGCGGGTGGAGCCGCGGGCAAAAGCTAATAATATTGTGAAGAGGAAAGATTTGTATTTTGGTATGTAACGACAAACTCAAAACTACTGGACCGATTTCAAAAATTCTTTCGTCATTAGAAAGCTATATTGTCAGGTACCAACATAAGCTATATGTCATCACACTACTATTAACAATTTAGGCTGCGTTTCCACTGAAGCGGAGCGGGGCGGTGTGGAGAAATATTAACCAATAGCATTGCATAAAACTCCGCTCCTGCAGCTGAGCGGCGTTTTTTATGCAATCCTATTGGTTAATCTTTCTCCGCTCCGTCCCGCTCCGTGTCAATGGAAACGCAGACTAACTGGATCAAAATTCCTCGCGGGAGGAGCTACGAACAACAGCCCCGAAGGGGTAAGCAGAGGTTTTTATATACCACTTAGGTGCTAGACAAGCACACGGGCTACCAAATGGAAAGTGATTAATGTGACCTATGGACGTGTACAATACCAGGGGCATCACACTCGCTCTGCCGACCCTGTAGAAAGCTTCTAATGTCCTTCTTGAAGAACCCATCCCAGAAGATGCAATAACAATGAAGAAGTGCCTGGTTGAGCTCGCGTGTATTACGAGAAATGTGGGTCTAGAATCACCTCAGTAATTATTTAACAAAAGGAACTGTTTCAAAACTCCACACGGGTGGAACTCCGAGTTTTTTTTGCAGAAAAGCAGTAGCGTAGCGTCGCCGATACGGATACGGTGAACGTATCGGGCAAATGATACAAATGTGGACCCGATACAAATGTGGACCCAGCTTGAGACATATATTGGTAAGGGGGCAGAACTCCACGCGGGTGGAGCAGCGGGCAACAACTAGTTATAAATATATTTCTATCTTAAACCCAAAACTTCGTGTAATAATAATTATTATGTCGTAACGCCCAACTTTCAGAACCCATTTGCAAAAGTTTTGTACAAAAATTAAACGTTTCCAAGTTTTATGTGAAAATTTTGTACGAACATTAATATGTGATCGTGGAGTAAAGTGGCTTTTATGATTCGCTGCAGTAGGATGGAGAATCATTTTTAACCAACTGCCAAAAAGGGTTATGTTATGTTTTTGACTACACAGGTTTTTTGCTTCGTTTGCATTTCGACCTGCTCCCAATAGACTAATAGGCATATAGATCCAATAGGAAGTAGACTAATGAGGAAAGTAGACCAATGGGGAAGTAGACCAAAGGGGAAGTGGACCAATGAGGAAAGTAGACCTATGGGGAAGTAGACTAATGGGGAAGTAGACTAATGGGGAAAGTAGACCAAAGGGGAAAATAGACCAATGGGAAAGTAGACCTATAGGGAAGTGGACGGATCGGGAAAGTAGACGGATGGTACCGGAGGGGTTTTCACGCGTATCTTGTATGTCATGTATGTATATTTGTGATATTCTTTATTACTTACCTCATACCTTCTGAACCATTTAGGGATTTCAATGATTAATGTCTCAAACAAATGATACATAAAATCATCGTCTATGTGTTCTATATAAAATGTGTGTGTACATTAAATGTGAATAAAAGCTATATGGTAGATTTTTGGCGCGTGCTTTTCATTGTATTCTGTCCCACGTAATAGAGGGTGAGCCTATTGCCGTTTTCTGGCCACTATTGTTGACTTGAGCCATGCATCTGAGGGTGAGTCTGGGCTGTATAATTATATTTGTCCGATGCTAAACAGCCCTATCCCTTAGTTACCTTGTACGACACCGCAAGTAAAAAGATGGAGTGGCCAAAACTCTAACGGAAACCATGCTAGCATGCTGTTGTGACGGCGTAAAGTGATAATACCATCTAAAACAAACAATATCTCCCAAAAATATGGTAGTTTATTACCCAGGAAACGTTTTCAAGGCCATTTTGTCAGTATACCCCTCATTTAGATAACCGGGCATTCACTTCCTGGGCTGTTAATATTGTGTTCAAAGCCACGTATTTCCTCTCAGCCAGATTTTTCATTTCAGAAGCCATGCCTGTAAATCGAAGCAATCGAATTTCATGGTCTGGTATCCGAAATACCTGGAGTGTAGGGTTGTCGCTATAAAATTTTATGGTGTCCAATTTTCACAGGGTTTTAATTACATTTAACGTCCATACTTGAAAATACAGTAGGTACATTTAAAAGAAGGGAGTATCATCATAATATAATTATGTACCTATATATTATACAGGGTGTTTTTTTAAACGGGGCAGTAAGAACAAGTACCTTAACCGTTTTAGTTACAGCAAAACGTTCTTAGACCTTCCCTAACTTTTTGAGATGTTTTGAACTGCATTCACAGATTTTGCAATAATCTTAACCTTCGGGGATTTATAAGAAGGGAAATAGGAGATGAAATTTTGTATAAAAGCTCGCTTCTTTCTGTATTACTTTCTTTCTTTAGCTTAAAAAGGCAAGCCTTAGGAAAGGAAATAAGCTATGTTTGGTCGCGATAAATTTTATGTTTTGTTTGAAGACTTATGAATATTGTTTGACAACCCTGATCGTGTTATGTATCGGAAGGGATGCAATCCGGAGCGCCTAAACAGACCGACAAATATTTGTGTTTACGCTATATTTGGTTACATGGAGCTAATGTTCGAATGGGCGAGTTTCGACTGGAATATTCTACAAATATGAGCTGATAACTGTGTATGATTTATGGATGTATAGGCAACGACGTCGGACGTGCCTCGGAGAGCACGTTAAGCCCTCGTTCCCGGTTGTTATACAAACATTTATGGCTGTCGTTACGGGTAGTTAAAGCTCTAAAATGTCCAACAACTAGTCTAGCTGCAATGCTCAATATCGCCAATGGATTGTGGAGGTCAGATGGCAGTCGCTTCACGGCAAATATCGAAGTCAGGGTACGTGGTGTCGCCACTCACCAACAGCTCTCCACAAGCTGTCCCACGAATTCATTATTAATGACGCATTTTTTTATTTGCATATTGCACTGTCGCGATTCTGATTGGTGCATAAAATGAGGACAATTTGTCCTCATTTTTTGTCGTCCTTTTTTAAGTGTGAATAACATACCTATAGTTTCATAATATATCATTGTATTCTACGTGAATATTTAAAAAAAGTTACCGACTTTCATCATAGAAGTTCATAAATAAAATATCACAAAAAAGCAAAAAACATGGCCGATATGGTACAAAAGCCTTTGACGTCACTCGTCCATATTAAATACAGACTTGTAATATTGTGAAAAAGCACTGACTTGTTTAAATTTTAATAAAGTTTGACACACAATATGGCGGGAACGTTGCGATGAGTTTTTTTTTCTTTATTGAGCACAGGCACCTACATCAAACTTTACACAATGCGTTCTCAGTAACAAAGAACGATTTTTCAAGTGTATTCATGAAACTTTTTTTTTTATTTGAAATTGTTTTTTGTCTGTGGTGTCTTTGGTTGGAATAAAGGTTTTAGATTTATTTGTGTGTGTTGTCTAATAAGTACACACAAGAAGGACAGTGAAAAAATTTGCATGTTAGTTGCGTATTTCCGTAAAAGCCTCTATTATAAAACAATTTCGTCGCTATTTCTGTCGTTTAAAAAAAGTTACATTAAACCATCATTATTATCTACTTACCTAATACAATAACATAAATTTATACAAATATATAAGTAAATCAATCATATTTTTACTCTTACGTAGAATTTCAGAAATATGTGGGTAATATTTGCTATCAAAACTTTACTGTAAACTTTATTCTCAATCGATCTGGCACGAACGATGTAGTTAAAGTTCATAAAACCCTGCAAAAAATATTAATTAGGTATGAGTGAAATGCGGAAAAACATGCTTATTAGACCTATGTCAAAATAGAAGACCTCTGCGAAACCTATTTAAGAGTTATTCGGTTGGATACCCTGATATGATCCCCTGCCGATTGTTATTATGTTTTAATTCCCGATGGATCCACCGTAAACTGTGTCATTCCGGTCTGATCCCCTTAGTTTTTTTTACAGGCAAGTACAGTCAATAGAAAAACAGTTGTTAATGTAAAAAATATTTGGTTTATTTGTTTCAAGTGTTTAAAATCATCACAGAATAATTGAACTAATCGACTTTCTACTTGGACAAACCTTAATATGTAATAACAAAAATATAACTTAAAATTACGATTAAAAATCATCACAGACAATCAGACATTGAATATTACACAGTGGCACACAAACGATAGCTAGCTACTCAATTTTATATTCTGTAGATAGCTGTTACGAAAAAAAACTCTTTTGAACGGAATCAGCCGATAGAGCAAATATTATTTCTACTGCGAAAAGCCGACGGCTCTCGCCGAGTGTCGCACTGAATAAATTTGGGAGCCAATGTGTTTCAGCTGGCTCTTAATTTGAGAGGGCATTAACAAGATGACTATATCCGGCTTTGGTCATTTTAAATTGGCTCGTTTGGCTTTTTTTTTTCTTATAATGTCCGAGATTTCATCCGCGTGGACTTAGGTCTTGGTTTTCATTATTTTGAGAGGGTAATACTTTTTCTAATATGGACATAGCATTTTATGTTGGCGAGGAGCCCTTTAACTCCGCAAAGGGAAGCCGTAGGGATGCTTAAGTATGTAATAAATAATTATTATAGACTAGCTTTAGCCCGCGGCTCCGCCCGCGTGGATGTCGGTTATCGCGACCAAACATAGCCTATGTCCTTTCCCAAGGTCTAATCTACCTCTATACCAAATTTCATCAAAATCGGTTCAGCGGTTTAGTCGTAAAAGTGAGACAGACAGACAGACAGACAGAGTTACTTTCGCATTTATAATATTAGTAGGGATAATGCATTATTTAAAGCTGGATGTATCAGAAATTCAGTGTCTAATATTTTTAAGAGAATTTCATACAAAATTGCGAGGTTGTGTTTTACGAGGTAAAAGAAAAAAGAAAGAAAGAAAAAGATTTTTAATCTGTACAAAAATCCTGATAGTTTCGCACACATCCATACAAAATACCGGCCGGTAAACTATAGTAAACTTTTTTTTTCACCGGCTTCCCATTTGAACACTGAACCCTTCATCACTGCTATTTAGCTTACAACCTTAAAACAGGTCAATAATTGAACTGCTGTCATTCTACCAACTGCAAATATCACTTTGTAATCCTATATGTTTATATGACATTACAAAGTGACATTTGCAGTTGGCAAAATGACAGCAGTTCAATTATTGACCTGTTTTAAGGTTTATGGTAAGGCCGCAGACCTCATCAACCTCCTTTTTTATCAGCTGCCTTTAACAGTCCGTCAAAATCAGCATAGAAAGAAAGAAAAATGTTTTATTCTGTACAAAAAAAATCTGATATAGGAACAAAGTTTCGCACACATTCATACAGAATAGCGACTCCGGAGATTATCCAGATAATTTTTATTTTAAATTTACCGCCAAATTTCGTAGATCTAACGTCAAATATGACGACTAATTACCTCATAGATATTACAATCTATCTCAATGCTTCTAGCGATTTATTCGTGTTAGGTTACTTGCTTCGTCAACGTCGCTCAAGGCACAGATTAAGGCTCAAGTTTAGCAGCAACTAACTTTGGATTTTGCTGACAAGACCTATTATGTATTTTGACTATAGATAAATCATACCCTTTTAATCATACCTATTGATAGATCCATCCCAGTATTATTAATGCGAAAGTAACTCTGTCTGTCTGTCACGCTTTCACGCTTAGACCACTGAACCGATTTAGATGAAATTTGGTACAGGGGTAGATTAGACCTTGAGGAAGGACATAGGCTATGTTTGGTCGCGATAACAGATATCCACGCGGGTGGAGCCGCTTGCAGAAGCTAGTATATAATTTGAATAGACTATGTCCTGCCTTTATGGCGTAGCGATAGTGAACGCAGTCGCTACGCAGGAAGCGCGGTTTAGATCCCCGTTCTGTGCAGATATTTGTATGCATGAATGGGTACTTGCATTGGTCTGTTCGTGCCTCGGAGAGCACGTTAAGCCGTCGGTCTTGGTTGCCATATTAAACATCTATGGCAGTCGTTACGGGTAATTAGAGCCCTAAAAAGTCCAACAACTGGTCTAGCTGCAAAGCTTCGATATCGCCTAATGTTTTGCTTGTGGTTGTGGTTGTAAAGTAATTGGGTTGTGGAGGTCAGATGGCAATCGCTTCACGTAGGCAGTCCAGCCAAATCCGCAGTTAGACTGGTAAAGCGGACCCCAGACTCCGAGGTGAAAGCTTCGGATGCGACTGGGATTTAACCACGGTTCCTTCCGTCGAGTCGACGACGTTGGATTGCCATCGTCGTGTAGTAATTGGTTTCACGGCGCGGCGGTGCCGCTACTCACGGAGTCAAAGTCAAAGTCTTTATTTCTCAAAATAGTGCAACACTGTTACAGCTTTATGACGTCAAAAACTCCTTAAAACTAAGTTTACCACCGCTTCCTAAGCGCTAATGGAGAAGAAACGGCGAGAGAAGAGGGCCCGAGCATAGGTATCGCTCTTCGGGAAGGCTTACTACGTCCCCCCCATACTATCTATAGATAGATAGATAAATAGTATTATAATACCGTGGATTAACGCTAGGATGAAGAAGAACATTTGAACTTATATGGGTAACATGAATTAATAGACGCAGCGAAAGATGTAGGTATGATAGGTCGTAGCAAGTGGAAAACTGTGATCTCTGCCTTCCCCACTGGGAGAGAGACGTGACTGTACTTAGGTATATATTAAATTTATTTTATGGTTAGCATCAAGCGTTGAAGGACACCATGACCAAAAAACATCAACGCAAGCTTCACAACGGAGGTGATTATACTGATTACTGAAGCAATGAATACGTAATCAAATGAATGCAATCATGAATTTACAGAGTGAACGTTCATCTGCGAAAATACAGGTTTAATTATTGTACAGAATGATTATGCGGCGTATAACGTGTTTCATTAAACTGGGCATGAAATTGCACTTATGTTTAACAAACTTAGCGGTTTTACCCGGGATATACATAATATTCACGCCTGTGAATCTCCAAAACCTGGAGAGGGTAGGCAGAGGTGTATTGACATTATTATTTTTATAATAATATTAACTCTCCTTTCCTATATAGGACAACACGTGCAGGACTTAGATGCCACCCGCATACGGTGCAGAATATTCCATCAAGAACCAAGCGGTTTGGCGACTCCTTCTTCTGCCGCACTATTAAGTCTTGGAATTCCTTACCAGTTCACGTGTTTCCCTCCTCCTACAGTCCCGGATCCTTTAAGCAGGGCGTGAAAGAGCATCTGATGAGGCCGTCAAGCTGAGTGCCACCATTGTAACATAGTACATGTCTGTAAAGGTGACCCTCTATTCAGAGACTTTGCCTTCAGCTTACCATCAGGCGAGGCGAAGTCAATTTGACGTGTCCTATTTTAAAAAAAAACAGCGTTCGACTTTGAGGGGCGAGCCTATTGTCGTCAAACGGGCACTTAGTTATGGGCTGTATGTTCACTGTACGATGAAGAACATGAACAGCCTTCTACGATACCTATAACGGGAATAATCAAAAA
Source organism: Eilema depressum (assembly GCA_914767945.1). NCBI lineage: Eukaryota > Metazoa > Arthropoda > Insecta > Lepidoptera > Erebidae > Eilema > Eilema depressum. The sequence continues at coordinate 3,431,266 of OU612041.1, read as the reverse complement.
TGCTCAAAAATGGTTCTTATTAGTGAAGTTGTCGCAATCATGATCCTATTCTTAATTTTATTGAAACTGATAAGCCGCGTCCGCTGCGCCATGTTTTGAACAGAACATTGTTCTTGACATACACGTTCAGGTGTTTTTGTTTTGTTCTAAAAATAATAACATTATATATACCGACCTCATGAGTAGGTAAGTCGGTTATAGATAAACGTAGGTATGCCAACTTAATTCATTATTATGTAAGTAGACGTCCTAAGAAAATACAAAAAGCAACAGCGGAAAAATAAAACCCGCATAATAATACAAAAGCTAAATACGTGTGCTCAGTAGGTACGGCTTTAGGCTTTAAAACGAAGATTTTATCTCAACAAAATACAAAATCGTGAACTACCTAACAACGACGGTCCGTTAAAAGCAGCTACAAATACAGGCTTGGGATCGTTCAAATTCATTGCCTATTTCCCCCGGGATGCGATGTCAAAATCCCTTTTATAATGCGACTTGAAAATCCCAAATATTTCTGCACAAAATATCCTGAAGTATTTTATTTTGATAATAGCGCCATCTATATTCAAGTTTTGACAACTTAAGCTATGTACTTAGCTTAGTGCAAAGGTCTGTAGTTTGCATAATTTTGCATAGATGGCGCTTTTCAAAAAGATTGGAACTGTTTTCAACTGTGACGGATAGATGACGCTGTTTCATTTGAGCCGTACTGAAATATGTTTCAGAATTTCAGTTCACGTATCCTGTATACAAAGTAGTGTTCGAGAAATTATTTTAAAGGAAGATGGCACTGTATAATACATTCCATTGAAATTGAACAAAATTATTGTTATTTCGCTATTGACTTTTTTATACACGTAAAATATTAAGCCCATGATAAAAAATCAGTAAGACTCAGCCGTTTTTGCACGCATCGTGAACACACAAAAATGAACAAATTTAAATCTTTAACCTAGCCCAAGTTTTTTGTTTAGATATTATTTCCAAAGTCCTACAATTACCCAGTACTTAATAGATACGTGGCTAACTTCAGCGAAAAACAACCATTTTGCGATGAAAATAGAAACAGAACCGGTCATAAATACTAAACTTAAAATAGCTGTGTACCCGTCCGTCATGTCGCACGACACCCACGGGAAGGGACCTAGTGGCCCTTATACCCCACTTCGCGGATATAACCAGGCCTGAGTAGGTATATACAGGGTGTAATCGTTAAGTGTGTCCAGGCGATTATTCCGTAACTATTACAGATATCAAAAAACTTTAAACTGATATCGAAAGTACGTTACCTAATAAGTAAAATGACATCAATAACTTTTTAAAAATCAAACGAGAGGTATCTAACATTTTGATATTAAACACTCCCATACATTTAGTATGAGATTAGTAGAAAGGTTTTAGTTTCCCTTAATTCAAGTGGTCTAGTACCTACTTATTTAAATCCCTACTAATATTATAAATGTTTTAGTAACTCTGTCTGTCTGTCTGTCTGTCTGTCTGTCTGCCTGTCTGCCTGTCTGTCTGTCTGTCTGTCTGTCTCGCTTTTACGACTAAACCGCTGAACCGATTTTGATGAAATTTGGTATAGGGGTAGATTAGACCTTGAGAAAGGACATAGGCTATGTTTGGTCGCGATAACCGACATCCACGCGGGCGGAGCCGCGGGCAAAAGCTAGTATTTCATAAATATTATTCAATTAAAAGATAGTTTTATTACTTTATTAGTTTAATAAACAGTTTCCTTTATTATCAGTACCTACTAAGCTAAAATATTCTTTTAAATTATGGACACTAAAACCTTTCCACTAATCTCATACTAAATGTATGGGAGTGTTTAATGTCAAAATGTTAGATACCTCTTGTTTGATTTTTAAAAAGTTATTGATGTTTAGGTATTAGGTAGGTAGATGTTTAGAATAATATAGACGGAACATAGAGAACTAGCGTGTGAAGCCACATAAAGGGATACTAAAGTAGTACCATCTCACTCGCCTGAGATATCAGTTTAAAGTTTTTTGATATCTGTAATAGTTACGGAATAATCGCCTGGACACACTTAACGATTACACCCTGTATTGTAATAGGGAAGAAAGCGGGAAGCAGAATTTTTCACTTTTTAACGGACTCCTTAGCAAGTTATTTAGTGCTATTCTGTGCTATCCTCAAAAGACACCCAAGAAACGTGTACCAACGGCACGTATAGAGTACATTTTGAACACATTTTAGGTCCAAGATATGTGACCCTAGCAATAGGTACTAGCTATTGGCCACGGCTCCTTCCGCATGAACTTATGATCCTCCCCGATAGTGTGATTTTTAATAATTATTAATTTTAGGAACTAGTTACAAAACAGTGAAACAAATTACTTTTTCGTAGCTGGTTATGAACCATATAGTTACCAAAGTGGCTGAAGGGGTGTTTCTTATTAACTGGTTACAATCAATCAATCAATCAATTAGCCTACTGCAGGCCACTGCTGGACATAGGCCTCCCCCAATGTGCGTTAAAAAACAGTGAAAACAATTACTGTTTCGTAGCTGGTTATGAACCATATAGTTACCAAAGTGGCTGAAGGGGATTTTATAGTCGTTTCGGAGCGAAAGATTTTGGGCACAGTTTCGTTAGCAAAATCGTCTGGAAGTATTATTTTGGCTCATACAATATGCCTGTCACCTGTATATTATTCCCATACATTATAAAAAAAAAAAAAAGTTCGCCAAATTAATACTTCCAGCTTCCAGACGCTTTCGCTATCAAAACTGTCCCCAAAATATTTCGCTCTGAAACGACTACAAAATCACCTTGTATATATAGCCTACTAGCTTTTGCCCGCGTCTCCGCCCGCGTGGATGTCGGTTATCGCGACCAAACATAGCCTATGTCCTTTCTCGAGGTCTAATCTACCCCTATACCAAATTTCATCAAAATCGGTTCAGTGGTTTGGGCGTGAAAGCGAGACAGACAGACAGACAGACAGACAGACAGACAGACAGACAGAGTTACTTTCACATTTATAATATTAAGTAGGGATTACTAGCCTTCCGCCCGCGGCTCCGCCCGCGTGGATCTCTTATCCCCGGTTCTACTCAACCGATTGCAATCAAACAAACGTAAGATTATAAGTCTGACCAAGACCTTTCTAACAAAAAAAACCGCATCGAAATCCGCTCAGTAGTTTTTGCGTCCATCGCGGACAAACATATCCAATTTACAATTATATAATAGTATAGATAGATATAGACTTAGTATGGATGACACAAATATGTGGCTTTCTATTGGTAAAAGAATTTAAAAAATCGGTTTATCCGAATCCGTTTGAACTGCTAATAGTTATGTGGACCAATGAATAATGATTGGTAGATATCAAATGCATCCAATAGCGGACCATAGCACAGCATATCTCTGGTGGAAAAGCAGTCTAACTATGAATCTATCTACTCTCTTTTTTCGTCTCTACATTCACACATTCATTTGCTTAAGCCAAAAAGCACAAGGCTTATCTGCTTGCACAGAAATGCTTTCTAATTTTATTTCAGAACACATACCTAATGGAAACATCAGTCATTTCTCGTTTTTCCTCTTTTAAATAAATGCAAGAAATGCAAATGGATTCTGTACCTAATTAATTGTACTTGATAAACAAGAAAATACAAGAAAAGAAAATATTGGCACAATGCTCATAATACCTATTTCATGTTCAAATTCTCATTTAAAATGTCCAACAGGAAATGTCTAGTTACAACCAATTACCATACAAATGACTACTTTATAGTAAACTAGCTGAGCCGGCGAACTTCGTACCGCCATATTTTCCGCTCCCGTGGTATTCTGATCCCGTTCCCGCTGCATCATATTAAAAATCTCTAAATTTATCAGTGTTTCTCTACAATATTATGCATGTATTATACATATAAACCTTCCTCTTGAATCACTCTATCTATTAAAAAAAAACCGCTTCAAAATCCGTTGCGTAGTTTTGAAGATTTAAGCATACATAGGGACGGACAGACAGCGACAGTGACTTTGTTTTATAATATGTAGTGATGATGGACCATAATGACGTAAGTTTTACGTACTCACTTTGATAATTGTTATAGTGAAAATGACTGCAAATATTTATTTGCATGAATATTGGTAATTAGCATTGGTCTGGATGTTTCTATGTATAATGTGTATGTATTTACAACAAAAAAGAAAGTATCTAAGTAGGTATGTTTATCCGCATTCTATAATCCATAACACAAGCTAGTTAAGCTATGCTTACCATGGTCTAGATAGCGTTGTGTGGGATGTTTGGAATATTTATTCAGTCAATCAATCAATCAATTAGCCTATTGCAGTCCACTACTTGACATTGGCCTCTTCCAATATGCACCACGTTTGCCGATCCTCCGCCTTCCGCATCCAGTCCGTCCCAGCCACCTTTCGCAGGTCGTCAGTCCGCGCCTGGCTAGGGGATGTCCCACCTTCCGTTTTCCTTCTCGCGGTCTCCACTCTAGGACTCGTCTGCTCCAACGGCCATCAGTCCTTCGGCAGATGTGGCCACTTCAGCTTGCTTATTCTTATTTATTTATTACTAGCTGACCCGGCGAACTTCGTACCGCCATATTTTCCGCCAGCGTGGTATTATCTCTATATTTATCAGTGTTTCTCTACAATATTAAGCATGTATTATACATATAAACCTTCCTCTTGAATCACTCTATCTATTAAAGAACCGCTTCAAAATCTGTTGCGTAGTTTTGAAGATTTAAGCATACATAGGGACGGACAGACAGCGACTTTGTTCTATAATATGTAGTGATTATAAGTAAATGGAGCCGCAGGCCACAATTAGTAAAACAAATGAATTCCACAATCTCTATACTCGAAACTTAAAACGTTTTTCATGTTTATACACATTTTGTTTTTTGTTTTACGACCCAATTTGTGTGGCCAAGTAATTTGAGTTTGTTTTATTTGTTTTTGTTTGTAATGCCCCCGTTTATTATCAAACAAGATGGCGGAAATGAAAAGTTTTGGTGGACGTTTAAAAAGAATTTTAGATACTTCAAAAGAATTCGTACTTAGTACCCTCTAGCGAGATCTTTCAAAAGCGCCCCTTGTGTTTTAGAAAGATCATTCTCTGAACGTTTTCCCAACTCAGATGGAGTTCGTCCATTTTCGTAACTGTCATTGTCATAACCAGCTACGAACGTGGAATTTTTTTCTTGCTTTCATAACCAGTTACGAAAATAGAATTAAATTGCCGTTTTCATAACCAACTGACATAACCAGTTAAGAAAGAAGATTTTTTTTCTAGTTTTGTAACTGGTTATCAAAATAAGAACAAAAATCCCATTTTCGTAACTGGTCTCCTTTACAGTCTAACTATGATGCGACTGAACTTCGATATTTCCGTGAAGCGACTGCCACCTGACCTCCACAACCAATTATATTAGTCATATAGAAGTGCTGTAGTTATACTACCCGTAACAACTGCCATATTTAAAGTATATAATGTATGTATTGTATAGTTTAAGTTTATGACTGCACAAATAACTAACCAGTTATTTTTGTTAAAATATTTTAAAACTAGCTGTTGCCCGCGGCTCCGCCCGCGTGGGTGTTGGTTATGATCAAACATAGCTATGTCCTCTCCCAAAGTCGAATCTATCTCTGTACCAAATTACATCAAAATAGGTTCATTGGTGGCGTTAAAGTGTAACAGACAGACAGACAGACAGACAGACAGACAGACAGACAGACAGACAGACAGACAGACAGACAGACAGACAGACAGACAGACAGACAGACAGACAGACAGACAGAAAGACAGACAGAGTTACTATCGGATTTATAATATTAGTATGGATATTATAGTATACTAGCCTTCCGCCCGCGGCTCCGCCCGCGAGCATCTCGGTTAACGCGACCTTTGCTCATATCTTCGGTTCTACTCAACCGATTGCGATCAAACAAACGTAAGATTTTAAGTCCGAGCAAGGCCTTTCTAACAAAAAAACCGCATCAAAATCCGTCCAGTAGTTTTTGCGTCCATCGCGGACAAACAGACAAACAGACAAACAGACAGGTAATTCAAAAAAAATATTTTCGTGTTCAGTATCGTTAACATAACTTAACCCAAGTATTTTTTTTAAAATATCTCTAATGTACAGACACAACCACTTTACAATTATATAATAGTATAGATAGATATGTCCATCTAAAGGTTGCCTGTAAGAGATCGCTTGTAGCGATAAGGCCGCCATTTGAACATATTATCTCTCATACTGTCCCTATTGTACCTACTGTAGTTTTTTTGTGTACAATAAAGAATTATCTTATCTTATCTTATTATTTGTGAAGCATGTTTATACTAATTGATTTTTCTTTTTGTTACAGGTAAGTTTTTCATTCTACGTGTTACAGGTAAAGTTTTGCACTACGCGCTAGCACGCTGTGACGTCACCACTCACCACCTGCCATAACTTTGTATGGAGCGTTTTCAGGCGGCTTGAGAAATTGAATTTTCTAAACCAAATATCTTTAAAACTATTTTTCATAAGAATATTTCACTTTCTGATGGGCTACTAATACTACGAGTAGGTATAATACCATCTCAAGCTGTATATAAATCAAATATCTTTAAAACTATTTTTCATAAGAATATTTCACTTTCTGATGGGCTACTAATACTACGAGTAGGTATAATACCATCTCAAGCTGTATATAAATCAAATATCTTTAAAACTATTTTTCATAAGAATATTTCACTTTCTGATGGGCTACTAATACTACGAGTAGGTATAATACCATCTCAAGCTGTATATAAATCAAATATCTTTAAAACTATTTTTTTCATAACAATATTTCATTTTAACAGTTCAATATATTGTTGTAAAATATGAAATATACAATAATTAAAAAGTGGACTCAAATCTATTAAAAATTTTCCACTTTCCGGGGGACTTACCATCTCTAGCAGTATTATATTTTTAGTTTTGCTTTGTGACTTTTATAGTGTGATACGGACCGTCAGCGTCCTTCAAGATACTCAGGATTCAGGATACTAGGGTTATATGCTCAAGCTGGGTCAAACAATATCTCTTACTGTATAGTCGGATTTTTAATTAGACGATATCCACTGACACTAGCTAATGTCACTTCGTAAAATAATGTTGCTATATTCAGTATTAGTGATGCAACTGATGCATTCAGTTCCCGTTCTCTCATATGAAATGAATGGAATGGAATGGAAAGGGGACTCTTTTGTCCGCACTTAGCCTCCTTTTTTGGGTCATTGTGCGTGGAGATATGAAATGAATGATGAGGGATTGTTAATATTTTCTTACTATACAAAAAAGAACTATTTCTATTTTACAATAAAATTGTATTAAAGTGCTCTGTATGTAATTAGAATCAGTTTTTTTACCGGCCTATTTCAAAGCGCGGTGGTAACACTAGTGTCAACACTTGTCAATGCCGCGCGTATAGTCATTCAGGTCGTCATTATAATATAATGACCAAAAAAAGTCAGTTGCCATTTTGTTTGCTACTTCATACATAATCCAGATAAAATAAAGGTTTCAGCTTGCATATATTCGCATACAGCTGAAAATAGGTGAAGGTCTTAAATATACCATGATTATAGAAATATCGAAAGTCCCCATCGATTGCACTTCTGCATTTTTTTTATTCAAGGTCAAATATACCGGATGCTCGAATTTTTCTCGTAAACAGCAAATATTAGGGTAAAAGTAGGTTGGACAAAGTTGTAGATCATGAAATTACCTATAAAATTAGTATCCATTTTGTTTTTGTACGGATCACCATTTCAGAAATATCGCGATTGCAAAATTGGAAGAAGTTAAATCTCTTATATACAAAGTTAGTCGTTCCCATAGTATGATTCAACAACGCAGAGCCTCAACCGCTAGTCATATGAACTTGAAATTTTGGCAGTAGATGCTTTTCATTTTGCGTGTAGGTATCCACCAAGAAAGGATTTTTAGAAATTTTGTTACTAAGGGGCTAAAATAGGGAGGAACGGAAATGAACTTCAAGACAAACTTTAATCCCATATTTTACATCCTTAGCAATGAAATTTCAAAAAATTCCTTTCTTAGTGGATACTAGCAACATGATAAGCATCTACTGCCAAAACTTCAAGTAAATAGGGCCAGCGGTTCAGGTTCTGCGTTTATGAATCCTACTATGGTGAATGAAATTTCTTATAAAATACATAATTGATTTTTTTAAATTTTTAAATCACGATATCTCAGAAATGGTAATCCGCACAATAAAAAAATTAACGCCAGTTTTGTAGGTAATTACATGATCTACAACTTTGTCTACCCTAATTTTACGATAGCATTTGTTGTTTACGAGAAAAATGCGAGAATCCGTTATATTTGATTTTTAACCTCGAAAAAAAAATGCAAGGTTCAAATCGATCGGGACTTTTGATATTTCTTTCATTATGGTGTATTTAAGACTCCCACCAAATTTCAACTCTATGCGAATTCATGTGAGCTTACCATTTAATTTCGTCTGTTTTGATTGGATTCACATTCATCATGATAATATCATTCATCATAATATAGTTCACTTTGTCACAACACTATTATTATTTCATAAAAAACTTGCAACACAGTAAACGTCAGATAGCTTCGTCTAATTAAAAATCCGACTATAGTGGATACATTTATTTGTTTAATTTGTTAGATTTCACACTTGTCCTACAAGATACACACCCGTATTCACAAACAATACTGTGAGGTCTCATAGTGTGCTCGAGCGCATAGGGCTGGTAAAATTAATTCACAAACATCACGGAGCAGTATCTAACGCAGTGCGTTCCCTGAACTAAGTATTACTTAAGTGTTGCCTATGAATAAAAATGCTTGCCAAAATGAACGCACTGAGAATTTGCCGTTCTTCTTCTTTGCACAGTTTTGGTAGTACGCATAGCGAAATATTGTTTGTGAATACGGGTGACAGTACACAAAATATCGACGGACGACTACGGTTCGAGTCCGAATCACACTATGAGAGTACACTAGATTGAAACAATATTCCTTTTAAGAGATGGTGTTATGGCCCTTGAACTTCATTGAAAACCGGGGAACCTTTATTATCCATATCCATCCTTAACCATACTTCCGTATCCGTACTAATATTAAAAATGCGAAAGTAATTCTGTCTGTCTGTCTGTAACGCTTTCACGCTTAAACTACAGAACCGATTTCGATGAAATTTGGTATAGGGGTAGATTAGACATTGAGAAAGGACATAGGCTATGTTTGATCGCGATAACCGATATCCACGCGGGCGGAGACACGGGTAAAAGCTAGTTATTTATACTGCTTTCTTTTTATCGGGAAATCGGATAGAATTCTCCTCAATAAATCTTACCTCCGTTATTTCAACAGAAATAAGGCACGTGTCCCACCGCCGGCGAGAAAACGAGTAACTATCGACTATTTTCTCGCTCTAGAAACGTACAATAGATTATACATTCCGTGTAAACAAAAGAGATGCATATACAAATAGTTGATCGCTGACTGTTCACACTGCCGGCGAGTACTCGCTTTACTAGTTTGTCGCTGAGCGACAAGAGCTATGAGAAATAACACTCGCTCAGCGATACTCGCTAAGCGATTAGCGAATATTGATAATTTCGGTGTCAACTCATGGTAAAGCTAGGACTGTACGCTTGGCTGCTCGAAGTGTTGCGAGTAATCGCTTACCTCACTCGCACACTCGCTTATAGCCGAGCTACAGAACTATCGGAAATACGCACTCGCTCCTCGCTGCTCGCCAACTCGTTTGTAGCTCTAGCTTTACTCGTTACTCGTTCATCGTTCCCAGTGAGACAACCTCAATTATCCATACCCACGAAAGGTACGGATAAATTCTAACTGAAACCCAATAGGGTGGTTCGTTAGATGTATTCACGATGGCTCATCAGTAACCACTAGCCATCAGTAAAGGCACAGAATAGATTGGTAAAGGTTCGACTAAGAACATTTTATTAATTACATACGTACATATACTTACACCTGTAAATCCCCGGGTAGGCAGAGGTGTATTAACACCCACATTTCGTCAGCTATGATTTTCGGTCCCACGTAATATAGGGCGAGCCTATCACCGTCTAGCGGACACTTTTTCATGGGCTGTACTGTGTAAAATGATTATTTCGCTGGTTCGGTAGTTGGTTCTACTGAGAACATACCAGCAAGAAACTCAGACAACTCAATTATCCTTTTTATTTTATTTTTTAATATAGTTTTTATACAATTTATAATGTGCGAGCAAGCAGTGATTAGGATGACCATGCATTTTTATCATTAAGATATTCATCTACAATGAAAAGCTTGACTACTCATTCATCATTCTCTGAACTAACTTCTAACCTAGTAACTGAGGCGAGGTCCGAACAAATGTGGTTATAACCCTTTCTTACAAACCCTTAGGAATAATTAAATAAGTACAAGTGTTGATACCTCTAACCCTCTACCTGCGTGTAAATAACCCTCGCTAAAACTTTAAATACATAAAAACTTATGGGATTAGTAAAGTTATTTATTTAGGTTAAACATTAATATTAAAGTTTAATAGGAACAATATAACCTGATCGTTAAAATGATAATTACAGGCTTTTAATGGAACCAACGAGCTATGGAGAGGGCTATGCTCGGAGTCTCTCTGCGAGATCGAATCAGAAACGAGGAGATCCGTAGAAGAACCAAGATTACCGACATAGCCCAGCGGATTAGCAAGTTGAAATGGCAGTGGGCAGAGCACATAGCACGGAGGACTGATGACCGATGGGGTCGAAAAGTTATCGAGTGGAGGCCACGTATCGGCAAGCGCAGCGTAGGACATCCACCCACAAGGTGGACAGACGACCTTATTAAGGCCACGGGAACGCGCTGGATGCGAGCCGCTTCCAACCGGCCTTATTAGAGATCTATAGGGGAGGCCTATGTCCAGCAGTGGACTTCCTATGGCTGAAATGATGAAATGATGAATGGAGATGATATCGCCAATGAGTTTTAAACGTCAGATGGCAGTTGCTTCACGGAAAATATCGAAGTTTAGTCAAACCAGCAGTTAGACTGGTAAAGCGGACCCCAGACTACGAGATGAAAGCTTCGGATGCGACAGGATTTAACGCTAGGATGAAAAAGACACAAGTAACTGATGTTTTCGTCTTTCTTTGGGCGCAATAGATGTCGCTGCCATCGACTTACAAGCTGTACGAATAAGCTAGTATTATACTTATCTTTATACATATAAGTATGTTTGCACTGTCGGTCGCGTGATAGGGTTCTCCCATGAGAAATTAAGTGTAACACTGGGTGATAATGTTCAATAGCAAATGCCAGTAACTGGACTGTAATATCTTTGTGAATAAAATGTTGTGAAGGCAGAAAATGGAAACGTTAACTTTAAACAGTAATGTGACAAAGGGAAGTTTTTTTTGCGTGTGGGAGCTTCAGATATATTGAAGAGATGAGTGGGTAGGGTACCGATTTTAGAGGGCTAACGGGTTTGTACTTTAAGGTACCTACTGTAATGAAAATAAATGTTTCTGAGATCAAAAAAAACTAACAAAAAAGGTCTTTCTTTCTTTCAGAAACATTGTGTTTGTTTAAAATCATATTTATTTTACATAGGACACGTCAATTTGACTTAACCTCGCCTGATGGTAAGCTGTAGTCAGATTCTTGGAAAAGTGGGTTACCATGGTATATGTATATAAAGTTAATATTTACATGTACCATGTTACAATGGTGGCACTCAGCTTAACGGCCTCAGCAGATGCTTTTTCACGCCCCGCTTAAAGGACCCAGGACTGTAGAAGAGGGAAACGCTTGAACTGGTAAGGAATTCCAGGTCTTAATGGTGCGGCTTCTGTATTGCATAATTTCAAGTATTTCCTACAGCAATATTGCAACATACACATAGCCACTATATAGTGAATATACACGTGTATCAATGGAGCAGAAAGTGCAAACTAACTGACTGGCTCGGCTGGCTACTGACCTGCGACGGTTGGGTGCGCCGCAGTCGACCTGACTGCACCCTATATATATAGATCTCTATAGGTGTGTATTAACCACAGACTGGGTACACTAGATAAATAAATATTCTAGGACTAACGCTGGCTAGACCTAAAATAAGCATAGCTTAACTAGTTTGTATTTGGGATCTAGAATGCGAATAAATATACCTACATACCTATACCTCATTCAGTTAGGTACTTAATTAAACGACCGCTTGAACCCCCGCTTACCGTATCCACAAAGCATCGGTCATAACCACTAGACCAACATTCCATTTATACAACGTTTCAAAAAACTTCAATGGTTTCATGTCATTATCAAGGGGGGTCCCTTTTCTCTGAAGCTTACTGTACCTATACCTCATTGTTTTAGGTACTTATCTAAACGTAAATAATTTAGAAAGAGAAAAGAGAATCGACGTCGGGCAGGACTCGAACCCACGATATTTCCCTTACAGGGGAAATGTTCTGACCACTAAGCCACCGAGAGCGCACGAAGCCAATCCAAATAAATTACATTTTTTTTTGTAAATACATATTATTATACATAGAAACACCTAGATCAATGTCAATCAATCAATCAATTAGCCTATTGCAGTCCACTGCTGGACATAGGCCTCTCCCAATATGCACCATGTTTGCCGATCCTCCGCCTTCCGCAATCCAGTCCGTCCCAGCCACCCTTCATAGGTCGTCAGTCCACCTGGCTTGGGGGTGTCCGACCTTACGTTTTCCTTCTCGCGGTCTCCACTCTAGGACCCGTGAATAATATGTAAATAAGCAATGTAAATATACATATTATTCATGCATACAAATACATGCAGTGAGCGGGAATCGAAGCCACAATTCCCGCTACGCCGCGTAGCAGGGGTACGCTACGCGTAGCAGTGGAATACTCTACCTGTGACTCTACTCTGGCTCAAAAACTGGGGAACCTCCCTGCGGTGGTTTTTCCAAGCGACTACAATATGGGGTTCTTCGAGAAGAGCAGGTGTGGCTCAGTGTAATCAGTGTGTGTTTTTCTTTGGGGCGTAAGGCACTGCACTTTGTTATTTTGTTGTTTTGTTTATTTACTATTTTGCTTTTTTTTTGTACTCATTCATAGACTACAGACCACAGACTAATAAGAGTCACACCATAATGTTATGTACAACACAGATAAGTAAACTGATGCTGGGCAGTGTTGCCTCTATGAAAAAAAAACATTTATTTTTGTCTGATTTTTCCTATAATTTTTTGTTTTTAACTGCTAAAACGTGTTTATTTTATAATTATTTTGTGTGCTGCAGTAACCAAAATAAAAATACTTTTCTTTCTTCTTCTTTCTTTCTTCTTTCTAACCCTTTCCATCAGCTGGACCGTGTGCTTGTCTACCCCCTAAGTAGTATAAAAAAAACACCTAAATTTTAATATTCAGCGAGAAATTATCAAAAGCGTAAATATAAGAAAAGTTAAAATTCGTGTTTCAAGGCCATTGGAAAATTAGTTCGCAAAAAATTCAGACGCTTACAATTTACAATGTTTCTGAACGTGTAAACCAAAACTCGGTATCTTAGCAATTTACTTGTAAATTTATTTCTGAACGGTGCTGTCGTAAACTTTTTTTATATTCATGGCTCCTGTTCTAAATTTGGGAAAAAAACGTTTGTAGTATTAATTGTTTGATGCCGCTATCTTTGTCCCATTTCGAAATAAATAAATGAGTAAAATATTCTAGTACATTTTATTATTATTAAATCGGATATTTTTTATTTTTATACAACAGGTACAGAAACAGACATCAGATCACTATGACTATGATTCTACAAACTATACAACTTTTTAAATCTGAAGTCCACTTACATCTGTACACAGCATTCCAGTTGACTTCAGTGCCAGTTTAAACAATATACTTAGTAACTATTCTATTCTATAGTGAACTTATCTATAAATAAGTGATTAATTTTAACAAATGAATTAATGTATCTAAAGCCAATGACAAAAAAAAAGAAGCTATTCCGACTGAAAGTCCTCGCCACGCAAAATCTTTTTGAATTCAAAAAAGCTATTGTGAAAAATATCAACACGAGAGCACATAGAATTATTATACATGCACATTCTAGCGAGCGGATTATTCTGGGATACATTGTTGCTGCTTGCCGGTATTGTGAAAAGTTGTGGGATACGCACAGAACGCGTAGGTACCTTGATGTGTAATTTGTTTAACAGATAACTGTCAAGTGAAGCATTCGCTATTTTGTGCAGAATGCATAGGTCACTCATCCACCTTCTCCTCTCAATGCTCAACATCTGAAAGTGATCGAGTCGCTGCTCATATAGGCTTATTTTACGCCTGAGACCATAATTATATCTTGAACATAGAAATCTCACAATCCGTCTTTGTATAGACTCTATTCTATCTGTATGTGTTTTGTATATCGGCCCCCCTAGACAAGTGGTAATTCGTTGCTCGGCGTATGATGGAATAGAATGACAAATGTATAGGATTTGACGTTTTTGACATTCGTTGACGCCTGTCATATACGTCAAATCCCATACATTTGGCATTCTATTCCATCATACGCCGAGCAACGAATTGCCACTTGTCTAGAGGGGCGGGGCCCATACAGCTGAGCGGTACTCAACTATGGTTCTTACGAGGGCGTTGTATAATACAGTCAAGGACTCAGCTTGTCTGAACGGTCGGGAGATTCTGAGGATGAAAGACAACATACGGTTAGCTCTGCTACAGATATGATCATAATGAGGTCTAAATGACATCTCAGAATCGAATATTACTCCCAAGTCACGAATCTCCTTAACCCTATCTAGAAGACGCCCCTGGATATTATAATTAAACTTGATAGGAGTCCTGCTTTTGGTAAACGTAATAATCTGACACTTTTTCACGTTCAAAGCCATAGAATTTTCTTCACACCAATCAGAGATAGTGTTGATATCAGATTGAAGGGCCTCACAATCTTGGTCATCCAATATACATCTGAATACTTTAATGTCATCCGCGTATGCCAAACATTCACTACTAATTTTGCATAGCAAGTCGTTTACAAATAGCAAAAACAATAAAGGACCGAGATTTGATCCTTGGAGCACCCCCGATGTTGCTAAAAATGGTACAGATTCATACCCACTAAGTGCAACGAGCTGCGTGCGGTTCAATAAGTAAGAGGTTAACCATCTGTGCAAGTTCCCATGTATTCCCACATGTTGAGCCTTAACAAGTAAAGCAAAATGATCCACTCGATCGAATGCCTTCGAACAATCAATAGATATAATGACTTAATGACTTCGCTTATAGTGGCATCCTTTTTAAGTCGACGTATTTTTATGTAATTTTGTCCGGTGACCGAATTTTTTATTTAGATATTACTTTTTGTGTCAGCTTATGATTATTTTTTAGTTTTAATGTAGAAATATTAGGTTTGGTAGATTTATTTTTTATTATGAAACTAAACAACCTAACTTTTTTTTAGTATATTATTTCGAATGTTACAATACATTATACAATTTAGTCAAGTCAATAAATTAATCAAATAACCCGCCTCTGACCGTTCCCGGCGCAAAAGTGCTCATCACACTCGCCGCGTTTCCACCCTGGATTGCGATTGCCAGCCTTTGCACCAGGAACGCTCCTAACATCTTCTTCTTCCTCTTAGCGTTAATTCCCAGTCGCATCCGAAACTTTCAGCTCGGAGTCTGGGGTCCGCTTTACCAGTCTTAACTGCGGATTTGACTTAGACCTCGATATTTTCCGTGAAGCGACTGCCATCTGACCTCCACAACCCAATATTTCTTTCTTTCAATATGTCGTCGAATGAAGTCTTGCATCGTGAAATTAGTTTAAATGCAACACAGAAAAATAATGAAAGTGACACATGACATCCTTCGGCTACAGGACTCGAGACAAAATGACCAAACGCGCATTCAATCAGTATTCAGACCTTTCATTTCTCGTTCAATCGGATTGAAAGTGAAAGACACCAGATGCCAAAAGTGAACCGATCCAACCCTGTTGGATCTTATCAATGTGAATTCAATCGGCATTAATGATTCATTATATGTTCGGATATCTTACTTAGAGTGAAAGATGAATAATGAAAGACAAAACTAAACCAAAAGTGTCTGTCTATAACATTTAGAATGGAAACACTATTTTTTGGACTATACCTCTGCTTTCCATGAGGTGGGTAGCAGTCAAATTGACACACCAAACATAAAAAAAGATCCAATGACTTCTTATAAAATTATAAAAATAATACGTTTTATACGTCCGGTTAGTATGACCTATCTGTCACATCCCTTTGACGTCATTATAAGCGGAATCTACTATACAAATAATTTTAAACCCAAAAAGGACTGCTTTTAATCAAATTATTTACCTCTACCTGCTTCCAATACACAGGTAGGTATAATGATAAACTAAAACGTTACCCAATACCAAAACCCGTCATGTTTACACGCAAAACCATTTTCTTATACAACCCTTGATCAATCAAATTAAGCCTAGCAATTTGTCAAAAGGTTGACCTCCCGGGAGAAAGGTCCTAAGTCAATATAAATAGGAAACGAATTCGGTTCTGTAGATTTACTACCGCTCTATGTAACCTCTTATTTTCTTAGGAGTGGGTAGAGAAAGACGTTTGTCTTGTTAATAATCTTATTTAATAAGAGAACTAGGCTATGCCCATGGCTTCGTCTGCGTGAATGTCGGTCGTAGCGAGTTCTAGTCATGTATTTGAATTTGTTTATTTTTTTTAAAGAATACTAATAATCAAAATTTCTTCAAATTCTTCTGCCGCACCATTAAGACTTGGAATACCTTACCAGTTCACGTGTTTCCCTCCTCCTACAGTCCCGGGTCCTTTAAGCGTGGTGTGAAAAAGCACCTGATGAGGCCGTCAAGCTGAGTGCCACCATTGTAACATGGTACGTGTCTGCAATGGTCATCCTCTTTTCAGAGACTTTGCCTTCAGCTTACCATCCGGTGAGGTAAAGTCATAAAAAAAATTTCTAAACACAAGTTTCAACGGCATAGCGGTTTCAGAGATGCGCTCAAACAAATAAAGTTCTCTTTGAAGTGGTGACGAAACATTTCCACCTATCCGTTTGTACACAACAGGGTGCATGGTAATTATCCACTGTGTTCTCATATTTGCTTCGTGGGTACACTCGCCCTCAGAAGTTGGTGAACAATAACAAAACTATCTATATTTATCTTAGAACATATCATCACTACATCACTACATATTATTATTACATATTATAAAGCAAAGTCGCTGTCGCTGTCTCTCCGTCCCTATGTATGCTTAAATCTCACAAAACTACGCAACGGATTTTGAAGCGATTTTTTTTTAATAGATAGAGTGATTCAAGAGGAAAGTTTATATGTATAATACATGCATAATATTGTAGAGAAACACTGATAAATTTAGAGATAATACCACGCGGGCGGAAAATATGGCGGTACGAAGTTCGCCGGGTCAGCTAGTACTGTATATACTTACACAGCTTTGATAACAAAATGCATCGCAAAAAACGGCTTTTAAAACGCATTTGTTTTTGTAATATTCGACACGTCAATTTGACTTCGTCTCGCCTGATGGTAAGCTGAAGGCAAAGTCTTGGAAAAAGAGGGTCACCATTATAGACACGTACCATGTTACAATGGTGGCACTCAGCTTGACGGCCTCATCAGATGCTTTTTCACGCCCCGCTTAAAGGACGGGACTGTAGGAGGGACACGTGAACTGGTAAGGAATTCCAGGTCTTAATGGTGCGGCAGAAGATTTTGTGTGAATAGGCTAATGTCTATATTGTTCTTTAAACTGAGATAATTTTTTTTAAAGCAATTAGTTTGCTAAACTAAACAAATTATAATAAATTGGAAAAAGCGAAATCAATTCTCGGGTGGGACTCGAACCCGCGATCTTTCCCTTACCTTGCCCGAGAGTGATCCAATTTTTCTAATACATCCATCTTACGGCGATGGTGGGAGTAATCTACCGATATTCGTACGAACTCGGGCGAAGCTCGGTGGCTCAGTGGTCAGAGCGTTCCCCCTGTAAGGGAAAGATCGCGGGTTCGAGTCCCGCCCGAGAATTGATTTCGCTTTTTCCAATTTATTATAATTTGTTCTTTAAACTGTCAATGTTTGAATGTGTGTATTTATAATATGTCAAATTATACCAAAGTAGTAGCCATTTTTTACCTCGGGCAGGCAGAGGTGAATTAACACCCACATTTCACCAATCATTGTATTAGGTCCAGCGTAATAGGGTGTGAGCCTATTGCCGTATTCCGGGCACTATTGTTGACTTGAGCCATGTATCTGAGGCTGAGTCTGGGCTGTTTAAGTCAGTCTGATGTTGTCAGGAGCCTCAGATGATAATTTATTTTCATCTAAATCTGACATGTAATCATCATCTGCCTATTTCAACATTGGCATTAAAATTTATAATACTCTTACAAACTTTTACAAGTATTTTCCCCAGCAGCGACAGAAATTAATGATGAAGAATATGAGATTCCACAATATTCTCCTATAATTAATGGGAAAAGTTACAGACAGGCAACATTTTTAATTTAAAACAATAATGTCCCATGCTTCCCGGCAGAGTAGAATTTGGGCCTCCCCATCTCCTCCTATGCGGTGTCGTACAAGGCGACTAAGGGATAGGGCTGTTTAACATCAGACAGATATATACAGCACAGACTCAGCCTCAGATACCTACATGACTCGAGTCAACAATTAATAGTGCTCGGAATTTGGCAATAAGCTCACCCCTTATTACGTGGGACCTAATACAATGATTGGTGAAATGTGGGTGTTAATTCACCTCTGCCTAACCCTCCGGGGATAAAGGCGCGATTGTATAAAATGTATGTATGTAAAAAAATCAAATCGCTTTTGTAACAAAACGCGTAGAACTCGAATCTCCAATACATTACAACAAAGTACCTTGCAAAATTAAAAACTATAAAAAATAACACTTAGCAAGTAGCAGTTCAGAATAATAACTGCTAGAAAGAGATGTCGATATACACTTTTGTGTAATAGAGAACGAGACAGGTGTAGCGGTATCATCAATCGATCAGGTTACCATGGCAACCGTACAGGTCCCCACCAAAGTTGGACAGAGGTTGTTCAGAAGGTCTGTAAAGGCGGAACTACACTTCGTTATCTATACTACTATAATAATTTGTAAAGTGGTTGTGTCTGTACATTGAAGAGATTTAAATAAAATACTGGGCTTATGTCACAAAGATAAGTACTGAATGAGAAAATTTTTTTTTGGAATTCTTGTCTGTTTGCTCGCGATGGAGGCAAAAAATACTGAACGGATTATGATGCGGTTTATTTTTGTTTGAAAGGTCTTGGTCAGACTTAAAATCCTACGTTTGTTTCGTCGCAACGATTGAGAAGAACTCAGAAACTAACGGTTTCCATTGAAACATTATTTTTTTGTTGAATAGTCCATAGGTATATAGAGAGGAAGATACAAGCTACATATCATCACGCTCCTACTTAAAGAAGCGGAGTAGTATTCATAAATAGTAACAAATCGGCAGATTACCATACATTATTTCTAAATTAATAAATAATCATAATATATGGGGTTTCTCATACCTATACCACGAGTGGAGCCGGGGTGAGTCGGCTAGTAGTAGGTAAAGCTGCGTTTACATACTCGCGGCAGAGCGAGGGAAGTGGCGAGAGAAGTGCGCAGAGACGTGGTGTGAATGGTATATTCGTCATGCCGCGAGTACTGCCGCGTATGTTGCGCAAATACTAGCGCGATGAACTATACGAGACCGCTAGATGGCGCTAATCTCAGTAAACACGACTTTCGTTATTGCTCCTCGAATATATACTTTTAAAAATATTTATATCGATCTACGGAAAGTGTATAGTAGTTGAAACTGATAGTTTTTATTAATAATCTATTTAATTAATTCGCTATGCTGTAAAAGCTTATTGCGTACACTGCTACAGCGTTGTCCTCCATACGTTTACGTCCCGTCCGTCTCCGTTGCAGGGCGAATACTGTAATGCGGACCAACGCGATGATGGGAGTGTGTGAATGCTAGGGCATTAATCGCGCGAATATTTCTGGCAACACGATGAGCAATGCGAGCGGCAGTATGTAAACGCGGGGTAACACATAGCGAAGTGTGGTTTCGCCTTAAGATACAACTCTTTCATGCACTGTAACATAATGATTTATGACAAACGATTTTCGATCCTAGTTTCTTATATTTTGTTTGAATAATGGACGAATTTTAAATTTACCATTAATTTGTGTCTAAGATATTATTTCTATTGTTAAGATTAAGGAATACCTAACTATAACTACTTTTTAACTTTTATTTTTTATCTACTAATCATATCCCACTAATTATAATAAACTAGCTATCCCGGCCAACCGCTATATTTTTCCCGTTCCCGCTGCTGCTGTTTTCTCATCCTTTAAACCTTCCCTGGATACCCACGAATATTTTAAAACTAAAATTAGCCAAATCGGTTCAGCCGTTCTTGAGTTATAAAATAACAACGAAAAGTGGCATTGATTTTTATATATTTAGAGTTGTGAAAATTTGACAATATTATGTTTGGATATTTGAATGTTTTTTTTTTAATTAACACGATCTAACGGCTAAACGGATTTGGCTGTACAGAAAAAGATTACAGTCGGGAAGAATACAAACTTTTATCCCGGTAATAAATGTTCCCATGGGTAGGTAGCTGGAACGGTATCAAAATTTCACGTTTTCAATTTATCTAACTAGCTGTTGCCCGTGGTTCCATCCACGTGGATATTAGTTATCGTAACCAAACCTATGTCCTTTCCCAAGCTCTAGTCCTTCTCTGTACCAAAAATCATTAAAATCGGTTCTGTAACTTAGGTGTAAAAGTGTAACAGTGTGACAGAGAAACCGACAGACAGCATCGCGCCGCGTCCGATACTATATTTCCAAAAACATACTAGCAGAGTAACTATTTATTAATCTGTGCTAGCAGTGACGTATTTTATCTAGCGAGTAATGACAGCCTCCGTGGCGTAGCGGTAGTGAACGCGGCCGCTACGCAGGAGGCGCGGGTTCGATCCCCGCTCAGTGCAAATATTTGTGTGCATTAAATATGGGTATTTGCATTGGTCTGGTCGTGCCTCGGAGAGCACGTTAAGCCGTCGGTCCCGGTTGCCATAAGAACATCTATGGCAATCGTTACGGGTAGTTGGTGCCCTAAAAAGTCCAAAAAAAAAAAACAACGGTCTAGCTGCAAAGCTTCGATATCGCCTAATGTTAACATTGGGTCGTGGAGGTCAGATGGCAATCGCTTCACGGAAAATATCGAGGTCTAACCAAATCTGTAGCTATGACTGGTAAAAGCGGACCCCAGACTCCGAGCTGAAAGCTTCGGATGCGACTGGGAATTAACGCTAGGAGGTCTTCCTCCTAGCGTTACATTACATATAATAGCGTATACATACATTGGCTTACCATTAATTGCGAAAACGGTCTTATCACTTCTTAGTGATAAGACCGTTTTCGCAATTAATGGTAAGCCAATGTATAAAATAAATGGTATGTCCTCTCCCAAGCTCTAGTCCATCTCTGTTCCAAATTTCATCAAGATCGGTTCAGTGATTTAGGCGTGTAAGCGTAACAGACAAAGTTACTTTCCCATTTATAATACTAGTATGGTAGGTATAACTTATTTAGGTCAATCGATATTCTCCTTGACATACCAAAGTCCTCGGAAGTGTAACTTCAATTGTATTGTCAAAATGTTCTTAGAAGAAGTTTCGTCAAGACAATAAGGTACTTTCAAAGTCGAAGCCAAACTTCGAGTTACTTACAATAATTTCAGTTATTTAGATTTGAGTTACTTATGAATGCAATTTCGTTTTTGTAACAATAAATACAACAATCACGACTTTATCCCTGGTGGGGTAAGCCGTAAGACAGAGGTGAATTAACACCCACATTTCACCAATCATTATACCTATTTAGTCTAGGGGGTGAGCCTATTCTGGGTTCTATTGTTGACTCAAGTCATGCATCTGAGACTGAGTCTGGGCTGTATATATCTGTCTGATGTTAAACAGCTCTATCCCTTAGTCGCCTTGTAGGTACCTACGACACCGCATGGGAGGAGATGGGGTGGCAAAATTCTACTCTGCCGGGAACCACGCCGCGGACAATAAATACTTAGTAGGTAGCTATGTTAAAGCGTTATAATAAGGTCAACAATGTGAATAAATACATAATACTGACAGCCTCCGTGGCGTAGCGGTAGTTAACGCGGCCGCTACGCAGGAGGCGCGGGTTCGATCCCCGCTCAGTGCAAATATTTGTGTAAATGAAATATGAGTATTTGCATTGGTCTGGTCGTGCCTCGGAGAGCACGTTAAGCCGTCGGTCCCGGTTGCCATGAGAACATCTATGGCAGTCGTTACGGGAGCCCTCAAAAATCCAAAAACAACGGTCTAACTGCAAAACTTCGATATCGCCTAATGTTAACATTGGGTTGTGGAGGTCAGATGACAATCGCTTCACGGAAAATATCGAGGTCTAGCCAAATCCGTGGTTAAGACTGGTAAAAGCGGACCCCAGACTCCGAGCTGAAAGCTTCGGATGCGACTGGGAATTAACGCTAAGAGGAAGAAGAAGAGAATTCACACCTATAGCCCCGCACTAGTAAGCAGAGATATATTAATACCTTTTTTTTTTTTTTTTTTTTTTTTTTATCGTGCGCAAAATTCCCACGGATACCTCCCCCACCGTAGCCGGAGGAGGAGGTTATGTCGGACTCGAACCGACTAAAACGCACGCCGTCTGTGGGCCGTCAGTTGCCGGAGGTGAGATTGTCGTAGCCATATCCCTCGCACCCCGGCCGACCCAGGACCATATCTCTCGATCTGGCCCTCTTCCGGTGAGGGGACCACAGAGTCCCCAACCCGCCCCCGGGTATGGGGAGGCACGCAATGCGTACCGCCGCCGCGGCCTGCTTCTGCTAGGGTGACAGGCGGCTCTACCCATCACCCCCAGGCCCGCGCTCATGGGGGACGGAGGTCATTCTGCGACCTCCGACGCCCGAGTTGCCGCTGCTCGTTGCGGGCCGCGCGGTTTGCGATTCTCCTTCGCTCCTCGCGCTCCCGCTCCGCCGCCTCCTTCACGAGCATTACTTGCTCGCAGAAGGAGTCACCGGCGGCCCACGAATCTGCGCAGCGGACCATCGCTGCGAGCAAAGTGGCGAGCGTGAGAACTCTCACTCCTAGGGTCGCCACCAGCTCCCGTCTCGGCGTCTCCCACGCCGGACACTCGGTGAGCGTTTGCAGCGCCGAGTCCTCGCTCGCGTCGCAGTGATGGCACTCGGACGTTGGCTCTTTCTTCGCGGTCCGATACAGATACCGCCCAAAACACCCATGATTGGTGATGATCTGCGTCAGCCAGAACGAGAGGCCGCCGTGTGGCCTCTCTAGCCAGAGATATATTAATACCATGTGAGTGTACACGAGGTAGGACATGACAGTATCGCCGGACCAGTTGACAATCTGACTGGGGAAGTACCTCCACCTTACAGAATACTGCAGGTATAAAAACCTCGTGTTGTGTTCCCGGCGGTGAGTAGGGTAGCTAAAACTCACTTGAGAGGTTTTATGCTGTCAGTGGAAAGACCAAAGGCTTGTCCTGCTTTGTCTTCTGCGCTGACGGCACAGAAATTCTCTGTTCTTACAGGGTCGGCAGCACGAGTGTGACTCCCCTGGTGTTGCACTCGTCCGTGGCCCACAGTAACCACTTTCCATCAGGAGGGCCAGGTGCTCGATTTAGACGGAAATACGATCGTCACAATCGAGTCTGTTGTGTTCTACCATCTCCTCCCATTTACCCATTAAAATAGTTTTATTTCAACAAAAATTCTAATCGTTACTGGACCATATTTTTTGTAAAGCATATCAATGACTCTTTGAATTTAATTTTGATCGACAGTCCAAGGAGACCCTTTTGTGAAATTAAAAGACTTGACGAGTCACTGACTCTTCCAACTCAACTGTATTCAATGTCTTCTTAAATTTCTTGTCGCGAGTTTGTTTTGTTTATTTTCAAAATGAATACAAAAAATCGGTCAAGTAATAGTCGCGTATTGAGGGTTCCGTAGGCATAAAATTTCATTAAATTCAATTCACGTGTTTCCCTCTTCCTACAGTCCCGGATCCTTTAAGCGGGGCGTGAAAAAACATCTGATGAGGCCCTCAAGCTGAGTGCCACCATTGTAACATGATACATGTCTATAGTAGACCTCTTTTCCGAGACCTAGTACCTACTATTATCTGTTCTGTGCCGTCTGTGGACACAAAAACTACCAAACAGATTTTGATGCAGTTTTTTTTTGTCAGAACAGAGCCAGACTAAAAATCTTACCTTCGTTTTATCAAGATCGGTTGAGTATTGAGATAAGAGATCGGGCAGAGCCGCGGGCGGGAGCCTAGTCTGTTGTAAAATTTTATCGGATTCCAGTTCTAATCTACAGGTGAGCAGAAATTTGCATAAACCGGGAATATTGGGGTCATAGCCTCCCCAGCTCTGATTACACCGGAGAAATAAGTTATTGGATTACTTTTACACAAGTTTTTTAAATTATTCTCGCTGGAGTTGCATAATGACTTCAGCCTTTTCTAAATTCTTGCTAAGTTCTTGAAATATACCTCTAATATTTAAAGATGAGCGTCTCCACACCTCTGGGACCTCGTAAATACATGTTTAAAGGCAAATAAATTATTCTATTCTATTCTATTCTAAGTCAGATTTGCGTTTTAAAGGGGATTGGGTAATCTAGTATGGACAGTGGCGTCCTTAATTTTTTCAGCGGCCATCAATAATTTTGATACCACTTCATTGTACTGTGTTAAACACAGGTACAAATGTCATTATTATCATTGTAAGTAATATCGGAGCTGCGATATACAGGGTGCAACATTTCGACCTTACCTTGAAGGAAAGTACCCTCATACTAAAGATAGCGAATTTTACTTAAAGGAAACATTACCTTATTTTTAAAAAGAAACAAAACTGCATTCAAAGACTTTTGAAAATGCCACACCCGGTAGTCGAACCGACTAATATCTTACAAAACCTTCTCTTTCATGGGTTTCCTTTTATTTAATTTACCATTTTTTTAGAGAGATTTGATCCTTATGATCGACCCTATCGATTGATGCAATAAAAATACAGGGTGTTATTTTTTCGAATTGTAGTCGGTTCGATTATAAGGCGTGGCAAACGATTTTTCAGCATTCCTTAAATGCAGTGCTGTTTCTTTTTTTAAAACACACTAAACTGTATTCAAAGTTTTCTGAAAATGCCACACCCGGTAGTCGAACCGACTAAAATCTTTCTAAATCTTCTATTACATGGATTGCCTTTTAATTAATTTACCAAGTTTGTTAAAGATATTTGATCGTTGTGATCGACTCTATCAATTGATGCAATAAAAATATAGGGTGTTATTTTTTCGAATTGTTCGATTGTGTGACGTGGCAAACGATTTTTCAGCATTCCTTAAATTCAGTTCTGTTTCTTTTTTAAAAACATACTAAACTGTATTCAAACTTTTCTGAAAATACCACACCCGGTAGTCGAACAGACTAAAATCTTTCTAAATCTTCTATTTCATGGATTTCCTTTTATTTAATTTACAAAGTTTGTTAGAGAGATTTGATCCTTATGATTGATCCTATCGATTGATGCAATAAAATACAGGGTGTTATTTTTTATAATTTTAGTCGGTTCGGTTACAGGGTGTGGCAAGCGATTTTTCGAAATTCCTTAAATGCAGCTTTGTATTTTTTTAAATAAGAGAGTGTTTCCCTTGAATGAAATTAGCTATTTCCGGTAGTAAGAGTAGGTACTTTTCCCACATCTTAACATCCAAGAAGTAATTATTGTAATCAATTAGCCTATTGCAGACTACTGCTAGACATAGGCCTGCAGAAACAGAATTGTATTTAAGGAATGCCGAAAAATCGCTTGCCACACCCTGTAATCGAACCGACTAAAATTCGAAAAAATAACACCCTATATTTTTATTGCATCAATCGATAGGGTCAATCATAAGGATCAAATGTCTTTAACAAACTTGGTATATTAAATAAAAGGAAATCCATGAAATAGAAGATTTAGAAAGATTTTAGTCGGTTCGACTACCGGGTGTGGCATTTTCAGATAACTTTGAATACAATTTAGTATGTTTTTAAAAAAGAAACAGAACTGCATTTAAGGAATGTCGAAAAATCGTTTGCCCCGCCCTATAATCGAACAATTCGAAAAAATAACACCCTATATTTTTATTGCATCAATCGATAGGGTCGATCATTAGGATCAAATCTCTCTAACAAACTTGGTAAATTAAATAAAAGGAAATTCATGAAATAGAAGATTTAGAAAGATTTCAGTCGGTTCGACTACCGGGTGTGGCATTTTCAGAAAACTTTGAATACAATTTAGTATGTTTGTAAAAAAGAAACAGAACTGCATTTAAGGAATGCTGAAAAATCGTTTGCCACGCCTTATAATCGAACCGAATTCAATTCGAAAAAATAACACCCTGTATTTTTATTGCATCAATCGATAGGGTCGATCATAAGGATCAAATCTCTCTAACAAACTTGGTAAATTTAATAAAAGGAAATCCATAAAATAGAAGGTTTAGGAAGATTTTAGTCGGTTCGACAACCGGGTGTGGCATTTTCAGAAAACTTTAAATGCAGTTTTGTTTCTTTTAAAAAATAAGGGAATGTTTCCTTTCAGTGGAATTCGCTATCTCCAGTATTTAGAGTACTTCCATCTAAGTAAAGTTGAAAAATACCACCCTGTATAGCTAAGTCCCGATATAGTTTAGAGAAGTTTGTCCGTAGTAACTTTTGATCACTTTATACTGCACTTTCATATTATACCAATTTCATTGATGGCCGCTCAATTCCAACACGACGCCAACATTACCCAACCCCCTTTGTGAAAGCGGTCGTCTGTTCGCACTTCTGTCCAACGGACCATATAATATTTTATTTTAAGATGCTTAAGTACGACTCGCTATTTGTACTACTTAAGTTTTTTTAGATTATCCGCATACGACAACGACAAGACAGACATGCAGCAGATACAGTGTACCCATTACGTAATAACATCAGACTAAAAGAATAAAATAATGATATTTTTTTTTGTTTGAGGTAATAAAATTACGATGACATTAATGACATAAGGACTGCAGGCCGCCGGACAGATGAAAAACTGCAGGCGGACTGTAAGTGGGTGGCCGCCTTTAAACTCCGACACGGACAAATAAAAGGGGACCTATGAGAAATGAATGAGCAGTTTTCCAGTAGGTATAATAATCAGTTGGTTTTTAAATCATCAGGAGATGGCGCTAACATAGCTTTTGGTAATTTTAATGTACTCTGTGGTTTGTTTGTAGTATTTTTTCATGACATTTGCGATGTTGCCAAAGTTTAATTTCATTTACCCATATTATAATAGATAAAATATAATAAAACGCTTAATTATTTTCGCGTCACTGTCTGTAATTTAAAATAATAATATTATATTTAAAATAATTGTATCAGAAAAAATTACAGAATATTTATGTAAAGTAAATCATCACAAAACCGAAGAACATTTTTTCCATAAATTAGGGAACACTAGATGTGACACCACACTCTTCTTACCAAAAGTGCCGGCTGCGCCATCTAGCGCGTCTTTGGGAACCCTATAAATACCTACTGGAAAACTGCTCATTACGCGCATGCGCTGCGTGCGTCGGCAGTTGTCGTATGCAGTCGGCTACGGAATCATACTCATACCCATAGATGAAATATATAAATAGGGTACTCATACCTTTAGGCTATTTGGTTACCACTTAACCAGGAGTCCTCCTGTTTGTGTGTACACCTTCTGAATTAATTATTATATTATATTAAGTATTAATTATTAAGTGTGTACACCTGGCTTTGCCTACGCGGTTCGTAACTGACATTAACTAGTTACAAGTTTAGCACATTTGCGTTCATATTTCATGGATATAATTTAGTTTCGTAACTAATTCGAAACGCGACGTTTCTTGCATGTGATGTTTCGTAACCGAGGAGTTTGATAAATGGCGGGTAGACTGAGATAAACGCCTCGTTTGTTTAGGTATAACTCCGGACACGTATCTTGGACCTAAATCGCAAGACAAACGAGGCTCTGGCGCCCGCGGATTGCTTTGTAATAATCTATGCTTGGTGAATTTGAGCTCGTCCACCGCAGTAGCACCCCGTGCTATCCTCAAAAGACACCCAAGAAATGTGTACTGTGCGTATATGGCATATTATGAGCACATTTAGGTCGTATTAAGATACGAGTCTGGAGTTATACTTAACTAAAGGTGAACAATCTTGTTGTAACTTTTTACACAAATATCATAAAGTTCTGATTAAACTAGTAACTAGTTCAATTTCGGCTTTTAGTGGCGTTTTATTTTCAAACTGAGTATATAAACAAATACTATTAATAAACAAAGCTTTTAAACAAAACAGAATTAATAAACTGAGTTTTTAAATATTAAAAGAAACGTCAAGATTGTTTGTGAGCTAAGTACCTAACCGAACGGATTATAGGTGGAAGATATAATTCACCACAAGTCACAACAATCTAATATAAAACAAAAAAGTTTTCACTGCAAAACGGTTTCACATGTGATTTGTTACAATTTGTCAACAAATGGATACTACTGGCTGTATATAAAAAATCATAACACAGCGTATTCACCAGTTTCTCCAAGTTTCTTTTGGTAAACTTACAAAGAAACTTCAAAACCTTCAAAAATAATAATAATAATATTATGTATATTCAGTCAAATCTTGATTCAAACTTTTACTGATTCCAATCTCTCTGTAAATTCAAAGTAAATATTGTATTCTTCGAAAACCTCTTGATAGATCAAACAAAGACAATGGTTTTTGTTACACTTAGTAATTCGAAGAAATATTATTATAATCCTGATGCTTCAAACTTCGCAGAACTTAGCCTATTTCATATTCAGATCATCATAATTATGTTTCATTACATAGAATGTAAAATTACAGCCTTTGTGGCGTGTGGCGCGACTGCTACGCGGCCCTCTTGATGGTAAGAGGTTACCGTGGCCGGTGAGCGAGTGTAGCACCAGGGGAGTCACACGCGTGCTGCTGACCCTGAGGAAACCTTTCAGTACCCTTCTTGATGGACCCCATATTGTAGACGTGCTGTCGTGCTGTCGACCCTGTAAGAACAGAGAGATTCTGTGCCGTCAGCGTAAAAGATAAGTAACAAAGCCTTTGGTTTTCCCACTGACAGCACAAAATCTTTCCGTTCGCTTCGCAAGGATTTTATTTTCATTGGTCTGGGAGTTTTCGTACCTCGAAGGGCACATTAAGCCGTTGGTCCCGATTGCCATAGGAACAGCTATGGCAGTTGTTACGGATAATTGGAGCCCTAAAATGTCCGAGTAGTCTAACCTTTAAGCGGGGCGTGAAAAAGCATCTGATGAGGCCGTCAAGCTGAGTGCCACCATTGTAACATGGTACGTGTCTATAATGGTGACCCTCTTTTCAGCGAGACTTCACCTTTAGCTTACCATCAGGCGAGGCGAAGTCAAATTGACGTGTCCTATATTTAAAAGAAAACTTTGAAATTAAAACTATGATTTGATTTAAAGAATTTAAATGGTATGTACGAAACCTTTCGTATACGAAATCAACTCGCACTTGACGCATTTTTTCTCTTCTGTCTTACTTGTCTCATTAATCAATTACATGGTAAATTTACGAGTAACTCTGTCCTTCGAAACACCTGCCGTATTACCTTACACGCCTGCCATTCGCAAAACGTAAATGGCTTACGAGTATTACCGCAGGATAGAGACTGTACAGAAATTAAGCTCTTTCTCTCTTTTATACCACTTAGTTGGCAGACAAGCACACGGCTCACCTGATGGGAAGCGGTCACCGTGGCCTATGGACGTATGCAACACCAGGGGCGTCACACTCGCGCTGTCGACCCTGAAGAAACCTTCTAATGCCCTTCTTGAAGAACCCCATATTGTAGTCGCTTGGGAAAACCACCGCAGGTAGTTCATTCCACAGCTTGAGTGTGCGTGGGATGAAGTGCCTTTCAAACCACACAGTGCGCACCGTTTCCGGACGCAATGCACGCAATGGACGTAATGCAGTACATACGAGACTTTCGTATATTAAGATTTCTATACCTATTTGGATGTCACAAATTTTTCCATGAATATCTGGGTTAATTTGGGCCGCACCAAGAAAGCTTTTACCTGCTAGCTAGCAAATCAATCAATCAATTAGCCTATTGCAGTCCACTGCTGGACGTAGGCCTCTCTCAATATACGCCATATTTGCCAATACTCCGCCTTCCGCATCCAGTCTGTCCCAGCCACCTTTTTCATGTCGTCAGTACATCTGACTAGGGGGCGCCCTACCTTCCGTTTGCCTTCCCGCGGTCGCCACTCTAGGACTCGTCTGCTCCAACTGCCATCTGTCTACAGCCCACTGCCACTTCAGCTTGCTTATCTGCGAGCTATGTCGGTAACTTTAGTTTTATGTCGGATGACTTCGTTACGAATTCTGTCCTTCAGAGAAAATCCAAGCATAGCTTGCTCTATAGCCCGCTGCGCGACTTTTAGATCATGGAGACTAATCTCTTTGTCAGTGTCCACGTTTTGGCACCGTAAGTCACCACAGGTCAAAAACCTTTGTTTTCAGGCATTGCGATAGTATTCCTTACCAGTTCACGTGTTTCCCTCCTCTTACAGTCCCGGGTCCTTTAAGCGGGGCGTGAAAAAGCATCTGATGAGGCCGTCAAGCTGAGTGCCACCATTGTAACATGGTACGTGTCTGTAATGGTGACCCTTTTTCAGAGACTTTGCCTTCAGCTTACCATCAGGCGAGGCGAAGTGAAATTGATGTGTCCTATATAAAAAAAAATATACGTACTATATGAAGCTTAATTTCTGTATATATTCTGTGTTACCAAGTGTTAAAAACAAAATAATTACATGTCCTTGTCAAACTCTGTGGAAAAAGTTCCAAGGTAGCAGAGTTTGTTAGAACAAAACCCTTGTTTTTCTCTTAGTTTCGCAGCATTGTTACAGAAAAGTAAATTATAAAGGGTACTTATGAGTGGCGAGAACCGGGTTGAAAATTGTGGGTTTATTTGTTGTTTAAATATAATGGACTGTGTTGTGGATTTATAGGTGGTAGAATTAAAATAACATACTTCATTTCACACGGTATCAAAGTTCTGTAGTTAGACCAGTTGTAGAAATTTTTAGGGCTGTAACTGTAACTACCAGTAGCGACTGCCACCTGCCACACACGGAGGGGCCTCAATATCTTAAAAATGGTCACCCATCTAAAACTGATTTCTCTTGTTTTTATGTTCTGTTTTTTTTAAACGACGAATTAACCGACATGATGGTAACTGATTGCCGATACTACCTACGGATACCCCCCCTCCCCCCTTCCCGCCGGAGCCGGCGGAGGAGGTTATGTCGGACTCTAAAACGCACGCCGCCGTTTGCCGATACCAGTAACCTGTTTCTTTATACAAGCACCCTTATTCAACCTTGCAATGTATTAACTTACTTGATTATCACTCAGCCAAGAGCCCTTTACAAATATCATTATTTTACACAAAAGACAAACAAATTCACCACTTTACTTACATTTCTTGGCAAGATTTCAACAAGTACTCATAACTTATACTTGTTGATACTTGGCCGAAATCCAGAACACAAATGACACCCCATCTGCTTACGTATACATCATGATACAAGGGTGAGTTTCCGAGAATAATCAGCAACAACTGTACCGGATATTTAGTACATACTGTACAGAGGCTGTGCATAGCGGTAAATACTATGGGACTATCGGCCGTTTCCAATAACTTTTTTTTTATACCATTTAGGTGACAGACAGGCACCGCCTGATGGAAAGTGGTTACCGTGGCCTA
The DNA here is from genome assembly GCA_914767945.1 of Eilema depressum. Classification (NCBI taxonomy): domain Eukaryota; kingdom Metazoa; phylum Arthropoda; class Insecta; order Lepidoptera; family Erebidae; genus Eilema; species Eilema depressum. The sequence continues at coordinate 3,399,158 of OU612041.1, read as the reverse complement.
TTGACGCATGCAACACCAGGGGCGTCACACGCGTGCTGCTGACCCTGAAGAAACCTTTCAGTGCCCTTCTTGATGAACCCCATATTGTAGTCGCTTGGGAAAACTACCTGCAGTTATAGGCAGATCTATCTTTTTTAGAGATCAAAAATCTCTAGAATGTCAAAACTGGCAGTAGATAGGTTATTAGGAACGGCCGTATAATCATCTGCTACGAAACAAAAAACTTTCACAGAACGACAGCTGCCCAACTCCGAGGAAGTTAAATGTGCCATAGACCTATTATAAAATCAATCTAGGCTCAAAACTTCTGCCAGCTCCTCTGCCAAGGAAAGTTCTCGAACGACTTCAAAACTTTTATCGCTTCAATTCTGAGAAAAACTTCTGAACTAGGTACTTATTGCGTTGAAGATAGAATATATATGTCAATACTAACTTGAAAGCTCAATTGTATAAGTTTAACTGCAATTGTGATTTTCTGGATGAGGCAATCATTATCATCTTCATGTAGACGTATTTTCCTGATTGCATCCGTGGCCAAGATGACCTCGGAGCTCAGGGTCCGCCTTCCGGCTCTTCCTCCTCCACTTCGCTCGATCTTGGGCGTCCATGGTAGTGAGACCATTTGCACGCATGTCCACCTCCGTCAAGCCAGGACTACTTGGGGCTACCCCTTTTACCTGGACCCGATGGTGGCGCCATTGCCAAGCATTTGCACCCCACGTAGTCTGGCGGTTGCCGCAAGACGTGGCCGCACCAGCGAAGGCGGCTCTCTTGCATTTTATCTGCGATGTCACGGACATGAAGGCTACCACGGATGCGAGAGTTCCTCACGTGATCTTTACACACCACCGCAGCATTTTCATCTCCGTGACACGCAGCTCTTGCTTGTGTCCCTCCAGCAGCGGCCACGCCTCACAACCGTGTAAGAGGACAGGCCTAATGATCGTCATATAGAGCTGCCCCTTCAACCTGATTGGCATTTTGGGCTGGATGAGCCAATAGTTATTAGTAAGTCTGAGACACCTGGAGGAGAAGGTAATACGTAAGGCGTCAGTCATCGAAGGTCAATCAACAACCATATGCACAAAGCACATTTGCAAGGTAGTGAACGCGGCTGCCACGTAGGAGGCACGGCTTCAATCCCCGCTCAGTGCAATTATTTGTGTGCATGAATATGGGTATTTGCATTGGTCTGGTCTTGCTTGCCTCTGAGAGCACGTTAAGCCGTCGCTCGGTCCCGGTTGCCATACCAACATCTATGGTAGTTGTTACGGGTAGTTGGAGCCCTAATAAGTTCAACAAAAACGGTCTAGCTGCAATTCTTCGATATCGCCTAATACCACCATCGGGTTGTGAAGGTCAGATGGCAGTCGCTTCACGGAAAATATCGAGGTCTAGCCAAATCCGCAGATAAGACTGGTAAAGCGGACCCCAGATTCCGAGGTGAAAGCTTCGGATGCGACTGGGAATTAACGCTAAGATGAAGAAGTTGGAACTCTTATAAGTTAAATAACTGCTCTAGCTACAGAACTTCACTCTTCACTCTATCGCCAATGGGTTTTGGTTGTCAGATGGCAGTCGCTTCACTGAATATATTGACATTTGGCAGTTTCGCGTTAATAAAAGGCTCAGAGTATGGTAATCTCATATCAATTCCACAGCAACAATGATACAGTCTGTTTTCAAAGACATTAATAAAATAAACTCCATCAACATATAAAACCCCTTTTTTCATACGATATTGTGTTTGTCTGTCCTAAATAAACAAAAATCTGTAATTAAGACATATTTTACATTTATATTGAATTCTTTTATAAGTCGTATTAGGGTTCCCTAAGTGTGAAAAAGGTGGGTGGGACAGGGCTCTTCAAGAAGGGCATTAGAAGGTTTCTTCAGGGTCGGCAGCACGATTGTAATGCCTCTGCCCCTCTAGACAAGTGGCAATTCGTTGCTCGGCGTATGATCGAATAGAATGCTAAATGTATGGGATTTGACGTATATGACAGGCGTCAACGAATGTCAAAAACGTCAAATCCTATACATTTGCCATTCTATTCCATCATACGCCGAGCAACGAATTGCCACTTGTCTAGAGGGGCTGGTGTTGAATACGTCTATAGACCACGGTAACCACTTCTCACCAGGTGGGCTGTGTGCTTGTCTACCACATAAAAAAACTCATATTCATGCATACAAATATTTGCACTGAGAAGGAATCGAACCCGCGCCTCCTGCGTAGCTGTCGCGTTCACTACCTTCATGCCACAGAGACTGTCTGCATAGAATGACCTACAATATCATTATCATCATCACTACATATCACTACATATTATAAAACAAAGTCGCTGTCGCTGTCCCTTCATCTTCAAGGACCCACTAAGCAGACCCACCGGTGGGTCTCAGAATACTGACATGTCTCCAAAGGCCCACTAGTGGGTCCACTGAGATTTTATTATCTCCGAAGACCCACTAATGACCCCTTCGTTGTCAAGGTTCATAAAACAGACCCAACGGTGGGTCTCAGAATACTAACATGTCTTCAAAGGCCCACTAACAGGTAGACTCCATTGATTTTTTAAATTTTATGTCTCCTTATACCCACCATGAAGTTGTATGGAACAATTCGCAGTCTGCGATAAAACCGCCCATTGTACTCTTAAATGGTAATTTCCATAATATATTTTAAATGTATCTGAGGTTTCTAATAAAGAATATTCTATTCTATTCTATTCTAAAAAAAAAACAATATGAAAATAGCATAAATTTACTCTTTACATTTTAACTAAAACATCCTTATACCTATTATTATTTTTGAGTGGCGCGAACAATACGTAAAGTCTAATATTGATAGATAGATCAATAGTATAGTTATTATTATAATCAAAAGAAACTCCCTATATTAATAGAAAATGAAAGAGAGAAAAAATATTTGTTATGTATAAAACTGTTTACTGCTAAAAATAAAATTAAAATATTTTTCCAAGATATTTAAATAAAAATGAAAATTCTCCTAATGGCAAATTCACTAAATAGGTATTCTATAAACGACTACTACACTACTATCTTAACTTCTCCAGAAAGTGTCCTACTGTTATTTCATCATGTATCAACTGTAACTGAGATTCTATTATAAATTGGTCTCTTTCTATGTAGCACTGAAGTCTTTTAGAAAATGTTGTGGTTTCATTTTGTATAAAACTTAATAGCTTTAGCATTGTAACATAATTTTTGTTTATATTTTTATTAAGCTTAGAATGCCAAGCTTCCAGAACGTTAGTCGTTCTATGGCGTTCGTTATAAACACACCATTGACTTATAAATGTTCCTTCTTTTAGCCAGTATGACTCCATATACTTTTGAAATTTCTTTAATTTATCTGAAGTCGGAAATTGTGCCACTATGTATTTCCATCCATCGCATATCATCCTTTCTGGTAGTAACGGTAGGACTGCACAAAGTTCGACAATGCGTTTTTCTAGTTTTTGTTTTATCCCTATTTTCTTAGCTCGCCTCCAAATACTACGTGTCATGTGATAATAACATTTCTTTATAGTTGCATCGGGATATGCTTTGAGTATTGCATTTGAGGATGATACTTCGAAATCTATATGAAATTTTGTCGGCTTCCAGTCTGGAAATCGTGATTTTAGAATCTCAAAAAGCGCAAAGTATGTTTCTTCCTTTTTGTTCTTTAATAAAGCGTAACATAGCGGAACCATATTTACATTAAATAAAGATTCATCCAAATTACCAAATATTGTAAACAATTGTAAGAATGGTGGAGGACAACTTGAAAATGTTCCATCGCAAAATACCTCTTTAATTGATGGCATTAATTCTCTTGACTCTTTAGTGGAAAATATAAGAATCCGGTTGTCATTGTAACAGTAGTCAGCTAATAAAAAAGAAGTAAATTTAACAGGAATCTCTACTTCCCTGACGTCACTGAAAACACATTTGCTAACTCCCAGTGATTGTTTTCTCGTATTATACAAAAGCGTTTTTTTGTTTCCATATAAGGGTGTGCTACCTACCAAATGTAAGCCCTTGTCTTTTAAAGGAACTTGTATTTTGTCTTTAAAAATTTTCGGAATGGGACTTGTCGAAACTTTTACATATTCCTTAGCAGCCTCTATTGTTTCAGCCACTATATTTTTGCCAAAATCAGGATTGCATGGCTTTTGTGGGTCTGACGTGGTATGCATAGTAGTCTTTAGAATACGAAGAGGACACTGGAAAAGGGCAAACTTAAGACTATAAGACTTAAAATATCAACTTCAAAAAAATAAATGCGATTAGTACTATATAAACACGATATATAAACTCGATATCGTACCTGTATCGTTATTGAGCCGGTACATTTATACTTTTTCCTCATACTACACTGCCATATACTGGATCCATTCTTATAAACTTTTTTTTTATGATATTGATATCCTCCATGAAGAAGTACTTTGCCACCCCTTCTGTTTAAAAATTGTATATCCGAATTGGATGACTCTGAAGAGCAGCTCTCAATTGCATTGCAACTCATCATTTACACTTATTGAAATACACCACTTATATAAATGTTTTACGGATGCAACATGACAATGACAGTGACAAACAGGATAATTATATCATAATCAATTATTCTCATCCAACCAGTACTAATTTAAGAAGGTTATACGCTATTTTCATTAGTGGGTCTTCGAAGACAATAAAATCTCAGGGGATCCACCAGTGGGCCTTTGAAGACATGTTAGTATTCTGAGACCCACCGTTGGGTCTGTTTTATGAACCTTGACAACGAAGGGGTCATTAGTGGGTCTTCGAAGATAATAAAATCTCAGTGGACCCACTAGTGGGCCTTTGGAGACATGTCAGTATTCTGAGACCCACCGGTGGGTCTGCTTAGTGGGTCCTTGAAGATGGGGGGGTCGCTGTCTGTCCGTCCCTATGTAGGTATGCTTAAATCTTCAAAACTACGCAACGGATTTTGAAGCGGTTTTTTTTTAATAGATAGAGTGATTTAAGAGGAAGGTTTATATGTATAAAACATGCATAATATTGTAGAGAAACACTGATAAATTTTATATATCTCTATATGCAGCGGGAACGGGATCAGACAATATGGCGGTACGAAGTTCGCCGGGTCAGCTAGTAAAATATAATCATGTTAAACCAATATGACCTAGTTTTTTAAACTTTTCCACTTAAGCTTGGATCAGGCATCGAGATGAACTGTAATAGCGCGTTTATCGACCGTGAAATTAGTTTCTGCCCGTCTTTGAACTAGATCTAGTATGGTAGATGCTGCGGGGACATAATAATATATTGGAAAGTACTCTTGGTGAAGGAAAACCACTGCTTTAAAGCGACGGACACGTTGGGAATAATTTTGGCAGGCTATTGTATGTATGTAGAATGAAATTTTTCTTTCGTCGCCTTATGACGGATGTATAGAAGAATTTGGATCAGCCTCGGGTGGGTCCCGGTGGCTTAGTGGTTAGAACATTCCCGCTGTAAGGGAAAGATCGCGGGTTCGAGTCCCGCCCGAGGCTGATTCTCTTTTCTATATCTTAAGCCAAGCCCGGTCGCGACACGGTGTAGCGTGAATCATTCTTTAATCGATATGTCATGTGTGTAGGTTCATGTGCTACTTGTAGCTCCTCAATTACTTATTAGAACTATTAGAACTGGGCAAATGAAATATCGTTAGAAGCGTCTTGATCGTCCGCTGGTTGTAAGCTATAAAGTATCACTGAATCTAATGTGGCGTCCTCTAGCGTTCATAAAGTACTGCGTTAAAAAATGTTGTTGTACTAAATGTTAATGTTGTAATGGTGGCCTCATGAGATGCTTTTCACCCCCCCCCCCCCCCCCCCCGCTTAAAGGACTCAAGACTGTAGGAAGACGGAAACACATGAGCGGGTAAGGAACCCTCCTCTTACAGTCCCGGGTCCTTTAAGCGGGGCATGAAAAAGCATCTGATGAGGCCGTCAAGCTGAGTGCCACCATTGTAACAAACATGATACGTGTTTGTAATGGTGACCCTCTTTTCAGAGACTTTGCCTTCAGCTTACCATCAGGCGAGGCGAAGTCAAATTGACGTGTCCTATATATATATAAAAAAAACATGGTAGTGTGACAAAAAAGAGTTTTTTTTTTATCCCACTTAGGTGGCAGACAAGCACACGGCCCACCTGATGGAAAGTGGTTACCGTGGCCTATGGACGTATGCAACACCAGGGGCGTCACACTCGTGCCGTTTCCGAACTGCTTGGTTCTTGATGGAGTACTCTACACCGTATGAGGGTGACATGTAAGCTCTGCACGTGTTGTCCTATATAGGAGAGGAGAGGGTGCAAATATCCTCTCTGTTTACCCCAAAAGGAGGGTGGTGTGAAATATAGGTATATAGTTTTTAGAGGGACCCTCACAGTTATGACATGACCTATAAAAACTTGCGGAGTACTAAAATAATAAACGTCAAATATAAATTCTCTATACATTAAATTTATTTCTCGCTTCTCGTGTCTGCGGTTTTACACCTCGCAATTTTATTATATTAAACTAGCTGCGGTCTGCGGTTCCGCCCGCGTGGAATTCTGATCCCGTTCATCTCTGATATAGCCTACTAGCTTTTGCCCGCGGCTCCACCCGCGTGGATGTCGGTTATCGCGACCAAGTCTTTTCTCAACGTCTAATTTAATAAAAATAAATAAATAAATATTCTACAACATTCTACACAACGCTATCTAGGCCCATGGTAAGCTTAATTAGCTTGTGTTATGGGTTCTAGAATGCGGATATACATACTAAGATACTTTTTTTTTGTAAATACATACATATTATACATAGAAACACCCAGACCAATGCAAATACCAAATTTCATCGAAATCGGTTCAGTGGTTTAGGCGGATTTTTCGCACGAAAAAAAAAAGTAACCTATTCACTCTAGTCTGTCATTTTTTCACGCCTTTTTTCGCCGGGGTAGGTAGAGACAACTGTTTACCATCTACTTCTATCATTAAGCACTTCATGAGCCTCCCTACATTAAACCTTTTTTTATAATACTTTTTGTAATACTTATAACATAAAAAATATTTATAACACTTAGGTGGTAGACAAGCACACGGTCCACCTGATGGAAAGCGGTTACCGTGGCCTATGGACGTGTGCAACACCTAGGCGTTATACTCAAGCCGCCGATCCTCTATTAGGCGTGAAAGCGTAACAGAGAGACAGACAGAGACTTTCGATACGATACTATACGATTTTAGTATGGACTAGCTGACCCCGCGAACTTCGTACCGCCTAACAGTCAATTCTTTTTTTTTTTCAATTTTTCTCTCCGTAAGAACCATCCCCGTACTTTAAGGAATATTCTAAAAAAAGAATTATCGAAATTGGTCCAGCCGTTTTCATGCTATGTCGTGACAACGGAAAACGGGTTTCATTTTTATATATATAGACTAGCTGCTCCGGCGAACTTCGTACCGCCATATTTTCGGCCCGCGTGGTATTCAAATCCCGTTCCCGCTGCACCCTTATCACTTATGGGGATGAAAAATAGATGTTGGCCGATTCTCATAGATACCGGATAAGCACAAAAAATTTCATCAAAATCGGTCAAGCCGTTTCGGAGGAGTTCGATTACGCACCCCGTGACAGAAGAATTTTATATATTAGATTATTAGGATATAAGTAGACTATAATAGAAGCATCTAGATAATTGTCTTCACATAAAGTGGGTAGGTAGTAGGTACCTACGTGATGAAAGTTGATCTAAAAACCTAGGACTTAAACCACGTACAAATACTTCAGGATAACGACTTATAATATGATGAGAAAAGGGAAAAACGTACTTTTGTTCATTTCATACCTATAAGTAGTAAATTTAATTAAGTACAGTCAGCGTTAAAAGTGAGTCGTAATTTATTTATTTTAAAAAACTTGTCGACTATGTTATTGTTTTATGACGTATGACTTTTTATTTTTAAATGTGACATACAAATAAATTTTAAAATATCATATTAATTTTATATTTTATTCGATTAAGTCACAAAGTAGCACAATTACAGACAGATTCGCCTAAATTCAATTCAATTTAAATATTTTTTCTACAGATCTTCTTCTATTATATAAAAATCAATGCCACTTTTCGTTGTTATTTTATAACTCAAGAACGGCGGAACCGATTTGGCTAATTTTAATCCTGAAATAAATCGTCGCAGTCGTAGAACAAAGACGGATGTGACTTTTGCTAACTTTACAGGAGAGCACTTTAAAGTTTTTTTTTCATTGAAGTTATCATATTTTGAAAACTATTAATTCAATCTTTCTAAAATTTTGATATGTTGCTATGAATTAAATACTTTATAACATGACATATGCAACATATTTTAAATATTGCGTCGTTGTGCTGTGGACTTTAAGGTGACGTATAATCTGATACGTCGTTATTTTACGGACCATCGTTGTTTAAAAAGTGGCGTACAGTACTAACCGTCACTTTTTAAGGGAATCCTCCTAAAATTTTGTGACGGATTTGGACTAAGAAATGAAAAAAATCTAACTTTGAATAGTTTTATTTATGAAATTGTAAGTAAAAAATTACTCAAAAAAATTGCATCAAATTTGCAATAATGACTGCTTAATTCTATTAAGAAAATAACCTACTGAGATTCTTCAAAATGTCCTTTCTCAAGGTCTAAACTACCCCTATGCCAAATTTTATCAAAATCGGTTCAGCGGTTTAGGCGTGAAAGCGTAACATTTATAATATTAGTATGTAAAAAAGAGTAAACAGTAAATTACATAAAAGTAGTTTGTATGACAAGCACATGGCCCACTTGATGGAAAGTGATTACCGTGGCCTATGGACGTATGCAACACCAGGGGCATCACACTCGTGCTGCCGACCGTGCCGACCAACTCGTGCTGAAGAAACCTAATGCCCTTTTTGAAGAACCCCATATTGTAGGCGCTTGGGGAAACCACCGCAGGGAGTTCATTCCACAGCTTCAGTGTGCGAGGGAAGCAGTTCCTTGCCTGTGACGAGAGGTGCGATGATAGAACGTAGCTGTGGGCATCATATCAAACAGTTCATCTGAGCACAAACCATTGTATAGGCGGTAGAACACACACAGTGAGGTAAAGTCTAGGTTCCACAACGCCTGTGAGTATGGGATTGCCGACGAGCCTCAACGCCCGTCTTTGTATCGAGTCGAAAGGGTCGAGCTGGCACGCAGGCGCTCCGGCAAAAAAGTGACAGCAGTACTCCATGTGGGGTCGAACTTGTGCCTTATAAAAGAGGAGTCGTTGCTCCGCAGTGAAGTACTGCTTCTTCCTGTTGAGCACCACAAGTTTCTTTGATGCCAGCTTGATCTTGTTTTTCGTATGACTGCGGTATTGGAAGTCACTGGAGATATCAACACCAAGGATCCCGATATTCGAGGAAATGGTAAGTGATGTGCCCATGAATTGCAGCGCTACAATAAATGGGGTTTTCTTAGCGTTGAATACACATAGTTGTGTCTTAGTGGGGTTGAATTGCACTAAGTTTAGTCGTCCCCAATCGGATACTTCAAAGAGAGTAGTCTCGATTTCGGACACAAGTTGTTCGCGACTCCTCCACTTCTGACTTAAGGGATATTTGCACGGCCCGTGTAATACGTGTCCCCAATGCTGTCATCCGCATAGCAATGAAAGGAGCCATCAGACAGCATGTCATTGATATGCAGCAGAAACACGATCGGGGACAACACGGAACCTTGTGAAACACCAGCGTTTATGTCCAAGCGGTCCGAGCAGCTGCCATCGACGACGGCTTGGATACTTCCGTTGGACAAAAAGCTGGCAATCCATTCGCATAGTCCTCCATTCGGGAGTCCATATGGTGGCAAATTCGCAAGAAGACCTATGTGCCAGACCCGATCGAAAGCCTTCGCTATATCGAGGCTCACCGCTAGTGCCTCACCCCGACTCTCGATGGCTTGCGCCCATCGGTTAGTGATAGGTATACACTAGAAGGTCACCAGTAGAGGCGGTGACGAAAACCGTACTGTTGACCGACAGACCTGAGCGACCGCTCAGGAGATCATTTCGTTCAAGGTATCTCAGCAACTGTGTATTAATAACACGCTCCATCACTGAATCTGTACCAATAGATTTCACTGATAGATATTCCAACTCATCTGGTTCATGTTGGGAGCAAAATGGATCATTACAATTATCATGTCTGTTGATTGGCTATGGAACTGATGTTCGACGTCAACATCGTTCAGCTGTAAAAAAAACAAATTAATTAAGATAAAACTATAGAATAAGTTTTCTAGGAACAATTATATCATTGGATAGTCTAAGATAATGTAAGTATTTTGGCAAATTAATATAACATTTTTAAAATATGAAATAGAATAAAGACGTATATTAAAATCTATACGACGAATAACGTCGGTTCAGTACATTCGTCATCCACTTGTCCCTAGAAAAATGACGGTTTATAGCATACGCCTACTATAGGTACATAAAACATCGACGTATTTTGTTATGCGTCACCAAAAAATAAATAATATAAACAAACAATTTTGATCATGCATGAACTGAATGATGTTATTTTAAAAGTTAAAACGTAAAAACTAAGACACAAAAAAAAATCATTTTAATGTTCCAAGGACAACGACGGATTTGACAAACCGCCGTTCTAAGACGTTAAAATTTATATTTACATAAAAAAATAAAAAATTACGTAATTTAAAGTAAATTGTGACAAAACTTACCCGTTGACAACTGTTCTTCTTGACGTGACCATATCCCTAGAACATCGACGGGAATACCAATCCGTCGGGAGCGGAAAGGGCGCGGGGGGCAGGGGACAGCGACACCCTTTCGGCGCTATACCGCTTCCGAAAGGCGGCGCGGGAGCGGGGACACGATCCTGAGCCTGAAGAAATTCGGGCCGTGAGATCCCGGCTCCACAGGAACATGGTGGCGGAGTGGGAGCTACAACTTGGGCAACCACGCGCAGGGCGCGCCGTAGTAGCGGCGGTAAGACCCATCATGGGGGAGTGGCTAGAGAGGCCACACGGCGGCCTCTCGTTCTGGCTGACGCAGATCATCACCGATCATGGATGCTTCGGACGGTATCTGCATCGGACCGCGAAGAAAGAGCCAACGTCCGAGTGCCATCACTGCGACGCGAGCGAGGACTCGGCGCTGCACACGCTCACTGAGTGTCCGGCGTGGGAGACGCCGAGACGGGAGCTGGTGGCGACCCTGGGAGTGAGAGCTCTCACGCTCGCCACCTTGCTCGCAGCGATGGTTCGCTGCACGGATGCGTGGGCCGCCGGCGCCTCCTTCTGCGAGCAAGTGATGCTCGTGAAGTGGGCGGCGGAGCGCGAGCGAAGGAGAATCACAGCCCTTGCGGCCCGCGAGGAGCGAAGGAGAATCGCAGACCGCGCGGCCCGCGACGAGCGGCGGCAACTCGGGCGTCGGAGGTCGCAGAATGACCTCCGCCCCCCATGAGCGCGGGCCTGGGGGTGACGGGTAGGGTCGCCTGTCACCCTAGCAGAAGCAGGCCACGGCGGTGGCACGCATTGCGTGCCCCCCCATACCCGGGGGCGAGTTGGGGACTCCGTGGTCCCCACACCGGAAGAGGGCCATATCGAGAGATATGGCCCTGGGTCGGCCGGGGTGCGAGGGATATGGCTATGACAATCTCACCTCCGGCAACTGACGGCCCACAGAAGGCGTGCGTTTTAGTCGGTTCGAGTCCGACATAACCTCCTCCTCCGACTCCGGCGGGGGAGGTATCCGTGGGGATTTTTCGCACGATAAAAAAAAAAAAAAAAAAAAAGGGGACAGCGACAGACAACGGTGCAATTGTCAATCCGTCATTGTTTTGCGTTAATTAATCAAAACCGTCAGTATTCAACTTTGTATTTCGTTAATCCGAATGAAATTTGAAAAAATGTTTTATTTTTTTTATAAAGTAGTATATTTCAAGTTAATTAATGTAATAAAAAATTTTTTGTAAAAAGTCAAAACCGTCGTTGTTCTACGACTGCGACGAAATATTCGTGGGCGTCCAGGGAAGGTTTAAAGGATGAGAAAATAGGTGCAGCGGGAATTATGTTAGTACTCAATAAAAATCCAAATTAAAATTACATAACATACATACGCGGACGCCTATTTCCCTGTGGGGTAGGTAGAGATAACAGTCCGTTACTTGCTTCTTTAAGGATAGGCGAAAGGACATATTTCACGAGCTTCCTCAGCTGTTATTAAAGCTTCATGCCAGCCCAACCTGACATTAAGAAAAATAAAATTCTTAATCAATGTCAACGGAAAACCTGTAGGAAAATATCTGCTAATAAAAATTCATACATACATAATTTTAATATACATACAATACATACAATCATGCCGTTACCCCCGGAGGGTTAGGCAGAGGTGAATTAACACCCACATTTCACCAATCATTGTATTTAGTCCCACGTAATAGGGGGTGAGCCTATTTCGGTATTTCGGGCACTATTATACTAGCTATAAAGCCTTAAATAAAATAATAAACAAAACATGAACTAATACCTACATAGTTTCATGAAATCAGAAAAACATCGTTTGCAAATTTCAATCTGACTGTACTACGTACACATAAATACAAAATAACTTTCAACCTAAATTTAAAATAACACTTAAATTACAATAAATAACTATTGTCAAAAAACAAAACTAATTCTATTATTCAAAGTCGTAGAAAACACTAAAAAACAACAGTATACCTATTTATATGATATTTTCCGAAACAAAAAGCCTGAATTTCGCGATAATATCTTGGTGATGCGAAATATCTCTTTATTATATTAGTTCCCGAATAACATCGCACCCTAGTATTTCTTTCAAACAGCTAGATAACAATGTCTAAGAAATATTTGTTCCGACTATATAAGAGAAAATAAAGGGACAAGGTATAATACGACCAAAAGTAATCGTCGAACCAACTGTGGATTCGAGCAGCCTTACAGACACTTTATATAGTTTTGTTCCGGGGAACACCAGTTAATCTTGAGCTCTTGACACTAGTATAAATACCCTGTGAAGTACCGGGATTAGTTAAACGGGAAGGACGGGAAAGGTCTACTAAAATGGTCGTTAATGTACAAGTTTGTTGGAGGCATGCGCAACACTCTCGCCAGGGCAGTTGGTGTAAGCCGGCGCGATCTCCCGAACGCCTCCCGCGTTCCCGTTTCCCGAAAATAAATAAATACAAAATAACAATTGAAAAAAAAAAATTAAATTACAAATAAAGTGTTCGATAAAATATTTGAATTAAGAATCCGGAATCGTATTGTGTAATTTAATTCGTGTAATTTAAAATTGGAATGTTATTGTTGTTTTTGTGTTTTATTTTTCAATTAATTTTTGTAAATGTATTTTGTTTTTGTGAGTGTTATTTGTTATTTTTGTTCTGTTATATAGGGTGTTGCACCTGTTGACTACGGCGTAGTGTAGTAACGTAGGGAGGCGAGGGTGGATCAATTACCTGTACCACATTATACGGCTGAAAAGGTTTTTATGTGGGAAATATGGACGTTACTATGTGTATATTACTATGGGCACTTTTGTTATTACGTATTAATATTTTTAAAGTGTTACGTAATCATAAAATTATTCTGAAATATTCTGATAATGTTTTGTTATTCTATGAACCCATAATGTTTCTATGAACCCATTATGTTTCCATGGAACCCGGGATATCTGTGACTATATTATGTATTACAATAACATTACTACGGTTGGGTGAACTTAGTTTACTTACATAAATTTTCATGTTTATTTCGGGATTCAAATATTATTAAATGTAGTATAATAACATAATATAATATTATTACCTATACGTACTTTATTCTTAAAAAGATTGTAGTATTTTTTTTAAAGTCAGTTAGCTGGAATATTTTTGGTTAAGTTTCACTTCGACTCGAACTAAAACTATTTTTGTATTATGACACGTCAATATTACTTTACATCGCCTGATGGCAAGCTGAAGGCAAAGTCTCAAGAAAGAGGATCACCATTCAATCGTCAACAATGTAACAATGGTGGCAAAGCTTGGCGGCCTCATCAGATGCTTTTTCACGCCCCGCTTAAAGGAAAATCCATACTAATATCATAAATGCGAAAGTAACTCTGTCTGTCTGTTTATTACACTTTCACGCTTAAACCACTGAACTGATTTTGATGAAATTTGGTACAGTAGTAGATTAGACTTTGAGAAAGGATATAGACTATGTTTGGTTTCGATAACCGACATCCACGCGGGCAGAGCCGCGGGCAACAGCTAGTACTTAATAAATATTCAAGGACATTGTATACAGTACCGCTACAGTCATATCCATATTATACTGTCAATTACCAAAAGTACCATCTAACCTAGGTTCCTGAAATACGTCGTAGTAACTTGCAATCAATATTTACGCCACTATTTACGTTCATTTATAGTAAAACGTCGTAATAAGAGTATTACGCCTACGAGTAGACTAAAGGTCCAACCCCACCAAACGGACGGCATCGGCCCGGATTTTACAATCTTTAAACAAAATTAAATCTTATTATCACAGTGTTTGAAGTTTATATTACAAAGTCACGCACAACAGCTTGACAGCGACGTGCGGTGGCATGACGCACGTCAAGCTGTCATGCGTGACTTGGTAATATAAACTTTAAATGCTGTGATATAAGATTTATTTTGTTTAAAGATTGTAAAATCCGTTCCGATGCCGTCCGTTTGGTGGGGTTGAACCTTTAGGCCTTTTGCACATTATAAGATACGTACGCCAGACAAGAAATATTTCGTGTCTAATGAAGAGAACACCTTGCACACTGTAAGAAATTATCGACAAGAAATTTCTTACGTACACCAGAAATTTCTTACGTAGCCACAAACATTTATGTTTGTTACAAACATTTCTGTTTGTTGCAAACATGTTTTGTTTATCATTCTGTATAGAATGATAAAACATGTTTGTAACAAAAAATATATTATACATACATACATATTATTATACTTAGGGGTTTTACAGGAGTGCTGTAAATTCCCGAAGGGGTAAGCAGAGGTGTATTAACAGCACATTCCATCAAATTATTTTCGGTACCACGTAATAGGAGCGAGCCTATTGCCGTCAAGCGGGCACTTACCCAATGTTGCTTAACGTCGTAATGCAAAGAACGGTCACCCATCCAAAACCTGACCCAGCCAATATTGCTTAGAAAGAAAGAAAGAAAATTGATTTTTACTTTCTCTCAGCCAATATTGCTCCTAGCCAATAGGTATAACTTAACCTCGTAATGTAGGTACAGAACGAAGTACCTACTTAGGTAATTTCTTATTTCTTTACTTCATTCATTAGTATGTACCTAACCATAATTTGACGGAGGATACACAATCCTCACTATCATATACTTACCTAGGTAGGTACAAAATAGACAGACGACAGCGTCTTTTTTTGATTGCATACCTATCTATATCATAGACGGGAACTTTAAATCTATACAAATAAAATTGGAGTGTCTGTTTGTAATATTAAAATAACCGGTTTCTACTACATGCATATGAATGTATTGTATACGGTACACATAGGTACCAAAATATATATTTTTTAAATTTTTGTCTGTCTGTCTGTTTGTTCCGGCTAATCTCTGGAACGGCTGAACCATTTGGACGTGACTTTCTCTGGCAGATAGCTTATGTAATAAGAAGTAACTTAGGTAGGCTAAAGTTGGCACGGAATCCGAATTCCACGCGGGTGGAGCCGCGGGCAACAGCTAGTATAATAATAATAATATGACGAGACTCGAGAATCAGCGATGGGACATAATACAAAGCTTGTAGGTACCAGAATTAATGCGAAACGAAAGAAAGTTTTTAATGACCTACGTACGTACATACCTACCTATATGTCCCAAACAACTTTTTACGAGTTGTTAAAATAGGTACTTACTTGAAGATTTCATTACATCGTCAAAATACGCAATTTATAGAAGCTATATCCCCACGTGGAATGCTAGCTGTAACTCTCAGGTAGGTACCTAAGGATTTTAATACCTACCTATTTAGTTCATCGAGACGTCACCAGTTACAACTCACAACCGAAACTGCATTTAAAAATGTACTAGCAAACTGAAAGTCATTTGGCATAGAATCATAACCCTCCTTTGGCTTCACCGTAGTCGGGTAAAAATCAAAAGCCGCACCGCCGCGCCGACAGGCGCTAGCGGCACGTGTAGAGTGAGGTGCGGTATGTCGGGGGAGGGGCACAAAGGCGCCGCCGCCGCGGCAGCCGCGCCGCCGCCGCCGCAGAATGAATAGGTACCGAGTGGGCCGTTCAACAACGTCTTGCGAGTTTTTGTGTAAGGTACTTGTTACCTACTTGTAATTATTTTGAAAACTTTGCTTATATTTAAAAGTAAAAATAACAATGTTCCCAATTTTGAATATCTCTCCACAATTTTTGAGAGCCATTGTGTCTCATTTAAAAATGAATCTGCATCGAGAACATTTTCGTACGATGATTGTGCGAAAATTGGTTCAGACGCATGAAACTTTGTGTAGAGGCTGGTGGTATGACAAACTAGTATGACCACGAGGAAACGGCCTGGTGGATTTAATAAAAATATTTTATACATCGAAGTTAATTTTATAATTTCTCAAAATAAAACTTGATGTAATTGAGTGTCCCACGTACGTAAGAAATTTCTGGTCTAGATCCGCCAAAATGCGTGTGTCTTATCAGACACAAGAAAAAATTTCTTACAATGTGCACGGTCTCATATAACAACAAAGGCGACTGCATTTCTTATAAGAAATTTCTTGTCAAGCACCAGAAATTTTCTTACAATGTGCAAAGGCACTTAAGGTATGATTCCGAAGTCGACCGCATACGACAACTGCAGACCCACGCAGCAGATACAGCCCATTACTTATTAAGGTGATTACATACGCGAATGACTTTGACCATACAAATGCTCAAGGTCATTCGCTCATATATGAACCGTAAAAATCAGTAAAACTAATTTAAATAGATAACTTTATAGGCGACGGTTATCAAGAAGATCACGTCATGCTAATACACTTATTTAGCATACATGTGAAATTTTAGATTATTTGAATATACTTTTGTAGAAAATATTTGGTTTCATAAGAAAGAGTAGAGTGATGTTCAGAGCCTCTTTTCAACTATTTCCTCCTTTTTTATTTATGAAAAGATGAAGTTACTCTGCATATTCTGTAAATAGTATGCAGGCATGTGAATTCCAGATCTGTAGGTTTTATAGTTAAAAAGAAAAACGGTTTCAAAAATACCGATTTTTCGATTCTGATCTGATTAGGGGCCTTAAACTCATTACTTGATAAAGGGGATCACTGAGAAGGCGTAATGAAATACGCACAGCTGCTGAGTGCGTCCGTGGTTGTCGTATGCGGTTGGCTTAAGAATCATACCTTTAAGCTCATTTTGTACCTTAAATTAGCTATTGCCTGACTCTCTAGAGTTATGTAAGGCTTTGACCTACTTATCTTTTGCGCGGACGGCACAGAATCTCTCTGTTCTTACAGGGTCGACAGCACGAGTGTGACTCTCTTGGTGTTACACTCGCCCATAGGCCACGGTAATCTCTTTCCATCAGGAGGGCCACGTGCTTGTCTGCGACCTAAGTAGTATATAAAAAACATGCATACTCAAACATATATTCATCCTTACATATTAGTAGGATAGGATAGAATAATATAGTCTTTCCCGGAAGAGGTCTAAATCCTACTTCTCAGTAGGAACACAATATTAAGTGAGTTTCGCTGTTGTGGGTGCGGTTTTCCTTAGGCAGGAGGTATGTAACTTACCTATAATTGTACTTAATACTGTAGGTATTTTAAAAGATTATCTACTGGTAAAGTGAGACAAATATCACTTACTCATAAAGGGTCCTTAAATGACATCGAGAATAATATGGCTAAAAATTTATTTAAATGGAGATTTTTTGGCTTTCCTATTTTTTTTTGTAGCAGTATTTTCAAAAGTTTAATGGCAACATTATTTATTTTTTGTTTTGACATTTTAGACTTTGACAGATAAGTTGACAATTCTTTTTAGTTTTTCCTTTAGAAAATATATGGGAAATAATTTTGCCGATTTCTTCTATTTCTATTATTTGTACCATAACTAGTCCCATAGATTTTTTTAAAAAGGATTAACTGGCATAAAAAATAATCAGTATATTAGCATTTCTCTTGCTGAGTGCACAATTTTTCCAAGATCTAAGAATACATTTTGAATAAAGCACTTGTACTTTTTTATATTTTTGAACCTGACAGGTTTTGCCTTACGGCATTCTCAAAAGAGGCAAAAACTGTCAGGTTCAAAATAAAAAAAATCTAGAAAAATACTAGTGTTTTTTCCTATATGTGTCGCAAGTTCCACCAAGCGCCATCAATTTCCAGTAAAAACAATCTATGAATGTAGTTTAGAATATCTTAAAAATCATAGAAATTATTTGTTTACCACTAAACTTTAGTGCTACAAAATAATTATTTTAAATAAATTTGGATCAATCTCGGGCGATGCTCGGTGGCTCAGTGGTCAGAGCATTCCCCCTGTAAGGGAAAGATCGCGGGTTCGAGTCCTGCCCGAGTATTGATTTCGCTTTTTCCAATTTAAAATAATTTGTTTAGTTTAGCATACTAAATGCTTTAAAATTATCTACAAAATAATATCTCACTTGAACTATATCGTATAATAAAGATTCAACTGTAGTAGTAGGTACTAAGTCGAGGATTATGTCTAAGTTGTGTCCAAAGTTTCAGCCTTAATGACATCGTAAAAAGTAACATTTGTTTTTTTTCTCGACGATTTGGCTACAAAATGCCACCTTTTTGTATAACGGCTTTTACGAGTTTAACAGTATTCCTTTTGCACATCAGTTTAATCCTGCATTACTTGTCGTAGATATGTATTATATAATAATATTCTAAGATATTCTACACAGCGCTCTAAAGACCTAAAGTAAGCATAATTTAACAAGTGTTATGGGTTCTAGTGTTCCTTTCCAACTCACGTGTTTCTTTTTACCTACAGTACTAGGTCCTTTAAACAGGGCGTGAAAAATTGCCAATAACATGATATGTGTCTATAATAGCGACCCTCTTTCCTCAGCTTTCCGTCAGGTGAGGTGAAGTCAAATTAACGAGTCCTACATAAAAAAAAATACTTATATTTTTTTTTTTCAATACATGACATATTATGCCTATTATGTCAAACCAATTCAAATAATAATAATATGTATGTATAGGAATCTGATCATTGTTACAATACACCTGTAGCTCTGACTCTACTAGGTTTTACCGCAAAACAGTATTAAATTTCAAACGAATACTATAAA
The DNA here is from genome assembly GCA_914767945.1 of Eilema depressum. Lineage (NCBI taxonomy): Eukaryota > Metazoa > Arthropoda > Insecta > Lepidoptera > Erebidae > Eilema > Eilema depressum. Next base: position 3,379,742 of record OU612041.1, on the reverse strand, counting down.
AAATAAAAGCTGAAATAAAGACATATTCCACGAATATACCAACAGTAAAACCTTCCTTTACTGCGACTGTATTCCGCCTCGTGCAACAAGGGAATAATTACAGTCTTTTGCGAGACACATTTTGACTCCCAGATAAAAGGCTTTATGGACTTCTTTCATATTTGCCTACAAAAATGGCCGCGTTATATTTTATTTCGTGCTGAATAACTTTCAACACCCTGTAGATACTTTATTAACTTCACCAGTGACTAACTAAGTTAGTTATTGAATTAACCAATGATTTTTATATGATCACTAGACTATACTTTAAAACCTGTAGGCTTTATGGATTTATTTTCATATTTCCCTGCAAAATTGGCGGTATTATATTTTATTTCGTGCTGAATAACTTTCAACACCCTGTAGATACTTTATTAATTTCACTAGTGACTAAGTGACTAAGTTAGTGATTGAATTAACCAATGATTTCTATATGACCACGAAATTATACTATATAGACTACTAGCTTTTGCCCGCGGCTTCGCCTGCGCGGATGTCGGTTATCGTGACCAAATATAGCCATGTTCTTTCCCAAGGTCTATTCTATCTCTGAACTAAATTTCATCTAAATCGCTTCAGTGGTTTAGGCGTGAAGGGGTAAACTAGGTCGAACGGGGATTTTTATTTCACACAACTTGTAGGTCGTATCCGTAGCGAAAAGAAACTCCGAGAAAACCCGTCAGACTAAAACACAAATAATTGCTACCTAACTCCACAAACCTAACCTAACCTAACTATACCGTTATAGATAATTGTAGCACCCTGTAGCTGAGGCAACCCAGTTAGTGAACTCCTAAGTGACATTTGTAACCCACTTTCTTTCTAATCTCGTGATTGGCGTACAATGTACTTATCTAGCTTTGTGTAGAGATTGGTCGATATCTGAGATTAGTTATAAGCGTTAGTTTAGTTGTGTTGTTGGACCACTTTTTGCTAAATTCTGCAATGACGTAATTTTGTTAGGGGTGAAAATGTGATTATTGTATTTCAAATTTTATATGATCTACTATGGATAATCACGCCTCGTGTTGCGTTTCTAACGGTGAGTAAGGTAGCCAGAGCTCACTGGAAAGGTTTTGTGCTGTCAGTGGGAAGACCAAAGGCTTGCCCTGCTTGTCTTTTGCGCTGACGGCACAGAATCTCTCTAATTCTGACAGGGTCGACAGCTCGAGCGCGTCTTCCCTGGCTTTGCACTTGTCCATAGGCCACAGTAACCACTTTCCATCAACTGGGCTGTATGTATTCCAGTGGTTGCAAAAGCCCCATCTCACTACGTTTCCTGTTTATTGCTTTAACTATAATATACATAGTGTTAGTTCATTAGTAGAAAACTTCATTAGTAGACATAATAGGAATTAGTAGTGGTAATAATACCTTTTGTTTACCCGAAACGTTTCGATGGACGCTAAATTCCTGTCTTTGTTTTGTCGTTTGGCCCCCAATGCTTTGTTCAGTGATACAGGGAGAATCTTTCCAACGGGCGTGGATGTCAAATTAGAATTGTTCCTTGACCCCGTCATGCTTTGTTTAATGATACAGGATGAATCTTTCCAGTGGGCGTCGATAGTCAAAGAAAGAAAGAAAATATTTTTTATTCTGCACAGGTATGCACGAAAATCATGACAAAAAATGGATAGTGAAATCTAAAACTATGAAGAATAGTAAAAAGTACTCAGAGGGGAGTCGGACCCGATTTTGATGAGAATCAAAATTGCGTAATTAGATTTTGGAAAAAATATATAACTTTTATGGGAGCGACTGCTGCCTGATCTTCTCCGAGAGCCATTATCAAGGCCTCGTCCATCAATCAGGAGGTTCACGAGCTTGTAGGTGGGGTTCGATTGAACCCCAAAAGTTTTGTTTCCCCTACATAACGACTGCCATAAGATGTTCGTATGACAACCGGGAGTCCCCGAATCAGGTCAGCATCGAAAAATTTGTATTTTCGAAACCGTTTTTCTTATTAGCTATAAAACCTACAGATCTGGAATTCACATGCCTGCATACTACAGGATAATATAGAGAATAACTTCTTCTTTTCATAAATTAAATAAAAAAGGAGGAAATAGTTAAAAAGAGGCTCCGAAAATCACTCTACTCTTTCTTGCGAAACCAAATATTATCTACTATATGCATCCAAATAATCTAAAATTTCACATATATGTTAAATAAGTGTATTAGCATGACGTGATCTTCTTAGTTAGTAATCGTCGCTCATAAAATTATCTATTAAAATTGGTTTTACTGATTTTTACGGTTCAAATATGAGCGAATGACCTTGAGCATTTGTATGGTCAAAGTCATTCGCGTATGTAATCACCTTAACGTGCTTTTCAAAGCACACCCATACCAATGCAAACAGACATATTCATGCATATAAATATTTAAACTGAAAGGGAATTGAACCTACGCCTCCTTCTAACAGAGCCTAATCAAAGAAAATTAAGTAAATTATTCATATAATACATCAATTTTGTATGCTTTCTCTGAAATTTTAATCGATTCAGATGCAAATACCAGTATTACCATTACATTATATGGAGGCATACGATATGGATGAAACGCGAGAAAGTTTCTGAGATAACGAGATGCAAATATATGGATAAATCATTACGCTTGAAGAGAATTCGCAGTGACAGACATGTTTTGATAATGTAAACAGTTGGGAAATGGCTTTTCTTTGCCGTATTATCTTTTACGGTTTGATACTATGATAGATGGAAAAGTTTAGATGGATAGATAGATGGATGAAAGTTTGTAATTCAAGCACACCTGCCACTCTATACAAGTGGCAATTCGCGGGAGTATTGTAGAATTGAATGTATGAAAGTCGTCAACTTATATCATACACATACATACATATCACGCCTTTGTACCCGGAGGGTTAGGCAGAGGTAAAGTAACACCCACATTTTACCAATCAATGTATTCGGTCCCACGTAATAGGGAGGAGCCTGTTGACATATTCCGGGCACTTGTTGACTCGAGCCATGCATTTGAGACTGAGTCTGGACTGTATATATCTGTCTGATGTTAAACAGCCCTATCCCTTAGTCGCCTTGTACGACACCGCATGGGAAGTGATGGGGTGGCCCAAATTCTACACTGCCGGGAACCACGCGGCTTAATTCTACCTCCTACAATCCCGGGTCCTTTAAGCGGGGCGTGAAAAAGCATCTGATGAGGCCGTCAAGCTGAGTGCCACCATTGTAACATGATACGTGTCTGTAATGGTGACCCTCTTTTCAGAGACTTTGCCTTCAGCTTACCATCAGGCGAGGCGAAGTCAAATTGACGTGTCCTATATACAGGGTGTCCCAAAATTCAAGGATAAGCTGGCAACAGAGGGTGGCCCTACTTATGGCTGCTCTGGAAAAAATAAGAAAAAAAATATATCTCTATTTTTTTTTTAATTATTTAAACTTTTTTAAAATCCTTCGAAATTCGGTACCCGTAATGATATTTTCAACTACCAGGCCCACAATTTTGCAAATATTTTTGAACTCTTTTCTGTATTAGCAAGCTAAGAAGCATGACTATCCATCACCACCCTGAAAAATTATAGAATATTTGTAGTTATTTTACAAAAGTGAGTCAAAATATTTTTTTGTCGTCAAATTTTCATACATTTTTACTTTCGACCCACTTTATCTTATCTCGGTGAAAAAAAAAAGTATGGACACGACTATGGCATCCTTTTTCAAAAATTGGCGCAACTATCCAAGATTTCAAAATGGTATAATTTGGGTATGATACTATATTGAAATACTAAAAAAAAAAATTTGTAAATAAGAATCATATTTCAAACATTGCTTCTTTGAAAATCACCCGATTTACTTTGTACACAATGCATTCATCCTCAATAAAAAATCATTGACGGGACTTTTGACTGAGTGGTAACCGAGTAGGTTATCACATTACGAGGTTAAGCAACACCAAGCCAGGGTGGTTTTCGGATGGATGACCATTCTTAAGACATTGAGGCACCTCTGTTCCTCAGAGAGTACCTACGTTAGGCCGTCGATCCCGGTGGCCATATGAGTATCTATGACAGTTGTTACGGGTAGTCGGAGCGCTTAAAGGCGAAAAACTGGACTCACTACATAACTTTGATATCGCCAGTGGGTTGTGGAGGTCAGGTGGCAGTCGCTTCACGGCACTTTCACATTTCTGCTGTTTCACAGTTAGGCAAGAAATCAGAGGCTCAGAGTTTTATTGGAATTGTCTTAAGAACAATAGGTCTCCGAAAACAATTGCAACGCTGGACTATCAATGCGGTTGCGGATTATATTTCTGCCAAAGATATGCACGAAAAATAATGTATTAATGCCGGTGGCAAACAATTAAAACATGTAAAATAAAAAAAATATTAACAATAATGCAATAATTATAAAATTATACCATTATGTTTGTTTAATTTTTTAACAGTATAGATGTTCAACACTCATCATCCTCTGAGTCTTTACAAAATACAGAGTCAGATTTTATGATTAACTGTGAAACAGCAGAACCGCGAAATTTTCCGTGAAGCGACTGCCACCTGACCTCCACAACCCATTGGCAATATCAAAGTTATGTAGTGCGTCCAGTTGTTGGACTTTTAGGGCTCCAACTACCCGTAACAACTGTCATAGATACTCATATGGCCTCCGGGATCGACGGCCTAACGTACTCTCTGAGGAACGGAGGTGCCTCAATGTCTTAAGAATGGTCATCCATCCGAAAACCACCCTGGCTTGTGTTGCTTAACCTCGTAATGTGATAACCTACTCGGTTACCACTTAGTCAAAAGTCCCGTCAATGATTTTTTATTGAGGATGAACGCATTGTGTACAAGACTGCCTCTGTGGCGTAGCGGTAGTGAACGCGGCCGCTACGCAGGAGGCGCGGGTTCGATCCCCGCTCAGTGCAAATATTTGTGTGCATGAAATATGAATATTTGCATTGGTCTGGGTGTTTCTATGTATAATATGTATGTATTTACAAAAAAAAAATGTATCTAAGTATGTTTATCCGCATTCTAGAACCCATAACACAAGCTAGTTAAGCTATGCTTACTTTGGGTCTAGATAGCGTTGTGTAGAATGTCCTGCAATATATTTATATTTTTTTTATATATTTATATTATATATAAAGTAAATCTGGTGATTTTCAATAAAAGCGATGTATGAAATATGATTCTTATTTACAAAAAAATTTTTTTTTAGTATTTCATTATAGTATCATACCCAAATCATACAATTTTGAAATCTTGGATAGTTGCGCCAATTTTTAAAAAAGGATGCCATAGTCGTGTCGATACTTTTTTTTTTCACCGAGATAAGATAAAGTGGGTCGAAAGTAAAAATGTATGAAAATTTGACGACAAAAAAAAATATTTTGACTCATTTTTGTAAAATAACTACAAATATTCTATAATTTTTCAGGGTGGTGATAGATAGTCATGCTTCTTAGCTTGCTAATACAGAAAAGAGTTCAAAAATATTTGCAAAATTGTGGGCCTGGTAGTTGAAAATATCATTAGGGGTACCGAATTTCGAAGGATTTTAAAAAAGTTTAAATAATTAAAAAAAAATAGAGATATATTTTTTTTATTATTTTTTCCAGAGCAGCCATAAGTAGGGCCACCCTCTGTTGCCGGCTTATCGTTGAATTTTGGGACACCCTGTATATAAAAAAAAAAATGTCATGAATGTCAAAATACTGGCAATCCCATACATTTAAACATTCTATTCTATATCTATAATCAACGAATTGCCACTTGTCTAGAGGACAGAACAGCTTCTTCATCCTAGCGTTAATTCCAGCCGCATTCGAAGCTTTCACCTCGGAGTCTGAGGTCCGCTTTTTCCAGTCTAACTGGAATTAACGCCAGGGTGAATGCGAGGCAGTGGCCCCCCAACTCTCAAATCCTCGGCACAATGAGGTCGTGAAGCCTGTGAAGTCCCCAGTAAGCTTTTGTACTTCTAGGTGGAGCTAGGCTGACTGCTCTAGTCAGCACTCTTCACACGCACAGTGGCCTAAAAAAACCCGACTGCTGTCTAAAAGATCGAAACAAGCTTGATAGCAATGATAGCAGGCGGTACCCATTTGCCAATCATAAACCGAAAAAAATTTAATAGGTTATCGTTGCTATCAAGCTTGTTTCGATTTTTTAGACAGCAGTCGGGTTTTTATTTTTGAATAATTAATTTTATTTTAAACTTTTTAGTTATGTAAGATATGACATCTATATATTTTTGTAATCTCCTTTTAATTCTCTTCATTTTGATACCTTACCTACTCGATGAATTTGAGTGAAAAAAAAAAATTGACAACACATATTTTAGCATCAAAAATCTAGGGAGATGAATACCTTTCATTTGTGATCTCATTCATCGAAATCCATCTAGGCGTTAGGCCTGTAGAGGGGAACAAAGAAAACTACATACATACATACGCGCGAAACACAATACCCGCGCTGGCGCAGTCGGGTAAAAAAGAGGCTAAGTGCAGACAAAAGAGTCCCCTTTCCATTCTATTCCATTCCAACTTACGATAGGATGAAGTAGTACCTAGTGGATATTATCGCTATTTATTTCCACTATTCCGAACAATTTCACGGAATCACCGATAAAATTAGTTTCGTTTCAATAAACATTTGACATTAATAAACATTTTTGCCTCTAATACTCTTGAGCCAGGAACTAACAACAAAATATAAATTATCCCACTGAACCCTAAAGGTTCCTTTCTTGGTTTGTGAATCGTAAAGCAAGACAACCTTTGTTAAATATGCGAGCATATTTTGAAAGGATATCAAAAGCGTATTTAATGTTTCACAGTTGATATAACAAAAGGTTCGTACTACCTACGTTTATTTATTTCTATCTGTACTAATAATAAAACCGGGGAAATTGTTTTTAAGTAGGTACCTGTACAGTCCCTCCTACAGTCCCGGGTCCTTTAAACGGGGCGTGAAAAAGCATCTGATGAGGCCGTCAAGCTGAGTGCCACCATTGTAACATGGTACGTGTCTGTAATGGTGACCCTCTTTTCAGAGACTTTGCCTTCAGCTTACCATTAGGCGAGGCGAAGTCAAATTGAGGTGTCCGATATATTTAAAAAATCAGATCGATCTTGACGCACAAGGTACTCAAAATGATGTGATTGTTCTGTTAATTGGTACACACCTTTATTTCGGACGATAATACGATTTAAATCCATAAAACAGTCTGTATTTCTCATAATACCTTGGTATTATAGCGTTGGTAGCTTCGTAGTTAAGCCGGCCTTGCGATCGAGAGGTCCCGGGTTCGAATCCTGGCCATTACACTACTGACGTGAACCCACAAACAAGCAATTTAGCTTAGCTGGAGGGGATATTCTGCACCGTATGCGGGTGGGCTAATTGATTGATTGAATGGTTAATTGGTACCTTTCTTCCCCGAAAGGGTGCTTCATATCCACAATTAGATTTGGTTTGTGTCGTATTTTTATCACGAATTAGGTTGCCCTACAGCGCAAAAAGAATTTTCACATTGTACAGTCAGCATCACAGCAATCTTGACTAGCAAAATCTCAAAATGATATTTTTTTATCTTTTTTTTTACAGAATATTAGGAAACGAAATTACTACTCGTAATATTCTCCTTTCCATCAAGAACCAAGCGGAATTCCTTACCAGTACACGTGTTTCCCTCTTCCTACATTCCCGGGTCTTTTATGCGGGGCGTGAAAAAGTATCTGATGGGGCCGTCAAGCTGTGCGCTACCATTGTAACATGGTACGTGTCTATAATCGTGACCCTGTTTTCCGAGACTTTACCTTCAGCATACTATCAAGACGTGTCCTATAATAAAATAGATCAACGATCTAAAGAACACTTAAACAGATCAGAATACTTGCCTGATCGAAGGACCCTCCCTTTGTATTAAAGGAATATAACACCCGCTACAATTCTATCATTTATTTGTGGAATTCAACCCAAATTATTTATCTTTAGGAAGTGTGATTCAAGGTGGGAACAAGCTTGTTATCGTTGTGATACAACGAAAAATATTATCGGGCTCGACTGAATTCGTAAGAGGCATTCAAATTTACCTTCAGGGAAAGTTTGTTTTGGGTGTATTGGTTTGTATTCTTTGCGAAGTGATACAAATATGATAGGTATTGAAGATAAATACAATCTTATTTTGTTCTATACGCCATTCGGTTTGGTACTTAACTAAAAGTAAAAAATGTTGATGTCTTTTTAATGTTTTATTTAAGAACTGAGTTTATTAGATAATATTTTTCGGGTTGTATTTAACGCGGCCATAAATTAATCCAAAAAGTAGGTAGTAAAAATAATAGGTTGGCAGCTATAGTGTAGAATAATTTTATTCAATTTATGGGTGTCAAAATTACTGAATGTGTCCTATAATTTTTTTTCTATATTTTCCCGGAAGCGAATGTGTGCCTCCAATGCAGTATATTACATACCGCAATGAATACATAAAGGGGGTTTATAAAAGCATTGACATTATATACGTTCTGATGAATAAACTTTGTGATCTAAACGACACGGGGTAAATAAAGGGGTGAAAGTAATAAATTATATCTGTCGGAACGCATCACCGATGGCCCATTTATCCCCCGTTAACCCCTTTTGAATTATTGATAACGGCCATTTTAAAAAATCTTTTATAAAGTTGACTGGCAATATTTTTGTGGTCGGTTTTTTAGTTGAAAGCTTTTTATTGATAGTGGATTTTAATAGATATGTATGTTTATTCAGTTATGTGGCTATTGATATAGTCGTATGTATCGATAAAGTATCAGTTTGGTCCATTTGTTGTTATGTTGTATGACTTGTATGTTTTCCGTGTGGTTCCCGGCAGAATAGAATTCGGGCCACCCCATCTCCTTCCTTGCGGTGTCGTACAAGGCGACTAAGGGATAGGGCTGTTTAACATCAGACATATATATACAGCCCAGGCTCAGCTTCAGATACATGGCTCGAGTCAACAATAGTGCCCGGAATACGGCAATAGGCTCACTGCCTATTACGTGGGACATAATACAATGATTGGTGAAATATGGGTGTTAATTCACCTCTGCCTAACCCTCCAGGGATAAAGGCGTGTATGTATTCTGTAAAACCCTAATTTAATAATGTAGCTACAAGTGAATTGATACCCTAACGCCTTATACGTTATTTAACACTCATTCATTAAAATATTTTTTTAACAAAATTAAAAAAATACTTTTTTTTATAATAATTTTGTTAAAAAAGTAAATTTTTTTTTTTAAATCTTTCTGTATTAGTGTAGTGAAGTGAAACAAAGTGTATAATATATAAACTGTGACAAATTATGTAAGATCAAGTTCTAATGTCGGACGGCCCGCCGCGTCTACCGTCTGCCCTGACCCCAAAATGCAACACCCATGAGATGTGGGCCGCTATGACGAGGTCCATCGAGATCTTGGTGGCATTCTTCGAATATTATGCACAGAGGTAAGTTTTATGTTTAGTTTTAATCACATGAGAAATAGTCTTAAGTGGATATCGATCGCGCGTAGGCCATGTGGTGTCACTTGTGAGGTTGTATAACCATCATTAGACCTATTCTTATGTACATAAGTGACACCACATGGCCTACGCCTACGCGCGGACGATATCCACTTAGGACTACACCTCACAACCTATGTGTTGCTGGAACGCATAAGCAGGAGTTACTTGTCATAAATTTATATGTTTCATTAGTGATATCGGTGCGATCAGATTTCGCGAGAACCACCTGGGCTCCAATTCTGCAAAACCACTGACACCGCAAAAAATGCCATTTAATTTTAAACTTTACTGCTATTCCGTTAAAGTCTAAAATTACCATGTCAACTCGTAGAATGAATGAAAAAATGTAATGAACACTTTCATTTAATTTTGGACTTAAACACCAAATTAATAAGAAATATTAGTAAATGGCAAAATCGAGGTCAAAAATATCTGGTCATATTTCGCCGGTCCCTGGTAGAGGAGAGGTAGACCCAGAAAACCCATTAATCCTATAATGGATGCTGTGTTTCAATTACCTTATTGCCCGGTATACCTACCGACCCCGCTGATTCCGACGGGGGTATCTGAAGGGATTCCGCACTAAGGCATACCTAAGAGTACGCCAGAGCTCACTGGAGAGATTTTGTGCTGTCAGTGGAAAAATCAAAGGCTTTGTGCTACTTATCTTTTGCGCTGACGGAACAGAATCTCTCTGTTCTTACAGGGTCGGCAGCACGAGTGTGACCCCCCTGGTGTTGCATTCGCCCATAGGCAACGGTAACCTCTAACCATCAGGAGGGCAGTGTGACCTAAGTAGTATAAAAAAACGCCTAACAACAATGCGAGGTGCAGGCAAAAGAGTAATTAGGTAAAGTAAAAGTATGCCAATATAAATTGCGCCATTAACTTTAATGCGATCAAATAAGACACCGTCGCACCACACTTCCATCTCAGGACACGTATTTTGGCTTTTACATCCGTCACCCTAACGGCCAACATATATTGTGAGTAGAAGAGGTAATCTGTGGTAGAAGATTGGTCGATTCCTATTTGAAAGAATAAGTATTTTTCTGGTTTTTACGAGATCCAAAGTGTTTTAAGCTGTGTAAGTTTTTAATTATTTTTTTTCTTTTATTAATTCGCTTAACAATTTTTTGATCTATATCACCTCTACGTGAGTGATATTCGTAGGTGTGCTTCGTGGAATAGGAAATTAATTATTTTTCATTTTTATTTGAAGCCCACCTATGGGTGTGCTTCGTGGAATACTTTAGGTGTGCTTCGTTTGGGTGTGCAATAATTGGGTGTGCTTCGTGGAATAGAAAATTAATTATTTTAAATTTTTATTTGAAGCCCACCTATGGGTGTGCTAAGTGGAATACTTTAGGTGTGCTTCGTCTGGGTGCGCTTCGTGGAATACCTCATCCAAACTTGTATCTTGGTTGCATTTAAGGGTTCCATCTCGAGGGTTCAATTTCCTGCACGATCTTCAGCATCTTTGATAGTAAAATTCCTTCATGAACAGTAGGAATATGGCAGGGTCTTAAATGAAAAATGAAAGTCCCTATTGTTCCACACCGTAGGGATCGAAGTGGACAGAGCGCAATAATTGAGATCTTTCTTTATTTACCGAATTATTTAATTTCTTTAGATACCGCGGTAGCCTAGTGGTATGGGTAATGGACTGCTGAGACGAGGTCTCGGGTTCGATCCCAGGTTTTACCATGGCACACACCAATGACTTTTCGATGCTTTTCGAAGTTATGTGTGTATTTATCGCAGGTTTATAAGTGCCCGGTTAATGGCAATAGGCTCGCCACCTTTTACATTGGGACCTAAACATAAACGGCGAATTGTGGGTGCTAGCACCTCTGCCTACCCCTTCGGGGATATAGGCGTGAGTTTATGTATGTTTCTTTAATTGGGTTCCCAGTTTACCTTAGTTTTTTATACCACTAAGGTGGCAGACAAGCACTAGGAACCACCCACTTGATGGAAAGTGGGTGGTTCCTATGGCACGTCCATAGGCCATGTACGTGCAACACCAGGGTCGTCACACTCAGGTACCAAGTTGACCCTGTAGGAACCTTCTAATAGTCTTCTTGTAGAACCCCATACATAACCCCTCCTGCAGAAGCATTATAATTAGAAATTCTTTACTGATATAGTCAGAAAGGGTTCTACAAAACATGGCGGTACCTCAACAATTTTATGACATAACTTAGTAATAACTTTATGAATATCTTTGAAGCATTAAAATTAGATATTGTTTACTTATATAGTCAGAAAGGGTTCTACAAAACATGGCGGTACCTCAACAATTTTATGACATAACTTCGTAATAACTTTATGAATATCTTTGTATGCAAATTGCAAACTCGTAACTGCTTTCAAACCACCACAAACTGCAATTTATACAGAAGTACAAAACAGTGTTCAACTCAAACACTTTCTGAATTCCATTTAAAGTTAAACTTTCACTATGTATAAACTTTTGATCTTTCATGAAACGGCAATCTTGCAGGACAACTGCCTTTGAAATATTATGAACTAGCTGACCCGGCGAACTTCGTACCGCCATATTTTCCGCCCGCGTGGTATTCTGATCCCGATTTATCAGTGTTTCTCTACAATATTATGCATGTAATATACATATAAACCTTCCTCTTGAATCACTCTATCTATTAAAAAACAACCCGCTTCAAAATCCGTTGCGTAGTTTTGAAGATTTAAGCATACATAGGGACGGACAGACAGCGACAGCGACTTTGTTGTATATTAAATGTAGTGATAGTGATAGTGATTATTATAAGTACCTACGCTGGGTTGGTATATATATTATCATGTGCGCCATTTTCCACCTTACCCAGCCACCTACTTCAGGTAGTCAATCCACCTGGCTAGGGGGCGTCCCACCTTCCGTTTACCTTCTTGTTGTCTTTACTCTAGAACTCGTTTGCTCCAACGAGCATAAGCTCTAGTCCGCTTACTGTAACGGATTTTTTACATGACTGTCTCATTTCTTCATCTATCGATTTTTTTCACCATGTACCATTATTTACATAATTATCACCCTCACAATTGAGATAATTTTAAAGCATTTAGTATGCTAAACTAAACAAATTATTTTAAATTGGAAAAAGCGAAATCAATACTCGGGCGGGACTCGAACCCGCGATCTTTCCCTTACAGGGGAACGCTCTGACCACTGAGCCACCGAGCATCGCCCGAGATTGATCCAAATTTTCCAATACATCCATCTTAGGGCGATGGTGGGAGCAATCTACCGATATTCGTACGAACTATCGGAATCAATGAATGATGTTGCAATTTTTTGATAACTCCGCCCAACCAATTGAGATAATTTTAAACCATTTAGTATGCTAAACTAAACAAATTATTTTAAATTGGAAAATTTGGATCAATCTCGGGCGAAGCTCGGTGGCTCAGTGGTCAGAGCATTCCCCCTGTAAGGGAAAGATCGCGGGTTCGAGTCCTGCCCGAGTATTGATTTTGCTTTTTCCAATTTAAAACACCCTCACAATGACCTGGTTTTGAAAATGAATTACCACGAGGCTATTTGTCTACGACAAAAGTCAACTGCAGACGCTCGCAGTAGATATGCGTAATTGCGGCTTCTCAATCTTCTTAGCGTTAATTCCCAGTCGCATCCGAAGCTTTCAGCTCGGAGTCTGGGGTCCGCTTTTACCAGTCATAGCTACAGATTTGGCTCAACCTCGATATTTTCCGTGAAGCGATTGCCATCTGACCTCCACGACCCAATGTTAACATTATGCGATATCGAAGCTTTGCAGCTAGACCGTTGTTTTTGGACTTTTAGGGCACCAACTACCCACCCGTAACGACTGCCATAGATGTTCTTATGGCAACCGGGACCGACGGCTTAACATGCTCTCCGAGGCACGACCAGACCAATGCAAATACCCATATTTAATGCGCACAAATATTTGCACTGAGCGGGGATCGAACCCGCGCCTCCTGCGTAGCGGCCGCGTTCACTACCGCTACGCCACGGAGGCTGTCAATGCGGAGGCTGTAATTGCGGCTTCTCAATGGTCCCCTTTATCCCTATCAGAGTTTAACAAGTAATGGGTACACTGTATCTGCTGCACGCATCTGCAGTTGTCGTATGCGATCACCTTCGAAATCATATTATATTTAAGGTGATTACATACGCGAATGACTTTGACCATACAAATGCTCAAGGTCATTCGCTCGTTTTTCAGCCGTAAAAATCAGTAAAACTAATTATAATAGATAATTTTATAGGGGACGATTACAAACTAAGAAGGTCACGTCATGCTAATACACACATTTAACATATATCTGAAATTTTAGAATATTTGGATACATATTGTAGAAAATATTTGGTTTCATAAGAAAGAGTAGCGTGATGTTCAGAGCCTCTTTTCAACTATTTCCTCCTTTTTTATTGAATTTATGAAAAGGTGAAGTTACTCTGTATATCCTGTAGTATGCAGGGATGTAAATTCCAGATCTTTAGGTTTTATAGTTAAAAAGAAAAAGGTTTCGAAAATACCGATTTTTCGATGCTAATCTAATTCGGGGCCTTAATCAGCATATTTGCTCGTCTACCGGCGATCGTTAAATCCAATCAAATTACTTTTTAAGGTTATTTCTTTCTAAAATTTATTGTCACATTCACCTATAAATATAATGAGGAATTAGGTAATGGGGATAATTTATGAGCCTAGGGTGGCCGTTTATGTAAATAACGAAGAGAAATGGTCCGAGAATGGGTCCTTGTGGTACGCTTAATGTACTGGGTGGATTTATATTCGGGAAAGTCCCGTAGGCCTGCTATGAAACATACATTCGAATTTGGGGACTGAAATTTCGAGCAAATGGTACCAAAAAACCCATTAATTCGGTCTAAAACCTCCAAAAAGAAACCGAAATAACTTCATAGTACCTTTTTAAAATCCGCCATCCGATGGGGGTGGTCATATCGGACTCGAACCGACTTAAAGGCGGCCACCCACTAATAGTTTATCGAACGACAACCGGTTGATATCGGTCTGTCAGGTCATCGGAATAGCCCACACACTTACAGTTTCGTATACTTGACGATTCCGGTCAGCAAAGACAGTTAAAGGCCGGACAGTCTATGCATTTTATACGTAATAACATCAGACTAAAAGAATAAAATAATGTTATTATTTTAGTCTTAGGTAATAAAATTATGATGACATTGATGACATAAGGACTGCAGGCCAGAACCTGCCTTAAAACCGCACACTGTCTCTTTAGATGTCGGGGTCTAAGATGGCCTAATATCTCTTGCACCCTGGTTTCGAAGTCATGCAGTAAGACCAGTTGTTGAACTTTTAGGGCTCCAACTACCCGTAACGACTGCCATAGATGTTCGTATGATAACCGGAACCGACGGCTCTCTAAGACACGACCAGGCCACTTCAAATAAACCATAACATACATACATACATACAATCACGCCTTTATCCCCGGAGGGTTAGGCAGAGGTGAATTAACACCCACATTTCACCAGTCGTTGTATTAGGTCCCACGTAATAGGGGGTGAGCCTATTGCCGTATTCCGGGCAGTATTGTTGACTCGAGCCATGCATCTGAGGCTGAGTCTGGGCTGTATGTATCTGTCTGATGTTAAACAGCCCAATCCCTTAGTCGCCTTGTACGACACCGCATAGGAAGACATATATAACCATAACCATGGATAAAAATATTTTAATTGAGCGGGAATTGAACCCGCGTTCACTACCGCAACGCCACAAAGGCTGTCTGTAAAGGAAAAGAAAGAAAGCTAATGCTCAGTAATGAATTTTCTTGTGGGTTCCCATCTGTATTGCTAGACATGATAGATAGAATAATTCTACAGAATAATCGCATCGTTCAGGCTGAGCGCACATTTGAGACAAGACTGTCTTAAGACAGACTTGCTCTCTACTAAATGTATGGAGCTGCGCACACTGGAGACAAGACGTCTAACAGACAAAACTGTCTTTACCTACAACACGACAAGTCTGTCTAAAGACTGTCGGCTTCCCTTCTAGAGGTGTAATGAATATAGATACTCGTAACAAGTACCAGTAACATAATATCAGTGTTATATTCATATTATGTTACTGATGACTCTCATAACATGTCACTGAATAAAAACGAAATAACAACGAAAGCCATAGGTATTATAGGTAACTATTACCCGAGCGATCTGCTGTACAATTCACTAAGCAAGCACAACGATGCGACAACGATGCGAGTATCAACAATGTGCGCGATAGACACTGTCATTGGTCGATTTCCAATGACGTGATACAATCTGACCAATGACAATCTACGTTGCGCCTCGCATCGTTGTCGCATCGTTGTGCTCGCTTAGTGAATTGCAGTGCTGATTATTCGTTTCTATGTTTTGATACGTAACGTACCTACATCTAGTTAGGTACTGAGTACATCTTGTTAAAAAATATCTAAGTCTACTAGGTATATTGTTATTAGTTGCAAGTAATAACAAGATAGGTATAATAACACTCTCGTACCTATATATTATTTACATTAAGAGGATGCAATTTGGCTGGGTCAGGTTTTGGATGGGTGACCGTTCTTTACATTACGAGGTTGTGAAAACTCTTTTACTCTGCCGGTGTTATCTTGTTACAAACATTCGCAGTAACTAGATGTACGTATCGGAACATAGGGACGATCTATATTAATAGGAAGCATTAACATTCCTCTTGGTTGTTATTTCGTTTTTAGTGGGTAACATAATATTATCAAAGTAATATATTCAATTACAAACATGAATATCAAAATCATAACCTAATATAACATCTCTATTCCCTTCTGTAGGTATGCGGTCGCGCACATCAAAGACAAAACAGTCTTGCCACAGTATACATATATTCAGCAGTACAAGTATTCTATTGAATTGGGTGTCGCCATAATTATGTTTACCTACAGACAAAAAGACGTTTTATGGATTATGAATATTGTAAAGTTGGATGGAAATGTTTGATGATTTACAATAATTTATTAGTGTTATCATCCTCATGCCCTTACCCCATATTTATTTTGAATCGGTGGAACACGTCAAGCTTGTTGTAAATAATAAAATAATACCAAGTAATCATATTAAATGTATTTGTTAATATAATTTTAAAGCAATTAGTTTGCTAGACTAAACAAATTATAATAAATTGGAAAAAGCGAAATCAATTCTCGGGCGGGACTCGAACCCGCGATCTTTCCCTTACAGGGGGAACGCTCTGACCACTGAGCCACCGAGCTTCGCCCGAGAGTGACCCAATTTTTCCAATACATCCATCTTACGGCAATGGTAGGAGTAATCTACCGATATTCGAACGAACTATCGGAATCAATGAATGATGTTGCAATCATTTTTAAACATTGGTTTTTGATAACTCCGCACAATCAATTAAGATAATTTTAAAGCAATTAGTTTGCTAGACTAAACAAATTATAATAAACTAGCTTTTGCCCGCGGCTCCGCCCGCGTGGATGTCGGTTATCGCGACCAAACATAGCCTATGTCCTTTCTCAAGGTCTAATCTACCCCTATACCAAATTTCATCAAAATCGGTTCAGCGGTTTAGTCGTAAAAGCGAGACAGACAGACAGACAGACAGACAGACAGACAGACAGACAGACAGACAGACAGAGTTACTTTCGCATTTATAATATTAGTAGGGAAGTAGGGATTGGAAAAAGCGAAATCAATTCTCGGGCGGGACTCGAACCCGCGATCTTTCCCTTACAGGGGGAACGCTCTGACCACTGAGCCACCGAGCTTCGCCCGAGAGTGACCCAATTTTTCCAATACATCCATCTTACGGCGATGGTAGGAGTAATCTACCGATATTCGAACGAACTATCGGAATCAATGAATGATGTTGCAATCATTTTTAAACATTGATTTTTGATAACTCTGCACAATCAATTAAGATAATTTTAAAGCAATTAGTTTGCTAGACTAAACAAATTATAATAAATTGGAAAAAGCGAAATCCATTCTCGGGCGGGACTCGAACCCGCGATCTTTCCCTTACAGGGGGAACGCTCTGACCACTGAGCCACCGAGCTTCGCCCGAGAGTGACCCAATTTTTCCAATACATCCATCTTACGGCGAAATTAATGGCATTGGAAAAATTGGGTCACTCTCGGGCGAAGCTCGGTGGCTCAGTGGTCAGAGCGTTCCCCCTGTAAGGGAAAGATCGCGGGTTCGAGTCCCGCCCGAGAATTGATTTCGCTTCTTCCAATTTATTATAATTATTTGTTAATATACCTACTCAAAACAATTCATAAAAAAATAGTGCCCCACCGGCATCGGGTACAGGAACCAAGCTTAATATTTCGTCTCATTATTAAAAAATACAATATCAATTACAATACCAAATATCTAATGTATGTCGACCGAGCAACATTGTAAACAAGCGTCAATGTAAACATGTTGGTATTGGTACCCACAGGATAGGCATGCCTAGTGTGGGGCCAACGGATAACTTCAATTGTTTTGCTTTTGGTAATAAATGATTTTTTTATTTTTTTATTTTTTTATTTTAGTAAGAAATCGGAGGCTAACGGAGTCCACTCGTAACGATAAATATGTGAGCGAGACAGGCATACGTCTCGTTCTCTTCTATGTCGAATCGAGTGACGAGTACTAACTCTCTCTCTCTCTCTCTCTCTCTCTCTCTCTCTCTCTCTCTCTCTCTCTCACATTCATTCATTTCATTCATAACACATAATTCCATCACTACTGTTTAGGTAATATATACCTAACTCCAACAATAATACATAAACGTCTATATAGAAAACCTATGCGGATTGTAACAAATGCCTATGGTGCTAAACAACTATTCTTTTCCTTTCTTCTTCAGTATGTATTGTGAAGAAAGTTAAGTCTGGGTTTGCGTAGTCGTTATTCATACACCTAAAGATACTAAGTACAATATTTTTCGGTTCTGTTCGAAGTCATCAAATGCAAACTGCGCGAAACAATGAAATAAAGTGCAACGCAGTGGTACGTGCACGATCTCACTCACGACACAGCCCGCACTGACTCATCGGTGAACATCAATAAGTTAATCGAACACATCACATATTCTACCGGTGGCACACATTCAAACCGGCAACCACACATTTCTATGAAGACGGTGTACTGTTCAACTATACTATACTGTAGCGGTGTTCGTGCGATGCGTGTCGTAGACAAAACAGTTTTGTCTTAGGTGTGCGGTGCGTCGCAGACAAAACAGTCTTAAGACAGTCTTAAGACTGTTTTGTCTGTGTCAGACAAAACAGTCTAAAGACAGTCTTGTCTCTAGTGTGCGGTCTCCCTAATGTATGAAGGAAATACGCAGCTGTTTCACTTTAACAGCGGCGACTATCGATTATGACTCATCGCGATGGAGAAACTCGATGAAATTTATTCGATTTCAATGTTCTCACAATGTTTTAAACATTATACTAGCTGACCCGGCGAACTTCGTTCCGCCATATTTTCTGATCTCGTTCCCGCTGCATATCTCTAAATTTATCAGTGTTTCTCTGTACAATTATGCATGTATTATACATATAAACCTTGAATCACTCTATCTATTAAAAAAACTGCTTCAAAATCCGTTGCGTGGTTTTGAAGATTTAAGCATACATAGGGACGGACAGATAGCGACAGCGACTTTGTTTTATAATATGTAGTGATTATATACACATGCCTGTAAATCCCCGAAGGGATAGGCAGAGGTGTATTATCATTATCACCCACATTTCGCCAACTATGACTTTCGGCCCACATAATAGGGCGCGAGCCTATTGCCGTCGAGCGGACACTTATTCATGTTTTATATATCTTTAAAGACAACCTACACTTTACATAGATCTTCCGTAGTTTTTCTCTTCGGGGTAGGCAGAGACAACGGCCTACTATCCAATTATGTACACAGAAAGAAAGAAAGAAAGAAAGAAAGAAAGAAAGAAAGAAAGAAGGAAAATTAATTTATTAAACACACCAACACACTTATTTTAACAATAAACTTAACAAACAAAAGAAAGTGAAACCACTGACTCTCCTCTTTGCTTCAACTATCCATCACATGACGCAGCAAAAAAGTATCAATGATAACGCTAAAATACAATGAACTAAAACTAAATAAAACATTTAATCTATCGGCTAATAGTATTGAAAAAAAAAAGTGCTTTCACAGCGCTAAAAGTATCTTATGTAGCCTGGTCCTATCAAAAGGATCCAATTCTTTATCTTGTAACGATTTAGCTGAAATTTTTGAATCAACGTTGATTCATCGGCAATTTATGAGATGTATTGGTACAAAGTACGGATGAATGTAATTTTGTCAGAAATAAAACAAAACGCGAGTAGGAAACGAATTTCACGAACACTGCAGATAAAACTAAACAATACTTTCTAGAAAAAGTGGTGTATAACCACGGCTATCCCTATGTATGGGATTTCACATTTATGACATAGGTAGGTACGTTGACGACTGTCATTTATGTCAAATCCCATACACTCATCATTCTATTCTAGAGTCAGCGCCAGCTAATAAGTCCCGCGGCAAAACCAGGAACTAAAATGACATTGCCGCCATACTGTGTGTTGATTAGTTCAAGCCATGTTAGGTACCTACTATCATGGCCTGAATAGCCATGTCACGCGATCATGAACACAAGTCGGCCGAAGCAGGGAGAATCGGTCTAGGTGGGGTTACTCAGATGACGTGGACCTGGGGTGTGAGTGTGGAGTGGCTCCACAGACCATGGCCCACCTGCTAACGTGTGCTGCATGTCAACTACCTGTACACCGGAGGACCTAATGAGTGCCTCCGAGAATGCGATTCAGGTAGCAGGATACTGAGAAAATAGAATTTGAGAGTAGAAGCACCATCGATTCGACAGAAGAAGATGGTATAGGTACATACATACCTTTAATTTGGATGACGTTTCGACTATTTCCCGTCAACATTATTGTAAATCAATATTATTCAAAATATATTAAATGAATTGACCAAATATTTATCTGGGAGTCTACCAGACCCCATATTTATGTAAGGAACACGGTACGTCAGTATCACCACGTTAAGAATATAAAATTCAATTCGAGTCAAAGTAAACAGTCGTATCGTGTGGAGTGTACATACGTTTTGTCATCCCTTGTTTGTTTGTGTTTCCACAGCTACAATACAAGCAAAGCCTCGATATCAACTAGAGACTGTCGACCATTTTGAAAAGGAAACTCAAATACAAGCGACTACAATATGGGGTTCTTCAAGAAGGGCATTAGAAGATTTCTTCAAGGTCGGCAGCGCGAGTGTGACGCCCCTGGTGTTGCATACGTCCTTAGGCCACGGTGACCACTTCCGATCAGATGGGCCGTGTGCTTGTCTGCCACCTAAAGGTAGCCTTTCAAACTAAGCGTCACATACGCAGCGTCTATAGCGTCTATAACTGTAGCACTGTGACGTCACTGACGCCGCGTTTGTGTCGCTCAGCTCGAAAGTCGTTCCCTAGAATTTCATACATTTCTATGGAACATCTACCTGTCGCTCTGTCGCAGCGTCACAGTCGCGGCGCCACTGACGCTATAAACGCTCGCTTCGAAAGTATACCTTTAAGGTCCAACCCCACCAAACGGACGGCATCGGAACGGATTTTACAATCTTTAAACAAAATAAATCTTATATCACAGCATTTAAAGTTTATATTACCAAGTCACGCATGACAGCTTGACGTGCGTCATGCCGCCGCACGTCGCTGTCAAGCTGTTGTGCGTGACTTGGTAATATAAACTTCAAACACTGTGATAATAAGATTTAATTTTGTTTAAAGATTGTAAAATCCGGGCCGTTGCCGTCCGTTTGGTGGGGTTGGACCTTTAGTGGTATAAAAAAGGACAAATTTGAAAAGGATTTTACTACATAAAAAAAATGACAGAAAAGCGACACACTCGAAAAATAAATTTCATATGCCGTTGCCACGAGAGAAAAAGACTTTTTTTTTATTAAAGCGTTTAGGACCTGTATATTGCATACTATCAGATAAGCCATGTGCTTATTACCTTAGGTATACAAAAAGTAATATCCGTGATTTCACTTGCGTATGTCATATCTCGACAATTAATGGCCTGTCTGCCGTCAGGTGTTATTTATGAGGCGATTAGTTTGGATTTATTCTTTGGGGGAAAAATGAGTTATCTTATTATATATCTTCCATTTTTATGGGACACACGGTTAGGGAGGTTATATCAAAAAAAAATTTGGAGGAGGTAGGACACGATCAGGAGGGCCGTGTGCATGTCTGCGACCTAAGTGGTGTAAAAACTTTTTTTTCTTCAGTTGTTAGGATATTTTTAATTTACTCTTTTAATAAATTTATCCCACACATTCATTATAAACTTAATAATACACATACAATCTAAAATCTAAAAATTATTTAAAAATTGAAAGTGCCGCCCAAAGAAATAAAAATACGATATTCCGTCAGAGCTTGTTCTCACTAACATTTTTATAATTGCGTCAAAGCTGAGGGACCACTGCGCTCTATTTAATCCATGTTCAAATATCTTGGAAACTTAACTTTTGACTGCCTCCGTGGCGTAGCAGTACTGTAGTGAACTCGGCCGCTACGCAAGAGGCGTGGGTTCGATCCCCGCTCAGTGCAAATATTTGTATGCATGAAAATGGGTATTTGCATTGATCTGGTCGTGCCTCGGAGAGCACGTTAAGCCGTCGGTCCCGGTTGCCATACGCACATCTATGGCAGCCGTTACGGGTAATTGGAGCCCTAAAAAGTCCAACAAGAACGGTCTAGCTGCAATGCTTCGATATCGCCTGATGTCACCATTGGGTTGTGGATGTCAGATGGCAGTCGCTTCACGGAAAATATCGAGGTCCAGCCAAATCCGCAGTTAAGATTGGTAAAGCGGACCCCAGACTCCGAGGTGAAAGGTTCGGATGCCTCTAGGAATAAACGCTAGGATGAAGAAGAAGATCTTGGAAACCTATATATTCAATTAATCCAATTATTGAAAAGCATTTTTTTCTATACTATAACCATCTACGTAAAATAAAAACTTAACGGTTGTTATATCTGAAACCGAATTACACCAGCTATATTTCCACCCTCTGCTGATATATCCCACTACCCTACACTCTCGAGTTTCCCCATATCTATTCATAAACAGATCACGGTTCTACCCAACCGTATGTCACAACAGACCCAAAGTTATATATTGGCGTTGAGCCTTTACGCGAGTCGAGGTTCCATTTTTCACAGTATTACAACAATGGCGATAACTCTACAGGTTGTGCTGATGTTACACAACAAGTTGGATAAGGTTGCCTACCCACTAGAGATGTGCTATTCAGCTACGAGGATGTAAAAGATAAGCTAGGAAACTATGTGACCGTTTCCACTGTGCTATGCTATGTAGCGTAGCGAGTAACAAGTGCTATGAAGATGCGCAGCTCGAGCTAAGTGATGTATCAATCAAAAAATGCATCAATCAATGCATCTTATAGTAATTCCCTTAAATCTGCCAATTTGCATATTGTGTCCGCGTACTGGGTGTGTGCTGGGTAAACCCTTAGCCGTAAACGGTACCAAGTGGTTAACTGAGCCCACGGGCTGAGTAGACCCATAGCCGTAGCAAGTGGTTAACTGCGCCCACTTGCTGAGTAGACCCATAGTCGTAGCAAGTGGTTAACTGAGCCCACGGGCTGAGTAGACCCATAGCCGTAGCAAGTGGTTAACTGATCCCATGGGCTGAGTAGACCCATAGCCGTAGCAAGTGGTTAACTGCGCCCGCAGGGTAAGTTGGCTGGTTAGGGGGCTGAGTCACTCCCAAAAAAAAACGAACGTGGTCAACTGAGCCCGCGGGCTCAATGGGATGTGGGCTCAGTTGACCATGAAAGGACATAACCGTACTGAATAAAAACTTGTCATTGTATAGAATAAAGAGTGCGCAGCCTGTAATATATTAAGTTTTATTATATAAAAAACATAAATGGCGGTTTTAAAAAAAAATCAGATATATACATACATACATACAATCACGCCTTTATCCCCGGAGGGTTAGGCAGAGGTGAATTAATCAATCAGTTAGCCTATCGCAGTCCACACAAGACGGAGGATCGGCAGAAGTGGCGCATATTAGGAGAGGCCTATATTCAGCAGTGGTGAATTATGGGGTGAATGAATGAGGGTGAGCCTATTGCCGTATCCCGGGCACTATTGTTGACTCGAGCCATGCATCTGAAGCTGAGTCTAGACTGTATATATTTGTT
The DNA here is from genome assembly GCA_914767945.1 of Eilema depressum. Classification (NCBI taxonomy): domain Eukaryota; kingdom Metazoa; phylum Arthropoda; class Insecta; order Lepidoptera; family Erebidae; genus Eilema; species Eilema depressum. The sequence continues at coordinate 3,355,849 of OU612041.1, read as the reverse complement.
TGTTGTTATACAGCCTTATCCCTATCCCTTATTCGCCTTGTACGACACCGCATGGGAAGAGATGAGGTGGCCCAAATTCTACTGTGCCGGGAACCTAATCTATAGGTATGTATCCTTCGGGGAGCGCAGCGTCCACTCCACGCAATTTCACTTGGATGAATATACTAAACTTAGATACGTTAGAAAGCTAAGGCGGGAGCTCCACTCCGCTCCGCCTTAGCTTTCGTCTTCGCCTATAAATTCATACAATGCCGGCTGCGCACTCGGCATTCTACTTACAATATTTACATTGCCTAGGCGTTGTATATAGAAGAATACCGCATTATACACATTACCGGTACGTAACGTATACCTACATCCCAAGAAATCCTATTCAGCGATTCATTTGCATGTTTTCAGGATGTAATAACGTACAATTTTGTTTTATTGCACGAATTTGTCAGAATTGTCAGGTAATCCTGTACGTAAGTCGAGTATTGCGAAATTACGTTGGGTTTTCTTAGATTTACGGCACCGAAATACCTACGTTTGGTGATTTTATTGAACTTCTTTCGCTTCGTTATGGATATTGTTTATGCTGGGAACGAAGTGTTCGTATTCAGGAATTCGTGGTGTGTTTTTATATGACTTTGCAAAAATCGAACACAGGTAGTTTTATCTGGTTTTTCTTTAGAAATACTACTTCGATTCGCGTTACTCTTTTTAAAGTATTTTTTTAAGAATATAAGTTTTTAGAGAAAGGATAAGGATAATCGTTGCTACTGGAAACAGTACGGACAGTCGGGTATGAAAGAAACTTCATCCCTTCGTGATGCCCCTGGTGTTACATACGTCCACGGTAGCCATTTCCCATCTGCCCCCCTAGACAAATGGCTATTCGTTGCTCGGCGTATCATAGAATAGAATGACGAATGTATAGGATTTGACGTTATTGACATTCGTTGACGCCTGTCATATACGTCAAATCCCATACATTTGGCATTCTATTCAACAAAACACCGGCCGACGAATTGTCACTTGTCTAGGGGGCCGTGCGCTTGTATGCCAATTAAGTTGTAAACAAGGCGATCTTTATAGAATCTAAGGATTTTAAAAATAAGTAAGTATTTATATAGTCAAATATGCAAAAAAAACACGACATGGCAATACTCCGCGGGAAAACCACGCCTGAAAAGATAATATTTCAATGCAACAGCACCCCTTAAAAGCCTCGCTCTATATTCCCCTCCCCCTACCCCCTCTCGAGCCAATTTGAGGACTACTAAATCTACTTAATTAAATGCATTTCCTACATTTTCACTTTGACGGTTTCATTTCCCGGACTCCGATGTCTGGTTTTTATATAATTTTCATGCAAATCAGGAAGAGGGGTAGGCAGAGATATTATACAACTTAAATATCATTATATGTAGTACATTATGGTACAAGCGTGTAAAGTTACCGTCCTCGGCTCTCTTAAGACCCTCGCCTTATACACGCGAGTGGCATACGACTATTTTTAACACACTTGCGAATAAAATAATACTAAAAATACTACATAACACAATCAAAACCAAAACACAATAGTAGGTAAAAATCTATTTGTTTACATAATATAGGTATGCGCGCGCATCTAACATTTTTTTTATTTGTTCCTTTCGGAACAGGCTAAGGTGTCTATCACCATGCTGCCTTGTCCATCTACTTACTTATTTGAATTATGATTTTTTTTTCTCTGTCAATACTCACAGAGTAAAAAAAATACATTTTAGTGAAAGTTTTGTTTATTAAACACGTACTACAAGTAGAAATTATCTTTTAAAATACGAAGTTGCATGAAATGAGCAAGCAATAGGTATATTAATTCGTTTGTAATATTGGACACGATCTTTTTTGTATCGAAACTTTTTTTTTTGGTCGCGATAACCGACATCCACGCGGGCGGAGCCGCGGGCAAAAGCTAGTAGTGTATATATCTGTCTGATGTTAAATAGCCCTATCCCTTAGTCGCCTTGTACGACACCGCATGGGAGGAGAAGGGGTGGCCCAAATTCCACTCTGCCGAGAACCACGCGACTTTCCATCCCCCACCCCTATTCATGCATACAAATATTTTCACTGAGCAGGGATCGAACCCGCGCCTCCTGCGTAGCGGCTGCGTTCACTACCGCTACGCCACGGAGACTGTCAAAGTCTAGCTTGTATTATAGTTCTAAAATGCAGTTAAACATACTTAGATACATTTTTATTTGGAAATACATACATAATGATATGTAACACACAAACTAAAGCAAATATTTGTATACATGAGTATGTATATTTACATCAGTCTGGGTGTGTCTACTCAATATAAATATTCATGCATACAAATATTTACACTGTCTTGAAATCGAACCCGCGCCTCCTGTGCAACAGTCGACTACTAACTATAACTCCAGACACGTATTTTGGACCTAAAATGTGCTCAAAATGTGCCCTATACCCGCAGTACACATTTCTTGGCTGTCTTTCGAGGATAGCACGGGGTGCTACTGCGGTGGACGAGCTCAAATTCACCAAGCATAGATTATTACAAAGCAATCCGCGGGCGCCAGAGCCTCGTCTTGCGATTTAGGTCCAAGATACGTGTCTGGAGTTATACGTCACAGAGGTCTTCACGACGACAACGATCATAGTAAATGGAATGATATTATATCTACCTATCCTAATAGGATAGAGGCGTGACGTATACATCATATCGATCGAAAAAGGTTGGCCAGTCTTGGACTGAATAATTAATGTTCCTGCCTACCCCGGAAGAAAAAACACATGAATACAATATCCTTAGTTTTTATCCTTATACGCCTAACGAGTTTTCTGTGCCTCCATTAACCTTTAAAATAAAACTACGGGACTGACAGTCTAATACTTTTCGGACTTTTTTATATCAGTTATGTCGCAGATAAGCTTACGGCCCAACTGATGGAAAGTGGTTACCGTGACGTGATGAGTGCAACACCAGGGTAGTCACACTCGTGCTGTCGACCCTGTAAGAACAGAGAGATTCTGTGCCGTCAGCGCAGAAGACAAGCAGGACAAGCCTTTGGTCTTCCCACTGACAGCACAAAACCTCTCCAGTGAGCTCTGTCCTTACTGGGTCGGCCGGGGTGCTAGGGATAATGTCTACGACAATCTCACCTCCGGCAACCGACGGACCAAAGACGGCGTGCGTTTTAGTCGGTTCGAGTCCGATATAACTTTCTCTACCGGCTCCGGCAGGGGTGACATGGCCAGTCCGGAAACCCCTAGACCAATGCAAATAGACATGTTCATACATACATTCATACAATCACACTTGTATCCCCGGAGGGTTAGGCAGAGGTGAATTTACACCCACATTTCACTAGTCGTTATATTATGTCCCACGTAATAGGGGGTGAGCCTATTGCCGTATTCTTGCACTATATTGTTGACTCGAGTCACGCATCTGAGGCTGAGTCTGGGCTGTAACTATCTGTCTGATGTTAAACAGCCCTATCCCTTAGTCGCCTTGTCCGACACCGCATGGAAAGAGATGGGGTGGCCCAAATTCTACTCTGGTGGGAAGCACGTGGCGAAACGACATATACATGCATACAAATATTTACACTGAGCGGGAATCGAAACCCCACCCCTCGTAGCAGTCGCGTTCACTACCGCTACGACACAGAGGCGACTCATGTCATGGGACAATACGACAAAATGTAATTACTACAATTCCGTAAAACAAGACCACTGACCGAAATGGGGTCAGCAGAGTAATTAATTGTGCCCATTTGTTTCAATTAAATGTTGGGTAATTGACTTTGTGTCAGGTCACGCAAAAATTATTCTGGTGTGTAGATAGTCATATAAAACATGTCTGAAAAGTTGTCCTACTAATATTAAAATCGCGAATGTTTGTAATATAAGTATGGATGAATGAATGTTTGTTACTCTTTCACGTAAAAACTACTGAATGGATTTTAATGAAAATTTACGATAATATAGCTTATACATAAGAATAACACATAGGCTATGTTTGGTCGCGATCACCGACATCCACGCGGGCGGAGCCGCGGGCAACAGCTAGTATTGTATATGACAGAAATGGAGTTTAGCATTTTTAGGATTCCGTACTCAAAGAGTAAAAGAGGAACCTTATTACTAAGCCTACGCTGTCTGGTTATCTGCTACCAGCCCCAAATTTTTCATTACCATTTATTTCTCAATTTTTCCTTCAGTAATAACAGCCCTAGCCAACATTACTTTATATAAAATCCGATAAACACCCGCTCATCCCCTAAATCTTATCTCAAATTTAATGGCGGCTCGTTTAATGGCGGTTTGAGAGGAAAATATTTAGAAGGTGATCTCAAATCTTACCTGTTTGAGATAAGCTACAAATGAGATTACATGAGTTAAATAGGAAAATATTTAGGTGATCTCAAAATGTATGAGATAAGCCACAGATTAATAAATGCTGCAAATGATATTGTTTTTTTTTTTATCTTTATTTACTTATTTTTATTTTTTTTAAAGAATATTAGCAACCGAAATTACTAATATTCCCGTTAACCCCTCCAACTAAGCTAAATTGCTTGTGCTAGGAGTGGGTTCACGTCAGTAGTGTAATGGCCAGGATTCGAACCCGGGACCTCTCGATCGTAAGGCCGACTCCTAAACCACTAAGCTACCGACGCTTAAATATTTATAGGACTTTTATCTAATGACATGACTGTTCTATTGTTACAAAATAACATCCATACTAATATTATAAATGCGAAAGTAACTGTATGTCTGTCTGTCTGACGCTTTCACGCCTAAGCCACTGCACCGATTTTGATGAAATTTGGTACAGACATAGATTAGACTATGAAAAAGGATATAGGCTATGTTTGGTCGCGATAACCGACATCCACGCGGGCGGAGCCGCGGGCAAAAGCTAGTTGACTAGAAACAAAACTATAACTAGGTTAGATAGTATGTTTAATTTTCTCGGTTTTTATACCACTTAGGTGGCAGACAAGCATACAGCCCACCTAATGGTTAGTAGTCTCCGTGGCCTATGGAAGTGTGCAACACCAGGGACGTCAAACTCGCGCTGCTGATCCCATACACGAGTTAGTTCTCTGGAGCTTTTGAAGTATCAATACGGCCTTACGATCGTGAGGTCCCGGGTTCGAATACTAAGCACTACTCTACTGGTGTGAACATACTTCTAACACAAGCAATTTAGCTTATTTATCTGGAGGAGAGTTGTAATTTCAATCACAGCGTCTATGGCGTAGCGGTAGGGAACACAACTGCTACCCAGAGGGCGCGGGTTCAATTCCCGCTCATTGCAAATATTTGTATGCATGAATATGGCTATTTGCTTTGATCTGGTCGTACCTCGGAGACAGAACTTCGATATCACTAATTGGTCGTGGAGGTCAGATGGTAGTCGCTTCACTGAAAATATTGAACTTCAGCTATATCATGGATATAAAAACTGACCCCAACTGAGTTGAGGAAAGTAATTTCAATCAACAGGTAAGGAGGGAGACTGGCTTATAGGCATTGAAGAACTTATTGTCGCATACACCCGATACCTACCTACATCTTCCTAATGTAAATGTCCAAGGGGGTAGCAGGGACATAATAATACAAGCGGTTCGGCGACTCCTTCTTCTGCTGCACTATTAAGTCTTGGAATTCCTTACCAGTTCACGTGTTTCCCTCCTCCTACAATCCCGGGTCCTTTAAGCGGGGCGTGAAAAAGCATCTGATGAGGCCGTCAAGCTGAGTGCCACCATTGTAACATGGTACATGTCTGTAAGGGTGACCCTCTTTTCAGAGACTTTGCTTTCAGCTTACCATCAGGCGAGGCGAAGTCAAATTGACGTGTCCTATATTATTAATTAATTTTAATATTAATTTTTCAGTCCTACATTGCAGGTGTTATTTTGTCGTCTACTGAGAACTTTTTATGGGCTATTATTTTTAGTGTGGGATACTATACATCCTTACCCCATAGTCCCATTATACGACACCCAGGGGACGACATGGAGTGGCATTTATAGTCTGTATTTCTGGCAACAAAGTGCTATTATTTATTTATAAAGCTGACCCGGCGAACTTCGTACCGCCATATTTTCCGCCCGCGTGGTATTTTGATACCGTTCCCGCTGCATATCTCTAAATTTATAAGTGTTTCTCTACAATATTATACATGTATTATACATATAAACCTTCCTCTTGAATCTAAAATCCGCTTCAAAATCCGTAGCGTAGTTTTGAAGATTTAAGCACACATAGGGACGGATAGACAAGTCAAAATCTGTAGCGTAGTTTTGAAGATTTAAGCATACATAGGGACGGATAGACAGCGACAGCGACTTTGTTTTATAATATGTAGTGAACATATTGCCACTGGCTATATACGTCTAAATACATCGTGTATATCATTTTAAATATCTAAGTAATAATGTGTTCATTTTTGTTACAGGTAAGTTCTGCATCAATTTCGTTAAGAAAAGTTCTAAAGGTAATTTAAGGAATCTATACGCTCCGTCAGGACATCATGGTGAAGTGGAAGGAACGACTCGGGCGAACAAGCGCAGGGCAAGGTAGATAGCTGATTGATAAAGAAAGGAAAAAGCGAAATCAAGCTCAGGCGGGACTCAAACCCGCGTTCTTCCCCTTAAAGAGGGAATGATCTGACCACTGAGCCACCGAGCCTCGCCCGAATCCAAATTTTTCCACACATCGGCCCTAGGGCGACGGTGGGTACCATCCATCGATCCAAAGGTACTTAAACTTAGGCTACTTTTATTTTCAAAAATAAACAGAAACGCACACGCTTTATCTGCCCCCCTAGACAAGTGGCAATTCGTTGCTCGGCGTATGATGGAATAGAATGACAAATGTATAGGATTTGACGTTTTTGACATTCGTTGACGCCTGTCATATACGTCAAATCCCATACATTTGGCATTCTATTCCATCATATGCCGAGCAACGAATTGCCACTTGTCTAGAGGGGCTGACCTATTACGATACGTTATTCTACACTCGAGTTATCTTTCTAAGAAGGAATCATATATATCACAAAGCAACAACTTCCAAGTTCACAGGGTGTTTATGCAGAGAAAGTTAAATTGACTTAGACAAGGCCGCGCTTTGAGCTGAGCTGAGCGAGGCTAGTTCAGCTTAAGATAAGATGGAAATTGTTACAAAAATCGGTAAGGAGTATAAATTGCATATTGCATCCCAATCTCGTTAAATTCTGCAAACTTTTTATTAGTTGATGTACCTATTTTATTAGCGACAAAATGATAAAACATAAAACGTAAACTCACGCCTATATCCCCGAAGGGGTAGGCAGAGGTGCTAGCACCCCCATTTCGCCGTTTTTGTTTAGGTCCCAATGTAATAGGTGGCGAGCCTATTGCCATTAACCGGGCACTTATAAACCTGCGATAAATACACACATAACTTCGAAAAGCATCGAAAAGTCATTTGTGTGTGACAAAATGATACCTATCACTGGTAAAACATGAAAGAAAATACCTGCTTGGTAGATATTAGTAATGAATGCCGTATGTGTTAAAAATGGTCACCCATCACAAGACTGACCTGGCCCCCTAGACCAGTGACCGAGATCAATATAAACACTATCTCTCATCCTAGCGTTAATTCCCAGTCGCATCCGAAGCTTTTCAGCTCGGAGTCTGGGGTCCGCTTTACCGTCTTAACTACAGATTTGGCTAGACCTCGATATTTTTTCGTGAAGCGATTGCCATCTGACCTCCACAGCCCAATGATAACATTAGGCGATATCGAAGCTTTGCAGCTAGACCGTTGTTTTTTTTTTCGATTTTTTAGGGCTCCAACTACCCGTAACGACTGCCATAAATGTTCTCATGGCAACCGGGACCGACGGCTTAACGTGCTCTCCGAGGCACGACCAGACCAATGCAAATACCCATGTTTCATGAACACAAATATTTGCACTGAGCGGGGATCGAACCCGCGCCTCCTGCGTAGCGGCCGCGTTCACTACCGCTACGCCACGGAGGCTGTCAATATAAACACTATTTCATCATGTTATAATCAACTAGCCTTCAGACCGCGGCTCCGCCCGCTTGGATCTCGGTTTTGCACTACTTTTGGTCATAGGTATCTACTCAACCAATAATTGTTCGTTTGTTTTAAGTTAGACAAACTTCTTTTAAGCTATTGCATAGCTTCTATCGCGGGCCTTGAGCGTGGAGACCGAATCCAGAAATTTCGTAACGAAAAAACCTGACACCCCCAACTCCGAGCTCGCACGAATCGAGCCGAGCTGCTCCGAATGCTATGCAATAGCTTTACCGCGGCAGTCCCCGAGTGCCACAAGTCAAAGTCAAGGCCAAGGTCAAAGTCAAGGTCAAAGTCAAGGTCAAGGTCAAGGTCAGGTCAGGTCAGGTCCAAACCTAAGCTGACACTCCGAGCTCGCACGAATCAAGCCGATTTCGGAGCTGCTCGGCTTGATTCGTGCGAGTTCGGAGTCATAGTATAAATAGAGTCGGAGTGGGGGGATAATTGCATAAGTTGATAAAAAATGCTATGCAATAGCTTTACCGCGGCAGTCCCCGAGTGCCACACGTCTTTTTTTATATAGGACACGTCAATTTGACACGCCTCGCCTGATGGTAAGCTAAAGGCAAAGTCTCGGAAACTTCCCTTACTTTGAGTTGGGGGAAGGCATGGAAAACTTCTGAATGAAATTTTGAAGCATTCATTATGCTAACTGTTCTCTTTCCCTGTAAGGGAAAGATCGCGGGTTCGAGTCCCGTCCGAGGTCGATTATTTTTCCCTTTCTTAATCGATGGAAAACTTCGTTCTAAAAACATAGGATGGATTAAATGCAGTCTGGAAAAGCAAGGAAAGGCACAAATAAATACAACGAACTAGTGTTCATCGCACCAAGACATAAAACAGACAAGGAAATGCTCCTTTCACTAATGCAAGTGAATTCCATTCTCCTAAGAGAGAATTGGTGCAAACTTTTGTTACAATTCACACTCAGTTAACAAATAAAATGTTCATTTAAATGGGTTCACGGGAACTGCGGACGTAGACAAATAATTCAATTGTTTTTACTAGTATAACGCGTGGTTCCCGCAGAATAGAATTTGGCCAACCTCATCTCTTCTATATAGATAGATAGGGCTGTTTAACATCAGACAGATTTACACAGCCCAAACTCAGACGAATATGTAGCTTGAGGCAACAACAGTGCCCGGAATACGGCAATAGGTTCACCATTTGAGTTTTTTATTAGTTAAAATGTATGGTTAGTTTGAAGCTGAAGCTACTAAAACTTAGTTAAACATACCTACATACGTAAATACAATCACGCCTTTATCCCCGGAGGGGTAGGTAGAGGTGAACTAACACCTACATTTCACCAATCATTGTATTAGGTCCCACGTAATAGAAGGTGAACTTATTACCGTATTACGGGCACTATTGTTGACTCGAGCCATGCATCTAAGGCTGAGTCTATCTGATGTTAAAGAGCCCTATCTCTTAGTCACCTTGTACGACAATGTGTGTATTGTATTTTCAATATAATTGTCCCTATATACAACTGTACTCTTCGTTTAATCAATACTCATGTTTCACCACAAACATTGCGAGGCTGATTAATTTTTTTGTATCAACTTTCAATTGCATTCTTGTTTATTTATCTTGCGTTAAAGCTGATTGGATGGCGATGAAGTGCAAACATGTGGACAAGAGAATTGTTTTATCTGGTTTTCGATATCGGAAGTGAATATTTTGTTACGATATCTACTGTAATTTTTACTAATATTATAAATGAGAAAATAACTCTGTCTGTCTGCTACGCTTGCACGCCTAAACCACTGGACCGATCTTGATGAAATTTGGTACAGAGATGGATTAGAGCGCGGGAAAGGACATAGGCTATATTTAGTCGCAAGAACTGACATCCACGCGGGTGGAGCCGCGGGCGATAGATAGTTTTATATAACTAAAATACTAATACTTGCAGCTCGTGAATATATATGAGTAATTATCCGGTTTTACTCAATTCAATTTACAACCACGCATAATAATATTAGCAGCTGCCCGCGACTTCATAGACCTACTTCGTTTTACCTTTAGAGTACATTATACTACATATAGAGCGCGCCTATCACTCAGGTCTTTGGCGCAGAGTGTTAGCAGATACTTTGCGATGGTATAGCGCACTTATGGTGACGTTTCATGCATTACCGAAAATATCAATAGATGCACTTATTAATGTAGTTTGTTGTTATGAAGATTTTTGTTCGATTTGATAATGCATGGATAAAATTAAAGCCAAAATACAAAAAAATGGCGTCATTTTGCGGTATTTTTGCGTCATTATTACTACAAATATACGATGTTGTATAAATGATGATCGAATTAAATTTATTATTTGCGAAGTCATTTTAATGGGTATTGTTTTGTTACTGATTGAGGTTGAGCCAGGAGCCTTGGTACTGTTCATACCCGTGATAGAGTTCCTACTTGTAAGGCGCGCTCTATAGCAATGTATACTCTAAGGTTTTACCCTCTTAGGGATTCTTACTATCAGGAACATACATAAGGAACCTACCTGCCAAATTTCAAGTTTGTAGGTGTTGTGGTTTCTGAGATTTCGTGATTAAACAGTGAGTTGTATTTCGCTTTTTCTAATTTAAATTGGATTAAAATAAAGTAGGATCGTCATATCGTACTCGTCAGATACTTTAACTTATAGAACAAAAAATATATATTATGTAGGTATGGGTAAAGCAATCTCTTTATTTATCGTAACAAATATATCGTATCGCAGCATATAATATCAAAAGAAAGCACTTACTACGTTTTAAAATTGTACAATAAATAACGAACCGTGCTAAGAACTTATTGTCTTGAATAACAATGAGCCTTTCCACGAAAAATATGTCGATATAGCAAGAAATATTCCATAAGAGCGAACATCGACTGAAATCCCAGAAAAAAAAAGAATATACCATGCAATCACATTCAGGAAAATTGCTGGCAATTCGCTTGGCGATAGGTTTTCAAAGATGGCTTCCAAATATGAGGGAAAATGTTCTGCGTCGATTATGTCCAGGAGATAGGGATGCGACTAAATTATTGATGGAGTCTTGATATCGATGTAGAGACTCAAGTTACCATCGATATGTCGCGTTCAATTAATTGGCTAGCTTTTTTCTCAACGGCACCGTGCAATGAACGGCCTGATGATGAAGTAGGCAAATGGCTTGGATCTGTCACAGCCATATTGGCTTAACTTGCCGTTCATTTAACCGCCTAGGCTTTTAACTAAACGGCCTGGGGACCTAGACAAAGTGACATTCTATTGATGGAATCGCGCTGAAGCGAACCATTTTTAAGGTTTTACCCATGGATTTCGGGACATTGCGGTGGTTATAGTAATAATGATAAGTTAAATAATGTATTTCGAGATACAAAGACTCAAATTTCAAACAAAAAATATAGTTTTATTAATGATTTATGTCAATTTCATACTTCAATTAGCGATTCCACTGGCGTTTTCGCCAATAGAATGTCACTTTGTCTAAGGCCCCTGAATAATATTCAGCTATTTGATCAAACGGCCAGGCATATGGCTTGGATCGATAACTTTTATTTACTTGCCTGGACATTCAAATCAATGTATTTGATTGAATCAATTTTATTGTTTCTGTTTTGTTATGAAAAAAAAAACACGAATGCTAATATTCGCGGTGGTGCCCTATCGTACGAATGGCATAAGCATTAGCCAGCTGGTTTATTAAATGTTACAGCTGAATATCATTCAGGCCGTTAATTGAACGGCGTCGTTTATTTAACAGGCTAGGGGGTTTACCGCGGCCATAATAACCTCGTGTTGTGTTCCCGGCTGAGTTTTTGTGCTGGTCAGTGGGAAAACCAAAGGATTGTCCTGCTTTGTCTTCTGCACTGACAGCACAGAACCTCTCTGTTCTTACAGTATCGGCAGCGCGAGTGTGACTCCGCTGGTGTTGCACACGCCCATAAGTCACGGTAACCTCTTTCCATCAGGTGGGCCGTGTGCTTGTCTGCCACCTGAGTGGTACAAAAAACCATTAAGAGAGCCCAAACTCAAATAATGTTAGATCTAATTGATACAATTATCCTATAACCATAACCCCAAAACGAACAATTCAAAATGTCTACTAATTTTTCCCTCTCAAAGGGTAATAATTTGTTCTAATCGAAGCGAACCGAATATCTCATCGAAATTAATTCAATTCATTAATCATACCGTCTCGACGGTAATGACGGTGCTCTTTTAGCCGAGTTCGCCTAAACGACGTCTATAACTAATGCTTCAGTTATAATTTCTGTAGACGTGAAATCGACGGCTATTTATCATAACGAGGATTTATAGTAATGTCTACAGAAATTATTTGAGTATCTGTCTTATATAGACGCATTTGCTCGAGTAGAATGTTAGGTGCCATTAGTGAATAACTAACCCAATATTTTCACTAATCTATCTATATACCTATATCATCTATCTACACTGTTATATAATTGTAAAGTGATCGTAAAATATTAACGATTTTTTTTTAAATTCTAGTCAATTTGTCTGTTTGCTCGCGATGGACGCAAAAACTACTAAACGGATTTGATGTCGTTTTTTTGTTTTGGTGTTGGTAAAGGACCTGACTTAAAGTGATACACAACACCTTATAACTTAACACCTTACAACACAATATACATACGCGAATGACTTTCACCATACAAATGCTAAAGGTCATTCGCTCATATTTGAACCGTAAAAAGCAGTAAAACTAATTTTAATAGATAACTTTATTTTTATAGGCAACGGTTACTAACTAAGAAGATCACGTCATGCTAATACACTCATTTAACATACAATTGTGAAATTTTAGATTATTTGGATACATATTGTAGAAAATATTTGGTTTCATAAGAAAGAGTAGAGTGATGTTCAGAGCCTTTTTTCAACTATTTCCTCCTTTTTTATTTAATTTATGAAAAGAAGATGTTATTCTGTATATCCTGTAGTATGCAGGTATGCAAATTCCAGATCTGTAGGTTTTATAGTTAATAAGAAAAACGGTTTCGAAAATACCAATTTTTCGATGCTGATCTGATTCGGGGCCTTAAAATCTTATGTGTGTTTGATCGTAATCGGTTGAGTGGATTCGGAGATATGAGCAAAAGTTTGCTATAACCGACATCCACGTGGGCGGCTAGTATTATATTATACTCGCTTCGCTTATTTTCGTTTAAATATCTTATTGTGCGGGCTTGTAATTGACAATCTGACAATATTAATTGTGTACTCAATTTTATTTATTAGCCCGTAAGCCTTCTTTAAAAAAATATAAATAAGTATAAAATAAAAACAGACAGTGGTTTTGTTACATACCGTATTATGTATAAGCTGAGTTATTTATTACATATCGCAAGAATCCCAGCACTCAACAAAATGTATATCTTTTCTTCCAAAAGCAGGATAAACCCATCGTTATCTTCCCTTCGGATACATTTTAGTTAAGTTTTCCTCACAACAGGTCGATACCAATGAGCGGCTTTATCGCTAAAAGCGAATCTACCTGGATATTCCGGAGACAAGCGTAGACGTAATGGCTGCTATCTACTCAGCACTTTACGGTAGCATCTGCTAACGTAAGGGGGTAGATACATTGACATGAGATCGAAGCATATCGAAGCGTCAGTTTAAAAATTCTTTAGCGTGTCGCAGTGGCAAAAGTTTTAGATTAGAGAAGTTGTTTAACAATTGGAATGTTCATAACTGTCAATGTAAGAGAATGCTGTAATATGAAACCGGTCAGGTTCAATAATACATATCGTGAAAAAGTACATCTTTAAAACTACGAGGAAAAGTACATCATTCTTTAAAACTCTTATTTGTAGTAATAAAATTTCACTTTAGCAGCTCATTATATTATTGTAAACTGGTCATTTTTCGAGAATATAAACAATAGTCATCATCCCTATTTATAATGAGTTCACAATCCAATAAAATTATGAGTATAGAACACATAATTCTCATTATCATCTTAGTAGCGTTATTTTCAGTCCAGTCTTAACTCAAGTCCGGGTTCCGCTTGCTCCTTCTCCCGCTTTGGCTTGGTTTATTCAATTGAAATTATTTTACATATTAACATTTTTCTTAGAAGCTTCGCTTCTCTGCGTCAGTGTGTGTCAACCCTAAAACTTTGATTACAAGTCTACTGAATTCACAGAATTTGCAACTTAACTTTGAGCCATTAGATAGATTCTCAATTATCAGATTCGCAATTTGACAGAGTCTTAACTTTTCAAACACACAATTTTGAAGGCAATTCACCTGATTTCCAATTACGTACAGAGGTATCTGTGTCACAAGGATGCAGAGTTCTTGGAAGTAAAAGCGTAGAACTTCAATTATAGGATTTATTTCGTACGAACTTATTACTTTGCTCGTAGATGAATTGCGAAAGAAAGTACATAATAAAAATCTAGAAAAGGCTATTTGTAACAGCCATCAGAACGAGACTTATCAATAAATTAATATTGCTCCTCCATTTTCAATATAATACTTGTATAAAGATAGTTGTAGCCTAAAAATAAGGTGGTGTGAAAAATAAATAGAGAAAAAATTAAAAGCTCAACTGCCACTGAAACGAGTGTAAAAAGTTTGGTAGCAGGCGGAACACATTTTCGGAACCCAGGGTCCCACCTGCTATCAAAATAGTAGTTCAGTTTTTGATCACTTTGTTCATTGATTATTATATTGTTACTAAAGTAACATTGTTGATTTAATTATTCATTTTTACTTCCGCGCCCTCAATATGTCATAAATCAATTTTAGCGCTCGCCGCATGACGTCACCTCTCGCCCGGTAATCGAGATAATGTAAACAACACTTGAACCACGTGATACCGTTCGAAAGAAGTGTTCTTCGCATTTCACAAGCTGCGGGGACTTTGGGTCATAAAACACGCCCGCAGCCTGTGAGCTCATTGCGCGCTTGTAGGGATAAACTCAGACTACGCCTATTTGTACTGTACCTGTCTTTCTCGATAACGAAACTAGGTAAAAAGAAAAGGGTTCTTCAGCACAGCACACGTGTTTCCCTCATCCTACAGTCCCGAGTCCTATAAGCGGGTCATGAAAAAGCATCTGATGAGGCCGTCAAGCTGTGTACTACCATTGTAAAATTTAAGGGGTTGGTAATAGTGCACCTACCTCTATGTATCTCTGCGTCACCCTAAGGTTGACTGGTAGATAACATCCACCTTTGTACAATTGTCATGTGCATAAAGTTTTAAATAAATAAATAGTGACCCTCTTTCCTGACCCTTTTCTATCAGGCGAAGTAAAGTCATATTGACGTGTTCTATATAATAAAGCTTATACCTACATATTATGAAAGGATAAAATTATTTTCTGATATATAACGCTCTAGAAATTCTACTAACTATCTTTAATTTTCACATGCCAAAGAAGTTTGAAAATTACGCCAGTGAGTGAAAAGTTGAAAAGCGAACGGCTGTCAGAGGATGTGAAGAGATGGAAGATGAAAGTAATGTTATTAGAAAGGTTGGCTATATAGTATAGCTAATAAGATTTAGATGAATTTTGTGAAAGAGAATTTGGGAAGTTTGAAAGTAACACCAATCACGGAAAAGTTATGAGGAAATAGTTTGTCCTGGTTCGGACATGTAATGCGTAGGGATGAAAGTAATGTCGTAAGGAAGGCATTAACTATGGAAGTGGATGACTTCAAGAGGAGAGGAAGACCTAAAAGGAGGTGGATGGACTGTGTGAAAGATGATATGGTTAAGAAGGGAGTGATTGTTGAGATGACTGCAACTAGAGATGAATGGAAAAAGCACACATGTTGCGCCGACCGCAAATAAACATGGGATAAGGGTAGGAGGATGATGATTTGTGAAAGAGAATAAACAGATAGATTTTTTAATTCGAACCAGTAGTCCCTGAGATTAGCAGGCACTTCATCCCACGCACACTCAAGCTGTGGAATGAACTCCCTGCGGTGGTTTTCCCAAGCAACTACAATATGGGATTCTTCAAGAAGGGCATTAGAAGTTTTCTTCAGGGTCGGCAGCGCGAGTGTGACGCCCCTGGTGTTGCATACGTCCATAGGCCACGGTGACCGCTTCCCATCAGGTGGGCCGTGTGCGTGTCTGCCAACTAAGCGGTATAAAAAAATGTTCAAACAAATAAACAATCAAAATTTTCAGCTTTTTGAAATTAGTATAGATTTTTCTTTTACTCGTAGACTATCAGAAACCCTTAGAGAACTAAAGGTCCGCATTGATGAAACCAAGTTTTATCTTCTATATAAATTAAATACGGCAGAATATGCTGTACTTACAACATATTCTTTGAAATAAAGCTGAATTTGAATTTGAAAAATTAATTGCAATTTCTGTTAGTCTCGCTAAAACTCCAGAACGGTTAAACCGATTTGGCTATTTTTAGTCTTGAAATATTCCTGGATGTCCAGAGAAGGTTTGAACGGTGAGAAAATATGGCAAAAAGATCTGAATTCCACGCGGGCAGACAAAACATGGCGGTACAAACTTTGCCGGGTCAGCTAGTAAGAAATAAAAGAAAAAGTGATCTTCTAGCTGTTACTTCCAGCTTTCAACTGTAAAACAAAAGCTCTTTGTAACCCGCTACAGAACAGAAAACTTATATTTCTTTACTAATTTCTTCAAGAGCCATCAATAAACTATAAAACAGGGACTTTTTTGTTATTACAAGGTTTTTCCCCGACTTCTAACCTTGTTGTAGTTTTTTATCATATTTTTTTCAGTCTGAACTGTCTAACTTCGCACGAGAAATTCTTGTTTTAAAAATTCTTGAACTCGAGAATAGATAGTGGTAATTCTTTGCGCTTTATCCTTTTGATAAAATGTAGGTAATATTTTGAAGAAAAAAGGCTGACGCATAATTTTATCTGAAGATTCCATTATAGGAATAAATATTTAAGTGCCTTTTTGGTTATCTAAGTCGGTTTCTCTTTAACAAAATGGTTTTTATAATCTACTTGCAAAACCGCGACTATGGCTGTTGAAAAGTAGACGAAACGTCGAGCTAAAAGTAAATAATCACTACATAATATTATAAAACAAAGTCGCTGTCGCTGTCTGTCCATCCCTATGTATACTTAAATCTTCAAAACTACGCAACGGATTTTGAAGCGGTTTTTTTTAATAGATAGAGTGATTCAAGAGGAAGGTTTATAATTATGTATAATGCATGTATAATAATGTAGAGAAACACTGATAAATTAAGAGATATGTAGCGGGAACGGGGTCAGAAAATATGGCGGTACGAAGTTCGCCGGGTCAGCTAGTAACAAATAAATTGCGATAAAGTGCCGCGTGGTTCCCGGCAGAGTAGATTTGGCCACCACACAAAGATTTGGGCCACCCCATCTCTTCCCATGCGGTGTCGTACAAGGCGACTTAGTAATAGGGCTGTTTAACATCAGACAGATATATACAGCCCAGATTCAGTCTCAGATGCATGGCTTGAGTCAACAATATTGTGGGATACGGCAGTAGGCTCACACGCTATTACGTGGGACCTAATACAATGATTGGTGAGATGTGGGTGTTAATTCACCTATGCCTAACCCTCCGGGAATAAAAGCGTGACAGTTATTTCAATGAGTGATATTCACGTAAACTTCAGACAGGCTCACACGTTTTAAACCGAAATTTTACGTTATCAGACCTTTACATTGGAAACTTAAATTGGCAAATTTTGTATACCAATAAATGCAATATTGGCACATAAATTTGCCAGAGTTTCCCCTTTTATTTACGCTTCGGGGGTGTACAAACGATAGCTACAATAACTCAAATACGACAATGAACTACGTTACAAAGTTATACGCAACTTTGCGGTGGTATCGCTTGGCGTAATTTGGTTAATACCAGTTATCGCCAATGACGTAATGCTTACGAATAAAGTCATTAATCAAAATGGACGTCAAAGAGCTATTCAATTGGATGTTAGGTTTGTTTATGGACGTAATTATGGCGCTTGAGTGGTTTTATGTTAGCTGTTGAACGTGGTTCAAACTGTGTGTAGTTTTGATAGCGTTCTTGTTACCAATGGTCTATATAAAGGGATAAAAATATTAAATACTAGCTTTTGCCCGCGGCTCCGCCCGCGTGGATGTCTGTTATCGCGACCAACCATAGCCTATGTCCTTTCTCAAGGTCTAATCTACCCCTATACCAAATTTCATCAAAATCGGTTCAGCGGTTTAGTCGTAAAAGCGAGACAGACAGACAGACAGACAGACAGACAGAGTTACTTTCGCATTTATAATATTAGTAGGGATTAATAAATAAAAAACCCAACTGCTGTATAAAAGATAAAAACAAGTTTGATAGCAGGCGGTGCCCATTTTGCAACAAAAGAAGGGAGAATGCCAGGGTTTGTATGAAACCTGGTCCCACCTTCAACAGCTATGTGTATCACATTGCTGTGTAGATATTTTTGAGCTGTTAAAAGTTACTATGGCGCCTAGTATGTTAAGAACATGACACTTGACGTGGGCTGCAGGATACGAGACAAAATGACCAAACCTGAATTAATGTTCAATCAGTGTTCAGAGCTTTCATTTCTCGTTCAATCGGAGCGAGATTGAAAGACACCATATGCCAAAAGTAAACCCATACACTGTTAGATCTTTTCATTTGTGAGTTAATTTGGCATTAATCGTTTAAAATTCTAAATTGAGATAATTATGTCAATTTGAGTGAAAGATGAAAAATGAAAAAAAAAAATAAAGAGATGAAAAAGCTTCTTCTTCATCCATTGTCCTGATCATACATACCTATTGAGTGCGAGTGAAACATACCGAAAATAAGGTTTTTGACTCAAACGATAGCTGTATTTATAAATATAACGTGTAGGTATATCGTACAGAAATGCAAATAAATAGAATTACTTGAGTGCTAAAACCACCATTTTTAATCCATATCCATACTAATATCATAAATTCGAAAGTAACTCTGTCTGTCTGTCAGTTACGCTTTCACGCCTAAACCACTGAACCGATTTTGATAAAATTTAGTTTAGGGGTAAATTAGACCTTGAGAAAGAACAAACGAACAAACCCTTCGTGGTTTTTGGTGTGTTAATCTGTATTACATATTGGTGTTTTAAATGATAATAAAGAATAAAAAAAAAAGGACTTAGGCTATGGTGTGGGCGCGATAACCGACATCCGTGCGGGCGGAGCTTCGGGCGAAAGCTAGTAAAGAATAACTTCCCCGTAAAAAAATAACGTACATTTTTCGTGATAAAACTTAGCGTTTGACTGAAAATCGCGAAAAACTCGTTTGATCTTTGACCTTCAATAAACAAATTCCAGGTATCGGATCAATAAGGACTTCATTTATCGTGGTGTTTTGAACAATCCTACTAACTTTGAGCCGGGTGCGAATTATTGTACCCTCAATCCTAATTTGCTCTAAATTGACCGGACTGCGAAAGATGGCTGGGACAGACTGAATGCGGAAGGCGGAGGATCGGCAAACGTGGCGCAGATTGGGAGAGGCCTATGTCCAGCAGTGGACTGCAGTAGGCTAATTGATTGATTGATTGACCGGACTATTGTGATATGAGTTCACGTGTTTCCCTCTCCCTACAGTCCCGGGTCCTTTAAGCGGGGCGTGAAAAAGCATCTGATGAGGCCGTCAAGCTGAATGCCACCATTGTAACACGGTACGTGTCTATAATGGTTACCCTCTTTTTCCAAGACTTAGCCTTCAGCTTACCATCAGGCGAGGCGAAGTCAAATTGACGTGTCCTATAAAAAAAAATGACGCATGCAGCAGATACGCGTAGTTCATTGCGGCTTCTCAATGGTCTCCTTTATCCGTATCGGAGTTTAACTAGTAATGGGTACGCTGTATGTGCTGCATGCGTCTGTCGTTGTCGTATCCGTCGGCCTCGGAATCATACCTTTACTTAAAATATAAGATCCAAAGCAGCAACACGTGGCATTGAGTACCCCTAACAGAGATCCGATTCTCAGCACTCCATGGATTCACCGTGCGGTCGCCGGGTCCATAGCGTGATACAGAGAGGAACACCGTGACGGCGACTGGGACTTGCGACCCAGATGTAGGATTAGGGTGGCCACCTTGTGATGCATCAGCGCTCACCTCCACCGTCAGTAGTGTTCCCTACCTATCCAAATTTGGTAAGATCCTATCAATGCCGTTTTTGATATTCGATTTAGTAAAGAGCTTACTGAAGCTCTTGGCAATCCGAGGTCTTTAAGTAAGTTGTACAGGGATTTAGCTGGAATTCCCCTTGCTCCTACTTCTACGGCGTAGAGTTTAACCATAAAATCTATTGTATTCGTAACGTAAGCGTATCGACAGAACGAAGAATTGTGATTGGCCAGCTTCCCACACACACGGGTTCACAGTAGGCAGACGGCCAATCGCAATGCTCCGTTTTCGCAATACTTTTACGGTACGATTACGATAGTGTTTCGTGCTCGGGGCACTGATTGCGTTTTCGTAACCAATGGGAACTTGTTCTAGGGATAAACTGTACTGTAAATTAGTCTATACCTGTAGGAAATTTCAGTTAAATCCGTTCAGTCGCTTAAGCGTGATTGAGTACCTAACGAACATTTAAACGTTCGCAAACTTTTTTATTTATAAAATTAAACTGTGGCTTAATAACATCGTGTTGTTTTTCTGACGGTGAGTCGAGTAGCCAGAGCTCACTGGAGAGGTTTTGTGCTATCAGCGGGAAAACCAAAGGCTTTGACCTACTTATCTTTTGCGCTGACGGCGCAGAATCTCTCTGTTCTTACAGGGTCGGCAGCACGAGTGTGACTGCCCTGGTGTTGCACTCGCCCATAGGTAACAGTAACCACTTACCACCAGGAGAGCCGTGTACTTATCTGCGACCTATGTAATAGAAAAAAAATAGTAAGAAAAATTGTTACCGCGGTTTTTGGTGTGTCTGGATACTCTTAACTTAACCTTAAAATTTGTGTTCCTAAGAATTTTCTAGCAAACAAACCCAGGTATAGACCTGTACTACCCAACATGGGAATCGAACCACAAACCTGGCCATCGCAATATCAGCTAGCCCATTCATCTCGAATTAAACCACCATTACTCAGAAGTGAGACGAGAAGAAAATAATATATTACAATAGTATAGGTTTGTCCTTGTCCGTTGTCCCTTTATAATCGGAGTTCCCCGGCGGAATTGCTAAACTTGCCCCGTTTACTAAACTAAGTTTGAACGATTTGGGACCCTGCGACGACTTAGATGGCCGCCTGTATAAATGGGTAAGGTGGTATTACCTATTATATGGAGAGGGCTATGCTCGGAGTCTCTCTGCGAGATCGAATCAGACACGAGGAGATCCGTAGAAGAACCAAGATTACCGACATAGCCCAGAGGATCAGCAACTTGAATGGCAGTGGGCAGGGCACATAGCACGGAGGACTGATGACCGATGGGGTCGAAAAGTTCTCGAGTGGAGGCCACGTATCGGCAAGCGCAGCGTAGGACGTCCACCCACAAGGTGGACAGACGACCTTATCAAGGCCGCGGGAACGCGCTGGATGCGAGCCGCTTCCAACCGGTCTTATTGGAGATCTATAGGGGAGGCCTATGTCCAGCAATGGACTTCCTATGGCTGAAATGATGAATGATGATGACCTATTATATAGGTATAGGTGATATTCTAGGATTTGTTCAATGATGACTAAATTCTAGAATATCAACATTTAGGACACAGGCAAGCACACAGCCCACCTGATGGAAAGTAGTTATCGTGGCATATGGACGAGTGCAACACCAGAGGTGTCATACTCGTGCTGCCGACCCTGTAAGAACAAAGAGATTCTGTGCCGTCATCAGCGAAGACACTTTTACTTTCACGCCCAAACCACTCGACCGATCTGATGTTTGTAACAAAGATGCTACCTACAAATTAGATGTTGATGATAATTCTTTCTTTCTTCAAGACTAGATTGAATAGGTTACTTCTAGGCAAGCGTGCTCCCCCGTCAACCACATCCGCACTTTCCAACAGGTGAGATATTTGTCAAAGTCGAGCCTATTAACCATAAAAAAGATGGACTTAGAGCTTGACAAAAGATATTCATTTGAAAAATGGGGTTAAATGGTTCAAATAAGGGGATGAAAGTTGGTATGAATGGACATAGGCTATGTTTAGTCGCAATTACCGACATCCACGCAGGCGGAGCCGCGGGTTACCTACAGCTATATTTTATTATTTAATTTTAATTTTATTATTTTATTTTAATATCTTAATTGCGTGTCCAAGGCTTGTTTACTCACTCACGGGTTGTATAACAAGTACTAAATCCAATTAGGCTTACCTCCTAATCCCTATAATTTTATTAAAATTTGCGAACCGTGGCACCCAGATTAAATATTAAAGCGAAGGGTCGTTCGGACCGCCATGGGTTCCGTACCGGAAGATGTTGAAAATTAAAATAACCGTTGTAAATTATTTTAGCGCTCGCATACTCCCATTAAGTGGGGTAGTCCATTCTTTAATAGATGGTTGAAAATCAGTGTTGCCTAACTTGAGAATCTATACTATTATATAATTGTAAAGTGGTCGTGTCTGTACATTGGAGATATTTAAAAAAAAATACTTGGGTTATGTTGTGTTAACGATACTGAACACGAAAATATTTTTTTTGAATTTCCTGTCTGTTTGTCTGTTTGTCTGTTTGTCCGCGATAGACGCAAAAACTACTGGACGGATTTTGATGCGGTTTTTTTTGTTAGAAAGGGCTTACTCAGACTTAAAATCTTACGTTTGTTTGATCGCAATCGGTTGAGTAGAAGCAAAGGTCGCGTTAACCGAGATGCACGCGGGCGGAGCCGCGGGCGGAAGGCTAGTAAATAAATAAAATAAATAAATAAATACCTCCACCCTGTACAAGCATATACTTATAGGGTAAATTAAAATTATTTTAAGTGGCGGTAGAGACCCGAAATTCAAACTATGAAGAATAGCGAAAAGTAGTACCGATTATGATAAAAATGAGAGAAATGATAATTAAATTGCATATAAAAACCCTCAAGAAAACTATTAGTAGGCAGGTTTTGTTTTGATAGAGAGTACCTACTGAATATCAAAGTTTTTTTTTACGTTTTTATTTCTAAGCGAATTGAAATCACTCGTTTTGAACATGTGGCATTACTAAATCGGCTCACGATTGATTAATCATTAACTTAAACGAGAGCGCGTGGTCCCCGGCAGAGTAGAATCTGGGCCACCTCATCTCTTCCCATGCGGTGTCGTACAAGGCGACTGAGGGATAGGGCTGTTTAACATCAGACAGATATACAGACCAGACTCAGCTTCAGATGCATGGCTCGAGTCAACAATAGTGCCCGGAATACGGTAATAGGCTCACCCCCTATTACGTGGGACCTAATACATACAATGATTGGTGAAAAGTGAGTGTTAATTCACCTCTGCCTAACCCTCCGGGGATAAAGGCGTGATTATGTGTATGTATGTATTTACCTAACATTGTTTTTAGATTACTTTACAGTTTTCATATGACTGATTTTGATGTTGAAGATGGAAAATTTAATTGCAACTGTATAGTCAAATAGATCCTACCTATAGAAACAAAACGAGTGTACATATAAGAGTTCCGTATTCTCATTCCGACGTAAGAAACCCTAAAAACTAAGCAATTACTTACTGTTTAACATTCAAATGTACCAATATACTCAATTTTGCGGCTACCACGATAGCCAACGATACATCCGATCGATTCCTATAATTGAATTGCTTTCCAAAAGTATCCGGATATTCGGAGTGCAGAGAAAGTACCAATATCTATTTTTTCGGTACATTGGTAGTACTAGTAGTTTCAACCACTATCTGAAATTCATTATGTAGTCCAATATTCCCCAATTCACTTTGCTAAAGTTAATCAAACAAGAAAATTCTAGTTTTCCGAAAACTGTAGGTATACAATCGACAAAGAAGATAAGGTTACACTTTTTTATGATTGATATAAAGTTTTTTTTATACTACTTAGGTCGCAGACAAGCACACGGCCCTTCTGATGGTAAGAGGCCTATGGGCGAGTGCAACACCAAGGGAGTCACACTCGTTCTGCCGACCCTGTAAGAACAGAGAGATTCTGTGCCATCAGCGCCAAAGATAAGTAGGACAAAGCCTTTGGTTTTCCCACTGACAGCACAAAACATTTCCAGTGAGCTCTGGCTACCCTAATCACCGTCGGAACCACAACACGACGTTATTAAACCGCGGTCTTCTGTAGGGCGGAGGTTCTTCCCCAGTTGTAAGTTGAGGGGCAGCACTATCTCCTTTGTCAAATTATTTTATATTACACAATTTCGGAAATAGTTATATTAGGTAAATTTTATTTTCATACAACAAAAATCTTTGTACCTTTTGTTCCGATTTTCCCCAATTGATTTTACAAAAGCTACAAATTGAAACAAGTTATTGGAATTCCTGAACTAGACAGAATTTATAATAACGATACGAATTCAACGATATTTAAACGTTGTTGCAACGTTTTTCGATATACGTTTTCGTTTTATTTGCGAAAACCGTTACAGCTCTATGAGTTTTAATACACAAAAGAAAAAAGGAAATTCTCATAGTTTTTTTGTTTTACTTTTATGTCAAAGTGTATTTTTTTAGGGTTCCGTAGCCAAATGGCAAAAAACGGGACCCTTATAGATTCGTCATGTCTTTCCGTTTGTCCGGCCGTCTGTCTGTCCGTCCGTATGTCACAGCCACTTTTCTCCGAAACTATAAGGCCTATGCTGTTGAAACTTGGTAAGTAGATGTATTCTGTAAACAGCATTAAGAATTTCACAAAAAATAGAAAAAAAGTATTAAATCGTGGAACTGAAAGAACCAAGTAGTGGTTCGGCGACTCCTTCTTGTGCCACACCATTAAGTCTTGGAATTCCTTACTAGTTTACGTGTTTCCCTCCTCCTACAGTCCCGGGTCCTTTAAGCGGGGCGTGAAAAAGCATCTGATGAGGCCGTCAAGCTGAGTGCCACTACTGTAGGGTTGCCATACGTCCCCGTACGCCGGGACATGTCCCCGTTTGAGGCCTGGTGTCCCGGCGTCCCGGCCAATAAGCAAATTGTCCCGGTTAAACATTTTTAGTATTATGTTAGAGAGCTGGACTTGGTTGGTAAACAGTAATATACCTACAATAAACGCGACTAAGTAGCTAGGCTATTAATACGTAGATAGAACGACGAAAGCGCTGATATTTTTCCATACATGAATATGTTAATGAGTAATAAAGACCCCGGGGCCAATGAATTTACGAGAAAAACGCGATGAAGGACAGATGGCGCTCATACTTCCAACGACATGCTGAATAAGCAGCAAGAGGTGCATCCACCAGACCTCTTTTCGAAACAAGGACTAGTGCCACCGATAACGCCTGCAGAAGTACAGACTCGGCCTCGACGAAATCCCCATCGAGGCTTGGAAGGCAATGGGTGCATTGGGTGCTCGTGGTGTGAGCATTCTAACAAATCTGTATAACCGCGTACTTCTCACCGTGAGATCCTGAGCCAGTGGAGACTGAGCTTCATTACGCCAGTATTCAAAGGCAAGGGATCGGTGCAGGAGTGTGGTAGTAACCGCGGTATAAAGATAATGTCCCACACCATGAAGCTTTATGAGCAGATAATCGACTCCCGGATCCGACAGGAGAGTACACTCTCGGAGTGTCAGTATGGGTTTCGTCCTAGGCACGGGATCATTGATCCGGTGTTCTCCCTAAGGAAATTGGTGGGGAAATACTGCACTGCCTATTCTTAGACATGCAGAAGGCCTTCGACTGTGTTCCTCGCGCGGTGATCTGGTGGGTACTGTGGGCTAAGGGAGTTCCAGAGACCTACATTGACACCATCCAAGATATGTATCATGATTCTGGTTCCGTGGTTCGGAGTGCTTTTGCTGACTCAAAAGCCTTCCCCATCACCATCGGAGTACACCAAGGATCCGTCCTTAGTCCTTACTTGTTCAGCTCGGTATTAGAAGTCTTGTTGGACAGTATCAGAAAACCACATAAGCAGCCTCCGTGGTTGCTCATGTATGCTGATGATATTGCGCTGAAGGACGCGGACAGGAGCAGATTGGTGCAACACGTGAAAGTGTGGAAGGAAGCGCTTGAGAACGGTGGTATGAAGCTAAATGTAGCGATGACAGAAAGTTTAGCGTTAAACTCGACAGATTTCACACCGGTCCGCATAGGCGATGATTCGGTTTAAGTACCTGGGATCTGTACTTCATGTGACCAGTGAAATCGACTACGACATCAGGGCACGCATTGCTTCCGCGTGGGCCAGGTGGTGATCGTGTCAAGTGGAGGAGGAAGAGCCGGAAGGTGGACCCTGAGCCCGGGGTCATCTTGGCCAGGGATGCAATCGGGAGAAAGCGTCTACATGAAGATGATGTTTAACTTAATGTTGATTTCGTCAAAATATTTTGTACAATTATCAGAAGTTAATTCTGATAATTTTTCGCCTTCCAGAAAACATAGGAAGCCCGGGTCGCTGCCCACTTGTTTAACGCTTGTTTAATGGCAGTGTTAAAAGTTGTTGTAATAAAAGTTCCTATTTTTCTACCTTTACTAATTTTTCTTCAAATGTCCCGGTCTGGGTCCCCACACTTATGGCAACCCTACACTACTGTAATATGGTACGTGTCTATAATGGTGACCCTCTTTTCCGATACTTTGCCTTCAGTTTGCCATCAAGCGAGGCGAAGTCAAATTGACATGTCCTGTATAAAAAAAGAAAAAAAAGAATAGCATAATAAATGCTTTATAATTTCATGCAAAAGCATCTGATGAGGCCGTCAAGCTGATTGCCACTACTGTAGGGTTGCCATACGTCCCCGTACGCCGGGACATGTCCCCGTTTGAGGCCTGGTGTCCCGGCGTCCCGGCCAATAAGCAAATTGTCCCGGTTAAACATTTTTAGTATTATGTTAGAGAGCTGGACTTGGTTGGTAAACAGTAATATACCTACAATAAACGCGACTAAGTAGCTAGGCTATTAATACGTAGATAGAACGACGAAAGCGCTGATATTTTTCCATACATGAATATGTTAATGAGTAATAAAGACCCCGGGGCCAATGAATTTACGAGAAAAACGCGATGAAGGACAGATGGCGCTCATACTTCCAACGACATGCTGAATAAGCAGCAAGAGGTGCATCCACCAGACCTCTTTTCGAAACAAGGACTAGTGCCACCGATAACGCCTGCAGAAGTACAGACTCGGCCTCGACGAAATCCCCATCGAGGCTTGGAAGGCAATGGGTGCATTGGGTGCTCGTGGTGTGAGCATTCTAACAAATCTGTATAACCGCGTACTTCTCACCGTGAGATCCTGAGCCAGTGGAGACTGAGCTTCATTACGCCAGTATTCAAAGGCAAGGGATCGGTGCAGGAGTGTGGTAGTAACCGCGGTATAAAGATAATGTCCCACACCATGAAGCTTTATGAGCAGATAATCGACTCCCGGATCCGACAGGAGAGTACACTCTCGGAGTGTCAGTATGGGTTTCGTCCTAGGCACGGGATCATTGATCCGGTGTTCTCCCTAAGGAAATTGGTGGGGAAATACTGCACTGCCTATTCTTAGACATGCAGAAGGCCTTCGACTGTGTTCCTCGCGCGGTGATCTGGTGGGTACTGTGGGCTAAGGGAGTTCCAGAGACCTACATTGACACCATCCAAGATATGTATCATGATTCTGGTTCCGTGGTTCGGAGTGCTTTTGCTGACTCAAAAGCCTTCCCCATCACCATCGGAGTACACCAAGGATCCGTCCTTAGTCCTTACTTGTTCAGCTCGGTATTAGAAGTCTTGTTGGACAGTATCAGAAAACCACATAAGCAGCCTCCGTGGTTGCTCATGTATGCTGATGATATTGCGCTGAAGGACGCGGACAGGAGCAGATTGGTGCAACACGTGAAAGTGTGGAAGGAAGCGCTTGAGAACGGTGGTATGAAGCTAAATGTAGCGATGACAGAAAGTTTAGCGTTAAACTCGACAGATTTCACACCGGTCCGCATAGGCGATGATTCGGTTTAAGTACCTGGGATCTGTACTTCATGTGACCAGTGAAATCGACTACGACATCAGGGCACGCATTGCTTCCGCGTGGGCCAGGTGGTGATCGTGTCAAGTGGAGGAGGAAGAGCCGGAAGGTGGACCCTGAGCTCCGGGGTCATCTTGGCCAGGGATGCAATCGGGAGAAAGCGTCTACATGAAGATGATGTTTAACTTAATGTTGATTTCGTCAAAATATTTTGTACAATTATCAGAAGTTAATTCTGATAATTTTTCGCCTTCCAGAAAACATAGGAAGCCCGGGTCGCTGCCCACTTGTTTAACGCTTGTTTAATGGCAGTGTTAAAAGTTGTTGTAATAAAAGTTCCTATTTTTCTACCTTTACTAATTTTTCTTCAAATGTCCCGGTCTGGGTCCCCACACTTATGGCAACCCTACACTACTGTAATATGGTACGTGTCTATAATGGTGACCCTCTTTTCCGAGACTTTGTCTTTAGCTTCTATCAGGCGAGGTGAAGTCAAATTGACGTGTCCTATATAAAATAAAAAAATATATTTTTTTTAATAATTTATGTAAGGTTTTAGCACTAAGGTGATCGTTACTTTGAAAATGTTAAACTAATATGAACGGCGACGGCACTTCCCCCATTCAAAATCGGAAAGCCATAAAAGAGACATCATTTTTATTTGGTACAATTGAGGCCCATGTAACAAGTTTATTCTTTCTTTTAAAAGCTCTCTAGAGTCACGTTCGTACCTTTCTTTTGGCGTAAAAGTGAATTTAAAATGAGAGGTTTTATTAAAAGCTTTTCTATCTATATTATAATATCTATAATGTAGATTAGTCGTGTCTGGAGATATTTAAAAAAGAAATACTATAAGTTAGACTTTTTGTCTTTTTCAATACCTATGTTCAAAGTACAGACACGACTAATTGAAAATTCAAAGAAATAGGTTAGGTACCTTTTTTTGGGTTATTTATTTTGACACTAGCTTTTGCCCGCGACTCCGCCCGCGTGGATGTCGGTTATCGCGACCAAACATAGCTTATGTCCTTTCCCAAAGTCTAATCTATCTCGGTACCAAATATCATCAAAATCGGTTTAGTGGTTTGGGCGTGAAAGCGTAACAGACAGACAGAGATACAGAGTTACTTTCGCATTTATAGCATGGAAGTATGGAAGTATGGATTTGGATTTGATATTACGGCCCCGCCACGTCGGCTGTTGTGGAAGGAGGGGGGATATCTGTGTTTTTGAACAGAAAAAGAAAAGAAAAAGACAGATAGATAGATAGATAGATATCTTCTTTCTTCTTTCTTTTCTGTCTTTTTCTGTTCTTTCTTTATTGTACACAAATAAATTACGGTACATTTATGGACAGCATATGACATAATATGTACAAAGAGACAGTGTGCGGTTTTAAGGCGGCCACCCACTTACAGTCCGCCTGCAGTTTTTCGTTTGTCCGGCGGCCTGCAGTCCTTATGTCATCAATGTCATCATAATTTTATTACCTCAGACTTAAATAATAACATTATTTAATTCTTTTAGTCTGATGTTATTACGTATAAAATGCCGACGGCCATAGACTGTCCGGCCTTTAACTGTCTTTTAAGTCGGTCCAAAATCGTATACGAAACTGTAAGTGTGTGGGTTATTGCGATGAACTGACAGACCGATATCATCCGGTTGTTGTTCGATAAACTGTTAGTGGGTGGCCGCCTTTACAGACAGACAGACGGACAGCGAAATGATTTTATGAAGGTTCCGTTTTTACCATTTGAGGTAAGGAACCCTAAAAATCGTGGTAACTGACATCCACACGGGCGCAACCGATCGCATCAGCTAGTAAAATATATTACAATAAAAGTTGGAGTATTCCAATAAATAAATAATGTTGAGGGCGGACTACGTCTTACATTATGATCAATCGATTGAGGGGTATTAAATAAATTGGTTTTTGTGACCCTGGGTGGTGTAGGGCGGGTGTACTTAATACTATGAATGAGATAAGTATCCGGTTCAATTTTTGGGTTTGAAAAGTTTTCTCTTCGCGATCGCGATCTCTAGGCGATGATCATAATTTCTAGGCGATGATCATTGTCTTTAGGCGATGATCTCGTTTATTTAAATGTACTGTAACATTACATTTAAATAAACGAGTGCGTTCTAGCGAGTCTTCTCGTGAAAGAACAGTAATATTAATATTGTAAAACATTCTACACAACTACGAGTACCTACCTATATCTAGACCCAAAGTAGGCATAACTTAAGTAGATTGTGTAATGGGTTCTAGAAAGCGGATAAATATACTTACATATACATAAAAACACCCAAACCAATGCAAATATTCATATTCATGCATACAAATATTAAATTTGTTCGTAGCGATGCGATGTTTAGTAGCTCCATTCTTGGCCTTTTTTTTCACCGCTCGAACTAAATTCCTAAGTGTATCAGCACCTTTATATTACACTGTGTGACACCTGTCAATACCACACCTACATTTGAATAAAATTCCAAAAAAATATTTTTATCTTAAGAAAGTAACAAAAAAATATTTCAAATCTATTTCAAAGACTTTTTCATATTATTAAACGTTATCCATGTCATTTACATGAGAAATAAATTATTTTAAATAGGAGCCCATTCATTTTGTCCTCAAGTGTAAATGGTTCTTTTTATGAAATGAAAGGAAGTTCGCGTGATATGCGTTAAGGCTCATTTAGACGCGGAGAGTTACTCACACGTTTCAGTTCGAGAAATCGTACTCGACTGTCACTAGCGATAGTCGCCATACTATTATCGTATCAAAGTGTTTAGAATTTAGTGTCAGTGACACACTGACACTAAATTCTCGCCTACGATTATATTATACGTCATTCGCAAGTTTTTTTTTATAGGACACGTCAATTTGACTTCGCCTCGCCTGATGGTAAGCTGAAGGCAAAGTCTCTGAAAAGAGGGTCACCACTACAGACACGCATCATGCCACAATGATGGTGGCACTCAGCTTGACGGCCCTATCAGATGCTTTCTGACGCCCCGCTTACATACAAGTGACATTTATCGCCTATGTCAAAATACGATTATTGCTTGCAAATTCTTTTTAGACGGACACTATCAATATTCTATTGCGATGCACTTCTCGCCAGCGTGGACGAGCGAGTGGCTATTGTTTCTGCGAATGTTTGGATGAAGCAACTTTTTTCTGTCTTTTCTCTAATCGAATAACTCCGGACACGTATCTTGGACCTAAAATGTGCTCAAAAGGTGCCCTATACGCGCAGTACAAATTTCTTGGGTGTCGTTTGAGGATAGCACGGGGTGCTACTGCGGTGGATGAACACAAATTCACCAAGCATAGATTATTACAAAGCAATCCGCGGGTGCCAGAGCCTCGTTTGTCTTGCGATTTAGTTCCAAGATACGTGTCCGGAGTTATATCTTACAAGCGAGGAACTCTCCACGTCTAAACGAGCCTTTGAGGTGGATGATATACCGTTTAATAAATCATGTTGATTATAAAAATGTTTTTCTCAAACATTTCTGAATTATTCATGTAGAGTTTGTATTCACTTGATTGGAGTGGGTGTTGGAATAAGTTAGGTGTTTTGATGACCTGTCAATCAGAGGTAGGGTGCTTGATTCCTGCTTAGTGCGTGGTTGTCATATCTATCCTTCTACCTATTGTCATGTCTATAATATATGTTCACGCCTCTTTTACTCCGGGGTAGGCAAACTCAGAAATTCACCACTTGCGTATATTTTCCCCAATCTTAGTCCCTTTCCCCGTTTATTATATTTTCCAAAATCAGAAGTACCTGACATTGCCACGTGGTTCCCGGCAGAGTAGAATTTGGGCCACCCCATCTCCTCCCATGCGGTGTCGTACAAGGCGACTAAGGGATAGGGCTGTTTAACATCAGACAGATATATACAGCTCAGACTCAGCCTATACATGGCTCGAGCCAACAATAGTGCCCGGCAAACGGCAATAAGCTCACCCCCTATTACGTGGGACCTAATAAAATGATTGGTGAATTATGGGTGTTAATTCAACTCTGCCTAACCCTCCGGGGATAAAGGCTTGATTTACGTATGTGTGTATGTATTTAAAACTGGTACATATGCATGAAAGTTTTAATAACAACATAAGAAGCTCACGAAGGATGTAATAACAGGAGCAAAACCTCCAATATAACGAACTTTCACAGCTCAGAGAAAGGTGTGAGTGTGCGAGTATGTATGAAGTATATATTAGTCCTAATTTCCCCCACAATAAACGTCGCTAAATGAAAAGATTTAGCAGTCCCAACGACCTTATTCCTGAGAATATTTCAGGAATATTTCAAGGTAATGTACCAGAGGGGCGTATCTTTGAGTAAATTGAAACTAATGGATGTTGCCGCTTACTTAATTTTCTGTTGGTGAGTCTAGTTTCATTTCGGATTTTTTCATCTTTATGTATCTTTTTTTTATCGTGTGAAATATCCCCGCCGGAGCCGCCGGAGGTTATGTCAGACTCGAACCAACTAAAACGCACGCCGTCTGTGAGCTGTCGGTAAATGACTTGTAAAATTGACTGTAGTAAATAAAAAAGTGTAATGCAACTCTTTTCATTTAATTTTGGGGTTTAAGCCTATAGTAATAAAGTGTATTTAATGCTATTTATTTCAGTGTCTATGGTATAACATGGTTTTGTTTTAGCAGAATCGAAGGCTAGGATGTTTCGTTCCATTAACATCGGATGAAGCAAAAAGGTGGCATCATTTTAACTATTTTACTGAGTAATTAAAAAAAATGTCATTAATCATGGTTTCCTGTAAGATGGATTATATAGGTGTTTGATTAATTAACATAAAAGCAACATAAATGGCTGACTGCCACGAGATGAACAGATATAAGATTAATGACCATAAGTTTAACGTAACGGAGTAATCACTTAGTAATACGCTGTAATGGGGAAGATGGGACTGAGAAAGATGGGGTGGGGAAGACGGGTAACCAAATGTTGTGGCTGTGGGCCGTTTTGGATAAACCTATGTCTAGGACGGATTTGGGCTGATTGATTGAATGAGGGGAGTAATTATATGGATTAAATATGCTATTTAGAGTAGAGTAGATATTGCGGTTTGTATTTTTTATTCCACTTAGGTGGCAGACGAGCACACGGTCCCCTTGTTGTTATGTGTGCAATACCAGGGGAGTCATACTCGTGCTGCCGACCCTGTAAGAAAAGTATTTCTGTGCCGTCAATGCAGAAGACAAACCAGGACAAGCCTTTGGGCTTACCACTTACAGCATAAAAGCAAAACCACCTACAAGATTTTATTCAACTAGGATTGGTATTGCCATTCAACGTGGCAATGCCGCCAGCCTTCTGGCCACCCTCCCAGTTGACGTCGATGGGGAGGAATTCTTTGACGCTTGAACCTGCAGCTTTGTATAATTATAGGTATATTAAGTACTAGGCTTCCGCCCGCGTGCATATCGGTTAACGCGACCTTTGCTCATATCTCCGGTTCTACTGAACCGATTGCGATCAAACAAACGTAAGATTTTAGGTCTGAGCAAGCCCTTTCTAACAAAAAAACCGCATCAAAATCCGTCCAGTAGTTTTTGCGTCCATCGCGGACTAACAGACAAACAGACAGGAAATTCAAAAAAAATATTTTCGTGTTCAGTATCGTTAACATAACATAACCCAAGTATTTTTTTTTAAATATCTCCAATGTACAGACACGACCACTTCACAATAATTATATAATAGTATAGATAGATTGTTTTTTGTGTAATTATATAATTATTTGTAATTTATTAGTTGAGTAAATAAATTAGAGACTAGAAATATTTGTATGTATATTAGTTTGTGACGCTGTGTTTGTTCCCGGTTGAGTAGAATAAGGCCACCCCATCTCTTCCTGTGGGTGTCGTAGAAGGCGACTAAGGGATGGGGCTATTCTCCATCCGACAGTAAACATACAGCCCATGACAAAGTGCCCGCTAGACGGCAATAGGCTCGCCCCCTATTACGTGGGACCGAAAATCATAATTGGCGAAATGCGGGTGTCCCCTTGAGGGATTTAAGGGAGTGAGTATATGTATGTATGTATTTAGTTTGTGAAAGTCGAATCTTGTAAGCTGAATTGGAATTTGGAATTCTCATCCTACAAAATTGAATTTCTTCATATACGAACAGTTCCGATTTCGATGACAATGCATTTTTATAGCAAGCATGACCCAAATCGAAATCTAGGATTAGTTCCACATAAGAGAGCTTTTCAACGGTCAACGATAGACATGTGTACGCATTTACAGTTTGCTTTTAAAAATGATCTAATTTTAAAATAAACTAACTTGTCAGTCATACTTCGAAACTCAATGAATGAACATCGAATATGAATTCGATACAATTAATCGATTGATTGAATAGGAGGGAGGGATAGTGGGAGCTCAAAAAATCCGACAACCTGACTACAAAACTTAGATATCACCAGTGAGTTGTGAAGGTCAGATAACAGTCGCTTCATGTAAACCACCCCAATTGAGTTGAGAAGAGGTTCGGATAATAATGATGTCATAATTATAATAATTATATTAGATTAGTTGGATGCATGATTGTGCTTCCGTACTTTTCATATTTTTGCGTCGGTATGACTCAAGAATGGATAAAGGTATGAATTAAGAGTGGTATGAGTAAGAAATACGCATTTGGTATGTTGTAAGAATGGAATGAATTTTCGTGTTATGATGACGGAATAACCCTGTGTTTCGCTGTTTATCAACCGACAGACGCACGCGAGGCACTCATTTCTTACTTTGAAAAAGATTCATACTGTCTGTCTATCACCAGCAGATAGAAACAGTACTATTATATATTATATTCTGTGATAGTACTAAACAACATTTTTATCGTAAAAAAGTCTAATAAAAAACATTTCTTATATAAAAGTTTCTCCCGAGAGTTATAAATTATTAATTAAAAAGAAATAGAATTGGCCGTTTGTTGCCATAAAAATGGAAATATGATGTATAAGGGTATTATCTTAAAGAATTGAATAATTTTAACTATATTGTTATTTTCTTAGAGCTTCTGTGAGATACAGCCTTTTTTTAAAAAGAATACTTTTTAGGCACGTGGGAAATTTTTCGTAAAACTTTTTTTTGAGTTAGAAAAAACGGGTGAAGTCACGACACCGTAAATGCCGACACCTCTTTTGACGAATTTTGCAATTCACATGTGACACCTCTAAGTATCTAATATATCTTGGGTAAGTTAGTTAGTTCTGTGTTCTTTGTTACTTTTTGTTTTTGTATAGGTATTTAAAATATCATGCCTCCGTTCCTCCGTGATCGTGGTGCTTGCAACAGCGCCGAAATATCGGATACTCGAAATAATAAATGGTAAATATCCCGATAGTTCTAATGATAAAGATCTGCGAGGAGTTAGGTAATAAGTTCTTAATCTGATTGAAAATTATGAAATGACTATTAGGTACATAAATACAGGAGTAGATTAGACCTTGGGAAAGGACATAAGCAGCAGCTAGTGAACCATATTTAGACAATTGCAATTGTTGAACTAGAATAGCTAAAAGCCGAATAATGAAAATAGGTCATCAGTTACAATAGATAGCGGCAATGCAGTTTGCTGCCTTTTATATTAGTAACTACAGTTATCCAAAATCAATATATGAAATCCTCAACACAAGAATCCGACTCGCAAAATTTTGAACAGCTCGGTTTTTTTAACACTTAAATACAATTTCTTAGTACAGCAATCTAATGGGGGAAGATGAACTAAACTAATATAAGACTCAGCACACTCTAATCACACTCCACTGATCCGAGAAGATTGGCAAATAGAACTCTGGGTCGACCGAAAACATTACCTTATTTTCCCCCACTTTACTTTCAAATTTCGTCCCCTTTCCCCATTGCGTGATTCGTCATTAGGGCGAGTTTACATTACCATATCTTGCGTCACATTAGCACTGTAATATCCCCGACCTTTTTGCTAAATTAACTTCATACATTTAATGAAAGTTTGTATGAAAATTGTGTTAAAACATTACATTTAGGATGTTAGTAAAATTATGTGGAAGGAGTATGATAATGTTGTTTTTGCTGGTGATAACATCAGCTAGAGTTTATAAAGTCTTGATGACAACATGACATGACACATTTATGAAAGGATAAATTAAATGCTAATACTGAGGCAGTTCGTTTTATACGAATAAAAACGTGTGGGAATGACTGAAGAGATTGTTTACTAAACAGTATTAAAAATTGATGACGCGCCTTGCTTTGTCTTGCCCTATGACGGCAATAAGCTCGCGCCCCTCTTCTTCATTAAGATGAAGAAGAGGGGCGCGAAGGTGTTAATCCCAGTCGCATTCGAAGGTTTCACTTGAGTCTGGGGTTCACTTTTTCCTGTCTAGCTGCGGTTTTGGCTCACCTTCGATATTTTTCTTCCATTTGGCCTACACAATTTCACTGGCGATGTAGAAGTTGAGAAATTGGGGATTACAGATTATAAGGTGGTCGATACTTTAGGTAGGGTGCAACATAAACATATTGATCAGCTTAAGAGACGGACACAGAGTTCATTGATCTGTCCTTCTGGCGCTGGTGACAGTGAAGTAATAGGAGACTCTACTCTGGAGCAGCAAGTGCCTAGTCCGTGCTCTCCGGCAGGCAGCATGCCGGCATCTGCAGTTAGACAGAATAAGCTCATGCTCTATCACGTGATAATGAAACTTTTAGTTGGCGAAATGTAGGTATGCTTACACATTTGCCTACCCGTTTGGGATATTACAGGTGAAAGTATGGAGTATGAAGTAGGATTTTAAGCGTAGCCAACCGCATACGACAACTGTCGACACACGCAGCAGATGCGCATAGTTCATTGCGGCTTCTCAGTGATCCCCTTTAATCGTATCGGAGTTTAACAAGTAATGGGTACGCTGTAACTGCTGCAAGTGCCGGCAGTCGTATCTGGTCGGCTTCGGAATCATACCTTTACGCTTATTTCCAATCGTTAGCATAAAGGCCAGGTGCGGTCCGAGGGGGAGGGGGGGAGGGTCACAGGGGACATAACCCCCCCAAAACCATGCACGTCATATTGAAAAGTCCCAGTACGAGGGGAGGGGAGGTAAAATTTCTTAAGGAATTTCCGAAGTGACCCCCCCCCTAAACTTCAAGCTGCGACCGCGCCTGATAAAGGCGGGTCTAGAGATGATGATGATTATAAAAAACAAACGATATACAGTGAACAAACCCTTAAAACATCCCATTTTATGTTCCATATTATGCACATAACACAAAATTACTCCCAACCCTCCGCCTGCCAGGGGGTCATTACAATTCTTTATTAAAACCTCCATTTGTCTCTCAAAGGGTTAGGGGTGCATTTTTCAACCCCGCCGCTAACGACTTGATTTAAAAATGAAATCTCTTATGATACAGCCTTTTGTAAATGGGATATTAATGATAATGGTATTATAATCTACCCATACAAATAAATATAGCTGTACAGGTGTACAGCCCATGTAATGCGCGCTAGATGGCAATAGGCTCGCCCTCTACCAATATTTATGTTTATCGTCTAAATCAATGATATATTATAAACTATAGATATGTTGTCCACACTCTAAAATGGCGACAAAAAAATGATGACTTTTGTTCATCATTTTATGCACCAATCAGAATCGCGACAGTGCGCCACCCAAAAAAACGTTTTTAATAATAAATACGTAATAATTAAATATTATTAATATGAATAATAACATAATTCATATAAATTAATAACATTGACGTATTTTTAGAAGTAGCTAATATGTTGTGTTTGCGCCATTTTTGATGCCGCCATCATACGTCATACACGATATGACGTATCTATAAAAATAATACATCATTGGTCTAAATAATCTAAATAGCCTTTTTGACAATATTACATATAAATCCTTAATTTCAATATTAATTCCAATAAATTACATACATAGATAAGTCAGATCGAAGACATATTAAAGAAAGGACATGACAAGAGTACCCGAAACCGGCGAGCATGCATGAAAACAATTATGAAAGTAGAAGAAGCGAAAGATGTATGCCAGGATCGTAGCAGATAGAAAACTGTTGGCTCTGCCTACCCCACTGGGAAAGAGGCGTGAATGTATGTATGTATGTATGTAAATTATATACATACACGCCTTTATCCCCAGAGGCTTATGCAGAGAGATTAACACGGCCCAAATCAAATCAAATCATTTATTTGTATAAACACGTGTCAATATACATATGCATGCAAGATGGTCAATAGTCTGGTTAATGTCCAGCGTGTTTAGCTGTAGTCATACCGGTGTACAAATGCTTCAGTAATATGTCAATCTAAAAGTATAAAAAAGTCAAGTAACAAAAAACAGTTAAAAATCAATTACAATGTACTACTTGAGTTATTAGAATGTCAATATAAAATAAGCAAATAAATAATATAACAATATAATGTCAAAAAAATACGAACTATTAATATAAACTAATGTCAATCTAATCTAATTTAATAATGTCAAAAGTAAATTGTTAGTCAATCTCATCATTTAAATTATCAGTAACATTGTAATACGCGTTTCTAATTAACAATTTTTTCAGTACTCACCAATCATTAAATTAGGTCCCAAGTAATAGTTGGTGAGCCTATTGCCGTATTCCGTGCACTATTATTGACTCGAGTCATACATCTGAGGCTGAGTCTGGACTGTATACTATCTGTCTGATGTTAAACAGCCCTATCCCTTAGTCACCTTGTACGACACCGCATGGCAAGAGATGAGGTGACCCAAATTCTAGTCTGCCGGGAATAAATTACTAATCTACTAATCTTGTGGAGTCGACTATCACTGTATAAATATAATTTCTAGTTTATTTCTTTAATCAAGTTAGTTTCAACTTGTTAGTATGTTTACTAACCTCTAAACACACGAGTGTATTTAGAGGATCTTAATTACTTAGGTTTAGGTAGATATAGTGAAGTTTGTAGTTATTACAAATAGAAATATTATGTTGTAATTAGGTTAGACAGCCTTTGTAGCGCGGCGGTAGAGAAGCGACTGCTACACAGGAGACGCGGGTTCGATTCCCGCTTAATGCATACAATAATTGTACGTTATTGCTATTTGTCAAGGTCAAAGTCAAAAATAGAGTTCAAGAAATAAAAACTAAAGTAATAAAGTTAAATTCCCTACCAGGGTATTTTTTCAGTACCCTGCCTTCAAAGGAATAGCTCATATACCCCGTACGGGTCGCCAAACACCAATACTATAAATAAACTGCTTCTCCCCACCTGATCTCGACCTACATTTGAAACAATTTTCCAACCTTTTCAAGTTGTGATAGGGTTGCCACATACACTAGGTACCTACTTAACAAAATAGTATGAAAGTTAAAGTCAAAAATAATTTACTCTCATAAGCTGTATTAGTAGACATTTGACATTATTATCTATAATATCATTAAATTTAACATTTCTACACCAATACCACTGTAATAATACAAAGACCTCGATGTACTTACCATATTCATTGAAATAAAATCATCCATTCATTCTTACCATCCAACGGGGTACGGTCAATTGATGAACTGAATATAATATAGAAACGTAAAAATAAAGACATCAAATAAATAAAATAAATAAATAAATATAAATAAATATTCCACAACATTCTACACAACGCTTTCTAGACCCATGGTAAGCTTAATTA
This sequence comes from Eilema depressum, assembly GCA_914767945.1. Lineage (NCBI taxonomy): Eukaryota > Metazoa > Arthropoda > Insecta > Lepidoptera > Erebidae > Eilema > Eilema depressum. The sequence goes on along the minus strand of OU612041.1, from coordinate 3,315,905 downwards.
GCTTGTGTTATGGAATCTAGAATGCGGATATACATACTTAGATACTTTTTTTTGTAAATACATACATATTATACATAGAAACACCCAGACCAATGCAATATCAAACTTTTTTATTGAAAATATTTGATTCCAAAAGAAATATTTTTTATAAAATCTGTTATTAATCTATTAAAAAGCTATCATAGTATTACATAACATACAAACATATATACTCACGACTCTAAATCTACAAAGGGATAAGCAGAGATGTTTAAACACCCACATTTAATACATTCTTCTTCCTCTTAGCGTTAATTCCCAGTCGCATCCGAAGCTTTCAGCTCGGAGTCTGGGGTCCGCTTTTACCAGTCTTAACCACGGATTTGGCTAGACCTCGATATTTTCCGACCACATTTAATACATTACATAACAGTTAAAACCACCTACTGCAAAACCCAAAAGTGGCAACCCTAGGTGCCAACCCCAGTCTTTTGTGCACGTTGTGCCGACAGACGTTTCCTAGCGGACAAAGCGACAGACAGACGCACTTACCTCTTACGTAAGAACCTAACTCTAGGTACAAATAACTGTGAGTAAGATATGAAAGGTTTATCTGAAGGAGATACTATTATTTACATGAAGTAGTGACGTAAGTAAGTTGTCTTATTATGTCAGAATGAGTTGAATTATTTTGTTGGTAGGTTTTATTTCTTTCATGCTTATGTAGGGTGTATTTTTGAGACGGGAAGAGTTACAGCAAAACATTTAAAAATATATTTAGAACTCTATTCACAGATTTTGGAAATATTTTGAAGTCAGAAAAGTCTGTAAATGCAGTTCTGTTTTTTTTTTTAAATTATTTTGTTTAATATATATAACAGGTGGCAGACAGGCACACGCCCCACCTGATGGAAAGTGGTTACCGTGGCCTATGGACGTTACGCAACACCAGGGGCGTCACACTTGTTAGACCACAGAATTGAATTTGAACGAAATAAAGAATGGTAAAATTTAACTAAATTCGGATAAGTTAGGATATTACTTATTCAGTCAATCAATCAATTAGGCTGTGAGAGGCCACTGCTGGACATAGGCGTATCTCAATGTTGGGAGGCTTTGGCCTACTGTTTGCACGCTGGCCAGACGGTTGGTTCAGGGTTTTATTTCGAGTTTTCCTTCTCTCGCAGTGATATCGTCTGCGTATTTCTCTGTTAGTAGCCTCTTCGGATGAGATGGGGTGGTGATAATTATATTCTTTCTCCGTCACCACACGGTTTTTTTTTTTTGGCCATTATGGTACAAGTGAGCAAAGTTGGTGATTACCGCCGAGGCGCTATTGAGGTCTTAAGAGAGCCGAGGACGGTAGTCATCATACTCACGCGTGCCATACGACGTTTTACAACACACTTGCGAATAAAATAATACTACAAATATATATATATATAAATATATATATCCTACTAATATTATAAATGTGAAAGTTTGTGAGAATGGATGTGTGGATGTGTGTTATACCCTGGATTAACATATAGGCTACCACGCGGGCGGAAAATATGGCGGTACGAAGTTCGCCGGGTCAGCTAGTACTAAATAAACAATACTACAAATTAATTCGTTTTCCTATGTGCGCGCATCTAACAATGGCAGTCGGCCATATTTAAAAAAAAATGAGGTTGGAATTTTACTTTTTTTACTGTTTTTTTTTCTGAACTTAGAAAAAAAAAGGTAAATTTGAGTGAAAATTTTGTTTATTAAATAAGTATGTATTACAAGTTGACATTATTTATTTAAATACGAAAATGCATCAAATGAACATGCAATAGGCATATTTATTTATTCGTACTATTAAACACGTTCTTTTTTGTATCGAAGCTTTTTTAAGAACATAGAAACTTAACCTATAAAATTTAAAAAAGAATCTATAACTCACTTGTGAATAATAGCAATGAAAAATTCACAGTTTGATAATAGGTGTCATTACGTGCCTATTTGCGGTGAAATAATATCACTTTTATGAGCAGGTGTGTTGTAAACTTAATTAATAATGTTATTAAGCCCTCTGGTATTCAAAAGGTTACATAAAGTAATTCGGTATGATCATCCATGTTACACAACTTAGGTAGCTCTAAATTGTGTAGGCTAACAATTTAGGCTCTAGGTAATAGTATCTTCATTACTGCTAAATTAAGGTCTTGTGGGATTATCTGTGATTAATATTCTGCTGTATTAGCTTCTTCTCTTATACATATATTATACATAAACATAAACATAAACTCACGCCTATATCCCCGAAGGGGTAGGCAGAGGTGCTAGCACCCACATTTCGCCGTTTATGTTTAGGTCCCAATGTAATAGGTGGCGAGCCTATTGCCATTAACCGGGCACTTATAAACCTGCGATAAATACACACATAACTTCGAAAAGCATCGAAAAGTCATTGGTGTGTGCCATGGTAAAACCTGGGATCGAACCCGAGACCTCGTCTCAGCAGTCCATTACCCATACCACTAGGCTACCGCGGTTATACTATATAAAAATGAATTGCAATTTTGTTAGTCTCATTAACTCAATAACGGCTGAACCGATTTGGCTAATTTTAATCTTGAAATATTCGTGGATGTCTATGGTTTAAACGATGAGAAAACATGGAAAAAGGATCTGAATTCCACGTGGGTGAAAAAAAATATAACGGTATAAAGATCGCTGGGTCAGCTAGTTTTAAATAATTATTCTGCCGCCGCGCGCCGAGCTACGTGGGTTACAAATGCCTGGCAATGGCGCCTCCACCGGGTACCGATAGGAGGGAATATGTGCAAGAAGTCCTGGCTTGACATCGTGAAATTCAACTTTCTATGGTGGCACTCAGCTTGACGGCCTCATCAGATGCTTTTCCACGCCTTTTTAAAGGACCCGGGACTGTAGGAAGAGGGAAACACGTGAACTGGTAAGGAATTCCAGGCAGAGGAAGGAGTCGCCGAATCGCTTGGTTCTTGATGGAATATTCTCCACCGTATGTGGGTGATATCTAAGTCCTGCACGTGTTGTCCGACATAGGAAAGGAGAGGGTGGGACTAATTGAAAGACCCCTGCCACTACATCATAGAAATACCTTAAAAAGTTACGTACCTACATACCGCAGTCGGTTAAAAGCCTATATTTTTCAATGTCAGTAGATATATATCACTTGAATTTAAGCGGTGTCTAATAAAAAACGAAATTACTTTTGTGACGTCACTACTTCCAATATGGCGGCCGCGGAACGAGGCATTTTATATCTATTGTAAAAAATACAATTTGGAGCCGTAATGGACTGGTTAAAGATTTATTTAAAGTATCATTATTGTGGAGTGATCTTGTGTTCCTATGACGACAATAGGTGCTATAAAATAGACAAGGAAGAAGGTAAGGACACGATGGTTTTTGACAAATCGAGTAGTCGGACTGGGGAAGTACCTCTACCTTACAGAATACCGCGTCTATCCTAAGGCTTGTTCTACTTGTCTTCTGCGCTGACGGCACAGAATCTCTCTGTTCTTACAGGATCGGCAGCACGGGTGTGACTCCCCTTGTGTTGTACACGTCTATAGGCCACAGTAACCATTATTTTATTTTATTATTTATTGTTGTAACTGACATTTTTATATAAGTATTGTAATCTAAGTGTGTAATTATACTATTTATTTGTTTTTACAATTAACTATTATATTTTATTAAATTAATAAATAAAAATATTTACAAGATCAAAAAAAGAAAGGGAAAGGAAAAAGGGGTCAGGTGTCGAAGAATTCCTCCCCATCGATGTCGACTGGTAACGTACCCAAAAGGCTGGCAGCATTACCCCGTTGGATGGCAATGCCAATCCTTTGGGCAAAATACAGGCCAGCCCTTTGGTCACGCGAAGCATCGACCAGTCGCTTTGCAATTTCCGTGTAAAGCGACCGTGCGCTCGGACCCCACGAACCCAACGTTTCGACCCCAAACGGCTCAAATATATAATTGTTGGTTATATTATCATACTTGCGCCGTTTGAGGGTCTCCGCAGATGCCGCAGCAGCACAGGCGCAGCCCGTCGTACTTGGAAGATGGGAAGGCGCAAGGGTGTCGACGCATGTTGCGTCCCACACCAAAGGCCTGCCCATCTTCCAAGGCACCAAAGACATGCCATCCGGTCTCTTGCCATCATCGCGCACCAAACCAACTGGTTCAAGGAAGGAACTTTTAAATTTGGGGCCAAAGCGTTAAATTTCGAAATTGCCAAAGATTTGTCAATATTATCGTTAACGTAAATTTCACATTTTGAGGGATTTAGTTCTAAACCAATAGTCTTAAATTTATCTTTCAGAAATGTCAAATCTTGAAGTACTGTGTCTATATCTCCTCCTAGAGTACCGTCATCTAGATACCAGATGTTAAATTTCGAATTTAGCTGTCTAATGATTGGATGTATTGATAAGCTGAAAATGAGTGGCCCAAGCGGGTCACCTTGTTGACACCCGACCGCTGATTCTAAAATATTTTCCTTAAAAACCAATTTAGAAGGGTGTCTGTAGCACTGCCAAAGAAACTTAAAAATTTTGGGAGTTTCTAGCTTGGCCTGTGTCAACAAGGTGTCCCTGTTAACTGAATTGAAGGCGTTCTTCAAGTCAACCTTGAGAATGACCTCCCCTTCACCGCAGCCAAGGTACGTGGACAGGGCATGTACGGCAGCCTCACAGCCCCCTCTAGACCCAAAGCCTAGTTGTAGGGGCTGGAATTTACTTGACATATCTGTGCTGTAAAATTTACAGCACATTTTGGCTGCCATACGCCTGTAAGTACAGCCTACAGCAATGGGACGAACGCCACCATCCTTTTTCCGCAAGGCGCATAAATTTGCGCCATATAGGATATCAATGATGGCTTCATCCACATTGCCGGAAAGCATGAGGTTCATCAAACCTGTGAGCTCCTTCAAAAGCGCTCCGCAAGCATCGCCGACGGCTGGACTCAGGAGGTCTTTCAAATGTTGTGGAGTCAGGCCATCGAGCCCGCCAGCAGAACCACTCCGGAAGGAGCCCACAGTGGATAACACGTCCTTGGCTGTTACGGTCAGAAAATCGGAGTCAAATGTGTGTAATCCATTTGACATCATTAATTTGACAATTACTTTAATTTAATTTAATTATAATTCCTTGACATTCTATATTTGACATTTCACTGTAATACAATTAATTTTATAACGTATAAATTATTTTACAAAACATAATTACGTTTATGAAAATTTAAATTTTCCCCAAATTTTGGGGAAAAAAGTTGAAGCTGGTATACTCTTTTTTAAAAGTACCCACACATAAAATATTGTAGTTTTTTAGTTAAAACCATTGTAAACCTTTGATAATGCCGTAAGGTGAAACCGGTAAGGTTCAAATAAATAAATAATTGTGGAAAAGTACAAGTGATTTATTCAATATGTGTAGCAAGTTCCACCAAGTGCCATCAATCTCCAGTATAAACAGTAACCATTTTCTATCAATCGGCTGAAAACATCCGATGAGGCGATGAGGCCGTCCAGCTGAAGGCCACCAGTGTCTGTAATGGTCACCATCTTTCCTGAAACTTTGCCTTCAGGCGAGGTGAAGTCATAGTGACAGTAAGTAGCGGGCGGCCACGAGTGTTTCATAATAGTCCTACGAGATGTAGGTCTTAAAATCGAAAATGCTTTGACAAGAAATATTACTCTGCAAGGCACCTCACCATACGTGCGCCAGCCCTCAGGGTATACCCATACACTGCATTGTAGGGAACAGTGTTCGTTCCCGAAGTTGATAAGGGTTCGAAAAGTAATCAATTTTGAACGCATTTTATTATTTCCTATAATTTCTTATGCTTCAGGACAATGTATGAAATATGGAAGGGCTGTTTAGAACGACGTATAATTTAAAAATGTTTTATAGATGGAAATTTTTTATATCCAACTTATATGTTCCAGAAATGGCTCACCATAGACAGCCTCTGTGAACGCGACTGATACGCAAGAGGCGCGGGTTCGATCCCCGCTCAGTGTAAATATTTTGTATGTATGAATATGGGTATTTACATTATTCTGGTCGTGCCTCGGAGGGCACGTTAAGCCGTTGGTCCGATACGAATATCTATGGCAGTCGCTATATAGGAGAAGGTAGGACACGATGGTATATCCATCCCAATTGAGCAGTCCGACCGGGAAGCACCTCCTCCTCGATAGAATATTATAATGCGAAAGTAACTTTGTCCGTCTGTCTGTATGTCTGTAATGCTGCGTTTACATACTCGCGGCAGAGCGAGGGAAGTGGCGAGAGAAGTGGGCAGAGACGTGGTGTGAATGGTATATTCGTCATGCCGCGAGTACTGCCGCGTATGTTGCTGCGAATGTCGGCTTGGCGGCGCGAGTCAAAGGAGTGGCAATACTAGCGCGATAAACTATTCACACACTCGCGATGTGCTCGCGATGAACACACTTTGCATCGAGCGCTCGTGGCTTTAGAAATATATGACGTACCTATATTTTATTATTGTAAATATAATTATAGTTTTTATCAATAATCTATTTAATTAATTCGCTATGCTGAAAACGCATAATGCGTACACTGCTACAGCGTTGTCCTCCATACGTTTACGTCCGTCTCCATTGCAGGGCAAATACTGCAATGCGGACCAACGCGATGATGCGCGTGTGTGAATGCTAGGGCAATAATTGCGCGAATATTTCCGGCAACATGATGAGCAATGCGAGCGGCAGAGTATAAACGCGGGGTTACGCTTTCACGACTAAACCACTGAACCGATTTTGATTAAATTTGGTCGCGTTATACGACATCCACGCGGGCGGAGCCGCAGGCAACAGCTAGTTACTAATAAATTGACTAACAAAATTACAAAGGCTTTAATAAGAGTCCGTATAAGCGTAACAATAATAATTATTATCAAGCGAACCTTCACAGTGTTTAATTAAAATGGTGTAGTAATTTACAATAGTCATTTTAGCTTTATTTAATTAACTTTTAAAACATTAATTAAGGTCTTTATTTTGTTAATAATGAAGTTAAATTATGTTTTCGCGAGTTCATTCGTCCTTTATAGAAGCGATTTCACCTATTTTGTAGATACTTACTGTCTTACAGGTCACCTTACACCCCGGCATTTGAAGACCTTAGACAGTTTTTTTTACATAGAACCCGTCAATGTCACCTCGCCAGATGGTAAACTGAAGGTCTTAAGAAAGATACTCACTATTACAAACAACAGCAACGTCACAATGATGGCACTCAGCTTGACGGCCTCATCAGACGCTTTTTCACGCCCCGCTTAAAGGACCTGGGACTGTAGGAGGAAGGAAACACATGAGCTGGTAAAGAATTCCAAGACTGGGGCGGCAGAAAAAAGAGTCGCTATACTGCTTGGTTCTTGATTGAATTATTTGCACCGTATGAGGGTGACATTTAAGCCCTGCACGTGTTGTCCTGTATAGAAAAAGGATGGTTTTAGTCGACATAATTCGTGAGGTTTACGAACGAACTAAAAAAGGTACTTACTTTGACTAAGTTTTAGATTATCAACTTTTGAGAACAGTATAATCAGCAAATTCATCGGCCTGCTATTCAATCATCTACTTTTTGGAAAAGTGTAGCACTAGCGACTTGTATGACAAATATCATGGCTTGACATTTTGTTTGAATGAAATTTTGAAGCATTTATTATGTTAACTATTCAAATCGATTTAGAAAGAGAAAAGAGAATCGACCTCGGGCGGGACTCGAACCCGCGATCTTTCCCTTACAGGGGGAATGCTCTGACCACTAATCCAATTCCCGCCCGAGGTCCATTCTCATTTCTCTTTCTAAATTGATATTTAGTTTTCAGTCAGCTACTTTTGCTTCTGACTATGTACCAAAGTATTAGCTATTTTTACACCGCTTTGCAATGCCTCTACGCCCAGAAAGTTTGTATATAACCTAACCTCGCGATCTACCAACACATCATGAGACCAAGAACTCTATTCACCATCTTAACTGACCCTGATAAGAGCCTCTGATAGTTTACAAAGGGCTAAGTGCCATTATTCGTGTCGGTGGCCAGCCATAAACGAGGGTCAGGAAGGCATATTATGGTAAATAGCATCTCGACACTGACCTTATTTTAGGAACTTAGGCCGGTCATACACGAACCGCTTGAAGCAGTCAGGATTGACCGCTGCAAGCTCCGACCGCATAGCATGCTATAGGTTTTTATATACGCATATAATACCTCAGGGTATCTTCTTAGTTAATAGTTGTATCTGTAATAGTATTTTAGAAGTATTAATAATCTGCACTTGACGTCTGAAACACAGGGTTACCTAGTTCAGGCACAACTTAGTTAATATTCCTAAGTAAAGACCTATTTAAGATATTTAACTGCACAAATTATATATTACTGGCTTACCCGGCGAACTTCGTGCCGCCATATTTTCTGAACCCGTTCCCGCTGCATATGCATATCTCTAAATTTATCAGTGTTTCTCTATAATATTATGCATGTATTATACATAAATCTTCCTCTTGAATCACTCTATCTATTGAAAAAAACCGCTTCAAAATCCGTTGCGCAGTTTTGAAGATTTAAGTATAAGTACATAGGGACGGACAGACAGCGACAGCGACTTTGTTTTATAATATGTAGTGATGATGCTATACTTACATACTTAAGATAACTAATCATGCACAATGTAACCACGCACCATAGATTAAGAACCATGTAAATTACTGTACAACGATTATGAAAATTTGATTTGGGTCATTTTAGACTCAAGTCACGAGAGGAACGAGCGGCCCGTGTATGTTTGTCACTGGGTAACTACTGAGCAGTTCGTGTGTGACCGGCCTTATTGACCTAACACATAGACCCTTAAAGTGATGATTACCCTTGCAAATCTTGATGTTATATTTAGTAGAATTTCTGAGTATTTGTTTGAATAACTCCCTATTTACATCAAGCGGGCACTTTGTCATGGCCTGAATGTTTAGTATGGGATGGAGAACAGCCCTATCCATTAGTCGCCTTCTTCAACACCCACAGGAAGCGATGGGGTGGCCCTATCTGAAAATCATACTTAACTGGCGAAATGACAAAGTTAAAACACCTTTGCTCACCCCATATAATATGTAGGTACATATATTATATACAGGGCGTCCCACGGCAACGCCACATGAAGAGAAAAAACTCCATTCAAAGATTTCTAAAAATTCGCTTGCCACACCCGGTAATCGAACCGACCAAAATCCGAAAAAGTAACATTCTGTACTTTTATTGTTTGTTTCTTTTTAAAAATAAAGAAATGTCTCCATTAAGTAAAATAAGCCAACTTTTCCACCCTCTACAACCCATTCCTGCCCCCTAAACAACTTGCATCAACTTATACCCTCATTGTACCTTTTAAACAAAACAACAAAAGCTCAAACTAGATTCAAACCCTGGCTCGTTATGCAACTTTCAATTTCCTGCGCTGCCGCTCAGTTGTACAATAGGGAACATTCGTATTGTCCGCTGCATCGAGTAGATGTCAGACTGTGTTCTATAGTGTATAGATAGTATGCTAGCAAATGCAACGCAAAAATAACTGCGGCTTAATAACCTCGTGTTGTGTTTCCGACGGTGAGTAGGGTAGCCAGAGCTCACTGGAGAGGTTTTGAGCTGTCAGTGCGAAAACCAAAGGCTTTCTCCTACTTATCTTTTGCGCTGATGGCACAGAATCTATCTGTTCTTACAGGGTCGGCAGTGTGACTCCCCTGGTGTTGCACTCGCCCATAGGCCACGGTAAACTCTTTACATGAGGAGGGCCCTGTGCTTGTCTGCGTTATGTGTGAGTAAGCTCATTAGCTTGTATTGTTCTTTAAACCGTCAATATGTGCATGTTATAGGATGTATGTATCAATCAATCAATCAATCAATTAGCCTACTGCAGCAGTCCACTGCTGGACATAGGCCTCTCCCAATGTGCGCCACGTTTGCCGATCCTCCGCCTTCCGATGTATGTAGGTATAATGACTTTTTTATACCACTTAGGTGGTAGACAAGCACCTGGCCTACCTGATGGAAGGGGTTACCGTGGCTTATGGACATATGCAACACCAGGGGCGTTACACTCGTCTGAGGTGCGAGGGATATGTCTACGACTACATCACCTCCGGCAACCGACGACGGCCCAAAGATGGCGTGCGGTTTAGTCGGTTCAAGTCTGACATAACCTCTTCGACCGGCTCCGGCGGATGGAGATTTTTCGCACGATAAAAAAAGAGCGTTACACTCGACCTTGAAGAAACCTTCTAATGCCCTACTTGAAGAACCCCATATTGTAGTCGCTTGGGAAACTTGTACCAGAGAATAATAAGTATAAGTCATTGGAAAAAAACGTCATTTTTACGTCAAAATTGGGTAACCTATTGAAATATCGAATTTCTGTTACCCGAATCTTAAAACCCCGAAAACGGTTGGTAGAACTTTTAAAAGACAGATGTAATGAATGACAACTTTCTATAATTCCGTTTTCCATTTCCCAGATAAATCAATTACCAGGTGCACTAAAACCAAATTTTCAAATAGCTTTTTTTTGTTTCCCATATTGTCATAATCCAAATATAGTTATACCAGATTCTCAAAATATTTTTTTTTGTTTCCCATCGTATCATTTACCAAATTTTCATAATCGTTTTATTTGGTTCCCATACAATCGTATTCCAGCTAAACTATATACAAGTATAGTGAAATTCAGTAAATTTATATGATTCATTTATTAGGTACAGTAAGTAATTTAGAAATTAAGGTACATTAATTTAGAAATTTCAATGTCGAAATTATTAAAATTATCGTTAACACCCCGACTCAGTGCAATCCGATTCGGATAGGTTAGGTTTTATTTTTTATTTTTTATTTATCCCTGTACGGAATTTTATACGGAAAAAATTAACAGTTTATCCCTTAAATTATTGGTTTGAAAAGTCAAAAATTGTCACAAAAAAGTTAGTGAAAGAAATGAATTGCCGCAAATCCGACTTCACGTAGTCTTGTTTGCCCTACCCCTAGAGTGTTATTTAAGCCCGCGTAGGCGCGGAGGGGCGAGGCGGCCCACGAGCTGAGGAGCAGGTGGTTACAATGGCCGCCGCCGCGGCTGAGGCTGGCCGGCGCAGCCGGCCAGCAAGCCGAAGCTGCGGTGGTGGGCCTTACAACCATCTGCGACGATAAGCTCGTGTGGGGCCGCTGGAGCCCCGCAGCGCCGGAGCTGTGACAGAAACGATGCTTGCTGCATGCTGCATGCCTGATACTTGCTGCATGGTAAATGCCTGATGTTTGCTGCATGCTAAATGCCTGATGCTTGCTGCATGCTAAATGCCTGATGCTTGCTGCATGGTAAATGCCTGATGCTTGCTGCATACTGCATGCATTATGCATGCTGCATGCCTGATGCATGCTGCATGCCTGATGCATGCTGCATGCCTGATGCTTGCTGCATGCTAAATGCTTGATGCTTGCTGCATGTTGCATGCCTGATGCTTGCTGCATGCTAAATGCCTGATGCTTGCTGCATGCCTGATGCTAGCTGGTTTTAAAAATCTGGATATTGTTTGTCTGGTTATCAATTAAATGCATTTCAAAAAATTGTGTTTTAAAATTTGGGCATTCATGCATATGGATTACAGTCATCTGGATTTTGTGCATTTAGATTTCGTGTGTCTGGAACTCGTTCGTCTGGATTATAAAACGTCGTACAAATGAATAATTGGGCAAATGAAATTCGGAGTTGCGATTATATGGCAAATAAAACTTCGGAATTTGAAAAAACGGGATTATGAAAAAATGCCCAAACGTTTTCGGGATTATGATATTCGGAATATTAAAATTCGGGATTAAGATAGGTAACCTCAAAATTGTTATGATTTGGATAATATTTATGATTATACCTCGTAGCTCTTCAGATTCGTGCCCAGGGAACCAATTTTACAGTGCGCACGTGACCTGGTTACAATACAAGGGTTTTATTACTTTTGCTTATCCCGGGTTTCTGTTAAGAATTGTGTATTGTTTTGTAATCAATAAAAGGTTCGTTTATCCTTGGTTAGGAGAGGGTACAGCTTTTCGATATACAATATGGATACGACATATAGGCAATAATTGAAACCATATACTTGGTACCCCCTAAGCTTCAAGCAGGAAAAGTTTGAACAAAATAGGTCCAGTATTAAGGGCAGAAACTAGAGTTTTAATTTTATAGAATTTGTACAACTTTGAGCACTCTGTAGAATCGCATGTTGCCGCTTAGCTGTTCAAGTAAGTTACCTACTATGCCTATTGTTGTGTGTGTGTGTGAAGTTGTTGTGTGCGTGTGTGAAGGTGTGTGCGTATTTATTAATGACTTATGACACAGTCAATGACTTTAAAGCAATGGATGAAACTATTTCATGACTTATACAAGTGGTTGCATTTTCTACATTTATTTTAATAATTATTTTGTTAGAAAATTTCGGATTTTATAAATCAGGGAATTTAAGTTTAAATTTAATTTGGTTCTATTCCTACGGACCAGGATGCTTCGCGGTTTCAGTATTTGCACATATGTCGTATCCATATTACTTTTGTTGCATGACAATGTGACAGCCCATACCGATAAGTAAGTTTATAGAATTAAAACCGCTAATATATACCGTTGTGGTTTTTTAAGTGACTTATTGTGAGATTCTTCAAGAAGGGTATTAGAAGGTTCCTCCAGGATCAGCATCATAAGTGTGACACCCACAGATACCTATATATGAGGATAGAACGGCCATGTGAGTGACAACCTCTGTGGCGTAGCGGTAGTGAACACGGCCGCTACGCAGGAGGCACAGGTTCATACCCCGCTCGGTGCAAATATTTGTATGCATGAATATGGGTATTTGCATTGGTCTGGTCGTGCCTCGAAGAGCACGTCAAGCCGTCGATCCCGGTTGCCACACAAACATCTATGGCAGTCGTTACGGGTAGTTCGAGCCCTAAAAAGTCTTATAACTGGTCTAACCGCAAAGCTTCGATATCGCCTAATGTTAACATTGGGTTGTGGAGGTCAGATGGCAATCGCTTCATGAAAAATATCGAAGTACAGCCAAATCCGAGGTAGACTGGTAAAGCGGACCCCAGACTCCGAGGTGAAAAGCTTCGGATGCGACTGGGAATAAACGCTAGGAGGAAGAGAATCATTCTACATGATGCCCTCGGCTACATTCTATCATCGCACCTCTCGCCACAGAAAGAGAATCCATCCTCACTCCTCACATGTTGCGACTGGAAACAGTACGCACAGTCAGGTATGAAAGGAACTTCATCCCTCGCACACAACTGTGGAATGAACTAACTGCTGTGGATTTTCCAAGCGACTAAAATGTGGGTTTTTTTTTTATATATGACACGTCAAATTTACTTCGCCTCGCCTGATGGTAAGCTGAAAGCCAAGTCTCTGAAAAGAGGGTCACCATTACAGACATGTACCATGTTACAATGGTGGCACTCAGCTTGACGGCGTCATCAGATGCTTTTTCACGCCCCGCTTGAAGGAAGGGGTTCTTCTAGAAAGGCATCAGGTGGTTCCCACAAGATCATCGGCAGAAATGTGGCTCCCCTGGTGTTGCAGCTTTCCTGGTGTTGCACACGTCTGTAGGCCACAGTAACCACTATCTATCAGGTGGGCCGTATGATTTTCTGCCTATAACTAAACAAGCGGTTTCCCAGCACCAATATTACTACAATTCCCCAGCATTTCCCACTGAAAAGTTTATTTCTCCAATGTGTAAATACACGTAAATCAACAAATATGGCCGCCGTACCTGCCAATACGTCCCTCGATACGTTCTATCCGCAAACATGTCGCGTGAAAATCTGTGTCCAATTCGGCTGTTATTTTTCTTTTGCCTTTACCTCGGAGATAAATCTTTAGTTAAGGTATGATTCCGAAGATGAACGTATACGATAACTGCAGACGCATGCAGCAGATTCAGTTTATAACCCGCGCCACGTAACTTGGACCTAAAATGTACTCAAAATGTGTCCTATACGCGCAGTACACATTACTTGGGTGTCTTTTCAGGATAGCACGGGATGCTACTACGGTAGACAAACTCAAATTCACCAAGCATAGACTATTACAAAGGAATCCGCGGGCGCCAGAGCCTAGTATGTCTTACGATTTAGGTCCAAGATACGTGGTGCGGGTTATACCCATTTTTTATACTACTTAGGTCGCAGACAAATGCACGACTTACCTGACGGAAAGTGGTTAACGTGGCCTATGAACGAGTGTAACACCAGGGGAGTCACACTCATGCTGCCGACCCTGTAAGAACAGAGAGATTCTGTGCCGTCAGCGCAGAAGATAAGTAAGACAAGTCTTAGTCTTTCCACTGAAAGCACAAAACCTCTCCAGTGAGCTCTGGCTCCCCTGCTCGTCACCAGGAACACAACTAGAGGTTATTTAGCCGCGGTCTTCTGTAGGGCGGAGGTACTTTCCCAGTCGGACTGCTCGACTGGGACGGAAATACGATCGTGTCCTACCTCCTACAACAAGGGGACCATTGAGAAGCCACAATGAATTACGCGTACCTGCTGCGAGCGTTTAACTTTGCAGTTATCGTATGCGGTCACTTTCAGAACCATACCTTAGGAATTTATAGGTTAACTTTGGCATTATATTTTTCAAAGGGGTAGGCAGACGTGTACCGTCTTTATACGTCAACTAGATATGCATTTCAGGCTGGCGTAGGGGGCAAGCCTATTGCCGTCAAGTTGTGTCGTGTTTCCGGCGGTGAGTAGGATAGCCAGAGCTCACTGGAGAATTTTAGTGCTGTCAGTGGGAAGTCCAAAGGCTTATACTGCTTTGTCTTCTGCACTGACAGCACAGAAACTCTCTGTTCTTACAGGGTCGGCAGCACGAGTGCGACTCCCCTGGTGCTGCACACTTTCATTTTCACATTTTCTGGAGGACCATGAGCTCGTCTGCCACCTAAGTAGTATAAAATAGTAAAAATACATGGTCTAAGCACCCTGTACACTCTTGTCAGTTTATTGTCAGATAAAATCCACATGTCTGCCAAAAGAACTCTATCTGCATCCTGAATTCTTTTCATTTATGTCATTCAAACTTTTAATCGGGGTTTTCTCTTTGAGTAAAGTCAAAGTCAATAGTCAAAAATCATTTATTTTGTATAGACCATCAAAACGGCACTTACAAAACGTCAAAAATATACATTAATATGTACTAAAGACTAGCTTAGCAAATGGACCACACCGGTTCGAAACGCAGCCCCGGCCTGAGAAGACTCCGGCAAGAAACTCAACGGGCTTTTTTTTTGGTCTATTTACAAAAAATGCTTAGTCTACTTAGTCTAAATACAATCATTTGTTTGAGAAGCATGCATGATGCATGCAATAGATACCAATTGATGCCAATAGGGACTAAACTGATCGATATCTGACATTATCTTCGTTTGGACGGTTCACAATTAAATTGGTAATATAAAAGCAACGGTCTGTATATTTTGCTATTGATTGTAGCGAAATTGGATTGTGAACTTTTTATCAATTGGTAAATTTGTGAAGGAATCATTTAGTGAAAGAAGGTTAGGTTTGTAACGAACTTTTTTTTATATATAGGACAAGTTAATTTGACTTCGCCTCGCCTGATGGTAAGCTGAAGGCAAAGCCTGTATCTACCTGCCTTTGTACAGAAAAATCGTAGCTTAGGCCATCCGCTTCGTTAAGCAGGCAACAAGCGGGGGTGACCGTTGCGGACTACGTGACGAACAAAACCCGTCTAACGGGACTGTCCATTAATTACGTGATATTTTTTAGCAATTTTTAAACCCCCCTTTTTTAACCCAGTGATACGTGGTGAGAATTTAGCCTTCCCTTCCCCACCATGACAAAAAATCGCACTTTATGTGAAAAAGTAAATACACGTGATATCTCTATTTACCCCTACCTCCCCCTGCGACTCCTTCTTTTGCCGCACCATTAAGACCTGGAATTCCTTACCAGCTCTCGTATTTCCCTCTTCCTACAGTCAGGGGTCCTTTAAGCGGGGCGTGAAAAAGTATAGTATACCGCTTATAGGACCCGGGACCGTCAAGCTGCTTTTTTCCGAAATTTTACGTGACATTCCACTTAATATTTTTAAAATAAACGTGAAAAAAAGTCTAATGGAAAAAGCTTACTATAAAGTAGAAGAATATCTTAATGATAAAAATGCATGGTCAACCTAATCACTTTCTTGCCCGCACATTGTAAATTGTATAAAAACCGTATTAAAAAATAAATAAATAAATAAAAAGGATAATTGAGTTCTCTGAGTTTCTTGCTGGTATCTTCTCAGTAGAACCAACTACCGAACCAGCGAAAGAATCATTTTCAAATGGTTTACTTTAATTTATTTAATATTTTATTTTTTGTTCACATACTTCTTGACACAATTGTAATATTTTGACGTTCATATGTGCTCTATATGTGCCTAAATTGAATAAACGAAATTGATTCTTTGATTCTTGATTCTTTGATTCTTTGCCTCCAGCTTACAATCAGGCGAGGTGAAGTCAAATTGACGTTTCCTATACAACGACTTCCATAAAACTTGCTGTATCGTGACGTATAAGTTATGACCTTTCATTTTGATAGCCAACACGGGTACTCGTATATTTGAAAACATTAGATTTTTCATTGCCACTTTCACTCCTCATATCTTTCAAATGGCTAAACCGATTTATATGAAACATAGCTAAGAACACTCTCGACTAACCCATTTTTCAAACAAAAGAAACAGAATCGAAATTGGTTCATCGGTTTGGGAGCTACGATGCCATAGACAGACTGCACTCTTTCTTAATATCTAAGTGAAAACGAAACTTTGTTTTCAGCGTTTACATAAGAAAGAACAACGAATTAGTGCTTTAAAGGAACATACAAACATACATAGGCCGATAAACACATTACCACTCCTTTGCGTCGCGCAGTCGGATAAAAATGAGCAATGTTCCTTGTCATAGTATTAAAATATACCGCCAACAGTACAACCTGTCTCCCTTAAATCTTATTACATTCGAAGGTGACACTTTTATTTTCATGTACCATGCCCCATAATGGCCTGTTGCTGTCACATGTGTATTAATCTTCATTTTCTTGTTTCATGTACCTTCTGGGGAGCAGAGCGCAGCTTGAGTGAGTATTACTATAAATATTTTGGTGAAATATTGCGTGTAAACGTAAAAAAATATAAAAAAAGATCGAAACAATTTTGATAGCACGTGGTACCTACCTATTAATTTTCTATCGGTTTATGATTTGCCAATGGGTACCGCCTACGATCTGTTTTAGTATCAGTCGGGTTTTTGTTTTAATTTTAATAAAATAAATTATTAAAATTAAAACAAAAAACCCGACGGCGTGCGTTTTAGTCGGTTCGAGTCCGACATAACCTCCTCCACAAGCTCCGGCGGGGGAGGTATTCATGGGAATTCTTCACACGATAAAAAAGGGATAATAGTACAAAACTACTAGCGCAAAATTCAACTCCTTATAATAAAAATTCAGCTTGCAAACCAACATGTAAACAACACATTTCAAAAAATCTTGCTAAAAACAAAATGGCTGCACAAAATTCGGAGTACAAAAATTAATCCCTCACACCAGAACGTCACACGTTGACAGAAATCCAGTCGTGATGTTCGTGATTACTCGCATGAACAAACAGACAGCTTATTTCATGTCCTCATATGTTATAATATGCATTGTATATGAAAGTGAATAAGGGTTGGCGCTGACTAGCGACACGACGCGGTTAGGATTTTTAGGTAACGACTAAAGGTATGATTCCGAAGCCGATCTCATACAACAAGTGCCGACGCATGCAGCAGACGCACGTAATTCATTGCGGCTTCGCAATGGGCCCCTTTATCCGTATCGGAGTTCAACAAGTAATGGGTACGCTGTATCTGCTGTAAGCGTCTGTCGTTGTCGTATACGGTCAGCTTCGGAATCATACCTTTAGGGTTGGCGCTTACTAGCGATACGGCGTGGTTAGGATGTTTAGGTGACGAATATACACAACACCCATTAAGACCCAAGCTACTTCTTCATCTGCTAGTCAGTGCATATGCTAAACATCAAACAAGGTTCTGGCGTAGGCTTTTCTTTCTTTTAGCGGGTCATCCGGCTGTCATACCCGGAAAAATTATATCCCCGAGCTAAAAAGTGGGAACTTTGGATGCAAGTGGGGACATTTCATATAATCTTCTATAATTAATAGTAGGTATACTCATCGGGATATTTACCATGTTTCGACAAATATCGAGTCGAGTATCCGATATGTTGGCGCGCGGTGAGTGTTATACTATTGATGTAAATGATGATGTCAATCTCAAATCAAACTTCAATAATTATTATAAAGCAGCTTTGTTTTTGGGCCTATGACAATTTATCATTGATTTTTTTTTTCTTAATAAATATGGATCGTTTCTATCAATCACAAAAATTGTGTGCCGCGCGGTGTAGCCAGTGAGCGCAGACCCTTACTCACAAAATGACGTTCGTTTGGCCTTGTATTTAATTAACAAAATAATATGGTGAAAATACAAGTTATATTTACGAATTATATTGCATTTGTTTTATTCAAGTTTGTTAAATGTGATTTACATTTTCATAGCCGAGTAATTATTCATTAATTTAATTGGTTAATTTAATGGGTATCTACGCAAAATCATACAGTCACGCCTACTTCACAATATGGTAAGCAGGGACAATAACAACAAAGTATAACTTCTATCAAACAGCTTTTTAACCGACTCAAAAAAGGAGGTTCTCAATTCGTACACTATTTTTTTGACATTTAAGGTTGGACAGCTTAACGTACTCTCCGAGGCACGACAAGACCAATGCGAATACCCATATTCATGCATACAAATATTTGCACTGAGCGGGGATCGAACCTGCGGCTCCTGCATAGGGTTCGCATTCACTACCGCCACACTACAGAGGCTGTATGTGGCATACAATATTGTGACTCAATCAATTAGCCTATTACAGTCCACAGCTGGACATAGGCCTCTCCCAATATTCGCCACATTTGCCAATCCTCCGTTCTGTCCCAGCCACCTTTGTCAGGCCGTTAGTCCACCTGGCTAGGGGGCGTCCCACCTTCCGTTTTCCTTCTCGTGGTCTCCACTCTAGGACTCGTCTGCTCCAACGGCCATCGGTCCTTCAACAGATGTAACCAGCCTACTGCCACTTCAGCTTGCTTATTTTGCGAGCTGTCGGTAACTAAACTTATCATCACTACATATTATAAAACAAAGTCGCTGTCGCTGTCTGTCCGTCCCCATGTATGCTTAAATCTTCAAAACTACGCAACGGATTTTGAAGCGGTTTTTTTAATAGATAGAGTGATTCAAGAGGAAGGTTTATATCCTATCCTACTAATATTATAAATGTGAAAGTTTGTGAGAATGGATGTGTGGATGTGTGGATGTTTGTTACTCTTTCACGCATAAACGGCTGGACCGATTTGGTTGAAATTTGGTATGTATATAGGTTATACCCTGGATTAACATATAGGCTATATATCAGCGATGAACGGGATCAGAATTCCACGCGGGCGGAGCCGCGGGCAACAGCTAGTGTATAATACATGCATAATATTGTAGAGAAACACTGATAAATTTAGAGATAATACCACGCAGGCGGAAAATATGGCGGTACGAAGTTCGCCGGGTCAGCTAGTATTAAATAAACTAAACTAAACTTAGAACATAACATAAACTCACGCCTATATCCCCGAAGGGGTAGGCAGAGGTGCTAGCACCCACATTTCGCCGTTTATGTTTAGGTCCCAATGTAATAGGTGGTGAGCCTATTGCCATTAACCGGGCACTTATAAACCTGCTATAAATACACACATAACTCATATTAAATTTAAATATTATAGGACAATCTACACAACGCTATCTAGACCCAGAGTAAGCATAGCTTAACTTTTGTGTTATGGGTTCTAGAATACGGATAAACATAGTTAGATACATTTTTTTTTGTAATTACATACATTGTCATACATATCGACACCTCTGGGTTCAATTGGCGTATAAACCATTTTGGCCAAAATGAGTTATATACACCGTTGAGTTCATAATTTTTTTCTCTATCGATCTGTATATTTAAAATGTTCAAATTCGCAAAAAAAATGCTTTTACGACCCAAAAAATTTAGATCATCCTACCACAAAAAAGATAAAATGTTAATGTAACAGCCAAATTTTTCTTTTTTAAATTTTTAGTAAGACGTTATGACCAAGATTTTTATCAACCCGGGGCGTAAGATCTGCCTTGATTGTAAATGGTTTTTACGCCGTGACGAATTAATATATTTCTTAAACGTAATTTATAATTGAGGTCGTAAATCCAAACATTTAAATAACATATGGACGTATAAACCATATCCATTGCAAAAAATAGTATTCAATTTTAGACTTTATTGCTATAGAATTAAAGTCCAAAATTAAATGACAATATTTTTACTACACGCTTTCGTTCACTCTACAATAGGCCATTTAATTTTAGATTTTACATACATTGCTTTAAAGTCTTAAATTAAATGGTAAAAATTTAAAAATTATTACAGTGTCCGTGTTATGACGGTGGTTGCTTTAGCAGAATCGAGGGCCAGGGCCTCGATTCTGCTAAAGCAACCACCATCACTAAAACCACTGCACGAACAGTCATGTGGGTGACAGGTGTGAGGAGTTTGGACATGCCCACGGCGGTTTTGGACACGGTAGCCGTAACCATGATGGTGAGCACATCCTCAAAACGTGTACGGCCACCGAACTTGCCGTCGTGAACAGGTTCTTCAAAAAGAAAGCCGAACTTCTTGTTACCTGCAAGAGTGGAGAGCACGCTACCCAGATCGATTTCCTACTCACCAAGAGGCATAGCATCAGCAGGGTGGCCAACTACAAGGTAATACCCGGAGAGAGTCTCACTAGCCAACACCGTCTCCTTGTCATGGACCTCCGCGTGAAACTCAAAGATAAACGCGCCGAGCGTGGCCAACGCAGAATCAGGTGGTGGTGAAGCCAAGTCCCAAAGTCTCGTCTCAGCTATCGGTGATAAGTGCGCTGATGCTGTAGACGAACCAGTACAGGTTTGCTGGGACAGGATTCAGGCAGCTATCCTTGAGGCGGGGAGGGCGGTGCTTGGTACGTCTAAGGGTGGACGCATCTATGACAGGGACACTTGGTGGTGGAACGACACAGTGCAGAGAGAGATCAGGGTGAAGACCTTTCGATGACCGCGACGCGTACAAAGATGCAAAACGCGCCACCAGGAGAGCGGTAGCCAGGGCCAAACGAGACCACTTGCAACCGCTATATAACAAGTTGGAATCGTCTGAGGGGCAAAAGCTTATCTATAAGTTGGCGCGTTCCACGGCCAAAATGGCGCAGGCTCTGTTAAAGTGCCGCTGAATTAAAGACAAAGACCCTGAGGACAATCTGTTGTACGAGGAAGTCGTGGTGAAGAAGAGATGGCTGTGGAAGAGCTACAGATTTAAATAATTGCCTTTATTAGTTTGGTAATCTGATCATGACTGATAATGTGTGCCATAATTATCCGTTTTATTTAATAAAACTAAGTTAATTTCGTTTCTGGTAGTTTAATTTCGTATATATCGACCACAATTCTGTAGTAAGACTAATATTAATGTAATTCTGCTACATTCTAACAGTATCGAGATTGTTTTTATTAATTATAATTCTATTGATGTGCAAAGTAAATAGTTTTTACAGCAAAAAAATCTACAGTTACGTGCTTTTACATCAGTAAATGTGTACTTAATTTTACCAAATATGGATATAAGTACAGCTTATATCCATATTTGGTTTTTCATCCAATTTTCATGGGGTGTATAAACCATAAATTGGTATTTTCTAAGACGTATATCCATGCTAACTTCCAAACCAAAGAAGATAGATATGATTGAATGATTTAGCCTTCTTCATCCCCAAATTCTAAGAATCTTTCTCTTTGGAATTTTTTATGTAGCTTCTAAAATAAAAAAGTTATGATTTTTTTTCTAAAAATAAAATCGTTTTTTTGCTCTCCTGAAAAGTCGTGTTTTGGTTTATACGCCAATTGAACCCAGAGGTGTCGATATTATACCTACATAGAAACATCTAGACCAATGCACATATTAATATTCATGCATACAAATATTTGCACTGAGCGGGGATCGAACCCGCGTCTCCTGCGTAGCGGCCGCGTTCACTTCTATTATATATTATTATATACACTACACAGAGGACAGTCACTATTAACCCTAAACTGCCGACTCCATTCCCGTGTGTCCGAATATAAATTTAATTAACCATGTTGTATACCCATAGTAATCTGCTAAAAGCATAACAACCCCCATGGGGTGGGTGTGTGAATGAGTTTCATAACATCATGTCTAAAAGTTGGACGTGTAATAATAACAATTATTTTTAGGTCAGACGTATAGAATAATTTTGTAATTTAGTCTGTCTGGCTGTTTGTTTAATGATGACACTTCACATGGGTATTTGTATTCGTTATTGGACGTTTGTTATATTTGGCAAAATATTTGGCGTAAATGCCAACATGCAAATACAGGCAAATATGAACATCACGCCATTTAGACGGGCATTTACGCGACTATCGCTAGGAATAATCGCCATACCATTTATCGTATCAAAGTGCTAACACACAGGCAAACACTAAATTCTCGCCTACGATTATTATCATACGAGATTCCTAAGTCACATATCGCCTATGTCAAAACACGAAACTTTAAAATTTATTTTTCTTTTTTTATATAGGACACGTCAATTTGACTTCGCCTCGCCTGATGGTAAGCTGAAGGCAAAGTCTCTGAAAAGAGGGTCACCATTATAGACACGTATCATGTTACAATGGTGGCACTCAGCTTGACGGCCTCATTCTCTTTTCGTTCGTTAGTTTCGTATTTTGACATAGGCGATATGTCACTTAGGAATCTCGTATGATAATAATCGTAGGCGAGAATTTAGTGTTTGCCTGTGTGTGAACATTCCCTCTCATTCTGTTTGGACGGACACTATAAAATCTTGAACACGTGGTATATAATAAAAGTTATAATAAAACAATAATGAGCATGCATGTTTTGCCAGTGGTGTACTAGTGCGCAAATATTATTTTCTATCAACGCCTTGGCTCCAGAAAATAGTCAATGCTATAGAAGCTATGTCCATTTAGCCATTTGTTAGTTCGGCAGTTTAGATTTAATATCAATAATCAATTGCGAGACAATTCTCGCTAGCGTAGACGAGCGAGCGGCAATTGTTTTCGTGAATGTTTTCTTTGTCTGATGCAAATTTTTCTGACAAGCCATCGGCCGGCGTTTTGTAGAATAGAATAACAAATGTATGGGATTTGACGTATATGACAGACGTCAACGAATGTCAAAAACGTCAAATTCTATACATTCTTCATTCTATTCCATGATATTATGCCGAGCAACGAATTGCTACTTGTCTAGGAGGGCTGGTTTGGGAGACTATATGGTTGTTCTATCTTATGTAAACGCTGAAAATAAGGTTTTGTTTACACTAACATATTAAGAAAGAATACTCTTATTATAGTTCTAACTCTGATGTTCGTTTAGTCTAAATCCACCTTTAGACGAAGCAACTTTTTTTATCCTTTCGATAATCGTATGTTACAGGCGAGAAACTCTTCCCGTCTAAATCGGCCTTAAGGCTTAGCTTAAATCGATGTACAAACTCAATTGCCAATGTGACAAATTGCCTATCCCGAGTGACGTAGCTGGTATCACTGGCGTACGTGTAAAGGCGGTGGGTCTAATCTGACATAAGCCACCGACGGTACAGTGATCATCCACTAATCCGTACTGATCGGACTGTGACGGGTTTAGAACACTTTGTAAAAAAGTACAAAAAGAGGCCTCATTTGCCCGGGAGCTTTATTAACGTTCGTTTAAAAAGCTCCCGTGGGATTGAGGCCTAGATATTTCGTCTATGCTATTCCTCTATATTTTTTTTATATAATTTCGATAGTAAAATCGTCTGAAAATATTAATTTGGCGAATAATGCGACTGGGATAATTTAAGGGGGTTGTAAAAAAAAAGGTTTTCGCCTAATTAATATTTCCAGATGATTTTGCTATCGAAACTGTGTCCAAAATATACAATTCCATTACAAACAAAACATATTAAAGCAAGCAAATAAAAGCATGTTAAAAGACATACGTACTCACCTGTTTAAAATATAAACCCACTAGCTTTTGCCCGCGGCTCCGCCCGCGTGGATGTCGGTTATCGCGACCAAACATAGCCTATGTCCTTTTTCGAGGTCTAATCTACCCCTATACCAAATTTCATCAAAATCGGTTCAGTGGTTTGGGCGTGAAAGCGAGACAGACAGACAGACAGACAGAGTTACTTTCACATTTATAATATTAGTAGGAAGTAGGAATAATTAGAGTGTACTAAAACATAGCAACTTGTACCAATATTAATAGTACACTTCACTAACAGGACCACCTCAATAATTATAATGTACTAAAACATAGCAACTTAGCAACTTGTACCAATATTAATAGTACACTTCACTTACAGGACCACCTCAATAATTAGAGGTTACTAAAACATAACAACTTGTACCAATATTAATAGTACACTTCACTTACAGGACCACCTCAATAATTAAAGTGTACTAAAACTTAACAACTTGTACCAATACTAATAGTACACTTTACTTACAGGACCACCTCAATAATTAGAATGTACTAAAACATAGCAACTTGTACCAATATTATTGGTATACTTTATTTACAGGACCACCTCAATAATCAGAGGGTACTAAAACATAACAACTTGTACCAATATTAATAGTACACTTCACTTACAGGACCACCTCAATAAGCTCACCCCAAGCGAAGTCCCCTGCGGGAAGCAGCGCTGGAGCGGCTGCAAGCGCCTCCACTGCGCCAGGAGAACGTACACCAACTGCCCACAACAAGCAGCTGCAAAATGTCAAGGGGCAGGACCATCCACCGCATCCATCTGTAAGTAGAATGTCTATAGGTAGTAATTGAAATGGGTAGTACCTATTGACAAATGATTATGAATGGTATTCGATGTTTAAATGTTTTGAGGTAGTTGATGTTTCAATGATAAATGGATGTTTAACAATGTTTCAGAATGGTATTCCATGTTTAAATGTTTTAGGTAGTTGATGTTTAAAAGATAAATGTTTTTCGGTAGTAAATGTTTTAAGTAAGGACTTTTTAGATTCACGTATTACCTTTGGTTTGCGTATCTGTTACTGCTACAACCGTGCATACGTCTTAATACGAGTATATAATCGTGTGTAACACTGCATGTCACACGTGGTTGCGGAAATATTGGCTTCATAATGATAGGCAGGCGAAATTCTTAATATTGAGAATGGAAATTAATAATTAAAGCAAATGAAGTTATTAATACCGTACATATTTGCTTTGAACAAAAGGTTTTCTTGTTACTTATGCCGTCTCCGTTCTCATAACTGTAGATATGTGAACCAAAATATGTACGTGAATCTAATTCAAGCCTACCTTTTAAATGTTTTTGATATTTTTGGGTAGTAAATTTTATAAGAGCATCTAGTAGGCTACCGTTATTGATGTTTTAGGGTATTTTTACGACGTCAAATGGGTAGTAAATGCTGTATGATGTAATTCATGTGACGCGGTATTCACAACTAAAGATCTTCAATTTCAACAAATTCATTTCTAAATTATTTTAACAATGAAGTCAAAAGCTTCCTGAAACGCTTAATTTCAACGAGAACACTCGAATTGGACTTAATCAACACTCAGGACGGGACTCGAACCTGTAAGATTCTCATTCTCTGGAGTGTTTTATTAGAGCTGTTATTATTATTAGACTACTTTGTGTTTATAAAAAAAAAATTGATAAAGGACATCATTCAGATTGGGCTAATTTTTATTTTGCCGGCCAAAGAAAAAAAATACAATATTCGGTTAGAGCTTGTTCTTACTAACATTTTTTATTAGTGCGTCGAAGTTGAGGGACAACTTCCAATGGTTTTATTAGAGTTTAAAAATCTTAAAAATATACACTTTTTATGATACGAACTATTCAAAATAAATGAAAAATATTGTTATACATTGGAAGAATAGTTAATAAAAGCAATAAAAAATAAACCCCATACTGCATATTGTTGTTTTTCGTCCATTTATTTACGGCTAAAATTAAAAGTGTCGATTAAAGAAAATAAAATCCGCTAGAATTTTTCCTTATTAGCATTTTTTATTATGGCGTCAAAGCTGAGGGACCACTTCCCTCAGTTTTATTTATATTCGAAAATCTTGAAAACATACATTTTTTATGATACGGACTATTGAAAATGAATTAAAAATATTGTTCTATATTGGAAGAGTAGTTCATATAAGTAATAAAAAATAAACCGCATATTACATATCGTTGTTTTTCATCCATTTATCTAGGTTAAAAATTGAAAGTGCCAGTCAAAGAAAACAAATGTGATATTCCGCTAGAGCTTGTACGCGTTTGCATTTTTATTATGGTGTCAAAGCTGAAGGACAACTTCCCTTGGTTTTTTTTTTTGAGTTCAAAAATCTTGGATATAATACATTTTTTTAAACGTATTATTGAAAATGAATGAGAAATATTGATTTATATTGGTTAAAGGTGCATTTCCAATTATTGAACTTAGTAAATGTGTTGATCATATTCTACAGTTACAAGGCACTAATGGCAATGCCATAAGGTAGATTCGTGGACGATAGCAATCACGTCATGTCCAGGTTCGTCAACATTATATATACATTATCATAGATAAAACAAACAGGGTTGAGTGCAATGAAACAGTGTTATTGCTCGTGTATTTTATTTTTAATTGCTTATTTTTATTGCTTTATTGCTTTTATCAACTATTCTTCCAATATAATACAACATAATTTATTATTCCTTTTCAATTATTTATTTTATTTAAAATATATACGTTTCCGAGATTTTTGAACTCAAATAAAACCGAGAGCAGTATTCCCTCAGCTATGATGCTATAGTAAAAATGTCAATGAAGACAAGCTCTAACGGAATATCATATTATTTTTCTTTGGCTTCACTTTCAATTTTTGGACCTAACTAACGAAAAACAGCGATATGCAGTATGGGATTTATTTTTTATTGCGTTAAACAACTATTCTTCCAATATAGAACAATATTTTTCATTCATTTTCAATATATAATATCATAAAAATTATATGTTTCTAAGATTTTTGAACACCAATAAAACTGAGGGCAGTGGTCTCTCAGCTTTGACATAGTAATAAAAAGTGCTAATAAGGACAAGCTCTAGCGGAATATCATATTTGTTTTCTCTGACCGGCACTTTCAACTTTGGATCTCAATAAATGGACGAAAAACAACAATATAAAGTACAGGGTTTATTTTTATTGCTTTTATTAACTATTCTTCCAATGTATAGCAATATTTTTCATTTATTTTCAATAGTTCGTATCATAAAAAGTGTATATTTTAAGATTTTTAAACTCTAATAAAACCGTTGGAAGTGGTCTCTCAACTTTGACGCCGTAATAAAAAATGTTAGTAAGAACGAGTTCTAACGGAATATCGTATTTTTTTCCTTTGGCCGGCACTTTCAAAACTAGCCCAGATTTGTATGGAGAGTGAATGTTGTCCTTTCTTGAAAATTAGTACGAGAGGTTTTTTTTTTTTACTTTCCAATTACAAAATTTGTAATTTCTTTGTAGACACAAGCCAGACAATTGCTTCTTGTCTAAAAGTTTTAACAAGTAATTTCTTTGAAATTCTCATTGAGTTTTAATTGTAGGCAATTCAAATTTTTTAAATAATTTTATGTAAAAATTTTTAAAGAAATACTAGAGTGTTTTTTTATTAAAGTAGATACCTAGACAAAAAGTTTCTTATAAATTAACCTTCTAAGAAACGCAGTAAGTAAAGTTAAGATGCGGTCCTTTATTAAATAGTTTGTAGAAATAAGTGTTCATAATTTTTTCTGAAAAAAAAAAAGCGTATCGATAGGAAATTAAGGGCGTGGCTCCATTAAAGCGAAAATTAGAGAAACGGAGCTTTATCAAAAATCATCATCATCATCATTAAGACATTCTAATAGGCTAATTGATTGTTTGAAAGCCCGTCTAGTAGTAGGTATAGGTTATGTCCATTCATCACGTAAGTCCACCCTTAACCTGTAGAACGAACTCCCTGCCCTGGTTTTTCCAAGCGAATACAGTAAGGGCTTCTTCAAGAAATGCAGGTGGCAGACAAGCACCAGCTGTTGGAAAGTGGTTACCGTGGCCTATGGACGAGTGCAACACCAGAGGAGTCACACTCGTTCTGCCGACCCCGTAAAAATAGAAAGTTTCTGTGCCATCCCACTGACAGCACAAAAACTGTCCAGTGAGCTCTGACTGGACTCTCCGGCTCCGCTGGGTTACACCACGAGGCTATTATAGCCGCGGTCTTCTGTAGGGCGGAGGTACTTCCCCAGTCGGACTGATCGATTGGGATGGGAATACCGTCTAACCTCTGCATATTTTGTGTAGGGGGAGAGGGGTAGTCTAAAACCTCACCACGTGTCACCATGGGGGAAACGGCGGGGTGTTAAAAATGCTAGATTATTTTTTTATCACATTACTGTTACTTACATGCTACCTACTAGTCCTACTGTAAATATATTGGTGTATAATATAGAATTATCTATCTATTTATATATCTAAAATCACGTGATTGATGGACAGCCCCATACAACATAAAAATATTTCCAAAACCGGCAACTATTCTCATTTTTTTGTATAAAAAGAGGGTCTTATAAATTAAATCGTTTGAATGAAACCTCCGTTTCTCTGGATATATTTCAATAATATTATATGTATATCTATAATATTATATACTTCTATTTATTAGGTGTCAAATTTTTGCAGCCGTTCACGATATTTCATTTCGATGTTATTCAAAAAATAATTAAATTTATTCAAAATGGCGCACTTTTTCCGCTATATTGCAATACAATAGCCGTTCTCATTTCTTCCTGTTGATTTCGCGTAAGGCAGGCAAGAAGAGACAGGGCGGTTCTTCAGTAAATAAATCGGGAAACATCGGTAGCTTATTGGCTAAGGAGTGGAGCTTACGATCTAAAGGTTTGAACATTTTTTTTCACATCCACCAGCCAAAAACTTCGTACTCGCGATCTTCTGCCAGATTTTGCCCATTTTTTAGGGCTGGTCTACTGACCTTTCTCTTGGCAAAAGCAACGTCACTCAACAGGGTACGCCTCGGCAATCGCGTAGCCTCCATTCGAGGGACATGACCAAGCAAACACAATCTTCGATGTTTAAGCATTTAATTGTGGTAAATACTGGGCAGCTGCGCAATTTGTTTATAGATACAAGTAATGTTTAAAATATTGCGAAGGCAGGCAAAGAGTCTGTACTTTAGGTATTACGCAAACGATGAAACAAGAATTTGTCAGCTTTAAATCTTCTAAGAAAGAAAGAAAGAAAGAAAATATATTTATTCTGACCCGCAGCACGCAATACAATCAAAGCAAAATATCACAAGGTACACATTATCTATACAGACCATTCAATCGGATATAAAAGAGAGAGAAACCAGAAGCACAATTGGCAAAGGCAACACCACCCTGCACTAAGGTAACTGTACCAATGCTCGACACTTTAAGGAAAAATAAAATTTCAATCTAAAAAATTTAACAAATTAATTACAGCATGGTCGTTACATTCTTTTTTAACTGTTACAGCAACAATTAGACATTAACTTTTGCCCATAAAATCTTTAAAATCTATCATACTTTTACTTTAGATTAAATTATTATGCACTTGGTCGAAAACACCAATGCTAGACATCATTGTCCCAATGGTCCAAGTATGTCAATAACTTCAATATTTATAACGGTTTATACTAAAATTAGTAATAATCATAACTTATAAACAAAAAAATCACACCTATAAAATATCTAGACAGTTATAATCGTTTCATAATATAATTTATGCAAAATTTATATCCCAGGATTGTTTGAAATATAGTTCTGGAGCTCTTCAGTACCTAAGAGACGTAAATCTGTTTAATACCTGCTTTATTTGAAACGCCAAATATGTAAAACCTTAGAGTATACATTATAAATATAGAGCGCGCCTATCACTCAGGTCTTTGGCGCCGAGTGTTAGCAGATACTTTGCGATGGTATAGCGCACCTATAGTGACGTTTCATGCATTACCGAAAGTATCAATAGATGCACTCATTAATGTAGTTTGTTGTTATGAAGTTTTTTGTACGATTTGATATGCATGGATAAAATTAAAGCCAAAATACAAAAAAATGGCGTCATTTTACGGTATTTTTACGTCATTATTACTACAAATATACGATGTTGTATAAAATTTTGATTTAACATATCAAATTAAATATCATTTGCGAAGTCATTTTGATGGGTGTTGTTTTGCTACTGATTGGGGTTGAGCCAGGAGCCTCGGTACTGTTCATACCGGTGATAGCAGTTCATACTTGTAAGGCGCGCTCTATAGCAATGTATACTCTAAGTGTAAAACAGTGCGTTTAGATGGGTTTAGGCCTGCTACAAACTTTGGTATAATATTATAGTTGTAATCTCTCTTTCGTATAGTATAAACAATTATATATACAGTAGAGGAAGCTTTTAAAGCAAGGGTGCCCAACCTTTTTAGCTGTCGGGCCAAACTTACGATTTGGACATTTTTGGCGGGCCAGTACATCTTTTTACTACACCCCCCCCTAGGTTTCGGAAGATGAAATTAGCTGATCTCTTGTCCATCATCTCCCTCGAGCTGGCTCTCTTCGGGTATGGGACCAACGCATCCCCATCTAGCCCCTGAGAATGGGGAGGTGCAGGCGGCTCCACCCGTCACCACCTTCAGGCCCATGCTCATGAGAGACAGAGGCCTGTTCTGCACCTCCGACTCTCACGGGCTGTGCGGGCTGTGAATCTCCTCCGTTCCTACCTCGCCGTCTCCTTTTGGAGTATTACTTGCTCACATTCCAGGAGTTAATGGTACGGCAGAGGAAGGAGTCGCCGAATATTTTGCGCCGTATGCGGGTGACATTTATGTCTTGCACGCGTTGTTCTGTATAGGAAAGGATAGGGTGGGATTAATTGGAAAAGCTCATCAGAACATTCACCATAGCAGAGGCGGTAAAATTAAAATACTGCCAAGGATGCACAACTCTACGTATCTGCAGAGGCTCAAGGGTGTTCGTGATCTCAGGATTACCAATAATGCGGATCGCATGACACTGGAACCTGTCGAGTGTATCAAGTAAGTACTTTGCGAAGCCATCCCAGAGATGCGAGCAGTATTCCACGCAGGAGACAGAAGACACCGCTGCTCCGGCGTGTTAAAATATCTCACTTTGTTCAGGACTCCGAGTTTACGCGAGGCTGTTTTGATGATACTCTCAATATAATTTTTGTTGTTCAGCAGTATAATATGGAATGTAACTACAAAAATTAGTATAATAACAAAGTGCACTAGTACAATATTAAGTTTATTATAATACCAAACTATCAATACAATCAAAATCATAAAAATAAAATAAAAAAAAATATTTTAAACTTTTTAGTTGTGATATGAAGAGATAATAATTATCATTTTGATGAATACTCGATAGATTTGAGTGAAAAGAAAAAATAGCATAGCATTTGCGACTGCGACTGCGACTAATGCAATTGCTTTTGTACAAGCTTTTTTTTTTGCTCCTCTCGCAGTAGCTTGCGCGTGCCACTCGAAATTCGTCCGCGGGCCACGGCGTGGCCCGCGGGCCTGGGGTTGGGCACCCTTGTTTTAAAGTATATAATTTTCAATCCCACGTCTTCTTCTTTCGTGTCAATGATCCTCTTTTTCGCCGCTTTAAATTATTCGAGAGTAATATTCTGCTATCTCGACTGCGCTGTCAGTGGCTTTGTTTAGTTCTACTTAAGTGCAGCAGGTAGGACATAAGGGACACGAAACCAAGTGCGCCATGGACTGCATGGGGGCTTCGCAGTCATTGCGATTAAGCCCGGGTCTCGCATTCCCCACCTGCATAGATTTTGTCTCGACCGGCCGACTAGTGTACGAAGACGATTCAGAGACCTCCATACCGGACATGGGAGGTTCTGTCCGGGAGGTAGTTTTTCCTGGGGAAGTAGGAGGTCTGCAGGTAGGGAAATTCGCATCGCAGCAGGGTCCTCGTGTGCAGCTGTCGTGGTTTGCATGAAACTTTTAATAAAAAGGTCCCACGTATTGGGGAGCCTATTGCGATTACTGTCGATTGGAGAATAGCCCTATCCCTTAGTCACCTTTTACGATACCCACAGAAAGAGATGGGGTAGCCCTATTCTCCAGCGAGAACCAACACGGCAAAATTTCAACACGGCAAATTTTCAACACGGCAAATTTTCAACACGGCAAATTTTCAACACAAATACTTATATCGTGAATGGCTGCAAAAATATAGATGTTATCATAAAAACCTATAGCTAAGGCTTCTCCTTTCAAATGTGTTTCAAAAGGACAGATCGGAATCGTATCGGCTATACATTACGACCAAGGGCTTTTAAAAGCTATCGTGCACGATGATTTTCGTATATGAATCACAAATCTAACTCATTTACTATTGAGATGATTCACAAAGAGAAGGATTTTGAATGAATTTTGCACCAAAATTATGTAAATGTCAACCTATAAGGGAGCTGTTGGCTATATTCTACTCGTATCTTCCTACCTAGATATTAATATCTAATCTGTATTAGGATTCAAAATTTTGCTACTCATAATTTTAAATTTACACCAAGTACCAAAAGTACACCACGGAGGTTCCGAGTCTGAGTTTTTCATAAATTAAAAAAAAAGTTGTATTATAAAAATTCGGCACCATAGAGGTAGAAGTAAATAGGTTCAATGATGTTTTGAATTCACAAACTTAGTGCAGTACTAAATTCACATTTACTTTACCCTCTAGAAGGTAAAAACGACTTTTTTTGCACGCAGATATCGAAGCGCTCTTTCCGAAGTGGAGGATGAAAAATATATTTTGTCCTCACCCAAAATACAGCAAAGTACCAAAAACCCAACACAAGTACAATTTCACCCTCTTCTTTTGAAACAAGATCGTAAATCGTTCATTTCAAAAAGGACAGTCGCGCACAAAAGCGCTACGGTCGTCAAATTTAGCAACCTTCTCGAACCGTTTACCGATATCCGAGATGTGCTTAGAAATAAAAGGAATTTTTGTGTAACGATTTTATTCTGCTTATAAATACGGAAGTTTGAGTTACAAGGAGAGTTTGTTTGATTTTTGATGGTATATTTGTGTCTGTATTTGTGTCTTAAATACATCTAGGTATATAATAAATAAATAAATTGAAATATGAACAAAAATAAACAAAATTATTAACAAAAAAAAACCGACTTGAAAACCAAACAATAAAACTATTTCAATAAAAATTAATACGCACCAAAAATTAGAAAATAGTCGCGTAGTTATTCTTCTAAACTAATGCTTATTCACAATTATTGATATTTTTGGAGCCCACAGTTAAAAAAAAGAAAAATTAGTTTTTTTTCTGGGTACCATTCGCCCGCATGGAATTCTGTTGCGATTGCCGTGAATCGCAACTTACAGAATTCCATGCGGGCGAATGGTAACGGGAACAAAATTCGACTAATGCGAAACTGCGGGCATTACTAGTATTTAATACTTAAAAAAACACATGATTTTGTGCAGTCAGTGGGAAAACCAAAGGCTTCGACCAACTTATCTTTTGCGCTGACGGCACAGAATCTCTCTGTCTTTACAGGGTCTACAGCACGAGCGTGACTCCCATGGTGTTGCACTCGCCCATAGGCCACGGTAACCTCTTACCGGGAGGGCCGTGTACTTGTCTACTTAGAGTATTAAAAAAAACCAAACGCCAATCGTTCATTTGAAAAAGTACAGTCGCTCACAAAAGAGCTATACGGACCTCAAACCTCTCGAATCGTTTACCGATATTGGAGAAATAAAAGGCATTTCTGTGTCACAATTTTATCCTACTTTAGGGGAGTTTGGGGAACAAGGAGTGCTGAAATGGTACTTTTTTACACAGTTATAGCTAAACGGATGTTTACGTGTGGGTTAGATTAACAGTGCAAATAATAATACCTACTGTCTGAAGTTTACGTGGAATATCACTTCTTCATCCTAGCGCTAATTCCCTGTTGCATCCGAAGCTTTCACCTTGGAATCTGGAGTCCGCTTTACCAGTCTTAACTGCGATTTGGCTAGACCTCGATATTTTCCATGAAGCGACTGCCATCTGACCTCCAGAATCCAATGCAGCAATGCAATTAGGCGATATCGTTGGACTTTTGAGAGCTCCAACTAAGCGTAACGACTGCCATAGATGTTCGTATGGCAACCAGAACCGACGGCTTAACGTGCTCTCTGAGGCACGACCAGACCGTTGGCGAAATTTGGGTTTTAATACGCCTCGGGGGTAGGCCCTTCGGGGATTTACAGGCGTATGTATATGATATTCTTGTTAAATTTCCAAACACAATACTGCAGTTTATAGGCATGCAAATTCTGTAGTTTCAGTTGAAATCCAGCACCCAATCGTTCTGTACATACGAAGGGATGCCACACGGAGTTCGATTGCAGAATGTTGAATGCTTTTACAAAATGGCGCTCAAATTGCGAATAGCTTTCGGAATATAGTGGATGTCTAACAGTGTTGGAATGTTTTGTTTTGAATCAGACAAAGATTAACTGTGTTTGGAAAATATTTAGTTACCGGTACTTTTTAGCTACTTAAGTCGCAGACAGCACACGGCCCACTTGATGGAAAGTCAGACTACTCGATAAGATAAGATAAGATAAACACGCTTTATTGCACACCAAACATAGGATATATACAGTGATTAATGTGATAGAGAGCTGTACAATGGGCGGTCTTATCGCAGATCTGCGATCTCTTCCAGACAACCAGATAGACTTCCAGATAACTCGATTGGGACGGCTTTACCGTCGTGTTCTAACTCCTCCAAAAATACAGTTTGACCCCAGTCACCTCACAACATATGCTCAGTGCGCGCAGTACGCGTTTTTGAGTGTTTTTTGAGGATAGCACGAAGTGTTATGGTGGCCGAGGAGCTCAAATACACCCATCAAAGATTATATCAAATCTAGCCGCATGCTCCACAGGGCCGGTCGCAGCTTGAAGTTTTGGGGGGGGGGTCACTTCGGAAATTCCTTAAGAAATTTAACCCCCCTCCCCTCGTACTGGGACTTTTCAATATGAAGTGCATGGTTTTGGGGGGGGGGGGGGTCATGTGCCCTGTGACCCCCCCCCCCCTCCCCTCGGACTGCGCCTGATGCGCCAAGTTATCGTTTCTTTCACGACTTGGGGTAGTATTTATTGTTTTCCTAATACATAAAATGATACCATTATTTTGTATCTTGTTTTTTTTAGCCATCTATTGGATATTGAACAAAAAGATTCATAACATTATCCTAAATTCATAAGTCCAACTATTGATATTTTCGGTAATGCATAAATTGTCACTATAGGTGCGCTTCTACCATCGATAAGCATCTTTCTCGGTACAGTTCAAGTGTTCACACCCGTGCCTACGCTACGCCCTTGGTATAGAGATAGAGTAGACTTTGGGAAAGGACACGCGATAACCTACATCCACTATCAAGATCAGATAAACTTTTGAAAGAAGCACCTTCCCAAAATTGTATGATTATATTTATGGTTCCATTTATTTTCCTTTAGAGCTAAAATATCTCAAATAAGAATTTTAGAGCCGAGGCGATAAACTAATTTAGTCTGCGACTGTACCCACAAAGGCACTTTTATCATTCGTTTTAATAAAGCAGACACGTTCCACACTAAAATTATTTATTCTTCAAGCGAAATAAAACATCGCTTTTAGTAACACAGGTGAAATATTTCTGCTTACCTCTCTTGAAATATCATTTCTGTATTACTTTTTAAGATAGGTAGAAAGATAGATTTATCTTACAGTTTAAGTTGCATATCAAATATATATTTTATACTATTATAATTTATTATTATATAGTAAAAGTGGTCGTGTCTGTACATTGGAGATATTTAAAAAAACTACTTGTAGCGCAAGTAGTTTTTTTGTTTGTTTTGTTGTTATGGATACTGAACACGAAAATATTTTTTTTGAATGTCCTGTCTGTTTGTCCGCGATGGACGCAAAACTACTGAACGGATTTTGATGCAGTTTTTTTGTTAGAAAGGGCTTGGTGAGACTTAAAATCTTACGTTTGTTTGATCGCAATCGGTTGAGTAGAACCGGAGATAAGCAAAGGTCGCGTTAACCGAGATGCACGCGGGCGGAAGGCTAGTAAATAATAAATAAGAACCTATACTTCGTTCGGTTAGGTATAACCCGTGCCACGTATCTTGGACCTAAAATGTGCTCAAAATGTACACATTTCTTGGGTGTCTTTTGAGGATAGCACGGGGTACTACTGCGGTAGACGAACTCAAATTCACCAAGCATAGACTATTACAAAGCAATCCGCGGGCGCCAGAGCCTCGTATGTCTTACGATTTAGGTCCAAGATACGTGGCGCGGGTTATACTCAACTAAAGGTAAACGATCTTGTACCGACTTGTTATAAAAACACATATTGAACAAATAAACTAGGCTAACTAACAGACAATAAGTGATTCGATTTCGGTTTTTGTCTTCAAAATAAGTTTCTAAACTGAAAAAAAAATTTAACTAAGTTTTTCAATAAAACGTATTCAATAGACACATCATGATTGTTTATATTTAACCGAATGGAACATATACAGGGTGTCCCAAAATTCAAGGATAAGCTGGTAACAGAGGGTGGCCCTACTTATGGCTGCTCTGGAAAAAATAAGAAAAAAAATGTATCTCTATTTTTTTTTTAATTATTTAAACTTTTTTAAAATCTTTGGAAATTCGGTACCCCTAATGATATTTTCAACTACCAGGTCCACAATTTTTGCAAATATTTCTGAACTCTTTTCTGTATTAGCAAGCTAAGAAGCATGACTATCCACCAACACCCTGAAAAATTATAGAATATTTGTAGTTATTTTACAAAAATAAGTCAAAATATTTTTTTGTCGTCAAATTTTCATACATTTTTACTTTCGACCCACTTTATCTTATCTCGGTGAAAAAAAAAAGTATGAACACCACTATGGCATTCATTTTCAAAAATTGGCGCAACTATCCAAGATTTCAAAATAGTATAATTTGGGTATGATACTATAATGAAATACTAAATTTTTTTTTTTTTTAAATAAGAAGCACATTTAATACATTGCTCTTATTGAAAATCACCAGATTTACGTTGTACACAATGCATTCATCCTCAATAAAAAATCATTGACATGACTTGTGACAAAGTGGTAACCGAGTAGGTTATCACATTACGAGGTTAAGCAACATAAGCCAGGGTGGTTTTCGGATGGATGGCCATTCTTAAGACATTAAGACACCTCCGTCCTCTGTTTCTCAGAGAGTACGTTAGGTCGTAGATCCCGGTGGCCATATGAGTACCTATGACAGTTAGTCGGACCCCCAAAAGTCCAAAAACTGGACTCACTACATAACTTTGATATAGCCAGTGGGTTGTGAAGGTCAGGTGGCAGTCGCTTCACGGCAAATTTCGCATTTCTGCTGTTTCACAGTTAGCCGGGAAATCCGAGGCTCAGAGTTTTATTGGAATTGTTTTAAGAACAATTAGGTTTCCGAAAGCAATTGCAACGCTGGACTAGTTTCATTCAAATATCAATGCGGCTACGGATTATATTTCTGACAAAAGAAATGCACGAAAAATAAAATGTATTTACAACACACCTGCTTATAAAAGTGATATTATTTTACCGCAATTAGGCACGTAATGACACCTATTATCAAACTGTGACTTTTTCATTGCTATTATTCACAAGTGAGTTATAGATTCTTTTTTAAATTTTATAGGAAGTGTCTATAATTGTCTATGTTCTTAAAAAAGTTTTGATACAAAAAATAACGTGTTTAATAGTACGAATAAATTAATACGCCTATTGTATGGTCATTTGATGCATTTTCGTATTTAAATAAATAATTTCAACTTGTAATACTTGTATAATAAACAAAATTTTCACTCAAATTAAACTTTTTTTTTTCTCTAAGTACAGAAAAAAAACAGAGTAAAAAAAAGTTAAGTTCAAACCTCATTTTTTTTTAAATATGGTCGACCGCCATTGTTAAATGCGCGCGCATAGGAAAACGAATTAATTTGTAGTATTGTTTATTTAGTATTTGTAGTATTATTTTATTCGCAAGTGTGTTGTAAAACGTCGTATGGCACGTGTGAGCATGATGATTACCGTCCTCGGCTGTCTTAAGACCCTCGCCTGGCGGCTCGGGTCTCAATGGCGCCTCGGCGGTAATCACCAACGTTGCTCACTTGTACCATAATGTACTATAATGCCGGTGGCAAACAATTAAAAATGTGAAAATAAAAAAAATATTAACAATAATGCAATAATTATAAAATTATACCATTATGTTTGTTTAATATTTTAACACTATGGATTTTCATCCTCTGAACCTTTACAAAATACAGAGTCGGATTTTATGGTTAACTGTGAAACAGCAGAACCGCGAAATTTTCTTTGAAGCGACTGGCACCTGACCTCCACAACCCATTGGCGATATCAAAGTTATGTAGTGCGTCCAGTTGTTGGACTTTTAGGGCTCCGACTACCCGTAACAACTGTCATAGATGCTCGTATGGCCACTACGATCGACGGCCTAACGTACTTTCTGAGGAATGGAGGTGTCTCAATGTCTTAAGAATGGTCATCCATCCGAAAACCACCCTGGCTTATGTTGCTTAACCTCGTAATGTGATAACCTACTCGGTTACCACTTTGTCACAAGTCCCGTCAATGATTTTTTATTGAGGATGAATGCATTGTGTACAAAGTAAATCTGGTGATTTTCAATAAAAGCAATGTATGAAATGTGATTCTTATTTACTAAAAAAAATTTTTTTGACAATTTTATGAAATTATCATACTCAAATCATACCTTTTTGAAATCTTGGATAGTTGCGCCAATTTTTAAAAAAGAATGCCATTAGGGTGTCCATACTTTTTTCTTTCACCGAGATAAGATAAAGTGGCTCGAAAGTAAAAACCTATGAAAATTTAACGAATAAAAAATATTTTGACTTATTTTTGTAAAATAACTACAAATATTCTATAATGTAACACAGTGGTGATGGATAGCCATGCTTCTTAGCTTGCTAATACAGAAAAGAGTTCAAAAATATTTGCAAAATTGTGGGCCTGGTAGTTACAAATATCGTTAGGGGTACCGATTTTCGAAGGATTTTAAAAATGTTTGAGTAATTTAAAAAAAAATTAAGATATATTTTTTTTCTTATTTTTTTCAGAGCAGCCATAAGTAGGGCCACCCTGTGTTGCCGGCTTATCCTTGAATTTTGGGACACCCTGTATACAGGGTGGAAGATTTTAACCTTACCTGGAGGGCAAGTACTTTAAATACTGGAGATAGCTAATTTCACTCAAAGGAAACATTCCTTCATTTTTAAAAAGAAACAAAACTGCATTAATAGATTTTTGAAAATTCTCTTGCCATGCCCGGTAATCGAACCGACTAAAATCCAAAAAATAACATCCTGTATTTTTATAGCATCAATCGATAGTGTCAATCATGAGGATCGAAACTCTCTAATAAACATGGTAAATTAAATGAAAGGAAGTCAATAAAATCTTAACTTATAAATTCCATTCCAACAGATACAGTACTCAACGTGCCATCACATACCTTATCAACAATAACGACATTTATTTAGTAAAATGAGTACTAAATGACTAAACTTTGATTCCGATTTAGAATGTAACGTTATTGTGTGAAGTGACTGCATGAGGTAGTCAAGTCTCCCGATTTTTTTTTATAAAGAATATTAGTAACCGAAATTACTAATAATTATTTCTGTTAACTTACTTGGGGGGGCCAAGTAAGCTAAATTGCTAGGGCTAGGGTTGTCACAGCCTAAGTCCTTTCTCAAGGTCTAAACTACCCCTATACCAAATTTCCTCCAAATCGGTTCAGCGGTTTAGGCGTGAAAGCGTAACAGACAGACAGACAGACCGAGTTACTTTCGCATTTATAATATTAGTATGGAGTATGGATATACCTAGATACTGTCTGAAACTTACGCGAATCTCACTCATTGAAATAAAAATCTCTGCCTACCTCGGAAGGAAATAGGCGCGAGCGTATATAATTATGTATTTACCTATGCTGCCTCTGTGGCGTAGCAGTAGTGAACGCGGCTGCTACGCAGGAGGCGCGGGTTCGATCCCCGCTCAGTGCCAATATTTGTATGCATGAATATAAATATTTGCATTGGTCTGGGTGTTTCTATGTATAATATGTATGTATTTACAAAAAAAAAGTATCTAAGTATTTATATCCGCATTCTAGATTCCATAACACAAGCTAATTAAGCTTACCATGGGTCTAGATGGCGTTGTGTAGAATGTTGTAGAATATTTATTTATTATTATTTATTTATGAAAAAAACAAAATATCCTACGCGCCCTCTGTCCTCATAAACCCTGCTATTATTTTAATCTAACCCTAATCTCGCACATTATTTTACTACCTGTAATTAAGGACCTAATTAGTATTCATTCTGAATACCCCTCGATAATTATGTGGATATAAGATAATATAATAAGGAGGAATTCACACTGAGAGTAAAATCTGATGCTGTTTTTACATCCTTCGCGAAAAAACAAACAAGAATTCCAAAAAATAAAAAAAATTGTCTTCTGAAAGTTTTTTTTAGTTTCAGAACGTATATTTTAATGGTTACGTATCAAAATACCGAATTTCAAAATCCCGAATGTACGAAATACTTACCGAAGTTCAGAATCCTGAATGTTCATAATCCCGGAGTTCGAAATCCGGAAAATTTGCCTCCGTGGTTATTTTTTCACTACACCACCCAAAAATCTAATTTTCGGAATTTTTAATTCGGGATTTGGTACTTTCAGTTTATTGAACATTCGATCATTTTGAATTCAGAGATACTGTTTGACCCAGTCTGACCATATAGCACTTGTATCCTTACTCCGGCCCTGGGTTGGGGTGCGAGAGATATGTCTACGACTACCTCACCTCTGGCAACCGACGGCCCACAGACGGCGTGCGTTTTAGTAGGTTCAAGTCCGACATGACCTGTAGAAAGTATTTTTCGCACGATAAAAAAAAAGTATCCAGACTCCAAGGTGAAAGCTTCGGATGCAACTGGGATTAACTCTATGATGAAGAAAATGGTGGTAGCCCCCTAGATCGATGAACAAGATGGCTTCTAAACAATTACGGCAAATATGAACACAATATGAGATAAAACACGTTTACTCAACATTAACGACCGCACCTTAATGGGTGTTGCTGAAGTTTTAATCTCTCGGTTATACTTAGCTGGGGTTGTCACAGGGGGTTTATATGACCTTAGTAAGATCTTTGGGGTTTTAGTGAACCCTACCTGCATGTCGGTTCAACAATATTATTAGTAACTCGGTTACTAAGTAGTATAGTTATAAAAATAACTAGCTTTTGCCCGCGGCTCCGCCCGCGTGGATGTCGGTTATCGCGACCAAACATAGCCTATGTCCTTTCTCAAGGTCTAATCTACCTCTATACCAAATTTCTTCAAAATCGGTTCAGCGGTTTAGTCGTAAAAGTGAGACAGACAGACAGACAGACAGACAGACAGACAGACAGACAGACAGACAGACAGACAGACAGACAGACAGACAGAGTTACTTTCGCATTTATAATAATAGTAGGGATTAGTTAGCGGGGTGCTATTGAGGCGCCATTGCCATTATAGAAAAGTGGGGTACTAATTTCATGGGATACAAGATACCTTTCTATTAAAAGTAAAATAACTAAAAAGAAATTATTCTGAGAAAGCAATGCAAAGCATGGTAGGTATATTTCAACCAATTAGCCTATCGCAGTCCACTGCTGGACATAGGCCTCTCCCAATGTTGGGAGGCTTTGTCCTA
The DNA here is from genome assembly GCA_914767945.1 of Eilema depressum. Lineage (NCBI taxonomy): Eukaryota > Metazoa > Arthropoda > Insecta > Lepidoptera > Erebidae > Eilema > Eilema depressum. Next base: position 3,273,647 of record OU612041.1, on the reverse strand, counting down.
CTGTTTCCACGCTGGTCAGACGGGTTGGTACAGGGTTTTATTTCGAGTGTTCCTTCTTTCGCAGTGATATCGTCTGCGTATTGTTCCGTTAGTCGCCTCTTACGACACCATTCGATATCGCAATGCAAAGCATGGTATATATCAATCAATTAACCTATCGCAGTCCACTGCAGGCTGCTGGACATAAGCCTCTCCCAATGTCAAGAGGCTTTGGCCTACAACTGTTTCCACGCTGACCAGACGGGTTGGTACAGGGTTTTATTTCGAGTTTTCCTTCTCTCGCAGTGATATCGTCTGCGTATTGTTCTGTTAGTCGCCTCTTACGACACCCTTCGGATGAGATGGGGTGGCGATACTTTTGTTCTTTCTCCGTCACCACGGAATTGGAATTAATGGAATCTGAAGTTCAGGTTCGGCCTGAAATTCTGCTCCCCTAGACATGGGCATACCATACTTCAAGCAAATAAATCTCTCATTTCATCTCATCTCATCTCATCTCATCTCAGCTCAGCTCATCTCATCTCATCTCATCTCATCTCATCTCATCTCATTTCATTTCAGTAGTCAGCATATTATAGAATAGAATGAAGAATGAATGGGGTTTGACGTATATATGACAGTCATCAACGCATGTTATTATAAACGTCAAATCGCCTACATTCGTCATTACGCTGTCAACAATATACGCTGGCCAAGTAATTGACACTTATCTAGGAGGGCTGATTCCATTGAGCTCAGTCTTCTATTATAGGATTGTCTTGCAATAATCTATGCTTGTTGAAATTGAGCTCGTCCACCGCAGTAGCACCCCGCGCAATCTTCAAAAGACATTCAAGAAATGTGTATAACTCCGGACACGTATCTTGGACCTAAAATGTGCTCTATACGCGCAATACACATTTCTTGGATGTCTTTTGAGGATAGCGCGGGGTGCTACTGCGGTGGACGAACTCAAATTCACCAAGCAAAGATTACAAAGCAATCCGCGGGCGTCAGAGACTCGTTTGTCTTGCGACTTGGGTCCAAGATACGTATCCGGAGTTATACTGCGCGTATAGAGCACATTTTTGATCCCAGAAACTCCATATTATTACCAAGCCGTTCGATAGTCAATGAATGCGTGTCCTCCATTATTCATGACTCCAATTGAATATATCAGCGCTTTCTTCGCGATGTTTTCAAACCTGATTTAGTTGGTCCTGCGCGGAAATATTATGGAGATGGATTCTATTTCTGCAATTGAGGATCCTCATGGGTGAGTGCGTGGTTCGGAGGTCAATTAGATTGGTTTTTAAATTATTTATCGATGTTTTATGATTTGGGCGGTATTTGACGATCCCTGATTTCATAGCGTGATTTTCTTTGAGGATTCTGTCTTAAAATAATGAAAATATGTTTTATATTAAAAACTGATTGGTAACCGAGTAGCCCATTGCAAGAATACAGCCTATTTTAAGCAATACTAGTCAGGTCAGTCTTGGTCACGAGGCCTCGAGGTCGCTGCGCCTACTGGACCCTGTAACGAGAGAGGGCTAACACCCTCCCGTCCAGCAGAGAATGCACCGAGTGCCGGCACTCAAGCTGTGGAATGAACTCCTTGCGGTGGTTTTCCCAAGCGACTACAACATGGGGTTCTTCAAGAAGGATATTAGAAGGTTTCTTTAGCTTTGGCAGCGCAAGTGTAACGCCCCTGGTGCTGCATACGTCCATAGGCCACGGTAACCACTTCCCAGAAGGTGGGCCGTGTGCTTAAAAAAAACTAGGCTTGGCAAAATGTTCTAAAATAATACTCAGTCTTAAATCTCGATTTACTGAGTACAGATTGTATTCTATATAAGAGTTCTAAAGTCATTGTGTGAGTCGATTTACAACTGAGCGTTGTTCTAAAATACGGAGCTAAATAACAAAAAAAAACACCGTATTTTTCAAAATTTCACCACTTTGAATAGGAAATTTTAAAGCATCTTGTCGTTTTGGACCCATTTGGCGCTTCAATTACGTTATTTATATTATTTTTTTTACAAATTTATACCTTACGAAGTCAGGTCCCGAACAAGTTGACTATTTTTCGATCTAGGTATATTATTCATTTCAGCATAACAAGAAAACAATAAAATACATCATTTAGCAACAAAATTACATAAATAATTTTACAAAATGTAAACCGTACATTCTGTTATATTTACTTTTATGTATATGCTTGTATATATATAATTATGTATATATTATAATATAATATGTATAAACATTACTTGTATCTCAACTTTCAATCGATTGGGATATCACGTCAAATAAATATAGTGACGTCATTCTTCTACAAATAATTTTATAACATCACGACTTTAGCAGTCACATGTAGACATTTCATGAATTCACATCTCTATTATTAAAATGTGCATTTAATAGTAATAGTGAAAATAATAGAAGTGTTTCCGAACTGTCCTTTTTTTATCTGTGCTATTTTTTATTTTTTTTACTTTTTGTGGAACTTTTCTTAACTATGAATTCTCTTTCCATGCTTTCTCCTTCAAATATGGTAGGTAGAAGAGGTTGTATAAGAAAAAAATAGAATTCTTAAAAAGACAGCGAAGCGCTTTGGAGATTCGCTTTTTCTATTTTTTACACTTTTCAAAAAAAATGCTTCGAAAATTTTCAGCGAGCCTTTTTGGCTGTGCTGAAAAGCTTTATTAATTATCATTATTGTAAATAGCAGCAACGCATTTTAAATTAGTTTTTAATAGCAAAATATAATAAATTATTAAAATAATAATTCACTTTCAAATACCACACGAGAACTGGAGTAGTATTATTAAGTTTGATTACACAAAAGTCACTTTGATTTAAAAAAATAAATAACTCACAATTTGTTCACGATAAACTATTTTAGACCTAGCAACGTAGTACATAGGATTTAGTCTAGCTTAGCACTAACATCAAATATTATCAAAATAATTTAATAATTTTTGATATAATTTTAATAAATATATTGTGAGATTTTTTTATTGAATAAAAATAACAAAAATAACTCCCAAATTAACAATTTGCAACATATAAATCTCACATTATATTTTAAAACAAATATAAAACAATATAAAATAGAAAATATAATAAATAATTATTTTTTTGAAAAAAAAATACATTAGTAGATTTAGAAATATAATTAGTCTAGCTTTAGATTTGATTGCTTTAGAAAATAATATAATTATTGCATTTTTAATAATTCGTTTCGAAGCCAAATTTTATACTTTCAAAATTAAACTTTATAGATATATATTAACAGATTATAATTTTGCAGTAATTCCATAAAATAATAATAATACGCTCTTTATACAACCCTGTATTACACCCTGTATAGGATTGATACCCTGTAAAGGTTAGATACCCTTGCTAGATATTTTTCCCCGCCAAAACCACTGCATGTTACGAAACCATTCATTGATTTTTGTGGTGTGATTTCCACTATTTTATTAAAAGTATGATTTTTTAAGAATATTACAAATAAATTCGTTATAACAATTATATACACTTATAAAATCATACTTTACTCACTTATTTTTATTATAAGCGCGTGCAAAACACAAGATTTGCACAATAATTGCAATTTATTAATAATTAATTGCACGGTATTTTATAACGGACAAAATTTTGGTAAATATATATTTTTTAACTTTTTTGTATTTTCAATAATTTTTTTACTGATATATTTTTATGGTGTAAGATATTTTTTCTTACTAAACTGTTACTTTACTATTTAATTTTAATGTTTATATACACTTGTGATGTTTACCGAAATTATTATATAATTATTATAATGGGTAAATGTCTATCAAATTTAAATTTTTAAACAAAATATACTTCAAATGTATTTTTATCCCAAACTTATTTTATTGCAGTTCCAAAATTAACACTCTAAAATATAATATTGTATTTACATTATATAAAAAGAAAATAAGTTACATATATTTTGTAAATAATATTTCTGTTAACTGAAAAGGCTGACAAAATTTTGTATTTTGTAAATCGAATTTCAAGAACATCACTATTAACAAATAAAATTGTAATTTTTTGTAAATTGTGAAACGACGTTTTTGTAAATTGTAAAACTTTTTACCAAAATTTCGTCCCCAACTGCTTCAAAACGGTATCCAATCTCCAAATGCTTTAAGTACTGGTTTCTAACAGATGGCGTTCCTTCAGAATCGCTCCATATCGCTGGTTGACATGTACATTGACAACTCCGAGCCTTCGGAGAACGTCGGCCAGATCCACTTCTCCTTGGAGTACGACTTCCAGAACACCACTCTGATATTGAGGATTATCCAGGTATGTTATTTCTATACAAAATGCAGTATCTTCTTCATCCTAGCGTTAATCCCAGTCGCATCCGAAGCTTTAACCTCGGAGTCTGTTGGTCCGCTTTACCCGTCTAACTGCGAATTTGGCTGAACTTCGATATTTGCCGAGAAGCGACAGCCATCTGACCTCCACAACCCAATGGCGATATTGAGCGACATCGAAGCATTGCAGCTAGACCAGTCGTTGGACTTCTTAGGTCTCCAACTACCCGTAATGATTGCCATAGATGTTCGTATGGTAACCGGGACCGACGCGGACGGCTTAACGTCTGAGGTATGACCAGATCAATACAAATTCCTATATTCATGCATACAAATGTTTGCACTGAACGGGGATCGAACCCGCTACCCATAAGAACGTATTCTGGAGATAAAAGTTATTCCAGATTACACGCGGTATTCTAAAGCCCCCCGCTCATGGTTACTTGGTAACCGCTGCTCGGTTACCACATTTAGGTTAAGCAACACTAAATAAGTCGGTCTTTGGATGATCATTCTAAAGACATTGAGGCGCTGAGGCCCCTCCGTGCTTCGGAGGACCACACATTAAAGCGTCGCGTCGGTCCCAGTAAGTTGTCATACGAACATCTATGGCAATCGTTACGGGTAGTTGGAGCCCTAAAACAAAGTCCGAAAGCTGTACTAACTGAAATATTTCGATATCTTTAATGGGTTGTGGAGGTCATTTGGCAGTTGCTTCACGAAAACATGGAAGTTTAGCCGCAGTTAACTTAGAACGGATTCGGGACTCCGAAATGAGGGTGTCGGATGCGACCGGGACTAAATGCTGCTGAAATAATGATGATAGGCTACTTTTTATTCGACGAAAAGGTTGTTGATGGAACAGGATCAGATTACCACGCGAGCGCTATATTTAACACTAATGTATATAAAAATAATAATAATACCGCACAGATTATTATTGTTACAATTACAAAAGTTTGTAACTCTTATCATTAACAAATTAATTCAGACCTTTATAGTTTCACCCGAAATGCGTAACATTTTCAACTTAATAGTTAGTTATTTAACCCTAAATCGGCTTACGTTAGTAAACTATACTTAAGTAAATAGTCGAGCCACTTTTCGTGAACGAAGCACACCTTTATTTTGAATATGTGCTAATTGTCTATGAGATAGAAGATTGCATTGAATAAAAAAATAAACAGAATAATACAGTACAATATTTTTTATAACCATCCAGAACTAGAATTTCCGCAAAGTCATCCACAAATATAGACTGAGATCTATTTATTTCACACAATTCCCGGTGGAGCAGCAGGCTTTCTATTTATTAGCATACATTGCCTAGGCATTGTATTGAATACCTGAATTATACAGTTACCGGTAACATTGCTAAAGAAAAAGCTGGTTAAGAGCGAGTAGGACTCGCGCACCGAGGGTTCCGTAACTACATAAAGCGCAATATATTTTGATTGCGTTCACTTGGAAGTCTGATTTTTACACAGTTTCAAAACGTTATAGAGCTAAGTATGTAGTATGAAATACAACTTGATACCTCCACACATTCCTGAGAAAAAGGTCTTGACAGACAGACAAACAGGCAATGAAATGATCCTATAAGAGTTCCATTTTTCTTTTGAGGTACGGTACCCCAAAAATGGCCTTAGGATCGCAATCGGCCTCTGTGGCGTAGCGGTAGTGAACGCGGCTGCTACGCAGGAGGCGCGGGTTCGATCCCCGCTCAGTGCAAATATTTGTATGCATAAATAAAAATATTTGCATTGGTCTGAGTGTTTCTATGTATAATATGTATGTATTTACAAAAAAAAAGTATCTAAGTATGTATATCCGCATTCTAGATTCCATAACACAAGCTAATTAAGCTTACCATGGGTCTAGATAGCGTTGTGTAGAATGTTGTAGAATATTTATTTTTATTATCGGCCGCTCTATTATTTAAAAATTGCTTACAGCGTGGACGTATGGATCCGCTGTCCGCTTGCAATGAAACAACAGCCTAAAAGTTCACGTTTGGCTACTAAACGGATAAACAAACAGAAATAATGTATCTTCTATTATAATCTCACGAAGCACAATGAGAATTGTAACAACAAATAATCTATCGCATGGAAAAATCTTTTGTTCGTGTATCAATATTTGTAGTATGCGGTCATAATACTGATATTTTGTATTAAGATCAGTATGGTATAATGATAGAGCGTTCGTCAGCTACGTCAGAAAACGTGGGTTCGATTCCCACCCAGCGTAAGGCTCAATTCAAACCAGGCGGGAAATTGCTCCAACACTTCTGACGGACACCTCTTAGGTGGCACACAAACGCATATCCCAATAGATGGAAAGTGGTTATCGTGGCCTATGGACGTAGGCAATACTAAGGAAGTCACACTCGTAAGGACAGAGAGTTCTGTGCCGTCAGTGCAAAAGACAAAGCAGAGCAAGCCTTTGCTCTTGTAATGACAGCACTAAAACTTCAGTGAGTTCTGGTTAACTTACGCACCGCTGGGAACACAACACGAGGTTATTATGTTCGCAGTATTCTGTAGGGCGGAGGTATTTCCCCAATCGGACCGCTCAATTGGGACGGGAATACCGTCTGGTCGTACCTCCGCATAAGTATGGATGTGCCTATGTACATTATGTCATCATTTTAGTGTTATTCTGGTTGCATCCGCGGTTTTTACATTGAGAGTCCAGGGTACAAAGTCCAGGATTCTCATAACTTATTACTCATTTTTTCGTAAGAATATTACATGGCAGTTGAGCAGTCCGACTGGGGAAGTATCTCCGTAGCACAGAATACCGCGGGTATAATAACCTCGTGTTGTGTTCTACTTGCTTCTGCTTTGTTTTGGTTTGTATGGCTTTTATGGGTGAGACTGCTATCTGACCTCCCAACTACGAGAGAACACCGTTGCCGTAAGACGGATGTATAGAAGAATTTGGATCAACTCTGGGCGAGGCTTGGTGGCTCAGTGGTTAGAGCATTCCCATTCCCCATTCAGGGAAAGATCGCGGGTTCGAATCCCGCCCAGGCTGTATTCGCTTTTTCTATCTTAAAGCGATACGAAAGAATAACTTACACCAGAGCGGTTCTCAAAAATACTCACGGAAAAAGACACAAAAATACATTTTACACATTCTTTCCCAGGGCAAAGAGCTTCCCGCTAAGGATCTAAGCGGGACCTCAGACCCGTACGTGCGGGTGACCCTGCTCCCGGACAAGAAGCATCGCCTGGAGACCAAGATTAAGAGACGCACCCTCAACCCTCGGTGGAACGAGACCTTCTACTTCGAAGGGTTCCCTATACAGAAGCTGCAGAGCCGGGTAAGTGTAGAAACTTTCAAGAAAGAAAGAAAGAAAATATTTTTATATTGTGGACCACACATGTGCATATAAAGACATGAAAAAGCGCAAGGTATGCTCAATACACGCCTTCCCATTCCCTGGTGCTAGATGGGAGAACGGGGCCCCCACACCCGAAGGCAGCCAGCTCAAAAGAGATGGCCCTGGGTCGACCAGGGTCGAGAGATATGTCCCCAGCAATCTCACCTCCCTTCCAGACTGTTGGTTTCACTGCTAAGTTCCACTAAGGGGTCCAACAGAGGTTTCAAATTCTCATGGACCCATTTAGGTAGTGGAACACCTCCGACTACCTACGACCCACAGACGGCGTACGTTTTAGTCGGTTCGACTCCGACATAACCACTCCCACCGGCTCCAGTGGGTGAAGGGGAACAGTGGGGATTTTACTTAAAAAAAAAATTGAGGACTGATTTTTTGCTTTTAGATTTAGATCAGAAAAGGGCGACATCCAATACGGGAGTTGAATCCGTGACCAGTCCCTTATAAAGGGAACGCTTTGACCTACTGAGCTGCTTAGGCATTTTTGCTTGGTTACTCATCAACAACAATATAATATGGTCACCCCATCTCTTCCTGTGGGTGACGTAGAAGGTGACTAAGGGATAAGGTTATTCTTCATACGACAGTAAACATACAGCTCATGAAAAAGTGCCCGCTTGATGGTAATAGGCTTACCTTGAAGCAAAAACCATAGCTGGTGAAATGTAGGTGTTAATACACCTATGCCTAGGGTAGACATAGGTGTATTAACACCTACATTTCACCAGCAGCTTTTTGGTAACAGCAACTGGAAATTTTGTAGGCTGTCCTCACATAATTCATCATCATCATCATCATCATCTTCATGTAGACGCATTTTCCTGATTGCATCCGTGGCCAAGATGACCTCGGAGCTCAGGGTCCGCCTTCCGGCTCTTCCTCCTCCACTTCGCACAATCTTGGGCGTCCATGGTAGTGAGACCATTGGCACGCATGTCATCCTCCACGACGTCAAGGCAGGACTTCTTGGGCCTACCCCTTCTACCTGGACGGGCGCCATTGCCAGGCATTCTCATTCCAGGCTGTCCGCACATAATTTTAATAATCATCCAACAAACAACAAGTCGCGTGTAATGTTGCGCATCAACTGGCAACATCGCGCAACGTTGCCGAACTTGTTTCGCGTCACGTATTGTGCGACAAATGTTGCCAAGTAGATACAAGGCTTAAAACATTTCACTGGAATTCCATTTCAACTGCTTCCGTAATGTACTTAGTCGGCAAGAAAATATAATAAGGTTTGGAATCAAACGGGAACGATTCCCGCGGGATATCGTAATGCTATCCTTATTCACTCATTATCTTTTCGTTTGGGAATCTTGGGGGAGAAAGATTGGGAATCCTGATGTCATTATTGGTTAATTTATGATGCGGGGAATCGGGGCTGGCTTTTTTTCGGTGCGGCAAAAGAAATATTGTTAAGTATGAAATTATTGGAATTTATTTTGCTTCAAATTATACACTAGCCGCCGCGCCCCGGCTTCTTCGTTAGTGTTCGAATAATGTATGCGAATCTGGTGAATGTGTTAACATTATGAATACTGCTCCACTTCCTTGACTAGTAGCGTAATGATAGTCTATGATCTTCCTCAAAAAACGGACTAATCAACACAAAAGAACAACTGCATTAAAAAAAATTCCTTTGAGTGAAATTCGCTATCTCCAGAGTACTTGCCCCCCAGGTCAGGTCAAAATCTTTTATCCTGTATATAGATTCTTATCTACCGATTGCGAGCACTCTTTTCCTGCTCTTTTGGTCTTCACCACGTCTCCATAAGCCTCCACAAGTGACATGCGTCCCTTCAGACCCCAGCAAAACATGTTTCACTACATTTAGTTACTCTAGCCAATCGAAATTACTTCACAATTTCGTTACCGAAGCGCTTTTTGTCTAACAAATTGAATTAGACGGTACACCGCTAACAGGAGCGGCCAAGCGTTTATCTAGGGCACTCGGCACACTAAAACCCTGCTGTGCACCACAATCCATACCTGAAATGTATACTCGTACCTCTATATAGCAAAAGGGAACCGGCAGTCAGAATTACTCAGTAAATTCTTGGTTCGATTTCGAGAGCTAAGTGATAATAGAATTGGTTAGGACATCGCAAGGTTGAGTAACATTATCCAGGTCATTCTTAGGATAGGTGACCATTTTTTTAACTAGTTTATCTTGGCGGTCATTTGTCAGTTATTCGGTGCTATAGGCAGATACAAATAATATTAGATGGCTTTAATTTCCAGTGCACATATGTTTTAAGATTATACTATAGTAATCAATAAGACATAGTTTCTAGGCAGTTTGCAAAAATCCAATAAAAGCTAGCAACCCAGGAATCAGTCTGGGACCACATACAGCCTCCCAACTGTTACCTCTCCTCCCCAATGTCGTTTGACCTTCTAACTGTCGTCTAACCTCTTAACTACCGTCTTACCTCCCAACTGTCGTGTTACCTCCCAAATTTCGCCTAACCTCCCAACTTCCGTCTAACCTCTCAACTTCCGTTTAACCTCCCAAATTCCGTATAAACTCCCAACATCCGTCTTACCTCCCAACTTTCGTCTTACCTCCCATGTGTCGTCTTACCACCCAACTGTCATGTTACCTCCCAACTACTGTCTTACCTCCCAATTGTCGTGTTACCTCCCAACTACCGTCTTACCTCCCAACTTCCGTTTAACCTCCCAGCTTCCGTTTAACCTCCCAACTTCCGTTTTACCTCCCAACTTCCGTTTAATCTCCCAATTTCCGTCTACCCTCCCAACTTTCGCCTAACCTCCCAACTACCGTTTAACCTCCCAACTGTCGTCTTACCTCCCACTGCCCCAATAGAGCATTTTTTCTAATATTGTGTTTGTTTCAGGTACTCCATCTCCACGTGTTCGACTACGATCGATTCTCAAGAGATGATTCTATCGGAGAGGTGTTTCTTCCACTATGTCAGGTATGTTGATAGTGCTATAAGGTTTCATAATACATACCACGTTTTTCTTCTGTGAAAACAAAACCTATACTTTTACGTGAATTTAAAATTCAGAATCACTAATACTTCGGTTCGTTTTCAGTTAGATGTCGACATTTTTATAAGCCTACTTACCTAAGTTTTTGAAAACACACGTTTTAAAAACGTAATTTTATAGTATCGGGACCCAGATATAACAATACGACTAGGTTGTACCACAGAGAAACAAAACCAGGCAAAAAAAAACTCAAAGCAGCTCTTTTTCAATCGCCTTTGATACAATGCTTGGACGCAATAAGCCACCCCACTAGCAATTTCCGTTGGCTTGTTGTAGCCAATCAGAGAATAATAAAAACAAAAGGATATGCCTGCAGCAAACAAACAATTATATATAAATGATATAGTACCTATTCCAATACGTACTTGGGCATAAGGGACCGCGAAGAGAACATAGTGAGATCATTTCCACGTATGTCAAATCTTCTATAATATAAAAATGAATCCCTAAATGTGTTGCTAAGTGCAAATCTCGAGAACGGCTGAACCGATTTCGCTAATTCTTTTTTTAGAATATTCCCTGAAGTACGAGGATGGTTCTTACGGCGAGAAAAATTAAAAAAAAGGCGGTACGAAGTTCGCGGGGTCAGCTAGTTACAAACAAATAAGTTATATTATTACTAGCTTTTCATGTCTCTTTTTTTTTTATTTTTTTTTTTTATTTATTCCATATCAATATACACATGTGATTTACACAATAATATTCTCGCCAAACTGTGACGTTTGATGGCGAGAGGCGCTCGATTCAAATACACAATCCAATACTTATAACCTTTACCAATCAATTACATACAATACAATCAAATACATATTATCCTTAACCATAGGCTTAAAACAAAGACTTAACGTTGATCCTCGGCGGCCGCCGCCACTGCAGTACTAACCACAGCCGTAGGGCCGCCAAGGAGCAAGTCTTTCAATTTGGACTTCAACACACCTTTGCTCATCTTAGGACTTTCTCTTAACGACTCATAATTATTAAATGTCTTTGGTACTATAAATTTTGACAATCTTTCACCGTAATAATTGGTTACACGAGGTTGAATTAATCTATTTTTTCGGCAATTTCTTATACTATATTTACTGTTTACAATTTCTTTATGTTCATCACTATAGTAGTACTCTAATCCTATCAAATATTCGACTTTTTTATCCACTGGCAAAATTTTACAAATCGGTAGCAACCTTACATAATCCTTGTTACAGCTGTCCCTGTCTTTTTTGCATACTAAAAACTTGATTAGCCTTATTTGCAGGTCTTTTATGTTGTTCAAGTAGGTTTTAAAAGTTCTACCATAAACAATAAGTCCGTAGCTAATTAGTGAGTCAGCTAGTGCGTAATAAACAATAAGCATCGTGTGTCTATTTAGTACTCGCTTTAATTGATAAAACTTTCCTATTACTGATCGCAGCCTATTGCAGATATCGACAACATGTGTCTTCCAATTAAAATTAACATCGATATTTAGACCGAGATATTTAAATGTTACAACATACTCTATTTCATTACATGCACAGCTATTTTTATTATTATGTAAACATTCGTATGTATGTCCTATCACAGCAAGGGTCTCCCGATCCACTGTCTTGGCCCGTCGGTTATATGGCGAGCGAATATGCATACATTTTGTTATGCATACATACATCTTGACGGACCAAGATCCGAATTCGTGACGTAATACGATATTGTGTCGTGTCGCGTTACGTTTTCTTGTCTTGGCCGGCCTTACACAATTTACTCCGGTGTATTCCAGCTACTGCCTACAGATAAATCAATAGTAGATGATTCCATCAGTTTACCTTGCTCTCAGTGTACGGAACCATCTACATTTGTAATTGTAGACGAGGTTTGGTGACAATTTCAAAGATAATTGCTTTCGGAACCATTATTATGTATGTACGAAGCTTGTACCGTTCTGCTTGAAGATTCCAGTCAAGCTGACATCACAACAATTCACAAGCTGTTTTTTTAATGCTATACGGCCACTAGTACCTTTTTTATACTACTTAGGTCGCAGACAAGCTCACGGCCCTCCTGATGGTAAGAGGTTACCGTGGCCTATGGGCGAGTGCAACACCAAGGGAGTCACAATCGTGCTGTCGACCCTGTAAGAACAGAGAGATTCTGTGCCGTCAGCGCAAAAATAAGTAGGACAACGCCTTTTGTTTACCCACCGACGACAGCACAAAATCTCTTCAGTGAGCTCTGGCTATCGTACTCACCGTCGGAAACACAACACAAGGTTATTAAGCCGCGGTCTTCTGTAGGACGGTCTTCTGTACTTCCCCAGTCGGACTCGTCGTCGTGTCCTACCTCCTCTGAGAAATTGTGACAACTTTTTTAGGCGAGTAGAGCGCTTTTTCCTGATGTAAATACTTTTTATGGAGACTGTTTCAACTTCTATTGGTAGGTATTCCCGGTGTGCCTATGGGCTTCGAAACATATTTATATTTCTACTAGCTGTTTCCCGCGGCTCCACCAGCGTGGATGTTGGTTATCGCGACCAAACTTAGCCTTTATGTCCTTTCTCAAGCTCTAATCTAGCTGTGTGCCAAAGGACGTCATTCAGATTGGGCTAATTTTTATTTTGCCGGCCAAAGAAAAAAAATACAATATTCGGTTAGAGCTTGTTCTTACTAACATTTTTTATTAGTGCGTCAAAGTTGAGGGACCACTTCCAATGGTTTTATTCGAGTTTAAAAATCTTAAAAATATACACTTTTTATGATACGAACTATTCAAAATAAATGAAAAATATTGTTATACATTGGAAGAATAGTTAATAAAAGCAATAAAAAATAAACCCCATACTGCATATTGTTGTTTTTCGTCCATTTATTTACGGCTAAAATTAAAAGTGTCGATTAAAGAAAAAAAAATCCGCTAGAATTTTTCCTTATTAGCATTTTTTATTATGGCGTCATAGCTGAGGGACCACTTCCCTCGGTTTTATTTATATTCAAAAATCTTGAAAACATACATTTTTTATGATACGAACTATTGAAAATGAATTAAAAATATTGTTCTATATTGGAAGAGTAGTTCATATAAGTAATAAAAAATAAACCGCATATTACATATCGTTGTTTTTCATCCATTTATCTAGGTTAAAAATTGAAAGTGCCAGTCAAAGAAAACAAATGTGATATTCCGCTAGAGCTTGTACGCGTTTGCATTTTTATTATGGTGTCAAAGCTGAAGGACAACTTCCCTTGGTTTTTTTTTTTGAGTTCAAAAATCTTGGGTTTATACATTTTTTATACGTATTATTGAAAATGAATGAGAAATATTGATTTATATTGGTTAAAGGTGCATTTCCAATTGAACTTAGTAAATATTTTGCCGGCCACTAAAAAAAAGTGCTTGATTTTGATAGAACACAACATTGTAAGAATTTTTTATTACTACACCAAAGTTCTAAATCGATTCCTTGAGATTTTATTTAGGGTTCAATATTTAGTATAAAGTGTGACTATTTAATTACTTAGTTCAAAAATTGAAAGTGCCGGTCAAAGAAAACAAATAGATATGATATTCCGCTAGAGCTTGTCCTCATTAGCATTTTTTTATGGTGTCAAAGCTGAAGGATAACTTCCCTCGGTTTTATTTGAGTTCAAAAATCTTGGATATATACATTTTTTTTTACGAATTATTGAAAATGAATGAGAAATATTGATTTATATTGGTTAAAAGTGCATTTCCAATTGAACTTAGTAAATGAGTTCATCATATTCCACAGTTACAAGGCACTAATGGCAATGCCTTATGGATGATTCGTGGACGATAGCAGTCACGTCATGTCCAGGTTCGTCAACATTATACATACATTATCATAGATAAAACAAGAAGGGTGAAGTGCAATGAAACAGTATTATTGCTCGTGTATTTTATTTTTATATGCTTATGCCAATAAGGACAAGCGCTAACGGAATATCATTTTTTTTTGGCCGGCACTTTCAATTTTAGACCTAAATAAACTAACGAAAAACAGCGATATGCAGTATGGGGTTTATTTGTTATTGCGTTTAATAACTATTCTTCCAATATAGAACAATATTTTTCATTCATTTTCAATATATCGTATCATAAAAATTATATGTTTCTAAGATTTTTGAACGCCAATAAAACCGAGGGCAGTGGTCTCTCAGCTTTGACGACGTAATAAAAAGTGCTGATGAGGACAAGCTCTAGCGGAATATCATATTTGTTTTCTTTGACCGGCACTTTCAATTTTGGATCTAAATGAATGGACGAAAAACAACAATATGCAGTATAGGGTTTATTTTATATTGCTTTTATTAACTATTCTTCCAATGTAGAACAATATTTTTCATTTATTTTTAATAGTTCGTATCTTAAAAAGTGTATATTTTTAAGATTTTTAAACTCAAATAAAACCATTGGAAGTGATCTCTCAACTTTGACGCAATAATAAAAAATGCTAGTAAGAACAAGCTCTAACAGAATATCGTATTTTTTTTCTTTGGCCGGCACTTTCAAAATTAGCCCAGATATGTATGGAGAGTGAATGTTCTCCTTTCATCAGGTTATCTTCAAAAATGACGAACTTTCATCACCTATTTGAACCCCTTTTTTACGATAAAAGGTAACCTATGTCCACCTCTAAGATCTAGTCCATCTATGTACCTTTCATCAAGATTGGTTCAGTGGTGTAAGCATGAAAGCGTTACAGACAGACAGAGTTACTCTTGCATTTAATAAATATGAGTATGTCAACGCCCTGTTTCTAAGCGTCTCTACTAGATAATCTCCGGACATATTTCACCGTATCTGACGCGTAATTTTACGCAACAACAGATTAGGGGCCGCGTAAATTGTGTTTATATTACGTTAGCGTATTTATTTTATTTAAATGAATGTATATTTTGCTGGTGTACCGACAGGGATAATCTTAGATAAGGATAATGGGGAAATATGATAGATAGCGTCTCTTTTTTATACGTTTTTTTTTATGTCACACGGCCCACCTAATGTTTACCGTGGCCTATGGACGCATGCAACAGCAGGGATGTTACACTCGTGCTGACGACCCTGAAGAACCCTTCTAATGCCTTTCTTGAAGAACCCCATATTGTAGTCGCTTGGGAAAACCACAGCAGGGAGTTCATTCCACAGCTTGAGTGTGCGTGGGATAAAGTTCCTATCATATCGTGCAATGCGCATCATTACGATTTCCGGTCGCAATTTGTGAGGATGAATCCCCTGCCTATGGCGAGAGGTGCGATGATAGAATGTAGCTGTGAGTGTCATGTCAAACAATTCATCTAAGTACAAACCATTGTATATGCGATAGTACACACACATTCAGGCAAAGTCCCTTCTGAGGCTTAGAGGCTCCACATCACCTGCGAGTATAGGATGGCTAAGGAGCCTCAACGCCCGTTTTTAATTTTTCTTTTTTTAAGTTTAATCAGTCAACCGTTTGCCATATTGTTTCCCGGTAGAGTAGAATAGTGCCACCCCTCTTCTTGTTGGTGTTGTAGAAGGCGACTAAAGGATAGGGATGTTCTACATCCGAAAGTAAACATACGGTTCGTTTGACGCTAAGTCTTAACAGGCTTGTCCGCTATTACATGGGCCGAACATCATAGTTGGTAAAATGCAGGTGAAAATACAACTTTGCAAACCCGTCTAAGCGCTTACAGCCGTGAATATACGTATGTATGTATTTATTATACTGCAAGAATTGCAATCCGAAATAATGTTTCTTATGTACAATAAATTCAATAGAAACCGCACTGCTTCTCGTAGTATAACTAAAAATAATGGTCCACCAAACAGTAAATCTCGCGACTAGGGACTATATTTTCTCTGCATTTTGTCCAGATATAAATTGCACCACTCTCATTCGTTCCTACTCTGCAATTATTTCCAAATATATCTATACTAATAAAAGCGGCAAAGATCTGTTTGTTTTTAATCTATAAACTAAAACTAATGAACCTATTTAAATAATTCTTTCGTCATTAGAAAGCTATTTTATTTAAAAAGTACTATCAATCACGTAATCAGTAATTTCGTATACACGAACACAAAAAAGACTCTCTTTGACCAAAATCAGATGCTATCCAAAATAATTTTAATAATTCGAAAACACCTCACGCACGCTCAAGCTGTGGAATGATCTCCCTGTTGTATTTTTTTCAAGCAACTACAATACATGGGGTTCTTCAAGAAGGGCATTAGAAGATACCTACAGGATCGGCAGCATGAGTGGGACGCCTCTGGTTTTGCATACGTCCATAGGTTACGGTAACCACTTTCCATCAGGTGAGTTAAGTCTTTGTCTGCCACTTAAGTGGTAAAAAAAGCTGGTCAAGTGCGAGTCGGACTCGCACATCGTGGGGTCCGTACAAAATGCGTGCGTGTTGTTTTAAAGTTTTCACAGTTTCAAGATATTACAGGCCTGATTAAGTATGTGGTGGACAGACGGGCGGAAACGAAGAGATCCTATAAGGCTTCCGTGTTTTTACCTCTTGTGGTACGGAACCCTAAAAAGAGTACCAAAGACGAGATTAGCCAACGAGACTATCCATTCCGCTAAGTAATTTGCGGGGTCGGAACATTATTACTGCGTCGCGTCGTAGTAACGCTGCGATGACGCAGTGCCTGTGTGGCCAGCTATGCGTCAAAACATTTACGTTGCGTCGACGCAACGCGCCGTGTGGACTGGCTCTCACAATACTGCGTAGTGCGTAGCTTTATACGCAACGAATTCAAATAACCTCTATTGATTTCTGTCTCCCCAAATTGGAGTTGATTGATAGATGGCACACCTGACAGCACTTCGAGTATTCAATATTTGTTACATGACGCCGTATCGGCATCAATGGTCGTGCGGAAAATTGTATTGATGGCTCTTTTGTGGAGTCATCTGTCAATAAAATAGCTGGCAATATTAAATATAACTGAATATTTTTCTCTGAATTGGATGAACTCAAATTGTGGCAGGCTCTGTGACGCACTACGCATGAGGCGCGTGTTCGTTTCCCGCTCAATTCAAATATTTATATCAATAATATGGGTATTTGCATTAATCTGATCATGCCTCGGAGAACACGTTAAGCCGTCGGTCCCGGTTGCCATACGAACATCTACGGCAGTGGTTACGGGTTTAAAGCACGTAAAGCCGTCGGTCCCGGTTGCCATACGGAACATCTATGGCAGTCGTTAGGGGTAGTTGAAACCTTAAAAAAAGTCCAACGACTGGCCTATCTGCAATGCTTCGATGTCGCGATTGTGTTGTGGAGGTCAGATGGCAGTCGCTTCACGGAAAATATCTTACTTTCATCTCTTATCATAGTATGTCCATACCGGGATTATTGTTCTCTTCGCATTTTTTTATACACTGGTTCCACTTTCAAATTTCCTCTTATTACGTTAATTTCTTCCAATATCAAAAAAATGTGTATCCCTACTAATATTATAAATGTGAAAGTAACTCTGTCTGTCTGTCTGTCTGTTTGTCTCGCTTTCACGCCCAAACCACTGAACCGATTTTGATGAAATTTGGTATAGGGGTAGATTAGACCTCGAGAAAGGACATAGGCTATGTTTGGTCGCGATAACCGACATCCACGTGGGCGGAGCCGCGGGTAAAAGCTAGTTATATCATAATTTCGGGGTTGTTGAAATTGCCAAAACCCACCTTTTAATAAGGCCTACTTAACCAAAAAACTTTTAGGCAACTACAGAAAACGTTATAAATGTGCGCCAAATTTATGGGCAAGCCCAGGAATGACCCAGTGACCCAGTTACCCAATGAACCGTCCATAATCCACCCTTTCCCGAGTGATAACTGACAGATCACCTTTCGGCGTCCACGCTTACCTTTCGAAAGTGGTATCTCACTTATATTTTCTATGAATAAGGACATAATGGTCCGCCATTTTCTTTTTGTCACTTCGTATTGTAGTTTACGGAAACTTTTTTATATTTTATAATATTACTAGCAAATACCAGCGGTTCCACTCGCGCCGATGTGGGTTATCGGGATGAACTTTCATACAAACTTTCGTCCCCTATGTTCATATTCCCGTTTAATAATATATATCGCGATAGAGCGTTAAAAAATTGTTTTAATTCAATGAGTAACATCACAAACTTCAGACATTATCAAATATGTACATGCTACATTAAACTTTAGCACAACAAGACTATTGACATGCATGAACCTGTGAAACGTGTTGAACATTTTTTTTTTATTACACCTGTACAGTGTACACCCAACCATGTGTCAAGCAATAAATAAATGAATTATGAATTATGAAATTATGCAAATGCATGCATTCAGCGCGAAGTCTGCAATGAAAGCGCAGCCCAGGGAGCCCCTGTGAGCTGCGCCCACCAGGGGAGTCACACTAGTGCTACCGACCCTGTAAGAACAGAGAGCTTCTGTGCCGTCAGTGCAGAAAACACAAGGCACGATAAGCCTTTGGTCTTCCCACTGACAGCACAAAAACTCTCCAGTGAGCTACCCTACTCACCACCGGATACACAACACGAGGTTTTCTGTATTCTGTATTCTGTAGGGCTTCCCCATTCGGCCTGCTTAATTGGGACGGGAAAACCTCCGTGAAAACTAGAACTTAACTAAATGAATAATTGCTTTTCTGCATTCACGGAATGAAAAGGGCGTTCTTCAACTCAGCTTTCTAGCCACGAACTAAATAATCTATGCTTAATAATAATAGTTCAGAAACTATGCCCTGTTTTAAACTAGGTCACGCTCAGCCTCTGAGGGGGTGAGCAGACTGATTTACTGCGTGAAACAACGGTTCATTTGTTTAGTTGTAAATTATAAGCTGTTTTGACGAAGGTATTTAGGCTCTTTACGTTAATTTATGGGGTCGCCTGCTGTTAAGTGAATAGAATACCTATTTAACTTATAGTTAACTAGCTGACCCGGCGAACTTCGTACCGCCATATTTTCCGCTCGCTCCCACTGCATATCTTTAAATTCATCAGTGTTTCTCTACAATATTATGCATGTATTATACATATAAACCTTCCTCTTGAATCACTCTATCTATTAAAAAAAACCGCTTCAAAATCCGTTGCGTAGTTTTGAAGATTTAAGCATACATAGGGACGGACAGAAGTGATGATGTTATTATGTATTTTGGGACTTCATTACATAATGTCCCTAAAAAGCCCTACAACCTAATGTTCCCCAAGTCACGAGAGAAACATTAGAGACATTACAAGGTTTCTTCAGGGTCGGCAGCGCGAGTGTGACGCCCCTGGTGTTGCATATGTCCATAGGCCACGGTGACCGCTTCCCATCAGGTGGGCCGTGTGCTTTTTAATTTAATAAAATCACTTTTTTGGGACCTCCGGCCGCAGTTACTTAAGTCCTAACCCATTTCCCTTACTGTTCTGTGTCAAAAATATCGGTTTTTCCCGTTTTCCCTTTTACCGATTTCACCCGAAAATTTTAATACCGTTTTATCAAATAAACTCAAGTTAGTACCGTCAAAGAGAAAAGTGTTACTTATATTTTTTTCTATTTTTTTTTATTGTAATAATAAAAAGCTTTTATATAACTTGCTTTGTATGAAAGTTCAGGGCTTTATTTCAACCTGTATGTATATTTATGTAAAAATTCAAGTACCGATAGCACTACAGAAGATAAGTCGATACGATAACAATAATGTTTTATAAGAAATATGGAAATTTAAAAACCGCCCGAAGCCTTCCTACGGCTTTTAGGAACTTTTTGTTTTTATTGGAGTAGGTACGAATTATTATTAGAATAGAACTAGCTTTTGCCCGCGGCTCCGCCCGCGTGGATGTCGGTTATCGCAACCAAACATAGCCTATGTCCTTTCTCAAGGTCTAATATACCCCTATACCAAATTTCATCAAAATCAGTTCAGTGGTTTAGGCGTGAAAACGTAACAGACAGACAGACAGACAGAGTTACTTTCACATTTATAATATTAGTATGGATATGGAAGTATGGATATGGATATGGATAAATAAACTTCTTCACAAAAATAACATGAGATGTTTCTGACATGGTACTATTAACAGGTATAGTTAGCGGATATATCTTGAATCCAATCTCGTCACAAAATGTACTCTATACGCGCAGTATATTTCGGGACACGTATCTTGAACCTAAAATGTGCATAGAGCACATTAAACGTTTCCCGGGTATCTTTTGAGGATAGCACGTGGTGCTACTGCGGTGGACGAACTCAAATTCACCAAGCATAGATTAAAGGTCCAACCCCACCAAACGGACAGCATCGGCCCGGATTTTACAATCTTTAAACAAAATTAAATCTTATTATCACAGTGTTTGAAGTTTATATTACCAAGTCACGCACAACAGCTTGACAGCGACGTGCGGCGACATGACGCACGTCAAGCTGTCATGCGTGACTTGGTAATATAAACTTTAAATTCTGTGATATAAGATTTATTTTGTTTAAAGATTGTAAAATCCGTTCCGATGCCGTCCGTTTGGTGGGGTTGAACCTTATTACAAAACAATCCGCGCGCGTCAGGGCCTCGTTTGTCTTGCGATTTAGGGCCAAGATACGAGTCCCTAGGTATACGCATTTTAGGGTATCTTTTGAGGATAGCACGGGAGCTACGGTGACGGAGGAGCTCAAATCCACACTCGCAGATTTATATCTTCTTCCCCTTAGCGTTAATTCCCAATCGCATCCGAAGCTTTCAGCTCGGAGTCTGGGGTCCGCTTTACCAGCCTTAACTACGGATTTGGCTAGACCTCGATATTTTCCGTGAAGCGATTGTCATCTGATCTCCATAAACCAATGTTAACATTAGGAGATATCGAAGCTTTGCAGTTAGACCGTTGTTTTTGGATTTTTTAGGGCTCCAACTACCCGTAACGACTGCCATAGATGTTCTTATGGCAATCGGGACCGACGGCTTAACGGCACGACCAGACCAATGCAAATACTCATATTTCATTCACACAAATAAGTATTTGCACTGAGCGGGGATCGAACCGGCGGCGCACATACAGGTATTTGCTCGATCTACGCGGCCAAAAGTCCCAATATCAAAAATTCAATAACATTCATAAAAACTAGTTCCACGATCAGAATATGAACCCTGGCACAATACCCATGCTTTATCTACCTGCTACCTTACACCCCGCCTCTGTGGCATCAGTCGCAATTTGACCGTTTCACTTAGTGTGCGTATTTCATGTTGGCGCTTTTCTAAACATCAAACTTTCGAAGTGTGTTTCTAAACTCTCAAGTTCTTCCTACGAATTGAAAGTGATGGATTCTGATGGACAAGGTAAAAGACTTATAAAATGCATAAATAAAATTATGATCAATTAACAAGCTATATTTTTTTTGTAGT
Organism: Eilema depressum; assembly: GCA_914767945.1. Taxonomy (NCBI): domain Eukaryota; kingdom Metazoa; phylum Arthropoda; class Insecta; order Lepidoptera; family Erebidae; genus Eilema; species Eilema depressum. Next base: position 3,251,513 of record OU612041.1, on the reverse strand, counting down.
GATAAAAAAACCCATTTTCACACCATAACTTATTTCAAAAAAAAATCTTTGCTAGTGTTTTTGTTTATGTATCGGGTTAGATCCGGCTATAATTTGTATTGTAGGTTATTCTCTGATCCTTTACTTTGTAAATACAGTGAAAATCATCTCCGGATACGTCCGGATAAATACAGTTTAGAGGTATTGAAGAGATTCAGCTAAATATCGTTTAAAATAGGAAATATCTTTTAGTGACTTTCTACATTGTATTTGTTTGTTTTAGGTTCAGAAGATGCATCAGGAGTAAGAGTTGTAACACGCCAACACTTATTTGATCTAATAAAGAAAGAAAATTTCCTTACTTTAGATGCCAAATTAAACTATTTAAAAGATAAACTTTTGTCATGTGAAGGTTACAATAACGACCAAATTCATGATTTGCAATCTGAAATAAAACAAAGGTGAACCAAAGCTCAAGATAAATTTATAAAATACAACCGGTCTTGGCTGGAAGGCACTTTTGGAATACCTGTTGATAAAACTTCTCAAAAAGAGCCAGAGCAAAAGGCAAAAGACTGAAGAACTACGTTCTAACTTTGAAAAGTAGACTTTTATACATGCTGCGAAAGTGGAACTGGGTAGATCTGGTAACAAAGATGCATCAATTGTCCGAAATGATAAAGGCATTTTTGCTTACGCGACCCAGTAAAGAGGAGTCCTCCTTGACACCAATGCAGGCTTTGCAAATGTTTATAGATGCCGATTTGACACAAGGACAGTACGAGATTATGAGAAAGACCAATAAGGTTTTTTTTCCGTGTTAAAGTGCATTACAAAAAGCCAAGAAGAATCGTGTACGATAACGATTATGGCGCAGTCATAATTGAAAAGGCATTATTGTCAATAGGAGAGCTTTCCGAGATGCAGCTGTGGCTAGAAATAAACACTTCAGCTGTTACCATCAAGATTTAGCAAGAAAATGTTCGAGGACAAATTGCAATCAAGATATAATTAACCGATTCTGCTCAGTTCAGATCCTCTGCTAAGTATATACATTACACATGTATGTACTTAGCAGAGGATCTGAACTGAGCAGAACTCTGCTAAGTAGCATGCGAAATATAAAAAAACAAAAAGCGAAAACATTTTTGCCTGAAACTTTGGCTGTTTGTGTCTGCAGAATACAATCCAATAATAGAAAATTCATCAGAAAGCGATGAATTAACTTAAAAAAAGCTATATTACTATACTAGGTACTCCACTAAGGCGTTTTTTGTAAAATATAGTATTATTTAAAAAAAATAAGTATTTTTATTGTTTATTTATCTTGTTTAGATACCAATTATGCATTAAAATAATTTTGGCCGCGTAGATCGAGCAAATACCTGTATGTGCGGCGCCTCCTGCGTAGAGGCCGCGTTCACTACCGCTACGCCACGGAGGCTGTCCTCGCAGATTTATGTAATCATACATAATTCCCTGAAGACGAAGCCGACGTGTATCATGAACAATTTAACACCCACATTTAATATTGCGTAGTTCTAAAGCTACTCGACTAGATGCAAGTATCTCGTACCATGAAATAGATCCCTGGAGTAAACTTTCATTCCGGACCTCGAGTAGGAACTGTACAGGAAGTGAAACTAAAACATTAGCAGTTTTAGTAAGTTAACGTTCATGGCACTAACTTAATATCATAACGTTTTAGAAGTTAACTGTAACTTTGTGCCAATAATCGGTTATGTGACTTACTCGGCAATTAATTGAATTAGTAATACCACAGTAGAACGAAATCGAATAAGAAAGTATTCGCTAGACTGTGGTGTTGCTCGGGACATTTAACTTGGACATAAAATGTGCCCAAAATGTGCTCTATACGCGCAGTATACGTTTCCTGGGTATCTTTTGAGGATAGCACGGGGTGCTACTGCGGTGGACGAGCTCAAATTAACCAAGCATAGATTAATCAGCGCGCGCCAGGTCCTCATTTGTCTCACGGTTTAGCTCCAAGATACGTATCCCGAAGTATTATACTAGTAGTTCTGTGCACAGAAGACTTCGCGAACACTCTTTTTCAACAACAACCTGTGAGGAATCATATCCTTGATGTTTGAGCCAAAAATTATCAAGATCCGTTCATAAAAAAAACAGCAACCTTCCTCCCCACTGTCCCTATCAAAAAAGCTTTCGGCAAAAGTTGTTTTTTAAATCAAAGACACGTGTGCCAACTTTGATGACTCTTGACTGGAATTGACAAACACAGACACTCGGGCAAAAGCAAAATCAGTCACTGGAGCTTGTTTGGTACAAGCTTAAAGTCTAAAATTTAAAGGCATTTTTTGCAGTGTCAGTGATATGATACTATGATATTTAAATTAGCAAAATCAGGGCCAATTCTAACAGACAGACATACTCCAGTTTTAGTAATAGGGAACCCTAAAAATGCTAAACCAAAACTAATAACATCCAATTCTGTACTTTTCAGGTGGATTTAAGCGAGAAGCCCTCTTTCTGGAAGGCTCTGAAGCCCCCTGCGAAGGACAAGTGTGGTGAGCTGCTTACCTCGCTGTGCTACCACCCCAGCAACAGCGTGCTGACCCTCACCCTTCTGAAGGCCAGGAACCTGAAGGCGAAGGATATTAACGGGAAATCAGGTCAGTAGACATCATCTTTTGAGATTTAGGTGTCAACAGAGTTGGGGTCAGCTTTCCAGTCTAAAGGTATGGTTCCGTAGCCGAACTGCCGACGCATGAAGCAGATGCGCGTAATTCATTGCGGCTTCTCAATGGTCCCCTTTATCCGTGTCGGAGTTTAACAAGTAATGAGTACGCTGTATCTGCTGCGTGCGTCTGTGATTGTCGTATGCGGTCGGCTTAGGAATCATACCTTATTGGAGGGTGATTTTACCTATTTATGTTGTGTTACCAGTTTTTAATTAATAGTTAGGTACTTGTACAATATCTGAGAAGCGAAGTTAATTAAGTAATACTTGGACCGCGGCATCTTTAGTTAAGTTATAAGTTGTTTTACTTAAGTTACAACTACCTTTACTGTGATGTAGCTGAACTTCAATATTTTTCATGAAGCTCTCGACAATCTATTGGCGATATCGAAGTTCTGTAGCTTTTTGGGCTCCAACTACCCTTAACGATTGCCATAGATGTTCGCTTGGCAACCACCTACTTTAGACCCTATCACAAAAACATCTGTACGACCATATTTATATATTTATTTATATTCTGTCGAAAAGTCCTCGAGTGGAGGCCACGTACCGGCAAGCGCAGCGTAGGACGTCCACCCACAAGGTGGACAGACGACCTCATTAAGGCCGCAGGAACGCGCTGGATGCGAGCCGCTTCCAACCGGTCCTATTGGAGATCTATAGGGGAGGCCTATGTCCAGCAGTGGACTTCCTATGGCTGAAATGAATCCCTTTATAGATGAGGTCCAAACTTTCAGGTTATAAGGGTACCTACTTAACCGTATCTTTTCATCCTTCTAGTCTTTTCTTGGCAAGCGGAAACCCCCCCAGTCATCACCTCACCGGAGCTAACGGTGAGGTGTATAATTATGTCGAATATAAGCCGACTAAAATCCCATAATGTTTCGTCACATCGTCCGCCTAAGGGTATTCCAGAGACGTCCAGACCGGCTTTGACCTCCAACATAGGATCAGGATCCAGGAGATCAAAATGCCCCCTCCCTTTTTTTTATCGTGCCAAAAATCCCCACGGATACCTCCCCCACCGGAGCCGGAGGAGGAGGTTATGTTGGACTCGAACTGACTAAAACGTACGCCGTCTGTGGGCCGTCGGTTGCCGGAGGTGAGATTGTCGTAGCCATATCCCTCGCACCCCGGCCGAAATGCCCCCATCCCAATGGCTGAGTAACTGAGCACAAAGCAAGCATAGTCTGAGATACACGCTAGTACTAGCTAGTATAGAAAAATATATAATTTCCGAGTTAGTTATGGACTTTGAGGAACAAAGCCTGGTTCATTAGGCACATCCCCCTGAATTTATTTTCGTGTGGGTAATGAACTGAGTGCGAGTGTACTCTCGCTACAAGAGGTCGAGGGAATACGTAAGCAGACTACACCGAGTGTATGTGTAGAAGTTTTTGTTGAAACTTATACTCGCGCTTGTAAATCCTCTAAGAGGTAGGCACAGAGGTGTGGAAAGGGAACTTTTTTCAAAGAATGTATTTGCGGCTGAGTCTGGGCTGTATATATCTATATGATGTTAAACAGCCCTATCCCTTAGTCGCCTTGTACGACACCGCATGGGAGGAGATGTGGTGGCTCAAATTCAAATCTGCCGGGTACCACGCGGCTCCTCAATTGAAGCTCCTCGGCTACCCCGTGGTCCCCACACCGGATGAGGGCCAGATCGAGAGATATGGCCCTGGGTCGGCTGGGGTGCGAGGGATATGGCTACGACAATCTCACCTCCGGCAACCGACGTGACGGCCCACAGACGGCGTGCGTTTTAGTCGGTTCGAGTCCGACATAACCTCCTCCTCCGGCTTTGGTGGGGGGGGGGGGGGGTATCCGTGGGGATTTTTCGCACGATAAAAAAAGCACCCACATTTCGCCAACTACCTATGACTTTCGGTCCCACGTAATTTTGTTGAAAAGTGGAGGTTTTTATATAGGACACGTCAATTTAACTTCACCACGCCTGGTAGTAAACTGAAGGCAAAATCTCGGAAAAGAGGGTCACCATTATAGACACGTAGGTACCATATTACAATGGTGGCACTCAGCTTGACGGCCTCATCAGACGCTATTGAATGTCGTTTAGTGTTAAGTACTTAACCAAAGGCAGTATACTCGTACTCCATTTTGTTACTTAACTATACGTGAACAATCTTGATTGTGTCCTTTTAATATGTTTCATTTAAAACTAAATTTATTAATATTTTACTGTTTAGAAACTCATTTTAAAGACTAGAACCGAAATCAAACCACTAGTTAGTCAGTTAAACTAGTTTATTTGTTTAATATGTGTTTTTATAAAAAGTCGTTACAAAATTGTTTATGTTTAGTTAAGGCCAGGTTGCAGTAATTTTTAACATTTTTAAACGTCTGGATATCAAGTAATATAGCAAATGGTGCCAAATAAAAAGCATATTTATAAAGTAGACTAAACCCTCAAGGGTCGTGTGAAAACAGAAACACGATTCATTATAATTGGCTCGATAGAAATTAGCGTCAAACATAGGTCTAAAACGCTATTTCAAACACGTTTCTCACTAAGACGCCATTATCAAATCATGCCGAAGTTTGTATTAAAAAATAGAGTATAAAAATATCTAGAGATTGGTGAAGTTATAATTTATCACGCAGATATTTTTTTTTTTTCAAAAAACAGCAAAAATCTCCAAAATTGTTGTATTCGAGCTCTCGTTTCGTCAGTCAAAATGTTCGAGGTAGGACGTCTCACTACATTACCCCCTTATGTACCTAGCCGAATGTAGTAAAGATACTCTAGATACATTACTAAGAAACAATACGGGTAAGAGAGAGAGCTCGTGTATATTAATTTCATAAAGCAACAGAAAGTTTATTTCAAAGGCTTGGAATTCCGCATTAACACTTGAAGTCTACCAAATTGAATTCAAAAGCCACTTTTATGAAGGGACTAATTTTCCCAAGTTCTTACTTAACGTGGTTTATATTCTCCGATGTTGTTACGATATATCGTAAGCATCACAACTATAGATATGGCGTTATTTTTATTAAAACTCTTTGCAGAACTGATAGGCACTGATTCTTTTTAACCGACTTCAAAAAGGAGGAGGTTCTCAATTCGATGGGTTTTTTTTTTCTTGTCTCTTTTTCGGTTCCGTATACAAATTGTAAAAACGAAAACCTGGAAAACTGACTCCGCTGTCAGTCTGACTGACACACTTTTTTGGAAGTTTATGGTATACGTTATCGTGAAATCCTCATTCCACAATCTTTTATTCAATACGCCAGCTAACGAACTGCAACTTGCCTTGGGGAGCAGATCATTATTTCATGAACCGTGATAGATAGACAGTTGAAATTTTCACAAATGATGTTTTTCTGTTGCCTCTACGACATCAAATATTAAAAAAAGAAAGGGTAATGATATCCTTCTGATTACTTGACGTGCGCGAGTTCGGCTCGCACTTCACTGGGTTTTTCTTATTTCTAACTCTATCTATACACAATTTAATAATAATGATCATCACCCGAGACAGAAAGATTCACTCGAATCACAATCCTCGTATCATCTAAAGCTTGCACTTGGGTGCCCGGGTCCGCTCTCCTAAGCAGTCGCTTCCTGATGTGGTTTACCTTGACTCACCTATTAATCAGTAGATTTTACTAAGTAACTCTGAATAAAAAGCTTTTCTTTTTGAACTCTGAATAAAATTGACAGTTATCAAAAAAAAATTTAACAAAAATCGTATCTTAGTCGTGTCGGTTACTATAAAAGTCTCTAACACATAAATCACGATACGCATCTAGGAGTTCCACGACCAATTAAGTAAGGGTTCCGTCTCCAGTAACTCCACACAGAAATATTGTCGGAATTTTTTCACGCTAACGATCTCTCAGAATTTCGTCGAGAAAATGTTTCATAAAAAATATTCCTTAAGATTAAGTGACTTCATTAAAGTTTTTTTTTTTTCTGATTAATGAACGTTTGGAGTCGTAAATTTTTTTATCTGTGAAGCAGTTGTACTTAACGGCTTACAGTTTTATGGCAGTTCGGGCTTTTTTCCTCCGAGTTAGGTAGAAACAACAGCCCGCCATTCGACTCTATCTTTACATACTTCACGAGCTTCCTCTACTGTCACTAATCCTTTCATGTAAGCCCGCCGGCTTCTGGCCTGTCCTTTTTTACGAAGTTGACCCCGTCTGGCCTGCCTATTTACTTGTAGCTTACAATTATTCGAAAAGAGCGAGAATCGAACCCCATACTTATCTAACTTATCAAGTAAACGCTCTAAAGTCACGCTACATAGGTATTAATATCTCTACCTATCTCTATATTATATAAAAATTTATTATATTTTTCCACATCCCTAAAAATATATCTCATTTCCCACATCTAATCCACAATTTTTTTGGGCTATATAGGGATGTGGGAAATGAGATATTAGGTATAGTACGCGCCAGTTAGTGTGGCAATACGAGTCATTTACATTCCCCCATACAGTGGTGTAGGTATACGAAATTTGCAAAAACGACAGTCTCAATGTTAAAAGATAATGTAATAATTCTTATTTATTAATATTTTTGATTTACCTTTCTTGTTACTTCGTATTCGTAAGACTTTATTCCACTCGTATTGCCACACTAACTGGCGCGTACTTTAGTAATATCTCTGTAACGTAGCAATAGAGCATTTGCCTGACAGGTCAGGGGTTCGATTTCCGCTCTTTGCGAATAATTTGTAAGCTACAAATAAATGGGCAGGTCAGTCGGGGTCAATTTCGTAAAAAAAGACAGGTCAATATCCTAAAAAAAATATCGTCTATTTTCCACGTCCCTAGATACATAGATATCATAAAAATATAATATATTTTCCACTTCCCAAAATATCTTATTTTTCAACATCCCCAAATACATCCTAAAAAATATATCATATATTTTCAACATCCCCAAATATATCATAAAAATATATTTATTTTCCAGATCCCTACGTAAAAGTGTGGCTGCAGTTCGGCGACAAACGCATCGAGAAGCGCAAGACGGCCATCTTCAAATGCACCCTGAACCCCGTGTTCAACGACTCCTTCTCCTTCAACGTGCCCTGGGAGAAGATCAGGGAGTGCTCCCTGGACGTCCAGGTCATGGACTTCGATAATATCGGCAGGAATGAGCTGATTGGGCGGATATTGCTTGCTGGTGGGTAGACTCATCCATATCCTTACTAATCTTTTAAATGTGAAAGTAACTCTGTCTGTCTATTACGCTTTCACGCCTAAACCACTGAACCGATTTTGATGAAATTTGGTATAGAGGTAGTTTAGACCTTGAGAAAGGACATAGGCTATGTTTGGTCGTGATAACCGACATCCACGCGATTGGAGCCGCGGATAAAAGCTAGTCGGTAATAAAGAATACAAGTATCAACACCCCATCTCATCCGAAGGGTGTCGTAAGAAGCGACTGCATACATACATTAATATACTCACGCCTATAAATCCCCGGAGGGGTAGGCAGAGGTGTATTAACACCTACATTTCGCAAACTATGATTTTCATTCCTACGTAATAGGGGGCGAGCCTATAGCCGTTTAGCGGGCACTTTGTCATAGGCTGTATGTTTACTGTCGGATGGAGAATAGCTGGAGCTATTCTCGACTAAGGGATGGATCCCTTAGTCGCCTTTTATGACACCCACAAGAAAAGATGGGGTGGTCCTATTCTACTTCACCGGGAACCAACGCGACAATAGGCAAGAGGAACGGAAAAATACTCAGACGATATCGCTGCGAGAGAAGGAAAACTCGAAATAAATCTTTGTACCAACCCGTCTGGTCAGCGTGGAAACAGTAGGCCAAAGCCTCCCATTATTGGGAGAGGCCTATGGCCAGCAGTGGACTGCGATAGGCTGATTGATAGATTGATTGAGTAGAATTAGTCTTCTTAGCGTGTTTCCCCCTCCTTAAAGACCAGGTTTCTTTTGATTCTTCTCCTGTTTGGTTATATGACTTTTTTTGGGAGCGACAACCACAACAATAATAACGATATTGCGCGTTACCGAATCATTGCAGCTAGACCAGTTGTTAGACTTTTTAGGGCTCATATTACCCGAACGACTACCATAGATGTTGGTGTGGCAATCTACAGATTTTTACCAACCGTAACCGTACCAATCTATATTTTTATGTTCCAGGTAAAAACGGTTCAGGGGCAACTGAAACAAAACACTGGCAAGACATGATCACAAAACCTCGGCAGACGATCGTGCAGTGGCATCGCCTGAAGCCCGAGTGAACATGTTGACATGAAGAAAAAATAACAAAAAAAAATTAATAAAAATGAAACAAAAACGTCATAAGACTGAACAGTTAACAAAATTGTATGGCACACGAATCTCTCTGATCTGTCCTTGCCTGAGCGTCGTGCAAGAGATTATTTGATTTTATTTTATTCAAAAAAAATCGATACAAAAATATTTTGCGAAACTACTCAAAAAATTTGACATCCATATATAAATTTACGTAAATGAAAATACTACTTTTATCGTTCCAAAAATTTTCGATTATTTTTTGAAAAAAAAAAGTTATTTTTTTCAATAGTTATTTTTTTACTACAAAATTTTGCTTCGTTCTTCAATAAGTATGTTAAAAATTATATTTGTAGCATATTGTCAACATATTTTAATATTTAATTTTGTTTTTTTATTTCTATTTCAAGCACGCGCTACTTTTCCAAACTTGACTATCTTTAAATAAAAAGATTAAAATGACTTAAAATTAAAATCAAAAATCGTGATATTTCTAAAAAACGAGAAATCAAAATGTTGAACATTAACTTAACTAAAACGGAGTAGTTTGAAATGCTGTTTAATTAAAAAATAACTATTTTCAGAACTAGAAACTATTATCTTGGTTGATGTATAGGTTTTTTGAAATACGAATATATAGTTTCAGATAGTAGGTAAACAGAAATAACTGTAGGAAACGTTGCTGGTATGTTAATAACGGTTACTACATCTCTATCGCTAAAGTGATCTAGTCTGACAGGACTGTATATATAACTTTGTCTTGCTATTAGTATGTCAAATCAAAAACTGTAGTATTCTCTAAATAACTTCATTATATTTGTATTACTTTTTTATTTATTAGTATAAAACAGTTATTTAATTTTGGTTATCGACGTTATAAAATACCGTTTCTGTGTAATTTGCCTTTTTATCCGAATAGATCCCTAGGGAAACTTCTATGATACTACTATGGCACTAGGTGCGGTATGGTATAAGTGAGATATGACCCATAATAATATAAATATTATTCTTACGAGAAAGGCGAAGTGAGACAACGATAAATGACACTTAGGGCGTTATGTTATGAGAATTACATTTTTATGAAATTTATTTGTAGCATTGGATTAGATCCAATATTAATGCCTTTCAGTAAAAAGTGCGTCTCTTATATTATTACAGGTTACTGGTGATGGTTTTGTTATAATTTATACAGTACTATACCCTCAAATCTCATAGTGTTCTGAAAAACTAAAATACGTTGCAGAGGCAACAATGAGTTTTCAATCCTTTGGCAGCTAACTTTGACCTAGTCAAAGATTACTAATAAATATATAGTTATCAGTTATCATATGGGACTAGTGGAAAATATTCATCCCACCTGACTTTTCATCAGACTAGGCCAGCGGGATTAGTGAGATAATTAACACAATTGGTAACTGTTTGTTTTGCAGTTGCACTAATTCTTCTTTAGTGTCTAGGTACAACCTTATTAACCGAATCTCTGATTATAATGATAATAACAGCATTTCAAACTGGCTTCTAACCTTCAAACTATATTGACGTTTTACTTAATAAGTAATGGTTGGATGATGAGTGTTAAGATTTTAATAAATAATATTGTTAGAATTATAAATTTATTGTTAAAAATGTAGAAAATCATACGGAAGGTCGAGTTCACGTCGCACAAAAATGGATAGTGTTTCTTTAATATAACGATATTTTTTTAAAACGTTTCAGCAACGTTACTCAAGATTCTAATTTTGAATTGCTCAATGAGACAGCAAAAAAACCGTTGACCATTTAAAAAAAGAATGTGATCAATTTCAGAGTAATAATACCATACTGCCAAATTGTTACATTTTAAACAAACATCTAAGAACGCGATTTTTGAGAGAGAAAAAAAGAAAAATGTGTCAAAAATTGCTTCAGAATGCTTAAAGGAATAAGTACAGATTCTAAATTAATTGTTAAAAATTAAGAAAGTGTTGCAAGTGTATGAGGCTGGTCAATTTTAGGTGAGATATAAATAAGAATTACCAATGCATGGCCGCTCTTGAAAAAAAAACTATTTTCACTCAACAACTTGTGGATAGATTGGTAGCAAGATTTTTGTTAATATATATGTATATTAAAAATAATAAAATAATAGAATCAAAATGCTTGTTGTTACATGTTGAAGCTTAAATTCCGTAAAAGTAGAACGTTGGAATCGATGTTAAAAAAAAACGTATTGACAAATTAATATCATCAGAATCCAAAATATTGTATACATTTGTAAAAGTTTTATAGAATTTAGCGTAATTATAGATGTACCACGTAGCTTGTTGTTATAGATGTTAGACAGTTCGATGTTCATAAAATATTAGTTGCCGAAAAAAGGAGTGAATTAGAGAGAAAACATCCATTTTTTTTAATTCAAAAAATCCTCCAACTGAGCTTCAAAAACCGATTTTAGTGAAAAAAAAATGTCGAAGTGAAATAAGTGTTAAGATTTAAATAGTGTTAGAGTTTAAAGAAATATATTCAAGATTATTGGTTACATTGATACTTGATACTTTCTGAATAGCCTGTGACTATGGCTACCGAAAAGTACCCGAAACGTTGGCTGAAAGTAAATAATAACAAATAAACCGCGATAGATGGATTCCGAAAAGTGTTTTATTTCGATAATTGATACTGACACAAATAATTCTGGTGTAGTAAGTGTTAAATGAGCTGTAGTTTTAGTTTAAACAAGCGTACAATATGGGGTTCTTCAAAAGGGGTTCTATACAGCAGCACGAGTGTGAGCCCCTGATGTTGCACCTGATAATCCACGGTAACCACTTGTGTAAAAAATACTCTTACAACCCAATAGATAATAGTTGTTTTGAAATTGCATGTCTCCTGACTGTTTTGTTTCCTACTCTTGTGTGCGTTATCTAAGACATTATGTCTAAAAAGCCACCATTTTTACACATAAAAACGCGAATTCATACCAATTTCGGAAAATAAAATAATACCGCGATGCGTTCCTCTTCACGTTGGTGCCAAAACACCATTATAAGACATTTTTTAAGAGTTTCGGCTTAGTTACAACATCTCACAGATAGTGTCTGTTTCAATGTTGCCAATATTTCACACAATTATAACACATAATAAACACTTATCTCTCTAAACTTAAACAATAACTTGCCATATAATAATATAAACAAATATTCGTAATCACAGTTTTTAAATACTTATATGTACCTATAGCCGAAATCTATATTTTCTACTCTCTTATATATTGCGTAAAAACAATGTAGGTATCTATATATTTTTAATGCCGTTGTTATACGTAAGCCTTTGGAATGCTTTTTAATTATTTTTGCTAAACATTTTTATCTTTTTTCTTTATTGATGTAGTTGTAGGTACACTTTATTAGTTACTATGGCGGTCTTATTCTCAATATAAAAGAAATATAACGCCTTTATAAAAAAAATCTGTTGCCAACGAAAAGAAAATAACATTTTTGATTTTTAATTGACAGGTGAGAGACTATTTATTTTAAAAAAAAAACACAATAATGTATAGAATTGTAGATATTTTAATCCAGTCAATCAGATTTGAAAAGAAATAATTTATAGATTTAGTAATATACCATTACATTATGTTAATTTCGATAAATATTCTAAAAACATTCCTAATTTTGTTGCTACTTAACAGGTTTCTATGATTAGTCCCACACTTCATACATAGCTTTTTCGACGCCTGTCAAAATTGAATTATCAATAATCTTATATTGTTGCTGCTTCGTTGCTATAATTTTCCTAAAGGATTTTTGACTTTTTGACTCTTCTCTATTTAAACATGAACCTTTTTAAATACATTATTAAATTCAGCTGTTTCCAGTCAAAAGCATATCCTGGTACGGTAGGAAAGTAAAATTTAAAAAAAATATTGTAAGTATAAAAGAAAGGTCAAAATGAGAGGAATTATTCTAATAAATGTACATAAAAATAGAAAAAAAAAATGTGTCGATTGTTGTCATTCAGAGTTCGAGCTATGTATTTCATTATAAGTACCTAATGTTTGCAATTCCCGAATTCGCCTGGCTCCTATGTGTATTATATATGTACACTAGTTTATATGTGTGTGGGCTGATGAAATACATAATTTAAAATTATATTCAAATGACGTCATTTCTTGTGTTGCAATTTGCAAACGCAAGCACAATAAATATGCAAGAAATATGCGCTTTATATGTAATATCTGTGTTATATAACACGTTGATATGTTTAAAATTCGAATCAAGTGACGTCATATTTCTATTCCAATGTATGCGAGCTGGATGCGCATTCGTGAACTGAAAACCATAATGTTTAAAATTAAATGAAAAAAATATTTTTGCATCTTCCGAGTACTACCTCTACTTTGCTTTTTCGATAAAACAGCAGAAAGAAGAGAATATTTTATAAAACTATGTAAGAACGATAACTATTTATTTTGACAGTAATTTCTTTTATGAATTAATATCATTTAATCGATGCTGTTGTATCCAATATTTTTGAAATGTGAAGTATATTTACAATATACTATGTACTTATTTATTATATATTTCTAAAATTGAACAACTATTACGTACTTTAAAGCCAAAAAAATTATTTGTTAGTCTCAATTTTATTGTTTAATTCCTTTTTTGAATTACAGTATAAATTTTTTGAATCTTTTTTGAAATTTTTTGAATTTTTTTGTAAATGTCTCGTGTGTTTCTAAAGCATCGGTTAAATGAATTATTCAGCTTGTATATGCGGTTCGATTCCAAATCATTGTGATGTACAATTATTACATATCAAAATTCATTTCTATTCTCATAGCCTTCAAGGATATAATAATAATATCTATATTTTCATGGAATATTCTTTAAAAAATATTTAGGTACACTGAGCACATAAGAATTATTTTTTATCTATATACAGGTAGCACTAAAAAGTTTGTCTTATGTGTCAATAAATCACAAATCATTAAAAATCACATTTTTTTTTCGGAGTTAGACACAATCTTTCGATTGCATGTTAACGAATTCGAGAATTCAGAACGATTTTTTTGTCTAATATAGTGACTTTTTTAAATTCTGTGTAGATAAAAAAACGTTTATTTTAAGTATATTATTGAATGTTTTATGTAATCGCAATTAATATAGCAACTGCGGCCGAGAAAATGAGTTACATTGCAAAAAGGATTTTCCCGCGCTTTTGTCGTAGCCATTATGACGCTGACAGCTTAGTTTTCGTTCGGTACCGGCACAAACGGTGTAACTTAAACGTTCGGTATCGGCTCAAACCAATTACTTTTATAATATATACTGCTAGACAATACATGCTGTTTTGAACAAAAATATGTTTCTGCATGAAATAGGAATGGGGAGAAGTACAGGATGCAGTTATAAATGAGTTTTTGACGCCTATAGGTATGTAAATACATAGCGCGTCTTTTTGTAATATCATTACGTATGACAACTAAAAAAAATTTCACGTTTTAACAACCACGCGTAATTTTTTGTAGATATCATACAAATTGGCTAATTTTTGTGATCAAAATCAAGTCTCGGTCTAATATCAAACTCCCAAATGTCAAATTATGATCACAATTTCAATGAAAAGAGGGCCAATTCCCGTAATAACATTTTTTTCCAACATTATGTTTCGATATAATGTTGTTTCCAAAAAAACCGATTTGATTTTGATTACTTCGAGTTTGTAGTGAGAGTGATACTAGAATATTGACTTTTCAATTATATACAGACAGTCTAGTAGTATATAATATATAGTTATTGGCTCAAACGGTATATAAAAAACGTTTGGTATGTATCAGCTCAAATGAATGTAACTTATAATCACGGTCTGTGTCTATTTTGTGCAATATAAATGTTATAAAATTAGGAAAAATGTGATTTTAAAAATATAGTTGATTATATTTTATCGTATACCTAGTTAAAAAAATAATAACGTTTTAAAATATATATATATAATATCAGATAACGTTAAGGAATCAGTGTTAGATTAGTTGAGAAGTTTAAAAAAAACGTATTTATAGACTGTTACATTTAAAATAAGAATGTATTCGCTTTCAGCTGTATTTTTTAATTTAATTTTTTTTTACATTCTTGCATAGATGTCATCGTTGTGTGTAATTAATTTGTATTTTCTTTTTTATTAATTAAGATTTTTAGGTGTACTGTTCATTATATATTATACACGTATTATAAAGTGTTGACAATCATTAATGTATTGTGTATTTATTAATTGTAATTAAATTCATTATTCCCGAATAAAATATTGAGTTAACTATGGTATGTATTTTTATTGTTGTGCTGAAATGAATAATTTCATTTCTTAATTATTTGTTACATAAAGATTTGCAAAAAAAAATCAAAATCGCCTGATGGTAAGCTGAAAGCAAAGTCTCAGAAAAGAGGGTCACCATTAAAGACATATGCAACGGACAATAATGGTGGCACTCAGCTTGACGGCCTCATCAGATGCTTTTTCACGCCCCGCTTAAAGGACCCGGGACTGTAGGAAGAGGAAAACACGTGAACTGGTAAGGAATTCCAGGTTCCTATCACCCTAGCTGAAGCATACCGAGGCGGCGGCGTAATACACGCCTCCCCATAGCGCTAGATGGGGTCCCCCACATCCGAAGATGGCCAGCTTGGAAGAAATAGCCCTGGGTCGATGGTATTTGTCGTATATGATACGTATTTTGACGTATAGGTATGACATATTTGACGTCTGTCATATACGTCAAATCCCATATACCATATTCATCATTTTTTTTCTACAATACCAACGAATTGCAACTTGTCTACAAGTATGTTAGTACTGTATACGGCCTCATTTCTCTTACTCTATTGTCTTTGCCTCATCGCTCTATTTTTTTTCTATACGTTAACTATCAACTGTCACACACAAACCCAGCATACCACAATAATTTCATATTTTGTAAATAAATACAGAAAAAAACTACAAAAAAAAGATGGAAACCGTATTCAATTCATTGAAATCAACAGGACAAAATAATGTTGAGGGAGTCATAACTATGATGAAAAATGGTGATTATTATATAAAATTCTTATAAGTAACATACTGTTTTATAGGAAACTGGCTGTTGCTCGCGTCTCCACCCACGTGGATGTCGGTTATCGCGACCAAACATAGCCTATGTCTAATAATCTAAACCTATGTCCTTCCCCAAGGTCTAATCTATCTCTGTACCGAATTTCATCAAAATTGGTTCCATGGTTTAGGCGTGAAAGCGTAACAGACAGACAAACAGAGCAACTTTCACATCTATAATATTAGTATGGATATGGATTTTTATATGCATGAATATGGCTGTTTGCATTGGTCTGGTCGAGCATGTTAAGCCGTGTCAGTCCCAGTTGTCATACAAATATTTATGGCAGCCGGTAGTTGGAGCCCACAAAAGTAGCGTAGCAGTTGCATTCACTACAGTCACAAACGCAGAGGAATTGAATTATTGACTTCATAAAATAATAATGTAATCTTCTCTTCTTCTAATAAATCAATGCCACTTTTCTTTGTTAGTTTATAACTCAAGAACGGCTGAACCGATTTGGCTAATTTTAGTCTTGAAATGTTCGTGGATGTCCAGGGAAGGTTTAAACGGTGAGAAAATAGGTGCAGCGGGAACGGGAAAAATATGGCGGTACGAAGTTCGCCGGGACAGCTAGTAATATATAAAAATCAATGCCACTTTTCGTTGTTATTTTATAACTCAAGAACGGGCTCACCTATCCAAACTAAATGTTTAGGCTTTGTTCGGACTACTTACTAGATGGTTTATGTGAAGTTTGCACAAAATCGGTGGAGCGGTTCTTCATTTATCACGTTAGGCGGTACGAAGTTCGCGGGGTCAGCTAGTTAATACTAAAATACGCAGACGATATCACTGCCAGAGAAGGAAAGCTCGAAATAAAACCCTGTACCAACCCGTCTGGCCAGCGTGGAAACAGTAGGACAAAGCCTCCCTACATTGGGAGAGGTCTATATCCAGCAGTGGACTGCGTTAAACTAATTGATTCATTGAATTAATACTGTAGCAGGTATGCTGGCCCCCGGTGGAGAAGTTGAGGACTATATTCGAGCAGTTTTCAGCAAAACTGGCAACCTGAAGTATGACCAATTCCGAGAGCTCATGTCCCAAGTCGCCAAGGGCTTGGGCATACCCATTGCCGAATTTGGAGGCCAGCTGACAGCAGCCCCTATGCTCCATACTGCTGACAGTAAGTCCACGTTTAGATTATTATTTTTTCATTATTGCAATTCATAATATATGTCCACTGCTGGACATAGGCCTCCCCTATAGATCTCCAATCAGACCGGTTGGAAGCGGCTCGCATCCAGCGCGTTCCCGCGGCCTTAATGAGGTCGTCTGTCCACCTTGTGGGTGGACGTCCTATGTCCAGCAGTGGACTTCCTATGGCTGAAATGATGATGATGATGATGATAGTATTTGTAAGGAAGGTGTTGCACACGTAACTACATAGGCCACGGTAACACTTCCCATCAGGTAGGCCGTGGTCTTGTTTACCACCTAAGTGATACAAAAAAATACTTTTTTTTTTGCTTGGGCTTTGCCTCACCGACTAATAGAGTACCATCGGAGCTACCGGTGCCATTGTGGTGGGTGTGTCGGACTTGAACCGACCAAAACCGCACGGAGTTTCGTCACATCGGCCTACATAGCAGGGGAATCTAGTGAGCTCCACAGCAGATATTTCAGAGACCCCTTCTGGCGTTAGCTACCAATTATTTTTTATTTTTTCTATATAAAGAATATTAGTAACCGAAATTACTAATATTCTCGCTAACCCCTCCAACTAAACTAAATTGCTTGTGCTAGGAGTGGGTTCACATCGGTAGGGTAATGGCCAGGATTCGAACCCGAGACCTCTCGATCGTAAGGCCGACTCCTTAACCACTAAGCTACCGACGCTTTTAATTTGATTAGGGCGTCGTCAGCGTAGTCAGCTGTCCATTCTAACTTTCCACTATCACCCCCAGGCCTGCGCTCATTGTGGAAGAAGTCGCTTCATTTATCTGTATTTTTCCCAGGCAACTATGACATGGATGAAAGCCCGAATCCATCTCAGAATGAAAGCCGCTCAGCAAGTTTCGACGACTACAATTCTCCAGGACAAACGGATCCAGAAGACAGTCAGGATCAGGAAACTGGTGATGACGACGATGGGCCATAGTTGTATTTTATAAAAAATAAAATAAACTTCGTTCAACAGTCCTCCCATGTGTCTTTATTGTCACGAACCCATTGGTCCCCTAAAATTGTACCCTGTGCCCATTCATCTCCTTAAATATTGGAAGCTCTCACTCGTCCCTTGGTCTATTTATACTTACAGTAATACCTCGCTTAACGCGACCTCGGTTAGCGCGATTTCGTTATAACGCGATTTTCAAAATTCGCGTTAATTTACCTCGCTTTACGCGAACCCACTGATTGGTTCTTTAGCTCGTGCTGCATGAAGGACAACAGTCTATGCGTGATTGGTGTAAATCCTACAATATTATGGAAGCTGTACAAAACATTGCTGCAGCTTGGAGTGAAGTGAAACTGAGCTGTTTTTTGGAGGAATCTTTGGCCTGACGTAGTAGAGGCACCAAACAGACGCCAGTGAATTCAAGATGTGACTTGACAGGTTGTTGAAAATATCGCAGTTATGATGGAGGGTTCTGAGCTTGGAAGCATTACAGTCGAAGAACTAGAAGATTTTGTAGCCATCGTCGATAAGAATTAATGGAAATGCAAAATACATCGGTAACAGAAGAAGAACGGTCAGAAGAAAGAAAGTTATCGTCAGGTGTAATCCAGGAGGCGCTTTCAAAAATATATTCTGGCCTAGAGATTTTGGAAAGTTCTGACAGTGATGTCAACCGCGTTTTATTTATTTATTTATTTACTTATTTTTTATATCTCCGAAAGTGTATTGAAAATGGTGTTGCTTGTTACGAAAAAATGTTACTTGATCGCAAGAAAAATTCTACACAAAAGACGTTGGTTAGATCAGTATTTCTCCAAAAATTAAGATGTCATTATTTTTTTAAAAGCTTTTAAGGCAATAAAATTAGGTTTGTAATACATACTAACATACATTTTGCTTGTTATTTTTTCAACCTCGTTTTACGCGAATTTCGCTTAGCGCGATTTTGTCCGGAACGCATCCCTCGCGTTAAGCGAGGTATTACTGTACAATGATAACAAGTTGATTACAACACCTCTCTTTGTTTGTAAACATAGAGAGGTGTTGTAATCAACTTTCCCTATGAAAGAACTGGGATCTAACCATGTTGATTCCCGGTGGGATAGAATAGGCCGAACAGGGTCACCCCATCCCTTCCAGTGGCTGTTATAGAAGGCTGTATATTATATTTTTTAGTTGTACCTATGTTATAAAAAAAGTAAGAAACTTCCTTCAACAGTCCTCTGTGTTTTTATTGGCACGAACCAATTGGTCCCCTAAAATTCCCCTCCAGACTCATGTCCACACTGTGCCCACTCGTCTCCTTAAATATTGGAGGCTCCCACTCGTTCCCTGGTTTGTTTATACTTACAATGATAACAAACGTAGAGGAAGGTGTTGGAGTTGAAATCACATTTCCCTATGAAATAACTGGGAACTAACCAGTTAGTTCCCGGTAGAAG
The DNA here is from genome assembly GCA_914767945.1 of Eilema depressum. NCBI lineage: Eukaryota > Metazoa > Arthropoda > Insecta > Lepidoptera > Erebidae > Eilema > Eilema depressum. Next base: position 3,231,858 of record OU612041.1, on the reverse strand, counting down.
AATAATGCCATCCCATCCAGTAGCTGCCAAAGAAGGCCGGCCGTTAGTAAACAGCCCGTGGCAAAGTACCTGCTTGACGGCAATAGGCTGGCCCTCTATTTCGATGGACTGAATGTTAAGTTGACGAAATGTGGATGTAAAAAAAATAACGTTTAGAAATTTTATATTTTTTTATTGAATAACTTTTCTATTTATATTTATGTTATCAATATCACAAAACATTATAATTAGGCAGGTATTCAAGTAAAAAAGCCGATAAACTTCTAAAAAATAACGTATACTTTTGGAAAATTTCACAAAAATTATTTGAAAAGATTTTTTTTTTTTGAAGAAAATAGTTTTTTTTTTGCATTTTTCTGGAATTTTTCAACAGTATACTAATCACAACACTATGTTCAATATTTTTTTGTGTCAACCCATCATGTTTTTCAATCTAATCGACAGTTATCCAAACATTTTTTTATTAAATTTCAATAAAAACCAAGAAATATAATCCTAATTTTTGAACCATTCTTAGACACATCAAGAGTATTCTTTTGACTCACAAAACGCGCTTAAAATACATAGTTAAAATCTCATAGAATAATATAAAATAGAAAAAAAATCAAATATAGTAAAATTTTGGTATAGTCAATGATATTTTGAGACCAATTTTTTAAGTTAACAAAGAAGGCATTTTACGTTACCATCACTAAAATTTAAACTAGCCAATAAGATTCTTGCTTTTAAAATATGACGTGATATTCAGCCAATAGGAGGACTGGAATAGTTACGCGTTAGAGTTGTGTGTAAAATGCCCTACTTTTTTTTTATTTAGGCTTTCTTCTCTTCAGCCTCTTTCTCTCCCTCTGGTGGGGGGGTTGGGAGTTCAGGGTACTCTAACTTGACTCCATCCTCGCAGGTGAAGATCGGACAGCACGCGGGGAAGGGAGCTGTCTTGTTGGTCTTGTCTGAAAATTTCGAAAAAAACTTGTTAAATCACAATTTGTGATTCTCACAGAAACTCTTTGGACTTACAGGGTCGGCAGCACAAGTGTGACTCCCCTGGTGTTGCACACGTCCTTAGATCATAGTACATAATCACTTTCTATCAGGTGGGCCATGTGCTTGTCTGCCACCTAAGTGGTATAAAAAACTGCCCTCTTAGACGAATGACTGACTATCCAAAGTCTCATCCGTGATTTAATAGGTATACCGGCTTGGATTTAGCTTGGCCCGAAAATTGTTAGCCCCCCCTTTTAGTCAATAATCCTTAGAGGAATGTCTGCACCAGACCCTCTCATCCGTGATTCAGTAGGTATACCGGTTTAAGTTTAGTAAGTATTCAATCAATAACCAAACGGCTCGGCGACTCTTTCTGCTGTCACACCATTAAGACCTGGAATTCCTTACCAGTTCACGTGTTTCCCTCCTCCTACAGTCCCGGGTCCTTTAAACGGGGCGTGAAAAAACATCTGATGAGGCCGTCAAGCCGAGTGCCACCATTGTAACACAGTACGTGTCTATAATGGTGAACCTCTTTTTCCAAGACTTTGCCTTCAGCTTACCATCAGGCGTATAGAAGACTTTTAGTAAACATAAATCTCCTCTATATAGGAGACGTCAATTTGACTTCGCCTCGCCTGATGGTAAGGTTAGGCCTTAGGGGCGTCAATAAAAGTCAATAAACCCAAAATGAAAACTCACCAGTGTCTAGCTTGCACTTGTCGTTGGCCAATGGGAGAGGTCCACAGTCCTCAACCAGCTCCAACAACCTCGGCGGTGTGTCCTCGCTGACCACGCAGGTGGAGCGACCACAGAAGGGAGCTAAGTCCCATTTTTGGCCAGGCTCAACGGTCGCGCAGCGGGTTGAGGCGAAGCACATACCAGGGAAATCTGGAAAGAATGAAAATTCAAGTTTAATACTTGAAGGTGTAAACAGAGGTGTGTTAACACCCACATTTCGTCAACTGTAATTTTCCGTCGTATTGTCGTCAATTGGACACCTTATCATTAGCAATAGTACATTATGGTACAAGTGTGTAATGTTGGTGATTAACGCTGAGGCGCCCTTGAGACCCGAGCCTTTGGGTGAGGATCTTAAAAGAGCAGAGGACGGTAATCATCAATACACACATGTATCATGCGACGTTTTTCAACACACTTGTGAATAAAATAATACTATACATAAAATATGATAAAATACTGAAAATTTATTAGTTTTCCCATGCGCTCGCATCTAACAATGGCGACCGGCTATAGATATTTAAAAGAATGTGATTTGAATTTAACTTTTGTTTTTGAATATTTTTTTTTGTGAATTTTAAATTTTAAATTATAAAGCAACTATTTCCGCATCAAACTAATCATAAATCTCAGAGTAATCGGTGTACATACATAAAACTAAATGAATTGAGAACCTCCTTTTTTCAATCGGTTAAAAAGAAACTTGTAGACAATTAACTATCCTAATTTAAAAGTATGTTAATTACATACACTTCAATGTTTCGTTTATGACCATACATAATTGTGTTTTGTATGGAAAATTCGCACGCATATTCGTCTATAGACAATTGTTAAATAGTTTTTTTGGATCACGGCCGAGGGACAAAGCTAGTACATTTTACGTGTACAGTTACATTCTATTGTTGTATAGCTCTATTGTGAAAGAACTGCATTGAGTACACATCATTGTTGCATATATAGGTTGTATCGGATTGTTAAGTTTTTGGTATTTACTGTAAAATTCTCGCTTTATAATGCCACGTTGCTTTATTCGTATTTTTATTTATTTTACCCGTTTGGTTCCCAGAGTAGAATTTGGGCCTTCATTCCCTTACGGTGTCGTACAAGGCGACTAAGGGATAGGGCTGTTTAACATCAGACAGATATATACAGTCAACAATAGTGCCCGGAATACGGCAATAGGCTCACCCTCTATAACGTGGAGGGAGAGGGGCCAATGCACTTCCACCTGAGCCTTCTAACCTATACTTATCTATCCAGGTTGGGGCGCAGTGTTTGAACTTGAATAGATTTTTTTATAACCATCCAGAAATAGAATTTCTGCAGAGTCATCCGCAAATATAGACTAAGATTTGTTTATTTCACACATTGCCAGTGAAACAGCAGGCATTCTATATTATAGCCTAGCATTGCCCTGGGCATTGTATAAAATCTGTCGAAGGACTGATGGCCGTTGGAGCAGACGAGTCCTAGAATGGAGACCACGAGAGGGAAAGCGGAAGGTGGGACGCCCCCTAGCCAGATGAACTGACGACCTGAAAAAAGTGGCAAGGACAGACTGGATGCGGAAGACGGTAGATCGGCAGACATGGCGCATATTGGGAGAGGCCTTTGTCCAGTTGACTACAATAGGCTAATTGATTGCTGGTAACACACATATACAACAACTTTCTGACGATTTTTCAAGTAGTTTGCCGGTATTGTATAAGCTATTCCTATTCACTTTTATCGCCGTGTTTACGCATAAAACAAAACAAATATTGGCTGAGAACTGTTGACTGGTCGTTAAGATCCATCACTTTCTAACATTAGTGCTGCAGTGAAATTTCTAAATGCAAGTACTTATGAATAGGTAGACTGAAGCATTCGCTTGTTAAAGACCATCGAATCTTTAGGGTGCTTATATAAAGCAACCTACCCCGACAAGTTTCTATGGCAACAAAAATGATGTTCGTAACACCACATCTGGCAAAAAACAGTCGCAACGCATTCGCGCCCGTATGTTAAAGAACACAAGGGCGGGAATACTTTGTGTTTTTTTTTTTATAAACGACGAATTGACATGGTGATTAGCATTTCTGTTGCCATGGAAACTTGTCGCAGTAACTAGCCGATGCCGGTAACCTGTTCCTTTATATAAGGCTATATACAAAGTCTATAGACGCAGTATGTGCCAGTCCAATGCGGCGTAAAAGCTACTACCTTGGCAGAAGTTGGCATATACGAGTACATAGGTACAACCCATAATATGCACACGATGACATTAGCTTACACACACAGCACACATAACGTAACCATGGCAAATGGATACCGCCTACTATCAAAGTTGTTTCAATCTTTTTAACAGCAGTCGGGTTTTTCTATTCTTTTTTTATTATAATATGTTCCGTCGAAACTATTTTGAAGGTAAATCATTGTTTTCTTAATAAGGAAACTGCTCTTAATGAGACAAAGAAACGACCTAGAAACAATTTTGTTTCTGTCTATTTTGAACATAATTCGTCATACTGTATGTAGACTACGGTTAATAAGCCTATCGCTGTGCCAGACAGGTAGTAGACTGTATTATACAGGCTGTTGTTTTTATTTTAAGCAGTTTTGTTTTTAGTATTTGCAGTTTTTAGTAATTGCAGAATCTGGCGGGTATATGGGGTGCAGGAACACCTGGAAGCTCCCAGGGGTTACACATCCGAGATGGCGTGAAAAAGCATAATATATGAAGGCCGTCAAGTTAGGGTCCATTTTAAGGTAAATATGTAGTATCAGAAATGGTGGTCCGTATCTTCTGGACTGCACCTCAGTTTTTTACCATCTAACGGGGTGCAGCTACCAAATATAAAAAATATGGCCCTGGGTCCGGGTGCGAGAGATATTCCTCTAATTTTCGGTCCCATGTAATAGGGTCCCATATCTAATTAATAATTAATCATGACAACCCTATTCTAAAACTAGTCTAGGCATATTGTAATTAATTGACAATAATATTATGTGGAGTAATTATTTTGTTTGCAATATTGTTACGATGATTTATTTCATTTGTAACTTTATTTTTATTGTGCAATTTATAACAATAATAAGTTTAGTGGGTCACATTTTTTTAATATATTCGCTAACTGGGCTAAAATATTTAGTAATTAGGTTTTGAACCTGTCACTTTTTATTGCAAATGCAAAACTAAGTTTGGTAACCGTTGGTAACTGTTTGTAACCGTAGGATTATTATTTAATCAAGTATTATTCTTACAGATTGTTTGATTGAATTGTTTTTTTTCTAGGCATTTTCTGCCAGTCAAGGTGATGATACCATAATTACCATAATGTGTTTTGGTATTCCAGCCTTTTATCGCAAAAATATCTTCAATGTACAGACTTATTCACCTTTAAAGATATCCTTATTATTAAAGAATAAATATCATCGATAGGTACTTGGGTTATGTTATATCAACGATACTGAACACAAAAATATTTTTTTTGTAATTCTTCCCGGTTTGTACGCGATGGCCGCAAAAACTACTGGCCCCCTAGACAAGAAGTATATTAATGTCATTATATTCTACAATACACCGGGCAACGAATTGTCACTTATCTAGGGGAATGAACGGATATTGGTGCGGTTTTTTTTTTACGGTAGCAATAACTGACACCCACGCAGGCACAGCCGCGCGCATCAGCTACTCACAAATAAAATCGTTTTTACTCTTCACTCAGCGAAAGTCCCCAGCGTCGTGAATCGTGACAAATGCTAAAAGATCGAATTTATTTCCTTGATGAAAGTACTGCGTAATATGAATCTAACGTTTTGCAACTGCAAGTGAGCGGGCGATTCAAGATGGCGATTGGAATCGTCAAACGGAATCGTTGCAAACTACTAATGTATGATTTGCAATACATGTTTTTGCGAATGCAGTGATTCCAAATATGGTTGTGTTTCATTTTGTAAGGGATTGGGCTGTTACAAAACAAACAGCCCATGACTAAGTACCCACTTGACGGCAATAGGCTCACACCCTATTACGTGGGACCGAAAATTAAAGTTGGCGAAATGTGGGTGTTAATACACCTCCGCCTACCTCTTCAGGAATTTGAGAACGTGAGTATAATGTTTTACTTGGGGGTATGGTAACAAATTACATGAAAATAGGACAATACAAAACAGGGAAATAAGTATGACAGATGTATGTACGTATGGTAGGCCTAAAGGTATACACAGGTATACAGGTACAGTCTCCGTCAAAAGTAATCCATACTAATATTATAAATGCGAAAGTAATTCGGTCTGTTTGTTACGCTTTCACGCCTAAACCACTGAATCGATGTTATTGAAATTTAGTATAGGTGAAGATTAGACCTTAAGAAACGACATGGACTATGTTTGGTCGCGATAACCGACGTCCATGCGGGCGGTGCCGCGGGAAACAGTTAGTTTAACATTTAAGTTACCTTAACACAATATAATTACCTCAAACGTGTCATGAATAAGACCTAGTACATCAAAAGCTAGACTGAATGAAATGACTAATAATTAAATATAATTATCTGACAGCTGTATGACAAGTGACAGCTGTCACATACAACAAAAAAAAGTGAAATGTCACTCTGAATGTCATTTCCGTTATTATTTAATCCGTTTTTTCGTCCAACCTTGATCGATTCGGTGACAGCAAAAACTAGATACAAACAAATTGAATTTGATATATTTATTTTGATATGGAACACTCTAATACTGATTTCAATTAATTCTGAATATTAAAGTCCTTGAAATCTATACTCGTAACCTTTTTTATAAGACAGCTTTTATTTCAATACCTACTTTGTTGTCAAGTTAAACACCCAAGTATGTCAAACTGCATGCACTTCTATACTATTATATAATTGTAAAGTGGTCGTGTCTGTACATTTGAGATATTTAAAAAAAAATACTTGGGTTATGTTATGTTAACGATACTGAACACGAAAATATTTTTTTTGAATTTCCTGTCTGTTTGTCTGTTTGTCTGTTTGTCTGTTTGTCCGCGATGGACGCAAAAACTACTGGACGGATTTTGATGCGGTTTTTTTTTGTTAGAAAGGGCTTACTCAGACTTAAAATCTTACGTTTGTTTGATCGCAATCGGTTGAGTAGAACCAAAGATATGAGCAAAGGTCGCGTTAACCGAGATGCACGCGGGCGGAGCCGCGGGCGGAAGGCTAGTGTTTCATATTCTTGACATTTTAAGGTTAATTTAGTACTTTGTAGCGGCCATTTTGTATTTAATGTCAAGTTGAATAAGCTTTGGACTTTTAATGGTAGTTATAAAGTGAAGGGCTATAGGTATAGGGAAAGAACATACTGCCGTCAACTGGCGCTTTGCGATAATGTACCGCCTCTTAGGTGGCAGATAGGCTCACGGCCCATCTGATGGAAAGTGGTTTTGTGGCCTATGGATGTGTGCAACACCAGGGGCGTCACAATCGTGCTGCCGACCCGAAGAAAGGAATAGTTACTTATCTAATAACTAGTCGTTGCCCGTGGCCCCGCCCTTATGGAACCTATTCCAGGTATAAAAAGTAGCCTATGTGTTATTCCAGACTTTAATCTATTCCTGTACTAAATTACAGCCAGATCTGTTCAGCCGTTTAAACGTAATACTATCCATTAATTGTATTCAAATTCTTACAACTCATTACTGCTACACACTACACAGCCACCCATCTTCAAACCAACCTCAACAAGATTGCTTAACCTCATCAAGTGATTCGTTTACGAAACAAGCTACGCGTTTGCATAATACCAACGTGATGCGTTTTAAAGTAAGCTATGAATAAATCGTTTCGTAAATCACTGTGGGACTGTAATCTTTATAATTAATATTCAAGACGTGATTGTGAATGTTCCAGTTTGTTATTAAGGTAGCAAATAAGCACACCTGCTCGCTCATTCTATACCATGACGTGAAAGCTTCCACCTCAGAGTCTGGGGTCCGCTTTGCCAGTCTATCTGCGGAATTGGCTGCCAAAACCCAATGGTGATATTGGTCGATATGGAAACATTACAGCTTGACCAGTTGTTGGACTTTTTACGGCTCTAACTACCCGTAACGACTGCCATAGATATTCATATGACAACCGGGACCGATGGCTTAAAGTGCTCTTCGAGGCACGACCAGATCAATGCAAATACCCATATTCATGATGATGGGAACCAACGCGACAAGCAATTACTATTAGGAGTTTATATTTAATCCTATGATATCAAACAGTTCGAAGAAACTATATAATAATATTTACGCGCCCTAATAATACAATTCTAGATTGTTCCAAGGTTTCCCTTCACTTTTGTTGCTACTGTTCACCTATGAGTCAGTTCAGTCTGTCTGTATACAAAACCTCCCAATAAGGTCACCAGGAAATAATCTGAATGTACACACACTTCCAGGAAAGTGGTACGAATGTTTTTAATTTATTTTTATTAATTCCGAATTAATATTTCAAATAATATTACGCACACTTGTATGTTGGGTTGCACTTTTTTATTTAATTAACCTTGCATTTAATCGTTGCATTAGATATGCATTGTTTTAGTTAATTGGAGTTAATTTAAAAAAAGAAAGTCGTGAAATAAATGTCTATGATGCTACGGTAACGCTACTGAGACTAACGCTCTTGCAAGGGAGGAAGTTCCCAATTAAACTTTTACCCCCAAATTCATCCTCTTAGGAGTGGAATTCTAAAATATACGTAATAGGTACAATCAATTAGCCTACCACAGTCCACTGCTGGACATAGGTCTCTCCCAATACGCGCCACGTTTGCCGATCCTCCGCCTTCCGCATCCAGTCCGTCCCAGCTACCTTTCGCAGGTCATCAGTCCACCTAGCTAGGGGATGTCCCACCTTCCGTTTACCTTCTCGCGGTCTGCACTCTAGGAGTCGTTTGCTCCAACGGCCAACAGTCCTTCGGCAGATGTGGCCAGCCCACTGCCACTTCAGCTTGCTTATTCTGCGAGCTATGTCGGTAACTTTGATTCTTCAATAGGTACGAGTAGGTCCAAATATTTCTATTGAGGATGACTTACATTGAAACTTACATCACTTTTAAGGAATACAATCGTTCATCTTATCTCCCACTTTATCACCCAGCATTGGTAGCATTTCATTTTCATCTTTATTTACCACCCAAGACATAAAACTTCTAAAAAAATACCGATATCTTTTAACATATCAAAATACCAATAACGAAATCTCAGAAACTATAATACCTATAAACTTGAAATTTGGCAGGTAGGTTCCTTATAGGGTGTAGACATCCGCTAAGAACGGATTTTACGAAACTCCACCCTTAAGGGAGTAAATCGAACTCCATGCACGAAGTCGCGGGTGCCCACTAGTTAGGTATAATGTGTACCTATAGATTCAAAATACCTAATATTATGTAAATCCTCTATATGTATAAAAGTGCAATTTAATTAAAAAATAAATTACTGCAATAAATAATTTCGGCGTACCGCCAAATAACGGACAAGGATACATTGCACAAAATACAGTCAGGGTTGTCTTACTGTATATTAAAAATAAAATTAAAAAAATGTTAAAATAATTAAAATTTTAAAAACTGCAACTGCATTCATATTTTTAATTACTGTTAGTCCAAGTAAAGTCCAAGATCAGATAAAAAAGTTAGACTGGTAAAGTGTACCCCAGACTCCGAGGTGAAAGCTTCGGATGCTACTGGGATTAGGTATAACGCTAAGAAAAAGTAATAATATACATACATATACTCATGCCTGTATCCCCGAAGGGTTAGACTTGAATTAACACCCAGATTTCACCAATCATTGTATTAAGTCCCACGTAATAGGGGGTGAGCTTGTTGCCGTATTCCGCACTATTGTTGACTCAGATGCATCTGAGGCTGAGTCTGGGCTGTATATGTATATCTCATCATCCTCATGTAGACGCATTATCCTGATTGCATCCGTTGCCAAGATGACCTCGGAGCTCAGGGTCCACCGTCCGGCTCTTCCTCCTCCACTTCGCACGATCTTGGGCGTCCATAGTAGTGAGACCATTTGCACGCATGTCACCCTCCACGACGTCAAGCCAGGACTTCTTGGGCCTACCCCTTTTACCTGGACCCGGCGGGGGCGCCATTGCCAGGCATTTGTTCCCCACGTAGCCTGGCTGTATATATCTGTCTGATATTAAACAGCCCTATCCCTTAGTCGCCTTGTACGACACCGCATGGGAAGAGATGGGGTGGCCCAAATTCTACTCTGCCGGGAAACACGCGGACTAAAATAAATATTCCAAAAAAAGCATTTAAATACAACCATCTTGTTTAAAAGATTCAAGCACTGCACAGTAGATACACATATAAACAAATAGATTTTATGTCTCATTTTAATACTTCCTGTATAATTTACGATGGCAACCCTAAAATGCACCGTCTTTTATAGCCAAAGGGGTCAGAGACCGGAGTTACACTTTTTTATTTTACTTTTAAAAACGGGTTTCTGTATACGATTCTTCAATTTTTTGATGTATGTATTATAATTAGGTATACAAGACTATACGTAATTATTGTTCCGTTTTACTGAAGCTTAATAACCTTATTTCTTTATATGAGTAGCGGTATTTTTGCATATCATATATCAACAATTTTGCGTCGAATCCAGGTTGTGTCTGCGATTTTTTTATATACCACTTAGGTCGCAGACGAGCACACCGTCCACCTGATGGAAAGTGTTTACCGTGGCCTATGGACGAATGCAACACCAGAGGAGTCACACTCGTGCTGCCGACACTGTAAGAACAAAGAGATTCTGTGACGTCAGCGCAGAAGACAAGCAGGACAAGCCTTTGGTCTTCCCACTGACAACACAAAACCTCTTCAGTGACCTCTGGCTACCCTACTCACCGCCGGGAACACAACACGAGGTTATTATAACCGCGGTATTCTGTAGGGCAGAGGTATTTCCCCAGTCGGACAGACAGCAATCGATCCCGTAAAAGCCAAGACAAACATCATGGAAAGGGGAAGTAAGAACCAGCTTTGGGCAACCAAGACTAGCCCTCTGTGGCGTAGCGGTAGAACGTTCGACTACTAGTTCAAATGTCTCGGGTTCAAATCTCGCTCAGTGTGTAAGTATAATATTTACATTGGTCGGGGCGTTTCTATACAACTTTAATATGTATTCACAAAAAATGAATGCAAGTATGTTTATCTGCCTCTTAATATAAAACCCGTAATAGGTGGAAGCTAATTGTAAAGTTAACTATGGTTACTTTACAAATATTGATAACATGAACATAACAATGATACAATTGTACTTTTCCACGATATTTAATAATGACCGGAGAAAATAAATATCGTGGAAAAGTACAAGTGTGTTATCAATATGCGTGTCTCCCCATACCCGGGGGCGAGTTGGGGACTCTGTAGTCCCCACACCGGATGAGGGCCAGGTCGAGAGATATGGCCCTGGGTCGGCCGGTGGTGTGAGGGATATGGCTACGACAATCTCACCTCCGGCAACCGACGGCCACCAGACGGCGTGCGTTTTAGTCGGTTCGAGTCCGACATAACCTCCTCCTCCGGCTACGGCGGGGGAGGTAGGTATCCGTGGGAATTTTTCGCACGATAAAAAAAAAGTGTGTTATCAATATGTGTAACAATAAGTTCCACCAAGTGTCATCAATCAACAGAATAAATAGTAGTTACTTTGGTGCTTAGGGTCTGTCCAGCGATAGTGTAGAAGAATATTATCCTCTAAAAAATGTAACTTAACAATTCGCTACAAAACACCCAAAAAATCAAAAAATTACGATAAAAATCGATTAAAAAGTGTATTCCGAATCGAATAATCGTTGATTTTGATCGATACCATCGAAGCGTAGTGCCTGGTTGCGACACTTCCTAGTTTCCGACAATAGGCGCACTAAGTACTGCTATGAGCCCAACTGCCGTTACCATTGCGAAAGGTTAGCCTAACTTCCTTTATATTGTTTGACTAGCCTATACCCGCAGCTCCGCCTGCGTGGAATTCCGTTCCTGTTCCCGTAACCTTCGAAAGAACTTTTGGAACATATAAAAAACTAGCTGACCCGGCGAACTTCGTACCGCCATATTTTCTGATCGCGTTCCCGCTGCATATCTCTAAATTTATCAGTGTTTCTCTACAATATTATTCATGTATTTTACATATAAACCTTCCTCTTGAATCACTCTTTCTATTGAAAAAAAACACTTCAAAATCCGTTGCGTAGTTTTGAAGATTTAAGCATACATAGGGACGGACAGACAGCGACAGCGACTTTGTTTTATAATGCGTAGTGATGATTATAGCCAAATCGATTTAGCTGTTCTCAGGAAGGACAAGGGGAGAGGACGACCTAAAAGGAGGTGGATGGACTGTGTGAAAGATGATATTATGGTTAAGAAGGGAGTGAACGTTGAGATGACTGAAACTAGAGATGAATGGAAAAAGCACACATGTTGCGCCGACCCCAAATAAACTTGGGATAAGAACAAGAGGGTGATGATGGTTCAGCCGTTCTCGAGTTATGCGTTTAGTAACATCCATTTTAATTAAGTAGAATATACCTACATGTCTATGTCTATACAGAAAAAAAAATGGTATCGCAAAAGACTATATCCCATGCCCATCACTTTTTTTAACTGTCATATAGATGACAGGAGTTTTGGGTTTTGGCGCCAACACGGAAAATGGCGCTTAATCAAAGACATTTCATAACATAGACATGTCATATGCTTACAAATCAACGTAGAAAAATGTGCCGAACTCACACACACACATTTTTAATTCATCTACACTTCCCTACATAACCAATGGATTGAAAAGAGAGGACATGAAAAATACAATATAAAAGAAGAAGACAGCTATTGTTTGTCACTTGGACTTTAATGATAACAATGTACCAATCACAGTGCGGTTGCTAGTCGGTGACATAGTCTAACAAAATTATTGAAAAAGAAGGTACAGAGCTCTCTGAATTGAGGTTATTGCCTAATTTTGTTTAGACAAAGATGTTTGTTTAACTTTGTTAATGTATTATGAATAAGCTAGGTATAATTTTTTAAATTTCATTATATTGTTGCTGTCAGTAGTACAATTTTAACAAGTACCTACCTAACAGGTACTTGCCAGTAAAGTGAAGTTTGAGATAATTGCGTAATTTTGTTTAGACAAAGATGTTTGTTTGTCATTGTTATTGTATCTTCTAATATATAAAATTCTTCTGTCACGGGGTGCGTAATCGAACTCCTCCGAAACGGCTCGACCGATTTTGATGAAATTTTTTGTGCTTATCCGGTATCTATGAGAATCGGCCAACATCTATTTTTCATCCCCCTAAGTGATAAGGGTGCAGCGGGAACGGGATTTGAATACCACGCGGGCCGAAAATATGGCGGTACGAAGTTCGCCGGGGCAGCTAGTTAAGTATAAAAAAGCTAGGTATGTTTATTCTATTTCATTATTTTGTTGCTGCCAATAGTACCTACAAATTTTAACAAGTAGGTACTTACCTAAGTAGATACTTGCCAGTGAAGTGAAGTTCGCACTTATTAACTTACTTGAACCACATAGTATTAGTAGGCAATTATAAAAAACAACAAATTAAAATTGGGAGGTAGTATGTAGTGAGTTTAATGCCTACGATATTCTAATCTGTACTTTAATCTATGTTCGGATCACACACGTCCTTGTCGCTCACGCACCAAATTATATCATACTGTCTCTTTTTAACAATTTTAACTTGAATATTATGAAAGTCAGAAATTTGGTCTTTATCAGTCGAAATATGTATTATTTCCATGTGATATGAAATCCCTTTTGATGTATTAACTTATATAAACATACGATGGCATTTTCGTTATTTTTATAAGTCACTGATGCTTCCGCTCAACGTCCGGCCGGCGCCGCTCGGCACGCGGTACTAGAGGCAAACGTTCCAATTGACTCGTTTTCGAATCTTCACGATTTTCGCGCAATAACGAATCTACTTCTTTTTATATATAATATCTTTGCGCTTAATAGTATTTCATTATCTGGAATTAGTGTTCATTTGAGGCTTTGTGTGTACATAACCTTAACCCCCGTCACCAACAAAAAAAAGTATAAAATACATTGTGTTGGTTAGCCCTTTAATTTTGATATAGCTACCTAGTAATATTTTGATTCAAGTGTTGTCCTGTACTAACTGGTAAAGCATTCCGTCATATTATTCTTTCCATCATCATCATTCCCAATTTCCAATCCACGAAAATATGCCAGTGTCCTACTCCTAGGACAGTGGCATATTACCGTGAATTGTGATTTTTGTTACAAAAGTCCTTAAAAGAAAACACTATGCCTAAGGACGGCTGTCAAAAATTATTTATCAAGTTTATGCGTCGCATTCCAAATCCGAAATTCAAAATTCATTCGCGATTCACGCAGAAAGAACCGGGACAAGATATTTTTTTTTTTATAAACATCTTGTCTGGAACCAAAATGAAATGCTTCAGTGTTTCGTCCGACATTTTGTTCGTTTGAAAATTCTTTTTGCATTAGATAGTCCGTTTATTGAGACAGGTTATAATGATCGAGCTACTACTAGAAACGAAACAGTAAAAATGTCAATAAACACGGCAAATTACCATTATTTACGGGTTTATATTGGGTTAGAGGGGGTTAAAGGGGTTCAAAGTATGTCTTCAGAGCGAAGTCTCAGGCAATAGCTGATCTTATTATATAATCTAGTTCAAATCGTGAGCTCATAATACTTGGTTAAGCAACAAACTGTATCAGATTATAGATTAATGAGCCCATGTGTTGAGCAAGGCTAGTCTAGTTCTTAAATGTCAGTTCATAGTTTAGACCTTCAGAGTCTTCAGACTATCTAGGCAAGAATGTTATATAAAGTTATAGTAATGAAGTGAAAAGTGCTTATATAAGATACTAGCTGACCCGGCGAACTTTGTACCGCCATATTTTCCGACCGCGTGGTATTCTGATCCCGATTTATCGGTGTTTCTCTACAATAATATAATATGTATATATATATTATATATATATAATAATAATAATAATAGGTTTATATGTATAATACATGCATATTATGCATGTATTATACATATAAACCTTCCTCTTGAATCACTCTATTTATTAAAAAAACCGTTTCAAAATCCGTTGCGTAGTTTTGAAGATTTAAGCATACATAGGGACGAACAGACAGCGACAGCGACTTTGTTTTATAATATGTAGTGAAGTGAAGTTATAGTGATAGTGATGATGTATTATTGCTCAGGCCATATATCTTGGACTTAAAATGTGCTCTTGTCTTTTGAGGATAGCACGGGGTGCTACTGCGGTGGACGAGCTCAAATTCACCAAGCATAGATAATCACAAAACAATCCGCGTACGGCAGGGAAATCCGTTCAGTAGTTTCATAGTTTATTGATTGATTATAAACAAATACTTCCTCTTTATAATATTAGTATAGACTGCCTATTCTTGCGACTTCGATCTGGGATTTAAATTTTTTTCGCGGACCTAATAGATATATTTTACAAATTAAAAGGAGCCTAAATTACACCTTGTAAGAGAGTCAAACAGACACAACAATTTTTTAAATTACTTTTTGTTATACCTGGTTATCATATATACATTTATATGCATTCATTAAAAAAACTGTTATTTTAACGGTACAAAGACATACTACTACATTTTGTTATTTGTTTATAATAACCTCTTTGATATAAATAACCTCTTTCAAGTTTAATATAATATTATAACCTTGGATTTACATGACCATGCCATTGTCACTCAAACTTAAAAAAAAAACAATATGATATAATTTGAATTAAGAACACCAAATTTTTTCATTGAAGCTACGTGCCATGAAGAATATTTTGTTATTTAATAAAAATACTGGTTATGCATCGAAGCCTTTTGCCCTTGGCCCAGTAACTTTTTAATAATATTGTTCCTTGGCCTTCGTAGATGTGGCCAGTAAGTTTTCCTCTAGTAATTTAATTTAGTAATGTTGTTAATTTTGTAATTTAATATGGTCACACTGGTGGATTTCCTACTTTGTTGTAAATCTGTTGCATGCCTATATACCAATTAATATTTTTTCTTCCTTTCTTTCTATTTACTTATTTTTATTTTAAGTCCGATTTCATTTTGACATGCATGACTTTTTTGGATTTTTTTGGAATCGGTCCAATCATTTTTGTGTTTATTCATTATGTTTTATAAAAAATACAAATCTTTTCTATTTATAATAATAGTCTAGTCTTGATATATGATTTCCTCTATCCCATCTCGACTTAATGGCAACTTCTAAAACGCTTCAATTTTTAATAATTTACGTAATTAAATGACTCCAATAATCAAATTAGGCAATCTTTATGCGTATAAATATGAGTATATTATCGATACCAATATTACGACAATAAAAAGAACTGTTATTCCAGGAAAAAGTATAACACGCGATATGACAATAACTTTTCAAAAAAAGAATCAATTATTCATAACTGTCGTACTTTATTGCTAGGGTTGGCCGTCCATTATACTCATAAAAAAATTTTCCATACTTGTTGATATTATGGTTTTATTCTTACATTGTGATGTTTGAGATACGATACCTAGTATTTATATTATGCTAATGAATTTGAGATAAAAAAAGATAAACATAATAGGTATCTAATTTAAAACCGTAACCTGCGTAACACCTCAATTTATAGACTATTATGTTTGACGTAACTGATATTGTTTTAAACGGTAATTTTGAATAAATTAGATAACAGAAATGCAATATAATATATCACATTTCCTGTTTCATCCGATACTATTATGAAATAAGCATATTGTTATCAAATATTATGCTATAAGAGGTTCATAAATCAGCTTACATAATAAATATCTACATTAAACATAATTCTGCTAATTTTACAGTGTCTGGACTTTTAACAATGACGCAGGGTAAACTAAACTTTAATAAACTAAAACTAAGTTCAAATATATCATTACCCAAAAATACAATACTCCATAAGATCTGTTACTATATGAGATAAATAGAAGAATACCTACAACCCAAATCTGCAGATCTTGTGCCAAATACAGACCGCTGAAATTACTCCAAATGAAAGTCTTTAGAGCACGATATTTGACAGTGAATGTTACTTATCGATCGAGAATCGATACGTGATTCACTTGACTCAATTTCTTACAATTTAATCGCTCTCAATTACCTACAGAAAAAGATTAAACAAAAAATACATATTCGAAAAAAATATGCGGGAGTTCATTCAATTACCAAAATAATGCTATCAAAGTAACGTAAAAAAATATGCGGGACACCCCTATGCATTACCAACTGGTTCGTTACCGCCATCTGTTACATAAGTGTCATACTTTTTTCACTCTACATCGCGCACGCAACAATCTGTTGTAAATTTAAGCGGTTTTTTGTTAAGTACATGTAACATGCAATAAATGTACATAAATTGAGTTGGAAGGTTTACTTAATTCTGTATAATTTTGTTAAATTAATCTCCTAATATCTTCAGTTAGCCTGTATTGCTTGTTGGTCATTTATTGGCCTGGATTCGAACCTGGGATCTCTCGATCGTGATGCCGAGTCTTTAGTCAGAAGCAACTATTGCATATAGCATGCTAACTTTTCGTATAATTTTGTTTATTAATTTTGCTATTTACATTCAGCTCTATTGCATTATTTATTATATGCACTAGATACCGTAACGAACTAAACATTGATTTATTATTAATTTATACGTTTTTTAAATATCTTCGTGAATTAATTATCACTGTGCATAACCGAAAATAAATAAACAAATTTTTCTATTTACATTTTATATCTGTTCTAAAAATAAACGCGGCTCTTTAAACTTTAAATACTTGGAAATAAATGAAAGTAAGATGGAAATTATAAACTTTTATAAATTCAGCTAATTAAAGTTTTAATAACCGAATTGTGAACGAAATTTTGGGGGTTAATACACCTCTGCTTACACCTTCAGAGATTTACAGGCGTATAAAAGTAACAATATAACTAGCACTGCAATCCCAAAACTATGTAAAACAATGGTTAGCGGACACTAGCTATTTTCTAAACTATAAAATACGTACATCCTACTCTTAAGTACTTATGAGAATTCCTTTGTTCAGTTGCAGTAGACAGACAATAATCATCATTAATTAATAAACTTCAAATGATACTCAACTAAATTACTCAATTAGAAGTATATTACATTAATTATTTTTAATTAACTAATATCTTATACCTATTATATTAAATTTTTTATCGATATTACTTAATAAAATATCTATACAACACTAGTAGAGCACAAATTTGAATTAAGAACTGTACCTAATTATGAGTTTTTAATATTTAAACGTTTCGAAATTCAAAATTGCATTGCGTTTAGTTACTTTTACGAAACTATTTAGATTCTAATGCTATTGGGAAAGTGAAATGTTACGTTTAATTAATCGCAAGTGTTACAGTTACCTAGAATGTTCGATGCCGTTCACTTGTATAGGTAAGCAGATTACTTACTGCAAGATGCATTTTTAGTAATTACCACTGCATAGCAGATAACATAAAATTGAAAGTGATTGGACTGTATTTTTTAAATTTTTAACGTTTAAATCACTATATTGTAATACACCTTTTATTATAGAAATCATAATATTTATATCCCATCACTAATAAATTCACAAAAAAACTTTAAAAAAAATTGACTCCAGAACCGATTACAAAAACTCGTATTTTTTTAAACGCAGCGACAAGGCACCGACCTAAATTCATACAGCCTAGAAACTTCCACGAACTTTCATTTAGAAATCCTCCTTGGAAAAAAATCCTTTCGCATAAAAATGGCATCCTCTAAGCACTGACCTCTTAAAACATCGGCTGGGATCAACCGCCTGAAAGTCTTCGATCTCTCCTCATCCTTCTTCTCCTCAGCGGCAAAAGCGAGAGCGAAAACAGCGAACGCGATAAGGTATTTCATTTTGAGCACCTTACGAATGCCTTCCAAAAATTTAAATATAGAATGAGTTACGCGCGTTTTTTTGACAGGTCAGCGTGGTTGCCGCACCGAGACTGAGTCAAATGTTTCAGTTTCCCGCCCTTTTATGGCAGCTGTCAAGCGGGGAGTGAACGGTAAGATGGCCGGGGTATTATTTTTTTTCTCATACGTCTCAGGGTTGGCTTTTGTTGCGAAATTTTTATTATTTTTATGATATTATCAACACGGTAGATTTATACCCGATACTTAAGTGACACCTACATCCTTATTTGATCATCTACCTGAGAGTTTTGGCGCTAACTCGGAGAAGGGCGCATCGTGGTTATTATTTTATTGTCTGAAATTGGTTAAAATCGATTTCTTATCTGTAAAAATGTCGGATTTTTATACATAACGTCTTAGAGAACGCACACAAAAATAGAGAAGTGGTTACAGCGAATTGTGATTTTTTGTATTGGTTCCACATCTCCTTAGAAGCTCTAAGCTCTTTCTATTATAGTAAAGTCTCCTTCAGTAAGAATTACATTAATAAGACTTGACCTAAAGCTCCCAGTTACCAGATCATAAAATTTAGAAAAAGAAAACCTGAGAGATTACCTATTCGAAATTCAAAACGTAACTTTTTTTTAGGACAAAGCGTATTGTTGTCACCGTTATCTGGCCTATAACTTCCTTTAAGTAATTTGTTCAACTAGTGTTGTAATCCGAATGAAAAGAAACTATGGATATTATTTTAGGTGACTCAAAAACCTGAATAACTACTTTATTGTTTACTAAAAACAACAGTAATGCATATAATTTCCGAGAACCATTGGTTTGTACTAAAAATAAAAGAGTATCCGCATATTACAGGCTTCGTATAGGATGTTCAAATACAGTTCAATGAACATATAACAGTTTAATACCTTACGGTCACAAGTTCGCCTGCATCGTCACTCATTATACATAATTTCACGCCTGCAAATCCCGAAGGAGAAGGTAGAATTGTATTAACACCCACATTTCCCCAATTTTTGGTCTGATGTAAAAGAAGGCGTGCCTATTGCCTTCAATCGGACACTATGTCATGGCCTGTATGTTTACTGTCGGATGGAAAACAGCCCTATCCCTTAGTCGCCTTCTACGATACCTACGACAAAAAGAGGGTCCCGATTCAACTCCACTGGGAACTATCATACATATACTCACGTCTGTAAATTCCCGTAGGGGTGGGCAGAAATGTATTATCACCCACATTTCGCCAACAATGATTTTTGGTCTCACATAACAGGAGGCGTGCCTATTGTCGTCAAGCGAGCACTAATTCATACAATAACACAATAATGCATTATAATTTATGAGAGCCATTGATTCATTCAAAAAATAAAAGAGTATGTCCATATTACAGACCTGCTGCGTATAGGATGTTCTAATTCAGTTCATTGAACATAATAGTTTGATCACCTTATGGTCAGAGGTTCACCTGCATTGTATTACGTATACATAAGCACACGGCCCACCTGATGAGAAGTGGTCAACGTGGGCTATGGACGTATGCAACACAAGGGGCTCACACTCGTGCTGCCGACCCCGTAAGAACCTTCCAATGCACTTCTTGAAGAACCTCATACTGTGGTCACTTAGAAAACCCACAGGAAGGAGTCCACAGCTTGAGCTTACGCGGTACGGCTTTCCAGTCGCAACGTGTGAGAATGAATTTCCTGCTTGTAGCAAACACGATGCGATGATACTCGTAGAATGTAGCCGTGGGTATCATGTCGAACAATTCTTCTGAACACATACCATTGTACAGGCAGTAAAACACGCACAGCAAGGCAAAGTCTCTCCTGAAGCTGAGCAGCTCCACACTGTCATTGAGAGTGGAAAATTGTCGACGATCCTCTGCGCCCGCCTTTCCACCGTATCGAAGTGAAGCGTAGTAAATATTTTTCTTACCAGGATAAAGGAAATCGAAAATACAACAATTCTGTAAGTAATTCGGACCCCAGACCCCGAGATGAGGTCCTAGGATGCGACCGGGACCACCGCAATGATAATGCTGATGTTAAAACATCTATTCAAAGTAAAAAAACATATCGTTATTGATAAGAAAAAGTTTTTTATAGTCATATATCTAGAAAATTGCACTCTATGTATGTGAAGCGTGGATTATGACATAAAAGGATAGAGAGTGGCTGGAGGTGTTCGAAATGTGGCGCTGGAGAAGGATGGAATAAGCTAGACTGACAGGATAACAAATGAAACGGGGCTGAAAAGGGGACAAGAGAGAAGATCTATTTTGTGAAGGATCGAGAACCAGAGAGGAAAAATGATTGGCCACCTGATACGGCACGATTTGTTTCTAAGAACATCATAAAAAGGAATATAGAAGAAGAGGCCAAGAAGAACGTTCATGAAATAGATAAAGGAATAGATAGCATATCAAGAGATCAAGGGATTGGCGGAGGGAAGAAGGAATAGCGATTCCTCCACCAACAAGAGCCACCGACAAAGTGACATTCTATTGGCGAAAACGCCAGTGGAATCGCTAATTGTAGTAAGAAATTGACATAAATCTACACTAATATTATAAAGAGGAAAGATTTGTACCTATTTTTATATGTTTGTAATGAATAGGCTCCGGAACTACTGTACCGATTTCAATAATTCTTTCACCTATAGAAAGCTACACTATCTGGGAGTAACATAGGCTATATAACATCACGCTACTACTAAAGGGAGCGGAGCAGTGAGCATAAATGTCAATAAATCGGGCAGATTTCCATACATTAAAGTTGGACCGGAATCCGAATTCCACGCGGGCGGAGCTGCGGGCAACAGCTAGTCATTAATATAATTATATTTTTTTATGAAATTTGTGTCTTTGTAACTCGAAATACATTATTTAACTTATTATTATCGCTATAACCACCGCAATGTCCCGAAATCCATTGTTAAAACCTTAAAAATGGTTCACTTCAGCGCGATTCCATCAATAGAATGTCACTTTGTCTAGGGCCCCAGCTCTTGAATTTAGAGAGAGAATTATGGTGTAATATCTAATATAAACTATCTGATTATTTTTAATATAATTTCCTGCTGATACTAAAACAATGAAATGCCTGCGTTGTAGCATACTTACTTCAGTTGGTACGAATGTATTGCATAACTAGCTGACGATAACGGCGTGGAATTTTGACCCCTATGGGGACCTATTCCTGGGATAAAAAGCCTATACCTATACTATTCCAGACTATAATCTATCCCAGTAATATATTTCAACCAGATTAGTTGCGTGCGCGATTGATTAACAATCATCCAAAAATCTTCACATTTTTTATATTAGTAGGATAAATTGGAGATTAAAAAAAAATACTTGAGTTATGTTCTCGGATTCTGTCTTTTTTTCACAATAGACGCAAAAATTAGTGAACGGATTTGGATGCAACTTTTTTCATTTAAAAGGGCTGCGTGGCTGTGGCTTAAATATCTTACTTAAACTTCTAACTTTAATTAAGAGTTAGAAGGTTTCTTCAGAGTCGGCAGCACGATTGTAACGTCCCTGGTGTTGCATACGTCCTTAGGCCACAATAACCACTTACCATCAGGTGGGCCGTGGTTTTCCACGGTAGTCGTGTAAGTGGTATAAAAAACGTATATTTGATGGCAATTGGTTTAGTAGAACTGAGAGATAATGATTAAAAATCGCGATGACTGACATCGACACGGGCGGAACCGCGGGCAATATCTAGTTATTTAAATATGATTCATTCAATAACGTAAAGAAGTGGAAGATTGCATATTCTAAGTTCTAGGTAAACTACTCCTACACCAATAAAACGTAGGCTAGGTATAATTATATTTACAGTTGGCGCCAGAGTTGAGCCCTGTGGCACTCCTGTATAATTTTTACATAATCTTGTCTCATAAGAATATTTTTTCTTTATCTTTGTAGCTGATGACCTCTGTGGTACATCGGTAGAGCGTTTTCATTGTTGAGTCAGAGATCGTGCAATCGTTTCCCGCTCAGTGCAAATATTTGTATGCATGAATATGTGCCGCCGAAAAATAAGAGCCACGTGGTTCCCGGCAGAATAGAATTTGGGCCACTCCATCTCCTCCCTTGCGGTGTCGTACAAGGTGACTAAGGGATGGGGCTGTATTACATCAGACAGATATATACATATACAGACCAGGCTCAACCTCAGATACATGGCTCGAGTCAACAATAGTGCCCGGAATACGGCAATAGGCTCAGCCCCCATTACGTAAGACCTAATACAATGATTGGTGAAATGTGGGTGTTAATTCACCTCTACCTAACCCTCCGGGGATAAAAGCGTGATTGTATGTAAGTATGTATGTAGGAATATGGGTATTTGCATTAGTCTGGTCGTGCCTCGGAAAGCACGTTAAGCCGTCGATCCCGGTTGCCATACGAACATCTATGGCAGTATTTGAAGCCCATAAAAGTCCGACTAGTCTAACTACAGAACTTCGATATCGCCAATTAGTTGTGGAGGTCAGATGGCAGTCGCTTCACAGAAAATATCGAAGTACAGATGCATCACAGTTAGTCTTGAAAGCCGCCAACTGAGTTGAGAAAAGTCTCAGACTCTTTAAAAACCTTATTTTTTATATAGGACACGTCAACTTGACTTCACCTCGCTGCTGGTGAGCTGAAGGCCAAGTCTCAGAAAAGAGGATCATTATTATAGACACGTACCATGTTACAATGGTGGCACTCAGCTTGACGGCCTCATCAGATGCTTTTTCACGTCCCGCTTAACTTTACTTGTTAAGTAACTCCATACTATTACTTAATAGCTAAACTCAACCTATTTAGGCACGAGAGAAGTCAGGCATATCCATATATAGAAGACTGTATTGTTTGTCTGTTTATACTCGCAATGATTCATCAAATCGATAGTAAACTTTCGCTTTTCAGAACATTCCCTCTCTATTAGCTAGCAGGCTAGACTTATCCGTGTTATACAATGACTCTTGAGTTGAAATATTTTGTATTAGTACACATTTAACAGGCTCTGTGGAGTGGCGGTAGTGAATGAGACCGCTACACAGGATGCGGGGGTTCGATCCCCGCTCAGTGCAAATATTTGAGCATGTGCACGTTAAGCCGTCGGTTGCTATATGAACATCTATGACAGTCGTTACGGGTAGTTGGAACCCTAAAAAGTGTAACAACTGGGGCCCTAGACAAAGTGACATTCTATTGATGGAATCGCGCTGAAGCGAACCATTTTTAAGGTTTTAACCATGGATTTCGGGACATTGCGGTGGTTATAGTAATAATGATAAGTTAAATAATGTATTTCGAGTTACAAAGATTCAAATTTCATACAAAAAATATAGTTATTATTAATGATTTATGTCAATTTCATACTACAATTAGCGATTCCACTGGCGTTTTCGCCAATAGAATTTCACTTTGTCGGCCCCAGGTCTAGCTGTAATGCTTCGCTATTGGGTTGTGGAGATCAGATGGGTGAGCACGAACAACTATCGTAATCGTATCGTTAACGTAACGAGAGCACGGAGCATTGCAAATCGGCCGCCTGTCTACTGCGAGCGTGTGTGCGGGTGAAGCTTGCCACTGAGTGACCACAGATAACAGTCGCTTCACGTAAAATATCGAAGTCTAGCCAAATCCGCAGTTAAACTGGCAAAGCGGACCCTAGACTCCGATGTGACGTTTGTATATTATGCTTGAAATCCGTGTGGTGACGAAGAAAGAATACAAATATCACCACCCCATCTCATCCGAAGGGTATCGTAAGAGGCGACTAACGTAACAATACGCAGACGATATCACTGCGAGAGAAGGAACACTCGAAATAAAACCCTGTACCAACCCCTGGCCAGCGTGGAAACAGTAGGCCAAAGCCCCGTAATGTCCCTGGGCCCGCCAAGCTGTGAGAGATATTTCAATGACGATCTCATCTCCATTTCAACAACTAAGGAGCTAAGACGAAGTGCTGTTGTAGTCGGTCCGAGTCCGACATAACCACCTCCGTCAGCTCTGGATATCCGGACTATAAAAAATTTAGTGTTCCCGTGACCATGGTTGCTGTAAAGCAACCAAAAACCTCGTGTAAATATAAAAATAAAAAAATCGCGTAATAATTCGTTATAATAATTAATTTTAATAGTTTTATTACAAACAAATGTGTAACATTCGCAACTTTCTACAATAACATCGAAATAGTTATAAAATTATAGTAATAAACATTTTTACTAAGGACGTTCAGTAATTTACACAATTCTATCAAGAACCAAACTATTCGGGGGTCTTGGAATTCAGCAGCTTACGTGTTTCCCTCTTCCTGTAGTCTTGGCTGATGAGGCCGTCAAGCTGAGGGCCACCATTGTAACATTGTTGGTGTCTGTAATTGTGACCCTCTTGCCTGAGACTTTGCCTTCAGCTTACCATCAGGCGAGGTGAAGTCATATTGACGTGTACATCTTTTGAGAATAGCAAGGGGTGCTACTGCGGTGGACGAGCTCCAATTCCTCAAGCATAGATTATTACAAAACAATCCGCGCGCGCCACGGTCTCGTTTGTCTAGCAATTTAGGTCCAAGATACGAGTCCCGAGGTATATCAATTAGTAAGACAAAACGTAAAAAAGACTTTGGTATTCGTTATATCAAACAAAACTTACTTACCTTTTCGTATTACTGTAGGCACTTGATGATTTCAAATAATAATAATCTGACTGATCTGACATTTATAAATGAGTTTATTAATAAATGAATAATAATTATGTCATCAATCACTTGTGGGCCGTAAGGTTGATTAAATTGATACCATTATGAATACCAATACCATTTTATAGAACACATAATTCATCTAGAATAAGTTATTCATATACGAAGCAGGAGGCCATGGAGCGAGCTACGCTTGTAGTCTCATTGAAGGATAGAATTCGCAACGAGAACATCCGAAAAAGAACTAAAGTTACTGACATCACTCGCAGAATAAGTAAGCTGAAGTGGCAGTGGGCTGGCCATATCTGCCGAAGGACTGATGGCCGTTGGAGCAGACGAGTTCTAGAGAATAGACCGCAATAACGCATACGGGAGGTAGAACGCCGCCTAGCCAGAAGCCAAAGAAGACAAGCAGGACAAGCCTTTGGTCTTTCCACTGATAGTACAAAACCTCTCCAGTGAGCTCTGGCTACCCTACTCACCGCCGGCTTTGATAGACTTTTTGCGAAGGGCGGAGGATTTCAATTAGATTTTGTGATTAGTCTGTTTTTACTCAGAAATGAATGTTCAAATCGATACCGAACTTTTGCTTTCCATTCTCTCTCCATTAGCAAGTAGGCTAGCCTTACCTTTGTTATATATCGAGGGCTGGACATCGATTTCAATGTGGTACGATATTTTGCATTCATCCATATTCCATACAAATATTATAAATGCGAAAGTAACTCTGTCTGTCTGTCTGTCTGTTACGCTTTCAAACCTAAACCGCTGAACCGATTTTGATGAAATTTGGTATAGGGGTAGTTTAGACCTTGTGAAAGGACATAGGCTATGTTTGGTCGCGATAACCGACATCCACGCAGGCGGAGCCGCGGGCAAAAGCTAGTTTTAAATAAGTTTTTAATAAAAAAATATGTTTTCAAGGTTATTGAACTCAAATAAAACCGAGGGAAGTGGTCACTCAACTTTGACGCCATAATAAAAGATGCTAGTGAGAACAAACTCTAACGAAATATTGTATTTCTTTTCTTTGGCTGTCACTTTCAATTTTGGACCAAAAATTTATGAAGCGTGATTGATGTGCTTCGGAATCAAAAATTATAACAAATTGAAACTTTGGAAGCCTTTTCTGCAAAGTTGTCATTTTGCATTTTGGCCCATATACATAGGACCCTTCCGCATCCAGTCCGTCCCAGTCACCTTTCGGAGGATCGACAAACGTGGCGCATTTCAGGGAGAGGCATTTTGTCCAGCAGTGGACTGCAATAAGCTAATCGATTGATTGATTGACATAGGAGACCCATCGCTCAATCTCATTATGGCTCTTGCGTCAAAATACTGGTGCTACTTTAGTACTACTTCATGCGGCTTCAAACGCTAATTCTATGACTTTCTTACTTATGTTATTATTTTACTCTGAGATTTTTTCTTACAAAAGAAAACAAAAATAGAATGCAGTAATCTAACTTCAGATACTTAGATTAACCTTGACAAAACTAGTCTAGATTACTGCGCCTACGCATACAGCTGTGAATATAAATCTAGATAAAATGCGGTGACAGTAAGCGATTGTGTCGTCATAGTCCAACGATGCCCAGTTACCATCAGAAATGTATGAAATACTAGCTGTTACCTGCGGCTCCGCCTAACATAGCCCATGTCCTTTCTCAAGGTTTAATCTACCCCTTTACCAAATTTCATCAAAATGATTTAGTGTTTTAGGCGTGAAAGCGTAACAGACCGACAGACAGACAGAGCTGCTTTCGCATTTGTAATATTACTAGCTTTAGCCCGCGGCTCAGCCCGCGTGGATGTCGGTTATCGCGACCAAACATAGCCTATGTTCTTTCTCAAGGTCTAATCTACCCCTATACCAAATTTCATCAAAATCGGTTAGGTGGTTTAAGCGTGAAAGCGTAGCAGACAGAGTTACTTTCGCATTTATAATATTACTAGCTCACCCGGCAAACTTCGTACCGCCATATTTTCTGCCCACGTGATATTATCTCTAAATTTATCAGTGTTTCTCTACAATATTATGCATGTATTATACATATAAACCTTCCTCTTGAATCACTGTATCTATTAATAAAAACCGCTTCAAAATCCGTTGCGTAGTTTTGAAGATTTAAACATACGGACGGACAGACAGCGACGGCGACTTTGTTTTATAAAATGTAGTGATAGCATAGATATTAGATTCACTAAGTATAATAAGGCGCTAACCCTTACAGTATAAACATATAATTATACTATTATTACTATTATCAAGTAATCTAATAGGCCATAAACATTATTTTTTCATTGCCTGCCCACTCTAACTGCAGGTCAAATTAAACAATGGCTGAATATTAAAAAGATAATCATTGAATTATCTTTATATTTGTTTTGTTTAATAATTCATTAACACCATGAGGTTTTCCGTGTGCTGCAAGGGGTGGGAGTCACCTTTAAAGACCATGGTTATGTACGGCAAAGAGACGGAAAGGAGACAGGGGTTTAGTCTTCTCCCGTTCAGCATATGGCCGTCCACTGCGATGATCTCTTCTTGTAGAAGTCGTGGAAGGCACCCTTCCACGACACCTGCAGGAAGAAATCAATCAATCAATTAGTCTATCTCAGTCCACTGCTGGACAAAGGTCTCTCCCAATATGCGTCATTGCGTTCCGATTTTCCACCTTCCGCATCCAGTCTAACCTAGCTATACTTTTCAGGTCGTCATTCCACCTGCTAGAGGGCGTTCCACCTTCCGTTTGCCTTATTGCGGTCTCCACTCTAGGACTCGTTTCCTCCAAAACATACATACAAATACGTAATACATTCACGCCTGTACATCCCTGAGGGGTTAAGCAGATATTATGTATTAACACCCACAGTAGCCGAGACTATCACCGCCGGGCACTTTGAGCTGTTGTTCACTATCGTAGAACAGCCGTATCCGATGCCTTCTATAACCTATAACATCCACGGGAAGAGATGGGGGACCATATTCCACTCTTTCTTTGCTACATCATAAAGTCTTGGCATTCTTTACCAGCACATGTGTTTCCTTCTAGAGTCCCTGGTCCTTTAAGCAGATGGTGGAAAAGCATCTGATGAGGCCCTCAAGCTGAGTGTCACCATTGTAACATTGTTGGTCCCTGTAATGGTGACCATCTTTCCTTAAACTTTGCCTTCAGCTTACTATCAGGTGAGGTGAAGTCATACGATCAATCAATCAATTAGCCTATCGCCGTCCACTGCTGGACATAGGCCTCTCCCAATGTCGGGAGACTTTGTCCTACTGTTTCCACGCTGGCCAGACGGGTTGGTACAGGGTTTTATTTTGAATTTTCCTTCTCTCGCAGTGATATCGTCTGCGTATTTTTCTGTTAGTCGCCTCTTACGACACCCTTCGGATGAGATGGGCTGGTGATACTTGCATTCTTTCTCCGTAATACTGATGTGTCCTATTTAAAAAAGACCAGGAACTCAGCAATAGTAAGTAACTTTCACAAAGTTATCAATATCTTGCCCAAGTCATAATTATTGCAATTTCAAACGTTGAAGCAACTATATGTATCTCGTAATGTATTTTTGAAGTAAAAGTGCAACTAAGTCGCAACACTAGAGTGTAACGAGGTCTTCAAGTGATTGATGAGTTATACATAACGTTTTTTTGTGGCTTGAAATAATATATAATATAATCGAATATAATATAATCGACGTAATACCTGTAACTTCGTTATAACTGAATGGTAACAAATTAATAAGCGATCTTTACATCTTGTATCGCTTCTCCCTTTTTATACCACTTAGGTCGCAGACAAGCAGACGGCCCACCTGATGGAAAGTGGTTACCGTGGCCTATAGACGAGTGCAACACCAGGGGCGTCACACTCGTGCTGCCGACCCTGTAAGAACAGAGAGATTCTGTGCCGTCCGCGCAGAAGATAAGTAGGACTAGCCTTTGTTCTTCCCACTGACAGCACAAAACCTCTCCAGTGAGTTCTGGCTACCCTACTGAGAGCTGGGAACACAACACGAGGTTATTTAGCCGCTGTCTTCTGTAGGGTGGAGGTACTTCCCCAGTCGGACTGCTCGATTGTGACGGAAGTTTACTATACGAGCTAGATTATTCCTTCTTCATGCAACCCTGGGTTCTTTAAGTGGGTCTTGAAAAGTATTTTCTAGGCCGTCAAGGTAGGACAGCATCTAGAATGATGGCCTTTGGACCTCATTCTAGTTTCTTAAAATCCAGTGTGTGAAGTCAAACGAAGAAATACTTAATTATGTAATGACAATACATGTAATGTACGAAGACCTCTGTGGTATAGCCGCAGTGAACGCGACTGCTATGCCAGGGCATTCGATTCCCGCTCAGTACAAATATTTGTATGCATGAATATGACCGATCACGACCAGATCACAAGTCTTTACGGTATGGCAGTCTTTACGGGTAGTTGGAGCCCTAAAAAGTCCAACAACTTCTCTAACTGCAATATTTCGATATCGCCAATGAGTTGTGGAGGGCAGACGGCAGTCGCTTCACGGAAAAATATCGAAGATCAGTCAAACCAGTACACTGGAAAAGACTCCGAGGTGAAAGCTTCGGATGCAACTGGGATTAACGCTAGAATGATGAAGTTACTTGAGACAAAAATCGACCTTGAACTGAATTGAAAAAAGGCTCCAAGGACAGTTAAGTATGAAGAATAAAAATCGCAAGTATAGTGTCGAAAGCACTATAAGTAGTGACTTGATGGCATGTGAATAGAGTCTTAATTCGCAATAAGTATGTGTCCACTTGTGTCGTCATCAATCCAACAAAAAACCAGGTAATGATTGCTTAACAACTGTCACTCATATGTGCGTGTGAATCTCGTCACAATATAACCACTAACTTTAGTTAATGATAACTGTGTTTTATTTATTTAGTTTTATGCGTAAAGATCGCGTGAGGAACTCTCGCGTCCGGCAGCCTTCATGTCCGTGACATCGCTGATAAAATGCAAGAGAGCCGCCTTCGCTAGTGCGGCCACGTCTTGTGGCAACCGCCAGGCTACGTGGGGAACAAATGCCTGGCAATGACGCCCCCGCCGGGTCCAGGTAGAAGGAGAAACCCAAGAACTCCAGGCTTGACGTCGTGGAGGGTGACATGCGTGCAAATGGTCTCGCTACCATGGGCGCCCAAGATCGTGCAAAGTGGAGGATTAAGAGCCGGAAGGCGGACCCTGAGCTCCGAGGTCAGCTTGGAAGCAATCAGGAGGATGCGTCTCCATGAAGATGATGATTTTGCTTCGTAATTAGCGTATCGTAGCGGTAGTGAACTCGACAGCTAGCGGCGGTTTCGATGGCCGCTCAGGGCAAATATTTATATACATGAATATGTCTTTTTTCTGGTCTGGTCGCGCCTCGAAGATTCCCTAATCTTCGAGGTGCGAAGCCCTCTTCTTCTTCATCCTAGCGTTAATCCCAGTCGCATCTGAAGCTTTCGCTTTGGAGTCTGGGGTCCGCTTTACCAGTCTAACTGCGGATTTGGTTGGACTTCGATATGGTTCAGTGTAAATAATGTGTATGCATGAATTGTATATTTGCTGTGTGGTCGTGCCTCGAAGATTAGGGCTCCAACTACCCATAACGACTGCTATAGATGTTCGTATGGCAACCGGGACTGACGGCTTAACGTGCTCTCCGAGGTACGACCAGACCAATGCAAATACCCATAATCATGCATACAAATATTTGCACTGAGCAGGAATCGAACCCACTTACCACTTACCATCATATCGACTACTAGTTTGCTACTTCAATAGTCTAAAAATACTTGATAGGTTACAGTTTTTATTGCAACCAAAACACAATTGACGAAATGTGGGTCGCATCAACCGCTCTGCCTAACCTGCTCGGCCTCCGACCCGAATATTGACCGGAGCGTGTCACAGATTCGATATGATTGGTTAGTTATGACGTCATTGATTTAATACGCCATATTATTTATAGATTAGAAAAGTATTCGGATGCAACACTTTTACTTATTTTA
Source organism: Eilema depressum (assembly GCA_914767945.1). Classification (NCBI taxonomy): domain Eukaryota; kingdom Metazoa; phylum Arthropoda; class Insecta; order Lepidoptera; family Erebidae; genus Eilema; species Eilema depressum. The sequence continues at coordinate 3,200,364 of OU612041.1, read as the reverse complement.
ACACGCCTAAATTGGTTTTAATTAGTTGTTGTCCACGGCTGTGTAGTCTTCGGAGCCTATTGCCAACACGTGGGAGCCTATTCCAGGAATAAAAAGTAACCTAAAAGTTACTCTAGGCTATGATCTATCCGCACTGGGTACTGTTTCGTTCAAATCGTATGTATTTTTGAATGAAATTAGGTACACATATTGATAACACACTTGTATAGTTGGCGGCATTTAACTTGGCAACAAACACGTCACAAAATGTAGGTACTCTTTATGCGCAGTATACGCGTATTGAGTGTCTTTTGAGGATAGCTTGAGGTGCCGCGGCGGTGGAGGACCTCAAATCCACCAATCATAGATTATATTAAATCAATCCGCGCGCACCAGAAGCTTGTTTGTCTCGCGACTTGTTGCCAAGTTAAATGTGTTATCAATATGTGTAATACAAGATACGCGCGATACATAAAAGTACAAGGTGTATTATCAATATGTGTAATTTCATTCAAAAATACATACGATTTGAACGAAACAGTACTGTGATGTATGTAGGTATGTTTGTAAGATTCTTTATTACCTCATTTATCTTCTGAACCACTTTTCAGATTTTTTTTATTAAAACTGACCGGCTTCGCTTTACAGCATTGAAAGGTTAATATTGACAGGTCCAAGTTTACCATCACACAGATTTTACAGCCCAGACACAGCCTCAGATGTGTGACTCGACTCGACTCAACAATATTGCCCGAAACACGGCAATTGGCCCACCCCCTATTAGGTATACGTAATAGGTGGTGGGCGGGCCAATTGATATGGCTGAAATGTAGGTGTTAATGTACCTCTGCCTAACCCTTCGGGGATAAAAGCGTGATTATATGAATGTATTCGTAACATAAACAAAATGTTCAGCCACGGGACTACCGAAGCATAGACATTGCACGTCAATTTACAGTTTGGCAACACCATGGCGTTAAACTATCAAGATAAAGACCCCGTTGTTTTCCACCCAAAATACAGGTTTATGTGGCAACACCGTCGAATTGGGGCACAACTCATCGTTTAGCAATTATTGTGTAATGTGTACTTAAGTCCTCAATGGTAGGTGCTTTTTAGGGTTCCGTATTTTAAGAACAAATCGAAATTACCTACCATAAGAAAAAGAAAACAAAAGGTTGGTACTAACTACCTTTGCTTTTCTTTTTTTAGAGTCCTCTGTAAATACGATCGACAACAACACGGTATTGACAAAAATAGCCACTATGCCTATAGCCACTAAAGGCACTATGACCCAAACTTCATAATAATTGGCCATCCTGTGTTGGGAGCATGTGCTGACAAACTTTCAGCTTTTATAAAATGACGAAGGTCTGGCGTTCACGGCCTCTTGGTCCATAAGATCTTGCTTATTTTAGCGATGTCTAGTACTTAAGTAATGTCAATTATACTATCGAAAATTATTACAGATAACTACACATCCATCCATAGTAATATTATAAATGCGAAAGTAACTCTGTCTGTCCGTCTGTTACGCTTTCACGCCTAAACCACTGAACCGATTTTGATGAAATTTGGTATAGGGGTAGGTTAGACCTTGTGAAAGGACATAGGCTATGTTTGGTCGCGATAACCGACATCCGCGCGGGCGGAGCCGCAGGCAAATATATATATGCTAAATAGTACGGATCCCTCGTTGCGTGAGTTAGATTTATACTTGTCCAGTTGTTTCTGTAGTAATACCGATTTGTTTTAACTATAGCGGAACCGGCTAACGTAAAACTATTGAGGAACTTTTAATCTAGAGGTCACCAACAACCTCTTTTTCGGGCATTTCCGTTTTCAACCCAGTTTTTTACCCACTAAAAATAATAATTTATTAAGATAAAAAAGCTAATCAGCTCTGGCGGGACTCGAACCCCCTCGAACCTCAAAACCGTGATCTTTCCCTTAAAAGAAAAAGAAAGAATGAAAAGTTTTTTATTCTGTACAAAAATCCTGATATAGGTACAAAGTTTCGCACACATCCATACAGCCCCTCTAGACAAGTGACAATTCGTTGCTCGGCGTATGATGGAATAGAATGCCAAATGTATGGGATTTGACGTATATGACAGGCGTCAACGAATGTCAAAAACGTCAAATCCTATACATTTGTCATTCTATTCCATCATATGCCGAGCAACGAATTGCCACTTGTCTAGGGGAGCTGAATAACAACAGGGGGAATGCTCTGAGCACCGAGTCACGCTTGAAGCTATCCAAATTTTCCTACACATCTTTGGGGCGACGGTGGGAGCCATCTACCGGTACTCGTACGAACTATAGGAACCAACCGCTTTCGTGTTCGAGACCCGCCTGAGCTGAATCGCTTTTTCCTATGTTAATACAAACAGATATATAAAATTTTATATTTTTAACCCCCGACAAAAAAAAGAGGGGACCGCTAAGTACCTTGGTATGCCCTATTCCCCCCGACGACGGTCAGACGGCGGTCCCCCGACGAGACAAATGACAAACGGGTCAATACTTAGGGTAGGTCATGTTGAAATGCCTAGTTATTATTTTACTGTTTATAGGTTCTTTTTGTGTCGGAGTTTTTTTTTAATTTATAAGACAAACCGATACACAAAAGCCTGTGTCTAAGTAACTAAGTTATGACCAAATCTGGGTGACACATATTTTGGTTACGCCCATACCCGCCAGGCAAGTCGAACCGGTAAGGCTCAGTGACGTAACGTGGTAACGCACCCATGAGCCATATGACACTGTTTAGCCACAGAGTAAAGTTAGTATTTAATCTATTGATTTAGTTAGATTAACACACATACATAATATTCACGCCTGTAAATCCTCGAAGGGTTAGGCAGAGATGAATTAACACCCACATTTCACCAATCATTGTATTAGGTCCCATGTAATAGGGGGTGAGCCTATTGCCGTTTTCCGGGCACTATTGTTTGCTCGAGCCATGTATAGGCTGAGTCTGGGCTGTATATATTCTGTCTGATGTTAAACAGCCCTATCCCTTAGTCGCCTTGTACGACACCGCATGGGAGGAGATGGGATGGCCCAAATTCTACTCTGCCGGGAACCACGCGGTAATTAACAAACATAAATAAACTTCTTTTACGGCAGGAAGTAAGATTTTTTTTTTTCAGATGATTTTTAATGAATTTTTAATCTGTGAGGTAGACTAGAAAAATAATATAACACTTTGTTTCTTATTTTATATTTCTTGTTTCGCTTTTGTATACTGATTTATTTATTAATTAATTTTTAATGGTAATTAATTAACAGCCTCTTTGACGTGGCGGTAGTGAACGCGACAGCTAAGAAGTAGGGTTCAATTCCCGGGTGAGCCTATTGCCGTATTCCGGACACTAATGTTGACTTGATCCATGCATCTGAGGCTGGGTTTAGGCTGTCTGATGTTAAAATGCATATAAATATTTCTCCTGAGCGGGAATCGAACCCACAACCCCCTGTTTAGTAGACAAACACTACCGCATCGCCACAGAAGCCGCCAAAATGGAGTGGCGGAAACATGGCAGCCATACAATCCATACAAAATATATGACTAATCATTCACATACCACGTGGAGTTCAATTCCCCCAAAGATAATAATCTGTGGATTACAATTTATATTCTATTGTGAGAGCACAAAGACCTGATTTCAAACACTAAAGGTTTAAAAAAAAAAGTTAGCATCCTGTACCGGAACGAAACTGTTAACAATTCACTCACAGAGTATAGGAGTTAGATGCAAGCTGGTAATCCTGATTACCGAATTAGGCTTTCCACTCGGGTTCACCCGGCGCCAATGACCCTGGGTCATATAGACCCGTGGCAAATGTAAACTCATCATCATAAAGATGCATTTTCCTGATAACATCCGAGCCCAAGATAACTTCGGAGCTCAGGGTCCGCTCTCCGGCTCTTGCACTTCGCACGATCTTGGGCGTCCATGGTAGTGAGACCATTTGCACGCATGTACACAAATATAAACTATTATATTTTTTTAATGCGATGTTGCTTACTAAAATTTCCTGAAAGATTCGGGTCTTTAAGACCCGGTGTTATCGTCCTAGTAATCATTTTTACGTCATTGGCGCCGGGTAGTGGCCTTTGGACCTTCTAATCCCAGAAGGGAAGTCTGAGCCTCGTCGTCGACTAGCAAGTAAGGTTTTATATTGACTAGTTGACCCACCCCAGCTTCGCCTGTGGCATACTTTTAGCTTGTATCACCTCTTTAAGCTATTTATGGGTACTAGCTGTTCGCTGCCCGCGAGTCTGTCCGCGTGGCATTCTGATCCCGTTCATCGCCTATGTGTTATTTGATGTATAAGCTATATTATTGTAAAGTTTCATTAAAATCCATTCAGTAGTTTTTTACGTGAAAGAGTAACAAACATCCTCACATACATATTCACATACTTACAGACTTTATATATTATATAATACTAGCTGACCCGGCGAACTTCGTACCGCCATATTTTCCGCCCGCGTGGTATTATCTCTAAATTTATCAGTTTTTCTCTACAATATTATGCATGTATTATACATATAAACCTTCCTCTTGAATCACTCTATCTATTAAAAAAACCCTTTATCTGTTGCGTAGTTTTGAAGATTTAAGCATACATAGGGACGGACAGACAGCGACAGCGACTTTATTTTATATTATGTAGTGATTAGTAGGATATATAATATAACAATTGGCAATTTATTAATTTTCAAACAAACAAAAAAACCTCTACAGTTTCAAAATATTAGCATAGATTGACTAATATAAGTATATATACACTTTTGTATTCTGAAAAAAAAATTAAGGAACTAAAATGATACATCATAAATTATTAGCAATTATCTTGTAGCAAATATATAATAAATAAATCAGTATACAAAAGCGAAACAAGGAATATAAAATAAGAAACAAAATGTTATATTTATTTTTCTAGTCTACCTCACAGATTAAAAATTCATTAAAAATCATCTGAAAAAAAATCTTACTTCCTTCCGCAAAAGAAGTTTACATATCGACACCTCTGGGTTCAATTGGCGTATAAACCAAAACACGACTTTTCAGGAGAGCAAAATAACGATTTTATTTTTAGAAAAAAAATCATAACTTTTTTATTTTAGAAGCTACATAAAAAATTCCAAGGGGAAAGATTCTTAGAATTTGGGGATGAAAAAGGCTACATCATTCAATCATATCTATCCCCTTTGGTTTGGAAGTTAGCATGGATATACGTCTTAGAAAATATCAATTTATGGTTTATACACCCCATGAAAATTGGATAACAATTGACAGCTTACAGCTTATATCCATATTTGGTAAAATTATGTTCAAATTTACTGATGTAAAAGCATGTAGCTGTAGATATTTTGGCTGTAAAAACTATTAATTTGCACATCAATAGAATTATAATTAAAAAAAACAATCTCGATACTGTTAGAATGTGTCAGAATTACATTAGTATTACTCTTACTACAGAATTATGGTCGATATACACGAAATTAAACTACCAGAAACAAAATTAACTTAGTTTTATTAAATAAAACAGATAATTATGTCTATTATAATTATGACATAACATTATCAGTCATGATAATGTTATGTCATAGTCGTGCGAAGTGGAGAAGGAAGAGCCGGAAGGCGGACCCTGAGCTTCGAGGTCATCTTGGCCACGGATGCAATCAGGAGAATACGTCTATATGCAGATGATGATGACGATTATCAGTCATGATCAGATTATCAAACTTAAAAAGGCAATTATTTAAATCTTTAGTAACTCAACAAACAGTCATCTCTCCTTCACCGCGACTTCCTCGTACAACAGATTGTCCTCAGGGTCTTTGCCTTTAATTCAGCGGCACTTGGACAGAGCCTTCGCCGTTTTGGCCCTGGAACGCGCCAACTTATAGATAAGCTTTTGCCCCTCAGACGATTCCAAGTTGTTATATAGCGGTTGCAAGTGGTCTCGATGGCTAAAAACCAATCTCACCACTCTGTTAGTCCACACTCAAAGTCAGCGCTCTGCGCTCTGCGCATCATATCCATTAACAGTTTCTCTCGGGACAAGGCAGATACTTTCTAGTCCCTGCCAGAACACCCGCTGTGATATCCTGTGTGTGCAGGAAACTCACAGGGATGCTTGCCAGAGTAGACCATACATCTCTGGACTATCCTTATCGCCGTCGACACGATAGAAGAAGAAGAAGTGGTCTTGTTTGGCCCTGGCTACCACTCACCTGGTGGCGCGTTTTGCATCTTTGTACGCGTCGTGGTCTTCGGCAGATTTGGACGCTTGCCACTTTTTAAGGAGGGTTTTCTTCACCCTGATCTCTCTCTGGACTGTGTCGTTCCACCACCAAGTGTCCCTGTCATACTTGCATCCACCCTTAGACGTACCGAGAACCGCCCTCCCCGCCTCAAGGATAGCTGCCTGAATCCTGTCCCAGTAAACCTTTATTGCTTCGTCTATAACATCAGCACTCTTGTCACCGATGACTTTGAATGACCACCTGATTCTGCGTTGGCCACGCTTGGCGCGTTTGTCTTTGGGTTTCACGCGGAGGTCCATGACAAGGAGACGGTGTTGGCTAGTGCGACTCTCTCCGGGTATTACCTTGCAGTTGGCCACCCTGCTGATGCTGTGCCTCCTAGTGAGTAGGAAATCGAACTTTCTTTTTGAAGAATCTGTTCACGACGGAAAGTTCGGTGACCGTACACTTTCTAAGGATGTGCTCTTCCTCTGGGTTACGGCTACCGTATCCAAAACCGCCGTGCACATGTCCAAACTCCTCACACCTGTCACCCACATGACCGTTCGTGCAGTGGTTTTAGCTAAAGCAAAACCACCGTCATAACACGGACACTGTAATTGGTTTTTGAATTTTTAACATTTAATTTTAGACTTTAAAGCAATGTCTGTAAAATTTAAAATTAAATGGCTTTTTGTAGAGTGAACGCAAGCGTGTAGTTAAAATATTGTCATTTAATTTTGGACTTTAATTGTATAGCAATAAAGTCTAAAATTGAATACCATTTTTTGCAATGGATATGGTTTATACGTCCATGTTATTTAAATGTTTGGATTTACGACCTCAATTTTAAATTACGTTTAAGAAATATATTTACTCGTCATGGCGTAAAATCCATTTACAATCAACGCAGACCTTACGCCCCGGGTTGGTAAAAATCTTGGTCATAACGTCTTACTAAAAATTTAAAAAAGAAAAATTTGGCTGTTACATTAATATTTTATCTTTTTTGTGGTAGGATGATCTAAATTTTTTGGGTCGTAAAAGCATTTTTTTTGCGAATTTGAACATTTTAAATATACAGATTGATAGAGAAAAAAAAACTGAATTAAACGGTGTATATAACTCATTTTGGCCAAAATGGTTTATACGCCAATTGAACCCAGAGGTGTCGAATATTTATGTTTGTTAATAATTACCGCGTGGTTCCCGGCAGAGTAGAATTTGGGCCACCCCATCTCCTCCCTTGCGGTGTCGTACAAGGCGACTAAGGGATAGGGCTGTTTAACACCAGACAGATATATATACAGCCCAGGCTCAGCCTCAGATACATGGCTCGAGTCAACAATAGTGCCCCGGAATACGGCGGTAGCCTCACCCCCTATTACGTGGGACTGAACACAATGATTGGTGAAATGTGGGTGTTAATTCACCTCTACCTAACCCTCCGGGGGTGAAGGCGTGACTATATGAATGTATGTATGTATATTTTATGGCATAACCTTGCCGTAAATTTGACTATAAAAATTCGTTCAGATTCGTTCATTGCCCTTCCGATGAACCTGAATAACCTTTATTCAAGTTTATTTGTTACTAGCCTTCCGCCCGCGGCTCCGCCCGCGTGCATCTCGGTTAACGCGACCTTTGCTCATATCTTCGGTTCTACTTAACCGATTGCGATCAAACAAACGTAAGATTTTAACACCCGTATTCACAAACAATACTGTGAGGTCTCATAGTGTGCTCGAGCGCATAGGGCTGGTAAAATTAATTCACAAACATCGAACAACATTAGATTCAACAACATGCGTTCCCTCAACGAAGTATTACTTAAGTGTTACCAATGAATAAAAAGGCTTGCCAAAACGAACGCACTGAGAATTTCTCGTTCTTTGCACAGTTTTGGTAGAACGCATAGCGAAGTATTGTTTGTGAATACGGGTGTAAGTCTGAGTAAGCCCTTTCTAACAAAAAAAACCGCATCAAATCCGTCCAGTAGTTTTTGTGTCCATCGCGGACAAACAGACAAACAGATAGGAAATTCAAAAAAAATATAAAAATATTTATATATCCCATAATTACCTAAATGGGACACACGTTGTGTGTCCCATTTAGGTAATCATGGGACCAAATGACGAAATGTGAGTGTTAATACATACCTACATACATACATAATATATGTACAATCACCCCTTTATCCCCGTAGGGTTAGTCAGAGGTGAATAAACCCACATTCCACCAATAGGGTGTTCATACATATCTGTGCATTACGAGATTTAGAAACCTGAATATATTTTATGTATTTTATTTTAGTTTTTACGACCTTAACTGCCACCTGATCACCGATCCTGAGAAGAAACCTGCGCCAGATCCTCGTCAACCCACTTGCAGGTGAGGTAGATAGAATTTGGTGGGATTCCATACACCTCTATTACCTTTATTCACAGGTCTTCACTTTCCCAATTTTGCACATGGTAAATTTTTCACATTCCCAGATGTCTACTTTCTCAGCCACCTTCAATCAATTTAATGAATTAGCCTATCGCAGTCCACCGCTGGACATAGGCCTCTCCCTATGTTGGGAGACTTTGGCCTACTGTTTCCACGCTGGCCAGACGGGTTGGTACAGGGTTTTATTTCGAGTGTTCCTTCTCTCGCAGTGATATCGTCTGCGTATTGTTCTGTTAGTCGCCTCTTACGACACCCTTCGGATGAGATGGGGTGGTGATACTTGTATTCTTTCCCCGTCACCACACGGACCTTAAAAGTGCGAAATTATTAAGAAATCAGTGTCGAAAAATAACTAAAAATATATTACAATACAATTCTAATAAGGAAACGTGTGCCAAGACTAAACAAAGCCAGATATAACTCAAGTAGCTTAATTTTTCACTACCGCCTATTTCAATCATGTTTGTAAGAAATGGGGCCGCGGTAGTGCGACAAGCCAAGTTCGCGATAATAGATCTAGTAGTACTATTTCAAATCTATTTCTAATATGTGATTTATAAAAACTATTATGGGCATTAAGCTAAGGAAAGCATTTCGTTTTGGAATTCATATAGCATTTGGAAAGGTACCTACTTTACTTTTTAATTTACGCAAGCTTACCTCAGGGATCATGAATAAAAAGAATCAGCTGAGACAGTGCACGTTAAGCCGTTGGTCCCAGCTGCCATACGAACATCTATGGCAGTCGTTACGGGTAGTTACACCCCAAAAAAGTCTGACTATTAACTACTCCACTTCAATATCACCAATTGGTTGCGGAGGTCAGATTTCAGTTGCTTCACGAAAAATATCTAAGGTCAGCCACATAACAATTAGACTGGAAAGCCGACCCCAATTGAGTGGGGAAAAGACTGAGAGAATGGTAACTTCAAGTTATAAAATGTTATAGAATATAGAAAAGGAGATGGATATGCTTTCATACATACTTGGGCCGAGATGTAAAAAGATGAGAGTGGTCTCAATTAAGAGCTTACATATTATTAAACCATCCCTGAAAATTCTGCAGATTTTGGTGATCTAAGAGCAGAGTTTTAAGAGATAAAATAAGTGAGGTTATACAAGACATGAACGTTTTTGAACTGTGATTTGATTTAAACCAATAAACTCATACAGCACACTGATATGGTACACTTTTGCACATTATTTTATAAACAATTGTATATATTATATTTTATCTCGATAATTAATTGATTTTGAAGATTGAATAAATAAACGGATTGACTGAAAGTCAGGGAGTTGTCAGCTATCATAGCTCAGATACAAAATACACTTGATACACATGAGAAATAATTAATCGATTAACGAAAATCGATTCATAATTTATTTTTATTACCTACATTATTATTATGATTTTAAATGGTTATTATTATAATTATTATTCTATTTGTTCAATCTGATTGAAATAATACTGCGATGCAAGTATTTTTATAGACAATAATGTTTAAATCGTTCATAGTAATCGATACCTATTTTATTTTATTAGTGGAATAAACTTAGTTTTAAGAGTTCTCGTCTTCCAGGTTATCAATTGAGTGGGTTTTTTTTATATTTTGAAATAGAAAAATATACCGCTTTTTTGAGCCATATCTCAACTCATTACATTTTGGCCCAGAAATCCCCGTCTCCTTTCAGGCGTAGACTTGGCCGTGATTTTACCACAAAGTTTTCAACATTAATTTAGCAACAGATTAAAACATACGTTCTCACATAAACGCAACTGAAATCATATTATATTGTTATACACGCCATACAATCGTCTACAATCATACTTGAAAAAATGTTTTATGAATATTGGTGCATTGTGGAGGTTGAGAAATTGTATGACCTGGCTCTTAGATTACACATTTGTAATATAATTTGACAGTTGACATGAATAAGTTGCTATTGAATGCGTTTTTTATTTAAATAATGTATGTTGCAGCCAAGTCTTACAATTCTGACAAAAGTAAAATTTGGATGGGAAGATCAGTTTAAAGTTTCGCGAGTTCAATTGCTTTTTCTCATCTCAGAAAATGCCGAATGCACTTAAAGGAATATTCTTTTCAGAAATAATTTGAAAAAAACCAAGCATTTAAAAAACCAACCATAAAGTCTTGGAATTCTATATAAGCTTACGTGTTTCCTTTTCAACAGTCCCGGGCCTTTAAGCGTGGCGTGAAAAAGCATCTGATGAGGTCGTCAAGCTGTGTACCACCATTGTATTATTGTAGGTGTCGATAATGGTGACTCTCTTTCCTGAAAATTTGTCTGCAGCTTACCATCAGGCGAAGTGAAGTTATACGTTTTTCCTTCTTCCTACAGTCCCGGGACCTATAAGCGGAGCGTGAAAAAGCATCTGATGAGGCCGTCAAGCTGAGTGCCACCATTGTAATATTGTACGTGTTTGTAATGGTGACCCTCTTTCCGGAGACCTTGTCTTCAGCTTACCATCAGGTAAAGCGAAGTTATATTGACGTAAAATAGGCATTGTATGAAAATTACGGTCTTATTCACAAGCCTGTCTTTTTTTGCAAGCCCAAAATGTTAGCCAATATGCCACCCCAACACACACGAACAATAAAAAATAAAACATTACGACTAAGAACTGACTCATTCAATGATGCAAGGAAAGGTCAACGAAGTATTACATTTAATGATTCCGTAATGATTCTCTGCTTGCAACTCGAGTCATTGTTGTGTTCTTGAGTGTGTATAGTCACCGGCATATATATCTAGACATCTTCAGTGTGGTGACGGAAAAAGAATACAAGTATCACCACCCCATCTCATCCGAAGAGTGTCGTAAGAGGCGACAAACGGAACAATACGCAGACGATATCACTGCGAGAGAAGGAAAATTCGAAATAAAACCCTGTAGGTGTCGTGATAACCGACATCCACGGAGTCGCGGGAATCAGCTAGTGTTCTCTATACAGCCAGTACGCGTCTTTTAAAAAAACTAGCTGTCCCGGCGAACTTCGTACCGCCATATTTTTCCCGTGCCCGCTGCACCTATTTTCTCACCGTTTAAACCTTCCCTGGACATCCACGAACATTTCAAGACTAAAATTAGCCAAATCGGTTCTGCCGTTTTTGAGTTATAAACTAAGTTCAACGAAAAGTAGCATTGATTTTTATATATTAAAGAAGTTGTATTTTGAGGATAGCATGGGGTGCTACGGCTGCGGAGGAGCTCAAATTCACCAATCATAGATTATAGCAAACCAAACCAAACCAATAAATGTATGGGTTTTGACGTTTATAATTAATGTGACGACTGCCATATACGTCAAATTCCATACATTAGTCATTATATTCTAAGCGTGGTTCCCGGTAGAGTAGAATTTGGGCCACCCCATCTCCTCCCATGCGGTGTCGTACAAGGTGACTAAGGAATAGGGCTGTTTAACATCAGACAGATATATACAGCCCAGACTCAGCCTATCCATGGCTCGAGTCAACAATAGTGCCCGGAATACGGCAATAGGCTCACCCCCTATTACGTGGGACCTAATACAATGATTGGTGAAATGTGGGTGTTAATTCACCTCTGCCTAACCCTCCGGGGATAAAGGCGTGATTGTATGTATGTATGTATGTATATTCTACAATACGCCTACCAACGAAATGCCACTTGTTTCTCTCGCGACTTAGGCTCCAAATATATGCCGATGATTATACTCGAGTCATTATTGTGTTTGGATCTTAAGTGTGTAAATATATTTGCAATATTGACAAACACTTAATAGTTAGTTATATCCGCGTCTGTTTGTTCGTACGGAGAAAGTAGTGAACGTCAAAGCTGTACGTTAACTTGCCAAATATGGTCCGAAGATAATTATGAAAAGTACTTATTTATTGGCCTTTATTCTACCTAGCCATATAGATGCATATAACATTGTTATGTATGCACAATTGTTGTAATTTTATTCTGGTTGCTAAGCTGTGTATATTTTTGTTTATGTAAGCTGGGTTGAATAAAAAAATATTTCCTTTCTTTCTTTCTTTCTTTACTTGTTTTTATTAAGCTATTGCATAGCTTCTATCGCGGGCCTTGAGCGTGGAGACCGAATCCAGAAATTCCGTAACCAAAAAAACCTAACACCCCGAAGCTCGCACGAATCGAGCCGAGCTGCTCCGAAGTAGCTCCGCTTAACGTAAGTAATTATAATTGCATAAGTTGATAAAAAATGCTATACAATAGCTTTACCGCGGCAGTCCCCGAGTGCCACACGTCTTTTTTATATTCTCCTCGCCTGGTGTTAAAGTTAAGGTCTCTGCATACGAAACGGGTTTTTTCACGGACGTGACGGGACGTGAAGTTTTGGAAATATCGTTTCATACAAAATGTATGCGGCAATGCATATGTCACGGGGCCACGGACGGGACGGGACGGGACGGGCCGCATACATTTTGCTTCACGTCCCGTCCCGTCCGTGAAAAAACCCGTTACGTATGCAAAGACCTTTAATCGCCGAGGCTTTTCTTAACTCAGTTAGTCGGCTTTCTAACTAAGAAATGGGGGAATTTCGAAATTTTTCCGTAAAGCGAATGCTATCTGACCTCTTCAACCCACCGATAGTGTACTAGACCATAATATTGAAGTACATTTTTTTTATACCACTTAGGTCGTAGACAAGCACACGGTCCTCCTTATGGTAAGTGGTTACCGTGGCCTATGGAGGTATGCAACACCAGCGGCGTTACACTTGCGCTGATGACCCTGAAGAAACCTTCTAATGCCCTTCTTGAAGAACCCCATATTGTAGATTGTAGTCGCTAGGTAAAACCACCGCTCATTTCATCTCAGTTCATTCCACAGCTTGAGTGTGCGTGGGATGAAGTTCCTTTCATACCGCGCAGTGCCTTTTTTTATTTACCACCTAATTATCAAAATTATATAGGAAATACTACATTAATATGCAAATTAACTAATATAAATCATTATTCTAATGGTAGGTAGTACAACATGATGTGTAGATTGTAATCTCGTACAGGCAGAGGAACAAAACTGTGTAAAACATCGTTTAATATACTGAAGGTGACAGACTGATTAACAAAAAACGTTTTTGTTCTAAAAATTAGGCTGTGAAAACATACGGTAATGTATTGTGCGCGGGACAGTCATCTAGTAGTGTCACATAGACATGGTATAAATAATAAAAGCGTAATTTTTCCTCCCACGCTGTGACTTCTTTGTATCAAAATATTGCCTCTAGGGTCTTCAATAATCAATTAGTCTATCACAGTCCACTGCTAGACATAGGCCTCTCCCAATTTGCGCTATTTCTGCCGGTCCTCCGCCTTTCGCATCCAGTCAAGGTATCCCAGCCACCTTTTTCAGGTCATCATCGTCAGTCTTTTCCGTTTGCCTTATCGCGGTCTCCACTCTAGGACTCGTCTGCTCCAACTGACATCATTTTTATTCTGCAAGCTATGTCGGTAACTTTCTAACTTCATTAATACTTTATAATAATTTTATAGGAATCGAACTCCAGGCGACTGAAATATGGGGTTCTTCAAGAAGGTTATCACAAGGTTATTATAGGCCACGGTAGCCGCTTCCTTAATTTTTTTTTTCATTGACATAGTGTAACAAACTAAGACATTATTATTGTATTAATTAGTCACATGATTATCTCGGCCACGGTTACTATTTTATATATTATTATTGACATATATTGACATGCCTTTTTTCTGACTATTTTATATTATTATTGACATATATTGACATGCCTTTTTTCTATTTAATTTGTAATATTTTTAATTTGTAATATTGCAATGCCTGAAGATGGCGCTAAGTCTTAAGCACTACTATATACTTGTAACACCAATGTATCTACACTTAGTGAGCAATAAATGATGATTTGATTTGATTTGATAAATGCCTTGGGAAAAACCTTTAATGATAGTTGTAAGGAGAAATTAATAAATAAAAATGAATTGCAATATAAATATTATAATTATAAATATATAATATAATTAATGTTATTTGTGTAATTTGTAATGTGATTTAATGACTCGTGTAAAGATTTTTATGTAATTTATAATTGACAATTTTATTTATAGTTATACAATTATGTCAATTTTAATGAAATAATTATATTATTTTTGATGTTCTATTTCGATAACTAATAATGTTAATTTAATGTTTTAATGTTTGCATGTCATGACAAAATGGCAAAATGTGTCTTATGCTCATAAACTGTTTGTCACCTTGTGTTTACCACATTTTAGGCAAATAAATAATATTCTATTCTATTCCCATCCGGCGGGTCGTGTGCTTGTTTGCTACCTAAGTGTTAAAAAACTCAATCTAAATCTCTCTCATTCATTCACACTCAGATCATTAAAATGCAGGAACTTATAATCGGAGGCGTTTGAAATGAGTTGAGATCCTTGTAAATATGTAGTTATAATATATGTCTGTGTGTGCGTACGTTTCGCTCCTTGCATGAAGCTCGCTTTCTATACCTATTTATTTATATATGTGCTCTTGAAAAAAGTAATTATAGCACTTAACTTATTTGTTTACAAGACTACAAAATTCGTATTTTCCGAGGCTAAGACAACAGACTTAAGATCCGGATTAAAAATAACTCGGTCAAGGAGCTATGATATAAAAATAATAGTTACATATAAAAATAATGTAAGTACAATAATATATTATTTAGTTTTTATTCTAAGGGACATTTTAACACTTTACTAACACTTATACACCTTGCTTGAGTCATTCACCATCTCACGATCGTCAAATTCGCGAGCGCGCGCGAGTTGGCAATTTTCTACCTTCATCCTAGAGTTAAGCACAGTCGCATCCGAAGCTTTCACCTCAAAGTCTGAGGTCCGCTTTACCAGTCTAACTGCAGATTTGGCTGGGCTTCGATATTTTACGTGAAGCGACTGCCATGTGACCTCCACAACCCAATAGCGATATTGGGCGATATCGAAGCATTACAGCTAGACCAGTTGTATGACTTTTTTTAAGGCTCCAACTACCCGTAACGACTGCCATAGATGTTCATATGGCAACCGGGGCCGACGGCATAAACAACTTAGGTGGCAGACAAGCGTACGGCAACACCTTATAGCCGATACATCTATAAAAGCAATGAACTAGGCTCTGTTGCAGGTTTTCTTCTTAGATTTGGGAGGTCATAGGAAAGTTCAACCCATTAAAGACTTCCAAAATTGAAACTTGAAACGCATATCCCTCTGATGATGATAATTGCTTAGAATTCCCGGCAAACGGGGGCTCTAAGCAATTATCATCATCTAATCTTAAAAACGACCACAATGTCAATGTTTTTTCGTACTAATTTAAAAAAAAACAAGAAACAAAACCTTTCTCTGACCATAAACCTTCAATAAGATCCACGGTTACAAAATCAACAACACAATCTATTTTATCAAAAAAAAATACATTACTTAGTCTAACAATGATTACATCTGTGTCTAATCCGTAAGTAATGGCAATTACTATGTAATTTACTATTTATAGTACAGTTAATGGCTTAAATCTTGACCCGAGAACAACTAGACCGTAACGTACGCAGATTTTTTTGATATAGGTAATCAATGAGTGGTGGACTTGAGCTCCTCTACCGCCGTATTATCCCGTGCTATCCCCAAAAGACACCTAAAAACACATACTTTTTTTATACTACTTAGGTCGCAGATAAGCACACAGCCCTCCTGATGGTAAGAGGTTACCGTGGCCTATGGGCGAGTGCAACACCAGGGGAGTCACACTCGTGCTGCCGACCCTGTAAGAACAGAGATGTGCCGTCAGCGCAAAAGATAAGTAGGACAAAACCTTTGGTTTTCTTACTGACATTGACAGCACAAAATCTCTCCAGGGAGCTCTGGCTACCCTAATCACATAAACATAACACGAAGTTATTAAGCCGCGGTCTTCTGTAGGGCGGAGGTACTTCCCCAGTCGGACTGCTCGATTGGGACGGATATACCGTCGTGTCCTACCTCCTCTAATGCTACGCATATAAAATACATTTTGTAAGTGATTGGGCTTAAGATATAAATGCCGGTAACTGTTATCCTTGTGAACGTATTTTCTGCTAGCTACTACTCGTGGTTTTATCCGTCGATAACCTTCAATCTATATTAATAAAAAAGCTGAACAGTGTGATGGTTTAAAGTTTTAAACGCATATTTTTTCAGGACGGGGGGTCGCGTTTCGAACCGGTGGGCTGTGGTCCATTTGCTAGATACTAATCTAGTTTTTAGTGCCGTTTTGTAAGGTCTGTTTAAAGGTCTATACAGAATAAATGTTTTTTTACTTTGAGTTCTAAAAATCTATATTTTTTTAAATCCAAGATTTGCTTTTTGAAAAAATACTTTCGACCCTCGAAGTGAACTATTTATTGGCGAATGGGGTTTTCCATGCAGGGTTGGCAGGATAGTCACTCACGCAAAAATCAACAGAAAGAATATGAGTCGTTTGGTTTTTTTTTTCTTTTTTTTTGGTTAATCTCAGTACCTCAAAGTACCTTAAATCCTTAAGTTAACTCATTTTACTTAAAGGAGACATCATTTTATTTTTAAAAAGAAACAAAACTGTATTTAAAGATTTTTTTAAATTCACTTGCCACACCCGGTAATCGAACCGACTAAAATCCGGTCGGATAATCGGATTTTAGTCGGTTCGATTACCGGGTGTGGCAAGCGAATTTTAAAAAATCTTTAAATACAGTTTTGTTTCTTTGGAAAGTGGTTACCGTGGCCTATAGACGAGTGCAACTCCGGGGGAGTCACACTCGTACTGCCGACATTTCAAGAACATAGACGTCTTGTGCCTTCAGCGAAGAAAACAAGCAGGACAAGCCTTTAGTCTTCCCACTGACAGCACAAAACCTCTCCAGTGAGCTCTGGCTACCCTTCTATGTCGGAAATACAACACGAGGTTATTATACACGCGGTATTCTGTAGGGAGGAGGTACTTGCCCAATAGGACTGCTCGATTAGAACGGAAATACCGTCGTGTCCAATTTTGCTATACACTACAATACGAGCTAGATTATTCCTTCTTCATGTCCCGGGTTGTACGGCGGGTATAACCGCCTTATTCTGCAGGGTGGTGGTACTTCCCCAATAGGACTGCTCGATTGGGACGAATATACCGTCGTGTCCTACCTCCTCTCTAAAAGAATCTTTCCGTGCGATGATTTCTACCGACACGTACCAAATTCAATGCCGTATGTTTTCGCGAACAAAGACCCACAGAACGCGAACCTTTCATGGCGGCCATATAGTGTGATTCTAACTCTAAGGTCAGAGATTATTTGTGCTCATTTCGAGGTTCCGCTTCTCTGTGCCTTTGTTTATGGTACTAACCAGGTGACTCATTTGAAATTAGGTGTAATTTTGGATATACATACATAATATAATCACGGCTTCATCCCCAGAAGGTTAGGTAGAGAAATAACACCCACATTTTTTTATACTACTTAGGTCGCAAACAAGCACACGGCCCTCCTGTTGGTAAGAAGTTACCGTGGCCTATGGGCGAGTGCAACACCAGGGGAGTCACACTCGTGCTGTCGACCCTGTAAGAACAGAGAGATTCTGTACCGTCAGCGCAAAAGATAAGTAGGACAAAGCCTTTGGTTTTCCCACTGACAGCACAAAATTTCTCCAGTGAGCTCTGGCTACCCTACTCACCGTTTCAACTATCAGTGTATTCGATCCACACATAATAGGGGGTGAGCTTATGCATCTCAGGCTGATTCTGGGCTGTATTGTACATATCTGTCTGATGTTAAACAGCCCTATACCTAAGTCGCCTTGTACGATACAGCATGGGAAGAGATGGGCTGGCCTGTGAATTAACACCCACATATTTGTAGATATGCATGAATTTGAATCTGGTTATGTCTCGGAGAGCACGATAAGCCGTCGCGTCGGTCCCAGTTGCCAGCCCTAAAAAGTTCAATAACTGGTCTATAAGCAATGTTGCTCCGATAGCGATATCCAATGGCGGAGATCATATTATGACAGTGGTTTCATGGAAAATATCAAAGTTCAGCTAAATCCACAGTTAAACTAGTAAAGCGGCCCCAGACTCCGAGGTGAAAGCTTCGGATGCGACTGGGATTAACGCTAGGTTGAAGAAGAAGTACTATGTCTTTACAGCATATGATCAAAGCCTGATGCATTTGTGTACATGATACCAAAGCTAAATGATACAGTTTCAATAAAAGTCTACCTCGAAAGTACTGTTACATAAAAAGGCGATTATTGCAATGAACATTTTTATCGACCGTGTCGAATTCTACGGAAGCCTGAAAGTGCTGTTTTAATAGTATCATTGATTTGCTGGCTGTATCAAATTTCCTACTAACATGCTACACAATATGCCGGGTATATTGGGACACAACGGTATTCCAGTCCCAATTGAGCAGGCCGACTGGGGAAGTACCTCCGCCCTACAGAATACCGCGGGTATAATAACCTTGTGTTGTGTTCCCGGTGGTGAGTAGGATAGCCAGAGTTCACTGAAGAGTTCTTGTGTTATCAGTGGTAAGACCAAAAGCTTGTCCTGCTTTATCTTCTGCGCTGACGGCACAGAAACTTTCTGTTCTTACAGGGTCGGCAGCACGAGTGTGACAGCGGGGGCACACGATGCGTTGCGGTGCCGCACCGCAGAAATTTCGTCCAATCGGCGGCCACAGAAGCGGTGCGGGGCCGGCTCATATGGCCGAAATTTCTGCGGTTCTGAAATTGCGCACGTTCATAGGCCCTGGTAACCACTTTCCATCAGGTAGGCCGTGTGTTTGTCTGCCACCTAGGTGGCACTTTCAGTGGCTAGTCAGTGCATCTGCTAAACAACAGAAGCGTTGTCGTGTCAGGGAACCTTTCGAATTTTTTTTTTGTAGTGCTTTACCAGATAAAGGTTTTCCGACACGACAACGCTTAAGTAATTCAAAATATTACTATCAGGTATATCATAGTGAAAGGGCTAACCAACACGATATATTTTTCTCTTTTTAGGGGCATTTTTTGTGTAGGGAGTTTTTTTTATAATCTATAAATATAATAAAAGCAAAATACCACTCACTGATTGATCACGAAATTTCAGAAACTATAACACCTACAAACTTGAAAGGACATCATTCAGATTGGGCTAATTTTTATTTTGCCGGCCAAAGAAAAAAAATACAATATTCGGTTAGAGCTTGTTCTTACTAACATTTTTTATTAGTGCGTCAAAGTTGAGGGACCACTTCCAATGGTTTTATTAGAGTTTAAAAATCTTAAAAATATACACTTTTTATGATACGAACTATTAAAAATAAATGAAAAATATTGTTATATATTGGAAGAATAGTTAATAAAAGCAATAAAAAATAAACCTCATACTGCATAATTGTTGTTTTTCGTCCATTTATTTAGGTCCGAAATTAAAAGTGTCGATTAAAGAAAATAAATGTGATATTCCGCTAGAATTTATCCTCATTAGCATTTTTTATTACAGCGTCAAAGCTGAGAGACCACTTCCCTCGGTTTTATTTGAGTTCTAAAATCTTGAAAACATACACTTTTTATGATACGAACTATTGAAAATTAATTAAAAAAAATAGTTCTATATTGAAAGAATAGTTCATTTAAGTAATAAAAAATAAACCGCATATTGCATTAACGTTGTTTTTCATTCATTAATTTAGGTCAAAAATTTAAAGTGCCGGTTAAAGAAAACAAATGTGATATTCCACTAGAACTTGTACTCATTAGCATTTTTTATTATGACGTCAAAGCTGAGGGACCACTTTCCTCGGTTTTATTTGAGTTCAAATCTTGGATATAATACATTTTTTTAAACGTATTATTGAAAATGAATGAGAAATATTGATTTATATTGGTTAAAGGTGCATTTCCAATTATTGAACTTAGTAAATGTGTTGATCATATTCCACAGTTACAAGGCACTAATGGCAATGCCATAAGGTAGATTCGTGGACGATAGCAATCACGTCATGTCCAGGTTCGTCAACATTATACATACATTATCATAGATAAAACAAACAGGGTTGAGTGCAATGAAACAGTGTTATTGCTCGTGTATTTTATTTTTAATTGCTTATTTTTATTGCTTTATTGCTTTTATCAACTATTCCAATATAATACAACATAATTTATTATTCCTTTTCAATTATTTATTTTATTTAAAATATACGTTTTCGAGATTTTTGAACTCAAATAAAACCGAGAGCAGTATTCCCTCAGCTATGATGCTATAGTAAAAATGTCAATGAAGACAAGCTCTAACGGAATATCATATTATTTTTCTTTGGCTTCACTTTCAATTTTTGGACCTAACTAACGAAAAACAGCGATATGCAGTATGGGGTTTATTTTTTATTGCGTTAAACAACTATTCTTCCAATATAGAACAATATTTTTCATTCATTTTCAATATATAATATCATAAAAATTATATGTTTCTAAGATTTTTGAACACCAATAAAACTGAGGGCAGTGGTCTCTCAGCTTTGACGTAGTAATAAAAAGTGCTAATAAGGACAAGCTCTAGCGGAATATCATATTTGGTTTCTCTGACCGGCACTTTCAACTTTGGATCTCAATAAATGGACGAAAAACAACAATATAAAGTACAGGGTTTATTTTTTATTGCTTTTATTAACTATTCTTCCAATGTATAGCAATATTTTTCATTTATTTTCAATAGTTCGTATCATAAAAAGTGTATATTTTAAGATTTTTAAACTCTAATAAAACCGTTGGAAGTGGTCTCTCAACTTTGACGCCATAATAAAAAATGTTAGTAAGAACGAGTTCTAACGGAATATCGTATTTTTTTCCTTTGGCCGGCACTTTCAAAACTAGCCCAGATTTGTATGGAGAGTGAATGTTGTCCTTTGGCAGGTAGGTTCCTTATAGGGTGTAGACATCCGCTAAGAACGGATTTTATGAAACTCCACCACTAAGGGGGTAAAACGAACTCCACGCGTACGAAGTCGCGGGTGGACGCTAATTCATTTATACGGTCTGTGATTGTTTAAGCTCACTTGACTTGGCCTTCTAATGTACCGCTTGCCTGGATTGTTTGGACCCTGAAGGCCTTGCTGGGGCCCTATACACCTCACCTCAATGTAATTAAAACATAAAAACACTGACATTACAAAATACTTTCAGCATTAAGGTATGGTTCGGAAAGTGACCGCATACGACAACTTCAGACGCACGCAACAGGTACGCGTAATTCATTGCGGCTTCTCAATGGTAAGGGGACCATCCCCTTTATTTTTATTTTTTTACACTACTCAGGTCGCAGACAAGCAAACGGCCCTCCTGATAGTAAGAGGTTACCGTGGCCTATGGGCGAGTGCAACACCAGGGGAGTCACACTCGTGATACCGACCCTGTAAGAACAGAGAGATTCTGTGCCGTTAGCGCAAGAGATAAGTAGGACAAAGCCTTTGGTTTTCCCACTGACAGCACAAAATTCTCCAGTGAGCTCTGGCTACCCTGCTCACCGTCGGAAACAAAACACGAGGTTATTAAGCCGCGATCTTCTGTAGGGCGGAGGTACTTCCCCAGTCGGACTGCTCGATGGGGACGGATATGCCGTCGTGTCCTACCTCCCTTTATCGGTATCGGTATACAAGTAATGGGTACGCTGTATCTGCTGCTTGCTTCGACAGTTATCGTATGCGGTCAGCTTTGGAATCATACGGCTTTTCTACCTTACAAGCTATTATTAGTAGTACGATGTTATCAGCGATGTTATCTACACATTTCTGCTGTTACCATGAAGGAAAGAGACCGTGAAGATAGTAATATATGACATAAGAGTATTATTATACCAAACATGTGTTACAACAAGTATTTTTTTGTAATTGATTACGGTTTTACGGATTACTAACACATATTTGTAACAATAATGTGGAATAACTAGTTTCCTTGTAATAACGAAACTTTAACTGTTTTGGTGAAGTAAGCTACAGGTTTCTAATAATTACTTCTGTACCTATAGCTAGGTAGGTACGACAACGGTCTAGCTGCAGGTGGGCAGCGTGCTGGTTTGCGACATAAGTAGTATAAAAACAATCACGCACGAAAAAAAGGTGCATCGGGCAAGTGGAATTGGTCTTGGACCTCAATACGCCTGTTCCAAAAAAATCCCACTTAGATAATTCATCATAATCATGTCGTATGGCTCAAAGTCAAAGTCTTTATTTCTCAAAATAGTGCAACACTGTTACAGCTTTTTGACGTCAAAAACTCCTTAAAACTAAGTTTACCACCGCTTCCTAGGCGCTAATGGAGAAGAAACGGCGCAACAAACTCCACTGCTTTTGCTCGAGCCCTACTATGTCAACGTCCAGTTGGTGAAGCCAGTCTATTGCTGCCGGTGTGAGATCATGTAGCTCACGCATTCCTGCAGGGAAACGACGGAGTGGACACTCCTCTGCTATATGCATCGTTGCCTGCTTTGGAGCTCCACAATCACGGTCCGAAACTTCTTAAAATCCCCACTTGTGAAGATGGCAGTTGCATAATTCATTAATTGATTTGAACGAATTACTATTTCGTACCTAAACAATAGGAAGTGCTTGCTAAATCCAGATCGGTGCTATACCATGTAAGTGCGCCTACGCAGAGCCGGTGACGTGAATCGCTTTCACTGTCGCGAGCACAGTGACTCACTGTGTGGAGCCATAGAAACGGCGGGCGTCCGTTCAATGATTTTTTTTAATATTTACTAGCCGATGCCCGCGGCTCCGCCCGCGTGGCTTTTGGAGCGCGTTCCTTCAACCCGTAGTAGTTTAAACCCAGGGTAAAAAGTAATCTATATGTGTGCCAGGCTATAATAAGTCCCTGTACCAAATTTCAACCGTTAGAGCTTGATTGAAAAGCAAACAAATTTCCTATTTTTTTTATGCATAGCTTATTTTACCTATTGCGACACCGATTTTGATGAGTTGCTTCATGACTTTCATGAGTAATCAGAACCTGGTAAAAAAATCGTTGAACCATAAAGATAAAACATTAAAATTTTATATTCAC
The DNA here is from genome assembly GCA_914767945.1 of Eilema depressum. Taxonomy (NCBI): domain Eukaryota; kingdom Metazoa; phylum Arthropoda; class Insecta; order Lepidoptera; family Erebidae; genus Eilema; species Eilema depressum. The sequence continues at coordinate 3,176,576 of OU612041.1, read as the reverse complement.
AATATCTTGATGAATATAATTCTCTGTTCATTACTACGAAGTCTAATTTTGTTATTGAAGTCCATTTTTCTTTTGATTCAAAACCATTTTATGGTGGTTAGAAAAGAGGTTTTTACCTCACGTAAAAAGGTATACGTTATCATTATCACTAATTGAAATAAAATTGTAGAAGAGCTATTTTTAACGGATTCCATCGCGATATAATATTTCGTCGACAGTTTGTATTCGGACAAACTGAAATTTGACGAAATTGTGGCGAACCTACACAAAAGTCACTATTCAAAAGTGAAAATTAAATTAAATTTAAAAAAGGCGATATCAATTGCCGTCTTCATAACCACTCCCTATTCGCAGTCGGCCAGTCTCGGGCCTACACGGTCGTTAAATGCGTCGATATTCGGCGCTGCACTATAAAGTGTATGTTTCATAAAAACCGTGTATTATCATCCCTGTACTTCATTCAACCACAGATTACAGAAAGAAGATTTCTACATTGATGTAGACTGTATAGAACTATAGATAATAGATTAGTGAGTACCGGGTTGTGAGTGTCTTTTCTGCACTACTTATGATCAGAATTATACTTACGCCTCAAGCTATTTCTAAATGCACGTTGCGCCTACAAAGCCAGAATTTTGCAGTTACGGCGAGCCCACTTTTCATAAACCGTAAAATGGAATGTGAGACAGCTTAACAATTTGTCTTTCTGAGATATAACATTATTGAAATTGTGGTGGACTTCCACAAAAGTTACTACCCAAAAGTGGAAATTCAATTCAATTTTATTATCGCCGTTTTCGTAGCCACACTCAGCAGTCGGCCAGTCTCGAGCCTGACACGGTCGTTAAATGCGTCGATATTCGGCGCTGCACTATAAAGTGTAAAGTTTCATAAAAACCGTGTTGTCTCGAAACAAGATGAGTTTCTCTTCATGACGTCACCCCTGTGTCTCAACACTGATATCGGCTTTATAGATGGCGCAATGGTATAGGCAGAGTTAGCGTCGGAAGGATCTTGACTGCACAGTTTCAATTATTTTATTCCTCCACTTAGGCGGCAGATTAACACGCCCACCTGATGGAAAATAGTTGCCGTGGCTTATGCAAGAGAGCAACAACAGGGGAGTCACACTCGCACTGTCGAACTCGTAAGAACCTTCTAATGTCTTTCTTGAAGAACCACATACTGTAGTCGCTTAGAAAAACCACGTCAGGGAGTTCATTCCACAGTTAAAGCGGATGAAGTTACTTTCATACCTGACTGACTGGCAGACAAGCACACAGCCCACCTGATCGAAAGTGATCAACAAGAAGAGTGCAACACCAGGGGAGTCACACTCGGGCTGACGACCCTGTAAGAACAGAGAGATTCTGTGCCGTCAAGCAGGATAAACCTTTAGTCTGCCCACTGACAGCACAAAACCTCTCCAGTGAGCTCTGGCTACCCTACTCACCGCCGGGAACACAACATGAGGTTATTATGGCTGCGGTAATCTGTAGGGCGGAGGTACTTCTCCAATGGGACGGTAATACCGGCGTGTCCTACCCCTTGTGAGAATTTTTTTGATGTGCTAACCTACTCCAAGCCCCTGCAGCCTTTTTCTCTTTTCAATCTTCAACATCAGTAGTTTAATAATACTAAGGTTATATACCTACTAATAATATCTTTGGTAAATCTTCTTGCTACTGCAACAAAAATAAATAAAAATGGCGCTCTAAAAGTAAGAGTTGAAATGTCATTTCGTTCGTCGTTACATAGAATGACAGTAAGTTCCTAATAAAGTAGATAATTTCCTAGAATCTAAGGTGAGTGACTTTAAATCAAAATCTGTAGGTACTAATAAAATAATAGTGCAGAAATTCAACTTCATACGAAATGCAAAAACACTGTGCATCATTCGCATGTCAAACCTGTTTGCTTCCAAAGCTTGCATTCTGGATCCCAGGTCCCGTTCTATCATCTTTTTTAGGGTTCCGTAGCCAAATGACAAAAACGGAACCCTTATAGATTCGTCATGTCTGTCCGTCCGTCTGTCTGTCTGACTGTCTGTCCGTATGTCACAGCCACTTTTCTCCGAAACTATAAGGCCTATGCTGTTGAAACTTGGTAAGAGGATGTATTCTATGAACCGCATTAAGAATTTCACACAAAAATAAAAAAAAGCTAAATTTTGGGGGTCCCCATACTTAGAACTGAAACTAAATTAGTAGGTAGTTTTTTTTTAATACGTCATAAACCGCAATTTTCGCCTTTGCTACTACGGAACCCTTCATGGGCGAGTCCGACTCGCACTTGGTCGATTTTTTTTTGTAGGACACGTCAATTTGACTTCACCTCGCCCGATGGTTAACTGAATGAAAAGCTTCTGGAAAGACAATCACCATAACAGACACTAGCAATGTTACAATGGTAACACTCCGCTTGACCGCCTCATCAGATACTTTTTCACGCCCCGCATAAAGGACTCGGGACAGCGCGCGGGACTTTATGAAAAAAGAAACACGTGTGCTGCTGAAAAATTCTAAGAGTTGGAAGATAAAAGTCTGCATATGAGAAAGCTTGCGTTTTACGGCCATTCCCAATAACATATCTACAGATAAAGATAAAGGTAGAGATAGTTCCTTTGTCAAATCCTAATGTTATTTTGCTACTATGAATTGCGTTACCATAGAGAAGGATGACGTTTTTATCCTTTCTAATGTCAAAACTGGCGATAGATAGGTTATTGGAAACGGCCGTTAGTCGTTCAAACTGGCCTACTGTTACTTATTTATATTGTGACCGTGCCGTGAAAGGCGGATGGTACACAACATATTAAATGACAATTATTTTCTTACAGTCTGCGATGCACTTCACAAAAAAATAAAAGCACCAATCTAAGTCTATAAAAAGTAAAAGTAAAGTGATTGAGTTGTCTTTCGTCTCGTTTTATGAGGTACTAGCCTTCCGGCCGCGGCTCCGCCCGCGTGCATCTCGGTTAACGCGACCTTTGTTCATATCTTCGGTTCCACTCAACCGATTGCGATCAAACAAACGTAAGATTTTAAGTCTGAGTAAGCCCTTTCTAACAAAAAAAACGGCATCAAAATCCGTCCAGTAGTTTTTGTGTCCATCGCGGACAAACAGACAAACAGACAGGAATTTCATAAAAATATTTTCGTGTTCAGTATCGTTAACATAACATAACCCAAGTATTTTTTTTAAATATCTCCAATGTACAGACACGACCACTTTACAATTATATAATAGTATAGATAGATAGATAGAAGTCTCGCTCTTAGATACACATAAACGAAGAGGTGATATATGCCAGAGATGTGACGAAAGGACTTAAATGTTTTTGGTGCACCACCAAAGTCTCCGGCGTTTTTTTATATAATTATATTTATAGATATAGGACACGTCAATTTGACTTCGCCTCGCCTGATGGTAAGCTGAAGGCAAAGTCTTGGAAAAGAAAGTCACCATTATAGACACGTACCATGTCACAATGGTGAATGGTGGCAGCTTGACGGCCTCATTAGCTGTTTTTTCGCACCCCGCTAAGGGACTCCAGAGGTCCAAATTCAAGCTAAGTTCTCCCGAAAGCCAGTACCCTAAGCCGGCGGAGGTGGTTATGTCGGACTTGAAGCAACTAAAACGCATACCCTCTTTTGGGTCGTCCATAGGTTGCCGGACGTGAGATTGGCTGATACAAAAACCGGTACTCCTGCGAATTGATGATAGGACTCTGTGGTAGGCTTTCTTCTCAAGATTTAGGGGCCAGACAACAGTTCTGTTGTTTCCATAAAAGCTGTTTAAGTCGAAACAAAATGAAGAAAAAGAGTTAGTGGAGCCCGGATTTTTAGGCAAAACCACTGATTGATCCCGGTTGCCATACGAACATCTATGGCAGTCGTTACGGGTAGTTGGAGCCCTAAATGATTCAACAACAACGGTCTAGCTGCAATGCTTCGATATCCCCAATATCGCTATTAGGTTGTGTAGGTCAGATGGTAATCGTTGCACGTAAAATATCGAGGTCTAGCCAAATCCGCAGTTAAGACTGGTAAAGCGGACCCCAGACTCCGAGGTGAAAGCTTCGGATGCGACTGGGAATTAACGCTAGGATAAAGAAGAACCAGGAGCAACTCTAATATTATGATTATGATGAAACGACGACGGTGGACAAGGAGATTTTATTTACAATCACTTTAAGACTATATCTAATGGCACTTTTATTATAATACAATTTAATTATGTACAAAATCACTATCACCCAAAGATGAATTAAACATACTCGTATAATTAGGTATAGTTCATCTTTGCTATCATCACTACATATTATAAAACAAAGTCGCTGTCGCTGTCTGTCCATCCCTATGTATGCTTAAATCTTCAAAACTACGCAACGGATTTGTAAGCGGTTTTTTTAAATAGATAGAGTGATTCAAGAGGAAGGTTTACGTGCATAATATTGTAGAGAAACACTGATAAATTTACAGCAGGAACGGGATCAGAAAATATGGCGGTACGAAGTTCGCCGGGTCAGCTAGTTAAAAATAAAACTAAAAATAAATATAAAAGAGCAAATTAAAAACTAAAATCAGAAAGCGTAGTGGAATTCCTCCGCATCGCATGCCTCTTGCGGTAACGTTCCCAGAAGACTGGCAGCATTGCCACGTTGTATGGCAAAAGAGGCCTTGTGGACAAGGTGAATCCAGGGGCGGATCCAGCTTTCAATTCAGGGGGGGGTCATGGTGTAGCCGAGACATAGTTTCGGGGGGGGGGGGGGGTTATCTAGTGTCCCAATAAAATGTCAATCAGAGAGGAGAAAAGTAAGATACCTTGAACGACTGTTGTTAAATACGATCCAGAACCTGCTGGCCCCCAAGTTGAAGGACGCAGCTGGCACTCTGGCTTGAGGGGGCTGGAGGACTCCTGCAGGAGACTCTATGGCGAAAAAAGATGTCAGAGCACCTTCGGTACTAAATCCGTATCAAAAGGCGAGAAATCGAGGCCACGAAGTCCCAGCTTTATCGGGACATGGTGGAGTTGAAACTACGACTTGGACAACCAAGCGCAACTAGCCACAGCTAACTATCACCCATCATGGAGAACTGGCTAGAAAGGCTTCAATGGGGAACTCTCGTAGCGGTTGACGCAGATGATCACCGGATATGGATGTTTCGGAAGTTAGCTGCGGCGAATTCAGAAGGAGCCAACGCCCAGGCGTCATCACTGTGATGCAAGCGAGGACACGGGGCTGCATACGCGGACCGAATACCCGGCATGGGAAACGCCGAAGCGGGTCCTTGTGGCGGCCCTCGGGATGGGAGTTCTCTCGCTCAGCACTCTCTCTCGCTTGCTTACAGTGATGGCGTAAAACCGTAAGCTCGCGGCTGCCACCGCCTCCATCTGAGAGCAAGTAATGCTCTCAGATGGAGGCGCGCCTCCTCCTTTCATGATTATCGTACATATTTTCCTGATTGCTTCCGATTTCGAGGTGACCTCGGAGCTCAGGGGCCGCCTTCTGTCACTTCCTCCTCCACTTCGCACGACGTTGGGCGTCCATGGTGGTGAGATGAGACCATTTGCACGCATGTCACCCTTCACGACTTCAAGCCAAGACTTCTTGGGCCTATCCTTTCCACCTGGTCCCGGTGGCTGTGCTACTGCCAGCCATTTGTTACCCACGTAGCCTGGCGGTTGCTGCAAGACGTGGCCACACCAGCGAAGGCGGCTCTCTTGCATTTTATGTGTGATGTCGCGGACATGAAGGCTGCCGCGGATCTGAGAGTTCCTCATGCGATCTTGACGCCGTACGTGTGACGCCGCACATCCACCGCAGCATTTTCATCTCCGTGACACGTAGCTCCTGCTTATGTCGCTCCAGCAGCGGCCACGCCTTACAGCCGTGTAAAAAGACAGGCCTAATGATCGTTTTATAGACCTACCCCGTCAACCAGACTGGCATTTTAGGTTCAAATGTGACGCCAATCATTTCCCGCCCCTTGGCCCACATGGCGGCAATTCGTGCCTTGACGTCGCGGTTGATGTGACCAGTCACGTGAAGTACAGATCCCAGGTACTTTTTTTTTTTTTATCGTGCGAAAAATCCCCACGGATACCTCCCCCGCCGGAGCCGGAGGAGGAGGTTTTGTCGGACTCGAACCGACTAAAACGCACGCCGTCTGTGGGCCGTCAGTTGCCGGAGGTGAGATTGTCGTAGCCATATCCCTAGCACCCCGGCCGACCCAGAGCCATATCTCTCGATCTGGCCCTCTTCCGGTGTGGGGACCATAGAGTCCCCAACTCGCCCCCGGGTATGGGGAGGCACGCAATGCGCGTCGCCGCCGCGGCCTGCTTCTGCTAGGGTGACAGGCGGCTCCACCCGTCACCCCAGGCCCGCGCTCATGGGGGACGGAGGTCATTCTGCGACCTCCGACGCCCGAGTTGCCGATGCTCGTTGCGGGCCGCGCGGTTAGCGATTCTCCTGCGCTCCTCGCGGGCCGCAAGGTCAGCGATTCTCCTTCGCTCGCGCTCCGCCGCCCACTTCACGAGCATTATTTGCTCGCAGAAGGAGGCGCCGACATAACCTCCTCCACCGGCTCCGGCGGGGAAGGTATCCGCGGGGATTTTTCGCACGATAAAAAAAGGACCAGGCATATGAGCCAGCTGCGTCATCCGCAGCAGAAGATGGCCACTGGCCACAACCGCTGGGCCCGCGGTAATAGCGGTAGTAAGGGCTAGAGAGGCCACACGGCTGCCTCTCGTACCGGCTGACGCAGGTTATTACCGGGCACGGGTGCTTTGGAAAGGAAGGCTTCTTCCAAGTTCACAAAAAGTTTTTGTAAGGAAACAGTAACATAAATACGGGGCCTTTGAAGCTGAGCCCAAGTCAAATTGTTGCCCAAATCGAAAATGGACCTCATGGCTGTCAGCTCCAGACCTTCGACTGCCGGCCTGGTTAGTCATTCGCGCTTATTTCTGTAACATAGCGGACAGGGTGTCAGGTCCGAAAACTATTCGAGTCCATCGGTTGATCGGCTGATCTGCACGATAAATTGAAATTTTCAATCGTGCGAATAATATTCATACTGATGTTTGGTGCCTCATAAAATTATAATACTATTAGGTACAAAGAGACAATCTTCTTATGCGTGGTATTTTTTTTAATTTATCAGTGACATTGGGATATTTTTTAGTAGGTGACCCGCCCAGGGGGGGGGGTCATGACCCCCACGACCCCCCCCCCTGGATCCGCCACTGGGTGAATCCTTCATTAATTGAGGAAATGTGGTTGTCAAAACACAGTCTACCCATTTACCGGAAGACAGGCTTGATGATACTGCACATAATAATTGTATGAACGAAATAATTCACATGACCTTATCAATTTCGACGCCAAAATCGATTGGGAATTACAAATACATAACTAGGACATCAACTTAATGACTTTTGGACAACTATACTATACGTTTTTTGTTACAATCTTCACGCTACCTGCCCGAGTGATGAGCAGGGTAATAACTACAGCCTTGACACGAATGTGCTGTCATGTAGAGATTGTAATTATGTTGTTTTTTTTGGTAGCTACAACTATTAAGTTAACTAAACCTTCTGTCTTTTGAATAATATTACTTTTAAATATACATGCATGTTTTATTGTAATACAGGGTGACTCGGTAAGCGGTCAGTGGGTTTTTTTATACCACTCAAGTGATAAACAAACCCACGGCCACCTGATGGAAAGTGGTGACGGTGGCCTATGGACGTATGCAACACCGACACTGCTAAAACCTTCTAATACATATTAACCTGGTAAAGCGGACCCCAGACTCCGAGGTGAAAGCTTCGGATGCGACTGGGAATTAACGCTAGGATGAAAAAGATGAATTCAAGAAAAAAGGTAAGGTGCCTAAGTCTAGAGACCGTTTTTACAAATAAGTATGAACCTACCTACTTTTTAGGGTTCCGTAGTTTTTTTTATCGTGTGAAAAATCCCCACGGATACCTCCCCCGCCGGAGCCGGAGAAGGAGGTTATGTCGGACTCGAACCGACTAAAACACACGCCGTCTTTGGGCCGTCTCGGTTGCCGGAGGTGAGATTGTCGTAGCCAAATCCCTCGCACCCCGGCCGACCCAGGGCAATATCTCTCGATCTGGCCCTCTTCCGGTGTGGGGACCACAGAGTCCCCAACAAGGTAAGGTACCTAAGTGTAGAGCACAGATTAATAAATGGTTACTACGGTGTATAGACCGATTTTACAAATAAGTACGAACCTACCTACCTATTAATTAGTAAGTTTTGCAAGTTTGTCAATAATTGTGTAGAACAATATAAGGAAACACAGTATGATACCTACTTAGACTAATGATACCTACTATAACAACCATTAAACTGTTTATGCGATCTGTTTAGCAATAATAAATTGCCTACTAATTATACAGGTACACATTAGCTGGCAACAACAGAGACACGCCATTTATTACCTAAGTAAATATTGTTAGGAGGTTAGTCAACAGTCGCTTCCATAAAAACCAAGAAAATTCAAACCAAAATGAGAATACTAGGACGTAATCCCTGGTATCCAATCAGGTCGCCTGAAGAAATTCGGGCCGTGAGATCCCGGCTCCACAGGAACATGGTGGCGGAGTGGGAGCTACAACTTGGGCAACCAGGGGAGTCACACTCGTGCTGTCGACCCTGTAAGACCCTGTAAGAACTATAACCCGCGCCACATATCTTGGACCTAAAATGTGCTCAAAATGTGCCCTATACGCGCAGTACACGTTTCTTGGGTGTCTTTTGAGGATAGCACGGGGTGCTACTGCGACAAACTCAAATTCACCAAGCATAGACTATTACAAAGCAATCCGCGGGCGCCAGAGCCTCGTATGTCTTACGATTTAGGTCCAAGATACGTGGCGCGGGTTATACTCTTCATCCTAGCGTTAATCCCAGTTGCATCCGAAGCTTTCACCTCGGAGTCTGGTGTGCGCTTCACCAGTCTATCTGCGGATTGGGTATGTAGAACTTTGTTATTTTCCGTGAAATGACATCGAACCCGCGCCTCCTGGCGGTCGCGTTCACAACCGCCACGCCACAGGGACATTTGACTACTGTGGGATTAAAAGGAATCTGATGGAATTAGGGACATAGCTACACACGTCTGTTGTTGGTAGTTGGGAGCCAGAGTCAACACATCTGCTATGACACCACTGGAAGATAGGGGTGGTCCTAATCTACTCCACCCGTCGCCAATACGTATCCTATGACACCACGCAAAGAGATGGGGTGACCCTTTTTTTTATTATTTCATTAAGGGAATAATTTTTTGTAAATCTGCCTACATTGTTTTGACATCGGGCAGGTGGACGAATGCAACACCTAGGAGCGTTGCACTTATGCTGCCGACCCTGAAGAAACTTAATACCCTTCTTGAAGAACCCTATATTGTAGTCTGTAGTCGCTTGGGAAAACCAGCGCGGGGAGTTCATTCCACAGCTTGAGTGTGCGAGGGATGAAGTTCCTTTCATACCACGCAGTGCGCACCGTTTCTGGTCGCAATGTGTGAGGATGAACTCCCAGCCTGTGGCGAGTAGTGCGATGATAGAATGTAGCTGTGGGCAGTCAGTTCTGTTCCTATATTAGGTACGTCCTTATATTCACACCAACCCCTTTGGCCATATAATCACTTGAAGAGTTAATTAGTTTTGCAATTTTAATTAGCCAATAAATAATAGGCACACTGATTTGATTACATAATCGAATGCATAAATTACAACTTTACATAATTAGTTTGCGTTTTATAGAACATGGCGATTGAAATGAATGGATTAGGTTTCTACTCAGTAGTGATGTTGACTCTAACCGACTAAAACCGCATGCCGTCTCGAGTTTCAAATTCTACATAGGTTAGTTTCGATTCCCCTCGTTTCTGATTCGCCACGATTTTTTTTATTTTCTAATAGCGTGATTTTAGAACCGAAACATGTTCGGGGGAAATCAAATCTAACCCTAATATCTGGGTGTAAGGTGGGATTTTTTGCTATATACGGCAATCCCCACGGATACCTATCCCAATTCCCCGATAGCCAGCGGGTGTGGTTATGTTGGACTCGAAGAAAATACAACCCAAAGAGACAACTTTTGGGACAAAAATTCACTTTGTTTTATGTAATGCCATCTATACTATGTAATATAAAACTATTTACCTTCAACCAACACCACTAAACTTACAATATAGTAGCAGGTAACTAAAAGATGGCGCTGTTATTAACTTATGTTTGAATTTAATTTTGGTAACATTATTTACAGAGTTGCCAAGATTGATAATAAAACCAAATAATATTTATAACATGAAAAAAAACTTAGATTGTGATAAATTCATAATGATAAGAATTTCTACTATAATTTGTGTCATATTTCACATTTCTTTTTATTACTGCGTGATTCCACCATTCCACCACCAAGTTCCACGAGGAATGACAATGACATTCATCTGACGTTTTGTGTAATCTGTTATGTGAACTGATACTAGTGCTGGCACTGCTTATTCCTGTTCCCGATTATCGATTAATCGTCTGTAAGATGATTCGATATTATTTTGTATTCATAAATAAAAGCCCCGTTAAAGGACCAGTGCTGGTTTAAGACAAAATTCCGTAATTTAGTACCCACCTAAAGAAAAATCGATAATTTTAATTTTTTGGGGAAAAAAAAATACTATATCGTCTATGAAGTACCAATACCTCCTATGTATTGAGAACCTAATTTTACACAGGAAGAAAAAAACTGTTTAAAAAAAAGGTTTTATTTATTTTTTTCATCTATTGATGGTAAAATACTTTTCAATGCATTACCTTTTTATGACTTACGAAGGGATGTGATTATGATTATGTTTTATAGGGATTTAGTCAGTTAGGAGATATTGATTCTAGAACTTGAATATTCCCATTAATGTTAGGAGTTATTTCTTGTAAATAAAACCCAATACATACTTAAAGGATGTTTATTTAAAACTCGGTGTCTCCACCAGTTCTAATTGGAGGCGATGATAGCTCCCTGTTCCCAGCGCAGTTGATGGAACACGTTCCACCGCAGATGACTGTACCTCGGTCGCCTAATGGCGCCTAGCGTGGATGACGACGACGTGCCCGAGGTCTTTTGGGTAGAACTAGAGCTGGCGGTGCAATGCTCAAGACCAAGAAGTAAGAAAACCGCTTCGGGGCCCGACGGCACTCCAGGACGAGAGTGAGTCCTTGCTCTACTCGAAGATGCTATCGAGCCCTAACTGACAGAGCTTCTCAGCGCATGTTTGTAGCAGAGCCAGTTTCCTCATTTGTGGAAGACAAAGGCAGTCTCTCATCGGGCACCTCTCCAGAGTGGGGTCGGAGCTGGCGGATGGCCAATATGGGTTCAGCCAGAGGTGCTTCACTCTAGTTGCCAATGATGGCACGTGAGCGCATTAGGGCTCTGGTCTTCACCAACTTTCGTCCCGGGCAACCGCATCGAAGGATGCGAGGTAATGTTACCAGTGTCCTTGGACATCGCTAACGCGTTTTACGCCTTGCCCTGGACTTGCTAGGGAGGCGCTCGTGTACCACGAAGTGCCTTTCTATCTTCGCCGCATAGTCGGGGCGTATCTGACGGAAAGAGCTCTACCCAACAGTCGGTGTCAAATATCCTGCGGTATTCTGTAGGGACCGGTCTTGGGGAAACACCTGTCGCTCAAGAAATCGAGGCCGTGAAGCTCCAGGTCCGCCAGGACATCATGGTGGAGTGGACAGAAAGACTTGAAACACATTGTGTTTTTGACGGTAGACCCCATCAAAGAGGACTGGCTAGAAAGGCGACACGGGAGCCTGCCGTACCGGCATACAGGTGATCTCCGGGAGAGGGAGTTTCGTGAACCACCTGTTTCGGATTAGGAAGGAGTCAACGTTTGTGTATCGTCACTGTGATGCGAGCGAGGTATCAGGGCTACACACGGTGGTGGGGTGCCCGATGTGAAAAGCGCTGACACGGGCCCTTAGAGAATGTTCGCTGCAGACTGAACAACAAAAACTCAAAAACTACATTGAGAGTATCATCAAAACAGCCTCGCATAAACTCGGCGTCCTGAACAAAGTGAGACGTTTTTTCACGCCAGAGCAGCGGTGTCTTCTATACAAGTCACAAATTGGCTCTTGCGTGAAATACTAGGTACTCGCATCTCTGGGATGGCTCCGCAAAATACTTACTAGATGCTATCGACAGGCGGCAGCGACGTGCGGTCCGCATTATTGGGAATCCTGAAGTCATCAACACCCATGGGCCATTGTAGATGCGTAGAGAATGTAGAGATGTAGCATCCTTGGCGGTATTTACCCCCCCCCGCTCTGCGAGGAATTTAGGAACGACAAAAAAGCGGACAGGGGCGGCATTTTCAGTATTTGCCCCGCCTAAAAAAAATTGAAGATCCGGGGCTGATAGTATCTTTTATCTGCGCCTTTTTTAAGTTAGGCATATTAGTCGCGCAGGTACTTTCCCGCCATATGCCAATATCAGATTAGGCACAGAACTGGTTCAATTTTGACTGCCTCTGTGGCGTAGCGGTAGTGAACGCGGCTGCTACGCAGGAGGTGCGGGTTCGATCCCCGCTCAGTGCCAATATTTGTATGCATGAATATAAATATTTGCATTGGTCTGGGTGTTTCTATGTATAATATGTATGTATTTACAAAAAAAAAAAGTATCTAAGTATGTATATCCGCATTCTAGATTCCATAACACAAGCTAATTAAGCTTACCATGGGTCTAGAAAGCGTTGTGTAGAATGTTGTGGAATATTTATTATTATTTATTATTAATTCGTTTATTCAGTCGAATGCAGAGCGCGTCCGAGTGTAGCTGATTGTCAGTGCAGTTAGGAGATATTTCCATAAAATACATACGAACGAATGAATTCCGTAACTTAGTAGATATTTTCACGTAGCTCTAGAAGCTTTTTGGTAAAGAAATGTTGGATAGGAGTAAATGCAATTCATGCGAATATGAGTTTTATATCTGTTGTAATAAAAAAGTAATTTTGGACCAAAATGTCAGTTAGGAGGTATTGGTACTTCATCGACGATATGTATAATGTAATAAAAATAGGCTAACTCGAATTATTTTCTTTCTGAGTCAACTTTCACTTGATATCTCAAGTGAAAGTCCTCCTATCAGATCTTATCGGATTATATAGGACTTTTGATACATTTTTGAGCAATTATTTTAATTATCACACAGGATTCATTTCTCAACAGAAATAACATTAATATTCAGGTTTTCTACATTGATAACATGGTTGAGTAATGTAACTCGGTACTCAATGCGTGTTTATTGCTGTGTGTTCACATAATATTGATGCAGTACCTACTCTGTAGTCTGTACCCATAATCATTCAGTAAGTCGTTGACTGGTAGTCATAAAAAGTAACATACAATATACAATATAGAAACGAACTAGTTCAACTCGCACTTAAACTGTTTTTTTTTTATCATTATCGATACATAAAAATATTCATTAACTCGTTTATTCGATTCTCAGTATCGATTTAGGCATAATTCAATTGGAAGTTGGCACGCACTAGTCGGACTGAATGTAGCTTTTTTGCTCAATGTTGCGAAGCGACGCGATCAGGTCCGTGGGTTTCAGCGCGGTCTTTGTCAATTTGTCACGGAGTTATAAAAGAATCTTATTCACTGTGTGAAATTGTGTGCTCGCCGTTAATATTGTCACAAAATATAAACAATAACTTCTGCGTCAGTGTTAAAAGTTATATTGTGTTATAAAGTGCTTGCCGAATGTTTTTGATTTGTGTTTGAAAATAGTGAAGTGATTCAAGATGAGTAATTTTGCCAAAATGATCAAAACTACGCCAATCACTGATGATTACGACATCTCCAACACGGTCCTCGGCCTTGGCATTAATGGAAAGGTAAGTTTTCATTTTTAAATTAACTGAAAAATGGATTTCTTATTAATTTTTGTGTTTCTTAATTTTGTTTACATTATGATGACGTCAAGCTTATAATAAAATTAGCCTGTACCCGTTAATACCTTTATATGAAAACTTTTGAATAAAAAAAAATTATAGTTCGAATCGAATAGCGCCAAAAAACTTAGAATTTTAAAAGTTTTATTTTATTTACGTATAAAGTTTTGTAAAGAAAAAGAATCTATTTCCTAGAAGTAACTATTACGACATACGTTTAAATTTGTAAAGGGACAAGCGCTGTATTAATCATTCTTTCTTATCTTTTATAAACCATGTCCTAAAAAGTGTTTCTGAAATTCTTATTGCATACGGTTTATCTATTGCACAACTGAAAATTTAATTGTTCAATATTATTGTGTACATAGTTATTAAAACTATTTTTTGTAGTATTGTATGTATTTACCATTAAGTAGGTACCTATTTATATTGTTCTTATCTTATAATTCTGTTTTTTTTTTCTTGTTTTTTTTTTCTGTTCTTTTTTAATCACTGTAATATACTTATAAGAATTTTAGTAAGCAAACTAGTATTGCTCGAGACATAATATCTTGGCTGCAATTGTGCTCAAAATGCGCTTTATACACGCAGTACCTACACTTTTCTTAGGTGTCTTGAGTGCTACTTTGTTGTTTCTTTTTCTATTTTCAAATAACTGTAATATACTTTACTTGAATTTCATTGGATGTACCCAGGACTCCAAGGCCCCGGAGGCCACTAGGAATAATACAAGGGTGGTATATAAAAGAATCCTATTACAATACAGATTACATACAATCACGCCTTTATCCCCAGAGCGCTAGGCAGAGGTGAATTAACACCCACATTTCACCAATCATTGTACTAGGTCCCACATAATAGGGGGTGAGCCGTGAGCCTATATAGATTATCACAGAAATAAAAGTTATTTTGATAGGTTATATTATATATTTTTTTTTAGTTATGTTATTGTTTTATTTATTATTTATAATATACTTATTGGGTTATTTTTATCTAGAATGCTACCCAAAATTTTGTTATCTTTATCGTAGACTATACAAACATGAAATATACATAAAAGTTCTAAGGGACAATCTGTCCTGACTGTCGGTAATTCAGTGAAGACTCGGTGTTATAATCGAGAGTTCCCAGGCCTGAATCCTGGCCATTACCGAGGTGAACCTGCTCCTAAAACAAGCAATTTAGCTTAACAGATAAGGTTAGATTAGAGGGAATATTACCAATTAACCAACCAACACTTTTTTAAGATTCTAAACCCAAAGAGTAAAAATGGAATCCTATTACTAAAATTCCTGTCTGTCTTGTCACCAGGCTGTTTTTTGAATAGCTATATTTTTTTTTATAGATAGTTGCAATTTTGACAGATGATGTATTAATAAAATAAAAGTAGGAAAAATTTAAATTTTTTATTTATTTAATTTAGTTTATTTGAGTAATAATAGTTTGTACCTAGTGTTAATTTAATTAAGTATTATTTTGAACTTGTATACTTGTATTTTGAATAAGTAAACTAAACTAAAATAGTTAAACTTGTTGTAAGTAAACTAAACTAGTTAAACTTGTTGTTTGAGTATTTTGAATAAATAAAAGTATAGTATATAAAAATTCGGGCTCATCCCTACTATTCCTACTAATCCCTACTTCCCTACTACTATTATAAATGCGAAAGTAACTCTGTCTGTCTGTCTCTGTATAGAGGTAGGTTAGACCTTGAGAAAGGACATAGGCTATGTTTGGTCGCGATAACCGACATCCACGCGGGCGGAGCCGCGGGCAAAAGCTAGTTAATATTATAAATACGAAACTAACTCTGTCTGTCTGTCTCGCTTTTACGACTAAACCGCTGAACCGGTTTTGATGAAATTTGGTATAGGGGTAGATTAGACCTTGAGAAAGGACATAGGCTATGTTTGGTCGCGATAACCGACATCCACGCGGGCGGAGCCGCGGGCAAAAGCTAGTATACAATAAACGTTTTTTATTTGGCATTTTTTGCTCGACAATCTGACGTATTCCACTTAGAGCACCCGTCCGAATAGCACCTGCGCGAATGACACCCAGCCTATTCCACGAAGAGCACCTATCAATATTTTTAATGGAAGGATTCCGTAACGGAATCCTTACGTTTTTATTTTTTACGCAGAAAGTACACGTGACACACGTGATTCGAACACCACGATTGCAATAGTGTGTTGTGAAAAATGTCAAGGGCAAAAACGACGATTTCTTACATAATGAGTAAGTAATTACCTTTCGTCACAATCGCAAGTATGGGGGAATTAATATCGAGGTTAAGTCTTATGCCGGCCGTACACGTTAGGTCAATCGATTAGCCTATCGCAGTTCACTGCTGGATATAGGCGTTTTCCAATGTTGGCATGCCTTGGCTTACTGTTTTCACGCTGGTCAGACAGGGCTTCATTTCGAGGTTGCCCTCTCTCGCAGTGGTGTCTGCGTATTTTTCCGTTAGTCGCCTCTTACGACATCTTTCGGATAAGATGTGGTGATCATACTTATTGTTATTGCTCAGGGACAAATAGCATTCTAATGCTGAAACAATTTTTATTCGTCACAAACAAAAAATCTTTCCTCTTAGTTATTATATAAAGCTTATAATATTAAGTAGTTTACATTATAGATTTACGACATCAAGAGTTCGCAAGATCGTTATATTTTTCCCTATAACGGATATTAAAACTATTCTCGTAAAATGTTGATGTAATAAATTGTTGACGAAATGATGTGTTGATCTAAGGAACTGTTTATGGGATGTGTTAAACTTTTGATCTTCTAAAGGTGACCTAATGGTGTTAACATGCTGTATTAATCTCGTGTCTATACCCCTACTTGAACTATTCTTCTTCCTCATCCTAGCGGTAATCACAGTCTCATCCGAAGCTTTCACTTCGGAGTCTTGTGTCTGCTTTACCAGCCTAACTGCAGATTTGGCTGAACTTCGACATTTTCTGTGAAGCGACTGTCGTTTTACCTCTACAACCCAATGGCGATAATGAACGATATCGAAGCATTGCAGCTAGGCCAGTTGTTGGAATTTTTAGGGCTCCCAACTACCTGTAACGACTGCCATATACGGCTTAACGTGCTCCCCGAGGCACGATAAGACCAATGCAAATACCCATATTCATGCATACAAATATTTGCACGAGCGGGGATCGAACCTGTGTGGCGGCCGCGTTCACTACCGCCACGCCACAGAGGCTGTCCTTGACTATTACCAGTTTTGGTCAAGTTATCGTCATAATATAGACATTATGTAGACCATATTGGGGCATGTTTAGCCAATGTGTACAGCCATCTTTACAAAACTGTAGTCAAGGCCTTGTTTACTCGAATGCGTGATATTTTTGAGCAATTATGTATAAAAAATTCATTGATTAATTCGCGTTACCTTTATTATGTGTTAATTTTATTGAATACACCGAATAATGGGGCTACAAAAAAGGCGCTATGACCATCGCACGTATCTTGGACATAAATCGCAAGACAAAATAGGCTCAGGCGCCCGCGGATTGCTTTCTGAATCTATGCTTGGTGAATTTCAGTTTCCACCGCAGTAGCACCCCGTCCTATCCTCAAAAGACACCCAAGAAATATGTACCTACCTACTGCGCGTATAGGGCACATATTGAGCACATTTTAGGTTCAAGATATGTGTCTGGAGTTATATCTGCGATAGGCTATTGATTGAGGTAGTAGACTAGCTCCAAAGATCTTATCGGGCCCATACATCCAAGCAAAAACCAATTACGTACTCATCAATGAAATCTATAACAAGATGGCTCCCACAGGTTCAATAACATCGGCCATTGCAGTAGCATTTACTTTTAAATATAATGATGACTCAATCCTATCGGGATGTTTAAGTACATTATAATCGCGGTGAGTATGCCAGACATTCGTAACACAATAGATATTAAGTATTAATGTTATTAAACTTTGTTTGAGATTCCCCGGCAACGGAAATCATCAATTGCGAAGCTGAACTTCCATATTTCCCGTTAATCGAATGCCATCTGACCTCCACAATCGATTGATGATATTGCTCGAGACATCTTGGGCCTAAAATGTGCTCTATACGCGCAGTAGGTACACGTTTCTTTGGTGTCTATTGAAGATAGCACGGGGTGCTACTGCGGTGGACGAGCTCAAATTCACCAAGCATAGATTATTACAAAACAATCCGCGGGCGCCAGGACCTCGTTTGTCCTACGATTTAGGTCCAAATACGTGTTCCGAGGTGTTCTGAGGTTCTTTAGTTATACTAGTCGTACTTTTGTAGGCTTAGATGTTCGTATGGCAACCAGGACCGACGGCTTCATTAGTATAGATCTATTAAGATTGGAAAAAGTGTACGACCGGAACGGAGATTGAAAAAACGCAGGCGGTAGGACACGATGGCCGGTATTTCCGTCCCAATCGACCAGTCCGGCTGGGGAAGTACCGTCCTACAGAATACTTGCGGCTAAATAACCTCGTGTTGTGTTCCCAGCGGTGAGTAGTGTAGCCAGAGCTCACTGGAGAGGTTTTGTGCTGTCAGTGGGCAAACCAAAGGCTTGTCCTGCTTGTTTTCTGCGCTGACGGCACAGAAACTCTGTTCTTAAAGGGTCGGCAGCACGAATGTGACTCCCCTGGTGTTGCACTCGTCCATAGGCCACGGCAACCACTTGCCATCAGGTGACCCGTATGCTTATCTACGACCTAAGTGATATAAAATAGGTACCTAAAACTTAAAACAAATGGTAGTGGTTGTTAAAAATATTCTAAGATCCAGCAAGAGCAGCCGTGTTGGTACCCGATGGAGTAGAATAGGGTCACCCCATCTCTTCCTGTGGGTGTCGTAGAAGGCGACTAAGGGATAGGGCTGTTCTCCATCCGACAGTAAACATACAGCCTATAACTAAGTGCCCGTTTGACGTCAGTAGGCTCGCCCTCTATTACGTGGGACCGAAAATCATTTATGTCTGTACATAAGATCCAAGTCCCTAAAACCTCCTAGCCGCAAGTCATAGCACCAAGCTTGCCTACAGCCGCACCTTACCCTTATCTCTCTTATCAGCTAATATTTCGCTCAAAAAGTAATGCGATAAGTCTAGTTTGGTGAATTTCAAGTCATGTCAAAGAGATATGTTTTGATAAAACTGTTTCGATTAATAATTGTGGAGTATGAGCATATTGAGCATTCCTTGATAGCTATAAATAGATCATTATATAAATTACTAGCCTTCTGCCCCGGATTCTTCCGGATTCCTTTTTATTGACCATATCTCCAGTTCTACTTAATACTTGATTGTGGAGGTCAGATAGCAGTCGCTTCACGGAAAATATCGAAGTTCAGCCGCATCACAAGACATCAGGCCCTTGATTCTGCTAAATCAAAATCCCTGTCGTGCCACAGTCTCTGCAAAAATTGGCATTATATTTTAGACGTTATTCCTATCGAGTTAAAGTCCAAAATTAAATGACAATATTTTCATTACACGCTTTCGTTCACTCTACAAAAAGCCATTTAATTTTAAACTTTAACCGCATTGCTTTAGAGGCTAAAATCAAATGGAATTTTCTCGCAGTCTCTGTGGCGCGACAGTGGTTGTGCTTTAACAGAATCGAGGGCCAGTTATATTGCAAAGCCGAGTCCAACAGATTTGGGATAGGACTCAAAGAATGATGATGATTCCATTCTATAAATAGTGGGTTATTCCATTGTCATCATCAGTCTGCGTTGGTCCTGGTTACATCCGATATCCGAAGCTTTCACTTCTGGAGTCCTGGGTCCGCTTGAGTAAGTTATTTTTTCGGCTATATTGGGAGCGACTGCCGCTTTACCTCCTAGCCTAAATAATTCAGGCTATTAGGCAAAACAATATGGGGTTCTTCGAGAAGGGCATTAGAAGGTTTCTTCAGGGTCGGCAGCGCGAGTGTGACGCCCCTAGTGTTGCATACGTCCATAGGCCACGGTGACCACTTCCCATCAGGTGGGCCGTGTGCTTGTCTGCCACCTAAGTAGTATAAAAAAGGGCGGTCGCGATTGCGACTAAGGGATAGGTCCTTGTACGACACCGCATAGGAAGAGATGGGGTGGCCCAAATTCTACTCTGCCGGGAATCACGCGGGTATAGCTACATAAAGTTGCTACGTAAAGAACGGCCACCCAACCAAAACCTGATCCAGCCAATTAAGCTTAACCTCGTAATGTAAAGAGCGGTCACCCATCCAAAACCCGACCCAGCCAATGACCTACAGGCTTGTGCAAAAGTAGAAACAGTACAAATTTGGATTCGGGGACCTCGCCACGGGGGCGTCGACCACCGGCCTAAGCCACGAACCCTTATTGAAGGACGGTTGATGGCCTATCGGAATTCCTTTATTTTGCTTATAGGCATTAGGCAAGTCATTGGTGACAAATTGACAATACTTTATTAAAGCGTAAAAGTGGATTTCGATGAGCTCATGCGATCGGTCACCTCTCAATAGAATAAATCAAATAGGGGCATTATTCTGCTTGACAAAGATTTTTAAGCGTAGTCGTTACGTGAATAGGTTTTGGATATCATTGGTTAAAGGATAGAACCGAAGGCTAATTTTATTCTCCTATTATCAAATTGTTCAAAATCTAGCTTCTCAATTTACTAACTTAATCGCCAATTCTCGTAAGAACATTTTTGGGAAAATGCACGATATCAATGTTTTTCTTGAAATCGTTTTTGCCATTTACCTAATTTGATTTCAATAGATTGAGCCTGAATTCTGAACATTTCTTATTGGGAGAATAATTGGCCTTCTTGTCCAAAAATAAACTAAGTTGAATGTATCGGCTAATAGTAAAGCGTCTATAATATCATCATGACCATACACGTAACACACAAAACGTACTCGTGTCTTTTAAGGATAGCACGGGGTAACTGCGGAGGAGCTCAAATCCACCAATCATAGATTATATCAAACCAATCCACACACGCCAAGGTCTCGTTTCTCTTGCGACTTGGGGTCAAGATACCGGGAAATATCGTTACGTTACCGTTTGTCAAGCCTAATAAGAGCCCAGTAAAATATTTGACTTTCGGTACAAAACTCAAATATTTTACATATCAATGAATGTAGTCATCGCTTTTAAATATTACAATACAACGTATTTTGTTGGCGTTTTTTGTGTGAATAACCGCCGCACGGTACATGGCCCACACTATTCATAGAGTATTGTATGACCTCGACGTGACATAACTATTGTTTGAAAGAGATAAGATTGGTTGAGAATTCGGTTTATTTTAAAATATCGTTCGTGGGTTCACGCTTGTGGGTTTATTGGATGGGTAGGATAAGTAGGATTCATCCCTACTGCCTAGGGGTGAATCCTACTTACTGATGTGAATGTGAAAGTTGATCAAGATGTGTAGATGTTTTTTGCATAGTCAAACCAATAAGTAACTCTGTCTGCATGCTTCTCTGTTCTGCCCCCCTTAGACGAGTGACAATTCGTTCGTCGGCGGCGTATTGTAGAATAGAATGATGAATATTTGGTACATAGATGGTCTGGGGCTTGGGAACGGACATAGGCTACCTTTTAACGCGAAAAGTGGTTCAAATAGGGGATGAAAGTTTGTACGTTCGTAATTTTTGAAGATAATTTGATGAACTTTGGTACACCGATAGATTAACACTTAGGAAAATATTTTTTTTTTATACCATTTAGGTCGCACACAGCCCACCTGATAGAAAATTACCGTGGTCTTTGGACGAGTACATCACCAGGGGAGACACACTCGTGCTGCCGACCCTTTAAGAACAGAGAGATTCTGTGCCGTCAGCGCAGTAGACAAGCAGGACAAGCCGTTGGTCTTCCCACTGATAGCACAAAACCTCTCCAGGGAGCTCTGGTTACCCTACATGACGTGTCGCGATAACTGATACTCCGCGGTTAACAGTTAGTTATTATAATTTCTATTGACATTCCAATGGCTGTACTATAGAGGGCTTATACTTCGTGTGTGGGATACCTTATCATTGAGATTACTGCGGAGACAGATGCCATGGTCAGCTTATCTGCATTTCTAGATAAGCAGGGTACTTATAAGAGTTATTATATCTGACTGACCACCAACGTAGGTATGAATAGGCAAATAATTAGCGATTGAGAGTTCTCGGGTTGAATACTGCCGGTCTACAGCACTTTATTGGTCATGCGGCGATATTTACACGAAATTGGCATCCGCTTAGTAAATAAATTGTTGTGATTCTGCTCATATGAGTGACCATTTTACGAATTTTATAGGAATCTATGAAATCTACTGGAAATTCATATAGTTACTCGTTTTTAGCTGAATTGCCCAATGTGGCCATTACACTACCATTGAACTTACTCAGAATTAGTATGAATACTGCTAACTTTGCTTATTAATAGTCTTAAAAGAACCAGACCCATATTTTTTTTAAATTAACAAAGCTTTGTTAAAAAGACTATCCAGTGGGCCTTGGGACAATTCTGCTAATAAAAAATATACAAAATTCAGTCTTCATCTAAAAATCAAAAGTTAATCAAATAGATTGTCAAAAATGGTATTATCGTAATACTTTTTATGATATCACGAGAAATCTTGATCGTTTTTAAACATGGAGACTGTAATTAGATCAGGCCGGACTCGTGGTCACACCAGGTTATCTCACCAGTGTGACTATCAGGAATTTTTTTCTTGTTAGTCACACCGCCAACCGCCACTAATACAACACCTTTTATTACATATTAATTAGTGACCTCTTATTTTTGAGACTGTCTGCAATATTCATACGCGGTCACCTTCGGAAAACGCGAGGATTTCAAATCGCATGATTTCAATTTGGTGCATAATGAACATAAAATATATCGTATCTGATTTTAAAGCTCGCCCACGATATCTTTAAGTTATTGTCACAGCATCATTTAGCAGCTGTCGTCTGTCGTGTGTTATACTATTAATTTATTTTTAATTGCATACTTCACCTGCTGAAGCTGATTCATCGTATTAATTGACTGACTGAATCATAAAAAAACTACTTTTTTTAAAGTGAGTATTAGGCGCGTTGGGCACTTCATAAATTGGGTGAACAATTTTTTTCTATACCACTTATGTAGCAAACAAGCATACGGCCCACATGATGGAATACCGTGGCCTATGGACGTGTGCAACACCAGGGGAGTCATACTCGTGCTGCCGACCCTGTAAGAACAGATAGATTCTGTGAAGTCAGTGCAGAAGTCAAAATGTCATGGATATGGTACTAAGATATAATATGTAGTTTTTAAATTCCATACGGACAGTAGTACTTATTTGATAAACTGTGACAATTCGCAAAACATTTTAAGGCGCATTGAGCACTTTTTTTAAGTAGGTCCAGCTAGTTCAACTACATTTTGAAGTTGAAAAACCTGGAGAAAAGTTGTCCAATTTGTTCAACCGGTTGAACAGATAGTTGGACATACTGGAGTAGATCTCCTAGTTCTAGTGTTCCGTATATCACGATTCCGACCAGCTTGTCTTTGGCAGAGGTAGAGACTAATTGGATCGCTTTTGTTTTTTAATTCCGTGCATCAGCTGCTGACTTTGACACCCGTATTCACAAACAATACTGTGAGGTCTCATAGTGTGCTCGAGCGCATAGGGCTGGTAAAATTAATTCACAAACATCACGGAGCAGTATCTAACGCAGTGCGTTCCCTCAACGAAGTATTACTTAAGTGTTGTCTATGAATAAAAAGGCTTGCCAAAACGAACGCACTGAGAATTTGTCGTTCTTTGCACAGTTTTGGTAGCGAAGTATTGTTTGTGAATACGGGTGTGATTCCTCGACTGATTCAATTGACTGACTGAATCATAAACAACCTTTTTTTTGTTTTGTTTTCCTTGAACCAATGCCAAAATATTTAAACAAATGAATGTTAAGTAAATGTGAATCATCATGACCTACCTGACCTTGCATTGCAATTGAATAGCTATTTTTCGTAATTAAACAATACTATCCTAATAGTCTTCCTATTAGGAAATCAAGCTGTAGGTGTGCGGTAGAGGAAACGGTGCACAAATCGAGGCGAGCCGATCTTAGGCCAGAATTGTACAGAAAAGGCATGTGGCACGATTAAGGTATGAATTATACAGAAAAGGCAGGAGGTGAGCTTAAGGCGGAGAGCCACATTTTCCGGCGCTAACTAGGTATTTTTTTATACCACTTAGGTGGCAGTCAAGTACACGGCCCACCTGATGGGAACTGGTCACCGTGGCCTATGGACGTATGCAACACCAGGAGCGTCACACTCGCGCTGCCGACCCTGAAGAAACCCTCTAATGCCCTTCTTAAAGAACCCCATATTGTAGTCGCTTGGGAAAACCACCGCAGGGAGTGCATTCCACAACTTGAGTGTGCGTGGGATGAAGTTCTTTTCATAGCGCACAGTTCTTTGAATGGTATTGAAAGATGAACCAATACTAACTCGGAATCGCGCTGAAGCGAACCATTTTTAAGGTTTTAACCATGGATTTCGGGACATTGCGGTGGTTTTAGTAATAATGATAAGTTAAATAATGTATTTCGAGTTACAAAGACTAAAATTTCATACAAAAAATATAGTTATATTAATGATTTATGTCAATTTCATACTACAATTAGCGATTCCACTGGCGTTTTCGCCAATAGAATGTCACTTTGTCTAAGGCCCAAGGTCTCTGCATACGTAACGGGTTTTTTTCACGGACGGGACGGGACGTGAAGTTTTGGAAATATCGTTTCATAGAAAATGTATGCGGCAATGCTTAAGTCACGGGGCCACGGACGGGACGGGACGGGACGGGCCGCATACATTTTGCTTCACGTCCCGTCTCGTCCGTGAAAAAACCCGTTACGTATGCAGAGGCCTTTAATCACAAACCTTTCTGTGAGTCAAGAGTCAAGCTTAACCTCATCGAAGCGAAGAGCTATGATAAACAGATGAACATAATTATTATAGCCTGTCAAAATCATAACCCTCCTTTGGCTTTGCCGTAGTCGGGTAAAAATAGGAACACGGACCTCGGATTCAAAGATGGTGGAATGACAAACCAAGAAATTTAATCACACAGGTGAACTCAAAAAAATTCCATACCTAGTAGAACAACCATCTGAAGTCATCTTACAACATTATAAATAAAACATAGGTAACAAAGAATAAGTTAATTAATTCAATTTATCCTCGTTTGTTATTGTGTTAAACTTCATCGTATTGGAGACGTCATCTTAGTCCTCGTGTGCGTCAATGGGGGTCAAAGTACATTGGCTTCACGCCTTGTAAACAAATGAATGAAATGACCCCGATTGTATACCTTGCATACTTGTAACTGCCGAACGACTGCATCAAATTGGATAATACTTGCTTTTTTGTGTACGTTATTGTCAGGAAATGGGATGAAATGGGCAGGACACATTCTAAGAGAGCAGCTTGAATAATGGACTCGAATAATATCAGAGTGGTATCCAAGGCATGGCAAAAGAAGCAATGGACGACATTAAAAGAGTTGCTGGTCCAGAGTGGATGAGGATAGCGAGAGATGGAAGTCTTTAGAAGAAGCCTTTGTGGAAGGACAAGCTGTTGATTAAAAACCAAACCAATCGTCAACTCATCAAGTTATTTTTGAACACTGTAATTTGTAAACAGCAATAAAGGAATATTTATTTATTATTATTATTATTGTAAGGAAAGGGAATGAAAGAATTATTTTAGGAAGGCCGTGAGTCCGAAGAGGGCCAGCTCGAAGACATATCTCTCGCACCCCAGCCCATCCAGGGCCATCTGCCCTGGATGGGCTGGGGTGCGAGAGATATGTCTCAGAAAATCTCACCTCTGGCAAGCCACCCACAGACTGCGTTCGTTTTAGTTGATCCAAGTCCGACATAACCTCCCCTGCCAACTCCGGGGACTGGGGGTGTAACCGTAGGGATTTTGCGCACGATTAAAAGGTGATCCATCAATCAATTAGCCTAATTGTAAGTCACTGCTGGGCATAGGCTTCTCCCAATGTCCCCTATTACTCTCGATCCTCCGCCTTCTGTAACCAGTCTGTCCCAGCCACCTTTTTCAGGTCGTCAGTCCATCTGGCTAAGGAGCGTCCCACCTTCCGTTTGCCTTCTCGCGGTCGCCACTCTAGGACTCGTTTGCTTCAACGGCCATCAGTCCTTCGATATATGTGTTTGAGATAGAGAAATGTGCTATAATTTTGTGCACCAGGGAGAAGCCAAGCAACGCAACTAGTTTTACATAAATAAATATTTATTTTATTCTTACAATAATGGTAGGTATGTAAGTGCCTATTGTTTCCTCATAACACAAATATGTTATTCATCAATTTGACCTATAAACCAACCTCATGGTGATTGGTTTACCTTTTGTCTGAAGCCATTAACCATTAGTATTCAAAGTCTTATAATATATTCGTGACATTAAAATTGTAAACACCGCCACCTATCGTAATGAACGTGAACTATTACAGAACTAATGATCCTGCATCGCGCAATTGAAGTATACGTGCTGGATAGTATCATGTCGCAATCGTTTTTGCATTGGACGCCTTTCTAGGTGAGCCATTAAAACGCCAACATCCAATCAGTTCTTCTTAAGGGTCAGTTCAGATCAGGTAGAAAAAAATTCGAGCACTTTTAAGGGTCGCGTGGCTGCGTGGTTCCCGGCAGAGTATAATTTGGGCCACCCCGACCGAATGCAATGATTGGTGAAATGTGGGTGTTAATTTAACTTTGCCTAACCCTCTGGGGAAAAAGGATGATAAATGTATGTAAGTACTTTTAAGTGTTTAAATATCAGCCATACTAGATTGGGTTTCTATTTACGCCAATGGGAATGAGGCGTGACTCTAATGTATTTGTATCCAGAAAGCATCCTTTAGTGCTGTAAACCATTCTGAATGGTTCATGTTTACGGCCGAGGCCGTAAAAACTATTTTTATTAATATATTTTTACTCTCGTTTGAGTATCCCGGAAGAGCTAAGCTACTGCATTTGAAGATAAAACGCTTCATCGCAATCAATGGAGTCGTTTTCGTGTGAAGCTCGCACAAAAAATCTGACATTTTCAACTGTTTATCAGTTGAGAAGATACTATTTTATGTTAATAAAACCGTTCGGAGCCGAGAGACTGGAGTTGTTAAATGAAAACAATTAATTCCCACACTATTCGTAGGCAGGGTTGCCAGTATTGGGGCAGTTTTATAAAATACCGTGGCATGGCAATCCAATTAACCTACTAGAATTTTTGATGAATGCCCTTCGTAGATTAGGCTAGGCGCTATTCGCCTCAATGTTCTAACTGGATTACACCATAAGAACGATATTATCGCGGCTAATATAGAACATAGAATACGCCATTACCCGTCTCTGGACATACAGAAGGCCTTCGACTTTGCTCCTCGCGAGGTGACCTAGTGGGCACTGCGGTCCGGACGGGTCCTAAAATCTTATATTGACACCAGCCAAGACATGTACCACGGTTTTGACTGGACGTGGACAGAATTTTCTCCTAATGTCAGAAATGTGGAGCTTTGTGAAGATATTTGGATGTTTGTTACTCGATCGCGCTCAAACGACTGAACGGATCTGACGAAAAGGATGATAGATTATAGTCTGAAATAACACAGGCTACTTTTTTACCTGGAATAGGTTCCCATGGAATACTGAACGTGATCAGAATTCCACGCGGACGTATCTCAATATAGGCTTGACTTGTTTATCAGGATTAATCTCAAAATAATCATCAAAATGCCTGCAAAAGTTTTTTTCGTGGACCCTTTAGTTACACCCCCATTGCCATCGCCCGATGGGGGTAGCTCTGTGGGACCCCTACCGACTAAAACCGCACGCCGACTTGGGTCGCCTTCGCGTGCTTCGCCAAGCTCCACTCGTCTTCTTCTCAAGCCATGACTGCCAACCCTAAGTAGAAACATTTACCTCGAAGCTAAGTTATATTAATCCAAGTTTCAAGTGAAAACTAAATATTTGTACAGGGCGTCCATTCGACTCTGAAACTCCAATAATACTGAAAGGTAAATATTTTTAATGAATATGGTTAAACGCTATAACAGTTTACTGGGAATATCAGAAGCTGCAGCATTTATGAGGGCTCACCCGGCATCCTAACCAGCTGTGCAATTCTATAAGCACACAGCGTCGAGCACAAAGTTGCGAGAGCCTTGATATAGATTGTCATTGGTCGATCTCCAGTGACGTCACGCAGTCCGACCAATGATAATAATAAAAAACAATCCGCGCGCGCCAAGACTACGTTTGTCTCGCGAGTTAGCTCCAAAATATGTGTCCCGCCTCGCAAAATAAGTCTTCAGTGCCAAACCTACCTCACCTACAAAAGGATATTGCTATCAGCGAGGGCATCCTCTCTAATCCACTTCACCCCCTCGACGATTCCTCGCAGAGGGTCGCGACCTCAGTTCTCTCCATTCATAGTTAATCTTGACTGATATTCCTGAATAATTTTGTATTTAAAGACTAAAAATAAATAGATATCTAATACCTTATTGCACACCAATAGATTTACAGTACGTAGCACACAACAAGTAGGTAGAGACAGGTAGGTATCATATACAGTTTAATGTTCAATGGATGGCCTTATCGCTGGAAGCGATTTCTTCCAGCCAACCTTGGGATGGACAGTGATGAGACAACACAAAAGATGTAGTGTAGATATATTATATAAACTATATACTTAATAATTATTATAATATACGTTTAACATAGACAATGGAAGCTAACCTTCAGAACTTATCTGTCGGAGTACACAAATAGACTATTAAAAACATGAAAGATTGCTTTGAAGATTGTTATGATGCTTCTGTAATATCTTGGCTACTGAAACGTAAACTTATCTTAGGTGCCATGGTGAAGATCAAGGGTAAATGAGAAGGTGAAGTACAATGAACTTTGAAGTTCGATACCAAATATTTAGAGTACGTTAGTCATGTCGAAGCTTTCACCTCGGAATCTGGGATCCGCTTTACCAGTCTAACTGTGGATTTGGCTGAATTTCGGTATTACGTGGATGACAAATACCTGGTGGCAATGACGCCCGGACGGCGGACCCTGAACTCCCAAGTTCACCTAGGCCGGATGCAATCAGGAAGATACGTCTATGGGGATGATAAGTCACTGTCATTATTCGATTTAGATGGGAAAAAGTGAACGTCCAAGATGGGAGTTGAACAGGGAAAAATGCTTTGACCAACTGAGGGGAGCTACTCATACAAGTATTGAACAATTGAAACTGCCAGTTTGATCAAATTAACTGAATGTATATGGGCGGCCATAAGACATATCCCTCGCATCCCGACTGACCCTAGGCCTAGGCCATCTCCGAACTGTAATGGGAAAAGACTCCAGAGTTTGATGACCTTACGATATTATAACGTACAGAGGCAAAAACTTCAACGGTTATTTATATGAACGTCCCATTGATCTGTCACTTTGTCATGTACCGTTACGATTTCGGTCGGCCGTACCGACACGCTGACGTCATAGCGAGTGACATCATCACTATCAACAGACAGAATAAAATAACTATTTTGAGCGTCTGCCTATTTCTTCTGTTCTTCTAAATTACATAACAGATTTTGATACGGTTTTGGAAATCATTTAGGTATTGTGTTGGTTCCCGATGGACTAGAATAGGCCATTCTATCTTTTCCCGTGGTTGTCGTAGAAAACGGCTAAGGGATAGCACGCTTGTCTAGAAGTTACTTATTCACTCTAGACTTGAAGACGCCCAGGAGATTATAGCTTTTCGGAAACACTGAATCAGACAGGGTATTCAACTTTTAGCAATACACATATGTAATTAATGTATTGCCACGGCGATTCATGCGTATGAATAGTACGTCTGTTACCGGCTGTCTGTATAATTCAGGTATTTTATAAAATGATTAAAATAAGATAATTCTATAGAATGCCTGCTGCTCCACCGGCAATGTGTGAAATAAATGATCTTGGTCTTGCGGAACTTTATTTCTGGATGGTTATAAAAAAAATAACCACGAAGGTTATTAGCTCTTGGCTCCCGCATACCCTTTTAACCTAACCTAACTTATCCAAGTCAAATTACGCGGTGTGGCCACAGCGCGCCATTAGGTTTGAAGGCGAGAGCTAAGCTCCTGCATTATCCTTCGTGCTTGTTTTTTTTTATAACCATTTATGTTTTTGATAATGCCGGTAACATGTCCACCATGGTGTCGATGGGTTCGATCGATACCGTACGGCTAGTTGTTCCATGATGGAAGGGGCAAACGTATTGCGCAACATTTTGATTCTTCCATTAGTCCCAGTTCCATTCAAAGCATTTTAACACCAGGAGTTTGCGCGACTCCTTCATTCCGTTCCAAAAATGTATTTTAATTTTGTTTTTATTTTGTTTCAGGTAAAACAACTTTTGTAGTTTACAATCTCTGGAGCAAACATCAGTTCCATGAGGCAGTGCCCATTTACATCGTTCCGACGTTTCGGTACGTTTTCAGCGGCAACAATCGATTTTTTAAGTTGGTAGTTGGTACTGACTTTTAAAAAAGTTCATTGAATGATTTAAACGTATTATTGAAGGTTGCATTTACCGGATAATGAGACAGCGGATTTTACTTGTTTCAAACATAGCTAATTGATTAAACACATTGTCAATTTTTACGATTTATCATGGTCTTAGACAGCTTTGGGGCACTTTAAGGCGTAGGGTGTTAAATGCCCCCATAAGATCGTGCTGGAAGCGATTGCCATCTTATCTCCCAATCCCAAGCAGTATAGCTCACACTACGTTATCGTTAGAGCCTGGTCCGTCTTCTGCAAACACTTGCAGAAGACATCTAAATCTTGCTTTGAACCCTTTTTTAAGTACGAAAATCCTCTCGGATAGGCCTCCCCACCTCTTCGCCACCTGGCGGGGGTAGTTATGTCAAACTCGAACCGACTAAAACCGCACGTCAACTTAGGTCTTCAGTGTGGGATTACAGATATATCCCTCGTATCCTAACACGTCCGAAAATTGACAAAACACGATACTAAAGTACCAACAAGTCAATTAGTTATCAGAAATGTGGGTATTTTTAGAAATAAATCTACCCTTCTTAATGGAATTTTATTTGCGAACCGGCACGGTCACCTGCTCCTTGATTGATGAAGGCAATTGATGCGTAATGAGTGAGTGATTGATGAGAAAACTTGAAAGTGATTGCGAAACTGACACAAGCTAATACAAAACGTTGTAACAAGAACCAGCGGTTCAGGGACTCTTTTTTTGCCGTACCATTAATAACGCGATGATTTTATTAGCATTTTTTTATCCCCTCCCCGCTATAGTGATACGTGGTGAGGTTTAAAACTACCCCTCCGCCCCCTACCCAAAATCACATGTATATTTGGTACTCGACAAGTTATTAAAAAAAACAGAATAGTCACATGTTTTATTTATTACTAGCTGACCCAGCAAACTTCGTACCGCCAGATCCCGCTCCCGCTGCATATCTCTAAATTTATCAGTGTTTCTCTACAATATTATGCATGTATTATACATATAAACCTTCCTCTTGAATCGCTCTATCTATTAAAGAAAACCGCTTCAAAGTCCGTTGCGTAGTTTTGAAGATTTAAGCATACATAGGGACGGACAGACAGCGACAGCGACTTTGTTTTATAATATGTAGTGATGATAGTGATAGTGATAGTGAAGTGATAGTGATGATTCTAGAAAATTAATCGGTAGCACAGTGGTCAGAGCATTTCCCAGCATTCATTTTCGGTGCAGTTTAACACTGCTGTACTTTCGTAACGATTTCTCATAGCGTACTCGTATAAGCCCACTCCACTCATTACAATACATTTTTTTTTTTAACATTTTTCGCTCGTAATTTGCACAATTACGTCAGAAAATTGCTTGGGTTGTCTGACATGCGTGCTGGCTAGCTGCCATTAAACGCATAAAAACATTGTATAATATTCTTAAAAATTTGAGCTGAATTTTTAACACGATTACCTACTTACCGACTGATATATTCATCATTCAAAGAAGTCACATGAATTGCGCAGACTTTTCTAACATTTGTCTAATTAATCATCATCTTATTGCTCCTCGACACGTAGACAAATTCATCCGCAGATGTCATCGGCGGACGCGTCCGCTGACGTGTAGATGAGCTGACTTTCTAGTCTGTGGTAGATATTTAACGTTATATATAACTCCGGACACGTATCTTGGATCTAAATCGCAAGACAAAAGAGGCTCTGGCGCCCGCGGATTACTGTTATAATCTATGCTTGGTGAATTTTAGTTCGTCCACCGCAGAAGCACCCCGTGCTATCCTCAAAAGACACCCAAGAAACGTGTACTGCGCGTATAGGGCACATTTTGAGCACATTTTAGGTCCAAGATACGTGTCCGGAGTTATACCGACCTATCCCAGACGAGCAAATTACCGAGTCCACACGTTGGGCCACCCCATCTCTTCTCATGCGGTGTGGTACAAGGCGACTGATAATCTCAGGTGTTTAGCTCGATTTAATAATAGTGCATGGAACACGGCAATAGGGTCACGTCACGTCCATTACGTGGGACCGAATATAATGATTGCTGAAATATGTTCACCTCTGCCTAACCCTCCGGGGATAAAGTCGTGATTATTTATGTATGTACTACCGCCCGCTTTGTTGCCTTCCGCCCGCGGCTCCGCCCGCGTGTATCTCGGTTAACGCGACCTTTGCTCATATCTTCGGTTCTACTCAACCGATTGTGATCAAACAAACGTAAGATTTTAAGTCTGAGTAAGCCCTTTCTAACAAAAACAACCGCATCAAAATCCGTCCAGTAGTTTTTGCGTCCATCGCGGACAAACAGACAAACAGACAAGAAATTCAAAAAAAATATTTTCGTGTTCAGTATCGTTAACATAACATAACCCAATTATTTTTTATAAATATCTCCAATGTACAGACACGACCACTTTACAATTATATAATAGTATACCTAGATGTGAAATGTAGGCATAATAAATGTCTGTATACCTCTTCGAGGTTAGACGTGAGTGTATAAAAATACCGGATTTACAATGATACATACATTACATACCACATCACAGATAAATAAATTGCGTACATACAGAAAGAGCAGATTTCACATTCATTTTGTAAATTATAACGAAAAAATGAGGAAGAGGAAATATAATGATGATGAAAGCATCTAGCTAACCTCGTGTTGTGTTTCTAGCGGTGAGTAGGGTAGCCAGAGCTCACTGGAGAGGTTTTGTGCTGTCAGTGGGAAGACCAAAGGCTTGTCCTGCTTTGTCTTCTTCGCGCCTACGCTTTTACGCCTAAACCACTGAACCGATTTTAATGAAATTTGGTATAGGGGTAGATTAGACCTTGACAAAGGACATGGGCTATGTTTGCTTGCGATAGCCGACATCCACGCGGGCGGAGCCGCGGGCAAAAGCTAGTGTAGCGTAAGTTTTTACCTGAATTCAATTTTCTACAGAACCCTCAGTACGTAAGCTCGACTCGCACATGACCGGCTTTATCTAATGAGAAATGTGCTCAGATTTCAATAATTATGGAACAATTGCAATTGTTTGGCCCATTTCTATGATCGTAACCTCAAGTTTCCGCCGTTAAGGCTTCTCGAAGTCTTACATAAGCTTCTCGAGTTTCAAGGTTCTTGATTGTGCCATAATATAATATTCAGACACGTGTTTCCTTTTTGAAGTGAAAATTTTACTTACTGGGTGAACAAAAATCATAGAACCTTGTGTAGTTGCCTTGTGAAAATCCGGTACCCAAGGTCTAATATCAATGTCATTAATACAGGACTACCTGAAAGCTAAACCAAAACAAATACAAAAATAGAAAAAAAAAAAGGTTAAATACTCTGAACACTTCTAGGTACCCCTTCGAAGGATCCAGGCGTGTTGTTAAAATGTATGTTTGCGCGTACAAACATAAAAAAAATATAAACATCCGAATTAAGAACCTACTCCTTGTTTAGAAGTCGGTTAAAAAATTGCCGTAACTCCCATAATTCCCACATAAAAACGTGTGGGAGGTTCCGTTACAAGTTACAACATCGTTTCCCTTTAAAAATATATTTCTAAAAATAATTTCCTTATAGCTCCCTGGAGTCCCACAGGACATCCACATAATGGCACTGGTTTCACGAGTACAACTTAAGTAACAAGTTAGAAGGTGTCTTTGTATCCCCACGCACCCTGTGTGGGGGTATTACACTACCTAATAGTCTTGTTCCCGGCTACATCGGAGGCTTTCACTACAAAATCCGGGTTGTCACAACAAAAACTACATTTTTTCTGGCGAGATTCGAGTTATTTTTAATATCTGTAGCAGAGGTAGAGTAGCCAGAGCTCGCTGGAGAGGTTTTGTGCTGTCAGTGGGAAGACCAAACGTTTGTCCTTCTTGTCTTCTTCGCTGACGGCACAGAATCTCTCTGTTCTTACAGGGTCGGCAGCACGAGTAACCATAGGCCACGGTAATCATTTTCTATCAGGTGGGCCGTGTGCTTGTCTGCGACCTAAGTGGTATAAAAAAAACGCCATTTTAAATGTCAAACAGGCTTGATTTCGTATTTTTAATGTAATTAATACTACATTCTATAGTTGCTTAAATTTTTTATGCTAAACTCGTTAGGTACTTGGATAACCGGTAGATATCAGCATCGTTATAGGGCTATGACAAACGGAATTCCTTTGAAGATGGCCATGAAGGATGTAGCTCTTTCTCTGCTCTTTCTGTAGACTAAGCATTTTTTGTAAATAGACCAAAAAAAAAGCCCGCTGAATTTCTTGCCGGAGTCTTCTCACGCGGGGCCGCGTTTCGAAACGGTGGTGGTCCATTTGCTAAGCTAGTCTTTAGTACATTATATGTATATTTTTGACGTTTTGTAAGTGCCGTTTTGATGGTCTATACAGAATAAATGATTTTTGACTTTGTATGGCCTAACAATGTTTTCGGAGCCCGAGTGACGCTCACCTTGTGTGAGGGTTCATGGCTGAGGCCCCCGGTGGTCGACGCCCCCGTGGCCGAGGCCCCCGAATCCAAATTTGTACTGTTTCTACTTTTGCACAACCCTGTAGGACATTGACTGGGCCGGGTTTTGGATGGGTGACCGTTCTTTACATCACAAGGTTAAGCTATAGCTGCTTCTTCTTCTTCTTTTGTGTCAATGATCCTCTTTTTCACTGCTTTAAATTATTCGAGAGTAATATTCTGACATGTTGACCGCGTTGTCAGTGGCTTACACCCGTATTCACAAACGATACTGTGAGGTCTCATAGTGTGCTCGAGCGCATAGGGCTGGTAAAATTAATTCACAAACATCACGGAGCAGTATCTAACGCAGTGCGTTCCCTCAACGAAGTATTACTTAAGTGTTATCAATGAATAAAAAGGCTTGCCAAAACGAACGCACTGAGAATTTGTCATTCTTTGCACAGTTTTGGTGGTACGCATAGCGAAGTATTGTTTGTGAATACGGGTGTTAGTTTAGGTCGTCTTTAGTGCAGGAGGTAGGACATAAGGGACACGAAACCAAGTGCGCCATGGACTGCCCGGGGGCTCCGCAGTCACATGCGATTGAGCCCGGGTCTCGCATTCCCCACCTGCATAGATTTTGTCTTGACTGGCCGACTAATGTACGGAGGCGATTCAGAGACCTCCATACCGGGCAAGGGAGGTTCTGTCCGGGAGGTAGTTTAGCTGTATAGCTCCCAGTATAGCTGCTGATTACGGATGAGTATCTGACGTAGACTTTCCTGTCGGGATTGGGAGGTAAGCCGGAAATGACTCCCGTAAAGAAGCCCAAGCCAACTTCTCCTGCTAGTTGTTGCACCTGCTTAACAACCGATGAGGCTGTTGGGAATTACTCTCAGAGTTGGTTGGTCGGTTGGTCAGACGGCAGTTCTACCAGAAAAGGCTACCTACCAATCAAAAACCATAGACAGAGCTTGGGCTAAACTAAATTTTGAACGCAACTTTTTTTTTAATACAACTTGGGTGGCACTCAAGCACACGGCCCACCTGATGAAAAGTCGTTACCGTAGCCTATGGACGTATACAACACCAGGGGAGCTACATTCGTGCTGCCCACCGTAAAGAAACCTTCTAATGCCCTTTTTGAAGGACCCCACCCAAAGAAGAACAAATGGGAAATGATGATCCATCGCTAGGAAGATGATGATGATGTTTATGTTACCACCAAGTCCCCGAACCGTCCACGCGTTTAAAGTAAAACCGAATGAATCATAGCATTTCCTTAGAAAGGTTTGATAAACAAACTTTTCATTAACCGAACAATGAACATGTTCCTAGAACTTGTACACATAAATACGGTCCGGTTTATGCGCTGGCGCATAGGTGGGATTTACGGCGCAATAACGCGATAATTATAGATTTACCGTGAAGGATATTAAATGGTTATACTGTGATTTTTTGTACTGTGACCTTATTTTAAATCGACTTCATAAACTTCACATACTAGATATTTCCCGCGGGTGCGTCTGCGTGGATGTCGGTTATCGCGACCAAAATATAGCTTATGTCCTTTCCTTAGCCCTAATATGTATACCAGGTTTCATAATCGATTAAGAAAGTAAGTGTAAGGGAAAGATCGCGGCTTCGAGTCCCGCCCGAGGTCTATTCTTTTTTCTCTTTCTTAATCGATTTGAACAGTAGCATAATAAATGCTTAAAAAATTCATTCAAAAGTTTCATAATGTTATTTTAAAAAATGACGATCTTTTTCATCCCCTTTTTGGCGATAAAAAGTGACCTATGTCCTTAGTCTAAGATCAAACAAGTTTGTCTAAAAGTAACACGTTCACTCTAAAAATAGATATTGTAAATAGAAAATCATTATGTCGCTGTCAATATTGGCCTAACTAAAACAATAGTATACGAAAGTTCGTAGTAGCAATTTTCTTTCGGAATTTGTTGAGGGAGGTCACTGGCAGTCTAAATTTTGATTTGCGTGGTATTTGGTTCGTTGTTACTCCGGACACGTATCTTGGACCTAAAATGTGCTCAAAATGTGTTCTATACGCATTTCTTGGGTGTCTTTTGAGGATAGCACGGGGTGCTACTGCGGTGGACGAACTCAAATTCACCAAGCATAGATTATTACAAAGCAATCCGCGGGCGCCAGAGCCTCGTTTGTCTTGCTATTTAGGTTCAAGATACGTGTCTGGAGTTATAGTATGTATGTATGTATGTGTTGTTACTCAAGCACTTCAGAACTGCTGAACGGATCTAGATGAAAGTACAGAGGTAGATTACGGTCTGGAATCTCGGATATACCTTCCAGTGGGTTGTGGAGGTCAGATGGCGCTTCACGGATAATTTCGGCTGTTTCGTAGTTTGACTAAAGCCGTACCAAATTGAGTTGGGAAAAGCCACGAGAAGTTTTTTATGAGTTGCAGTAACGGAATCAGCAATTCACGATATAATCGCGGTCAGCTACATAAATACATTAGTATTTCTTAGCTAGAAATACTTATGTAAATACATAGAGTATCGGAGTTAGCGTAAACTACATATTTACATAAAGACGTAATAATATTCCTCATCCGCATCGACGACGCCCGGCAACGTACTCAGAAGGCTGGCAACATCGCCATGTTGAATGATAATGTTAACTCTTTGAACAAGACTTTTTAGATCAAATCATTGTTATTTTCGCTTTTGATTTGATTTGATAAGGCTTCTTCCCTTTTTTTTTTCAGTAGCCACCCGCCGCCTCCAATACTCCTACGGTGTACGGTGTATTACAACACAACACAGTCTTCTGAGCCCAAGACGTGTTTAATGCTAATATACTGACGTACAAGGTTCACCACCTGTAAGGCCCGCGCAGGCAAGTCTGTGGTGAAGCTCGCTGCGGTGAAAAACTTCTGGATGCCGGCCTTGGGGCTTGCGCGGTGTACAGTTTTACTAACTACCAGTGGCGTAGAGTGAAAATATTTAAAAGGAACGCCGGATTCCTCTTATGAAAACAATTATTATATTGAGGAGTATATATAGGACCACAAGAAAAAAACAAGTTAAAATACAGACAACAAAAAAGCTGATGTCACTACCTACAATTATAGAAAAATCCCCTGCCGCGTTTGTCTATCTGTTCGCATAAGAACGGACGGAACCACTCTCCACTGGCAACCACACGCGCAGTCCGGCCTATGCAGGCAAGACTGTGGTGAAACTTGTTTGTCTGGTAGGATCTTAAGGGCACCTAAGACTTTGCTGGCTATAAACCCTGGTAGACGCGTAAAAGTAATTTTATCTTTTACATACGATGTAATTTTCATAAAAACACGAGCACACATAGGTACTATAATTACGTCGGGTTTTATTTGTATAGTGATAATATGAGAGAAAACAAATGTCACTGTTACCTTAAAGATAATTGCTTGCCTTAGGGCTACGCGTCATATTTCTTAATAACGTTGTTATTTTCATAAATCATATTTAATGTGAAGTAATGGTGTGGTGGATGGTAGAAGGAAAGGTAAGAGGGTGGCTTAGAGTATACATTATTATATAGAACGCGCCTATCACTCAGGTCTTTGGCGCCGAGTGTTAGCAGATATTTTGCGATGGTATAGCGCACCTTTAGTGACGTTTCATGCATTACCAAAATATCAATAGATACACTTATTAATGTAGTTTGTTGTTATGAAGGTTTTTGTTCGATTTGATATGCATGGATAAAATTAAAGCCAAAATACATAAAAATGGTGTCATTTTGCATTATTTTTGCGTCATCATTACTACAAATATACGATGTTGTATAAATTTTTGATTTAACATATCGAATTTAATATTATTTGCGAAGTCATTTTGATGGGTATTGTTTTGCTACTGATTGAGGTTGAGCCAGGAGCCTCGGTACTGTTCATACCCGTGATAGCAGTTCATACTTGTAAGGCGCGCTCTATACCAATGTATACTCTAAGGATGGTGGTAACAGTAATACGGCAATAGGCTCACCCCCTATTACGTGGGACCGAATACAATGATTGGTGAAAATGTGAGTGTTAATTCACCTCTACTTATCATGGGCCACCTCAAGACACGTATCGCAAGACTAACGAGGTCCTGGCACGCGCGGATTGCTTTGTTATAATCTATGCTTAGTGATTTTGAGCTCGTCCACCGCAGTAGCACCCCGAGCTATCCTCAATAGGCACCCAAGAAACGCGTACTGCGCGTATAGAGTACATTTTAGGTCCACTGAACCAATTTTGATGATATTAAAATATTACGATCCGTTTGGTTCGATGTGTTTAAAGCATACGATGCGATGCCGAAATCGTCCACATTTCGGCATCGTATGCATCGAGAGCTTTTCTTAGCTTTATAGAGACGTTATAATAAAGTTTATTTATAACTTTTATGTTGGTCCGCGTTATTATAATATTAACTTTGATATTTTATATTACATCGTTACACTCTACTGGGTATTTAAGATCGATCGCTTCCAGCCCGATTATATCACCACCCTATACTCTGGGAGGTATCGAGAAAAGGTCAGATTTCAAATTAACTTTTGCGTAAGAAAATTTGGGATAGTTATAGAAGTTATTATACCTATTAGTTATTTTGTAGTGACGTTTCTGCTCGTGACTGAACGTTAATTAGAGGGTTCAAAAGTGTAATTAAGATTGTAATTAACCAAAAGGTATAAGTTATTGTAGGTAGTTTTTATTTGTCAGGGTTTTGTAAGTTAGTTTATAAGGTTTTCACAGAATTAACAATTTTTAACACTGACATTAAAGTGGCCTATGTCACTTTTTGACTTGAAAGGAATATAAAAAACGACTTTCCGTACCCATTGAAGGGGTGGAATGGAGAATACCAAGGTAAAAAGATTATTTAGAGTACTTTCCTTGTCAAGATGAATCTGATGCTGACTGTACATAAAGTATCATACATACAACCTTTATCCCCGCAGGGTTGGCAGAGGTAAATTAACACCCACATTTCACCAATTATTGTATTAGGTCCCACGTAATAGGGGGTGAGCCTATTGCCGTATTTCGGGCACTATTGTTGACTCGAGCCATGCATCTGAGGCTGAGTCGTAAAGTATCATACCGTAAGAATTACTATGTTTACACAATAATA
This sequence comes from Eilema depressum, assembly GCA_914767945.1. NCBI lineage: Eukaryota > Metazoa > Arthropoda > Insecta > Lepidoptera > Erebidae > Eilema > Eilema depressum. Next base: position 3,136,378 of record OU612041.1, on the reverse strand, counting down.
CATAAATAAATACATATTTATCTATTTCACAAGTCGCTTGTAAATAACGATGTTCAACTGTATGAAGGTCATGTTTCTTTGTCTCGAGTTAGTTACTGATTGATGCTAATTGCACGTGATAAATTATGATCTTTAACCGACTAAAAAATGAAGGGTATCAGTTGTGTTATGTAGTAACAAGTCTATAGGCATAAAACATAGATATCTGTTCCTTGTGGGCGTATAGAGCCCTGCTACAACAGTCGCTTCCCGGAAAATATCGAGGTCTAGCCAAATCCGCAGTTAAGACTGGTAAAGCGGACCCCAGACTCCGAGGTGAAAGCTTCGGATGCGACTGGGAAATAACGCTAGGAGGAAGAAGGGAGCCCTGCTTAGACAAACCCTGAGCTCCGAAGTCACCTTAGCCTTTGAGGATGCAATCAGGAAAATACGTCTCCATGAGGATGATGGTGAGAGACTTGAGAGCCCTGCCAATGCTTTCGTAGAATACTTAGCTTGAAATATACTTACAGCGTAGTTTTTTTTGTAACGTGGCAATCCCTTCGAGAACCTCCCGGACTCGAACCGACTAAAACCCCACACCTGTATATTCTTCGCACCCCAGTAGACCCAGGGCCATCTCCAGTTTCAAGATTTTGACTCCTTTTTCGAGGCGGAAGTCACTTCTAATGCCCGGCGGCGGGGGCGGGCATATCGGACCAGTCTTGGGTCTTTTTATCGTGCGAAAAATCCCCACGGATACCTCCCCCGCCGGAGCCAGTGGAGGGGTTATGTCGGACTCGAACCTTTTAAAACGCACGCCGTTTGTGGGCCGTCGGTTACCGGAGGTGAGATTGTCGTAGAAATATCCCTCGCAACCCGGCCGAAGTCTTTAGATACCGGGGTGTAAGATTATAAGATTGCCTATAACATATCCCGGCTGACCCGAATTACCCGCGGGAAGAACTCTTAACCCTATACTTCCGAGTAGACTGGACATGTTCTATTAAAACCATATAATTTAGATATTGGCTGCAGTGAACATAACACGTGTTGTGGCATGTGACTCTCATAAATAAATATTAGACTTGGCGCATCTAGGGTTGTCACTTGAAGATAAAATTATTTAGGAAAATTTTAGAATAGAAAATTTTAGGGTTTTGATTTTTTTACACGAATTCGTAGTCCTTTTTATGAGAAAAGCAACCTTTTTTTTATACAATTTAAAACATGACCCACCCATGAAAAATTCGTCAATGAGATAATAGCCGATACAGAGAAAAAGACAAACAAGCACACAACCAAAAAGGTAGGTAGGAGACATGACGGTATTTCCGTTCTTATAGATCAGTCCGACTGGGGAAGTACCACCGCCCTACAGAATACCGCGGGTATAATAACCTGGTGTTTTCCGGCGGTGAGTGGAGTAGCAAGAAGGGATTGCAATTCGAATACTTCGAAATTCGAAAAATTCGAATTATTCGAATTTTTGGGCCAATTTATAAATTCGAATTTTAAAACCAAGTATTCGAATTATTCGAATTTCGGTTACTATCATGAAAAACTACTACGCAATAGTAGGCTAGACACGCTCACCATGCACAGACGCCAAAATAAAAGGCCCCCAGTTCCCGATGGTCCCGCTATTCCCAGCCATGGTAGCGGGAAGCTACCGAAACCATCTACTGCTGGCAGCTTATAACTGCAGTACACTACGACTAGACGAGCACCTCACCGATCTCGAGGTAGAACTAATTCGCATAAACTGGCACATATTGAGACTGTCAGCGATCTGAAGAAAGGGGAGGACACGACAACCCTTGAGTCAGGCGACCAGGCCCTCGATTCTGATAAAGTAAAACCACTGTCGTACCACAATCACAGCAAAAATTGGCATTATATTTTAGACTTTATTACTATAGCTTCAAAGTCCAAAATTAAATGACTTCTTGTAGAGTGAATGAAATAGTGTAACGAAATTATTTTCGATTTTATGACTATAGCAATAAAGTCTAAAATGTAATGCCATTTTTCGCAGTGACTGTGTTACGACAGTGGTTGTGTTTTAGCAGAATCGAGGGCCTGTTCTATTTTAAAGAAGGTGATCAGCTCCTACAGGGAGGAGTCGGCTTTCTGGTAAAAAGGACCTCATCAGCAGCGTTGTTGAAGTTGTCTGTACCTTGTCCTGAAAATCACGAACAGTCGTTCGCTGAAGGTTATACAGGTATATGCGCCGACCTCGTCTTACCCCAAAGAAGCTGCCGAGGTGGTATAAGAGGATATTGCTAAGGCAATTAATCACACCGCCAAGGCCACTTCCAAAGTTGTTATGGGTGACTTCAATGCCAAAGTGGGAGTACAAGAACGCAGCGAGACGAAAATTTGACGTTATGGAGTGGGGAGCAGAAATCGCATAGGGCAAATGCTAGTCAGCTTTCTCGAGTTACAGGGGCTCTTCTTATGAATAGGTTCTTTAAGAAAAAACACCACAAGAAATGGACTTGGCAACGCCGGGACTCTGCGACTTTTTCATAACGGACAGTAAGCACATATTTAGAAATGTCTCTGTGCTCAACAAGTTTAAAACTGGAGGCGATCACCGACTTATCCGAGGCTCTCTAAATATCAACATCAAGGCTGAAAGATTCCGAATGATAAGATAAACCCTCCGACCCACGCCGCGCCGTTCCAAGTAGCTCTAGGGTCCGTAAAGTCCAACTAGAACTTCAAAATCTTTTCGCAATGCTGGAAATCTCTAGCAGCATTGACGAGAAGGCCAGCATAGTGGTCAAAACATTGCACGAAGTATCTGGAAAGTTGTTTCTCGGAAAACGCAGACAGCAACAGTCCAAGCTCTCTCTGAGACTCTCGAACTTATGAGGAAGAGGCATGAACAACCATCCACACAGTCATCTTCATCGGATGGGAGAGCCTTAAACCAACAAATCAAAAAGTTGATACGACGCGACCTCCGACACTCCAACACTCGCACTATCCCGGAGGCAATTGAGTGAAAGTGAAAGAACGAAACTTAAAACTGGGGATGGCAAAACGATTACCTCAAAGTTCGAGATACTTGAAGAGATCGAGAAATTTTATAGACAGCTATATGCATCACGGATAAGTAAACCGATGGGACACAGCTATGAAGACCACAGTTCCCCAGTCACGCGCCATTACACCGAGGAGACGCCAGATATCGAGCGGTGCGAGGTAGAGGTGGCTCTCCGGCAACTGAAGAAAAACAAGTGCCCTGGTGATGACGGAATTAATACTAAGCTATGGAAAGCAGGTGGCGCTCCAATCTTGAAAGAGCTAGCGAGTCTCTTTAAGTTTCCGTCATCCAGCAAGGGCTAACACTTAGGGCATGGAGCGGAAGTGCGGTGGTACTGTTCTTCAAAAAATGTGATAAGTCCTTGCTGAAGAACTACAGGCCCATCTCACTCCTGAGCCATGTCTACAAGTTGTTCTCGAGGGTCGTCACAAATCGCCTCGCGAGGTAATCTCGACGAGTTCCAGCCACCTGAGCAAACCGGATTTCGAAAAGGCTATAGTACCGTGGACCAGATCCATACTGTTCGGCAGATTGTAGAAAAGAATCAGGAGTACAATCGCCCATGTGTATGGCGTTTGTGGACTACGAAAAAGCCTTCGACTCTATCGAAACGTGGGCAGTGCTGGATGCCCTACAGCGGTGTTGTGTCGATTGGCGATACATCGAGGTGCAGAGATGCTTATATGACACTACCACAATGTCCGTCCAGCTTCAAGACCAGAAGACGAAACCCTTACTTTTATTAAGTTCACATTGAGACTGTGATTTTAAATGTTTAGAAGAAGATTTACTTCTATTAAATTGAGAGTGACTATGAATGAGGGAATGCTCACTTAATAAGATACCAAGATACCAAGCAAAAATAATTAAGTAAAGTTTATTAAACGCAAATTGTATAAAAATGGGCTGCCTTTTTTTTCTTATTGATCAGTGTAGGTATGCTCACTAAAAAATCCAAATGTAATAAAATATGCTCCTTTGCAAAAAAAAACTTGGAAAAATTCGAATAATTCGAATAATTCGAATTTAGGTCAAGTGGAATTCGAATAATTCGAAATTGAAAATTTTTCGAATTTTGCAATCCCTCAAGACCCACTGGAGAGATTCTGTGCTGTCAGTGGAAAGACCTGAATGAATAAATATACTGAATACTGAATACTGACCAAAGGCTTGTCCTGCTTGTTTTCTTCGCTGATTGCACAAAATCTCTCTGTTCTTAAAGGGTGGGCAGCACGAGTGTATAGCCCTTGTTGTCCGTGGGGATTTTGCGCACAATGAAAAGGTGCCAACCCTGACATGTTTAAAACATCATGTCGCCTCACGTGCTGGCTTGTCAATCAAACTTTTAATAAATACCAATAAAAAACTGGCGATATCGTGTGAAATAAGATTTGTAGTTGAGATAATTCTTACTATATTACTGCCATTGTTTTATTTCATTGAATGATAAATTAGAAGCGCTTGTGGCCAGGTGCGTTCACTGTTCGGTAAACGATCAGTGGGTTAAGCTACCTAGGTACGGTTATCATTTGGATGGGTAACCGCGTAGTGGTTTTTCATTTGAGCGCTTCCATGCTTCGGAGGGCATGTGAAAAGTTGATCCCGGTTGTTATAGTAGTTAGGTCAAGCTGAAGGCCTATATGGGCGAACAACTTTGTCAGTGTTTGGCCACTGACCACAACTCAGGTTGGGAGGCCAGACGGCAGTCGCTCCCAATATAGCGAAACCAATACGAAATAAGTGGACCCCAGACTCCTAGGTAAAAACCTGGGATGCTGCCAGAACTAATGGGCCTTCCACACGCACTAGTTTCACCACAGTTTTGTCTGCGCAGACCGCCAAACACCGTGCGTGCAAAAAGTCAAAGTCAAAAGTCAAAAAAAAAAGTCTCCCGACATATTTATCATAGACCATAGTTGCGAAAGAAACTTATCTTATCTCATTGGTGAATTTGAATTGTCGAAGCGTCGGTAGCTTAGTGGTTAAGGAGTCGGCCTTACGATCGAGAGGTCCCGGGTTCGAATCCTGGCCATTACACTACCGACGTGAAACCACTCCTAGCACAAGCAATTTAGCTTAGTTGGAGGGGTTAACGGGAATATTAGTAATTTAATTTCGGTTGCTAATATTCTATTAAAAAAAAAAACTTCACCGCCGTAGCACCCCGTGCTATCCTCAAAACACAAGAAACGCGTACTGCATACGCGTTTCTTGGGTGCTATAGAGCTAATTTTGGGTGCAAGATGGCGGAAGGTATAAGCCCATAACGTAAGGACAATAATTGTGACAACCCTATTTTATCTAAAGTAAGCGATAGCTTTATCAGGTAATGCACATCGAGTTTAATCTAGTTATAGCATGTTATTTTCCACAGTGTGTTTCATGAATGGGGCGTTTAGTAAAGCAGTTGGCCCGGTGTAGTAGAATAGGGCCACCCTATCTCTTTTTTTTATTTTTTTATTCATTTATTTATTGCGATACCTATATGGGTACAAAGATGTTACAGGCAATACTTCAAGGTTCCACTATATTTCAGCCAGGCTGGCATGCAATAACGTCACATATTATGACGATTACAACACGAATTAATAATTACATATATCAATTAAGAATTGGCAATTAAATATAAAAGATGAAATATTTCATGACCAAGTTTCAGATGTCAATATTTTCGTGCTAAACATATTAATCGCCTTCATGCAACATATAAAATTAAATCAGTCAATTACAATTACAAATTACAATAGTCAATTACAAAATTTATATAATATATGAAATGTCAAAGTTATGATTGAATTTAACAATTTACTTCACATCTAGTATTTTGTCATTTAATTAGTCATTTACCGTGTAATAACATTTATCTAATAAGATATTCTTAATTTCTTTTTTAAATATATTTAGTTCTGCAACAAAGACATTTCATAACATAGACCTGTCATATGCTTACAAATCAACGTAGAAAAATGTGCCGAACTCACACACACACATTTTTAATTCATCTACACTTCCCTACATAACCAATGGATTGAAAAGAGAGGACATGAAAAATACAATATAAAAGAAGAAGACAGCTATTGTTTGTCACTTGGACTTTAATGATAACAATGTACCAATCACAGTGCGGTTGCTAGTCGGTGACATAGGCTAACAAAATTATTGAAAAAGAAGGTACAGAGCTCTCTGAATTGAGGTTATTGCCTAATTTTGTTTAGACAAAGATGTTTGTTTAACTTTGTTAATGTATTATGAAAAAGCTAGGTATAATTTTTAAATTTCATTATTTTGTTGCTGTCAGTAGTACAATTTTAACAAGTACCTAAGTAGGTACTTGCCAGTAAAGTGGAGTTTGAGATAATTGCGTAATTTTGTTTAGACAAAGATGTTTGTTTGTCATTGTTATTGTATCTTCTACTATATAAAATTCTTCTGTCACGGGGTGCGTAATCGAACTCCTCCGAAACGGCTCGACCGATTTTGATGAAATTTTTTGTGCTTATCCGGTATCTATGAGAATCGGCCAACATCTATTTTTCATCCCCCTAAGTGATAAGGGTGCAGCGGGAACGGGATTTGAATACCACGCGGGCCGAAAATATGGCGGTACGAAGTTCGCCGGGTCGGCTAGTTAAGTATAAAAAAGCTAGGTATGTTTATTCTATTTCATTATTTTGTTGCTGCCAATAGTACCTACAAATTTTAACAAGTAGGTACTTACCTAAGTAGATACTTGCCAGTGAAGTGAAGTTCGCACTTATTAACTTACTTGAACCACATAGTATTAGTAGGCAATTATAAAAAACAACAAATTAAAATTGGGAGGTAGTATGTAGTGAGTTTAATGCCTACGATATTCTCATCTGTACTTTAATCTATGTTCGGATCACACACGTCCTTGTCGCTCACGCACCAAATTATATCATACTGTCTCTTTTTAACAATTTTATCTTGAATATTATGAAAGTCAGAAATTTGGTCTTTATCAGTCGAAATATGTATTATTTCCATGTGATATGAACTCCCTTTCGATGTATTAACTTTAGAGTAATAGTTCGTGCAGTGTCTATAAACATACGATGGCATTTTCGTTATTTTTATAAGTCACACAGATGCTTCCGCTCAACGTCCGGCCGGCGCCGCTCGGCACGCGGTACTAGAGGCAAACGTTCCAATTGACTCGTTTTCGAATCTTCACGATTTTCGCGCAATAACGAATCTACTTCTTTTTATATATAATATCTTTGTTCTGCAATCTCCATAATTCTTTTCGGCAATTTATTATAAATTCTTGGAGCCATACATAAAAAACTACTATTCATTAACTTCCTTCCTGTGGGTGTCGTAGAAGGCGACTAAGGGATAGGGCTGTTCTCCATCCGACAGTGAACATACAGCCCACGACGATGGCCTGCTTGACGACAGTAGATTTGCCCCCTATTACATGGGACTGAAAACCATAGATGGTGAAATGTGTAATACACTTCTGCTTTCCCCTTTCGGGAATTTGCAGTACAGTGTAGTCTACGTACACTAACGACATCTTAACACCCGTATTCACAAACAATACTTCGCTATGCGTACCACCAAAACTGTGCAAATAACGACAAATTCTCAGTGCGTTCGTTTTGGCAACCTTTTTTATTCATTGATAACACTTAAGTAATACTTCGTTGAGGGAACACACTGCGTTAGATACTGCTCCGTGATGTTTGTGAATTAATTTTACCAACCCTCGAGCACACTATGAGACCTCACAGTATCGTTTGCTATCACAGAACACCCAGTACAACTTCTTATTAAGACCTATTTCAAAATATCAATGGCACGGTTAGCCCTCTATTATATACCCTTTTGGCCTCAATAATTAAAATTACTTTAAATCCGTGTGGTGACAGAAAAAGAAAAGAAATATCGCTGAAATATCACCACCCCATCTCATCCGAAGGGTGTCGTAAGAGGCGACTAATAGAAAAATACGCAGACGATATCACTGCGAGAGAAGGAAAACTCGAAATGAAACCCTGTACCAACCCGTCTGGCCAGTGTGGAAACGGTAGGCCAGAGCCTCCCGACATTTGGAGAGGCTTATGTCCAGCAGTGGACTGTCATAGGCTAATTGAATGAATTAAAATTACTAAAAATGGACAGATTTGACTTCTTTTTACTACCTTACGGAGTCTATTAGTAAATTCTTGCAAATGAACTCAAATGAAAAACCCCAATACCGTAATATCAAGTCCTATTAGTGACTCATACACACCTAAAGACATTTATATGATAATTGATAACTATTAAATGGCATTTCCGAGAGACAAGCGTCGGTAGCTTAGCGGTTAAGGCGTAGACCTTACGATCTAAAGGTCCCGGATTCGATACCTACTGGCCATTACACTACTTCTTCCGTCGACTCGACGTCATATCTTGTCATATTTTGTTTGCCCAGTATGTAGCCACTCCGATAGCGTTCTCAGGGGCACTCATAACAAAGATCATAAAAATCCGTTTCACAAAATACGGTTTTACATACAACGGTTCGTCACCCCCCTTAGGTCTGTCTGTCTTAAAAGAAAGCATGGTTTCGTAAACATCTAAAATGGTAATATGGTTCCCATCATTTTTTTTATGGATAAATTAAAATATTTAATATAACGGCTGGCAAATAGAAGATAGCTGTGAACTGTATTATTTTCTATATGATTTATCATTAATAAATTTTGATTATCATGGGACAATCAACACCTAAACTTATAAAATAATTGCAAATTTGTAGTGTTATGCATTTTGATCCTGAAAACAGTATTTTGGATACTGTTTTTTTGTTGAACAGTAAAAAGTATAATTGGGTATAAAACAGTATAATACTGTTTTTAACAGTATGGTTGGCAACCCTACATGCAGCACAAGTTAACAGGTGGGTCATACTCTGCGGTGTAGCTCCGCATTCACACCGTCGTGGGTCTATCTCGTCATGACCCCACCTAATACGGTTTTCTTTACTTCGACCGACCTGCGTCCATACTACTGACTAGTACTGACCATGGTCATGTCCCCTCTGACCAAAACACACCCCTGGCCTGACCTGCTTCTGCTGGGACGACAGGTAACCGCACCTATCACTCTAGACCAGTAGGCACATGCTGTAAGAACATTTCGAACGATCGAACGAACTCGACAGCTCAATCCGCGGCGATATTTCCATTCTGCTTGCTGTAAATTTTGTGTCGTCACGTTCTTGAGCATGAGGGTGATGTATGTTTACGTGTTCGACAACGTGACATCACCAAAACAGCATGCGATATTGAAATATAACTGCAGATTCAGCTTTCGAGTTCGTTCGATCGTTCGAAATGTTCTTACAGCATGTGCCTACAGCTGTGCTCGGATCCGGATCAAGCACCTCTCCCATGACCCCACCAACCATAACAGGCCGAATCTTATACACGTGCTTATTGCTGCACTCACGTTCCCATCATTCGGTCGGTGTGTACACGGTATTACACAGCCTTCATAAAATATTACACAAGGCTCTTTTATCACACAAAATCAATATATTTTAAGTGAAATGTATATATCCTCCTATACATTTATGTATCGGTCGCATTCTGTTATCATACATTATCATTAACATACGGACAGATAATTAAGATTAATATATCGATTTATACATGCGAGTTACGGAATCGACTCAAATGCGCATAATATTAAGGATTTTATAAAAAAAATAGCCGCGGGGTTCCCGGCAGAATAGAATTTGGAACCGTACCCACAAAAAGTGTTTTATAAGAAAAAGATGATTTGGGATCAATTGAGAATAGTAGACTACACAAAAATGGGATCAATTAAGAATAAAATTTATATAAAGTGCTGTAGGATCAATAAGGAAGTAAAAGTGGGATCAATTAAGAATTTTCGGGACAACTTTCGTGGGATCAATACGGAACAACCCCACATTTTAGATTTTAGGTCCGAACAATAGTTTATCCTCCTACTTCTGGGGCCCTAGACAAAGTGACATTCTATTGATGGAATCGCGCAGAAGCGAACCATTTTTAAGGTTTTAACCATGGATTTCGGGACATTGCGGTGGTTATAGTAATAATGATAAGTTAAATAATGTATTTCGAGTTACAAAGATTCAAATTTCATACAAAAAATATAGTTAAATTAATGATTTATGTCAATTTCATACTACAATTAGCGATACCACTGGCGTTTTCGCCAATAGAATGTCACTTTGTCTAAGGCCCCAAATATGTTCTCGCCAACATCAATAGCCCTTCGAAAAACTTCTCGCTAACAGGAAAAATTAGTTTTTACTAGGAAACGTTAATATATGTAGTAGGTGTAGGTATATCGTTGCGCAATAGCGATACTGCAATGTTCAAGGCGATATGAGGCAAGTGCAAGTCGTACATTGGGCGACGTCTACGTCATAACATGACGTCATCAATGTCAATATACTTTGAATGCCCTGATAAACGTACGCGTAATCTCGACTCTTGAGTTCGTACTACATTTTACATACATTCAAGCTGTAAATTCTCTACTAAGGGGTGGGCAGAGGTGTATTAACACCCACATTTCGCTAACTTTGATTTTCGGTCCCACGTTATAGAGGGCGAGCTTATAGCCTATATGCTAGGGGTCGCAATACAGAATCATTTAAGCAAAACCGGTATATTCGGTATTGGCTCTAGACCAATACCAATAATCCGGTATTTTCGATATTTACGGGATTAAGCTAAAGTTAGCAAATTTAGTATAATAAAATAAGTTTGCGGAGGAATAGTAACTCAGGAGTGTGGCAGTTACCGCGGTATAAAGATAATGTCCCACATCATGAAGCTCTATAAGCGGATAATCGACTCCCGGATCCGACAGGAAAGTACACTCACGGAGTGTCAGTATGGGTTTCGTCCCGGGCACGGGACCATGGATCCAGTGTTCGCCCTAAGGATTGTGGCGGGGAAATACAGGGCGAAGAACACGCCCCTGCATTGCCTATTCTTAGACATGCAGAAGGCCTTCGACTGTGTTCCCTGCGCGGTGATATGGTGGGCACTGCGGGCCAAGGGAGTTCCAGAGACCTACATTGACACCAACCGAGACATGTACCACGATTCCGGTTTCGTGGTTCGGACCGCTGTTGGCGACTCGAAAGCTTTCCCCATCACCGTCGGGATACACCAAGGATCCGTCCTTAGTACTTATTTGTTCAGCGTAGTATTAGACGTTTTATCGGACAGCATCAGAAACCCACATGAGCAGCCGTAGTTACTCATGTATGCTGATTATATTGCACTGATGTACGCGGACAGGAGCAGATTGGTACGACGCGTGAAAGTGTGGAAGGAGACGCTTGAGAACGGCGGCCTGAAGGTAAATGTAGCGAAGACAGAATACTTGACGTTAAACTCGACAGATCCCACACCCTTTCGCATAGGCGATGATTTGGTCGAGCGCACGGACCAGGTTAAACAAAACAATAGAACAGGAAGTTCTAAATTTAAATATTTAATTCGATGTTCTGTTACATCGGCACGTCCGACTTCCGTCCTTTACTGAAAATAAAATACTTTTTAATTTTCATCACGTATTAAAAAAATATTTAAAAGGTTAAAAGTAGGTATACTTCGGGACACTATCTTGGACCAAAACCAAAATACAAACGAGGTCCTGGCGCCCGCGGATTGTTTTGTAATAATCTATGCTTGGTGCAAATGGACTGTGCAGTTTGCCTTGGCTTAACCCGTTTAGGGGTTCCCAATGACAACAATAACATATTTTTAAATCGAAGTACACAATAGTAACTAGTCATAGGAGTCTCACACAATGAGTGGTTTTCCCGCCCTCGAACCAGGCGCCACCATCTTGAGTAAACAATTAACAAATATCCTGGTATTAATACTGTTTTGATAAGCCGGAACTGGCGAACGGGTGATGATGGTGAACCCGTAAAATATTAGTAATAATGTCGTCATACGGTGCGTCATTTTCGTGTAGGTTCATACCTACGTCATACATGAAGTTGTGAAGGTTAATGCTCTGACTTAAACGACAAGTAGACCGGTGCAGATAAAAAAATAGGAAAATAATATTAATAACCTTAGAACTGTTGGAAATGAAAGGAAATATGGTTAAAACAACGGGAGAAATAAATTAAACACGCTATGAAGTACGAGGGTGAAATAGGGTGCATTTTAAGGGTGAAAATTGGAAATAACGGGTTTTAGATTTTTTGTTCTTATCTGCGATAAAAGCTCTTTTTTCATAAAATTTGGTGGAATGTACCTACCTTTTCATGTTCCAAACACTATGAAATTGCTGTTTAATCAATATATTGATATTTACGTCTTATTTTGATGCTCAAACAAAAAAGAAGCCTCATTTTCAAACGAAAATGCCTAAGTCTAAAAATGCCATTTAAATAATAAATTGATGCATTTATATTGGTTGAATCGTCTATTTCTATATATTGTAAAGAAAAATGACATTTCTGTGAGAATTTTTTTCAGCAAATGCGATAAACTGTAAATTATATACTAAATTTCAAAAATTACATTAAAATATGGAAATTATTCATTTCTAAATAAGTAATCCAGTCTATCCATAGTATTCCCACTCGTACACTATATGCAAATTTCCACCCAAATCATCCATCCGTTTTGGCATGATTGAGTAACAAATAAACTCACTTTTGCATAATATAATAATAGTTAGAATGTCTGCGACCACAATATTGGGTCAAGGACGTTATTCGCGATTCGCGAGCCAAAATATTAATGCGTTGGTGAATTATTTATCTCTGTATCATCATTCATCATTTAAATAGCCGATCGTATCGTAATACATTAACTGCGTGGTGACGGCGAAAGAATACAATATCACAACCCCCATCTCATCCGAAGAGTATCGTAAGAGGCGACTAACGGAAAAATACGCAGACGATATCACTGCGAGAGAAGAAAAACTCGAAATAAAACCCTGTACCAACCCGTCTGGTCAGCGTGGAAACAGTAGGCCAAAGCCTCCCTACATTGGGAGAGGCTTATGTCCAGCAGTGGACGGTGATATGCTGATTGATTGATTGATCGTAAAACAATACAATATGATTACGTAGTATTTTACCCATCGAGACTTAATCTACGAAATCTTTAGGTGTATTACTTTACAATTGCGAAAATTACCTTTGACTCTACTAGTGTTGTCATGGAGAATAATTTGTACCCTATTGTAGTTTAAAATACTGCGTCAAATTTGACACTGAAATTCTTCCTTCGTGACTCCCATACCCGAGATTACCACCTACCCACGAGCCCGTCAAGTCACATAGCTTAATGTAGTTTAAAATACTGAGTCAATTATTACACTGAAATGCTTCCTTCGTGGTTCCCATACCCGAGATTACCACTTACCCACGAGCCTCTCAAGTCACATACCCTATTGTAGCTTAAAATACTGCGTCAAATTTGACACTGAAATGCTTCCCTCGTAGTTCAGCGGCCTTACCATAAACCTTAAAACAGTGGGGTGAGCACGAACAACTATCGTAATCGTATCGTGAACGTAACGATAGCACGGAGCATTGCGATTGGCAGGCTTCAGGCAGGCGGCCAATCGCAATGCTCCGTGCTCTCGTTACGTTCACGATACGATTACGATAGTTGTTCGTGCTCACCCCACAGGTCAGTAATTGAACTGCTGTCATTCTGCCAACTGCAAATGTCACTTTGTTATGTCATATAAACATATAGGATTACAAAGTGACATTTGCAGTTGGTAGAATGACAGCAGTTCAATTATTGACCTGTTTTAAGAGTTCATGGTATGGGCCCTGTTCCACTTTCAGCGTAGGTGGGACGCTATCGATTATGTACTTGCGAAATAAGATATCTGATTGATACTTTAACATACTTCACTCAAAATAGGATTCATTTGGCAATTGAAACTTATTTATATGAGCTAACTCACATGGTTTCAGGATATTTACGTAAATTCAAGGTAAAATGAAGTTATTTGTATTAAAACAAGTATAAAGTAATGAATTTATGAATAATATTGTAGAATTTAGTAACAAACGATTTAGTGAAATGTTTTAGAGTTTTTTATGATATTCTTTCTTTATTAATAGTTGTATGCCCGTATTCTAGAACGACACTGAGTCCTGAATCTCTCGATTCATTTGAGGACGGATTGTATAGACAGATTGATAGATTGTCTACACAATCTGTTCTCCTATAAGTCAAGATTCAAAACTGAATACCATTCTAGAATAGGGGCCATAGATCAACGTAGTGTTTAGTGGTGAAAGTAGAGGATTCTACCAACATTCTTGATGACCAAATCAACCTCACTTGCAAGTCGGTGCACCTACTAAACAATAGACGAGGCTCTGGTGTAGGCTTTCCTCTCGAGGTTGGAAAATGAGACGGCAGGCGCTCCCGACAACGCCAAAATACCAATAGAAACAATAAGCAGACCTCGGGCTACAAAGAACTTTGTTGTGAAAAAGAAAAACATTTGTTGAAGCTGAAGTAATTGACCAACAAGATAGAGACACGTCAGATAATCCCGTAGATACACTTTCCTTAATAATTAGGACAAGGACAATAAAACCATTGTAAGTGTACAAACTTGACCGATATGGAGGCGCCCTTGTACCCAGGAAGCCTTGGGCCTCAAGGGTAGGTCGCGCGGGCCCTGTAGCACTGTAACCTGGCCTTGCGGGGTTGTATTGATCCAGCCATATGACCCCCATTTTATATTCTACTCGCGGACTAGGTTCCGGCTTGTATCTTTACTATTCGGAGGCGCGGGTTCGATCCCCGCTCAGTGCCAATATTTGTATGCATGAATATAAATATTTGCATTGGTCTGGGTGTTTCTATGTATAATATGTATGTATTTACAAAAAAAAAAGTATTTAAGTATGTATATCCGCATTCTAGATTCCATAACACAAGCTAATTAAGCTTACCATGGATCTAGATAGCGTTGTGTAGAATGTTGTAGAATATTTATTTATTTATTTATTATAGGTATAAAACTAGCTGACCCGGCGAACTTTGTACCGCCATATTTTTTTACGCCCGCGTGGAGTTCAGATCCTTTTTCGACATTTTCTCACCGTTTAAACCTTCCCTGGACATCAACGAATATTTCAAGACTAAAATTGGCCAAATCGGTTCAGCCGTTCTCGAGTTTTAGCGAGGCTAACAGAATTGCAAGTCATTTCTTATTTATATAGATTGTATTTGATTGAAGTAGTCGTGTCAAAAATATAACTCCGGAAACGTATATTGGACCTAAATCGCAAGACAATCGAGGCTCTGGCGCCCGCGGATTGCTTTGTAATAATCTACGAGTATGCTTGGTGAATTTGAGTTCGTCCACCGCAGTAGCACCCCGTGTTATCCTTAAAAGACACCCAAGAAATGTGTACTGCGTGTATAGGGCACATTTTGAGCACATTTTAGGTTCAAGACACGTGTTCGGAGTTATAATATCCAAGGTCTTTCTTATAGCCTGAAGTCTGCTTTCCTCATATATCAAATTTTATGTAGCTAATACAGGTGCTAAAGCCATCTGACCACCCAATCCCGACTGAAAAAAAATGCCCAGCATCAGTAACCGTGAGATTGGTCGGTAGCCTTGGTCTTGATCGGTTATCTATCGTCAAAATGATAGTGTCTGCAAACTAGTAGATATGTCGCTGAAATGTATTTCTTCGTGCATTAAAAGTAAATCATTTTTCATCCGAGGCGTTACAAATAATACAAATGGTTTTGCTAGAAAACAGTAAACAGAATAACAGCAATATCTAATTCTTCTTTCATTGTTCCAGGTTCTAGAATGCAAAGAGAAGAAAACAGGCGCCAAGCGTGCCTTAAAGGTGCTTCATGACAACACGAAGGCGCGTCGAGAGGTGGAACTGCATTGGCGGGCACGGGGGTGCATTCATATCGTCCAGGTAATATTATTGTCACTTAGATGGGTAAGCCGCGTGGCTCCCGGCAAAGTAGAATTTGGGCCACCCCATTTCCTCTCATGCGGTGTCGTACAAGGCGACTGAGGGATAGGGCTATTTAACATCAGACAGATATACACAGCCCAGACTCAGCCTATACATGGCTCGAGCCAACAATAGTGCCCGGGAAACGACAATAGGCTCACCCCCTATTACGTGGGACCTAATACAATGATTGGTGAAATGTGAGTGTTAATTCACCTCTGCCTAACCCTCCGGGGATAAAGGCGTGATTGTATGTATGTATGTAGATGGGTAAGACTGAAGACACCTCCTGGCGTGGTGACTGGTGGTAGTGGTGAATCCCGCTCAATACAAATATTTATGCAAGGAGGTGGGAGGTAGTCGTGTCTTTTAAAAGTCAACTTTAGACAAAGCCGAGCTGGGAGGGCCTAATGCCCTACTTGCCCCCCTCCCTCCTGGGTACGCCCATGGCATGAGTATTTCTGTGTCTCAGAGAGCACGGTAAGCGAGTTAAGCTATCGGTCCCGGTTGCTACGAGCATACAAATATCTATGGCAGTCGTTACGAGCCATAACAATCCTAACTACAGAACTTCGATATTCGATATATTCCCTGACGCGACTGCATACGCTTTGCGGAAATTATCGAAGTTAAGCCGCATCACAGTAACTGGAAAGCCGGAGAATGATGATGGCTAAGGCCATCTGCTGTGTTGAGCAGGCACTCGTCGCGTGTACCCGTTTCACTGTTGCGCGTCTCGTGCGGAGCGTATCGCAATGGGATCCTATCCCAGCAGGTTTAATAATAAATTCTATATTCCCGACGGTGAGTAGGGAGAGTTTTTGTGCTGTCAGTGGGAAGACCGAAGACTGGTAAAGCGGACCCCAGACTCCGAGGTGAAAGCTTAGGATGCGACTGGGATTAACGCTAGGATGAAGAAGAAGTGGGAAGGCTAAAGGCTTGTCCTGCTTTGTCTTCTGCACTGAGAGCACAGAAACTCTCTTCTTACAAGGTCATCAGCACTTATGTGACTCGCCTGGTGTTGTACACGTTCATAGGTGGCCTAACTTTCCCTCAGGTAGGCCGTTAGCTTGTCAGTCACCTTCTTCATATTAGCGCCAATTCCCTGTCGCATCCGAAGCCCTCAGCCCGGACTCTGGGGTCCGCTTCACCAGTCTTAACACTATGGATTTGTCTGGACCTCGATATTTTTCGTGAAGCGATTACCATCTGACCTCAACAACCCCAATGGTAACATCAGGCGATATCGAAGCTTTGCAGCTAGACCGTTGTTTTTGAAATTTTTACGGATCCAACTACCCGTTACATCTGCCATAGATGTTCTAATTGCAACCGGGACCGACGGCTTAACGTGCTCTCCGTCTCCGAAGCACGACCAGACCAATGCAAATACCCATTATGTCGTTGTCTTCTACCTATGTGGTATAAATAAAAAACATTGTGCAACTACAGGTAAATACTGTTTTATTGTGTGAGTTTGATTGCACAATGTAAATAAAGCACGTATTTTAGCGTAAATAGTAGCGTGTACATAAAACATCGTTAATATGGCGCAATATTATGAATGATAGTTGTAAGAATTTGTTATCAACACGTTGTAAATAAGTCCAAAAGCAAGTATCCGACAACGTTAGATTCACAATAACAGTCTTATAGACATCTTCTTATTAAAATATCACAACATACCTACGCTTAAATAATTGTAAAGTGGTCGTGTCTTATCTATACATCAGTGGGGAAGGGTCCCGATAAACCTATTCATGCCGGCTTGCTCTGCAAAGGGAAGCCGTGGCGAGATTTTTTTCCAAGAGGGTAGATTTTGCCGTGGGCTTTCCTTTTCAAAATTTTCACGCTTCACCACTGCTGTACATTGAGGATATTTAACAATAATTTAAAAGTCGCGCAGCGGGCTATGGAGCAAGCTATGCTTGGAGTCTCTTTGAAGGATAGAATTCGCAACGAGGTTATCCGACATAGAACCAAATTTACCGACATAGCTCGCAGAATAAGTAAGCTGAAGTGGCAGTGGGCTGGCCACATCTGCCGAAGGACCGATGGCCGTTGGAGCAAACGAGTCCTATCCTAGAGTGGAGACCGCGCGTAGGAAAACGGAAGGTGGAACATCCCCTAGCCAGGTGGACCGATGACCTGCGAAAGGTGGCTGGGACGGATTGGATGCGGAAGGTGGAGGATCGGCAAACGTGGCGCACATTGGGAGAGGCCTATGTCCAGCAGTGGATGTAATCTTACTTAATTTTGAGTAGAACCGGAGATATAACCACAAATCTCGATATGATATATCCAAGTCTTTAAATCCCCGAAGGGGTAGGCTTAGATATATTAACATCCACATTTCGCCAGCTATCTGTCGGAACCGAAATACTGCGAGCCTATAACCGTCCAGCGGGCACTTCTTCATGGGCTTTGGCATATCAATAGAAAAATGTGAAAGTCATTGCAGGAGTAATCTCATCAAACATTCATCGCATTTTTCTGCAAGTGTGTCGCAACGCTAAGACAATTGCAATGACTAACAGACATTACTCATCGGTATTTTTCGATATTTGTAACAGATAATGACATTTTATTTATAGTTATCGGTCAAAAACATTATGTTTTAAAAGTAAGGTTATGTTTGTAGGAAGTTGTTTGAGTGTAAACATATAGATATGATGTCATTTTTTAGGCGTTAGTTTTGTTATGGGTTCATTGCTTACGAGTGTGTCATTTTAATCTGTGTTTTGTGGGTCAAAGTCCTATTTCTTTGCCGCATATTTTGAAATTCTTTACAGGCGAGGTGAAATCATATGACGTAACGTACCCTAAATAAGTAATAAAAACCTAAATAAATTATTAAAAATGAGAAAAAAATAAAACAAGTTATTAAAAATAAAACCCCGACTGATGACGAAAAGATCGAAACCTTTCATTTGAGACATTAATCATTGAAATCCGTACAGTGTTTCAGAAGATATGAGGTAATAAAGAATATTACAAACATACATACAAACATACATGTATATTAAGAAACTTATGATATATTTACTTAAACTTGCAAATACACAGCAAGTAGAACTAATAGGTGTCCGCGATCAACTCATGCGCAGTATACAGATGAATCCGATGACGTAATCACCAAAATCGGTACAGTAATGAATGAGATGCATACCTACGTACATCTTATACTTTTAACTTACAGCTGCTGCTGTGCAATTCTAAAAGCACACAGCGTCGAGCACGATGACGTTGCGACAACCTTGATATATTATATTGTCATTGGTAGATCTCCAGTGACGTCACACAGTCCAGACTTTTATGTACACGGCATATATCTTGACCCCAAAATGTCGTTTATATGCGCTGTACGCGTTATTTGGGTGTCTTTTGAGGATAGCACGGGGTCCTACGGTGACGGAAGAGCTCAAATCCACCAATCATGACTTACTTACCTTAAGGCCCTGTGGCCCATAGATGGGGGGCACAGGGCGTCCACAGTCCGCCGCCATCCCTGTCGGCATCGCGTTTTGTCTCGCTCCAAGTCTTTCCGATACCTTGCGCCTCTGCAATGATACTCCGTCTCCAAGCCTGTTGTCTCAAACACGCTTACGCTTACGCTTACGCTTGAAGGCTTGGCTTGGCTTTCAGTCGTTTCTCTTCGCTTTATCGGGAGAAACTGCTTTCTGACCCCCTAAACCCGAGAACGAAAGTCTCCAAAACCTCGCCATCAATCATCTGATGTATCAGTTTGCAGATGAGCTTGGTTTTTGCCCCTAAGATCTTCGGGTGGGCCTCATAGACTCAATTGTACAATGAAATATTAAATTTTTGTGCTTGTTCATATTTAGATAATAAAATTAACAATAGTATCGTAAATGACTATTATAATATGCCCTTCCTGTCTTCATGTGCCGGCGCCGATATGTACAGTCGCTGTCAAAAATAAATGAATAGTTAAGAATTTTAAAGCAAACGACGACGCTGGGTACGCCCATGGCCCATAATATACGCCCTATAATATCAGCCAGTAAAAACCTCTTCAAAATCGACTTAGTCACTTCGGAGATTAAACGAGAGATGAACCGGTGACGTGATCAGTCACTTACAGGGGGAATGCTCTGCCTAACTGAGCTACATGAACATGTGTTGAGCATTCGGTGGTGTCATGGGTATGTAATTTATACCATTGACACTACTGGTAGTGTCATGGGGATAGAATATTATTACCCTTGACATTACTAGTGGTAGAGTGGTGTCACGGGGCAGTCACGGAAATTCTCCAATACACTTGGGGCTTTGTCACGGGTTCAAATCCCGTCTTAGGCATTTCCTTTTTCAAATCTAAATCGTTAGGAATATGTAGCATTAATTGCTTTAACATTTTATTGTACAGACAGAAAGATAAAAGTTTGAAATATGTATGTAGTTTTGAATGTAATAGTATAGTGAGTAGGGCAGCCAGAGCTCACTGGAGAGGTTTTGTGCTGTCAGAAAGACCAAAGACTTGTCATCTTCTCCTGCTTTGTTTTTTGCACTGATGGCACAGAAACTTTCTGTTCTTTCAGGGTCGGCAACACGAGTGTGAATCCTCTGGTTTTTCAATCGTCCATAGGCCACGGTAACCACTTTCCACCAGGTGGGCTGTGTAATTTCTACTTTCTACCACTAAGTGGTATAATAAAGCTTCTTTTCTCGTTGACTGTACAACACTAGAACGTAACTTACACGCCGGTATCGTAAACGAAGGCGTGTAATGATAAGAACTCAAAATAATCGCTTTATCAGTGATTGGTATCACTTGTAATGAGTGATATCATATTGATACAGTGATGAAATTGTGATACAGTGATGAAATTGGGTTACGCCGGTGTGATTAGAGATCATTGGTCTGGGTATGCCCGTGCGTCGAAGAACACGTTAAGCCGTCGGTCCCGGTTGTCATACGAACACCAGCCCCTCTAGATAAGTGGCAATTCGTTGCTCGGCGTATGATGGAATAGAATGCCAAATGTATGGGATTTGACGTATATGACAGGCGTCAACGAATGTCAGAAACGTCAAATCTTATATATTTGTCATTCTATTCCATCATACGCCGAGCAACGAATTGCCACTGGTCTAGGAGGGCAGTGGGGTGCACGAACAACTATCGAAATCGTATCGTAAACGTAACGATAGCACGGAGCATTGTGATTGGTAGGTTTTAGGCAGGCGGCCAATGACAATGCTCCGTGCTCTCGTAACGTTTACTATACAATTACGATCGTTGTTCGTGCTCACCCCACAGACCTATGACAGTCGTTACGGGTAGTTGAAACCCTAAAAGTTCTACAACTGCCATAGTTTGCCATAGAAAAGATTGATCAATGCAGGGGATAGACAAACGTTTACGACTGTCATATCATCATCATCATCTCAGCCATAGGAAGTCCACTGCTGGACATAGGTCTCCCCTATAGATCTCCAATAAGACCGGTTGGAAGCGGCTCGCATCCAGCGCGTTCCTGCGGCCGCGACTGTCATATACCTACGTCAAAGTCTTGGGAAAGAGGGTCACTATTATAGACACGTATCATGTTAGAATGTTGGCACTCAGGTTGACGGCCTCATCAGATGCTTTTCACGCCCCGCTTAAAGGACCCAGGACTGTAGGAGGGACGTTTCAATCTGATACATTCGTCATTATATACTACAATACGCCGGACAACGAATTGCTACTTGTCTCAGGGCGTTGGTCTACTGCAATACTACGATATTGTATATGAGTTGTAGAAGTCAGATGGCAGTCTGTTATGCAACCATCTACAAAGTCAGGTATGAAAGGAACTCATCCCCCGCACGCTTAAACTGTGGAATGAACTCCCTGCCGTGGGTTTTCCAAACGACTTCAGTATGGGGTTCTTCAAGATGGGTATCAGAAGGTTCTGACGTGGTCGACAGTGCGAGTGTGACGCTCCTGGTGTTGTATATGTGTGTTTGTGCAGAATATTCCATCAAGAACCAAGCGGTTCGGTGACTCCTTCTGCCGCACCATTAAGACCTGAAATTCTTTACCATCTCACGTGTTTCCCTCCTCCTACAGTCCCGACTCCTTTAAGCGGGGCGTGAAAAAGCATCTGATAAGGCCGTCAAGCTGAGGCTTGACGGCCTCATCAGATGTATAACATATGCGTACCTACAATGGTGGCACTCATGCCACCATTGTAGTATGGTACGTGTCTAATAATGGTGACCCTCTTACTAAGATTTTGCCCTCAGCTTACCATCAGGCAAGGTGAAGTCAAATTGACGTGTCCTATAAAAAAAATACGTCCATAGGCCACGGTAACCACTTTTCATCAGGTGGACCGTGCTGTCTGCCACCTAAGTTGTATGAAAAAAAATGTACAGCATGATGATTTTTCTCCTATTTATAGAGTCTAATACCAATATGTCTTCCATTTTCCAGGTCATCGATGTGTACGAGAACTCGTATGGTGGCCGAGGATGTCTGCTAGTGGTGATGGAGTGCATGGATGGTGGGGAGCTGTTCCAGAGGATACAAGACAACAGGGATGGTGCTTTTACAGAGAGACAGGCCGCTGAGGTGAGAGAACAGAAAACTTTTTTTTTAAAGTAAAGGTATGATTTCGAAGCCGACAGCATACGACAATGACCGACGCATGCAGCACATACAGCGTACCCATTACTTGTTAAATTCCGATACGGATAAAAGGGAGCCATTGAGAAGTCGCAATGAATTGGCAGTTGTCGCTACGGAACCACACTTTTATTGATAACTAGCTGTTGCCCGCGGCTCCGCCCGCGTGGAAATCGGATTCCGGTCCAACTTTAATGTATGGAAATCTGCCCCATTTATTGACATTTATGCTCACTGCTCCGCTCTCTTTAGTAGTAGCGTGATGTTATATAGCCTTTGTTACTCCCAGATAGTGTAGCTTTCTATAGGTGAAAGAATTATTGAAATCGGTACAGTAGTTCCGGAGCCTATTCATTACAAACATACAAACATACAAAAATAGGTACAAATCTTTCCTCTTTATAATATTAGTGTAGACCTGTAAGTAAGTAATAACCGCGTGTTTCTTCGGGCAGAGCAGAGCAGGGTGGGGCAAGAGCGCCATTTGCCCTCTCCCCCCCCCCCCCCCCCATGAGTACGCCCATGCCGCTCGCCATAGGTAGGGATTCCATCCTCACACATTACGACCTGAAACGGTGCTCACAGTGCGGTATGAAAGGAACTTCATCCCACGCACACTCAAGCTGTGGAATGAACTCCCTGCGGTGGTTTTCTCAAGCGACTACATAATATGGGGTTCTTTATGACGGCCATTAAGTTTTTGCAGGGTCGGCAGCACGAGTGTGACTCCCCTGGTGTTAAAATATTAAAAGATACATCAAGATTGGTAACCTTTAGTTAGTACAGCACTCTTTAAAAACAATCTTGGTTCAAATTCAAAAAGTCTATTGCGTTTTCGTTGTTTTGGAAGCCATTTTCCAAGCCGCATGGTTCCCGGCAGAGTAGAATTTGGGCCACCCCATCTCTTCCCATGCGATGTCGTACAAAGCGACTAAGGGATAGGGCTGTGTAACATCAGACAGATATATACAGCCCAGACTCAGCCTCAGATGCATGGCTCGAGGCAACAATAGTGCCCGGAATACGGAGATAGGCTCACCCACCCCCTATTACGTGGGACAAAATACAATAATTGGTGAAAGTGTTTCCCTCTTCCTACAATCGCGGGTCCTTTAAGCGGGCGTGAATAGGCATCTGATGAGGCCGTCAAGCTGAGTACCACCATTATAACATGGTACGTGTCTATAATGGTTACCCTCTTTTGCGAGACTTTGCCTTCAGCTTACCATCAGGCGAGGCGAATTCAAATTGACGTGTCCTGTATTAAAAAAAGGTGAATGTTAATTCACCTCTGCCTAACCCTCCGGGGATAAAGGCGTGATTATAATATGTATGTATGTTTCCAATTAGAAACAATTTAGATTTATTAGTATGTCCTTCTTAAAATAGCACTTAAGCACTTAATATTCAATGCACACCTATCCATTACTTATAATGAAGTAACTATTGTGTTTTATGTGCTAATAAATTGTATGATAGGCACTAATTTGTTCGTAACAAGTAACAAGGAAAACCGCATACTATACTTGTAGATATGAAGCAGGTAAAACTCAATGTACTACCTAGTTTTGTCCTTTAAAGATTTTATGAATATAGCCTTTCGCCCGCGACTTTCGCTCATATCTCCGGTCCTACTGAACCGATTGCGATAAAAAACATAAGATTTTAAATCTGACCAAGACCTTTCAAACATAAAAAACCGCATCAAAATCCGATCAGTAGTTTTTGTGTCCATCGTGGACAAAAAGACAAACAGAGAAGAATTCCAAAAAATACATATTTTCATGTTCAGTACCTTTAATATGGCAACTGATGACCCGAGACGGGCGTGTCGGTGACGGTTTTGGTCGGTTCGAGTCCGACCAATACCGGGGGGATATCCGAGGGGAATTCCGCGTGTAAAAGCATGAACAAAGTACCATTGATATAACATAGTATTATTTTTAGACAGCTCCAATTTCTGGGGGTTTCTATCTATCTATCTATACTATTATATAATTGTGAAGTGGTCGTGTCTGTACATTGGAGATATTTAAAAAAAAATACTTGGGTTATGTTATGTTAACGATACTGAACACGAAAATATTTTTTTTGAATTTCCTGTCTGTTTGTCTGTTTGTCCGCGATGGACGCAAAAACTACTGGACGAATTTTGATGCGGTTTTTTTTGTTAGAAAGGGCTTACTCAGACTTAAAATCTTACGTTTGTTTGATCGCAATCGGTTTAGTAGAACCGAAGATATGAGCAAAGGTCGCGTTAACCGAGATGCACGCGGGCGGAGCCGCGGGCGGAAGGCTAGTAGCAAATATGTATGTATTTACAAAAAATGTAGGTTTTAAGTTTACCTGCATTTTAGATTCCATTACACAGGTAATGCTTACTTCGGGTCTAGAGAACGTAGAATGGTTCTTGTAGAATAGTTTTCTTTAGAAACGAATGAGAGATTCTATACGGCTGAGATTTTTTATTACACGTTATCTGGTACTAGCTTTTGCCCGCGGCTCCGCCCGCGTGGATGTCGGTTATCGCGACCAAACATAGCCTATGTCCTTTCCCAAGGTCTAATCTACCTCTATACCAAATTTCATCAAAATCGGTTCAGCGATTTAGTCGTAAAAGCGAGACAGACAGACAGACAGAGTTACTTTCGCATTTATAATATTAGTAGGGATTTCATACTTTCAGCAGCCATGGTTGCGGGGTGACTAACCCAGTTTTTTTTTTAAAGAATAATTACAACCGAAATTACTAATATGCCTGCCTCTGTGGCGTAGCGGTAGTGAACGCGGCTGCTAGGCAGGAGGCGCGGGTTCGATCCCCGCTCAGTGCCAATATTTGTATGTATGAATATAAATATTTGCATTGGTCTTGGTGTTTCTATGTATAATATATGTATGTATTTACAAAAAAAAAAGTATCTAAGTATGTATATCCGCATTCTAGATTCCATAACACAAGCTAATTAAGCTTACCATGGGTCTAGATAGCGTTGTGTAGAATGTTGTAGAATATTTATTTATTTTATTTATTCCCTTTAACCTCTCCAACTAAGCTAAATTGCTTGTGCTAGGAGTGGGTTCACGATGGTAGTGTAATGGCCAGGATTCGAACCCGGGACCTCTCGATCGTAAGGCCGATTCCTTAAACACTAAGCTAGCGTCGATTTCAATTGTATTGTATTTATTTCCACAGATCATGCACTCAATATGCGTAGCCGTCCGCCACCTACACGACTCAAACATCGCTCACCGGGATATCAAACCGGAAAATTTACTTTACACCAGCACGGAACCGAACGCGGTGCTTAAGTTGACAGACTTCGGGTTTGCTAAGGAGACCTTGAGTCCTGCTGATACACTACAGACGCCGTGTTATACACCTTACTATGTTGCACCAGAGGTAAAAATTAATAATACAATTTTATTTCTGACTATAGTTACCCTATTTACCTGTATGGTAAAAATACAACATAATTTCTGACAATAGTTACCTCATTTAACTGTATGGTAAAAATTCAACATTATTTTTGACAATAGTTACCCATCTGACCTATATGGTAAAAATGCAACATTATTTTTGATAAGAGTTACCCCATCTGTACCTGTTTGGTGAAAAATGTGAAAATACAACATTATTTTTGACATAAGTTACCCCACCCCATCTGTACCTGTATGGTAAAAATGCAATATCATTTTTGACAATAGTTACCCCATCTGTACCTGTATGGTAAAAATACAACATTATTTTTGACAAGAGTTACCCCATCTAAAAACCTGTATGATAAAAATACTACATTATTTTTGACAATAGTTACCCCATCCTGTGCCTATACAGGTTCACGAGGTGCATTTTTATGATTTTTACCATACGGTAAAAATCATAAAAATGCAACATTATTTTTGACAATTGTTACCCTATTTACCTGTATGGTATAAATATAACATTATTTTTGACAATAGTTACCCCATCTGCACCTGTATGGTAAAATATAACATTATTTCTAACAATAGTTACCCCATCTGTACCTGTATTGTAAAAATACAACATTATTTTTGACAATAGTTACCCTATTTGCCTGTATGGTATTAGTCTGAAATATGTTGACATTCCATCGAGTGAAATGCCCACCCTCACGCAAAAACCGTGTACCGTTATACCATACCATGTTAACATTTTAATTCTTTGGTTTGCAGGTCCTAGGTCCCGAGAAATATGACAAATCCTGCGACATCTGGTCGTTAGGTGTAGTAATGTACATCCTATTGTGCGGTTTTCCACCGTTCTACTCCAACCACGGTCTTGCCATATCGCCAGGAATGAAGAAGGTAACTTTTTGAAGTAAAGCTTCTTTTTACTACTTAGGTTGCAGACAAACACACGGCCCTCCTGATGGTAAGAGGTTACCGTGACCTATGGGCGAGTGCAACACCAGGGGAGTCACACTCGTGCTATCGACCCTTTAAGAACAGAGATATTCTGTGCCGTCAGCGCAGAAGATAAGTAGGTTTTCCCACAGCACAAAATCTCTCCAGTGAGCTCTGGCTACCCTACTCACCGTCGGTTATTAACCCGCGGTAATCGCTTCACGGAAAAACATCGAGGTCTAGCCAAATCCGTAGTTAACACTGGTAAACCGGCCCAAAGGCTCCGAGCCGAAAAGCTGGATGCGACTGGGAATTAACGCTAGGATGAAACAGAAGGGCAAGAGGATGATGATGACCTTTCGAAGTTGTTCCCTAATCAATAATATTTATGTTCCAGCGCATCAGACTCGGCCAATACGACTTTCCGGAGCCGGAGTGGTCCAACGTGTCGTCTGAGGCCAAGAATCTCATCCGGGGGATGCTGTCCGTGGACCCGGCCAACAGACTTACCATACAACAAGTATGTATTACTATTACTGTGTCTCAAGGTTTTACACGCAAGCTTTGGATGCACTGCGATTTTTTACTAAGGTGGTAGACAAGCACACGGCCCACCTGATGGAAAGTGGTTACCGTGGCCTGTGGACGACACCGGGGGAGTCACACTCGTGCTGCCGACCCTTTAAGAAAAGATTCTGTGCCGTCAGCGCAGAAGACAAGCGAGACTAGCCAAGTCTTGCCACTAACAGCACAAAACCTCTCCAGTGAGCTCTGGCTACCTTACTCACCGCTGGAAACACAACACGAGGTTATTACAGCCACGGTATTCTTTATGGCTTGAGCATGGTGCAGGCCCCTCATAAAATTATTTTACCATACCTATTTTTAGGTGAATTATTTTATTATAAGTTTTTTTACTTGACGCGAGACAAATGTACATACTAAACAAATTATAATAAATTGGAAAAAGCGAAATCAATTCTCGGGCGGGACTCGAACCCGCGATCTTTCCCTTACAGGGGGAACGCTCTGACCACTGAGCCACCGAGCTTCGCCCGAGAGTGACCCAATTTTTCCAATACATCCATCTTACGGCGATGGTAGGAGTAATCTACCGATATTCGTACGAACTATCGGAATCAATGAATGATGTTGCAATCATTTTTAAACATTGATTTTTGATAACTCCGCACAATCAATTGAGATAATTTTAAAGCAATTAGTTTGCTAGACTGAACAAATTATAATAAATTGGAAAAAGCGAAATCAGTTCTCGGGTGGGACTCGAGAGAATTGATTTCGCTTTTTCCAATTTATTATAATTTGTTTAGTCTAGCAAACTAATTGCTTTAAAATTATCTCAAATGTACATACGTTCATATTTAGTCTTAAGAAACGACATTTTGTGAACTGACGTCTTAAAAATGCTGCAGTGGAGTTAGTTGTGCCGTTTCTTCTCCACTAGCGCTTAGAAAGCGGTGGTAAACTTAGTTTTAAGCAGAATTTGACGTCAAAAAGCTGTAACAGTGTTGCACTATTTTGAAAATAAAGAAATTGAATTTGGCGGAGATACTTCCCCAGTCGGACTGCTCAATTGGGCAAAGATATGTATATTCAGCCATCTAACATACACATATTGTTCCCCAGGTAATGTCAAGCCCGTGGGTGCGTCAATTCACCCAAGTGCCGCAAACGCCGCTGTACACTAACGCCCTCTTGCGGGAAGGAGGCGAAGCGTGGGCCGACGTGCAGGACGAGATGACGCGCTCACTCGCCACCATGCGGGTCGACTACGATCAGGTGACGGCGAGTGTCCACTCACCTTCATGTCCGGACGAGTTAACCCGGCTGGTTACAGTCCATACCTATAGCTAAAATATACCCCTGTTGTGACTAAAAGTGTAGCCTGTAGTGACTAAAAAAATGTTCCCGTTGTGACTAAAAGTATATTCTTATTGTTACTAAAAGAACGCTCCCATTGTGACTAAAAGTATATTCTTATTGTTACTAAAAGAACGGTCTCGTTGTGACTAAAAGTATATTCTTATTGCGACTAAAAGGACGCTCCCATTGTGGCTAAAAGAATGCTCCTATTGTGACTAAAAGTATATTCTTATTGTGACTAAAATAATACTCCCATTGTGACTAAAAGTATATTCTTATTGTTACTAAAAGAACGCTCCCATTGTGACTAAAAGTATATTCTTATTGTTACTAAAAGAACGCTCCCATTGTGACTAAAAGTATATTCTTATTGTTACTAAAAGAACGGTCTCGTTGTGACTAAAAGTATATTCTTATTGCGACTAAAAGGACGCTCCCATTGTGGCTAAAAGAATGCTCCTATTGTGACTAAAAGTATATTCTTATTGTTACTAAAAGAACGCTCCCATTGTGACTAAAAGTATATTCTTATTGTTACTAAAAGAACGGTCTCGTTGTGACTAAAAGTATATTCTTATTGTGACTAAAAGAACGCTCCCATTATGACTAGAAGTATATTCTTATTGTGACTAAAAGAACGCTCCCATTGTGACTTAAAGTATGTTCTTATTGTGGCTAAAAGTATATTCTTATAGTGACTAAAAGAATGCTCCCATTGTGACTAAAAGTATATTCTTATTGTTATAAAAAGACCGCTCCCATTGTGACTAAAAGTATATTCTTATTGTGACTAAAATAACGCTCCTATTATGACTAAAAGGACGCTCCCATTGTGACTAAAAGTATATTCTTATTGTGACTAAAAGAACGCTCCCATTGTGACTAAAAGTATATTCTTATTGTTACTAAAAGAACGCTCCCAATGTGACTAAAATTATACTCCTATTGTGACTAAACGAATGCTCCCAATGTGACTAAAAGTAAGCTCGTATTGTGATTAAAATACACATACGTACATATATTCACGCCTGTATATCCCCGGAGGGGTAGGCCAAGCTGTTTTAACACCTACATTTCCCTCCATATGATTTTTAGGTCCTACGTAATAGGGAGCTAGGCTATTGCCGTTAAACGAGAACTTTGTCATGGGCTGTATATGCGATGGAGAACAGCCCTATCCCTTAGTCGCCTTCTACAACAGAAGAGATCTTCTCCAGTGGTTCCATTGTGACTAAAAGATCGCTCCCATTATGACTAAAACTACACTCACATTGTGACTATTGTGACTAATTTGCCCCATTCGACTTAATCATTTGGGGGAAGTGTGTCTTTATCCGTATAGACTGTAAATACTAATCAAATTCAATCTTTACAGGTTCAAATCAAGACTTTAGAACAGAGCAACAATTCGCTACTTAACAAACGACGGAATAAAGTGGGCGCCTGAAGCGTACAGCGATATCTTCTGTCCTCTTCACAATATAGCTTTAAGAAGCTTCAATTACAGTAGGACTACTTGACAACTGTAAGAAGGCATATTATGTAATGTAGAAATTATTTGTAGTGTTGCTATATGTATGATTTAGCAAGTTTTACAAATAGTTCCGATGGGGAAGACGAAATTTTGACTTCAAAGTTCATCTTCCCCACTTAATTATACTTTACTTAAATAAGTAGGGTACGGAAGTATTAATATACTATGATTTACTTATGTCCGCATTTATTTTCAATGGGGAATAGGATTTGATTGGGGAAAACGGAATTTCCCTATTTGTTACTTAAATTATATTATCACAATATAAAACTATTGCTATATCTTTAAATTTATTCTATGGGGAAGATGAAATTTTGTGACTAAAATAGAAATATACCACTATTTTATGACTTTTATAGGAAAATAAATACCATATTTTTTTACAATGCATTGTAAACTAAATTTATGCATTCATCACAATTATTATTATATGATTATATTATTAATAATTTATCACATGTGAAGAATAACAATAATAAAAAATAATTAATTCCATTCGGTGAAACAGAAGAAAAATTTGAAAAGTTAGTAGTAGAAATTTAAAAAATATTAGTAGATATTTAAAACACTAGCAAAAATTTTGAAAGCCTTATAATAATTTTCAATAAGTTATAAAATATTACAAAATTTAGTACCATTATGACTCCATAGAGGTCCCTATGGGATTTGTGCCTCGGAGAACACGTCAAGCCATCAGCCCGATTGTCATTATGATCAGTCAATCAATCAATTAGCCTATCGCAGTCCACTGCTGGACATAGGCCTCTCTCAATATGCGCCACGTTTGCCGATCCCCCGCCTTCCATCTTCCTTCCATTGTCATATGAACAATCTTCGTAATTCTTTACGCATAGTTGGAGCTCTAAAAATGTTCAAAAACTGGTCTATCTCTGTTCTCACAGGGTCGGCAGCACGAGTGTAACTCCCCTGGTGTTGCACTCGTCCATAGGCCACGGTAACCACTTTACATCAGGTGGGCCGAGCGCTTGTCTGCCACCTAAGTAGTATTAAAAAAAAACTTCGATAACGTCAGTAGGTTGTGGAGGTCTGATGGCAGTCACTTAACTGAAAATATCGAAATTCGGCAACTTAGTTAAGAAAAGGAAAGTTATGACAAGAGGTGTCAAAGTCCGTGGTAGTATAACCGAGTGCTTTCTTATAGTTGTTGGTAGAAATTGGTAGAAATAGTAGTATTATACAATGGTGAATGTGATTATGTCTTATGCTATCTAGTGTGCAAAGTTAATAATTATTTTGATTGAAATTCAGCATAGTGCAATTTATTAAAAAATTAATACAATATTTTTTTACATTAGAAAATAAATTTATTATTATTTATGTTTGGAAAATAATCAAACCATGTTTATGTATAGCTGAATAAAAAAAAATTTGGTTAAATGTTTTGAAAATATTTTGAAAAATATTTTTTTTGTTTAATTTTTTTTATTGATTCTTATGATAAAAATTACTATTTTGATTGAAATATTATAATTCTATGCTAAGTTTATCAATCACAATTATTAATTTAAGAAAATATTACTTTTGTAAGATATTTGTTTCCTATAAGAATTAAATAAGAGATTTTCCAAACCTAGCGTATAATTTGCAAACCTCATTCCGCCAACGAGAATTGTGAAAACCGTTTTTATATAATACCGATATAGAATGCCGAGTCCCGGCTTCATTATGGTATAAATTCGTTAAAAAAATCATATAACTCGATAGCAGCGACATAATTACTAAAGCAAAATATAAATCCATCTTGGAAGCGGGTTTTACCTGTATATCCTATCAAATTATGAGTTCAATCGATGCAAATCTTTTTGAGTTTTTAAAACATACACAAACAGCAAATCTGATGCATTGCATTATATAAACACGGTTTTCGGAAATACCCTGTGACATCTACACTTCTTTTAAAGCGTACGATTTGCCACATATTAACTGCAGACGAGCTGATTATACGATAGGTGAGGATGATACCTTATCGTAATAATAAGGCTTGTAAATAAGGTATGTTTACTTATTAAAATTGTCTATGAATAGATATTTATGTTATCAAATCATTGATGATTTTAGAATATATTATTAAAAATAATCATCACTTAAGTTACAAAATCTCTTTGTAAAAGGAGATCTGAGTTATTGTAGACTACATAATGCCAGTACTTTGTCCATTAAATTAAGTTTGAATCCAAAAATATCTTTGTAAATTAATTAATTTATCATGAAATCTTTGCAGTCTTTTTTATTATCGAGTAATCCCCTCTGGTTTCACCATGTTAGCGCCCCCTTTTAACTAAAAACAAGTATTAAAATCGGACAACAAACTTAAAAAAATATAACAAAATATGTACTAAAATTTAGATTTTAGATAAGTTGTACTATTCTAAAAATAAACCAAATATTTTAGAACTTAACTTTTTTTTAAATTATACCGCCATAGTTAATTCAAATTTAGAAGTTGTTGAACTAACGATTCTAGTTGAAAATTTAGAACCACAGATAAAACATCAAAAAAATAATTTATTTGTTAAAGTTCATTATACTTTTGGAGCGGGAGAGAGTAAAAAATGCTAAAAAAAATATTATTTTTTATGTAAGGCGTTTGACCCTACTATTACTTTCATTTAATTATAGGGATGTTTATAAGTGAGTCTTCTTCATCTAATTATAACTATATTTAAAAAACATGGCAATTTAATATCTTATTCATAAAATCACAAAATGTAAATTATTGCTTCTACATTTACTGCTCCTGCCAATAAACACTTAAATATGATGCATTTATGAATATACTACGAAATAAATGATCTCCTAAGTCTAAAATCGTTAGATTAAAAATGTCCAGACGAATTTTAGTCGCCAGAGCCATGTTTTTTATACTTCACTGTTCACTCGCAGAAATAGTCAGAAGGGCTTTTTGGTTTTGACTTCCGACCCCGATTCTGTCATACTACAGACACTTTCAAAAATGCCATTTAATTTTAGACTATTAATATAGACTTAAGGTCCAACCCCACCAAACGGACGGCATCGGAACGGATTTTACAATCTTTAAACAAAATAAATCTTATATCACAGCATTTAAAGTTTATATTACCAAGTCACGCATGACAGCTTGACGTGCGTCATGCAGCCGCACGTCGCTGTCAAGCTGTTGTGCGTGACTTGGTAATATAAACTTCAAACACTGTGATAATAAGATTTAATTTTGATTAAAGTTTGTGAAATCCGGGCCGATGCCGTCCGTTTGGTGGGGTTGGACCTTTAGACCCGTATTCTAGAACGGTACCCAGTTTTGAATCTTGATATAACTGAGGACAAGAATACAAGATGTATCAGTCAAATTAGTGTTTACATGGCGGCGTAGACATATATCTGCGCTTCTCTCCGACCAATGAAGTTGATGAGATATTTCTACATCATGACATCATCGCCACGTGACATCTTTTTTCAGCGATTTCATTGGTCGAAGAGATGCCTGGATGACTCATTTGCATTGCTTCTGTGATCAATCCGATGTGAATTGAATTTTAGCCTCAATATCACGAACCAATAATGAAATCTAAGCATACTATGTATATTATAAATAAATAAATATTCTTGGACATTCTACACAGCGCTATCTAGACCCAAAGTAAGCATAGTGTGTGTTATCTTGCCGATATTATGTTAAATATTGCTCAATAACCGTACTTTTTAGGTCTGTTTCACCTTTCATGAACTCCACAAAACGTCCAATTCTTAAAATAAGCAGTGCATAAAATGTACAACTAGTGAAAAACGTCCAATCGCTGTAATGGTTAAATAACACATTAAACAACAAAAAAACAAGTTGCACAAAACGTCCAATTCGCGAAATATTACTAAATAACCAATATGTAAAATATCCAACTTGGTCAAAAATGCAAAACAAAATACCTACTAAATGTCAAATATGTGTAAAACGTCCAATTCTCGGAATGAAAAAAAATGTCCAACCTATGTAATAGTGCAAAATATAGGCATTTAGGTAATTTTATAGGATATTTTCTAACTCCTAAGAAAATACGTAGTAAGTATTATAAGAAAACTACCAAAAGCTACGCATTTTTTTCTTTGCAATTGTCTTTAAAAATGTCAAACTAATGTCAATTTCGTAACTGTCATTATTAATGTCATTGTGTGAAATATTGAGGTGCTGTCACAATTTATAAGTATCTATTTAGTATATAGAAATTAAAATGACTTAAATAATGTTTCTGTGGAAAATTAATAAAAATAAGAACGTAATAAGCTGTCCATTTTTATTTCTACCTTCATTAGTTTTTAAGGCCCGTGATGAAGTAACGGTGGGTGTAGCAAGGGGTCCCTTTTTATGCCACTTAAGTGGCAGACAAGCACACAGCCCCCCTGATAGAAGCGGTTACCATGACCTATGGACGTAAGCAACACCAGGGGCGTCACACTCGTGTTGCTGACCCCGTAAGAACCTTCTAATGCCCTTCTTGAAGAACCCCATACTGTAGTCGCTTGGAAAACCAACGGCAGGGAGTTCATTCCACAGTTTAAGCGTGCGGGGGATGAAGTTCCTTTCATACCTGACTGTGCGTACTGTTTCCAGTCGTAACGTGTGAGGATGGACTCCCTGCCTGTGGCGAGAGGTGCGATGATAGAATGTAGCCGTGGGCATCATATCGAATCGAACCACGAAATATATAAATTAACCAGATTCCTGCTGACTTCTTCCAGTATATGATCAACTAACTATATCGATATATACAGCCCAGGCTCAGCCTCAGATGCATGGCTCGAGTCAACAATAGTGCCCGGAATACGGCAATAGGCTCACCCCCTATTACGTGGGACCTAATACAATGATTGGTGAAATGTAGGTGTTAATTCACCTCTGCCTAACCTAGGGATAAAGGCGTATGTATCGAGAAAAGATTCCTTCAACCGGGTTCCTTTTTAAAAATGTTCACCTTTTACCATTGTTGAAAAGTTAAGCAGTACTAAACAGGTGACCATTTTTAACACAATTAGACCCCTTCGTGTCTCAAAGAGCACAAAAATTTTCTGGTGGTATCTACTTTGAAGAATAAACAGGCCCTCGATTCTGCTAAAGCAAAACTACTGTCATACCACTGACATTGCAAAAAATGAGATCACATTTTAGATTTTAACACTATAGTAGACTTAATATAACATTTATACGCTATCTCAATCAGGTTTTAATTTACTAGAATTCATTAAAATAGAAATTCGCATTCTTCAACGTATAAATAAACTGGTTAAGCTATGCTCACTTTGGATATAATCCATACTAATATTATAAATGCGAAAGTAACTCTGTCTGTCTGTCTGTCTGTTACGCTTTCACACCTCGCCGTTTCCGAAAGGTTGACCATAGTGTTGGTTAACCAGCTATTTTAACCGGTAAGACGATAAAATAAAACTATTTAACTGTTTCTAGCAACACAATTGCTACTTGACAAGAGATTTAACAGCCGATTAGTTAATTTGACGTTGATCAGCCTTTCAGAAACTGGGCGTCAAAACTCAATTTTAAATGAAGTTTCATTACACTTTTTCATTCACTCTACAAAAAGTCAATTAATTTTAGACTAACATTATTTTAAAGTCTAGATTCTTTTTGTCGTGTTCGTCGTATGACAGTAATTTGGTTTTGCTTCAGCAGAGGGCCAGGGGAATTCCCTCAGCTGATAACTCATTCCAATTCAAAAAATAAAACAACCATTTTAGTATAATTTTCTTATATTATTGCATAAAAACAAATTTGTAAAATGTAAAAATATATAACCATTTGCTTATATTATTTAATACAATACCAAATAGGGAATATGCATATTATTTTTATTATTTACTTTTGTTACCCTCGGCTCCGCCCGCGTTAACGTTTGATCCCGTTCCCTCTACAGACCCTCCCTGATAGCGTGATGATACTCACAAATAATATTGCTTTCTATTGGTAAAAGAATTATCAAAATCGGTTCAGTAGATTCAGAGATTCTTCTTCATCCTAGCGTTAATCCCAGTCGCATCCGAAGCTTTCACCTCGGAGTCTGGGGTCCGCTTTACCAGTCTAACTGCGGATTTGGCTGGATTTCGATATTTTACGTGAAGCGACTGCCATCTGACCTCCACAACCCAATATCGAAGCATTACAGCTAGACCAGTTAAGTGACAAACTTTACCTTCTTATAATTATAGTATAGATAAAATAAAATAAAAAATGAACATTTTGCTTCTGTCACGCTATAACTTGAGAACGGCTTTACCGATTTATTTCACCTCTGCTTACCCCTTTGAGGCATATGTTTCATCTTTTGCTTAACTTTTATAATACTTTATATGAGATTCTTACAGGAAGAAAATTGCACAGATTTTTTTTTTAAATTCATTGGTTTTTTTTCCTCAAATTTTCCAATTTA
Organism: Eilema depressum; assembly: GCA_914767945.1. Lineage (NCBI taxonomy): Eukaryota > Metazoa > Arthropoda > Insecta > Lepidoptera > Erebidae > Eilema > Eilema depressum. The sequence continues at coordinate 3,099,475 of OU612041.1, read as the reverse complement.
CACTTACATACTGTTTCTATTGATTTGGCTTTTGTGGGAGCGACTGCCATTTGTCCTCCCAATCTATACTGGGTGATTTATAGCCGTTTCGGATAAAAATATTTTGGGCATAGTTTCGTGAGCAAAATCGTCTGGAAGTATTATTTTGCCGAAAAAAAAAACACTATTTTTTTTACAACCCCCATACAGTATGCTTTTCACCTGTACATTATTCCCTTAGAGTATAAATATAGAGCGCGCCTATCACTCAGGTCTTTGGCGCCGAGTGTTAGCAGATACTTTGCGATGGTATAGCGCACCTATAGTGACGTTTCATGGGTTTAGGCGCATAATGACAAAAACGCAAAAGGACAGATTCGTAAAATGACAGAAACGCAAAATGTCAGATGGTGTGAATTGCCAGATTCTCAACATGACAGATTCGCAAAAAGACAGTTTCTCAAAATGACAGTGCATTACCGAAAATATCAATAGATGCTCTTATTAATGTGGTTTGTTGTTATGAAGTTTTTTGTTCGATTTGATATGCATGGATAAAATTAAAGCCAAAATACAAAAAAATGGCGTCATTTTGCGGTATTTTTGCGTCATTATTACTACAAATATACGATGTTGTACAAAATTTTGATTTAACATATCGAATTAAATATTATTTGCGAAGTCATTTTGATGGGTATTGTTTTGCTACTGATTGAGGTTGAGCCAGGAACCTCGGTACTGTTCATACCCGTGATAGCAGTTCATACTTGTAAGGCGCGCTCTAATTATTCCCATACATTATGAATAAAAAAGTTTTTTTTTTCACTAACTTAATACTTTCAAACGATTTTGCTATTGAAACTGTGTACAAAAACTTTTTATCCGAAACGATTATAAAATCACCCAGTATGTCCCGAACACTACCTAATACAGGTTCTTAACATACATATTCCCCATCTTGCCCCGTAATAACCCATGTTATAGGAATGTGTATAGAATGTATATGATAGGGGCCACCCAGGCACTGTGGGCCATGGACAGACCTGTCAGACTCGCGAAGAGGAACCAAAGCAGCCAGATGATGAGGAGTTGCCAGATTACGTGGAACGCCAGGAGCCTGGGGAGACAAAAATTATTAGAAGTCTTAAAGGGAGGTCTAGATAAGTTTTTCTTCTCTTTGTATTAGTAATTGGAATTATTAGTATTCATTTTAATTCCTCAAGCTAAGTAGTGCTAGCTAAGGAACAGAACCCGGGACATTGGGATCAAATAAAAATAGAATTTAAAAAAGGTATTAAAACTGAAAATGAAATTAGTGATTTTTGATGACTCCGCCCAAATAATTGTATGAAATTTTGAAGCATTTATTATTATTTTAAAAAGTTTTCCTTTCTAAATCAACTTGAATAGTTAGCATAATAAATGCTTCAAAATTTAATTCAAATATTGTAGTCGTTTGCCTACAATATGGGGTTTTTCAAGTAACTGCAGTTACTGATACTCACATGGTGTCCTTTTTCCTCGCGGCAGGTAGAGAAGACTCCTTCTCCCTATTAAGGTATCTTCTGACTCCAAGGTGTAGCGTCGTGAAGTAATCTTCCCACTATAACAATAAGCAAAGAGATTTAGTTAATACATTCCGCATTCTTCTTCCTCTTAGCGTTATTTCCCAGTCGCATCCGAAGCTTTCAGCTCGGAGTCTGGGGTCCGCTTTTACCAGTCTTAACCACGGATTTGACTAGACCTCGATATTTTCCGTGAAGCGATTGTCATCTGACCTCCACAACCCAATGTTAACATTAGGCGATATCGTAGTTTTGCAGTTAGACCGTTGTTTTTGGATTTTTGAGGGCTCCAACTACCCGTAACGACTGCCATAGATGTTCTCATGGCAACCGGGACCGACGGCTTAACGTGCTCTCCGAGGCACGACCAGACCAATGCAAATACTCATATTTCATTCACACAAATATTTGCACTGAGCGGGGATCGAACCCGCGCCTCCTGCGTAGCGGCCGCGTTCACTACCGCTACGCCACGGAGGCATACATTCCGCATTCTAGAACCCATATTACAAGTATTAGTTTGAGTCTATACACCATTCAGTTAGGTATTTGATTAAACGTAAAAATGGCGTCATTTTGCGTATTACAAAAACAATTATTACTACAAATATACGATGTTACAAGTGAGTAAAGTTGGTGATTACCGCCGAGACGCCATTGAGGGTCTTAAGAGAGCCGAGGACGGTAATGTCATACTCACGCGTGGCATACCACGATTTACAACACACTTACGAATAAAATAATACTACAAATACTAAATAAACAATACTACAAATTAATTCGTTTTCCTATGCGCGCGCATCTAATTTGAATGAATAATTAATTATTATTACAGGTTATTGAGGTTGAGCCAGGAGCCTCGGTACTGTTCATACCCGTGATAGCAGTTCATACTTGTAAGGTGCGCTCTATAGCAATGTATACTCTAAGGAGCCATATACTGATAGTTTTCCCAAGCGACTACAATATGGGGTTATTCAAAAAGGGCATTAGAAGGTTTCTTCAGGGTCGGCAGCGCGAGTGTGACCTGTGTGACGCCCCTGGTGTTGCATACGTCCATAGGCCACGGTAACCACTTTCCATCAGGTGGGCCGTGTGCTTGTCTGCCAACTAAGTGGTATTAAAAAAATACTAGGTATAGTAGGTATACATATAAACTCACGCCTATATCCCCGAAGGGGTAGGCAGAGGTGCTAGCACCCACATTTCGCCGTTTATGTTTAGATCCCAATGTAATAGGTGGCGAGCCTATTGCCATTAACCGGGCACTTATAAACCTGCGATAAATACACACATAACTTCGAAAAGCATCGAAACGTCATTGGTGTGTGCCATGGTAATACCTGGGATCGAACCCGAGACCTCGTCTCAGCAGTCCATTACCTATACCACTAGGCTACAGCGGTTTTAAAAAAAAAAAAGACGTGTGGCACTCGGGGACTGCCGCGGTAAAGCTATTGCATAGCATTTTTTATCAACTTATGCAATTATCCCCCCACTCCGACTCTATTTATACTATGACTCCGAGCTCGCACGAATCGAGCCGAGCAACTCCGAAATCGGCTTGATTCGTGCGAGCTCGGAGTGTCAGCTTAGGTTTGGACCTGACCTGACCTTGACCTTTTCTTTGACCTTGACCTTGACTTGTGGCACTCGGGGACTGCTGCGGTAAAGCTATTGCATAGCATTCGGAGCAGCTCGGCTCGATTCGTGCGAGCTCGGAGTGTCAGCTTAGGTTTGGACCTGACCTTGACCTTGTCTTTGACCTTGACCTTGACTTGTGGCACTCGGGGACTGCCGCGGTAAAGCTATTGCATAGCATTCGGAGCAGCTCGGCTCGTTTCGTGCGAGCTCGGAGTTGGGGGTATTACCATTTTTCGTTACGGAATTTCTGGATTCGGTCTCCACGCTCAAGGCCCGCGATAGAAGCTATGCAATAGCTTAAAAATACTCTCGTACGAACTATCGTATACTTACTTTCAAAGTGCTGATATCAATGAAAAACAGTTCTTTGTCCGGTTTGTTCAGCTTCTGAGCCAGCTCCAACGTGTTGGGGTTGTGGAATCTCCACTCGCTGAAGATGAACCGCTCCAACCGGTTTAGTGAAGACCAGACATTCTTGTGGAGACGGACTAGACTGGAAAAGAGAAGAGATATTTTAGTTGTTTGATGAGACAAGTATACCTAGAGACACGTATCTTGGACCTAAATTACTTTTTAAGCAATGGGTGAGGATATTTGTATATATGTATAACCGATTTCCATATAACTTTGCTTTATTTGATACCCAACACGGGTATATTTGAAAATATTAGATTTTGCATTGCCACTTTCACTCCTAATATCTTTCAAATGGCTGAACAGATTTTTATGAAACATAGCTAAGAACACTCTCGACTAAACCATCTTTCAAACAAAAGAAACAGAATCGAAATCGGTTCAGCCGTTTGGGAGCTACGATGCCACAGACAGACTGACACACACACATACACACACACACACACACACACACACACACACACACACACAAACACACACACACCCTCTTTTTTGTCGGGGGTTAAAAAATTACTTACATAGGTCTGCCACCTGTCAACCTTAGCACCATATCCAGTAATATGGCTGGGAAGAAGTGCACAAAGATGGCGGACAGTCTGAACATGAAGAGAGACGGCAGGAATTTCAGATGAGGGTACCTGTAACGATATGAACATTCTTCAGTCACGCCCCACTTGTAAACAGTGAACCCAGTATGGGTTTATCGTGAACCCACACTGGGTTCACGGTGATTTTGAAGGCAATCAATGCTAGGTGCAGGCTGTTATTTAGCAATAGTTAACTTAGCCCATAGTTTTCCTAGTAATCCTATCTAGTAACGTCGTGTACCCACATTGGGTTCACGTCGGTGTGTTCAGACCTAGTAACGTCGTGAACCTTAATGAGCAGTTTTCTAGTAGGTATTTATAGCGTTCCTAAAGACGCGCTAGATGGCGCAGCCGGCACTTTTGGTAAGAAGAGTGTGGTGTCACATATAGTGTTCCCTAATTTATGGAAAAAATGTTCTTCGGTTTTGTAATGATTTACTTACAAAATATTTTGTAATTTTTTCTGATAAAATTATTTTAAATATAATATTATTATTTTAAATTACAGACAGTGACGCGAAAAGAATTAAGCGTTTTATTATATTTTATCTATTATAATATGGGTAAATGAAATTAAACTATTGTTAATAAAGTATTGGAGGGAGCTACGGGGGCCGATAAGGCGAGGCTGCGGGCTGTGTCACAGCCGGAATCCGGAGCGTGGTTACAGGCGTTACCTTCGCCCCACTTGGGTACCCTGCTCGACGACGACTCTATGCGGGTGGCGGTGGCTCTCCGCCTGGGCTGTAAGGTGTGTGAACCCCACATATGCACCTGCGGTTCCATGGTGGAAGCGGATGGCCATCATGCTTTGAGTTGTCGGCGGTGCAATGGAAGGTTTCCGCGACACCACGCTCTGAACGATATCATCCGCAGAGCCCTTGTATCGGCGAACGTACCCTGCGTGCTTGAGCCTCCGGGTCTGAGCAGGTCGGACGGTAAGAGATCGGACGGGCTGACTTTGGTGCCCTGGCAGAACGGCAAGTGCCTGCTGTGGGATGCAACTTGCGTCAGCACTGTAGCCGCCAGCCACCTTAGTCGCACCATCCACTCTCCGTCGGCTGCCGCCGATGATGCCGGTTTGAGGAAGAGGCTCAAGTACGCTGAGCTGGAGCCGTTGTATCACTTCGTGCCAGTGGCGGTGGAGACTTTGGGGAGCTGGGGCAAAGAGGCCAAAAGCCTTGTAAGGGCGATTGGGCAAAGGCTCATAGAGGCCACGGGTGACTCTCGCTCCGGGTCGCTTCTGGTGCAGAGGATGGCCGTCGCAATCCAACGTGGAAATGCGGCAAGTGTGATGGGGACCTTTGCACCGGGCGCGATCAGGGGCGGGTTATTTGATTGACTTCTTTATTTATTTAGTATTAAGGTGACATTATTATTATTTTGTTAATATATTGTAAATTAAACTTTGGCAACATCGCAAATTCATGAAAAAATACTACAAACAAACCACAGAGTACATTAAAATTACCAAAAGCTATGCTAGCGCCATCTCATGATGATTTAAAAACCAACTGATTATTATACCTACTGGAAAACTGCTCATTAGGTTAGGATCAAAAACTAATATCATTATCACAAATATTTTAGATGCAAACGGAATTTAAGCCTGACTACGCCCGTGCACCCAGGTACGAACAATTTTTCTATAATATTTTTTGCTTTTTTTTTGCTTTTTTTTTGTTTAAAGAATAAATAATAAATAGTAACCGAAATTACTTCGGTCTAGCTGCAAAGCTTCGATATACCTAATGTTACCATTGGGTTGTGTAGGTCAGATGATAATCGCTTCACGGAAAATATCGAGGTCTAGCCAAATCTGTAGTTAAGACTGGTAAAGCGGACCCCAGACTCCGAGCTGAAAAAAGCTTCGGATGCGACTGGGAATTAACGCTAGGAGGAAGAAGAAGTAACCGAAATTACTAATATTCCCTGTAACCACTCCAGCTAAGGCAAATCCCTTGCACTAGTAGTGGATTCACGTGGGTAGTATAATAGCCATTATTCGAACCCGGGGCCTCTCGATCGTAAGGCCAACTCCTTAACCACTAAGCTACCGACGCTTACATAGGTAGATATACTTACCAAACAGCACTTTTGAGTGGGTACTTGTGGAGTAGACCGTTGACGATATCCTCAATCATGATCCAACTAAACGGGTGACAGGTCGATGATGAACAGTGGTACACTGTTAGACCTGACCTGGAAGGTACAGATACGATAATAAAAGATTCTAGAATGTAGTAATTTAGACAATTAAATAAGATTTATGCGAATCAATGGGATACATTTTTTTTAAAAGTATAAATAAGGAAATAGCTGTTGAAATGCCCGTGTGGTAACAAAGAAAGAACACAAGTATCACCACCCCATCCCATCCGAAGGGTGTCGTAAGAGGCGACTAACAGAAAAATACGCAGACGATATCACTGCAAAAGGAAAACTTGAAATAAAACCCTGTACCAACCCCTGACCTGACCAGCGTGGAAACAGTAGGGCAAAGCCTCCCAACATTGGGAGAAGCTATGTCCACGATAGGCTAATTGATTGATTGCTGAAATTGGCGTATGAGGGTTTTGCCACTGGCTTACCGGGGTTGGGAGGTCCCATAAAAGCCGTATAAGCCATGTCTAAAGGGGAAGGAGTAAACTGACTACGGACACGCAGCTCAACATGTAACCGGTACTAACGCTGTGATGACGATGATGATGGTGATGATGATGATAATGATGATGGTGATGATGTTGATGATGATGAGGATGATGATGTTGATGATGAGGATGATGATGTTGATAATGAGAATGATGATGTTGATGATGAGGATGTTGATGATGATAATGAGAATGATGATGTTGATGATGAGGATGATGATGTTGATGATGTTGATGATGAGGATGATGATGTTGATGATGAGGATGATGATGAGGATGATGATGATAAGGATGATGATGTTGATGATGAGGATGATGATGTTGATGATGAGGATGATGATGTTGATGATGAGGATGATGATGTTGATGATGAGGATGATGATGGTGATGATGATGATGATAATGATGATGAGAATAATGATGATCATGATGAGGATGATGATGTTGATGATGAGGATGATGATGTTGATGATGAGGATGATGATGTTGATGATGAGGATGATGATGTTGATGATGAGGATGATGATGTTGATGATGAGGATGATGATGTTGATGATGGTGATGATGATGATGATAATGATGATCATGATGAGGATGATGATGTTGATATAATGATGATCATGATGATGATAATGATGATCATGATGAGGATGATGATGTTGATAATGATAATGAGGATAATGATGATCATGATGAGGATGATGATGTTGATAACGATAATGAGGATAATGATGATCATGATGAGGATGATGATGTTGATAATGATAATGAGGATAATGATGATCATGATGAGGATGATGATGTTGATAATGATAATGAGGATGATGATGATCATGATGAGGATAATGATGATCATGATGAGGATGATGATGATGATGATGATGATAATGATGAAATAACTCACTTGTTCTTGGCGGCTTCCCAACCTGCAACGAGTAGTTGGTTGACCACCACATCTACTGGAATGTAATCGGCTATGTTCTCCTTCGCCAGCGGGAGACGCCGGACAACCCCTGGTGACGAATAAATCGTCAAAATATAATAGATGCAAGGAGCGAAAGATTTTAGGCACAGTTTCGATGGCGAAAGCGTCTGGAAGTATTATTTGGCGAAAAAAAAAAACTTTTTCTTTTTATGTATAACTAGCTGACCCGGCGAACTTCGTACCGCCATATTTTCCGCCCGCGTGGTATTCTGATCCCAATTTATCAGTGTCTTTCTACAATATTATGCATGTATAATACATATAAACCTTCCTCTTGAATCACTCTATCTATTAAAAAAAACCGCTTCAAAATCCGTTGCGTAGTTTTGAAAATTTAAGCATACATAGGGACGGACAGACAGCGACAGCGACTTTGTTTTATAATATGTAGTAATGCTAGTGATGGGAAAAAATGTACAGGTGAAAGTACATACTGTATGGGGGTGTAAAAAAAAAAGTTTTTTTCGCCATAATAATACTTCCAGACGATTTTGCTAACGAAACTGCCCAGAATCTTTCGTTCTGAAACGACTTATAAACCGATTGTAGCGCCATCTACCGCTACAAAAAATAGAAAAAAACGTGACATATCATAAGTGAAAGATTACCTTTAGCCGCTCCCATGAGGAATCCTTGAGGTCCCACTTTAGAACATGTCCAGCCGGGAACTGGTTCTTTCCATGCAGCCACAACTAAAAAAGAATTGACATAAATAATCTATAGTAACTACAGATGGGTGTGTACGCGTCTGAAAAGTAGACTAAGCATTTTTTGTAAATAGACCAAAAAAAAAAGCCCGCTGAGTTTCTTGCCGGAGTCTTCTCAGGCCGGGCCGCGTTTCGAACCGGTGGTCCATTTGCTAAGCTAGTCTTTAGTACATATTGTATATTATTGACGTTTTGTAAGTGCCGTTTTGATGGTCTATACAGAATAAATGATTTTTGACTTTGACTTTATCTACAAATGGCGTGAACCCGGAGTGGGTTCACTTTAAATTACCATTTTATATTAGTTATCTAGTATTTTATATAATTTATTCGGCGGATATGGATATCCAGCACATTACTAGTATAAATATAATATACAGGGTGTTAGAGAATGTTTTTTCGATTGAATTTTTTTAAGAACCTTTTATTAGCATTACTAACTGTTGCCCGCGGCTCTGCCCACGTGGATGTCGGATATCACGACCAAATATAGTCTAGATCCTTTCTCAAGGTCTAATCTACCCTATACCAAATTTCATCAAAATCGGTTCAGTGGTTTTAGGCGTGTAAGCGTAATGCTTCGTTTACATACTCGCAGCAGAGCGAGGGAAGTGGCGAGAGAAGTGGGCAGGGACGTGGTGTGAATGGTATATTCGTCATGCCGCGAGTACTGCCGCGTATGTTGCTGCGAGTGTCGGCTTGGCGGCGCGAGTAGGAGCGGCAATACTAGCGCGATGAAGCATTCACATACTCGCGTCGCGCACACTTCGCATCGAGCACTCGTTGTGTACGCGCGTGTCACAGTCACAGGATTACTTCGAATTTATTATCATGACAATGACGCAACCAATCGAATGGTCCAACGAAAAATCAATAGAATTTATTGAAATGCTTGCCACGGATCTAATTAAATAATATAGGTAATACATATGTATATAAAAGATAGGTAGGTAGGTACCTACCTACCAAATTAGCCTGATTACCTACCAAATAGGTAGGTAGGTAGGTACCTACCTACCTACCAAATTAGCCTAATTATACCTACCAAATAGGTAGGTAGGGTACCTACCAAATTAGAATAGGTAGGTAGGTAGGTACCTACCTACCAAACTAGAATAGGTAGGTACCTACCTACCAACCTATTTGGTAGGTAAATCAGGCTAATTTGGTAGGTACTACCTACCTACCTACCTTTTTTAATTTGGTAGGTAATTAGGCTAATTTGGTAGGTAGGTACCTACCTACATACCTATTCTAATTTGGTAGGTAACCTACTTACCAAATTAGCCTAATTACCTACCTACCTATTTTAATTTGGTAGGTAGGTAGGTACCTCTACCTACTAAATTAGAATAGGTAGGTAGGTAGGTAGGTACCTACCTACCAAATTAGAATAGGTAGGTTGGTAGGTACCTACCTACCAAACTAGAATAGGTAGGTAGGTAGGTAGGTACCTACCTACCTACCTATTTGGTAGGTAATCAGGCTAATTTGGTAGGTACTACCTACCTATTTTAATTTGGTAGGTAATTAGGCTAATTTGGTAGGTAGGTACCTACCTACCTACCTATTCTAATTTGGTAGGTAACCTACTTACCAAATTAGCCTAATTTACCTACCTACCTATTTTAATTTGGTAGGTAGGTAGGTACCTCTACCTACTAAATTAGAATAGGTAGGTAGGTAGGTACCTACCTACCAAATTAGCCTAAGTATACCTACCAAACAGGTAGCTAGGGTACCTACCAAATTAGAATAGGTAGGTAGGTAGATACCTACCTACCAAATTAGAATAGGTAGGTAGGTAGGTACCTACCTACCAAATTAGCCTAATTACCTACCAAATTAAAATAGGTAGGTAGGTAGGTACCTACCTACCTACCAAATTAGCCTGATTACCTACTAGCTAAGTATCTAAGTAGATAGCCTAGCCTAATAAAATGCCTATACTGCATTCGGTTAGGTGTCCACTTAACTAAAGTCGTCCATCTCCATCGCAAGGCGAATACTGTATGCGGGGCAACGCGATGAACATCGCGATGATGCGAGTGTTGGGCAACGCGATGAACATCGCGATGATGCGAGTGTTTGAATGCTAGGGCATTATTCGCGTGAATATTGCCGGCAAGGCGATGAGCAATGCGAGCGGCAGTATGTAAACGCGGGGTAACAGACAGATTTAATTTCGCATTTATAATATTAGTTTGGATTTACAGTAACTTCAGATGGGTGTCTACTGTGTACCCGTCTGAAGATAAGTCATTACCGGCGTGAACCCACAGTGGGTTCACGCAGGATCACTTTGAACAGGCAATTTAGCTTAGGTATACTTACCAACCGGTCTTATTGGAAATCTATAGGGAGGCCTATGTCCAGCAGTGGACTTCCTATGGCTGAAATGATGATGATGATGATGATGATGATGATGATGATACTTACTCATCGTAGGCCTCACTATCGTGCAAGGGAACAGGTCAGCGCATCGTGCCACCTCATGCTCAGCCAAATGCTTCGTGAACGTGTACGTATTCGGGTGATTTTTCAGAATCCTGCAATTATCATACATTGATGATTATAACCTCTTTTTTACTACTTATGACGCAGACAAGGACACGGTCCACCTAATGGTAAGTGGTTACCGTGGTCTATGGGCGAGTGCAACACCAGGGGAGTCTCACTCGTGCTGCCGACCCTGTAAGAACAGAGAGATTCTGTGCCGTCAGCGCTAAAGATTAGTAGGACAAGCCTTTGGTCTTCCCACTGACAGTACAAAACCTCTCCAGTGAGCTCTGGCTACCCTACTCACCGCCGGGAACACAACACGAGGTTATTGCCATGGTATTCTGTAGGAGGTACTTCCCCAGTCGGTGTCCTAGTGCGGCCATTTCGTAGTTAGACTGATTGTTGACAGTTTTAGTGTACAGGGGCCTAGTATAGGGCATTGGCAAGACAGTGTGCCCTAGATCAAGCTTTCCTCTCAGATTTAGAGGGTCAGATAGCAGTCGCTTTCGGAAATATCGATAACTAGCTGTTGCCCGCGGCTCCGCCCGCGTGGAATTCTGATCCCGTTCATTGCTGATATATAGCCTATATGTTAATCCAGGGTATAACCTATATACATACCAAATTTCAACCAAATCGGTCCAGCCGTTTATGCGTGAAAGAGTAACAAACATCCACACATCCACACATCCATTCTCACAAACTTTCACATTTATAATATTAGTAGGATATATCGATAATATAATTTTTTTTTTTTTTGTTAATTTGGTCCTAACATGCGATCGGTTTGAATCAAAACCATAAGCAGTTGTTTTGTGTGGTGTTTGACGTGTTAGGCCTGCCTTTCCATTGTTAGGCTGCCTTCATTTTATGCTTTCAGATTATCCCATGTGTGCAACCTTTTCAACCGTCTTATTCCCAGTTGATTTCCGAGACTTTGTGCCAGTCTATTTTGATGGAGAGTAATCCGGTCTTTATATGACTGTGTACTTTTTACTATTTCTTCCTTTATTGTAGGAATATCTAGGTATTTATGTAGTTCTTCCATTTTGGTGAACCATGGAGCATTTGCAATAGATTTGAGCACTGTATTTTGAAACCTTTGAAGAATTTCAATGTTTGATGTTTTCGCTGTACCCCATAGTTGGATACCATATGTCCAAATTGGTTTTAATATGGCTTTGTAGATTAGCAGTTTGTTTTCTACAGATAGCCGTGATCCTCTGCCTAGGAGCCATTCCAATGACCTAAACCGACAATTAAGTTCATCCCGTTTTTTTTGGATGTGTATCTTCCAGGTCTGCTTTCTGTCAAGGTGAAATCCGAGGTACTTTACAGTTGTATTGTGAGGCAGCTCTTCTTGACCTAATTTTACTGGGGGACAGTCTCCTTTCCTTAAGCTAAATGTAATATGGTTGGATTTAGTTGCACTAGCCATGATCTTCCATGACTGCATCCAGAGATGAACTTTGTCCAAGTGTTCCTGTAGGTTTCTAGACGCAATATCAGGATCTTTTTCAGCCGAAAGAGCCGCGGTATCATCTGCAAATGTGGCCGTTATTACTTTATCAGATTCTGGTACATCAGCTGTGAATAGGAGATAGAGTAAAGGTCCCAATATCGATCCTTGAGGAACTCCAGCTTTTATGTTGTAGAACTCAGAAGTGGCATCGTTAATTTTTACGTAGAAGATACGATCATCTAGATACGATTTCAGAAGAAGATACATGGCATGTGGCAAGAGCTTCTTTAACTTGTAGAGCAAACCATCATGCCAGACCCTATCGAAAGCCTGCTGCACATCTAGAAATGCAGCAGAGCAGTATTTCTTCTTTTCCAGGGCATCTCTCACATGATCGCATACTCTGTGCACCTGCTCTATAGTTGAGTGGTGTTTCCGAAATCCAAATTGGTGTTCTGGGATAGCCTGATTTTCAGAGATCATTTCATTTATACGTGTGGAAATTATTTTCTCTAATACCTTTGATAACAATGGCAAAAGACTTATAGGTCTGTATGACGAGGTCAAATGCGGTGGTTTACCGGGCTTGAGGACCATCGTTATTTGTGACACTTTCCAAGAGCTTGGATAATACGCAGTTCTTAGTATGGCATTGAATAGTGTGGTCAAGTAGACAATGCCTTTCCTTGGTATTTTTTGCAGCACTTCAGCTGTTATAAGGTCGAAACCTGGAGCTTTTTTTTGTTTCAGTTCCATTATTTTACGTCTGACTTCAGCTGGTGTACAATATCTAATGGGAGGACTAAGTTGAAGGTCACTTTTCAGGAAGGAAGAAACTTCATCATCCACACTGTTTATACCAGGGACTTGGTTTGGTGTGAATACATCAGCCAGGAACGATCCATAAGCATCTGCTCTCTCTTTGTTAGTCTTTGCCCATGTGCCATCAGTATTTTTAAGGGGGTTTTGAATGGTATTAGGCTTATTTCGAGATTTAACGACTTTCCATAGTGAGTTCTCATTCTTAGTGGATGTTACAGGTGTTAAGGTCTGTAGATGTGCCTGTACTGTATCATTCTCTAGGTCTATCAACAGTTTCTTGAGATTTGCTGCTGCCTTATTGAAATCCCTTTTGTCTAGAGGATGCCGAGTAGAATGCCATATTCTTCGAAGGCGTCGTTTTTCTAAGACCTTTTCTTTTACTAACAGTGGTAAGTGAGCTTCTGTGTGGTAGTTGGATTTTCTCAGCAATGGTGGAGTGTTGATCCAAGCCGCTTTTTGAATAGTCCTAGTAATATGTTCACTGGCGAATTCAATATCTTCTCCTGATTTTAGACAGATTTTAAGGTCTAAGTTCTCGTTTATATAATGTTGAAAGGCCTGCCAATCTGTATTTTTTTTATATAGGTATGGTGTTATTGGTTTTTTTATTATAGTAGAACTCATAGTCACAATAACAGGAATATGATCTGATGACGAGTCGAGACAGCCTTCAATGTCTAGAAAATGGGACTGTATTCCTTTGTAGATGAAGAAATCCAGCAAGTCAGGCATTTTCCTTGGATCAGTAGGCCAATGGGTTGCCTGACCCGTTGAAAGGATACGTAATTGGTGTTTATCTACATTGTTACGCAGGTGACGACCTCTTGTTGCTGTCAAACGTGATCCCCATAGAATATGTTTGGCATTCCAGTCCCCTCCAACCAAGAACCTATTTCCGAGTGTCTCAAAATATTCATCAAAATCACATTCTGTAGTTTCAGGTTTCCTTTTCTGTTTAGGCGGGCAATATATTGAGGATAGTGTTAAGGAGCTCTGCTTATCATAGATTTCTATGGATGTAGCTTGTATTTTAGGATTTCGAAATGCTGGTAATAGCTGGTGTTTAATACATTGTTTTATAATTATAGCAGTACCGGCATGTGCTGCATTGCTAGGGTGGCAGGTGGCATAGATGTCGTAGCCCTGTATGCGTACTGATGATTTGTCTGTGAGATGTGCCTCTGTGATTAATAAGACATCAATGCTTTGCATTTTGAGAAAGACCTCAACTTCGTGTTTCTTGCCCGGTAGCCCATTGATGTTCCAGGTTGCAATACGGAGAGCCATTTTATTTGACTAGTTTATTGACAATTGTTGTTAAAAGACCCATAAGGGTGCCCATTTGGTTGATAAGAAGGTCTAGCTTTTTTGCTTGTTGACATAGAATAACTTCTAAGTTGTTTCCTGCTGTAACTTGTGCATATGTTACATTTGTGTTGGCCATTTTTATTTCATCAGTATGCGTAGGAGGTTTCAGCAGCTTTTTGTATGGTTCTTTTTCTGTGTTTTGTATGCTGGCTGTGTCTTTATGTGGTGGGGCTCTTTGTTGGAATTTTCTTTTGTGAATTTCTTGGTAGACCTTGCAGCCTTTATAGTTTGCAGGGTGCTCACCAAGGCACAGGGCACACATTGCTGGTTGAGTTCTATCTTTCTTTGGACAATCAATTGTATTATGACTTTCTGCACATTTCACACATCTATATGGCCGCATACAGTAATTCCTAGTATGGCCATATTGTTGACAGCGTTTGCACTGAGGTATTGTTCTTTTGCGCTTAGGATCTTCAATTGCAAAAAAAATGGGCCGGGTTCAAGGTTGACAAACCATGTTGATAGCGGTGTTTTAGTTGAACCATGCTTGGCATTTATTATTTCACCTTTCACCGAGTTTCCAGTGCTCTGTATAGCGTCCTGAATAGCCTCAATAGGTGTTGATGAATGTAGATTCTTTATTACAATTCTGTATGGCCTCTCACTTTTTGGTGTGAATGTATGTCCTATCAGGTTTTGTTCACGAACTATATTCATAAGACTTTTGTAGGTGTCTATGTTCTCGGCTGTAATGCGAAGTTGATTTTTAGTTATAATCCTGAATGAGTATTGTAATTTGTCCACAGCTTTGTCCAGTGTTTCTTTGAGTTTGGCGACATCCTGTACTCCATATAATACTATTGGTGGTGGCTTATTAGGTTTTATCCTAGTAGTTACATCTGACATTTCAGTCAAATCCACTTGAAGCTGTGAGAATCGATTTTTTGTTGCAACTGTTTCAGGTGACGGTGTTGAGTTCAGTCTGCGTTTTTTTCGTTCTTGATGTTGTCTCAGTATGGGTATAGTTTGCCAATCGTTTCCATCATCACCTGTTTGGTTGTTAGGATCCAGGTTTATTTTTTTGGTAGTTGTAGGTAGTTGAAATAAACTTCCAACATTTGATTTTTCACCAGTAGCATTTTTCCCGCCGGAAGCCTGGGCAGCCACTTTCGGCGGGTTTTGTTCTTTAAGGGAATCTATTTTATAAGTATGATAATATTGATAATCCTAGTTGTCATAAATACAGAAGACAGCGTAGTAAGAAATGTCAATACTAAAGAGGGTAGATTGATATTTTATAGCCGTGATTTGTCACTCGCGATTTTTATTTCACTATTTGATTGTCGTATTTCAGTGTTTTACACGCGGATAACAATATCACAGTATTCACAAGCTATTATTTGCACTTTAATAATGTTTTTATAGCACTTCCATGACTATTTCAACATAAAACTAATTAAACTTTGGGAGCAGGTTAGTATCTGTTGACGGTTTTTACCTTACATCATAATATAAATAAATAAATAAATATTGTACGACAATCTACACAACGCTATCTAGACCCAAAGTAAGCATAGCTTAACTAGCTTGTGTTATGGGTTCTAGAATGCGGATAAACATACATAGACACATTTTTTTTTGTAAATACATATTATACATAGAAAACACCCAGACCAATGCAAATATTCATATTCATGCATACAAATATTTGCACTGAGCGGGGATCGAACTTGCTAATAATCCATTCATAGTACTCACTTAGGTTCCAGCTCTTCCAACTCCGGGTCGTTGAGGGTGCTGATCAAGGATATAACCTTCTCAGGGTCTTCTGGCGACTCGTATAACTTCTCGTGAGCTTCTGTCAGAAAAGAGTTCACATAACCTGACGAGACGTGGACCATAACCTGCAAAAATTATAAGAACTTGAGAGAAAATAACTTGATTTTTTAATTCAGTTCGTCCAAAACATTAGCTAAGTCAGAGAAAAACATTTGCACTGAATGGGAATCGAACCTGTACTGCTTCCTGCTCTCAATCGATTTATTTGTTGGGAACTGGTCTTTCAATACATAAATATACATGCCTGTAGATCCCCGAAGGGGTGGGCAGAGGTGTTTTAACACACACATTTCGCCAACAATGATTTTCGGTTCCAAGTAATAGGGGGCGAGCCTATTCAGGCGCGGTCCGAGGGTTCACAGGGGACATGACCCCCCCCCCAAAACCATGCACGTCATATTGAAAAGTCCCAGTACGAGGGGAGGGGGGGTTAAATTTCTTAAGGAATTTCCGAAGTGACCCCCCCCCAAAACTTCAAGCTGCGACCGGCCCTGAGCCTATTGCCGTCAAACGGTCACTTAGTCATGGGCTGTGTTTACTGTCCGATGGAGAACAGCCCTATCCCTTAGTCACCTTCGATGACACCCACGGGAAAGGATGGGATGGTAGGTATTCTCCTCCACCAACTCGGCTTTTATTACTGATTGATTTTATAGTTGTGTCGGATAAAAAAAAATTTGGGCACAGTTTTGTTAGCAAAATCGTCCAGAAGTATTCATCATCATCATTTCAGCGATAGGAAGTCCACTGCTGGACATAGGCCTCCCTTATAGATCTCCAATAAGACCGGTTGGAAGCGGCTCGCTGGAAGTATTATTTTGGTGAACAAAAACCTTTTTTTTTACAACCCCACAATTTTTTTTTTATAATGTATGGGACTAATGTACAGGTGAAAGGCATAATGTATGGCCTTTCACCTGTACATTATTCCCATACATTATAAAAAAAAATTTTGACCATGCTTAATGTAGCGGTGGTCGTATCAACGAGATACAATACTAAAGACAAAATCTGATTATGACCACTAGTCGATTGCAGATAATAAGGAAGAAAAAAAAAAAAAAAAAAGTTGTTTTTTTCCGCCAACTTAATACTTCCTGACGCTTTCGCTATCAAAACTGTGTCTAAAATCTTTTTATCCGAACCGAGTATAAAATCACCTTGTATAATAGATTATGTCCCTTACCTTCAAATCCTTAGCATCCTTACACAACTCCATAATCCGTCTGGTCCCCAACAAATTAATTTTGACCGTCGGCCTCAGATTCTCTTGAAAGTCCAGCGTAGCAGCAGAGTGTATCACCACATTGATATTGTCCACCAGGGTCTGACGGTCCTGGGCAGACAGACCCAGGTTCTCCTCACCGACATCACCAGATATAGGAGTTAGTTTCTTGAATATATCGGTGCTCTGGCTTTGGAGGAGTTTTTCGAAGACCTGTAAAGTAGAGAAATTTGAATTAAATTTTAAAGTAGTATGCTAACTATACAAATCAATTTAGATAGAAAAAAGCGAATAGCGGGTCTCGAATTTGCGATCTTTCTGCTCTGACGGCTGACTGCTGACAGGCGCGGTCGCAGCTTGAAGTTTTGGGGGGGGGGTCACTTCGGAAATTCCTTAAGAAATTTAACCCAGGGGGGGTACCCCTCGTACTGAGACTATTCAATATGACGTGCATGGTTTTGGGGGGGGGGGGGGGGGGGTCATGTACCCAGTGACCCCCCCCCCCTCGGACCGCGCCTGACTGCTGAGCCACTGAGCCTAGCTTGAATCTGATCCAAATTTTTCTATACATCAGCAATGCTTTAGCCTTCATGGTTATTTTTTTATAACCATGCAGGAACATGCAAATTTGCCTAGCTGTTGCATTAAATGGCTAGGCAAGGCAAGTAATTAAACGTCATCCATTCAAGTCATTTGCCTAGCTGTTTAATGAAATGGCTGAATATCATTCAGGCCGTTAATTGAACGGCCGCCGTTTAGTTAGCAGCCTAGGCAATTCATTGAACGGCTAATTAAGCTAGCTGGCTGCGACAGCTGCGCAGCTTGAAGTTTTGGGGGGGGTCACTTCGGAAATTCCTTAAGAAATTTAACCCCCCCTCCCCTCGTACTGGGACTTTTCAATATGACGAGCATGGTTTTGGGGGGGGGGGGGGGGGGTCATGTCCCCTGTGACCCCCCCCCCCCCCTCGGACCGCGCCTGCTGCGACATGTATAGCACAGTAACAATGGAAAAAATGCTTTCATTCATCATTCACAAGTTCAACACCCTTATTAACTAAATCATTTGTTACAAATATCCAAACAATACAATAATCTCACAATTTATTTCACATAATACAATACCTTGTTACTTTGTACAAATTAATTAATTATGTTGTCCAACAATTGTATTTCCATTGTGAATGACTAAATAATGTTAGAGGATGGATGTCTAAGCATGGTAATTGTATTATATTATTTCTTTGAAAAGTTTTTTCATTCAATTATATTGCTGTGTCCTGAACAGGAAAAATAATAGAATTTGTAATGTAAACATATTGAGTACTAGCTGTCCCGGCGAACTTCGTACCGCCATAAATTTTAAGCAAGCGTGAATATTTGATCCCGTTCCCGCTGCACCTATTTTCTCAACGTTTAAACCTTCCCTGGACATCCACGAATATTTCAAGAATAAAATTAGCCAAATCGGTTCAGCCGTTCTTGAGTTATAAACTAACAACGAAAAGTGGCATTGATTTTTATATATTAGATAGAGATAGATAGATTGCAATTGGCCACCTGTCTACTGTGAACCTGTGTGTGTATGAAGCCTGTCGCTTTTCTGATCTAACTACAGAACTGCGCTTTTGGGTGTGGATGTCAGAACAAGTGATCTTTACTGTCAGTAAGCTTATCATGCAAGCCTGCCCATTTCTAGTGTTTCTGCTCAATTTTTTTCAATACATTATTATATTAATTTGGTCAGTGTATGTTATGAGAGCTTGACCTGCCCATTTACCTGTGTCTTACATATTTTGTGTATCATTCACTCTGCATACATAAACCACCTTGGCATTCCCTTTATAATCCTCGTTACAACACTCTCTTCTAGACCACATTATTCACAAATATCTGCCATTCCAGTCAGAGTTAGTCCACATATAAAATTATGTTAACTAAACTTAGTTTGCTAAAAGTATTTTTAGTAAATAGAAAAACAAGTTGAATTGAAATTTATCTTTGGATCGGACTACTATCCTTGATTTGGTTAGGTACATAACTAAAGGTGAACAATCTCGTGGCAACTTTTTATAAAAACACATATTAAACTAATAAACTAGGCTAACTAACCGACAGTTTCTAAACAGAAAGAGATTAATAAACTGAGTTTTTAAATAAAACATATTAAAAAGACACATCAAGATTGTTTACGTTAAGTTAAGTACCTATACGATGGAGTTTATTATGGGATATAATAAACCGTGCGACAAAAATAATAAATGGACAACTGATAATGAGTTACTTTAAATACTGAGTGGGTGACTAAAATACTGAGTGACCCGTGTGTTGCTAAATTGTGAAGTTATGAGGATTCGAGTATAGCGTGCCCCAACTTGGATAGGTTAGGTTAGAAGGCTAACGTGGGAGCGGAACGGAGCTCTCGTTTTAGCCTTCGTGGTTATTTTTTTATAACCATCCATAAATAGGTAGTGGCTCACTTAGTATTTTTGTACGCTACATTAACACGTTGAACGCCATGTCGGACAATGCTGTCCGACAGGCGAGTTTCCCCTGAGGCCAGCACTTTTACCATGAAGTGTCCAAAATCGTCAAGTTGTTTTTTTGTAAATATTCTTAGGAAATAACTCAAAATTAATGGCCGACTTACGGGAATAACGATATTGTCATTATTTCCTGAGATATTATACATCAGACAACATTGTCCGACATGGCCTGCGAGAGAGTAAAACCGGTTTTTCCCTCGCAGAGGCCGCGCGGGTCACATTGTCAGCCCCCTCCCGCCACGCTTTTTTTACGATTTACGATAAAAAAATATTTTTTAAACCTAATATCTAACAGATAAACCGAAACAGAGTAAACCTTAAAAAAAATTCTTGTTAAAAATGCCTTCTTACAAAAAACCAAAAAAAAAAATTCTTGTTGAAAATGCCTTCTTGCAAAAAAATATGACCTACTAAACCCATTACTTGTTTAATATGTACTTGACTGTAACAATTGAACAATTCAAAACACTTATTTTACACACCTAGAATATATTTGATAACAATTTATTGAAAAGCCTATAATTTCTAAGTCCTTTTGGTTATTCTCGGGCCAAGCGGCAAAGAAGTACTGTGGGGCCACGCGGGTCGCGCTGCGTACAATTTAGGCTTGTATTATTGACCGACGACTCAGAACAGACGTTTAAACATAGTCCTGACTGCCGTACAACATTGTCCCCCACGGCCCAAACGGAATATACTGATGTCGCCCAACATTGTCCGACATGGCCTGAATGAAAATATATTGTATTATTCCTTGGCGTTCAACGTGTTAAGTAATTTTGACACCCATAAATTGAATAAAATGATTCTTCACTATAGCTGCCAACCTATTATTTTTACTACCTGCTTTTCGGATTAATTTGTCGCCGCGTTAAATACAACCCGTTTATTATTAGTTTCCTATAAGACTTAGTAAGATTGAAATTATTTGTTTCCTTTTATAACTTACCGGGTTTTTAGGGAACTCTTCAAGTCTTTCAGCTATCTCCTTTCCCTTCTTAGGTCTCATAAGAAGATATATCTTTCCAGCATCAGGTATACATCGCAGTATTTTCTCAATTAGGCATAGCCCAACGAAACCTGTGCCTCCGGTGATAAAGAAGTTTTTACCGGTATAAAACGCCCTTACTTGAGATTCTTCAGACATTTTCAGTAAATTTTCACCAATTTTCGTTGTGATATCTGTAATGAAATGAAAAACTAAATAAATTGGAAATTCTTGAAAAGTTTTCGAAGACTTGGCATACTTACTTTGAAGTTTGACGTTTGTTTTCTTTTCTAAGGAAAACGGTGTTGCTATAGCTGCAATATAAATTACCCTATAATTTTTTTCTCTGGGTTTACTCAAAAGAAATATCTAGAAAAGATTTTAATAATCTTGTGCGATATTATTTTGATATTTTTACTAAGATAATACAAAAATAATATTATATAAGTAACTATTGTAGTCAGAGCCAAGTAGTGCGTAAGTTATAAGTAATTAAATTTACGATTCGTTATGGTATTATTTATCATTATGTTCAACGTAATGGTGTTATAATCACAACAGCCTTAAAAGGTATCAATTATAAACTTAATTAAACATAATACATTAATTCGATGTAACTTAGCCTTATTCTGTTGTTTCTATATCTATAAAATATCTCTGTATGGCACCCAAGGATATATTTATCGCTTTGAACAAATAGACAAAACAAAATTTTGTATAATTTAGCTGATGATTCTCTTGAATGTCGTTATCCACGCAAATTTTTAAATAATTTATATATTTTTTGTTTTATTCTACCTAAGTTGCAGATAAGACGTGACTCATCTAATGGGAAGTGGTTACCGTGATCTATGGAACATGTACAACACCCGGAGGGTCTTATTCGCACTACCGAGCGACCCTTGAACCTTCAAATGCCCTTCTTACAGAACCAATATTGTATTCGTTTGGAATCACCACCGCAGGGAGATCATTCCATAGTTTGAGCTTGTGTGAATAAAGTTCCTGTCATACCCCACTGTATGCACCGTTTCCAGTTGCACGCAATGTGTGAGGTTGAATTCATAAGTATGTGGCAAGAGGTGCGATAATAGAATGTGATTGTGGACATCGTGTCGAACAATTGAAGCGTCGGTAGCTTAATGGTTAAGGAGACGGCCTTACGATCGAGAGGTCCCAGGTTCGAATCCTGGTCATATTACACTACCGACGTGAACCCACTCCTAGCACAAGCAATTTAGCTTAGTTGGAGGAGTTAACGGGAATATTAGTAATTTCGGTTGCTAATATTCTTTAAAAAAAAAAAAAATCTTCTGAACAGTGATGATCGTTGATGATCCTCAGCGCCCGTCTTTGCACCGAGTCAAACTGGTATACAGGTGCTCTGGCAAAAGAGTCTTCTGAGCCCGTTCCATGAGCTCTTAAAACAAGTTAATTAATGAAAGGTACCAACCGCAAGCGTACACTTTGTAATCCCTTATGTTTATCATCATCATCTGCATATAGACGTATTCTCCCGATTGCATCCGTGGCCAAGATGACCCCGGAACTCAGGGTCCGCCTTCCGGCTCCTCCTTCTCCACTTCGCACGATCTTGGGCGTCCATGGTAGTGAGACCATTTGCACGCATATCACCCTCCACGACGTCAAGCCAGGACTTCTTTGGCCTACCCCTTTTACCTGGACCCGGCGGGGGTACCATTGCCAGGCATTTGTTCCCCACGTAGCCTGGCGGTTGCCGCAAGACGTGGCCGCACCAGCGAAGGCGGCTCTCTTGCATTTTATCCGCGATGTCACGGACATGGAGGCTGCCGCGGATGCGAGAGTTCCGTACGCGATCTTTACGCGTAACGCCGCACATCCACCGCAACATTTTCATCTCCGTGACACGCAGCTCTTGCTTGTGTCGCTCGAGCAGCAGCCACCCTTATGTTTATATGGGATTACAAAGTTATTTATGCAGAGTAGTATGACAGGCGTTCAATTATTATTGACTGGTTTTAAGAGTTCATGGTAGACCCCCTGATAGTTAAGTGGGTAGGTAATAAATAATAATAATCTTTATTGAAACATTTTGCATTTTCAACACGCAATACAGTATAAGTGCATGACGTCTGTAAGCATTACCTAGTTGCATAAAACATTTGCATAAATGTATAATAGCCAGCTCACCCTAGTTTGCCCGTGGCATACTTCCAAACTCTGTATCACCCCTTTATGCCTTATTTAAAAATAAATAAATATTGTAGGACATTCTACACAACGCAGACCCAAAGTAAGCATAGCTTAACTAGTTGTATTATGGATTCTAGAATGCGGATAAACATACTAAGATACATTTTTTTGGTAAATACATACATATTATACATAGAAACACCCACAAATATTTGCACTGAGCGGGGATTAAAGCCGCGCCTCTTTCATAGTGGCTGCGTTCACTACCGCTAAGCTACAGAGTCAAGCAATAAAATGTCTACACGTTTAAAAAAACGTAAGTATGGGAATCTGCCGGATTTGTTGACATCTCTGATTTTTAATACGACTGACTTCTATATCTATAGCCTTCTGTTTAACCAAACAAACAAACTCTTCAGCTTCATAATGTTAATACAGACATTTCAAGTATTTTATGATTGATCTAAGTAATTACAGGTCATTGATATTCACACAAACAGCGGACTTTGCACTATTACCTATTATTCTCTGACCTTGTGCTGCAAATAAGTTTCACTATAGTTAGGTACATACCTAGTGCCGTGAATACGATTTCACACGATTTTGTGCAGTTTTTTTTCAGTCTTATAGTGTTCATATTCATTATATAACGTCAAAATAACATTATTTACGGAAAAGAAACCTAACATTAACATTAAAATTAGATTTCATTAAAAGGTGGTGTTTTTATCCCTGTGGTATCCCCAAATTTTTCAAATTGAACGTTGAGGTTGAACATCATCGACACCGTTTTTTATGAGATAATTAATTTATAGATAGCAACATTTTGGACCGGTGAACCAACGAATGAACGGCATATCAAAAGGAAAAAAATAATTTACCTTTCTGTATTACACTTTTTAAAATATGAAACTGGCTAAGTGCGAGTCAGGCTCGCGATCAGAGGGTTCCGTGCAAACCAGAACTGGAGGACGAAATTATTATGCGACATACCTACATTTTTTTTCTCTAAGCCTACATCTTTTGTTCATCTAGAAGTTTGATTATTTCACAGCCTGCAATGCAATGGTCCCTCCGAATCAGAAGGTCCATAAGGGAAAAATGTCATTGTTTGCAGAAGGTCCTCATATTTGTGCTTTGAGGCTCTGCCTACCCTATTTTTTGGTATCTTAAGGTTTTGATTTCCTTGCATTTTGATTAATGCCTCCACACCCAAGATAAAGGTCTTCACAGTTCTTGCGTACAGTTTTTTTTCTTTTGAAGTATCTACTTATCCCCAAAAAATGTATTAATATTTAAATTATGATTCCGCAATGCGTAAAGTGAGCAGTGGTCTGTAACTGACTTTGTTCATAAAAGACCGCAACATGAAACTCTGTTATTTTTTCTTTTCATGGTCTTCTTAAAACAGGTTGATTAACAGTACCTACCTAATTGGTAATTAGGTTGTTTTTGCTTTAGTGGAGCACGTAATTCATTTCCTTTGTTAACATAAAAATCTACTTGCATAATAATAACCATATAATCATAATAGTCTTAAGAATAACTTATTTTAATGTTCGCTCCGAAGCACAAATGCGTTCAAACAAAGTACCACAGTAGTTTTATTTGTTCCCTTCTATAGGCTTAACGGCTGGATGGATTTCGATGAATGGGGTCTGAAAAGAAAGATATTCATCTCCCGAGCGTTCTTTCGGTTTATGGTTGGCAAATGGGTACCGCCTGCTACATATCAAACTTGTTTCGATTTTTTCGACAGCAGTAGGTCTTTTTTTATAGGTAATTTATTATATTATTATATTCCAGCTTCCAGCGTTAAGGCCGCCCGTTGTACATTATGCAAATGCATACATACATACATGCTGCCTACTTTTCATACTTGTAAATCTATTGGTGTATGTTATGTACAATAAAGAATTATTATCTATTTATCTATCTATTTTTTAGATTTAGATCAGCTCTATAGGTAGGAAAAGTTATCATTCGTAATAGTTGCATTAAAATTTCAAAATAACCATTAGCAAGTTAAAAACTGTTATTCAACTAGAATTAGACCAGTCATTATCTCAAATGAACTATCTGTACTATCTGTGTTCAGTTAAGATATATTATCTACTGGCAAGAATTTCTAAATGCCTGTAATTTCGCTATATAACTCAAAAAAGATATTTATAAGCGTTCACGGTATGTAATTTTTGCAATTTCAACTGTAATTAGCTGTTTTATAAGCAGAGTACGTCATTACAGTAACTTTTATGCCTACCTACATAATATACTCCATTCGCTTAGGTACTTAACTTCTTCTTCATTTTAGCGTTAGAAAACACGCGAGCTGGTAATGAGTTTCAAAAATTTTTGATAATGCGGCAAAGAAGAAAAAAAACATACATATATATAGATCAAAGCGTCGGTAGCTTAGTGGTTAAGGAGTCGGCTTTACGATCGAGAGGTCCCGGGTTCGAATCCTGGCCATTACACTACCGACGTGAACCCACTCCTAGCACAAGCAATTTAGCTTAGTTGGAGGGGTTAACAAGAATATTATGTAGTAACTAGCTGTTGCCCGCGGCTCCGCCCGCGTGGAATTCTGATCCCGTTCATCGCTGATATATAGCCTATATGTTAATCCAGGGTATCTATATCTATATCTATATCTATCTATATCTATATCTATCTATACTAATATTATAAAGAGGAAAGATTTGTTTTTTTGTTTGTTTGTTTGTTTGTTTTTTTTGTTTTTTTGTTTGTAACGAATAGGCTCCGAAACTACTGGACCGATTTCAATAATTCTTTCACCTATAGAAAGCTACACTATCTGGGAGTAACATAGGCTATATAACATCACGCTACTACTAAAGGGAGCGGAGCAGTGAGCATAAATGTCAATAAATCGGGCAGATTTCCATACATTCTTTACTAATATTAGATTTGTATTTTTGTATTCGAGTAAACTCAAGAACTACTGAACCGATTTCAAAAATTCTTTTACCATTAGAAAGCTGCACTATCACTGACTAACATAGGCTATAATTAATTTTCAAAAAAATAGGGATCTTGGATAAAACTTCAATAATGTAACCCAAGGTGTAAAAAAATGACCTATAAAAATCCTTACATCGCGTACGCTGCGAAAACTATTGAAGATAGAACAAAATAATGTACTGTAGAAATGTATAACTTAAAAAGGTCTACATAAAAGTCCGCGACAGCATATGTCTATCTAATAAGGGTAGCTCACAATAACCATTTTTATCTTTTACAAATTATAAAAAAAATATGTGTCATTTTCGAAGCTATTTTTAACAATATAGTGTTAAGCCTTATCTGACTAAATACGTTAGATACATTGTACATTTAATGTAGATCAAAATTGCCCTTTACACTGTATAATTATAATGAATATTTTAGAATCTATTGCAGTATGAAAGTAACGCGCGACGATATAAATTCAAGCCGAAATGCCGATCAAAGTCAGACCACGGAATCTATACCTTTATATTAATTCTTATCTAAATAAATCGTTTGGTATTTAAGATTGTTTCAATACCTGTTGATTACTTTTTGAATTATTTAAATCGGACGTTCTATTCAAAAGATATTACGAAATTATAATGTCAATAAATCCGGTAAATTACCATACATTATTTGAAAACTAATTATTATTACGGGCATGGGCTAAAAGGGTGCAACCACGGGTGTTCGAAGTATTTCACGAGCGAAGACAGGGAAGGTCAGCTGAACACAAGATGCAACGGTAACGGGATCCGAATGCGGGATTGGAACCTCCATGTGATGCATCCTGGGTAACGGAGGCATTAACGCCCCTCACCCAGGGGAGGCGCTACCGCCTACGGCAAATACATACAGCAACGGGAGCAGCTCTATAGAGGGCTGCTCAAAGGCTTCCCACATGTCCCTCTGACTACGAGGAGGCCCAGTAGAGAGCAGGAAAGGGAAGGGCTGGTCACCGAGCGCGGACGTGAGGATTATAGGTCCGGCCTCCTGTCATCCCTTCACGCCCGTCTCCTCCCTTTCCGGAATTCGATAGGACATCGTGCTTCCCACGTCTGAGAGGGCCATCTTAAAATTGTAGATGGCCCAGGGTCAGCCGAGGGGTGCGGAAAATGCCCTAGGCAATTTTACACTCCAGCAACTGAAGACCCGCGACGGCATGCTGTTTAGTGGGTCCGAATTCCACATGGCACTCCTGATGGCTGACGGGGATGGTATCCGAGGCAATTTTAGCACGAAAGAAAAGTTTGTACGGAATCCGAATACCACGCGGGCGGAGCCGCGGGCAACAGCTAGTAACCTATATACATACCAAATTTCAACCAAATCGGTCCAGCCGTTTATGCGTGAAAGAGTAACAAACATCCACACATCCACACATCCACACATCCACACATCCACACATCCATTCTCACAAACTTTCACATTTATAATATTAGTAGGAAGTAGGATTTCGGTTGCTATTCTTTAAAAAAAAAAAAAAAAGAAGATACCACAGGCCAGCAGAGGTAGGCAGAGGCGTATTTCACCACATTTGGCCAGAAGATAAGATTACGGAACCCTAAAACGAGTCCAACTGTCACTTGACACCTTATAACAATATTTACTTTGAACATGGAGACACAGGGACGGCTAATCGACCAGTACTTGCGTAATATGTATTTTCCTTTTATGTACAAGTCGTTTGTGTACTTACAGAGATCTCACTGCCGTCCGATCTATTAAGTACTTCTTAGAGGTTGTTACTAGGGTTCAAAGTCTTATTGCGAAGTACTGCGATTGATGGAATTAATAGTCATAATTAAATTTACCTAGTTAAGGAAAGTATTTATGAACAAAAATATATGACAGTTTCTATAGCGAGGTGGTAGTGCATGCTACTTCTACGCAGGAGGTGCGGGTTTGATTACCATTCAGAGTGTAAATATTTTTATGCATGATTTTTTTCAGTTTCTATCCGTTACGGGATTCGTAAACTTTCTACCACTGCGCCAGTTTTAGTAGATGCGGACATGAAGTTTCCATTACATTCATACATACATTCATATGGGAAAGTGTGTCAATTCACTTGTAACTATCAAACTATAAAACTTTCACAATCTTTAATTCACTTCTTAATTGTTTAAACGCATGAGTTTATAACGCATTGTATTGCGTAAATATTAATTGGATATAGGTACCTACCATGTTTTTTATGTGAAAATTCAACAATAACTAATTCTATAATCTATGTTCTATATTTATATAAACTAGCAGTTGGCTGCGGCTCCGCCCGCGTTGATATCGGTATTATATATTTATTTTTGTATTCTTCAGAATACAATTTATATATAATTATTTTGTGTAAAGTTTTAAAGGTATGACAATGATGCCGACTGGCCTATGCTATGACAAAAAAAATTGTTGTGGTACCACAAAAAAATATGGACTTAAGTTGTAGCATCAGCCTACAAAACAAACCGATTTAGACAAGCAAACAATTACGCAATTACAGAACAGATTAGATTATTAAGAATAAACTAGAATGTTCCATTATGACTGTGACAAATGTACATGTACATAATTATATTTAAATTTAAACAAAGTAAAATTAGCCAATAAATATTGCATATCAAATATAAATGCGATGACGACGATGATGCTGTAATTTTCGAATTTACATTTCACCTCACCCCTACCACAAAGGTCTTCGACCAGTGTGTAAGACTTACGACTGATATAGCTCGCAGAATAAGCAAGCTGAAGCGAGCTGGCCATATCTGCCTGGGACAGACTGGATGCGGGAAGGCGGAGAATCAGCAGAAATGGCGCACATTAGGAGAATATGCTGGATATTCTCCTAATGTGCGCCATTTCTTATTGCCAATTGTAATGTCTTTTAGTGTATGGGTAGGGAACAACCATGTACTTAGGTGTTCCCCCTAAGGAATTTGAATGAAAATAAAAAAATTGAATAAGAAAGATTGAAGTTTTATTTATTCTCCAACTAATACTAATTCTAATTCGGGCGCCACCTGGGGGATAACCAGGAAATAAGTTCGGATAGTTAACTAGGATAGAACATTAGCTTCTAATCTCAGAGCCGGGGGTGACAATTCACCTAGGCTTGTATACTCATGGTGCAAAACGGCACCATGCCAAAATAAAGAGAATAACAAATTGTTTCTAGTGATTTTATACTGGGTGGCGCAAAAGTAGTGGCACCAAAGAAAATACCTTTATTTTTTTTATATGAAATTTTCTGTCATTCTGTTGTTGAAAATTGTGTAGTGAACAAATGTAAAATACACTGAAAATAAACATGGACCGTTTTACTCCCCAAGAACGTGGAATAATTGTGTCAAACGCTTTTCCAGGCCGAGTTATCTCTCGTTTTGGCGATTTGCCTTGGCCTGCAAGATCACCCGATCTGACCAGTCCAGACTTCTTTCTTTGGGGTTTTTTGAAATCTCGGGTGTATGTGAACAAGCCACAGACTCCCGCAGCTCTAAAAGAAAACATTCGTCAAGAAATAACGAACATATCGCAGGTAGTGTTACGGCAAGTTATGCAAAATGTCATAAATAGGGCTCAAATGTATCAACTCTGGAGGTCACCATTTAAAAGACATCATCTTTAAATCCTAATGGTACGAAATTTAATGGTACAAATATACATTTAAAAAAACCTAAATCTAGTTTTCTAATTTAGAAAAAATGTTATAGCCGAACCAAATAGGGTCTTTACTTTTGCGCCACCCGTTATATAGCTCATCTGCATCCGAGTCAAAATATATCCAAGATAATAGTTTACATTAAACTTTAGTAAAGTGAGGTTATAATTTGCACATGTTACCGGCCAGTAAGGTACCAAAAATATAAGAAAAAAATCCTGGAAGCACGGCAACGATAAACGACTGTGGACTGCAATAGACAATTTGATGGCTAGATTGTTATTAAAAAAAATTGTTATATAAAATAATTCAAAAAATAATAGGCAAGTTAGCTTAATATAAAGCCCGACCAGTAAAATAAAATACCTCGCCATATTGCGGTAAACTATTGGAACTAATTTCTTCATATGGTAACAATCTATACAATGTCATTATGGTCATCTGTCAGTGTGGTGTCAATTGTGCGTGTTGTTGAGTTTGAGAGCGCTACAAAACTACAAAACTATAGTAATATGCCGAAAACTATTAAAAGCCAGTTAAGAAAAGTAATTTATAATATAACAAAGTATTTGTCGGATAAAAAGTAGGAAGGATTGGACTCTGTTCCTCTAAATAACATCACAGACCTTGTTGTCAACATGACGGGTAGGTACATCATAGAGTACGTGCAATGAAATTGGCCTAAACTACTGATTTTACTGTGACTAATTATTATTCACATTTTTAGGTATATCCCGATCTTCTGTAATTAAAATACGAAGAGAAGGTCAAACGTCAAATGTATTTTCTACGCCTAAGAAAAATAAGCCTAACGCAAAAAAGAAAATCATGCTCGATTATTTTGATCTCTGTGCTGTTAGGCATAAAATACAAGAATTTTATGCAGTCCGAAAACCAATATCGCGTGGTCCCTGTTCTATACATAGTGTAATGTAACTGTATGTCTAACTTGTATTTACCATTCCAAGCAGTAAACTATTACCTATACGGATACTACTGTGTTTTGATTTGTGCCCAGTCCTTGTAACCAGTATAACACGCCGCGTCTGTTTTTCTATTTTAACCAGAAAACTTAACAGAGAAAAACTTAACTTTTTAACAGAGAAAAAAAAAATACATTTTAGTGAAAGTTTTGTATATTAAACACGTAAGTACTACAAGTTGAAATTATCTTTTAAAATACGAAGCTGCATGAAATGAGCAAGCAATAGGTATATTAATTCGTTTGTAATATTGAACACGATCTTTTTTGTATCGAAACTTTTTTAAGTCAAAGTCTTTATTTCTCAAAATAGTGCAACACTGTTACAGCTTTGTGACGTCAAAAACTCCTTAAAACTAAGTTTACCACCGCTTCCTAAGCGCTAATGGAGAAGAAACGGCGCAACAAACTCCACTGCGGCATTTTAAGGACGTCAGTTTACAAAAAATAAAAGGGTTTCTTAAGACTAAATATGAACGTATGTACATTTGTCTCGCGTCAAGTACTGTAGGTATATAAAAAATAAAAAAAAAACCTTATATAAAACCTCATATAAGAACAAAGCAACTTAATCAATGAAAGTAAAAAAAAGAAGTCTATAACTCACTTTTGTGAATAATAGCAATGAAAAACTTGACAGCCTCCGTGGCGTAGCGGTAGTGAACGCGGCCGCTACGCAGGAGGCGCGGGTTCGATCCCCGCTCAGTGCAAATATTTGTGTGCATTAAATATGGGTATTTGCATTGGTCTGGTCGTGCCTCGGACAGCACGTTAAGCCGTCGGTCCCGGTTGCCATAAGAACATCTATGGCAGTCGTTACGGGTAGTTGGTGCCCTAAAAAGTTCAAAAACAACGGTCTAGCTGCAAAGCTTCGATATCGCCTAATGTTAACATTGGGTCGTGGAGGTCAGGTGGCAATCGCTTCACGGAAAATATCGAGGTCTAGCCACATCTGTAGCTATGACTGGTAAAAGCGGACCCCAGACTCCAAGCTGAAAGCTTCGGATGCGACTGGGAATAACGCTAGGAGGAAGAAGAAGCAATGAAAAAGTCACAGTTTTATATTAGGTGTCATAGCCTGTTCATAAGCAAGTGTGTTGAAAAAATATTTGTACACTTGGCATTTTACATGTGTATCACTATACTTGGTGTTGTCATATCATAGATGTTTTTGGCGCCCCCAGTACGGGTTTTTTATTTTATTGGTCGGACTTTACCTACCAACTTTGCCTATATTTCACTAATTGCTTTAAAAGTCGTTCAAGTTATTCGCGTGTGTTACAAAACATTTGGAGGTTATGGAAATTCACCGATAGGCTAATAGTTTCGAGGTTATAAAGCTATATATTATAACAAACTTATTAACATAGATTCTAAACATAGATATTAATTATTTCACTTACGAAATCTCTCCGATTCCGCGCGTAAACGTTGGCTAAAAATAGAATATTAGTAGGTAGGTACCTAATGTGGTCAGAAATTTTAGTGAGTTACGCAAAGTGTTATTATAAGTTCATTGGCCATAATTTGATGCTTCGAGCGTAAACATGATAGAAATATTTCCAATGATTATACATTAAAATATAGTATAATAAGATTAATACTATGAATATATTATTTAGAAATAGATTTCGTGCGTAATCACGGAATCTTAATAAATAAATAATATCGTTAAAATTAATCAACAAATAAAATTAGGCATTGTGAAAGTGAAACTTTATGCATTATGCAACTTTTTAGGCATTGTGAAAGAATTTATAACAGAAAGACATTTTAAAAAAATGAGACAGAAATGATTCCACACAATATTAAGCCACAAATTGTAATGAGATGACAAAATACGGAATAAAAAATAAAACCGACTTCAAAAACAAAAAAAGCGCAAAAAAAAAACACAGGCGCCCTTACTTAGTTTTATAAAAAATAGCATAGAAAAATCGGCCAAGTGCGAGTCGGACTCGCCCATGAAGGGTTCCGTAGTAGCAAAGGCGAAAATTGCGGTTTATGACGTAAGTATTAAAAAAAAACTACTGATTTTTAGTGGAAGTTTGCATGGCAATTTACATCATATATTTTTTTAGATTTATCATTCTCTTATTTTAGAAGTTAGAGGGGGGGGGGGGGGGGGAACATTTTTCCACTTTGGAAGTGTCTCTCGCGCAGACTTTTCAGTTTAGAAAAAAAATTCGTTAGAAACCTCAATAGCATTTTTAAAGACCTATAGGTACCCCCCACACGTGTGGGTTTGATGAAAAAAAAATTTTTTTGAGTATCAGTTCTAAAAGGAGACGGGGCTTCTGGGCCAAAATTGTAATGAGTTGAGATATGACTTAAAAAAAGCAGTATCTTTTTCTATTTCAAAATATTAAAAAACCAGCTCAATTGAAAATCTTGAAGACGAGAAATCTTAGAACTAAATTTATTTCACTAGCGAAATAAAATATCGATTACTAAAAATTATTTAAACAATATTGCGTATTATAACACTTGCATCACAATTTGATATTAAATCAATCAGAGTGAACAAAACTTAATCATAATAATAATAATAACCATTTAAAATATCAAATAATAGTGTAATAAAAATAAATTCTGAATCGATTTCCGTTAATCGATTAATTATTTATTGTGTTTATCAACTGTATTTTTAAGCTGTGACAGCTGACAGCTCCATTTTCTGTCAATCAGGCCCACGAATGTATGGAAGAGTATCCGTCTCCTTTAATGCTTTTTTTTTTATTTTTGTGTGAAATTCTTAATGCGGTTCACAGAATACATCTTCTTACCAAGTTTCAACAGCATAGGCCTTATAGTTCCGGAGAAAAGTGGCTGTGACATACGGACGGACAGACAGACAGACAGACGGACGGACAGACATGACGAATATATAAGGGTTCCGTTTTTTGCCATTTGGCTACGGAACCCTAAAAAGCGCATGTATCTAGTTATTATTTTAGTTTTAGAGTAGGTAATTAGTAGAGATATTTTATGGTGGTCAGTATAACTTTGTAGGTACCTATGTGAAAAGCTGCTTTTCCACCGGAGATGATGCAGCTATAACCTGCGCCACGTATCTTGGACCTAAAATGTGCTCAAAATGTGCCCTATACGCGCAGTACACATTTCTTGGGTGTCTTTTGAGGATAGCACGGGATGCTACTGCGGTGGACGAACTCAAATTCACCAAGCATAGACTATTACAAAGCAATCCGCGGGCGCCAGAGCCTCGTATGTCTTACGATTTAGGTCCAAGATACGTGGCGCGGGTTATACGAAGATGTAAAAGCTAAGCTATGTAACTATGTGACTGTTTCCACTATGCTATGCTGTGTAGCGTAGCGAGTAACATGTGCTGTGAAACTTCCTACAAATATTCAAAATTCGAGTCTATCTCCATTCCCAGCACGCATCTTTCTATTTATGAAACATAGCTTATATTAGCAGAACCCTTAGAGTATACATTATAAATATAGAGCGCGCCTATCACTCAGGTCTTGGGCGCCGAGTGTTAGCAGATACTTTGCAATGGTATAGCGCACCTATAGTGACGTTTCATGCATTACCAAAAATATCAATAGATGCACTTATTAATGTAGTTTGTAGTCATGAAGCTTTTTGTTCGATTTGATATGCATGGATAAAATTAAAGCCAAAATACAAAAAAATGGCGTCATTTTGCGGTATTTTTGCGTCATTATTACTACAAATATACGATGTTGTATAAATTTTGATTTAACACATCGAATTAAATATTATTTGCGAAGTCATTTTGACGGGTATTGTTTTGCTAATGATTGAGGTTGAGCCAGGAGCCTCGGTACTGTTCATACCCGTGATAGCAGTTCATTGTAAGGCGCGCTCTATAGAAATGTATACTCTAAGACAGAACCCCTTTCCACCAGTGCTATGCTATGTGGAGTATGTGGACAAATGAATAATATTGGTGGATATCAAACGCATCTATAGCAACGAGCATAGCACATCTTTGATGAAAACGCAGTCTTAAGCTGAAAGAAAATGTTCTGTGGTTAAGCGAACACCGATGGCAACTCTGTAATTGCTATGTCGTTCGATGCTAACCTCATCGTCTTGCGTAAATGAGTAGGTAGGCAGGGACGTGATTTAACGTGACCACCGACTGTGGTATACTATACTTTCCACTGAGATACCGCTAGGGTTGTCAATAATATTTCGCTTATTTTTTATACCAACTATTTTCTAGAGAAGCACACGGCCCACCTGATGGGAAGCGGTTACCTAGGGCAATCAGTGAGTCTACTATAAGAACGTAGAAAAGGAATAGAGATGGGTATACATCCTATATAACTCCATCCCACGCCCAGAAAATAAACTTTTTTTTATAGTAGGTAAGTTACGGTGGATCCACAGTTTTTTTTTATTACTTAGACATTAAAAAGGTAATTTCTATAAAACTTGTGTGAAATGACGAAAATATTGTCGAATAATTAGAAATATTTGATGATAATTGAATTTAAAAAAAAACTAAATGGTCGAATCTATTAATTAAAAATTATTTTATTCCAGAGGACGAATGGGTGCCTTAAAAATTAATTAATATTATTGGTCTCCTACCGAAGGACCAATGGGCACCTAAAAAGGGGTCGAATTTACAACTTTTATTCTAGGGGTCGAGTTTTAGAGGACCAATGGGTGCTGACCCATTCTATCGTGGTTTATTTGGTGTTAATATTTTATTATTTACTCTGATCCCGACGTATCAGCAGCTTTTCAGCACACCACTGGGCAACCTAAACGTATTGAGAAAAAATCGTCAAGTATTAACCCCTTTTCATTGAAATAAATATGTTCATTTTTGGCATTTTGCAAGTTTGAAATTAGATCAAGATTGGATTTTGAACAACTTTCTATTCGGAGAATTGTCCTACCACCTACCACCTATTTTTTATAGATAGTTGGCAACAATGGCAACCCTATACCGAGTGGTGAAACTCGCGTATTTTCGCTATAAATAACTATTACAATATTATTATTATCCGCTTGCATACCGTTTCATTATATAGATATCTTTGATACCTTGTGGTATA
Organism: Eilema depressum; assembly: GCA_914767945.1. Classification (NCBI taxonomy): domain Eukaryota; kingdom Metazoa; phylum Arthropoda; class Insecta; order Lepidoptera; family Erebidae; genus Eilema; species Eilema depressum. Next base: position 3,063,361 of record OU612041.1, on the reverse strand, counting down.
GTAAATATGATTTTCCATAAGCTTAAAATAAATTTATTATGAACCAAACCACAGAATTAATATTATATTATAATAACCCGCGCCTCCTGCATAGTGGTCGCGTTCACTACAGCCACTGAGGCTGTCAATGCTCAAGTTTATCAGCCGGCGTATCACTATCATAATCACTACATATTATAAAATAAAGTCGCTGTCACTGTCTGTCCGTCCCTATGTACTTATGCTTAAATCTTCAAAACTACGCAACGGATTTTGAAACGTTTTTTTTTCAATAGATAGAGTGATTCAAGAGGAAGGTTTATATGTACAATACTTGCATAATATTGTAGAGAAACACTGATTTAGAGATATGCAGCGGGAACGGGATCAGAAAATATGGCGGTACGAAGTTCGCCGGGTCAGCTAGTGTATCTAGAATAGAATAACGAATGTATGGGAAATTGTCACTTGTCTATTGAACTTCTAAGGACTACAACTACCCGTAACGACTGCCGTAAATGTTCGTATGGCAACCGGGACAATTCCGTACACAAATATTTGCACTGAGCGGGGATCGAACCAGCGCCGAGGCTGTCAATGATCAGGTTTATCAGCACCTATAACGTAAAACATTACTTTCATCTCTATGTATAAAGCTGCGTTGACATACTCGCGGCAGAGCGAGGGAAGTGGCGAGAGAAGTGGGCAGAGACGTAGTGTGAATGGTATATTCGTCATGCCGCGAGTACTGCCGCGTATGTTGCTACGAATGTCGGCTTGGCGGCGCGAGTCAAAGGAGCGGCAATACTAGCGCGATGAACTATACGAGACCGCTAGATGGCGCTAATCAGTAAACACGACTTTCGTTATTGCTCCCCGAATATTTACTTTTAAAAATATTTATATCGATCTACGGAAAGTGTATAGTAGTTGAAAGTGATAGTTTTTATTAATAATCTATTTAATTAATTCGCTATGCTGTAAAAGCATAATGCGTACACTGCTACAGCGTTGTCCTCCATACGTTTACGTCCGTCTCCGTTGCAGGGCGAATACTGTAATGCGGACCAACGCGATGATGGGAGTGTGTGAATGCTAGGGCATTAATCGCGCGAATATTTCCGGCAACACGATGAGCAATGCGAGCGGCAGTATGTAAACGCGGGGTTAAATAATGTAAACCAGGCCGAGCGATTTCCTCGGTGCTTTTCCGTCATTGGCTTGCACCAGATATATAACTCAAGATATATTATTATAGGCTCATATATCTTAAGCCTATTAACATGCATTTAATAAATTCATTATAATAAGTTATATAAAATCAGTTTTTATGATATTGCATGCGATTAGTGTTTCACAAATGATTTGTCATGTAATATTTGTTGAAATAAAATTATTTCTAACGGATTCTGTCTTTTTCTGCCTCTAACCTTTTTTTTTTACGCTTTAAGTCGCAGACGAGCACACGGCCCACATGATGGAAAGTGGTTACCGAGGCCTATGGACGAGTGCAACACCAGGGGAGTCACACTCGTGCTGCCAACCATTTAAGAACAGAGAGATTCTATGCTGTCAGCGAAGACGACAAGCAGGACAAGCCTTTGGTCGTCCTACTGACAGCACAAAACTTCTCCAGTGAGCTCTGGCTACCCTAGTCACCGCCGGGGATACAACACGAGGTTATTAAACCCGCGGTATTCTGCCTTTTACCAACGCAGTACCTACCTTACCAGTCTTATCGCGACTGCCATCTGACCTCCACTATCTATTGACGTTATCGAAATTCTGTAGTTAGACTAGTCGGACTTTTTAAGGCTCCGCGGCGGTCCTCAGACTCATAGTGTAAACTTTAAACATACATACATGCATACAATCACGCCTTTATCCCTGGAGGGTTAGGCAGAGGTGAATTAACACCCACATTTATTGCCGTATTCCGGGCACTGTTGTTGACTCGAGCCATGCATCTGAGGCTGAGTCTGGGCTGTATAAACTTTAAACGCAAGTGGGTAACGAGTATAACGATAATGATGTAACTTTTTCATAACATATCTCACCTTTATTATCAAAGCAAACAGACTGACATTTGTTATGTCTTCACTTTTAAGAAATTAAGCGCTTTGTGTATGCTGAACGGCCCTCTTGATGTCAAGCGGGTCAATTGTCGTAAGATATTGAAGAAATATTGCTTAAAAATTCGTAGTATGAGGTGTTAAAGTTAAAGTTTGGCAACGAAGTTCATGCACATAAATATTTGCACTGAGCGGGGATCGAACCAAAGTCTCCTGCATAGCGGTCGAACGTTCTACCGTTACGCCACAGAGGTAGAGGAAAATAATGAATAATAATGAAGTAAACAAGATAATTATGCTCCATACTCATACCTACCTGAACACAGTTAGGTACGGTCCACTTATATAACTATACTAGCTTCCGCCCGCGGCTTCGCCCGCGTGGTGTGTTGACCGGGATAAAAAGTAGCCTATATGTTAATCCAGGGTATAACCTATGTACATACCAAATTTCAACCAAATCGGTCCAGCCGTTTATGCGTGAAAGAGTAACAAACATCCACACATCCACACATCCATTCTCACAAACTTTCACATTTATAATATTAGTAGGATTTACCAAGTGGACCACACCTGTGTAGGTACTGAGGGGTACTGAGGTGCGCAGGGGCCATACCGACCATATGTATCTAATTATAGACTTATATGATGATAATTATTATACCTAAAACGCCATTCACACGTCAATATGCTCAAAGTGTCACCACAGCGTGAATTTCAACAGGTCCATTAAAATCTTCATTCCGTGGATTTTTTTTACCTTAAGTTTTATAGTTAGTTACCAAATCGCGTTTATTATAGGTTTTGATACTATATTTTATGTGTTCTTGGTTAATATCTAGCAGATAATTAAAAAAACTAACGAGATATAGAAGATCAAAAATTACGCGCCACGGCGATGACACATGCGTGCACGGCAATGAAACAAGCGTCCACGGCCATGAAAGAAATGTGCCAAGGGAATGAAAGAATCAACCACGGAAATGAAAATACATATAAAACAATATTTTATATACCTACTTCATCATCATTATCATCATTTCAGCCATAGGAAGTCCACTGCTGGACATAGGCCTCCCCTATAGATCTCCAATAAGACTGGTTGGAAGTGGCTATACTTACTTACATGAGTAATTAAACTTAGGTACATACAATAAATACAAAGGGGATTAGGCAATTGTGTATGGATAGTGGTGTCATTTATTTTTTCAGCGGTACTGTGTTAAACACGGGTATGAGTGTCATTATTTTCATTGTAAGTAATATCGGAGCTGCGATATACAGGGTGGAACATTTCGACTTCACCTGGAGGGAAAGTACTCTCATACTAGAGATAGCGAATTTTACTTAAAGGAAACATATTACCTTATTTTTAAAGGGAAACAAAACTGCATTCAAGATTTCTGAAAATGCCTGACCTGATGATCGAACCGCCTAAATTCTTCCTGAACCTTCTCTTTCATGGATTTCCCTTTATTTAATTTACCAGGTTTGTTAGACCCAGGTTTGTGCCACGCCATTTTTGGTCCCGTGAAATTCACCCCACACTCGCACGCTCGATTTTAATCAAAATCATTTATTGAAATTTGAAAGTATTAATTAAAAGTTAAGTATAACGCTTTAAATTTTAATTCATAAATTAACTTCAGTCGAAAGTTTATGCGAATATTGCACACTCAAATACAAACTGCTTTTCACGGATGTAAATGGCGATAAAAATTGTTAAATGGTTTTGTTATGGACCAAGTAATAAATTGGACATTATACATACTTAATGCCCGGTCTTTATGAACAATGCCCAATATAAGAGTGCAATATGATAATAATTATTCAAATTACACATAAATTGCCCATCACCTTTTCGGCGGACTAATAAAAACATTTAATAACTATTTTTCTATTTTTGAATGCAACCGAGATTTACACTTTTACACTCGGATGATAATCTTGCTAATTATCTAATTATTTTGTTAACTGCCATTATAATTATTGGTACATAATTAAAATAGAGCTCGTGAGTTTTTATTGCCTTGCGAACCTGGTTTTTAGAAATAATACTTAGTCAAAATGAATAAAAAGTGATCTTAAATAAGAAAAGTAAAATTTAATCCATAGCTAAGTTAAAATTTTGCATTAGGAGTGGGTTCACGTCGCTAGTGACTAGTGTGATAACCAGGATTAGAACATGGGACCTCTCGATGGAAAGGCTGACTCCTTAACCACTCCACTAGGTAGGTAAGCTGTAAGCTATCAACGTTTTTGAATGAATCTTTTGCTATCTACTAAAACTCATAAATATTTTTTTGAGCATCACATAAAACATAAAATTTGAAAAAGAAAGCAGCTATCTAGGTACTTATAAATGATAGATTACAATTTATACAAATTATTACATTTTTAATTGCATGTAAGATAGAAGATAGTGTAAAATTTTGAAATATTAGCATATTTTTGAAGAACTCGAGCTAGAATAAATTAAATCTTTTGTTTCTTGCATACAAGTAAATTGATATTATGATTATGAGTCAGATATAACGCGTATTTCGAGCCGTCTTTTGCGATGTATTGTGTTAGAAACACTGTGTCTATGCAGTACAGATACAGCGTACTCATTACTTGATATACTCCGATACGGATAAAGGGGACCATTGAGAAGCCGCAATGAATTACGCGCATCTGTTGCGTGCGCCCGCAGTTGTCGTATGTGGTCGGCTATACGGAATCATACCTTTATATAACTCTGAACACGTATCTTGGACCTAAAGGGTGCTCAAAATGTGCCCTATAGGCGCAGTACAAATTTATTGGGTGTCTTTTGAGGATAGCACGGGGTGCTACTGCGGTGGACGAAATTAAAATTCCCCAAGCAAGCATAGATTATTGCAAAGCAACCCGCGGGCGCCAGAGCCTCGTTCCTCGTTTGTCTTGCGTTTTAGGTCCAAGATACGTATCCGAAGTTAAAGTTTATACGGTTACTCAACAACCGTTTATGTAGGTACCTACATTATAAGCATGACAAACAAACAAAAGTGATTATTAAGCAACATACAGTATGCAACAATTACGTACGGACTAACACCACAGATTACTTAACGAGTGGAACACTGACGCGGTAAATTCACGCGCAGTGAAAACTGTTTAAAATGATAATAGTGCAATAAATGTTTGTTGAGTGAAATTGCACGACGAATGTGATATAACGCTCCTGGCTCACACTAAAAGAATTACATAAACATATAGGACTAGCGAGTGAAGCCACCTAAAGGAGGCTTCCGGCGACTGGGACCACAATTAACTCGGACCGCGGTCCCAGTTGCCGGATTCATTTAAATTTAATATTTTTCTTCCATCGACTGGGACCACCTATAAATGTATCAAAAAATATATTGTTTTAGCCAAAACAGTACAGTCAAACAAAAAAAGGTTAGTTTTAATTTAAAGAAAAACCTCTTTGATTGAAAAATGTCATGTATCGTATATGTCACTCATCAACAGAACTCCTCCTAAACGGCTGGATCGATTTGAATGATTTTTTTTGTATGCAATTTGGTGGCACCCTGGATGGTATTCTAAGTTATCACCTCTGTTACTTAAAATATCATAGTGATAGTCAACATTCACTATTAGTTTAAAATTAGCGCCGTAGCTTCAAATAGGAGGTCAGGTAGCAGTCGCTTCACGGTAAGTATTAAAGTTCGATCCTAACTGAGTTGGTTAAAGGCTCAGGGAATGGATCAATGGTAGGTATTAGAAACATATTCGTGCTTCCCTTAAAATAACTTAAAAGTTATGCGAAAAGAACGCGGACCCTACATTGACACTAGAGTATCAATTTGTTCCTAGACAGTGTTGGTTTGCGGTGGATAGGGCGATCGGATGGAGAACAGCCTTATTCCGTAGTCGCCTTCGACTACGGGAACTCCATCTGTCATGTTGGGCTGTTCTTCATCCGTCAGTAAATATACCTACCTACAGCCTAAGACACAGTGCCCACTTGACGGCAATAGGCTCGCCCCCTGAGACTGGTTACACGGGACTTAAAACATATTGAAATATGGGCTTTCAGGCGTGAATATGTGTATGTAATAGTCATGAAGGTACGTGTAGGTGTGACCAACTCCCCCCTCCCCCCCATATAAGGATAGCCGCAGCTCAGACCGATTTCAACACAAATTTTTTGCTAAAATCGAGGTTTCGTAAAACTGAGCTGATTGAAATATTTTGACACCGTTTTATTAAGAAATAGCGTATCCCGGTACCTATCTGTCATTTTTTTGTGAAAAACCTTTTTCAAATTTGTCTGGTAGTAGTAGGTAGAGGCATTTTTCTGCGCATGTGGCATTGGTGCTTTTGCGCATGTGCTTTGCCCTCCCTAAGCTGACGTACCTGCTGCGGACCGCGCTAACCTGGGTTTGTCAGGCAGACGTCGCGGCTTTCGATGACATCCTCAAGTCCACAATTGAGTCGATCCTCAATGTATGGCTCTACAGGCGACTCTCCCCAACCGTCACGGGGGTATTGGGTGAAACGCGCGCGGGATGTGGGTTTGCCGGCGATGCTGGCATCGGCACATGGGGCTGCGGACCTTGTTATTGCCATCCTCCATAATAATGGTGGCAGAGTAACCGTGCCCTTTGCAGTGGACGCCGAGACAGTGTGGCTTGCCCGAACTGCCGAACTGCGGTGGCGTCAGGCCCTGTCACGCCTCATGTCCAGCGCGCTCGAGACGATGGCACAGCTGGAAGGCTTAGGAGGGGCTGTTGGAGATGCCACGGGGGCCGAATCCGATCTGGCGAGGCTTCGGGCGGTGTCGTAGCCGGAATCGGGAGCATGGCTGCACGCGCTGCCTTCACCTCACCTGGGCACTTTATTGGACGACAATTCTTTGCGGGTGGCAGTGGCCCTCCACCTGGGCTGCAAGGTGTGTGAAACCCATAAATGCACCTGCGGCTCCATGGTGGGCGGCGACGGTCAGCACGCACTGAGTTGTCAAAGAAGCGCGGGTAGGTTTCCGCGTCACCGTGCCCTCAACGACATACTCCGGAGAGCCTTTGTATCGACTGATACCCCAACCACGTGTGCCGTACCGTCCTATCTCCAGTAACCGCTACAAGAAAACCGGTGACATTCGCTTCAATTCGTACCGGGGCAGAGGTTGGCCGTTGCTATACAACGGGGAAATGCCTAGCGTCATGCTTTGCCTCTGTTACGGTGACGGGCGCGGGGTGGCGGGGCAGGTTAGTTGATTAATTTTGACATGATGTTCGAATTTAGTATTTAAGGTGACATATTACTGTAGTTTTAATTTGTTTTATTTGTGTACATTAAAGAAATTACTAGCCAAAGATAAAAAATATCAAAGCCAATGATATTTTTGAATTGATCAGATTTTGCTTTAATTATTACGTCTCTTCGTCTTTTTGTTTGACTGTACTGTTTTTGGTTTTAACTATATTTTTTTGTTCTTTTTTATGGGTGGTCCTAGTCGCCGGAAGAAAAATATTAAATTTAAAATAAATTTAATTGCGGTCCCAGTCGCCGGAAGCCTCACCTAAAGTATCACACCCGTATTCACAGACAATACTTCGCTATGCGTACTACCAAAACTGTGCAAAGAACGACAAATTCTCAGTGCGTTCGTTTTGGCAAACCTTTTTATTCATAGACAACACTTAAGTGATACTTCGTTGAGGGAACGCACTGCGTTAGATACTGCTCCGTGATGTTTGTGAATTAATTTTACCAGCCCTATGCGCTCGAGCACACTATGAGACCTCACACTGTTGTTTGTGAATACGGGTGTCAATCAATTTGCCTATTGCAGTCCACTGCTGGACATAGGCCTCTCCCAATGTTGGAAGGGTTTAGCCTACCGTTTCCACGCTGGCCAGACGGGTTGGTACAGGGTTTTATTTCAAGTTTTCCTTCTCTCGCAGTGATATCGTCTGCGTTGTTCCGTTAGTCGCCTCTTACGACACCCTTCGGATGAGATGGGGTGGTGATACTTGTATTCTTTTTCCGTCACCACACGGATAGTACCTACCATGGTTACTTTAGTAGGTACTATGTGGTCCTATCCGTTCCGTTCCGACTGTTATTCTTGTCTGAGGCTCCTGGTATTGAACACGATACACACAATCACGCCATTATCCCCAGAGGGTTAGGCACAGGTGAATTAACACAACACCCACATTTTTCACCGGTCGTTGTATTAAGTCCTACGTAATAGGGGGTGAGTCTATTGCCGTATTCCGGGCACTATTGTTGACTCGAGCCATGCATCTGAGGCTGAGTCTGGGCTGTATATGTCTGATGTTAAACAGCCCTATCCCTTAGTCGCCTTGTACGACATCGCCCGGGAAGAGATAGAGTGGCCCAAATTCTGCTCATCCGGGAACCACGGGAAGGGGATTAAGGGGAGGATTTTCCCAGATGATGTATTTCTGTTGCTGCTATAACAACAGTTATAAAAACAGAATAAAATAAATACTTAAGGGGGCACCCACCCACAAATAGTAGGTACGGAATCCCGCGTGAGTCCCACTCGTACTTGGCTTTTTTAAGTAACTGTCATTTGCAAAATCATGAATACATGATTACCCGTAATTTGTGCAAATCGAGATGTAAGTGCCATCTTCATCATCATCTTAGCATTGGTCTCGGTTGGGCAGCTTTCGCTCAGTAGATACGTAACGGGGCGCTGTGAAAAAAAGACTTGTGGGGAACCTCATTGACCCTTTTGATCCCCCTTAACCCTTTTGACCCCACCCTTAACCATTTTGACCCCCTTGACCCAGTTGACCCCAAGTCTTTTTCATTCACCTTGGAGCCCAGGTTTCTAAATACCCCTGGGTGCGATGCGAGAGAATCATCACTCATCGTGAAGAAGATGATTTCAATACTGAAAAATTTGTAAAAGCACAGAACAGAATACTCATAACCTCATACTTATACTCTGTGCCGTTGTTGTTTAAGAAAAAAAAAGAAAGAAAGAAAAGTTTTTTATTATGTACCTAAGTAGAGATAAACAAAAACCATATAAAAAATCATAAGCAAGTTCTTGTCTTCATAATTTCTGCTATTTACAATATTAATATTGTAATTGGCGTACAATAAAGTACCTATATATTATAAACATATAAATAAATAGGTAAAGCATGTACCTATTTGTTTTTTTACGCCGCTTTGTAGTGCCACTTACTGTGTAAATGGACTTTTAAATAGTCTAAGAAGCCTTCAAAAAAATATTTGTTTACATAGATGTTGCCTGAACTTTGAACAGCCAAAGCGGACCACGGGCTGCGAGAAGTCCTCAGAGACCGGGACCAACGCTATGATGATGATGAATGTACCTACTCAGTACCTACTCATTACTATAAAAGTATAAAAAACCAGCCTATGTCATGAAGATTCTAAATCAATCAAATTATTCAATAAATTAATTAATCAATTATTTAATAAATTAATCCATGAATTATTCAATCAATCAAACAATTAATCAATAAATTAATCAATCAATTAATCAGTAAATTGATGATTGACATACCTACGTTGATGTCTGTCATATAGATACGTCAAATTCCATGGTTACATAATTATCAAAATCCCTAAGCTCATAATACCGAATTTCATAATACCGAAAGACCGAAATTCAAAATCCCGAATGTTCAAAATACCGAAAGTATAAAATACCGAAAGTACAAAATCCCGAAGTACAAAATCTTGAAGTTCAAAATCCCGAAAATTAAATTTTTGGGTGGTTATAAAAAAAATAACCACGAAGGCTAAGGCGGGAGCTCCGCTATGTATTTATATGTACCATATATCAAATATCAAATGTGGGTGTTAATTCACCTCTGCCTAACGCCTAACCCTCCGGGATAAAGGCGGAATTGTATGTATGTAGGTATGTATTATAAATTACCTACTCGGATGCAAAAATTACTAAAAATTAACGCCTATCGGTAACGTACCTACCAAAATATCATTTTCGGGATTTTGAACTTTCGGGATATTGAACTTTGGTATATCGTACTTCGGTATTTCGCACATTCGGGATTTTGAAATTCGGGATTATGGATTTCGGGATTTTGTCATTCGGGATTTTGATTTTCGGTATTTTAATAGGTACCTACGTAACCAATTCCATACATTCATCATTGTATTCTACAATACGCCGGCGAACTAATTGCCATTTGTCTAGAGGCGCTGTTGTTCTGTAGAAGAATGACTAATATAGCTAACTAGCTTTTCGCCCGCAGCTCCGCCTGCGTGGATATCGGCTACCGCCACATTAGTATTTGTTCTAAACTGACGGACTTGTTGTTATAAACTTTCAACGCCTATTTCACCCTCTCAGTAGTGAATTTTTCAAAAGGTAAACTGTAAGAAACATTGGCCATGTCATACAAAAAAAGAGGTAGGTTTTAAGAACATTATATCAGAATAAAAATATTGTTAGCATCTTTTTATTAATAATAGTAAATGGCAAGAAAAATACTGGTAAGAAAAAATTTACAATAATTGCTAAATATTATACAATGTCATTTAAATTAATCATTTAGCCTATAGCATACCACTGTTGGACTTAGGCATCAACCAATATCCTACATTTATCAGTCTGCTTTACTATGTCCCCACTGTCAGTTCCAAGTTCCGGCCCCGTGTGTCATATCATAACAGGAGAGTAGAAACTTCGACGAATTTATCCAATGTAGCCCACCCAATCCTCTTTTGCCCGTGGTACTACCGGCTGTACTACCAGTAGTAACACGGGCAATATTTTCTTCCCGTTGTACTACCTAGCAGTCTGGTAGTACTATGGGAAGGAAATATTGCCCGTGGTACTACTACCAAGTAGTCTGGTAGTACTACGGGCCATATTTACTTCCCATAGTACTACCAGACTGCTAGGTAGTACAACGGGAAGAACATTTTACCTGTGGTACTACTGTCATGTTTTAAAATTATATTGTTATTATTATTATTATTTCATTCATAATTTTATTATAATAATTAAAAAAATATTCGTATTTTATTCATGTTTAATAGTGATAATTAAACATTAGAAGCTAAACTAACTAAAATAGAAAAATAAAATCAGTCACTTTCCGCTGCCAAGTTCAGGGTTAATAACACAAATAATAATTCATTATAACTGTTAAATAAAATCTGTACATTTTAACGCAATTTTTCCAGTGCATTACCTGTTGAGATCTCACCTGTGACCAATTGCATTAATATATGCCGAATATTGTCATCATTTTTAATGTCACTGTTTCTTCTTTTTTGCTTATTTTTTTAATTAGAATGGATCAAAATCCAACTTCTAATGACACCTTGGTTTAGAACGTTCAGTAACCGCGTTACTGTTACTGTATTTTTGTTTATGAGCTTATTATTATTTATTATTATTATTATTTATTTAGCTTATAGGTTGTTATCACCATTGTACAGGTGTCTTTGGAGAAAATTCATTCTGAGAAAACATGACAGTAGTACCACAGGTAAAATGGTCTTCCCGTAGTACTACCTAGCAGTCAGGTAGTACTATGGGAAGTAAATATGGCCCGTAGTACTACCAGACTACTTGGTAGTAGTACTACGGGCAATATTTCCTTCCCATAGTACTACCAGACTGCTAGGTAGTACAACCGGAAGAAAATATTGCCCGTGGTACTACTGGTAGTACAGGCGGTAGTACCACGGGCAAAAGAGGCACCCAATTCGATCCTTTGGTGACCCCAGGTACACTTAATCTTGAACAGCTACGAAAGTCGACCTTTCGATGGGTATCTCCCTCGTCTCATTTCACGATATGAGCTTTTGGGCTTCATCTTCTGATCTTGGAGCTGGACACAGCTGGAGGACATTGTGGTGGCATCATAAGCATCTCAGTGCTCATCATTTGCGTATAGACACATTTTCCTGATTGTGTCCGTGGCCAAGATGACCTCGGAGCTCAGGGTCCGCCTTCTGGCTCTTCGTCCTCCGCTTCGCACGATCTTGGGCGTCCATGGTAGTGAGACCATTTGCATGATCCATTTGCATCGTCGAGCTTGCTCGCGAGACAATTCATGACAACTCTCAAGAACAACTGGAGCTGGACGGACATTATGGCGGTATCATGTAGGCATCTCAGCACTGATACGTCATATCAGCACGATACCTTATTTTAGTAGAGAATCTAGAAATACCCAGGTCTCGATGAAGGGTTTCTTGTAATCTACAAAAACCGTACACAGCGGCTGATTGTACTCTCAGGTTCTTTGTATGATCTGCTGGACAATGTTGGCTACAATACTATAACCCTTTCAAAATCCGGTTTGCCCCCGTTGGTTGGAACTCATCGAGCTTACTCGTGAGACAATTCATGAACCAGCGTCCCTTGTGTTGTCATTTATATTGTATCAGCGTCAATAGGTTTAAATTCACATACCTTGCTGTTTCAGGGCCTGTAAGTGAGTATTCAACTGGATGATAACGTGTTGTAGCATTGCTTTTAGGCCGTGGAACTTACTGAAGATTCTATTTATTTTAGATTGTTTTTCTATTTCTAATCAATTAAATAAAGAAACTGCAGTACATACATACATAATATTTTTCACATTCTTGCTTATTATAAGTGACGTTTTAAGAATATTATCATTTGACAGATCAAAATGTGACACCATCACTTTAGTTCCGTTGTCATGGTAACAATTTTGCTAGCGATATTAGCGCCATAATATTTCGTATTTTCTTTAATATTACATTATTTCGTGAATTTGCCACATTTTAATTGTGATAATTGCTATTCGGCGACAAAGCCAAATTAAAAAAACCAAAGATCATAAAAATCTGTTCAGCCGTTCTTGAGTTATAAGAAAGTACGTTTTTGGCACTTTTTAGGCACTTAGGGACCGAATTTCGAAAAATCGTTTCTTAGTACACCTCCACGCATCAAAACATACATTCTCTATAAATTTCAAGTCTCTAAGACCAGCGGTTTAGGCTGTGCGTTGTCTCTAAGTCAATCAGTCAGTCAGGACTAAGAGTTTTATATATAAGATTATTTAAAAATAAAAAAGTAAAACTCAGTATGAATGAATAAATTCTTACTCACCGTTACGTATTCTTGAATGGTCACGCAATTAAATAAAACCGCCAATCGCAAATCACTTGCACGCGAGTGTTGTCGTGGACAGCGCGCGGGAAACTAACCGGTGTTTCTTTGCTCGCATCTTCGAAACAGCTTTTGGGGTTCCGTAGTCGTGATATTCGAAGGGACCTTTAGTGTTTATAAGTGCCAAACATTTTGAACAAAAGTCAGAATGTTCGCGGACCAGCAATTCCGTGTAATACCTAGTGAAAAGCGAAAATAGGAACTATGGTTCTCACTGTCAAATATGCATACCTAGTAATTTTTCCTGATAGACTTAAGTCGCCTAATACTGTTTCATTGCAAATCAAAGAAAATTTAGCACGATTTGACATTATTGAAGGGAAACTGGCGCCCTCCTTCAGTTCACGGTAAAGGTATGATTCCGAAGTTGACCTTATACGATAACTGCGCAGACGTATGCAGCAGACGCAGTGTACCCGTTACGTACTTGTTAAACTCCGATAAAGGGGACCATTGAGAAGCTACAATGAATTACGCATATCTGCTGCGTGCGTCTGCAGTTGTCGTATGCGGTCCCTTTCGCAATCATACCTTAGTGTTGGTAATACTATTCTTCTTTTATGGTGTCGACGGCATAATATCATTCGTCAGATTTTGTTTGCTCAATGTGCAGCCACCCTGAGAGCGTTCTCAGAGGCGCACATGAGTTCCTTCGGTGTACCTGCTAACGTGTGCTGCATGCCCACACAAGTATGGTCTCAGTTCGGGAAGCAAATCCACGCCCCTTGCGTAGCAGTCGAGCCACCCAGGCCGTTGGCATCAACTAGTATAATATTATAATATACAGAACCATTCGCCATCCGTACCAAACTTTTTACACGTGTAAGCATGTGTACGCATACGAAGCGTCGACATCGTTCATTGTTTGCATTATAAATTGGTAGAAGCCTTTTGTAAGACATGCTAAATAAAAGGCATATTGTTCGAGATCTACGGAACTCTTTGAATAGGTCGCGAGGTCGTTTAATAAATTTTGATTGTGTTACTAGCTGAGTCGTCGTGACTTTGCGCGGGAAAATGTCGTAAAAAGTGGGGGGTTACTGTGAAATATCCGAATCTTCGGCCCGCACGAAGTACGAACGAAAGATGTACCTACCATTTAACCATGTCTGTGCAGTCATTGATCTTGACGAACGAAGTAGATACTCAAAATGATCTTAATACATTGGTACACACCTTTAGTTCAGACGATAATACAATTTAAATCAATAAAAAAATTGATCTAAATATAAAACGACCACAATATTGCGACAACCTTGATAGGGAATGTCATTGGACGGACTGGGTGACGTCACTGGTGATCGACCAATGACAATCTATATCGAGGTTGTCGCAACGTTGTGCTCGTCGTTGTGCGCTTACAGAATTCCATTGCAGGTATTAAGATCATCTTGAGTACTTTGCTAGTCAAGATCAATCTGGACAGTCATCCATGAAGGCAGAGTGCTTGGTCCACAACCTCCACGTGGGTGCAACTATGACAACGGAGACGACTCTTGCACGCAGAGAAGACGCAACCACCTACGGCTAATCCCGACCGAAATGGATAAAGGGCTGTAGCGGGACGCTCAGAGGCTCTCTACACTGAAGATTGCATAGTAAGACGGCACCTAAATGTAAATTATTTCTGATGTCAGTAAACTTTATCTTATCTTACACGCCCCTTTGACGCCTCCCTAGCAGAGGGTACAGTGGAGAGTAGGCAAGGGGTAGGCTGGTTCTCCAGGCGCAGTCCTGCGAGTGACAGGTACAGCTGCTTGTCACTCCTACGAAAGCACAAATTCCCTGCCGTGGTTTTTCAAGAAAGGCATTAGAAGTTTCTTACATAATAACCTTGAGATTTATTCCCGGCGGTGAGTAGGGTAGCCAGAGCTCACTGAGAGCAGTGAGAGTTCACTTTTTGTGCTGGCAGTGGGAAGACCAAAGGCTGGTTTTGCTTTATCTTCTGCGCTGACGGCACAGGAACTCTGTTCTTAAGGTCGGCAGCACGAGTGTGACTCCGCTGGTGTCGCACACGTCCATAAGCCACTATAACCACATCCCATCTTTGACCGTATGCTTGTCTGCCACCTAAGTGGTATAAAAATAATGATGCAACTCTATAAAGACTGTTATTTCTGTTAAATTAAGAAATCACATGAGACCGACTTGCGAAGAGCTTTTATTCAGTGAATCACTACTTATCTACCTGTATTGAACTATTGACCTTTCATTTCTTTGTTATACACTAGCCGTCCCTCCCTGACTTTGCCCGTTAGTACAAGAGAGGTAGGTTTTTCAATTAAGGGGCAAAACTAGAAAAAAATCCTAGAAGCAATTTTCTTTCGGAATTCGTTAAGGGAGGTCACTGGTCATCCTATTTTTCTTGTAGTACGTGGCAGATTTTGAATACTTGTATCACTCCTTTGAGCCGTAATATTTTAGTTTTCAAGAATATATGGAAATCTGCCGGATTAGTTGACATTTATGATCACTGCTCCACTCACTTAAGTAGTAGCGTGATGATTTATAGCCTTTAACGTTCCTCGATAAACGGGCTATTCAAAACAAAAATAATTTTTCAATTCGGGTCAGTAGTTCCTGAGAAACAAACTCTTCAGCTTTACGTAGTATAGATAGGACATTTAATATCAAGAATAGGTTCCGGTAGGTTGCGGGATCTGTTCCCGTCAGTGTTCCAACTAGTTCATACTAATATTATAAATGCGAAAGTAACTCTGTCCGTCTGTCTGTCTGTCTGTTACGCTTTCACGCCTAAACCACTGGACCGATCTTGATGAAATTTGGTATAGAGATAGATTAGACCTTGAGAAAGGACATAGGCTATGTTTGGTCGCGATAACCAACGTCCACGCAGGCGGAGCCGCGGGCAACGGCTAGTATAAAATAAAACTTCAGAGCTAAACATCTACAATTTATTATTGTATCTTATGGAATACAAATTTGTGATTTCTTATAATAACTAACAACTACTTATATATTATTTCGACATAAAGGCAAAAAATAACCTACAGTCTAAGTATATGATATATTATTATTATATAAATAGTAATAATAGTAATAATATAAGGGCTATTTAGATTATATATTTATGTTTATAATGGCCGTACGATGTTATCTTGAATAGCAATTAAGTAAAATTCTGGAACATTCTACATAATGCTAGCTAGACCCAAAGTAAGCATAGCTTAATTACCTTGTATTATCGGTTCTAGAATGCGGCTAGGAATTTCTATGGTATGGATTTCTAAAAACTATTTTTGATTGTATATTGATTACGTATGATGCGAAATAGTAAAACTTTTGCTTTACTAATAATCCATATATTATAAATGCGAAAGTAACTCTGTCTGTTACGCTTTCACGCCTAAACCACTGAACCGATTTTGATAAAATTTGGTACGGAGATAGATTTGATCTTGAGAAAGGACATAGGCTGTGTTTGGTCGCGATAAACGACATCAACGCGGGCGGAGCAGCGGACAACATATAGTAGCTTATATTTGCGTTCCTGAGTTCATTTCCTGCGTTAGATAAGTATTATTGGGTTGGCAAAATGTGGAAAAAAATAAAACTGCCAACTCCTCCGGGGATAATATAGGTAAAAGTATAAAACATAAACAGAGAGAGAGAAAAGAAATACCTATTCTAAACGCAAGTCAATAAACTCATACAGGACCATACATAACATAAACATAAATACATATCTAAAATTACTTGATACTTAATTTGCTAGAACTACAGACAATTGTTTTACTTATAATTTAAAAAAAAAACATCATGCGTTTGAAAAAAGAATATTACGCATGTTTATACAATAATAATAATATAATTATTAAGCTTATAAATATTGCTAATAGTACTTGTGTATTTACTGGTTTGTATATAATAAATATCCTTAAAATTTTGTTTCAAAAGTTTGTCTATAAATAATACATAGTAATAACATGGATCTGTCCTAGATTTTCAGCATAAGAATTGCTTGAAAATTTAATTCATTTCAAAATGGATAAATACATAATTTATGATATTATTAGTAATATGGCAAGAAAATAACTAACCTATGTTAATTATATTTAGGCTAATTAACCCATTTACATCTTTCTTCGTTTTTTTTAATCAGCGTTCAATAGATCTAAAAATGTTCCATAGATATGGTAATAAATAAAAAAATGTCTTAACAAAAATAACAGCGAACTAAATGTATCGGGAGATTCAATAATGATGTATTATTATTCATATTTTCAAATGTATGAATTATTTCTATTAACCCTATTTTTGGACAATGCCATTACCAAAAAGAACGTACAATAAGAAAATATACCTTTATTTAAATTAAATTATATATTTAAATAATAAAATTATGTTGTGATTATTAAAGTTATTTAAATGACACTGAGGTTCTATTGATTGTATTTATTCTCGTGATAGTTTACTATCATTATTATTTACACATGTAACATGTTAACATCTATGTTTGTGACGTACAATCCGATGTTTTGTTACAAGTGTCAAAGTCGATGTTAAAATAAAACGAATACTTATATCTAATTAAGTACTGGCATGGAATGTTTATGTAACATATCTACGTATACTGGGAATGTTAAACTTGAGGGAAACATCAACTTGCCTCGGGATACCAGAATTGGGACACTCTATATAAAAGCGATATACCTCTCACTGATTAATCACAAAATCTCAGAAACTGTAACAGCTACGAACTTGGAATTTGGTAGGTTCCTTATAGGGTGTAGACATTCGCTCACCTCCGGCAACTGACGGCGTGCGTTTTAGTCGGTTCGAGTCCGACATAACCTCCTCCTCCGGTTCCGGCGGGGGAGGTATACGTGGGGATTTTTCGCACGATAAAAAAAAAAGACATCCGCTAAGAACGGATCTTACGAAAACTCGCGGTGAGTTTCGTAAGGGGGTAAACGAACTCCACGGGTACAAAGTTGCGGGCGCCCGTTCGTATTTATTTGTATATGTATCTTAGAAACATACCCTTGATAGAGCAACCTTTCACCTTTGAAAGTCATCTTACATGTGAATAAATCTCAAAGAGGTATGTGTAGATTTGGAAGGCGGAGGATCAGGTGCAATATCGCACATTGGCAAAGGCCTATGCCCTCCAGAGGGCTGTCAAAGGAAGAGGAATAAAAAGAAAGGTTATCATTTGAATTGTACCCAAAAATACCTACTTTTGTTATAAACCAATATGTGTAAACCATAATGTTTATTTAACTAGGTATAAATATAAACTAGGACTCTGAATACTGAAACCTGAAATACCTTCATAGGTAAGACTCAAATACTTTCATCTGTATCCAATGATACAGATGAAAGTATTTGAGTCTTACCTATGAAGGTATTGTCTTTAACCAATACTCCTGGTAAACCCCTGAGATAGAGTTCCGTGATGTTACTGTATTGACGAATCAAAAGCTATTAAAATAAATCAATATGATGTAATGTATGTATGGCTTCATGAATCAAAAATTACAAAAAATAATTTCATTACTGAGTATTGAACTTACATAATTTCAATAACAATACAAGTTATTTAATAGACACAATAATTACAATCTAAAAATAAAGCTGCAAAATACTAAAAATAATAGTAAAATAACGTTCTTTATTAAATAAAAAAAAAAACTATTATGTACTAAAATAATAATAGTAGCTACCACCATTTTCTAAAATTGTATAAAAATATTACTTTATAAAAATAACAAACAAAAGCAATTCCTGTAAATAATAATAATAATTGTCAGAATAGTTGAGCTCAGGCTAGAGATTCATTTATGATATTATTATTTCTATTTATGTACCTATATAAACTACGGGATCATATTATTATATCTCGATAATAATATAACATAATAACTCGTATCTTTGGATGTAGATACGCGTTATTAATAAAAGAGTAAATTACTGGATTGTATAGTCTTAATAACTATAATATAACATCAAAGACCGTACTATTAGTCACTATTCTAGACTGCAGAAATTGTCGAGTACTGATTCTAGTACCAAAATACATTATTTTTATTTCTTTTCAATACTCTCGCAACTGATATTTTTTATAAATTCATATAATCAAAATGATATGTGCATTCTACTGACTTAGTTGTACATTGTGATGTTTTATTAGTCTCGATTAGAACTAAAATATTTTACATCTGGCAATTCCAATCATGTTCCATCTACTAAGCGATAAAAACTGTGTTAAAATTTGCTATTTTACATTTAAAATCAAGCCTCGAGAATAGGCTATATAATATATAATAGTAATAATATATGTGAATAATAGTAATAATAGGACGGATAATTACATAATTGCACTTACGGAATGTGTATTATTAAATTGGATTTTTACTATTTATATATTTAAATACTTATAAATATATAAAATAATAGTGTGGTCGACCTTACTAATACATTATTAAATTTTACATCAAAATAATAATGTTGACATTGAAGAACTAATTTTTTTGCCTAAATCCTACTTCCTATCCTACTAATATTATAAATGTGAAAGTTTGTGAGAATGGATGTGTGGATGTGTGGATGTTTGTTACTCTTTCACGCATAAACGGCTGGACCGATTTGGTTGAAATTTGGTATGTATATAGGTTATACCCTGGATTAACATATAGGCTATATATCAGCGATGAACGGGATCAGAATTCCACGCGGGCGGAGCCGCGGGCAACAGCTAGTTTTGCAATATTTTTTCAATACTTTGGTTATATCTAGCATACCTAGATTACAGTTTCAACCGAAATATCACTAAACGCAATGATTATTTACGTGTAAGTGATATTAATAATAAGAATAACACTTTTGTACCCATTACCGTACATTCATGTACGTGATTTTGATATTTAATTTTAAAATGCAAGTTTTAAAGGTAGATAATAGTTATTAGTAAGGCGACTATTAATAATAAATACATTTTATGATATTATTATAATAATATTAATTGCGACAATCTCTATGTATACGTATATTGTATTCTATGAAGGGTGTTTTAGGTTCCATGGCCGTGCAGATATCCTGTAACAAGAGAGTCAATTAAATTTTCGGCTTTTCGATCAAGAGGCGACAGCTTCTGTGGCAATATAAAATTCTCGTGTCACAATGTTCGTTCCCATACTCCTCCGAAACGGCTTGACCGATTCTTATGAAATTTTTTATTTATATTCAGTAAATCTGAGAATCGGCTACTATCTATCTTTTAAACCTCTAAATGGAAGGTGCACCGGAAACGGGATCAAGCGGGAACGGGATTTGTATACCACGCGGGCCGAAAATATGGCGGTACGAAGTTCGCCGGGTCAGCTAGTTATTATATATATTTAATATTAATGACATATTTATTCATGTAATAATGTCGTTTTTTTACTATGTCGTTAACGGCCATCATAGCGCGCAACTATAGGTGATAGGTGATAATGCCGCCTTTTGTTTATACCCAAAATGTACCCAATAACACGTATTTTCTCCTAAACACAATAAAGATATACTATACTATACCTTCTTGAAAGGCTTGAAGCTCGCCCGGACCCTGAACATCTTGTCGACGTTGCACTCGAGCGCCATCTTCACCGTGAACAAGTTGGACGGCTTGGCCGGCTCGCGGTGAAGCTGGCAATTGTGCGAGTCGACGTTGCACTCGTGGCACAGGCGGAACTCTTGGAGCTTTGTTGAGCTGTAGGGGTTCAAATTTAATTCAATTTCAGGAAGATTGCGAAACGTATGGTCGACAGTTCCCGTCATCATCATCATCATCATGTCGTATGGCTTTTGCTAGAGTCCTCATAGGGGCTGTCCAATTATTACGTGAGGCTTAACAGGGGGGGGGGGGGTCCGGCAAAAAATCACGAAATATCACCAGGGGGGAGGGAGAGGTATATTGAGATATAACGTGTAATTAAATAATAAATAAAAAATACACGCGATTTTGGCTAGGGGGGAGGGGGGGGGGGATCGCCTAAAACCTCACCACGTATCACCATGGGGAAAGGGGGTTAAAAAATTGCTAAAAAAACGTCACGTGATTAATGGACAGCCCCTCTGTATAGGATCTCCTTTCCTATATAGGACAAAACGTGCAGGACTTAGATATCACCCGCATACGGTGCAGAATATTCCATCAAGAACCAAGCGGTTCGGTGACTCCTTCTGCCGCACCATTAAGTCTTGGAATTCCTTACCAGTTCACGTGTTTTCTCCTCCTACAGTCTCGGGTCCTTTAAACGGGGCGTGAAAAAGCATCTGATGAGGCCGTCAAGCTGAGTGCCACCATTGTAACATGGTGCGTGTCTGTAATGGTGACCCTCTTTTCAAAGAAATAAGAACTGTACACAAACCTATGATCCACAAATAAATAATTTGATACCCCCTTCATATACTCACGACTTTTATTTAACCCTGTAGAGGTACTTACCTAAAAGTGAGATGTACTTGTTTGTGCGTGAGGCAGAGTGACAGAGGCACTTCGTAGCTGTAGTTGGACACTTTGTCGTCGCACACTTTGTCGTTGAAGAGGGACGAGTTGAGGATGGGCTTGCCCACTGACTGGATGCCGACGCGAACTGAGTCACATGCTAGGAAAGGATTCATTTTTTACTTTCGTCCCATAAGGTATGATTCCGAAGCCGACCACATACGACAACGACAGACGCATGCAGTACATACAGCGTACCCATTACTTGTTGAACTCCGATACGTATAAAAGGGACTATTGAGAAGTCGCAATGAATTACGCGCATGTGCTGCGTGCGTCGGCAGTTGTCGTATGCGGTCGGCTACGGAATCATACCTTCTTATCTAAAGAAACAGGCTACCAGTATCGGCTATCGATTGCCATCATGTCCATTCGTCGTTTGTCAAAAAACAATCACAAAGTATTCTCGCCCTTGTGTCTATAGACATACGGGCGAGAATGCGTTGCATTGTTTTTTACCATATGTGGTGTTAGAACGTAAACGACGACCTATCGTCATTTTTGTTGCTATAGAAACTTGTCGGAGTAGCTAGCCGGTACCGGTATTACCTGTTTCTTTATTTAAGCACGTTTAGCTTACAACGCACGATGGGGTAAGGATTCAAAACTTAGAGTACACATTGCTATAGAGCGCGCCTTACAAGTATGAACTGCTATCACGGGTACGAACAGTACCGAGGCTTCTGGCTCAACCTCAATCACTAGCAAAATACCCGTCAAAATGACTTCGCAAATAATATTTAATGAGGATCATTCACGTTTTTAGCTGAGTATGCAGATTTATAATGATTAAAAAAACAATAAACACTGTGAAAAAATTATTTCAATCCGATCAAAAATGACGAAGATACAGCAATTTTAATGCAGTAATCTCAAAAACGCTCGCCGCCGCGCCAAAATACTGTGTGACGTCATCTGTTATGACAGCGCGCGCCGCCGCTATGGAGAGTATGAAGACTTAGGGCTCTTTTGGGTTAAGACTCCATAGCTGTTTTATTTCGTAACGTATAATTTTGAAATTTTGTACGGATTTTAAGTAATTTACAAAGCTTCTAATAATATAGTTTTTGTGCTATTTACTTCAATATTTTTTTTAATAAAAATAACTATATCTATACCTACTTATTGTTGTGTACTATACTTTATATATGTACCTACTTACTACTTAGCGTAGGTAGGCACAATATGTAACAGCGTAGCGGGTAGATTTTACTTAGTTATAATAAACCAGTCTGCTTTGGATCTCGGTGTTTGATTCCTGTGTCCCCGACATATCATTGGCGACGAAGAAAAAAAAAAAAAAGTGCGTGTGTACGTGTCGATACGTGTAGGTCAAATAATTTTTGAAAAATGCCGATCGGTAAAGTGGAACCTTTTCAAATCGGTGGCAATTGGGACACTTACGTACGTCGAGTGAAACAATTTATCACGTTAAATTCTATCGACGCGTCATTACATGTGGCTACACTTGTCACGTTAGTCGGATCCGAATGTTACGATTTGATATGCGATCTGTGTGCGCCCGAAGAGCCGGAAAGCAAATCGTTCAACGTTTTGGTAAGCTTAGTGAAAGATCACCTGGAACCCGTGAGATCAGAAATAGCAGAACGACATTTGTTCAGGCAAAGAAACCAGCAGCAAGGTGAAAGCATTCGTACCTACCTACACAGTTTGAAGCATTTGGCTAAGACGTGTAATTTTGGTGCGTCTCTGGAGGTAAACCTTCGCGACCAATTTGTTTCGGGGTTGTACAGTGAGGAAATGCGATCTAGGCTATTTGCGGAGAAAAATGTCGATTACAAGCGCGGAGTGGAACTCGCGCTCGCGTTGGAGGCAGCGGAGCGGCACGCGAGTCAGGCGGGCGCCTCGGGCGCTGCCGCGGCTGGCGTCGTCGCTGCCGCCGTGCCGCAGGCGCTGCGCGCGGCCGACGACGACGGCTTGCATCGGGTTGGCGGCGGCGGGCGCAGCGCGGGCGGTGGCCGGCGGCGCTTCGCGGCCACGCCGGCGCCGGCGGCGCCCGGGACGAGACCAACGTGCGGGCGTTGCGGTAAGGCAGGACACTCGGATAGCAGGTGTCGGTATAAACATTATTCATGCGATAAGTGCGGGGAAAAGGGGCACTTGAAGGTAATGTGCGGCCAAAAGAGAAGTGACGGTGGTGAGTCGGACAAGAAGCCATCTAAAGGTCAGTTTTATTTGTATTCAGAAAGTGATTCGGACGTGGAATGTAATTTTTTTAGTCTTCATTCTATGAATAACTGTGAGCGAAGCCTAAAAACGGATGATAGTCCCTATTATGTTAAATTGAAAATTGAAAATGTATATGTCAAGTTCGAGATAGACACGGGCAGTAAAATTTCGGCCATATCAAAATCTTTTTACGATAAACTGTTTTCAAAAATACCTACAATTGACAGTGTGTTAAGATTTAGATCGTACACGGGCGATGTTATCGAGACGCTGGGTTATATTGTTGTAGGCGTTTCGTACAATAACAAAAATATTAATTTAAAGTTATTTGTTATAGAAAACGGTGGGCCGCCGTTATTGGGCCGTAGTTGGATTCGTGAATTGAATTTGTATCCTGTCAGTGTAATAGATGACTTGCACAATATGACCGTAGTGGACTCGATACCTAAAACTTTAAAGAATGAGTTTCCTGAGGTTTTTGCTGATGGTTTGGGTACATTTAAAACCAAGCTGCGTCTATATTTAAAGGAAGTTACGCCTGTGTTTGTAAAAGCGCGACCGTTACCATTGGCATTACGCGGTCGAGTCGAACGGGAACTCGATCGGTTGCAGAGGGAAGATGTTATTTACAAGGTTGAGAGGTCAGACTATGGAACACCCATTGTGCCCGTCGTTAAGGCTAATGGGAGTATTCGTATATGCGGTGATTATAAAGTGACTATTAATCCACGTCTAAAAGATTTTCATTACCCTCTTCCCCGGATCGAAGACTTGTTCGCGGCATTAGGAGGTGGGGAACATTATACAAAGCTAGATTTATCTAATGCCTTTCAACAATGTGTCTTAGCAGAGGAGTCACAGCCTTTAACGGCGATTACCACTCATGTAGGAACATTTGTATATAAACGCGTACCGTACGGGATTAAGTGCATTCCTGAAAATTTTCAGAAAATTATGGAAGAGACATTGAGTGGGCTACCGTTCACGGCTGTTTTTGCAGATGATATTTGTGTCAGCGGGAAATGCAAAACTTCTCATATGGCTAATTTGAGGGCGGTCTTAAAAAGATTAAAAGATAATGGGTTAAGAGTTAATTTTAGTAAGTGTGAATTTTTTAAGGAATCTGTTACGTATTTAGGATATAAAATAGACAAATACGGCTTGCATACTGATGAAAAGAAAGTTCAAGCTATCGTTGCAGCACCGTCACCCACTAACATTACTCAATTACGAAGTTTCTTAGGACTTGTAAATTTTTACTCCAAATTTTTTGTCAATATTAGCATCGTTTTAAAACCCTTATATAATTTACTAAAAAAAAATGTTAAGTGGCGGTGGAATGACGATAATGAACAAGCGTTTGTCGCGATTAAAAAGATGTTAAGTAGTTCACCGATGCTCGCACACTATAATCCGTCTGTCACACTTATATTGTCGGTGGATAGCAGTCCGTATGGCATAGGCGCGGTCCTAACACAACCGCACGCGGATGGCGTCGAGCGAGCCGTGAGTTGTGCCTCTCGCACTCTCACCGCGGCCGAGACAAATTACTCACAGTTAGACAAGGAAGCTTTGGCCATTGTATTCGGGGTGACGAAACACCACCAATATCTATACGGCAGGCGATTTGTTTTACGCAGTGATCATAGAGCACTGAGTTATATATTTGGTAAGAATAAAGGTATACCGGTGACGGCCGCGAGTCGCCTTCAAAGATATGCAATTAAGTTAGCCGCATACGACTTCGACATTGAGTTCGTTAGATCGGAAAACAATAGTTATGCCGATGCGTTATCTCGATTACCTCTGAACTTGAGTAATAATCGTGCGAGAGGTAATAGAAAAGAGTGCAGTTATTTAAATTTTATACAGGAGGACTTACCACTCAGTTTTAAAGAAATTAAATCGGAAGTGTCCAAAGATCCCTTGTTAAATAAAGTAATAGGCTATGTAAAGTTCGGCTGGCCGACGAGCGTCCAGGACGCGTCGGAGAACCCCTACTTTAATAGGAAGGACTCTTTACATTTAGATCAGGGTTGTTTGGTATGGGGTTATCGTATCGTAATCCCAAAGTCGTTAAGGGCCGGATTATTAAAAGAGCTACATGACGGTCATCCTGGCATTGTCAAGATGAAGCAAATAGCTCGGAACTACGTGTGGTGGGAATCGTTAGATGCAGACATCGAACGCGTATGCGCCGAATGCGTTGCCTGCCGGTCGCAGCGCGCACTCCCCGCGCCGTCGCCGCCACACTCGTGGCCATGGCCGACCGAGCCATGGTCCCGCTTGAACGTAGACTTTTTGGGCCCCCTTCATAACAAATATTATTTGGTCATGATTGATGCCCACTCAAAGTGGATTGAAGCGGAAATGATTAAATCCACATCCGCCGCAATAGTTATCAATCGTTTCAGAAAAATTTTTGCGCGTTTCGGTATACCTAAACGAATTGTAAGTGACAATGGTCCCCCTTTTACATCTTTAGAGTTAAAGAAATACTTTGAAATTAACGGCATTAAGCATTCCTTGGTCGCCCCCTATCACCCCTCCAGCAACGGGGCAGCGGAAAACGCTGTACGTACCATTAAAAGGGTTCTAAAGAAGGCTTACGTGGAGGGGGTTGATGAAGACACCGCATTGAGCAAATTTCTATTTATGTATCGGAACACTGAACATAGCACTACAGGACGCGAGCCAGCAGTGGCGATGTTTGGTAGACGTCTGCGCGGGAGACTAGACCTACTGCGTGCCGACGTCGGTGAACGGGTTCGTGACGAACAGCTGACGCGGGAACGGAGAGACGCCGGTGCGCCTTTGCGAGTGTTAGCACCGGGCGATCGTGCATTAATGAGAGATTATTCGAAAAATAATCAAAAGTGGTCAGATGCTGTAGTAGTCAGTCGCTCGGGGCCAGTGTCGTACACAGTCCAGTCCGATGGACGTATGCATAAGCGTCATATAGATCAGTTATTAACCAAGGATCGTAGGAAGTCGCGATATTCATTGTGTAGGCGAGATAGTGTAGAAACTGACGCAGACTTGTTAGAGAGTGGGCCAGGTTCGACGCCAGACGCTAAAGTTTTCATAGATGAAACCCCAGTAGTACCCAATATAAGTGTGCCAATAAATCCTTCGCCACCTTTGGACGAAGCTAATAGTATACAAAATGATGTTGCCGATAAACGTGTGCGTCGGAGAGCTGCTCAAGAATGTGTTAAAAAGTTAAAACTATATTAAATCATTGTGTACATGTAAAGTTACAAATTACGTTCTAGTATTTATCATTTTGTTAGAGTAAGTCTACACGTCTAATATATTGTACACCTATTATATATGGAATTGTTGTCATAACTGTATACCTATAGTAATCCTGATGTAATCTACTTGTACTGGCGTTTATGAATGGGAGGAGGACAGTGTTGTGTACTATACTTTATATATGTACCTACTTACTACTTAGCGTAGGTAGGCACAATATGTAACAGCGTAGCGGGTAGATTTTACTTAGTTATAATAAACCAGTCTGCTTTGGATCTCGGTGTTTGATTCCTGTGTCCCCGACATATCACTTATAATATTATGAAACTGAAGAGTTTGTTTGTTTGAACGCGCTAATCTCAGGAACCACCGGTTCGAATTGAAAAGCTTTTTTTCTGTTGAATAGTCCATTTATCGATGAAGGTTATAGGCTATATAACATCACGCTACTACAAAAGGGAGCGGAGCAGTGTTCATAATCAAATCCGACAGACTTCCAAACATCTATGTTTAAACCAATTTTTAGTGGTAGTTTTCATGGCAATTTACATTATATTTTTTTTTTAGATTTATCATTCTCTTAGTTTAGAAGTTAGAGGGGGGGGGGGGGGGGACATTTTTCCACTTTGGAAGTGTCTCTCGCGCAAACTGTTCAGTTTAGAAAAAAAATATGTTAGAAACCTCAATAGCATTTTTGAAGACCTATCTATAGATACATGGGTTTGATGAAAAAAAAAAAATTTGAGTTTCAGTTCTAAGTATGGGGACCCCCAAAATTTAATGCTTTTTTTTATTTTTGTGTGAAATTCTTAATGTGGTTCACAGAATACGTGTCTTCTTACCAAGTTTCAACAACATAGGCCTTATAGTTTCGGAGAAAAGTGGCTGTGACATACGGACGGACAGACAGACAGACAGACAGACGGACGGACAGACATGACGAATCTATAAGGGTTCCGTTTTTTGCCATTTGGCTACGGAACCCTAAAAATGGGTTAAAGTAATGAGAAGAGATGATAAAACTCTTCTTTCAAGCGAAAGTGTTTTACATTGTTGCGAAGATCATTTTGTCGTAAGTAGGTATTGTGTACCTATTACTATTAGAACTATCGAGATATTTACCTTGTATTGTTTGGAGCTTCCAATAATAGTAATGTGAAAGGCCATGAAAGTTTAAATACCTATATTGCGTACCTACCTATGTCTATACATGATAACAAAATTCAGTCTAGAGATTATCCTACAGGCGTATACTATATACCTACCTATTCTATCATTTTAAGTTACAGACTTGCACCACTACGAATAAGTCTCCTAAATACTTTTGAAGTGGTCATGACGGCATCGGCAATACCTACTTAAGTACCTACTTCATTTTATTATAAAACTTAATACCTTTTCCTTTTCTGAACCTGTATTATACTAGCTTCAGTTATTTCACGTCATTTCTAACGTGGTTTATTACTCGCTTGACAACACAGTAGGTACAACTTTCGACAGAACATCATAAGGTAGGTAAATAAGTACAAGCGTTAGGACGAACTACGTATATTATAAAGTATTTTAAAAACAAATTGTATTTGAATAATCACCAAAGAACTTAAAACACAAATAAAGTACTTAGAAAAACCAATAAAACGCAAGCACTACTAGTCGATCCACGAAAGAATTTGTACTGACTGACTGGCGACTGCGCTAGTCGGGACGCGTTCATAACAGATGACGTCATCGTCTAAATCGCAGTGTAAGCGGGCGTTTTTAAATACTCATTAAGACATCCCTAATAGCTTCGTCATTTCTTGACGGATTTTGATTATTTAAAAAATAGGATACTCAGAAAGGTATAGCGCACCTGGTAGACTACTGGCCCGTGTAGAAAAATGATGGGTCATTTGAACCACCAGGTGACCTTTATAGAACGATATAAGAGCATAAAATAATAAGATTCAGCACTATGCCGTCACTTGCAAGCTGTCCAACTGAGTGCAGGTGAAGAAGAGGGGGTTGTAACCCACGATTACTTCACCATGTCGCATGATTTTTGTACGGCGTTGCGGAATAATGGATTAGAAGCAGTATTGAAATATTATGAAACTGATGCCGTACAAAATCAAATGACCAAATTTACCCTGGTAATGTCGGAAAATAAAATAAAAATTCCGACTTTGTGGCTCACCATTTTTTGTACAGCACTACGCGTTTGCTTGTTATTTTTCATGGATCTATCGATGGTAAGAATGCCGTACAAAAATATATGACCAAAATGTACTCACTCTACCTGTACTTTGTACCTGTACTCACCTGCACTCAGTTGGACAGCTTACAAGTGACGGCATAGTGCTGAATCTTATTATTTTATGTTCTTATATCGTTCTATATAGGTCACCTGGTGGTTCAAATGACCCATCATTTTTCTACACGGGCCAGTAGTCTATGGTATACTGATTAAAAATACAATATTCCATTATGTGATTCATCCTCATTCGATATGTATACAACATTTTTACATTTATTTGTAGTCATAATTGTTTTTGTAATACGCAAAATGACGGCATTTTTTGTATTTTGGCTTTAATTTTATCCATGCATATCAAATTGAACAAAAAACTTCACAACAACAAACTACATTAATAAATACATCTATTGATATTTTGGGTAATGCATGAAACGTCACTATAGGTGCGCTTCACCATCGCAAAGTATCTTATAATAACACTCGGCGTCAAAGACCTGAGTGATACGCGCGCTCTACTTATATATACTCTAAGATTCAAAATATATACGCACACAAGAATAAAATAACTTCTGAATAGGCCGAAAAAGTATACAAATAGAAATCTCACCATCACTCTCATGCTGACCTTCCTCCGAACTCTTGTCATCTCTCTTATTCCTCTTAACCTCCCTCTTCATACGACTCCCATTCTCCGTCACATTAGATTTATTATCCAAAAAATTATTCTCAGGCATATTATCATCAATTTTAAACGAGTCATTCTCATTTCTCAGTGACTCGGTATCAGTTCTCAGTGACTCGGTATGGTTTTTCTCAGGTATGTTGACTGGGATGTTGGGTAGTTTGTCCCCTGTGTGTGTCTCTAAGGGACCGGTGTATGTGTCGTTTAGTTCTTTCTCTGGTTTTGAATGGTCGTCTGGAGAGTCGTAGGTTTGAGGTGGGTCTATGCACGGTGACTGTAAAAAGAAAAATTATAAGAACCTTCAAAAACCTGTAAGTGGTGGGGGGGTAATAACCCGATTCTTGCTAGAATGACGGGAAGTCATGGGAATGGGGTTATTAGAAGCATTGGGATATTTTTATTATGGGACAAGTCAGCCTCCGTGGCGTAGCGGTAGTGAACGCAGCCGCTACGCAGGAGGCGCGGGTTCGATCCCCGCTCAGTGCAAATATTTGTGTTAATGAAATATGGGTATTTGCATTGGTCTGGTCGTGCCTCGGAGAGCACGATAAGCCGTCGGTCCCGGTTGCCATAAAAACATCTATGGCAGTCGTTACGGGTAGTTGAAGCCCTAATAAGTCCAAAAACAACAGTCTGGCTGCAAATCTTCGATATCGCCTAATGTTAACATTGGGTTGTGGAGGTCAGAGGCAATCGCTTCACGTAAAATATCGAGGTCTAGCCTAATCTGTAGCTATGACTGGTAAAAGCGTACCCCAGACTCCGAGCTGAAAGCTTCGGATGCGACTGGGAATAACGCTAGGAGGAAGAAGAAGAAGGACAAGTCAATTTAACTTCACCTCGCCTGTTAGTAAACTGAAGGCGAGATCTCGGGAAAGAGGGTCAACATTATAGACACGTACCATGTTACAATGGTGGATTGACAAACTAGATCAAGGTAAGTTTTTTTTTCACCCGCTTATTTTTTTTTTATATAGGACACGTCAATTTGACTTCGCCTCGCCTGATGGTAAGCTGAAGGCAAAGTCTCTGAAAAGAGGGTCACCATTACAGACACGTATTCATATTCATATTCAGCATCGCCACTGAAGGCTACCATATAACGTACATCCGTGGATAGTGAACCGAATTTTCGGGTAATTGGTACCATGGGATCCATTTATGGATGATAATATACAGGGTGTTATGAAATCGTTAGAAGGTAGGACACGCGCGTATTACACTCTCTACTGAGCAGTCCGACTGGGGCAGTACCTCTGCCCTACAGAATACCGCGGGTATAATAACCTCGTGTTTTGTTCCCGGCAGTGAGTAGGGTAGCCAGAGCTCACTAGAGAGGTTTTGTGCTTGTATCATCAACATTAACTCGTATTAAGGCGCTTTTGTTTTTTTTTGTAGTGATTTTTTTTATGAAATTATCGTCTCATTTAGCTTTACTTACACGATGGAGAGTCAATATTGCTAATTAAACAGTATAAAATAAAATCCAAATCGTAATTTTTTTTATGGCAATATGTAGTGTACCCGAAACACTACCAGCCTTAGGCTTCGGAAGCGTTTTCCTAACACCCTGTATGTGTCATCATAACCTACTGCGTGAATAATATAATTAAAATCTTATATCTAACCAAAAATCTCACCAAAATATGTTTGATCCATTCTGTAATTCTTGCTATATCCTCCTTTATAGCAGCATGTACAAGATAAATGAATATAATAAAACACTAAAATATATCAAAAATAACATACAAGAGGCAATCTACTTTTTCTTTATTTTTTAGAGTGCTAAAGCCGGCCGGCGGCGGCGGGTTTGTCAGACTCGTACCGACTAAAACCGCATGCCGTCATAGGTCTTAAGATGGTGTGAGAGACTGCCTAAGGCATATCCCTCGCACTCCGGCTGACCCGGAGCCATCTCCGGTTTCAAAATAGCCCCATTAGGTGTCCCCATCTTACCCCAGAAAGAGATAGGGACGGCCAAAGTGGGTGAGGTTTACCCAGGCTCTATCGCAACGGCATTCTCAATAAATATTCTAGGATATTGAATAAAGCACTTGTACTTTTCCACAATTATTTATTATTTTGTACCTAACTGGTTTCGCCTTACTGTAGTCTGAAAAGTTTACAATGGTTATTACAATGGAAACCATTGTAAACTTTCGAGAATGTCGTAAGGCGAAACCGATTAGGTACAAAATCACAATCACTATCACTACATATTATAAAACAAAGTCGCTGTCGCTGTCTGTCAGTCCCTATGTATGCTTAAATCTTCAAAACTACGCAACAGATTTTGAAGCGGTTTTTTTAATATATAGAGTGATTCAAGAGGAAGGTTTAATATGTATAATACATGCATAATATTGTAGAGAAACACTGATAAATTTAGATATGCAGCGGGATCAGAAAACATGGCGGTACGAAGTTCGCCGGGTCAGCTAGTAATAAATAAATTGTAGAAAAGTACAAGTGCTTTATTCAATATTGTAGCAAGTTCCACAATCTCCAGTATAAACAAAATATTCTAGGATACAACACATAGCGCCTAGAGTCATTTAGAAATTATGATGATGATCTAGAACAGGGATGGCGAACCATTGGCACGCGGCACAATTTTTTGAACACGCCAGCAATATCATCAGTGCCACCTGGGTTATTAGGTGGGCATTCGGTAATCTGTGCCTATACCTGTTTCTTTCTTTCACAAAGTAAGAGAAAATGAACGAACAGATGGACATTTTTTTCAGAAAGCATGATATAAAGAGGCGGACTATGCCATATTATCAGACATTGATATTCCCCCAGCCCCAAATAATCATGGGATACATTTTTGGGGTGGGCCAAATGCGTGCAACCGTAGTAAATAGACAGAGCAACTTCAGCCAACAAACCCCCCCCCCCCCCCCATCGGCACGTCTAGGACTTCATTGAACTTTTTTTTAGAAATATGGCACGTTGATGCATAAAGGTTCGCCACCCCTGATCTAGAATGTTCTACCGACTGACCTGACACTCCGGGTCGAGTTCGTTGTTGTTGTTCACCGCGTACGACGAGCATCCGCCTCCGACTACTTCCGACTTCCTGGAGATAGGACGCTCCGTTTGCATTAAATTGTCTGTGGACAATGGAAGGATTCAAATGATGTTATCTTAGGAATTTTTAAGCTATTGCATAGCTTCTATCGCGGGCCTTGAGCGTGGAGACCGAATCCAGATATTCCGTAACGAAAAAAAAACCTAACACCCCGAAGCTCGCACGAATCGAGCCGAGCTGCTCCGAAGTAGCTCCGCTTAACGTATTTTTATGTGAAATTATAAAAATTGTTAATAGCGCCATCTGTTGATTCTATACGGTACCAAATAGAAAGTTGGCATTCTTAGTTAGTTCACTACTACTAAGTTACAAACTAATTAAATAGATGTCGCTGTAACACATTTTCAAAAAGCGTTTCGAGTAAAAGGATTTATGAACTTAATAAGGCTGTTTTAAGCTATTGCATAGCTTCTATCGCGGGCCTTGAGCGTGGAGACCGAATCCAGAAATTCCGTAACGAAAAAAACCTAACACGCCTCACTCCGAGCTCGCACGAATCGAGCCGAGCTGCTCCGATATCGGAGTGGGAGGTGTTAGGTTTTTAAACGTAAGTAATTATAATTGCATAAGTTGATAAAAAATGCTATGCAATAGCTTTACCGCGGCAGTCCCCGAGTGCCACAAGTCTTTTTTTCTTTTTCTGTCTAGCTTTTTTAACCGATTTCAAAAAAGGAGGAGGTTCTCAATTCGATCGCTATGTTTTTTTGGTATTTGGATGATTGATAACATCTTAATGGTTTCGAGAACCAAAAATATTTTACCTATCCCTCGCCTATTCGTGTTTAATCTGATTTGTGGCGCTGAAAATTTTATAATATTGATTGATTAAGATATAGAAAAGAGAATCGACCTCGGGCGGGACTTGAATCCACGATCTTTCCCTTACAGGGGAATACTCTGACCACTGAGCTACCGCGCTTTGCCCGAAGTTGATCCAAATTCTTCTAATATATCCGTCTTGCATGTATTTTGGTCTTGTGGGAGCCATTCGTAGATGGCGCCCACAAAATACACACATTAGTGAACGTCTAATTCGTTTCGTAGGACCAAAATACACACATATTAGTGAACTTCTAATTCATTTCGTAGGACGAAAATACACACATATTAGTAAACTAATCCGGCTTGAAGGACCAATATACATATTGGTAAACCTTTAATCCGGTTACACACCTATTAGTAAACCTGTAATCCGTCCCAAAGGACCAAAATACACAAATATTAGTAAACTTGTAATCCGGCTCGAAGGACCAAAATACACACATATTAGAAAACTTCTAAACCGGCTCGAAGGACCAAAATACAAACTTATATTAGTAACCTTCTAATCCGGCTCGAAGGACGAAAATACAAACTCATATTAGTAACTGTCTAATCCGGCTCGAAGGAACACAATACACACATATTAGTAAACCTTTAATTCGTTCGAAGGACCAAAATACACACATATTAGTAACCTAATCCGGCTCGAAGGACCAAAATACAAACTTAAGTATATTAATAACCTTATAAACCATCTCAAAGGACCAAAATACACATGATATTAGTAACCGTCTCATCCAGCTTGAAGGACCAACAATGTGCTCTAGAAGATGTAGATGATATGGTACTCACTCATAAGTTTGCTGGCTACGAAGTTCCTGTGGGGGTGAGTGGTGGTGGAAAGCGTATGGGGAGGCTCCGTAGGCGCAGTGGTTACGTACTCCTGGGTTGTCTTGTGGCCTTTCTCTGGAACAAAACAATATGGTCATAAAACTTACTGTACCCTTCTTCCTTCTCCTGCCTTCGGACATGGTACGTAGGGATGAAAACAATGTCGTAAGGAAGGCATTAGCTATGGAAGTGGATGGCTACATGGGGAGAGGAAGACCTAAGAGAAGGTGGATGAACTGTGTGAATGATGATATGGTTAAGAAGGGAGTGAATGTTGAGATGACTAGAGATGAATGGAAAAGGCACACATGTTGCGCCGACCCCAAATAAACTTTGGATAAGGGTAGGAGGATGATGATGAACTTACTGTACCCTATTAGACTAAAGGATAGGGCTGTTTAACATCAGACAGTTATATACAGCCCAGACTCAGCCTATACATGGCTCGAGTCAACAATAGTGCCCGGAAAACGGCAATAGGCTCACACCCTGTTACGTGGGACCGAATACAATGATTGGTGAAATGTCGGTCACATTTCACCTCTGCTTATCCCTTCGGGGATAAAGACGTGATTGTATGTATGTATGATCAATACATACCTTTACCAGCTTTTCTGGCTGACAATTGCTGGGACAATTTTGAGTTCTGAAACAAACAATGATAATAAATATCATAATGTATGTAGATAGCGTAGATATTTTGAAAACATCCGCACCCGTAATATTCTTATTATTTGGAATTAGCCTCAACGGGAGCGACTACCACCTGACATCCCCAACTCCGAGCGGAAATCCTATACGGCAGACACTTCTTGTCTATTAATCAGTAGATGTACTTTATGTGAAAAAAATTACAGCCTCCGTGGCGTAGCGGTAGTGAACGCGGCCGCTACGCAGGAGGCGCGGGTTCGATCCCCGCTCAGTGCAAATATTTGTGTGCATGAAATATGAGTATTTGCATTGGTCTGGTCGTGCCTCGGAGAGCACGATAAGCCGTCGGTCCCGGTTGCCATACGAACATCTATGGCAGTCGTTACGGGTAGTTAGAGCCCTAAAAAATCCAAAAACAACGGTCTAACTGCAAAGCTTCGATATCGCCTAATGTTACCAATGGGTTGTGGAGGTCAGATGACAATCGCTTCACGAAAAATATCGAGGTCTAGCCAAATCCGCAGTTAAGACTGGTAAAGCGGACCCCAGACTCCGAGCTGAAAGCTTCGGATGTGACTGGGATCAACGCTAGGATTTTTTTATACCACATAGATCGCAGACAAGTACACGGCCCACCTGATGGAAACTGGTGGACGTGTGCAACACCAGGGAAGTTACAACCTCTCAAGTTATAATAGCAATTTTATGAGCAGGTGTGTTGTAACAATCATTATCTCCTCACCGGTATCTGATTGAAGTCTTTAACCTCCTTTGTTCTGTCATACGGCTTGTGGAAGCCGTAATAGTTCACGTTCTGAAGCCGGCTTGCTTCTCTCATCGAAGTGAGTTCCTTATGCTCTTGGAAGTAGAGGGCTGACATCACTATGAGGCTGGGGAGAGAAGATATACGGTGAATAAAAAGTGAGATTATAAAGTACTAGGTTTCGCCCGCGGCTCCGCCCGCGTGGATGTAGGTTATCGCGACCAAACATAGCCTATGTCCTTTCTCAAGGTCTAATCTACTCCTATACCAAATTTCATCAAAATCGGTTCGGTGGTTTAGGCGTGAAAGCGTAACAGACAGACAGACAGACAGACAGAGTTACTTTCGCATTTATAATATTAGTATGGATTCATCAATTTTAAAATTTACAATATTTTATTATGTTAAGCTACAATTGGGTTTTTGAAAAAAAAAAAATTATTGATTTTGGTTGATTTATGAAATAAATTATTAAATTATAAAATTATTACTATTAGTATGGAAAGTATGGATATGGATATACAATATAAAAGAAGTAGGAAAGATAAGATATAATGGCTCTAGTCAACAATATTGCCCAGATTACAGCAATAGGCTCACCCCCTATTACGTGGGACTGAATATAGGTGAAATGTGGGTGTTAATTCAACTCTATCTAACCCTCTGAGGAGAAAGTCGTGATTATATGTATGTAAGAAATATACTTACCATACAGCCATGATAAAAATCAATATAGTTATAACAATTTGTAGAAATTTGTTTGAAATCAATTCACTACTTGAGTCTCTATAATCCTTTCTACAACAAAAACCCAATTTAGTGTTGCCATATGAAAAAGATTCATCACTTTTCAACCAGAGACAAGTATCTTTTTTCTTCGTCATCTGACTATGATTCTCTTCTGGATAAGACTGCATATGAGTCTCATTATAAGTCGGATTTTCAATATGTTCCGACTTTTCAAGTTTGTTAGAGTGATATCGGACTCCGCAAGTCTTATTTTGGTTGTAATATTTCCCGTATTTCGAGAAATTATTAGCATGGCAATTTTTGCACTGTTTTCTTGTGTGTTTTGGGGAGTAATGACTGAGTTTATGGCAACTCTCGTGTTTGCGGATGTTTCTCGCTATGTCCCGGATCTGATCTATGGAAATGTTGCCAGTCTCGCTGTATAAGGATTTTGAAGAGTTTGATATTGCTGAATAGTGGGAATCTGAAAGCAAAAATAAAATTGTAATATTTTTTTTTTATACAGGACACGTAAATTTGACTTCGCCTCGCCTGATGGTAAGCTGAAGGCAAAGTCTCTGAAAAGAGGGTCACCATTACAGAACGTGCCATGTTACAATGGTGGCACTCAGCTTGACGGCCTCATCAGATGCTATTATTTTGTAAATACTATTATTGGCGTAGCGGTAGTGTCTTCGACTGCTACGCTTTGAGTACGGGTTCGATTACCGGACAGTGCAAATATTTGTATGCATGAATATGTCTCTTTGCATTGATCAGGTCGTGCTTCGGAGGACACGTTAAGCCGTCGGTCCCGGTAGCCATACGAACATCTATGGCAGTCGTTACGGGTAGTCGAAACTCTAAAGATTGAAGTCCAGCAAAATCCGCACTAGACTGGTAAAGCGGACTCTAGGCTGGAAGTTTCGGATGCGACTGGGATTAACGTGAGGATGAAGAAGAATTGCCCGCGGCTATACCCTTAAGGTCAAATTAGACCAGGCGGAAAAAATCTCCATAATTTTAAGTGATAAATATCATCCTTAATATAATAATAATAATATTCTACAACATTCTACACAACGCTATCTAGACCCATGGTAAGCTTAATTAATTAGCTTGTGTTATGGAATCTAGAATGCGGATATACATACTTAGATACTTTTTTTTTTTTTGTAAATACATTTTGTAATCCCATTAACACAATGTTAGGCTACGAGGGAAATTCCTAATTGGGTAACTTTACACTTCGGTAATTGAGACCCGAAACGCCGTGCGGTTTTAATCGGTCCGCGTCCGAAAAAACCATCCAATAGAAGTGGTATCCATGAGGATTTCCGGAAGAAAAAAAGGGTTGAAAGGTCAGTCGACATTCGTTCCCGGAAAACCCGACATTCTCCGGTCCCTGGACTGGATGATGGGTGATGACTCACCATTACTGACTGAAGACCTGGAGCTGTCCCGTCTCTGCAGTATGCTGATCTTGTACAGTTTCTTGTTGATCCTTTCCAGCTGGTCTATCCTGGATTCCAGGTTTCCAGTCACTTTGGACAGTTCCTTCACTGCGCCGATACCTTCCATGTAAATGCGATCCTGTAAAAGCATGATATATGTTGAATGGCAAGGTTAAGTAATGTTAACAGGACAGTCTTAGAATGGGTGACCATTCTTTTTTTATACCGCTTAGGTGGCTGACAAGCACACGGTTCTCCTGATGGGAAGTGGTTACCGTGGCCTATGGACGTATGCAACACCAGGGGCGTCACACTCGCGATGCCGACCCTGAAGAAACCTTCTAATGCCCTTCTTGAAGAACCCCATATTTCATTCCACAGCTTGAGTGTATTTAGGATGAAATTTCTTTCATATCGCCCAGTGCGCACAGTTTCTGGTCGCAATTTTTCTTTTTTATGTAAGACATGTCAATATGACTTCACCTCGCCTACTTGTAAACTCAAAGTCTCAATATACCAACAATGTTACAATAGTGGTACTCAGCTTGACGGCCAAATACTATTTCACCCACTTAAAGGACCCGGGACTGAAGGAAGAGGGAAACACGTGAACTGGTAAGGAATTCCAGGACTTAATGGTGCGGCAGAAGAAGGAGTCGCTGAACAGCTTGGTTCTTGATGGACACTTAAAGAACCCGGGACTGTAGGAAGAGGGAAACACGTGTACTGCCCCCCTAGATAAGTGGCAATTCGTTGCTCGGCGTATCATGAAATAGAATGACGAATGGTGCGCACTGTGCGGTATGAAAGGAACTTCATCCCTCGCACACTCAAGCTGTGGAATGAACTCCCCGCGATGGTTTTCCCAAGCGACTACAATATGGGGTTCTTCAAGAAGGGCATTAGAAGGTTTCTTCAGGGTCGGCAGCACGAGTGTGACGCCCCTGGTGTTGCATACGTCCATAGGCCACGGTAACCACTTTCCATCAGGTGGGCCGTGTGCTTGTCTGCCACCTAAGTGGTATAAAAAAAAAAAAAAAGATTTGACGTTATTGGCATTCGTTGACGCCTGTCATATACGTCAAATCCCATACATTTGGCATTGTATTCTACCAAACGCCGGCGGACGAATTGCCACTTGTCTAGAGGGCCTGGTAAGGAGTTCCAAGTCTTAATGGTGCGGCAGAAGAAGGAGTCGCCGAACCGTTTGCTTCTTGATGGACACTTAAAGAACCCGAGACTATAGGAAGAAGGAAACACGTGAAAATTCCATTTGATTTTAGCCTTTAAAGTAATGTGTTTAAAGTTTAAAATTAAATGGCTTTTTGTAGAGTGAATGAAAGATTGTAATGAGATTCTTTTCATTTAATTTTGTGTCTTTAGGTCTATAGAAATAAGGTCTAAAAGGAGACGGATACTCTTCCATACATTCGTGGGCCTGATTGACAGAAAATGGAGCTGTCAGCTGTAACAGCTTAAAAATACAGTTGATAAACACAAGAAATAATTAATCGATTAACGGAAATCGATTCAGAATTTATTTTTATTAAACTATTATTTGGTATTTTAAATGGTTATTATTATTATTATGATTAAGTTTTGTTCACTCTGATTGATTTAATATCAAATTGTGATGCAAGTGTTATAATACGCAATATTGTTTAAATAATTTTTAGTAATCGATATTTTATTTTGCTAGTGAAATAAATTTAGTTTTAAGATTTCTCGTCTTCAAGATTTTCAATTGAGCTGGTTTTTTAATATTTTGAAATAGAAAAAAATACCGCTTTTTTTAAGTCATATCTCAACTCACTACAATTTTGGCCCAGAAGTCCCCGTCTCCTTTGATGCTATTTTTGCAGTTTCTGTGGTGAATCGACGCCCTGGTGAAGAATTCAAAGCCTTACCTTATTAACCACAAGGAACTTATTGATGGTGTCCCCATTGGGTAGTGTGACGTCACCCGCCTCCTTGACCGCCTCTGGGAGTACCCTTCGGACCTCCTGGGCGATGATCCCGGTGTCTAGTGGAGGGGTGGGGCGGGACGGGTCGTAGCCGAGCAGGCCGGAGTGCTCCGCGAATGATGGGTCGTAGTTAAACCTGGGAATTGAGTACTGGTGTTAGTCGTCATTATATAAGACACGTCAATTTGACTTCGCCTCGCCTGATGGTAAGCTGAAGGCAAAGTCTCTGAAAAGAGGGTCACCAAGTTTCGTTGAAGTAAAAAAACGTGTGTGTACGTAACTGGTATCGTACAAGGACGAATTATGTTTAGTTAGTAACTAGTTACGTAGCTCTGGTTTCGTAGACGGCCGAAGGGTTACAGACACGTATCATGTTACAATGGTGGCACTCAGCTTGACGACGGCCTAAGATTATAATAAGCGATGCAAAAAGTGAAACTACTCAGGCGGGACCCAACGAGTGAATGAATGAATAACTCGTTGTTGAGTGAAATTTTGAAGCATTTATTATGCTAACTATTCAAATCGATAATCGACCTCGGGCGGGACTCGAACCCGCGATCTTTCCCTTACAGGGTGAAAGCTCTGACCACTAAGCCACCGAGAGCGCACGAAGCCAATCCAAATTCCTTTACACATTCGTCTTAGGGCGACGGTGGAGCCATCTACCAATACTCATACGAGCTATCGGCACCAATGAATGATGTTACAATCATTGTTAAACATTAATTTTTGATTTTGCTTCCCCCTGAAAGAGAAAGATCGCGGGTCCAAGTCCCGCCCGAGGACGATTCTCTTTTCTCTTTCTAAATTAACTTGTTGTTTATGATATACAAGTCATGACCTTTCATTTGATACTCCACTCGGATGCATATGTAAACATTAGAGATATGAGGAGTGAAAGTGACAGTAATAAATACTGTCAAATTCACTCACTCCTCACATCTCTTAAATGGCTAAACCGATTTTTATGGAACAGCTAAGAACACTCTCGACTAACACATTTTTTCAAACAAAAGAAACAGAATAGAAATCGGTTCATCCGTTTGGGAGCTATGATGCCACAAACAGACTGGTGTGTCAGACACCATAAATAATACAGATCGGTGGTCAGACACACTTCAAACTTATAACGCCCCTCTTTTTTGCGTCAGGGGTTAAAAATGACACAGAAAACAATCAAACCAATTTTCTAATTGCAATACTGAAAAAGATCTGCCATTATTATAGAGAGGCCTAAACTTAAGCCATTTAAGAATACTAACTTGACAACCCTGATGCTCTGCACATTCCTGAGTTGTTGCGCGGTGTCCAATTCTGCGATATTGTGTTTCGCGCGCAAATCCGACGGGTGGAGAATATGGCCCATCACTTTAAGGTTACCTGGGTAACAAACACGAATATATACTTTTTGTATACCACTAGGTGGCAGAATAGCTTGGGGGTGACAAGTGCAGCCGCCTGTCACCCCCAGATCTCGCGTCTTCCTATAATAACCCTCTGGCATATCATTTACACCCCAACCCAGGGACATCGAGATGGCTTCCTCGTGTGTGGAACCCCAGTGACCCCATCTTGCCCCGGATATGTAGAGGCGTAGCGGTAGTGAACGC
Source organism: Eilema depressum (assembly GCA_914767945.1). NCBI lineage: Eukaryota > Metazoa > Arthropoda > Insecta > Lepidoptera > Erebidae > Eilema > Eilema depressum. The sequence continues at coordinate 3,021,347 of OU612041.1, read as the reverse complement.
GGCCGCTACGCAGGAGACGCGGGTTCGATCCCCGCTCAGTGCTAATATTTGTTAGCATGAATATGGGTATTTGCATTGGTCTGGTCGTGCCTCGGAGAGCACGTTAATCCGTCGGCCCTGGTTGCCATACGAACATATATGGCAGTCGTTACGGGTAGTTGGAGCCTTAAAAAGTCCAACAACAACAGTCTAGCTGCAATTCTTCGATATCATCTAATGTCACCATTGGGTTGTGGAGGTCAGATGTCAATAGCTTCACGGCAAATATTGAACTCCAGCCAAATCCCCAGGTAGACTGGTAAATAGGACTCCTGACTCGGAGGTGAAAGCTTCGGATGCGACTGGGATTATTAACGCTAGGATGAACAAGATGTGATTGTACATTATTGATAACACACTTGTACTTTTCCACAATATTTATTGTTCTCCTAACCGGTTTCACCTCACGGCATTCTCAAAGGATTACATTGATGAGAATGCCGTGAGGTGAAACCGGTTAGGAGAACAATAAATATTGTGAAAAAGTACAAGTGTGTTATCAATAATGTATAATAATAACTTCCACCAAGTGCCATCAATCAACAGTATGAGTAAGATGTGATTGGATATCCCTCTAAGCATGCCTCGGCTGACACATATCCCCCTCAGGATGCGGAACCCCGTTTTACCCATATTGCCCCATCCCCCCTTGTCCCCATGAGGAGGCATCATGTCTTCGCCTCGACCTGCTTCTGCTAGGGATCTGGTACTCACCATTGACGACACAGCACTCGTCCGGCCTGTCAGTATTAATACCAACTCTTCCACTGAAGTGGACACTGTTCTCTGAAACTCCTCGCTGCCACCAGCTTTCTGAGCAGTCCGATTCGAACTGTCCAGGGTTTGAAGCCTGGGAACAATGGTTTGTGTGATGATGCGATGTTATTAAGCGCCATCTAGTGACAATAATCCAAATTACTTCAAAATTACAGACGAATAAACAATCATAAACCCGATAGAAAAAGCGAATACAGCTCAGGCGGGACTCAAAACCGCGACCTTTCCCTTACAGGGGTCGCCAGATGCATGTATAGAAAAATTTGGATCGCGCTTTTACCACTGAACCAGCGAGGTTCGGTGGTTCAGTGGTAAAAGCAGTAAGGGAAAGGCCGCGGGTTCCATTCCCGCCTGAGCTGTATTCGCTTTTTCTATCTTAATCGATTTTGAATAGTTAGATAGTAAATGCTTTAACATTAAATTATAAACCCCTCTGAAAGTAGTCGGGGGTAGTCTAGATGGGGCGGAGGTCTATCCGGATGTTGATGAGCAATAGACGATGAATTGTGGGTGATGGGGCAAGTGAATGGTGAATGATGTATGAGACATGATGTATGATGAACAATGAATGATGTATAAGTCATTCGTTACTCGTTACACATCATTTTTATGCTCGGAACATGATGGATGATAAATAATGAATGATACATACATACATACATACAGTCACGCCTTTATCCCCGGAGGGTTAGGCAGAGGTGAATTAACACCCACATTTCACCAATAATGAATGATGAATGATGAGTGATGAATGATGAATTACGAATGATGAATGATGCACGATGAATGACGTATAATGTTGATGTAAGATGAATATTGAATGATGAATGTTGCATGATGCATGATGTATGATGTATGATGTATGATGAATGACGAATGATAGTGTTAGCTCCTCCAATCACCTCTAGCGAGGCGGAGGGCGGAGCGCGTTTCCCTACCCGTACGATGATCCTGTCGCTGGCGTGGGCCGCCAACAGTATCTGCGCATGGCCCGCGTGAGCGCGCAGAGCCACCACCAGCTGGAAGTGTCTCTGGTCGGGGTTGGGGCGGCCCTTCTTGCGCATATTATTGTTGGTCGTCTCCGCGAAGTGCAGGCGCCCGACTGTTACCTTGGCTCCTGTACGGCCTACCTCCACCCTGCGGAGATAGATCGCGTTATATGGCTACATGGGTGTCTGATATCTTCAAGATGTTTAGGGTCCTAGCTAACCATCTATGCAAGCTGGTATGAGCTGATGTGCTCTGTGCCGCAAGAACAAAAAAAATATTGAATTCTTTACATGAAGTTATTAGTAAGTTAAGTGTGTGTGCCGAACAATGGCGAGGGGCCACTATAATCTAATCACTGCCGGCTTCCCAATGGGTCGCATGATACATGACAACCTAGAGCGAGGTAATCAATTCAAGATAGTGCGAAGACCTTCAGATCTCCCAAATCCGAGGGAGATCTGCACCAGAGTATCGCCACCAGTTGGACTAGTTTACTGGCGAAATTGTTTTGGCCTCATAGGTTCTCGAGAGTACCTATAAACCTATCAAACTTATGCAAACAATAGCATAAAGGCTGGTTTCCATGATGCAAGTTTCTTGAAGAGGCAGAGAGGTAATGTTACACGTGAAGTTAATAAAATAAGTTACTTACGGCACAGGGTGAAAAGGTTTCTTTGTTCTGTCCGATTGACTTTGTTCAATTCTTACTTCTTGACTTGGGTCTTCAGCCTGTAACCATATTTAGATTATAAAAATAACCACAATTTGTAGTACGTATTACTCGTACTAAAATATAGTCAAAATTCAGTTCCGATTGAATCTCGTTATTTAATAACGATTAAACCCAAAAATATTTTAACTGGAATTCTTGTCTGTTTGTTCGCTATGGCAATGGACGCAAAAACTACAGCCCCTCTAGACAAGTGGCAATTCGTTGCTCGGCGTATGACATACGTCAAATCCCATACATTTGTCATTCTATTCCATCATACGCCGAGCAACGAATTGCCACTTGTCTAGAGGGGCAGGACATCTCGATCGCAAGGCCGACTCCTTAACCATTAAGCTACCGAAACTGAAGAAGAACCATGTCATAGAAACATACCTTGACACCATAAAAATGCAAACAGAAGCTGTTAATCTTCTTAAACCCTTCACTGGTCTTCACGTACTGCGGTTCCCCCTGCATCTGGATCTGGCAGGTCACCTGGAAGTGGTTCTTCTTCTGGCAGACGAACGCCTCGTCTATTTGCGAGTAGTTGAAGCCTTTGTCGGCGCCTACGACGTACGATGGTGGTGAGCTGGAAAGACCAGGGTATTTAGAAAAGGATTTTGGTCATTTTGGAAGCTGTTTTCAATTGTTTGATAAGCTTAATCATCGTAGTAGCGACGTTTCCAGTAGCATCTGAAGCTTTCACCTTAAAGACTGGGGTCCTCCTTTATATTTTTCTTTTTAACTTCTTGACATAATTGTAATATTTTAACGTTCATATGTGCTCTTTATGTACCTAAACTGAATAAATGAAATTGATTCTTTGATTGATATACAGCATATGCGGTCCACTGCCATCTATGGCAGTCGTTACGGGTAGTTGGAGTCCTAAAAAAGTCCAACAACTGGTCTAGTCTAGTTGCAATACTTCGATATCGCCCAATATCGCCATTGGATTGTGAAGGCCAGATGACAATCGCTTCACGGAAAACTTTGAAGTCTAGCCAAATCCGCAGTTAGACTGGTAAAGCGAACCCCATACTCCGAGGTTAAAGATTCAGATGCGACTGTAATTAACGCTAGGATGAAGAAGACGGTTTGTAATACTCACAGTGGCTTGAGATTACAATCGTAGAGGCTGTGCCATAGATTCTGCTGGAACGCTGAAAACCGGATGCATTGCATCGGCGCGTCATCACCAGCCTCGGAGCCGTCTACCGAGGGGGGCGCCGGGCGAGGTATGTGTGAGCTTTCTGGAGATAGGGCAGCTGTGGACAAACATAGCTACGGTTAACTAGCTGACCCGGCAAACCTCGTACCGAAAATGGCCTAAAGTGCTTCGAGAAAAGGATCGTATGGCCGTTCCACATTTTTTTGCTAAAATTGGCGGTGGCACTGCCGTACCCCCCAGATATCTATAGAAGTAATACAAAAAGTAATACAACTAATACAAAACAAAAAGAATTATCCAGTTAAGTGCAGTCGTTCGGAAATAATATGCGTACATACATTTGGAGAGTTTAACTTTTATTTAGTGCTACGTAGTAACATAATATATACACTTATGCCTCTTTCCCAGAGGGGCAGAGTAGGCTAGGACTTCCACTTCCACTTGCTATAATCTTGGCATACACATTTCGCTCCTGTCACCTTCTTAATATTTTTTTAGAGAACTAGTAACCAACATGACTAGTTTTTCCGGTACGACTTTACATCTACGAGGATTTGGACCCGGGCCCTCTCGATCGTAAGCCCGAATCCTTAACCACTAAGCCGACGACGCGACGCTCCGAAAGCTTCTTCCTACAAGTGCCAGACACACTTACCAGGCTCACACTTGACCTGCGAAGCGTCCTGCTCATGTTTCCGTTTCTTCGCATTTGGTTCCTGAAGGCTGGTGTACACCGGAGTGAGAGTGTCATGGGCTAGCGCCACCAGCTGTGGCGTCATCAGCCCCTGCTCTATCTCCGGCATATCCACCCTCATCTGGTTATACCTGTGGAAAGAATACGTAGAATAAGTATCATCCTTTCTCCGGTAGAGTGGTATAGTGCCACAGCATCTCTTCCCGTGGGTGTAGTAGAACGCGACTAAAGGGGTGGGGCTATTCTCCATCTGATAGTAAACATACATCCCATGACAAAGTGCTCACTTGACGGCAATAGGTTCATCCCTATATTGCAGGTCAGATAGCAGTCGCTTCACGGACGACACGGACACGGACACGTATGTGACCGAGATGAACGCTAGGATGAAGAAAATATTCAATTACTGTCTCTTGCCTCAAAAATCTTCAAAAACCTTACCTATTCTGGTAAACATCTCCAAGTCCCAAGTCATTTCTGACTGCCCGTATCCCCAACTCCACGATATTAGGATCCTGGGGCAATACCACCACATCATTGAGGTTCGTCCTCAGAACCTCGTGGTCTATGCTGTCCGTCTTCAACTCCTCGTAGATATAGTCTCCACTCTGCTGGAGAATCTCGTGGGTGGGTATATGGTCAGGGACCAGCATGTAGTCCGCAGCCAGGACTGTTTGGGGTATGGCATGGCCTTGAGTTTCGGATGGACTGTAAGGGTTTTCGGAACCTGAGTCTGGTGGACTCTCTGGGAGTTGATGACCCCTGGAATAAAGAATATATTTATATTTACCGCGATTTTATTTACTGCGATCTATATCGAAACCTGAATATGATTGTCGTAGATCAAGTCGTCGTAGAAAGACAGTTTATTATCATATGAAAATCAAGATAAACCAGCTCTTTGACATCCATACTATTGTTACGAGTATAAAGAGATAATGTTTGTGAACTGAACTGAATCAATTTTTGAGATTTCTTTTACCAATAGAAAGCCAGATTATATGTGAGTACGGATACCCTCCCACCCCGCCTGGGGGTGGGAGGGTATCCGTAGGGTTTCTTCTACACGCTACAATTTCGCAGATAAAGAGATGTGCGTATATTCTTACCCAGTCCGCCTCGGGTCGATGGCCTGTGCAGGGTAGCATCCGTCGACCGAGCTCATATAGGCCTCGATGTCCAACTCTTCGATGAAGCCTGGACCTGAAAACCAACAAATACATTACTGAATGAACCATAAATTCATCGACATCCGAGCAATCGCTGGTGCCATCACGTTTTGAGGAATTCTCCAGGCGTGGGTAACAAAACGCCATGATACTTCTGCCAGGGCCTGGGAGGAGGTGGAGACCACAGAAGTGTCGGTATGGCATTGTAAGAGATTGCATGCATGGCCATTGCTATTAATGTATCAGGCGTTCATGGCATCAAGACCATTGTCTCGGTGCCATGGATGCCCAAGATCGTGAGAAGTGGAGGAGGAAAAGCCGACAACTGAACCTTGGACACTGTGGTAAAGGATCGGATGTCATGGGGACACCACGCCTCTCGAATTATTCTAGCGACTGGAACACTAGTTCGCAATGCGACCTCCATCCGGTGCGAATACAATTCCCATCGCGTCATCGGTGTTACTCGATCGTTTTCCATCTACTAACAAACACCATGTGACACGATGTAAATTTTTTTCCAACCCGTAACACCATAATTTTGCACTGTTACCTACTGGTTGGCACCAAAAGTATTGCATACAGAAACGCTTGTGACACGTTTGGAATTTTTTCCCAAGCAGTAACAATGTTACTGAATGGGGATACACCGTCCTGAGAAGACTCCGGCAAGAAATTCAGTGGGATTTTTGTCTATTTGCATACATGTTTACTTAATTCAATTATAATTACAAGTTTGTCTTAATATAACTTACATCTAATTATACGTAAACATTTGATCTTCATCCTTGCTATGTACTGTCAGGATAGGCACATCACAACACTTATTTAAGGACGTTTTTAATCATTTTATAGCCTGTAGACTATGTTTGCTTTTGTCTGTCTATCTTTATGTCTCGTTTTGCCAGGTAATCTCTGCAGTTGCTGGCTTGATTTTCACAGGACTTTCACAGACAGACAGCTGACGTTATATAGGCGACTGTTGTTTTAAAAATGTCTATCTTTTTATCTGTTTTTGCCGGCTAATTTCTGAAGATGCTGAACCGATTTTCACAGGACTTTTACTGGCAGAAAGCTGAAGTTATAGTCTGTTCTTATTCATGAAAAAAGTAATATGGTTCTGGATAATAAAAAAAACCAATCCACGTTAACGAACGACAAGCTAGTCTATATAATAAAAAAATGAATATTACTGAACATAAAACTCAAAAACGGCTCGACCAATTGGGTTATTTTTCCGTATATTCCTTGAAACCCACAGAAGCTTTGAAAGAAAAAGCCGCGGGCGTCAGTTAGTTGTAACTAAGTATTTCACATCAGTTATACCTCGGGATACGTATCATGGACCTAAATCGCGAGACAAATGAGGACCTGGCGCGGATTGTTTTGTAATAATCTATGCTTGGTGAATTTGAGCTTGTCCACCGCAGTAGCACCCCGTGATATCCTCAAAAGACACCCAAAATACGTGTACTGCGCTTATAGAGCAAGATATATGTATCGAGCAATAAGGAGTTTCCAAGATACACTACAACACACGCACAATTAACACTTCAGTCAATAAAAACGCGTTAAATTCACAAGAGACATATTTTTTGTGTGAACCCCTATATGCGACTGAACAGCTACGATTGTAACGGACGACTGATCCTAATTATTCCACCTCCGCGTTCTTTAGACAATGTGACCAACTCACGCGCAACTAAAATTTCTCTAATTTTAATTGACAAGAACTTAACACGGATATTGAGGGTGTTGGGTCCCGCTGGACTAGAATAGGGCCACCCCATCTCTTCGGGACGACAGTAAACTACAGCCCATGATAAATTACGGTATATGCCCATCCATAAACGAGAAACACTGTTACTGGTTGGGAAAAAAAATCCCAAAGAGTCACAGGTGTTACTGCATGGATGCTACGTGGGACCGAAAATCATAGTTCTTTTTTAGTTGGCGAAATGTGGGTATACACCTCTGCCTACCCCTTTCGAAATTGACAGGTGTGAATGTATGTTAAGACTTTAAACTTTTGCGGGTAGTCGCTCTCGCGTGCGCGTGCGTTATCGCGACCAAACATAGCATAAGTCCTTTCCCAAGGTATAATCTATCTCTGTACAAAATTTCATCAAAATCGGTTCAGTGGTTTGGGCGAAAAGTGTAACAGACAGACCGAATTACATTCGCATTTATAATATTGGTGTGGATTGATAAATTGTCCTCTAGTTACGAGAACTATTAATTACTTAAAGAGCTAGTAATTCCTCTCACTTCACAATTATAAAACACATAAACAATCTATAATCTTATAATTAAACAATTACGGTAACAATAAATTTAAAAACAAAATTGCATTTTGCACAGCGCGTGACTCCAATCTATAGTTAGTGAGGCAATTGTCCGCCATATAAGTAAATCCTAGTCGTAAATAAATAAAGAAAAGGCTAAGATACTTGTTAAAATTGAGTGGTTCCGTACGGTATAGAATAGAATAGAATAGAATATTTATTTATTTGCATGGAATGTAGGTATTACATGAGGTGTTACATTTTAACAATAAGGTTCCTGATGCATTCTACCATTTATATAATAATAGCCGGAATACCTACAACGGCCTGTACAATGGTCTGTGCTCTGATGAATTGTTAGACATGATGCCTACAGCTGCATTCTATCATCGCACCGCTCGCCATAGGAAGGTGGTCCATCCACACACGGTACGACCGGAAACGGAAAGAATCTTCATCCCACGCATACTCAAGCTGTGGAATGAACTCCCTGCAGTCTTTTCATCACAGCAGTAAGCCGAAAAGCGACCAGTTTTGGCAACTGCAGCGCATTATGTATTTACGGACGGTAATGTAAACTAGGCTTATGTTATGTAACCATTTTTCTTTAGTGCACTGCACTTTATTATTTTGTTTATTTACTATTTTGCTTTTTTTTGTACTCAATCATAGACTACAGACCACAGACTAATAAGAGTCACACCATAATGTTATGTACAACACAGATAAGTTAAGTGCTGGGCAGTGTTGCAATTATGAAAAAAAAAACATTTATTTTTGTCTGATTTTTCCTATAATTTTTTGTTTTTAACTGCTAAAACGTGTTCATTTTATAATTTATTTTGTGTGCTGCAGTAACCAAAATAAAAATACTTTTCTTTCTTTCTTTTTTCTACGCGACTACATATGGGGTTCTTCAAGCCCTTCTTGAAGAACTTCAGAAGAAGGTTCTTATAGGGTCGGCAAGCACGAGTGTGCCTCCCCTGGTGTGGCACACGTCCATAGGCCACGGTAACTATTTTCCATTAGGTAGGCCATATGTTTTTTGGAATTCTTGAAAAAACTACTGAACCGATTTCCATGCGGTTTATTTTGTTTGGAAGATTTTGGTTATACTTAAAATTTTACACATATTTGATCGCAATCGGTTAAGTAAAACCGAAGATATGGCTATAAAACGCTAAAACCGATATACACACGAGCGGAAGGCTAGTTTAGAATGCAATCTATTCTCAGATCTAGTTTTAAATCGAGATTTAACACATCGTTCGGCATACTAAGTGCTTCACTTGCAGTTAAAGCTAGATCTATCTATCTTGCTATCCCATAGAGATTGATGACGTTTTTGTTGTTTAGAATGTCAAAACTGGCAGTAAAGTACGCGCCAAGAAACTAGTCCCTTGGAGGTGACGTAGCAATCGCAACTGCTGTCGCCATACTGTGTGTTGATTGGTTTACGCCATGACAGAATGGCAGGCACATGGCCTGAACCAATCAACACACAGTATAGCGGCAATGTCATTTTAGTTCCTAGTTTTGCCGCGGGACTTATTAGCTGGCGCAAACTCTAGATGGAACGGAACGGCCGGCCGGCGGCCGTTAGGCTAATAGCCGGCTTACGGGCCCCTAAAACGTCCAACACAGATCCAAAGTCACTGACTTCGCAGTTACCATTATGAATGTGCAAGTGGATTAGTGAAAGGAGAGGTGAACGCCTCACTGGTATGCCTCTTATGTTTACTAAGCTGTGACGTCACACATTGCAATGTCATGCGTATTGTATACGTCATTATTTGTTACGATAATTTTGCAATATGTTTTGATAACTGTTATTTCTGTAGTTTAAATTAGGTTTTTTTTTGTGTATATATGTTTGGCCGTGTTGGTTCCTGGTGAAGAAGTCTGTAGAGACAGGCTTTACGTACTACTCCGAAGCATGGAGGGGTCGATGTCTTAAGAATGGTTATCCGTGTGACGGAGAAACTATACCAGTATCATCACCCCCATCTCATCCGAAGGGTGTCGTAAGAGGCAACTAACGGAAAACACGCAGACGATATCACTATGAGAGAAGGAGAACTCGAAAAAAAAAACCCTGTAGCAAGCCGTCTGGCCAGCGCGGAAACAGTAGGCCAAATCCTCTCAACATTGGTAGAGGCTTTTGTCCAGCAGTGGACTGCGATAGGCTAATTGCTTGATTGATTGACCCTAAGATCGACTTGGTTAGTGTACTTAACCGTAGCTACTAGCCCCCCATTATAATATTAAGTAAGATGATGTAGTCGTTCTATCAAATTACAAGCTAAAACAAATAACACAAACAAAGATGGCAACCTTGAGCACTTTCCTAGAACTGTGGCTTATTTATAAATATAATTTCGCGCCGAGGAGATAATTATATACGCGACATTATTCCCTTGACACAATATTGCTATCAGTCCACTCCAAGCTATATCATTTATAGTTCTAAACATACTTGTACTATTGTTAGTTATACCTCTTGCCATTAATCTTGGATCCTTCTTACACTATTGTTGTTATACCTCTTGTTATCTTGAACCGAAGTCGCGAGAAAAACGCGGCTCTTGCGGGGATTGGTTTGATATAATCTATGATTGGTGGCTCCTCTGCTACCGTAACACCACTTGCTATCTCAAAAGACACTTAAAATACGCATACTGGGCATATAGAGCATATTTGAGTACATGTTAGGACCAAGATACATGACGGGAGGTATTGCTAGACCTAAAATGTGCTACATACGCGCCGTACACGTTTCTTGGGAGTCTTTTGAGGATAGCACGGGATGCTAAGGCGCTAGACGAGCTCAAATTCACCAAGCGTAGATTATTACAAAACAATCCGCAGGCGCCTGGGCCTATTCGTCTCGCGATTCAGGTCCAAGATATGTGTCCCAAGGTATATACTTCGGAGAAAGATAATGACTGTTTGGTATCTAGATGTCTTGACAAACACACGGACATCGAAGGGATCCTATAAGAAGTTCCGGGTCCTTTTGGGGAACAAAACCCAAAAAGCCCAAAGAGTTTCTTGCAAGATTCTTCTCAGGACGGGGCCGCGTTGCCAACTACCGTGTGGTGATGGAGAAAGAATACAAGTATTGAACGGGACATGTATCTTGAACCTGGTGTCTTTTGAGGATAGCACGGGGTGCTACTGCGGTGGATGAGCTCAAATTCACCAAGCAATGATTATTACAGAACAATCCACGGGCGCCAGAGCCTCGTTTGTCTCTCGATTTAAGTCCAAGACACGTGTCCCAATGTATATTTCCTCCCATGTCATCTGAAGGGTGTAGTAAGAAGTGAACAGACAAATACGCAGACGATATCACTGCGAGAGAAGGTACTCGAAATAAAACCCTGTAGCAGCCGTAAGTTACGTAGTATAACTATTTATTACTATTTATTAATCTGTGTTTTAATTAATCTGTTTATTAATCTGTGCCGTAAGGCAGTTAACCCGTCTGTCCAGCGTGCAGCGTGGAAACAGTAGACCAAAGCCCAACATTGGGAGAGGTCTATGTCCAGCAGTGGACTGCTAATTGATTGATGAATTAATAAACATTGTAAGTTTCGATGTAATTGTACTGAACTCTTTGGTCCTCAGATGCGATCGCGATGCGATGCGATTATAAAAAAAAAAGTATCTAAGTATTACTATTTATATCCGCATATCAAATTCCATGACACAAGCTAATTAAGCTTACCATGGGTCTAGATAGCGTTGTGTAGAATGTTGTAGAATATGTATTTATTTTATTATTTATTTATTATAAAACCCAGATTTAACCTCGGAAGCATGGCTCGAGTCGATAAGTCATTCTAAAAAAAAAAGACCAATCGGAGATTCGGGTGTTTTGGTATTTGTGCTTTATGAACCGGAGGGAACAATAGTGCCCGGAATACGGCAATAGGGGCTGTCCATTATTAGCAATATTTTAACCCCCCCTCCTCCCCCATGGTGATACGTGGTGAGGTTTTGGATTAAACCCCCCCCCCCCCTCGCCAAAATCACGTATTTTTTTATTCATTATTTAATGCTAAAAAACTAAGAATAGCTGTTATAAGAAAAAATAAATACACGTGATATCTCAATATACACCTCCCTCCCCCCTGGTGATGTTTCGTGATTTTTTCCGGACCCCCTCCCCCCCTTTTGAGCCTCACGTGATTAATGGACAGCCCCATAGGCTCACCCCCTATTACGTGGAACCTAATACAATGATTGGTGAAATGTGGGTGTTAATTCACCTCTGCCTAACCCGCCGTGATTGTATGTATGTATGCAGATGCGACCGGTACTAGCACGAAGATGATGATGATGAATGATGACATGATTAACCAATGTTTATAATGATATGAATGTCACTATTATTATTTAATAAATACGGAAGCACGTAGTTATTATCGCTCTGGTACAAAGTCGTTATTTAGATAAGAAGAATAATATTTATTTTTATTAAACTTGAGAGTTCACTACTTGTACTTTGCAGTTTTGTAGTAAGATCTTTTCTTTCTCTTATTTTCGCCTATCTTGGCTTTTACGGGAACGACTGCTTCTGCGGCATGGCGGTAGTAAAAGTCATTGTAGCGGGATGCGCGGGTTCGATCCCCGCTCAGTGCATTTTTTTTTATATAGGACACGTCAATTTAACTTCGCCTCGCCTGATGGTAAGTTGAAGGCAAAGTCTCTGAAAAGAGGGTCACCATTACAGACACGTATCATGTTACAATGGTGGCACTCAGCTTGACAGCCTCATATAATGGTAGGGTTGCCAACTTTTTTTAGAAGAAATAGAGTATTTCTGATTTCAAAAGGGGTAAAAATAAAGTACAGACTTACAAAAAAGAGTACATTTTATTTACAGTAGTAAAAATTGTAATTTTTAGTACCTTTGACGGCACACAAGACGTTTTAATTATTTTAAAAATAATTGTGAGTCCATACTAAATTTAAGTAGATCGAGCTCACTTTGAGTCACTTTCTTCCTAGTACGAGAAAATTAGGATTTGACACAGGAATAATTCCTAGTAGCAATTTTCTTTCGGAATCCATAGAGGGAGGTTACTGGCAGTCTAAATTTCCATTTGCGTGGTATTCGGTTCGTTGCGTTCTCCGCCATCTTGAATTTAAGGGTACATTTTTGTTTACTAAATAAGTCGTTTATTTTTAATTTTACAGGAAAAATTATTACTACAAAGTTGTTTAGAATTAAATTATTCACAATTTTGCTGTTCGTAATTTTTTCCTAGGATCGATATTTTTTGATTTATACCCCAAAAAGTGGTAAATCTTTGTTTGACTTTTTTTGACTTAAGAAAAATGCCTAGTAGCAATTTTCTTTCGGAATTCATTAAGGGAGGTTACTAGCAGTCTATATTTGGTTTTGCGTGGTATTCGGTTTATTGCGTTATCGGCCATCTTGAATTTAAGGGTAAATTTTTGTTTGCCGAATAAGTCGTTTAGTTTTATTTTTACACGAAAAATATTTAGTACAAAGTTGTTAAGAATTAAATTTACAACCGTTTAATATTCATAATTTTCTCCTAGGATCAATATTTTTCGATGTATACCCCAATAAGGTGGGGAAACTAAAATTTCACACTTCAATTCAAAATGGTGAAGAATGCAATGAACCGAATACCACGCAAATCGAAATTTAGACTGCCGATTACCTGCTTCAACTAATTTCCAAAGAAAATTACTACTAGGAGTTTTTCCTTTGTAAAAAAATCGAATACAATTTCACCACCTTATTGGGGTATACATCGAAAAATATTAATCCTAGCGAAAAATTATCAGTACTCAAAGGTAGGAAATTTAATTCTTAACAACTTTGTAGTAACTATTTATCATGTAAAAATAAAACTAAACGACTTATTCGGTAAACAAAGATTTACCCTTAAATTCAAGATGGCCGATAACGCAACAAACCGAATACCACGCAAAACCAAAAGTAGACTGCTAGGGACCTTCCTTAATGATTTCCGAAAGAAAATTGCTACTAGGAATTTTTCATAAGTCAAAAAAGTCAAATAAAGATTTATCACTTTTTGGGGTATAAATCAAAAAATATCGATCTTAGAAAAAATTAAGAAGAGTTAGACTGTAGAAAATTTAATTCTAAACAACTTTGTAGTAAGAACTTTTTGTGTAAAATTAGAACTAAACGATTTATTCAGTAAACAAAAATGTATACTTAAATTCAAGATCACGGAGAACGCAACGAACCGAATACCACGCAAATCGAAACTTAGACTACCAGGGACCTCCCTCAACGAATTCAGAAAGAAAATTGCTACTAGGAATTATTTCTAGGTTTACCCCTTAATTGAGCTAAATCGGTTGTACTATCCTGCCACTTCACATTCATGATTGAAAACACTCTCTACGAATACAAAAGTGGCGGGAACATACAAAATATGCCCAGTATATTTTTTTTTTATTAAATAAAATCCTCAGAACATTTTTTTTATTTTTAATCCCCGACAAAAAAGACGGGTGTTTAAGTTTGAAGTGTGTATGTGTGTGTGTGTGTGTCAGTTTGTCTGTGGCATAGTAGCTCCTAAACGGCTGAACCGATATCGATTCTGTTTCTTTTGTTTGAAAAATGGTTTAGTCGAGATTGTTCTTAGCTATGTGTTGTGGCGGGTGCTTATCGATCCGATAGTTTGTCCGAGCGAAACTTATGGAATATGAGGGTACTTGCGATAACATGGTATGCGGGTATTTCGAGAAAGAGAGATTGGCAGTGCCGCGCGCGCCACCTCTCGACCGCACCAGTCTCGCTTCGACATTCGTATTAATTGGAGGTCTCAGCAGCTCACCGCATCACGAGCATATTACAGTGCAAGTGTTACAAGCATCCCGACACCTGGACCAGTTGGTGGCCACCAACAAATCACCAAAGGAGCAGCGCGCGGTAAGTGACCTCTCTTTACCCGTGTACCTAAGTGTTGTAGTGTGCCCATATTGTTCCTTAGGGATTGCTTCGGATAGACAAGTTGGATCGATACGCACTCCACGTATTCATCGTAATTGTACTCCACCCCGCGAAAAAGGGGGCAATTATCCTACACATTGCCACCCCATTTAATGGTCCCTTCGAACCTAGGATAGGTAATCAGCCACATACCTACTTAGTGCATAAAATTTCCCAACCGCGTTTATTAAATTCCGCATTTAATAAAAAATTTCATATTGAATAATATAGAAATTTTCTACCCGCATTATAAATTTCGCATTTAAGCAAAAATTTCATATTATTTTATTTAATATCAAATTAAATTATTTAGTACCTAATCCAATTCTAATTTTAAAATGCCTACTGCTAAACTTCAAAGCAAGCTATTACAGCTAACGGCTAAAAAAGAAGCGATTTTCGTACGAATTAATCGGATATATATATTATGCAAAAATATTTCCAATTATGATTCCCGTTCTAATGAACTATTCCTCTCGCAATCTGAATCCGTTACTGAGCAATACAGCAGATTTGAAGAAATAGTTGATGAAATTAATGAGGTAAAATTTGCAATTGATGGTACCCCGCCAGACTATTCCAGCTTGAGCTCTATTGAGGACTTATATTCCACGATAAAATACAAGCGGAATCTCATTAGGTCAAATAATACAACGGCATCTACAGCCGATAATAAAAAATCTAAGATACACTTGCCGCCAACTCCTATACGTACCTTTGACGGAAAGACAGAGAACTGGCCAATATTTTTTGAGATATTTCGTAGTAATGTGCACCTTAATGCCGATCTCACGGATGCACAGCGCGTACAATACCTAATAAGCAATTTAACGCACGATGCGTTAAAAATAACGGCAGGTATTGTTCCATCGGGGGATACCTATAGGATACTTTGGGATAGTCTTGTAAAGAAGTATCAGGACAATCGCAGTTTAGGTGAGCATTACCTTAATAACATTTTTAATATTAAAGGTTGCACCGGTAATGCTATCAGTTTGAATAACTATATAGAAAAATATTCGGCGTCTGTCGCGGCATTGAAACAATTAGACATACCTGACTTATTAGATTTTATTCTATTATATTGTGGGTTGCGAAAGCTTGATTCGCAAACAATACAGCAATTTGAAAATAGCGTAAGCAAGAAGGAATTCCCTTCCTACCTAGAATTAATCTCATTTATACAGGATTATGTCAAAGTACTTGAAAGGTCGAATAAAAATAATTCACAAGTCGAGCCGCGCGCAAGAGCTAGTGTTAGTAATTCTAAAGCTTTCATCGCGAGTAACGAACCGGTTTCCGAGACGGCTTCAATGTGTCCTTTGTGCAATATAGATAGGCATCCGCTGTTTAATTGTTTACATTTTAAAAACTTAGAATCACCGCAAGCCCGGTTTGACTTTATTAAATCGAAACGTGGTTGTGTGAACTGTCTGAGCCTATCTCATTCCATAACCAAATGTAAATCGCGTAATGTTTGCAAGTATTGTAAAAAGCAACATCATTCGTTATTGCATTTTTCAAATGATAATAATACGGATTCCTCGAGCAAGAAGCGGTCCGCGCCCGCGGCGCAGCCGGTTCGAATCCAGGCCGCTGAAAAAGATGACACATTAGACAAGACACAATCGATTGCCTTGACGTCCGGTAGCCATCCACATAATTACACTATACTGCTAGCTACCGCTCAAGTATACGCGCATTGTAATAATCGAAATAAAAATCGAATGACGCTTAGATGTTTGATTGATAACGGATCTCAAAATAATTTGATTACCATGGATTGTTGTAAGCGCTTGAACATTCCGGTTATTAAGTTGTGTAATTCGTCGTTGCAAGGTGTTGGTATGACCACGCGACCCGTACATGGATTTATTCATTTTACAATTGAGTCTCGAATTAATCCTAACAATAAATATTATATTCATGCGCTGGTAGTTGATTGCATTACGGACAAACTACCCTCTACTTACATTAAAATAAATGATGATTTGTCCTACTTGAATAATTTACCGCTTGCCGATTTAACCTGGAATTTACCGGGAGAAATTGATTTAGTTCTTGGTGTTCAACTATTTCCGTATATTTACTTGGGAGATAGGGTCGATTCGGGTAATCGCGCACCGCCCGCCATATTGACTAGTTTCGGTTACGTACTCATGGGGGACATTCCATGTCTAAATGATACGAAACCTACCTCTTCGTCATTTACCTCGCTTACTGATATTGATTCAAGTTTGCAAAGATTTTTCGAATTAGAGGAAATCCCAACACAACGAATCATCAGTCCAGAAGACTTGGAATGCGAAAATAGTTTTAATTCTTCAGTTTTATTTAGGGACGGTAGATATTTTATCGATTTACCTTTCTCGCGAGACCCTTCTGAGCTAGGCAATTCTCGCGGAGTGGCTCATCGGCGTCTGCTTGCGCTCGAGCGAAAATTTGCTCAAGTACCTACCCTACGCGAAAATTATAATAAGACCATCGCTGATTATATAGCTCAGGGCTACTTGGCGGAGGTACCGGATACTGAAGTAACGGAGGAAGGCTACTACATGCCGCATCACGCCGTTATTAGGCCGGATAAGGACACCATTCGGGTGGTCTTAGACGCTAGTGCGAAAACTCACTCAGGGTTGTCACTCAATGATATTTTGCATGTCGGACCTAATTTACAGGCCGATTTATTTTTATTATTACTTGATTTTCGCACGTTCCCGGTAGCTATGACCGCAGACATTAAACAGATGTTTTTGAGGGTAGGTGTAAATGAGCACCATAGGAAATACTTACGAATTTTATTTCGTTTCAATAAAACCGAACAGGTACGCACCTTTAGTTTCAAGCATTTACCTTTCGGATTAAAGCCCAGTCCTTATTTAGCTATGCGCACTTTACGTCATTTAGCGGGTGAGCATAGTGACCGCTTCCCTGAGGCTTCTAAATTAATAGAAACTCAGTTTTACATGGATGATTATGTTTATTCAGTTCCCGATATACCTTTGGCAAAGGAATTATCTCGCGAACTAATTGACTTACTTAAAATAGGTTCATTTGATCTGATCAAATGGGCAAGTAATAAGCCCGCTGTATTAGAGACGTTGCCTGAATCTCATCGCTCGCCGGTATGTTTCTCGCCGGTAGACAACAATTCGAATAATTTCAAGATCCTTGGCTTATCCTGGGAACCCGCTGACGATCAGTTTTTTCTGACTACCGTCATAATGGAAAATAAATGTACGAAACGTACCATTTTATCGCTGGTAGCCCGCTTGTTTGACGTGCTGGGTCTTGTGGCTCCGGTCGTTTTGTACGCTAAAATCCTCATCAAGGAACTTTGGTTGGCTAAGATAGATTGGGATGAGGAACCTCCGGCACATATCGTCAGTCGTTTCACCGCCTTTACCCGGGATTTTACGGCACTCTCTTCTTTAAAAATACCGCGACATATTGGAGTTTTTAAGGACTCTGTGGTAAATATTGTAGCCTTTTGCGACGCCAGCTTCAGTGGTTATGGTTGTTGTATCTATCTACACATAACTGACCCTGATGGTAATATCACTGTCCGACTCCTATGTGCTAAGTCTAAAGTTTCCCCCGCCAAGATTACGACGCTGGCTCGATTGGAACTTGTCGCAGCTTTGCTTCTATCCAAGCTTGTTCGCGTGGTTAAAGAGAAGCTTTCCGTTCGCGTACCTATTCAGGGTGTTTACGCTTTTTCGGATTCCACCATAGCTCTCTCGTGGATTCACTCATCTCCCCATAGATGGTCTGTTTTCGTAAGCAACCGTATCGCTAGAATTCAGGAAAATTTACCTGCGGCTTGTTTTACCCACGTATCGGGGAAAACGAACCCTAGCGATTGTCTTTCACGCGGAATGCTGCCATCAGATTTGATTGCACATTCGCTCTGGTGGGACGGCCCTACTTGGCTTCATCAGCCGATAAATGAATGGCCCTTAAAATTCATCCCAACTGAGTGGGATACATTACCAGAGTTGAAATCCAGGGCATTTGTGGCCGAAACTTCAAAGACTGAACCGCATGCTCTAGCTGCTATAGCTGATCGCATCAGCTCATGGAATAAGCTATTGCGTACATTCATTTGTATTCTTAAATTTACGAATAGATTAGGTAGTCAGGACTCTATTCAAAATATTCAAACCGCTGAAAAATTTGTTATTCGAATTGTTCAAAGTATCCATTTCTCTAATGAGGTGAACCTGATTAAGGCCGGCGAACTCCCCTCTAAAAAATTACGCAGTCTGTCTGTTTTTCTGGACGATTACGGAATCCTACGAATCGGGGGTAGACTTTCAAAGTCTGACCTACCCTACGAAGCTAAACATCCCGCACTACTACCTAAACATGACCGTGTAGTTGATTTAATAATTGATCACTACCATAATACGTACTGTCATACGGGCCCTGGACTATTGATGTCCATTATTAGGCAACGGTTTTGGATATTGGATGGTAGGACCGTTATTCGTTCGCGCTGCCGCAAATGCAACACTTGCTTTCATTTAAATCCTGTGCACCCGACGCCCAAAATGGCTGATCTGCCTGGATACCGGGTCCGCGATGCCAAGGCCTTTGTGCATACTGGGGTGGATTTAGCTGGTCCTATTGCGTATGTACCTACTCGCCGCAGAGGACAACGCTCGCAGAAGGTCTATATATGTTTATTTATATGCTTGGTCACTAAGGCCATACATATAGAACTCGTTTCGGATCTCACCTCAGAAGCTTTTCTTTCCGCTTTCAAAAGATTTATAGCACGCCGGGGTCCAGTGTCCGTTATGTACTCGGACAATGGTACAAATTTTATAGGTGCGAAAGCACAGCTGAATGAAATATACTCATTTTTATTAAATTCAGCTGTTCAGTCGGACATTAAGCGGGAACTACTCAAAACTCAAATTAAGTGGACTATGATCCCACCGCGAGCTCCGCACTTCGGAGGTCTGTGGGAGTCCAATATTAAAAGCGTTAAGACTCATTTGTTCCGAGTCATTGGTAAGCAGCTTCTCACGTATGAGGAACTTTTGACCGTATTGGTGCAGATAGAATGCCTTTTGAATTCGCGACCGCTTAGTGTTTTGTCATCGGACCCACACCCCGAGGTGCTCACACCGGCACATTTTTTAATGTCCAGTCCGCTTACATACTTGCCTTCTTCTGAACTGACAGAGGAAGGTATTAATCTAAAAAACCGCAAGAGGCTTCTGGATCAGTTGGTATTGGGTTATTGGAAAAAATGGCGCGTGGAATACTTAAATACGTTACAAACTCGACAGAAGTGGTGTACGCCTGATCGTCCGATAGAGATCGGCATTATTGTCCTCTTGGGTCAAGATAACGTACCACCTTTATCGTGGCCACTCGGCATTATAACCGAAGTTTTCCCGGGTACAGATGGCATAGTTCGAGTCGCGTCTGTCAAAACCGCGTCCGGAATTTATAAACGTCCTGTAACTAAGCTGTATCCGTTGCCAACCCAATAAAATTTATTTAAATTTCCTTAATACTTAATTTTCAACCGCATTTTAATTTAATATTTATTTAAATAATTTCGTGATTAAGCCTCAATCGGTCTCCCTATGGGTATCTGCTTGGGTTATAATAATAATATACATTTTACGCTATACTGTTTCATCTGCTGTAACGGTTCATTAATATTATCAGAGTGCCTTACATTTATGAAACTTAACCGCTTAGATCGGAATTACTTCATTACCTAGCTCCCCCTACTTAGCCATGGACCTTGTCAAGGCGGGGAGCATGTTGTGGCGGGTGCTTATCGATCCGATAGTTTGTCCGAGCGAAACTTATGGAATATGAGGGTACTTGCGATAACATGGTATGCGGGTATTTCGAGAAAGAGAGATTGGCAGTGCCGCGCGCGCCACCTCTCGACCGCACCAGTCTCGCTTCGACATTCGTATTAATTGGAGGTCTCAGCAGCTCACCGCATCACGAGCATTATTATAGTGCAAGTGCTACAAGCATCCCGACACCTGGACCAGTTGGTGGCCACCAACAAATCACCAGAAGAGCAGCGCGCGGTAAGTGACTTCTCTCTACCCGTGTACCTAAGTGTTGCAGTGTGCCCATATTGTTCCTTAGGGATTGCTTCGGATAGACAAGTTGGATCGATACGCACTCCACGTATTCATCGTAATTGTTCTGCATACCGCGAAAAGGGGGGCAATTATCCTACACATTGCCACCCCACTATGTTTCATGAAAATCGGTTCAGCCATTTGAAAGATATGAGGAGTGAAAGTGGCAATGCAAAATCTAATATTTTCAAATATACCCGTGTTGGGTATCAAATGAAAGGTCATAATTTATACATCACTATACAGCAGGTGTTATTGAGATCGGTTAAGCGGTTACCTATAAAAAGAATGCAATAAAAAAAAATTAAAATTTAAAAAACCCCTAAGGTATCGCAAAGAACCTTGGTATGCCCATCCGCCCGACGGTCAGACGGCGGTCCCCCGAAGAGACAAATGCCAAAGGGGTTAACACTTAGGGTAGGTCATAATGTAATAGTTATTATTTTACTTTTTATATATTATGTCCTTTGTGGGTCGGGGGCTTTTAAAATTTTTAAATTTTTTTACATCAAATTTTAAAAAGCTTTTTATGTATGTATATCGTATTCCCGCTACGCACAATACAAGAAATTGTGACAAGGCACCTGACATCTATTAGGTATCTATGTATTTTTAATTTCCTGTCTGTTTGTCTGTTTGTTCGCGATGGACGTAAAAACTACTGAACGGATTTTGATGCGGTTTTTTTTTAAGAAAGGGCTTGGTCAGACTTAAAATCTTACGTTTGTTTGATCGCAATCGGTTTAGAAGAACCGGAGATATGAGCAAAGGTCGCATTAACCGAGATGTACGCGGGCGGAGCCGCGAGTGGAAGGCTAGTCTGACAATACAAATTGACACCGTTGACATTGGAGGTTAGAATGCGTTCAGAAAGTGAGTGCTAAGTACAGTAGATATATCGATAAATTCCGTTTAACGAAAAAATGCTTCTAGCGCAAACTTTTCAAAATATGTGCCAAAAAAATTAAATCAAGCGAAATAAAGTATTTTCGCGTACTTTATTGTTCTCATAAAATATAAAGTACAACTACCGGAAATAAAGTACAATACTTTATTATAAAGTACGGTTGGCAACCCTATATAATGGGTATTTGCATTGGTCTGGTCCTGCCTCGGAAATACTATGTCAAATCTCTATCAAAATCTATGGCAGTCGTTACGGGTAGTTGCAAGCCTTAAAATACCACAACTGGTCTCACTGCAATATTTGATAATTACCAATGGGTTGTGGAGGGCAGATGGCAGTAGCGGAAAGTTCAGCCAAACCCGCAGTTAGACTGGAAAAAGCGGACCCCAGACTCCGAGGTGAAAGCTTCGGATGCGACTGGGATTAACGCTAGGATGAAGAAGAAGAATACAACCGTCTGACTTTCCAAGAGGAAACTACGCGCCTGTCCTTCCATCCTCGTCCATTATCAGCAAGGGTAGCGACTAGCAGGTGAAGTTGGTTGGTTTTTATTTTTAGTACAGTACTTTATGACCGCTAGAGGGCGCCACATTAGAGTCAGTGACACGTCATATAGCCTATAACCAGCGGACGATCAAGACGCTACGATACCTCATTCATTTCATTTGTCTAGTTCTAATAACTAGTTGAGGAGCTATGAGGGAATAGATAGATGAACATACGTATTATACATAGCCTGGCAAGATCATAAACCTCTTTTAACTTTGACGTAGTCGGGTAATAAACTACATACATACATATAACCAGCGTCACGTATCTTGGACCTAAAATGTGCTCAAAATGTGCCCTATACGCGCAGTACACATTTCTTTGGTGTCTTTTGCGGATAGCACGGGGTGCTACTGCGGTGGACGAACTCAAATTCACCAAGCATAGATTATTACAAAGCAATCCGCGGGCGCCAGAGCCTCGTATGACTATTTAGGTCCAAGATACGTGGCGCGGGTTATACGTTCATATAAACAAGCCTTTATCACTGGAGGGTTAGGCAGAGGTGAATTAACACCCACTTTGTTTGTTTGTTTGTGTTATACAGGAGGTAGATTGTATTGAGATTGGCCACCAGGAAACTTAATTCCTCGTGGTCAAACCAGTTTGGCAAATCATTTTGGCCAGGAGGAAAAACCCGTATTCCCTCCCACGTAATGAAGGGTGAGTTAATTACCGTATTCCGGGCACTGTTGTTAACTTGAGCCATGCATTTTGAGCATGAGTCTGGGCTGTATACTGTCTGATGTTAAACATTCCCTTAGTCATACAAGACAACTTAGGGATAGCTAGAGATGGGTAAATAGCCGGATGGTTTGGATTATTAGCGATTATAATCCATTTGTAGCCATTAATAGCCATCCAATGGATGATAACCCTGCTATTAACGTATTGTAAGAAAAATAAGAGTTTGTATTATTTTATTGTACCTAATTTTCGCACTACTAGGTATCACGTGAGTGAAAATCGCTGTAGTTCTCTATTTCTTATTATTATTATTATTACACTTCATTCAGGGAGCTGAGCTACCCGCTAAAACAATTTTCTACGATTAAGATAATTTGAAAGGACATCATTCATGCTGCATAGTATTTTTTAGTACGGCGTCAAAGTTGAGAGACCACTTCCCTCGGTTTTATTTAAGTTCAAAAATCTTGAAAACATACATTTTTTATGATACGGACTATTGAAAATGAATGAATAATGTTGTTCTATACTGGACGAATTGTTAATAAAAGCAATAAAAATAAACCAACACTGCATTTTCGTTGTTTTTCGTCTGTTTATTGAGGTTCAAAATTGAAAGTGCCGGTCAAAGAAAACAAATGTGATCATTAGCATTTTGTATCATGACGTCAAAGCTGAGAGACCACTTCCCTTGATTTTATTTGAGTTCAAAAATCCTGGAAACATATTTTTTATGATACGATATATTGAAAATTAATGAAAAATATTGTTCTATTTTGAAAGAATAGTTAGTAAACATAATAACGAAAAAACTCCAAACTGCATATCGCTGTTTTTTAACCGACTTCAAAAAAGGAGGTTCCCAATTCGTATCCTATTTTTTTTTTATGTTGCCAATTCTAGACGGATTTTGATAATTCTTTTTCTGTTCGTAAGTAGATTATTCCGAAATGGTCCCATTTAAATTTCGTAAAGATCTGATGATGGGTTTCCGAGATTAGACCAAGGAACTCTTCAAAAAGTACCAGGAAATCAGCCACGATTGCTGCAATCGCATATTATTGCAATGTTTCTGCCATTACACATCATAACATCACGCCTGAGTCCTTTGAAGGGGTACGCAGAAGTGTTCAGATTATTTACCTATATTTCCGGTGTATGCTTTGATTTTATAAAAAATCCTTTTGTGTTCGCTTTGGCATACTTTTGAGGTAATTCTATATTAATTTCATTGATATTAGACCTTTAACCAACTTCTAAACAAGGATTAGGTTTTCAATTTCAATTCAATTCGGATGTTTTTATATATTTTTTTTTTTACGTTATCCTGTCCTGGTACATCGACTCCTGTTGTGGAATATGTGGTAGTGGTAGTTGTTGTGGAGACCCAAAGGAAAGATAGCCGAAAGTAGTTGTGACGTATATTGTTAAGTTAAAGGTTACAGTATAAATAAGTGGTCAACCTTTCCTGGATAGTTATCACTGGTAACGTCGTAAGAAGCCCGTCGCCGTTCGATCTGTAATGCAGCGTCAGCTGCGCATGTACCGTCATGCGATGTACAGTCGTGAGACTGTACAAACTCACAAAAAGAGAAAAATAAATTAATTTTAACAAAAAAGTTTAACTGACTTCAAGAAACGAAAAATAGGCACTGAAAAGCGAAAAATAACTTAATTTACAGACTTACTGATTTATTAGAAGTCGGTGCTTAGCCCAAGAGGTCATATTTCAATTGATTGCATCATAGTAGTTCAGACACAACAAACAAAGTTGGCTGGCACCGACTTCTAATAAATCAGTAAGTCAGTAAATTAAGTTATTTTTCGCTTTTCAGTGCCTATTTTTCGTTTCTTGAAGTCGGTTAAACTTTTTTGTTAAAATTAATTTATCGTTCATTTATTATTTATAAAAAAAATGATATTCCGTTAGAGCTTGTCCTCGTCAGCATTTTTTAACATAGCGTCAAAGCTGAGAGACAACTACTCCTGGTTTTATTTGAGTTCATAAATCCAGGAAACATACATTTTTATAATACGGATTATTGAAAATGAATGAAAAATATAGTTCTATATTGGAAGAATAAATAATAAAAGCAATAAAAATAAACCCAAGGTTTATTTTTAAACCTTGGGTTTATTTTTATTGCTTTGCGTAGTTTTTTGAACTCAAATAAAACCAAAACTGAGGGATCACTGACGCCACAATAATCCCTCATTTTGACGCCACAATAAAAAATGCTAACGAGGACAAGCTCTATCAGAATATCATGGTATTTTGTTTTCTTTGACCGGCACTTTCAATTATGGAATTAAATACATAAATGGACACAATATGCAGTATTTGGTTTATTTTTTATTGCTTTTATGAACGATTCTTTCAATATAGAACAATATTTTTCTTCAATTTCAATAGATCGTATCATAAAAATGTATGTTTTCTAGATTTTTGAACTCAAATAAAACCAAGGGAAGTGGTATCTCAGCTTTGACGCTAATAAAGAATGCTAGTAAGAATAAGCTCTAACGAAATATAGTATTTTTTTTCTTTGGCCGGCACTTTCAATTTTGAACCGAAATGGGTGATGTCCTTTAGTAGGTAGTGTCATATTGTGCAAGTTAAAATGGCGCAGGAGTGGAGATGGGGGCGCGCGGGCAGGGCATCCGCCGCATAAGATCATACAAGTGGCCGCAGTAACTGCGCAGGCGTCGACCGACAAGCATTGTATCGTGTGTCGTACTTGTGCGTATAATCTTATAATGGTTAGACCAAGGAACGA
The DNA here is from genome assembly GCA_914767945.1 of Eilema depressum. NCBI lineage: Eukaryota > Metazoa > Arthropoda > Insecta > Lepidoptera > Erebidae > Eilema > Eilema depressum. The sequence goes on along the minus strand of OU612041.1, from coordinate 2,995,459 downwards.
TCTCGTGTGGAATAACTATGAGCGTTTGGCAGATAAATGGCAGACAAACAAGCTAAGTTGAAAAAAAACAACAAATATTTAAAAAAGTAAAAAAAAAATGAAATCGTGACAGATTAATAATTATAAAAAAACAAGTAAAAATAAAAAAACAACCAAATACAAAACAAATCTAATTAACAAAAATCACTGTAAATATGTACCTAGCTGATTGAACATTTTATATGTGCCAGATTAGTTTTATATTATTTACACAAAAATTTACTCACGACGAAAGATGAAATTTAATCTAATCTGACAATCCTAAGCCTGAAAACCATGAAGGAAAATTTTCAATCACTAAATAACATTAATAGCAGGGTTATCATCCATTTTGGCTATTAATGGCTATTAACTTGCTTTTAATCGATTAATAGCCAAGTGCTATTTACCGGATTATTAGCATTGCTCATCACTAGGGATAGCCCTTAGTCGCCTTGTACGACACCGCATGGGAAGACATGGGATGGTCCAAATTCTAGTCTGCCGGGAACCACGCGGCACACAAACAAGGTCACAAACAAATTGGAACAAAAACAATAGGAGATCAACCGTCAAGATCGATAGGCAGACGGCTATCAGTGCGAACACGCAGCATCCCTGACCGCGTTATCAGTTGTGAGAATAGATTCAGCGCTTGTCCTGTTGCGCCTAAATTTTAGATAAGTGCTAATATTAGTTCAAAGTGCGTATGTTGATAACGCTATACATACGTTATGCACGGATTTATATGCTTGAGGAGGTAAGCAAGCAGAATTGTAGCAACACACATAATATTATTTGTTTATTTATTTTTTTAGCCAGAAATACTGTATGGACACAGTATCACAGACTAAATAGTTACTACCAGTATTAACAAAATGCATAGCAAAAAAATGGCATGAAATCTTAGAGTATACATTGCTATAGAGCGCGCCTTACAAGTATGAACTGCTATCACGGGTATGAACAGTACCAAGGCTCCTGGCTCAACCTCAACCAGTAGTAAAACAATACCGGTCAAAATGACTTCGCAAATACTATTAGATATGTTAAATCAAAATTTTATACAACATCGTATATTTGTAGTAATAATGACGCAAAAATACCGCAAAATGACGCCATTTTTTTTTGTATTTCGGCTTTAATTTTATCCATGCATATCAAATCGAACAAAAAATTTCATAACAACAAACTACATTAATAAGTGCATCTATTGATATTTTCGGTAATGCATGAAACGTCACTATAAGTGCGCTATACCATCGCAAAGTATCTGCTAACACTCGGCGCCAAAGACCTGAGTGATAGGCGCGCTCTATATTTATAATGTATACTCTAAGCATGAAATACTTACGCGTTATGTGTGAGGTAATAACAAAACTGTTCTTTAAACTGTCAATGTGTGCATGTCATGGGATGTTTTATATGTCAACATGTAGATCTTTTTTACGCAGCGTTGTAGTGCCATTTACTGTGTCTCAGTGGCGAGGGGACCCTATAAACCGATTCCTGCCGGCTTGCACTGCAAACAGAAGCCGTGGTAGAAATGTTTAAATTATTTTAAGCTATGGTCGTTCTATAAGACCTTACTGCTTCACTTTTGAAAATTTTGACCCTTCGCCACTGCTTCTAACTCAACTTATTCGGGGCCAGCTTTCCAGTTGCGGCTGAATTGCGATATTATTGTTTTATTGTTTTAACAGAATATTTGGAACCGCTGCACTCAGGTTAGAATCCAGAAGCTATTTTTTTTTCTACAACGCTATCTAGACCCATGGTAAGCTTAATTAGCTTGTGTTATGGAATCTAGAATGTGGATATAGATACTTAGATACTTTTTTTTTTTGTAAACACATACATAATATACATAGCAACACCCAGACCAATGCAAATATTTATATTCATGCATACAAATATTGGCACTGAGCGGGGATCGAACCCGCGCGCCTGCGTAGCAGCCGCGTTCACTACCGCTACGCCACAGAGGCAGTCATTCGATTATGTTCCAGTTATTGTGTCTATAGAGTTATAGTCTAAGGTTTTTTCATTGGACGCCTATAGATGGTCAATGAACAAGTCTATAAATAGATCAAAGCGTCGGCAGCTTAGTGGTTAAGGGGTCGGCCTTACGATCGATAGGTCTCGAGTTCGAATCCTGGTTAACCTACTGACGTGAACCCACTACCAACACAAGCAATTTAGCTTAGCTGCAACCCTGCAACAGCATAAGCAATTTAATTTAGTTAACAAAACTATTCCTACCCCTTCGTGGATTTACAGGCGTGAGAATATTATGTAAGTAATAGGGAGTGAGCCTATTGCCGTCAAACGGACACTTTATCACTTTGACCTTCCATTATTCGGCTACAAAACCACGTGGCAGATGAAATTCAAGCAATAATAAATAATTTGCATCAAAACATAAACAGGAAAAATATTTTTGTACTGTACATAACATGTGATATCTTATGATATCTTGTAACCTTGTATGGTAGTAACTGTTATCTATATTTATTTATTTAATAGACTTTCATCTTTATTGCGCTTTGGGTATTTCGGAAGATGCAAATCTTCTTCATCCAGCGTTAATTCCAGTCGCATCCGAAGCTTTCACCTCGGAGTGTGGGGTCCGCTTTACCAGAGTAACTGTGGATTTACCTGGACTTCGATATTTTGCGTGAAGCGACTGCCATCTGACGTCCACAACCCAATGATGACATTAGGCGATATCGAAGCATTGCAGCTTGACAAGTTGTTGGACTTTTTAGGGCTCCAACTACCCGTAACGACTGCCATACATGTTCGTATGGCAACCGGAACCTCTCTCTCCGAGGCACGACCAGACCAATGCAAATTACCATATTTGTTGCATACAAATATTTCCACTGAGCGGGGATCGAACCCGCGCCTCCAGCTTATTCCCTCCATCTTTCTACAGCACCAAATTTCGAATATCTGCTATTCTAAATAACCGGTCCATCGTTTGAGTTTCTATCAACATGCATTGCAAGCAAATACTCAAATTAGATACGTAGATAGATAGATTATCCATACTCCATACTAATATTATAAATGCGAAAGTAACTCTGTCTGTCTGTCTGTCTGTCTGTTACGCTTTCACGCCTAAACCACTGAACCGATTTTGATGAAATTTGGTATAGGGGTAGGTTAAACCTTGAGAAAGGACATAGGCTATGTTTGGTCGCGATTACCGACATCCACGCGGGCGGAGCCTCGGGCAAAAGCTAGTTGTATATAAATAAATTTACAGTAGAGACAAGTAGGTATTATGTATACAGTTGAATGTACAATGGGCGGCCTCATCGCTGCGATTTCTTCCTGGCAACCTTGGGATGGACAGTGATGAGACAACACAAAAGATCTTCCTCCTAGCGTTAATTCCCAGTCGCATCCGAAGCTTTCAGCTCGGAGTCTGAGGTCCGCTTTTACCAGTCATAGCTACAGATTTGGCTAGACCTCGATATTTTCCGTGAAGCGATTGCCATCTGACCTCCACGTCCCAATGTTAACATTAGGCGATATCGAAGCTTTGCAGCTAGACCGTTGTTTTTGGACTTTTTAGGGCACCAACTACCCGTAACGACTGCCATAGATGTTCTTATGGCAACCGGGACCGACGGCTTAACGTGCTCTCCGAGGCACGACCAGACCAATGCAAATACCCATATTTAATGCACACAAATATTTGCACTGAGCGGGGATCGAACCCGCGCCTCCTGCGTAGCGGCCGCGTTCACTACCGCTACGCCACGGAGGCTGTCGACAACACAAAAGATATGGCGTAGTTATCATATAAACTAGATACAATGTGTATTAATACAAAAAGCAAAAGAGAGAAAGCACAAAAAACAAAAATTCAAACTAAAAAGCGTCCATTTAATTATGTAAAAACAACAGAAACAGTAATTTTGCCAATATTTTTAGGATTTCCCTAGAACATAATCGAGGAATCCCCGTGACCGTGGGAAAAGAATTACCACCTACGCATTTCCAACATTAAATCACCTACACCAATTGCCGGCCCACCTGTCTCCACCCCCATTACAAATAACCATTATGTTATTGTCCAAATCACATGGTCGAATGCCCAGGCTAATGATATGCGCCTAACTAATTTGTGAAATAAACTGCTTACACCCTTTGTGGAGGGTGAAAACTGGTGATCCGTAAAAATGCAACGGGCACAACTATAATTTTCGATTTGTTTTTTGAATAAATAATATCTTCATGTAATGTTGTTTCGATTACGTGTTGTAACAAAAAAATAGAAAAAAATTAAATGCTTTTTTTTAACTGTCATGTCCAATGCACGATATTGGAATACTTCGCCAGGGCCAACTCTTTCGAGCTGATCGTCTTCGGGTGTGGGGACCACGGAATCCCTAGCTACCCCCCGGCGTTTAAAAGACCCGGAACTTTAGGAAAAAGGATTGTGGGAACGAAGAAGAAAGGAAAGGAAATACATTTTATTGCAAGCACAACACAATAACGTAATGATTTCCACCAGGGCGGAGTCATGGGCATTTGTGGATCATAGGTGTGTACAGTTCTTATTCTAAGTTACATTCAAGTCCGCTATGTCCTACCATGGAAATGGTATGGTGTACAAATTAGAGTTAAAGTTATACAATCATAATCAAATAAATAAATCCTACTAATATTATAAATGTGAAAGTAACTCTGTCTGTCTGTCTGTCTGTCTGTCTATCTGTCTGTCTGTCTGTCACGCCCAAACCACGCAAAAGCAAAAGCTAGTCTATTATAAAACTCAAAGTCACAAAAGTTCACATAAATATAAACACAATCAAACAAACTGACGTAAAATCAACAAAACCCGGCGCCAACTCATCGGAATGAATTTTTATCTGCGCATACGCATGTATCGGGTTACCGAGTGTATTATTTAGATTGAAGAGTAGGTGATATCGAGAACTGCGTCGGTACGTGGACGTTACAACGGGTTTTATGATTGTTTTGGGTTTTTGAATGAGATGAGAGTTTAATGGAATGTGTGATTGGGATTAATTAATAAATCAACACGACACGACGGTATTTCCTTTCCAATCGAGCAGTCCGACTGAGGAAGTATCTCCGCCCTGCAGAATACCGCGGCTAAATAACCTCGTGTTGTGTCCCCGACGGTGAGTAGGGTAGCCAGAGCTCACTGGAGAGGTTTGGTGCTGTCAGTGGGGAGACCAAAGGCTTGTCCTGCTTGTCTTCTGCACTGACGGCACAGAAGCTCTGTGTTCTTATAGGGTCAGCAGCACGAGTGTGAGTCCCCTGGTGTTGCACTCGTCCATAGGTCACGGTGATAAGAATAACTTTCCAAGAGCCGTGTGCTTGACTGCCACCTAAGTTGTATGAAAAAAAAAAAATAGTCCTCTACCTAGCAAAGTATTATCATCATCATTACATATTATAACCCCGCGTTTACATACTGCCGCTCGCATTGCTCATCGTGTTGCCAGAAATATTCGCGCGATTAATGCCCTAGCATTCACACACTCCCATCATCGCGTTGGTCCGCATTACAGTATTCGCCCTGCAACGGAGACGGACGTAAACGTATGGAGGACAACGCTGTAGCAGTGTAGGTACGCATTATGCTTTTACAGCATAGATGATTTAATTAAATAGATTATTAATAAAAACTATCACTTTCAACTACTATACACTTTCCGTAGATCGATATAAATATTTTTAAAAGTAAATATTCGAGGAGCAATAACGAAAGTCGTGTTTACTGATTAGCGCCATCTAGCGGTCTCGTATAGTTCATCGCGCTAGTATTGCCGCTCCTTTGACTCGCGCCGCCAAGCCGACATTCGCAGCAACATACGCGGCAGTACTCGCGGCATAACGAATATACCATTCACACTACGTCTCTGCCCACTTCTCTCGCCACTTCCCTCGCTCTGCCGCGAGTATGTAAACGCAGCTTAAAACGAAGTCGCTATCGCTGTCTGTCCGTCCCTATGTATGCTTGAATCTTCAAAACTATGCAACGGAATTTGAAGCGGTTTTTTTAAATAGATAGAGTGATTCAAGAGGAAGGTTTCTATGTATAATACATGCATAATATTGTAAGGAAACACTGATAAATTTAGAGGTAATTCCACGCAGGCGGAAAATATGGCGGTACGAAGTTCGCCGGGTCAGCTAGTGTTTTATATAATATCGTGGCCCGTTTGGAAAGTGAATACCGTGGCCTATGAACGTGTGCAACACCAGGAGCATCACACGCGTCCTGCCGACCTTGTAAGAACCTTCTAAGTACCCTTTTCGAAGAACTCCATATTGTAGTCGCTTGGGAAAACCACAGCAGGGAGTTCATTCCACAGCTTGAGTGTGCGTGGGATGAAGTTCCTTTCATACTGCGCAGTGAGTACTTTATTTTGTTGATTGAATTACGTCAAAATCGTGCAAATCACAACACAATACAAGAGTATGGTCAGCGTTTTTCAGTTCAAAGTTCAACGAAATATTATATCTGTGTTTATTTCGTTTGTGATAGATAAGTAATATGACATAGTGCATTGGTATTTTAAATAATTTACTTCATAATTGGCGTACAAATCAGAATATCGGATTATGAGTATTGTTTTGCAGTTCAAAGTTCAATGAAGTATGTTTACAGTAGGTTGCAGACGTCTGTGGACAATGTCCGACATGGACTCAGGTTATAGGGATCACTTGCCACTGGTAGCCCAACATTATCTATAGGAGTTTTGGCTAAAAAAGCATTTTTTTATACCACTTAGTTGGCAGACAAGCACACGGCCCACCTAATGAGCAGTGGTCACCGTGGCCTATGGACGTATGCAACACCAGGGCCGTCACACTCGCGCTGTCGACCCTGAAGAAACCTTCTAATGCCCTTCTTGAAGAACCCCATATTGTAGTCACTTAGGAAAAACGCCGCAGGAGGAAATTCGCAGATCATTAAATGTTAGTTTTGACACAGAATTAATATTAGCATTAGTTTAGATAACGCAATTCAGGTATGGAACAGCTAAGATAATGATTAATGAGTTTAATCATCACTACATATTATAAAACAAAGTCGCTGTCGCTGTCTGTCCGTCCCTATGTATGCTTAAATCTTCAAAACTATGCAACGGATTTTGAAGCGGTTTCTTTTAATAGATAGAGTGATTCAAGAGGAAGGTTTATATGTATAATACATGAATAATATTGTAGAGAAACACTGCTAAATTTAGAGATATGCAGTAGGAACGGGATAAGAATACCACGCGGGCGGAAAATATGGCGGTACGAAGTTCGCCGGGCAGCTACTTTTATTATACATATAAGATCGGCTTGCATATCAAAACCTCGAGTTGGTACGAACAGTGTAATTTCGGTTTAAGCTCCATTGATAACATATTAAGAACAGTTATCGGGGCTTTTGGATCAGTAGTAACGTGATCTACAAACATTCACTCATTGATAATACGAGCTCAATGACAGATGAACACAGATTTTGTACAAGAAAAGTGGACGATTCAGGAAAGTGGACGATTTAGGAATATAAATGGATCGATTCAGAAAATAGACAAATCAGCCCCCCTAGACAAGTGGCAATTCGTCGCTCGGCGAACGATGGAATAGAATGACAAATGCATAGGATTTGACGTTTTTGACATTCGTTGACGCCTGTCATATACGTCAAATCCCATACATTTGGCATTTAACTCCATCATACGCCGAGCAACGAATTGCCACTTGTCTAGAGGGGCAGGAAAGTGGACGGATCGGGAAAGTAGACGGATGGTACCGGAGGGGACAAATTCGCTCCTTTGGGAAATAGGCCATTATCTTGTGATTTAGCCCTAGACAAGTGGCAATTCGTTGACCGGCGTATTTTAGAATAGAATAACGAATGTATGGGATTTGACGTATATTACATACGTTGACGACTTGTTGGGTATGGAATGTGCTGACTAGCGCATTAGGAAGTGTATGCGCATGATGTTGTAAGCGGGAACGACCAGTCGTCCGCTGCCCGCCGTATGGTTCGTTAATATACATATGGCTTGACAAATTACGTGTTTTATTTACTAGTTCAACGAAGATAGTACCTAAACTGGTGACCCCGACGATTAACTGCAGTGAACTTTTGAACAATTTAGTGACTATTTCTTTAAAAAAAAATATTTTTTTTCTGGTACTGTCGGGACATACTCTCAGTATAGCGTAGAATAATCTCAGCGCGCACATGCAAACGCGGGCGGGCTACAGTATTGCGTCATAGAAACAAACCGCGTGGGATTCAAGACATAATGACTGACCCGGCACCAAAACCTGGTATATCGAAGACGGAGCCAGCGCCATCGGAGACTGGTAGTATGCTTGCAGCAATAACGGTGTCAACAAAATTACCGGAATTTTGGGTGGAGATGCCGCGTCTGTGGTTCGCGCAGTTCGAGGCGATAATGGCACCCCAAAAACAAGGAGACGAGGTGAAATTCAACTTGGTTATCGCTAAGTTAGGTAGAGACTCCATCCAGCAAGTCAGTGATTTAGTGACGACACCACCGACAGACAACAAATACGCCGCGCTGAAAGAAAGACTACTGCAAGTCTACGAAGAGAGTTCGGAGCGACAGTTTCAGAAGCTCCTGTCGGAGATGGAGCTGGGTACCCAAAAACCCACACAACTTTTACGTCGAATGAGGGATTTGGGGCGCACAACACAAGTTACAGAAGAAACTTTAAAAAGCCTATGGTTGGCTAGAATGCCGTCACAGGTCAGGGCGGTAATCGCAGTGTGTCAAGACCAAGCATTAGACAGCCTCGCCAAGATTGCAGACAAAATAGTGGAAAATAGCAGATCAGAGGAAATAGCCGCCGTGGAAGAGAGTACAAGCCAGACAACTAGGGAATCATTAGTAGACCTGATAAACAAGATGTCTTTAGAGGTAGCAGCGTTACGCAGCGAAGTACGAGAAGGTAGGCGTACAAGAAGCAGGAGCCGGGACGCGAGAAGAGGCCGATCACCATCACGGGACAGGAGAACGCCAGAGCACCCCGATTGGCTGTGCAGATTCCATTTCAGGTTCAGGAACAACGCAAGGCGCTGCGAACCACCTTGTGCATGGAAGAAAGAGAAGGCGGGAAACTAATTGCGGTACGTTCGGACGCGGTGGACGGGGGTACGCAAAAACAGGTAATAACAAACCACCGTTTGATTATTAGAGATAACTCGACAAAATTTTATTTTTTAGTTGATACAGGTGCCAATATATCGGTCATTCCAAAAAGATGTGTAAAAGGCCGTATTGTCGAAAAATGTGATTTAAAATTGTATGCTGCTAACGACAGCGAAATCAAGACATATGGCATATGTTACTTAGAATTAACTTTCGAGCTGAGACGCGTATTTAAATGGCCTTTCATTGTATGTGACGTTAAACAACCAATTATTGGCGCTGATTTTTTAAAGCATTTTAGGTTATCTGTGGATTTATTTAATAATAGATTAGTAGATCTAGTGACAAATATGTACGTTTGTGGATCCAAGAGTTTAGGTCAGGAAGGTACGGTAACAAGTATAAATAGTAGCCATCCGTACGCCGATTTGCTAAAACAATTCCAGGAAATCACGCGGCCGCCCAACTTCAAAGATATACCGGAACACAACGTATACCACTACATCGAGACGACGGGCCCACCAGTGCACGCTCGCGCGAGGAGATTGCCGCCACATAGATATGACAAGGTAAAAAAAGAATTTGAGTTAATGCAAGAGTTAGGGATAATTAGGCCATCAAAGAGCGCGTGGGCAAGCCCTTTGCATGTGGTAACAAAAAAAGGGGGTGATATACGTCCATGTGGGGACTATCGCATGCTTAACGCCATTACAAAGCCAGACCGTTACCCAATTCCGAGAGTCCAGGTTCGTTAATATACATATATGGCTTGACAAATTACGTGTTTTATTTACTAGTTCAACGAAGATAGTACCTAAAGACTGTCTAGGGGGGCTGTTTTCATCTCAGGGATGGCTACGCACAATACCTAGTCCTCGATTCTGCTAAAGCACAACCACTGTCATACAACAGAGACCGCAAAATATGGCATTCAATTTTAGACCTTATTTCTATGAACTTACAGTCGAAATTTAATGAAAAGAGTTTCATCACGCTCTTTCATTCGCTTTACAAAAAGCCACTTCATTTTAGACGTTAACTGCATTACTTTAAAGGCTAAAATTAAATGAAATTTTCTTGCAGTGTCAGTGGCATGACAGTGGTTTTGCTTTAGCAGAATGAGGGCCTGTTAGACGCAATCGACAGATTGCAGCGACGACGTGCAGTTCGTATCATTGGAATTGGTGATCCTAAGGTTACTAACACTTTAGAACCTCTGCAGTTGCGTACAGACATTGCCCCTCTGGCCGTGTTCTACCTCCCCTACCACGGCAATTGCTCTGAAGAGCTCTATCAACTGATACCACCCTCTCTCTTCCTATCTAGGATAAATTCGTGCGATCGACGTGTCTCACTAGCTCAGTGGTCAGAGATTCCCCCAGTAAGGTCTCAGCTTCAAGTTCCGTCTGAGCATTTCACTTCTTCCAATCTTAATCGACGAATAGGTTTTTTTTTATAAGAATATTAGCAACCGAAATTACTAATTGTTAACCCCCCCAACTAAGCTAAATTACTTGCGCTAGGAGTGGGTTCATGTCGGTAGTATAATGGCCAAGATTCGAACCCGGGACCTCTCGATGACAAGGTCGACTCCTTAACCACTAAGTTACCGACGCTTAAAAAAGTTAGTATGCTAATTGCTCTAAAATTCCAATAAAAAGAACCTATTTACACGCGACAGTGGACATCGGAGTCGAAGTATCAAGACCGGTTGGTCGCTATTCCAATACCGTATGAAAGTGGTGCGCTTGCGCTCTATTTGATACGACATTCCGAAATGTTTGGCGATATACATCTAAATTAGCAGCTCGACCCGGCTTCGGACAGTCAGCGTCAAATCGATCTTGACTAGCAAAGGTTTCTTTATAGCTGATAGGCTCGTGGTTGACCACTTCATCTTGGCGTTAATTCCCAGTCGCATCCGAAGCTTTCAGCTCGGAGTCTGGGGTCCACTTTACCAGTCTTAACTACGGATTTGGCTAGACCTCGATATTTTCCGTGAAGCGATTGCCATCTGACCTCCACAACCATTGGGTTCGATCGATATCGCCTAATGTTACCATTGGGTAACATTAGGCGATATCGAAAATTTGCAGCTGGATCGTTGTTTTTTGGAATTTTTAGGGCTCCAACTACTCGTAACGACTGCCATAGATGTTCGTATGGCAACCGGGACCGACGGCTTAACGTGCTCTCCGTGGCATGACCAGATCAATGCAAATACCCATATTTCATGAACCTAGTTGTATCTTAATATTAGACCTAAACATTAGATCTTTACATTAGAGGAGGTGGGACGGTAACCTATTGAAATATCGAATTTCTGTTACCCGAATCTTAAAACCCCGAAAACGGTTGGTAGAACTTTTAAAAGACAGATGTAATGAATGACAACTTTCTATAATTCCGTTTTTCATTTCCCAGATAAATCAATTACCAGGTGCACTAAAACCAAATTTTCAAATAGCTTTTTTTTGTTTCCCATATTGTCATAATCCAAATATAGTTATACCAGATTCTCAAAATATTTTTTTTTGTTTCCCATCGTACCATTTACCAAATTTTCATAATCGTTTTATTTGGTTTCCATACAATCGTATTCCAGCTAAACTATATACAAGTATAGTAAAATTCAGTAAATTTATATGATTCATTTATTAGGTACAGTAAGTAATTTAGAAATTAAGGTACATTAATTTAGAAATTTCAATGTCGAAATGATTAAAATTATCGTTAACACCCCGACTCAGTGCAATCCGATTCGGATAGGTTAGGTTTTTTTTTTATTTTTTATTTATCCCTGTACGGAATTTTATACGGAAAAATTAACAGTTTAACCCTTAAATTATTGGTTTGAAAAGTCAAAAATTGTCACAAAAAAGTTAGTGAAAGAAATGAATTGCCGCAAATCCGACTTCACGTAGTCTTGGTTGCCCTACCCCTAGAGTGTTATTTAAGCCCGCGTAGGCGCGGAGGGGCGAGGCGGCCCACGAGCTGAGGAGCAGGTGGTTACAATGGCCGCCGCCGCGGCTGAGGCTGGCCGGCGCAGCCGGCCAGCAAGCCGAAGCTGCGGTGGTGGGCGTTACAACCATCTGCGACGATAAGCTCGTGTGGGGCCGCTGGAGCCCCGCAGCGCCGGAGCTGTGACAGAAACGATGCTTGCTGCATGCTGCATGCCTGATACTTGCTGCATGGTAAATGCCTGATGTTTGCTGCATGCTAAATGCCTGATGCTTGCTGCATGCTAAATGCCTGATGCTTGCTGCATGGTAAATGCCTGATGCTTGCTGCATGCTCCATGCATTATGCATGCTGCATGCTTGATGCATGCTGCATGCCTGATGCTTGCTGCATGCTAAATGCTTGATGCTTGCTGCATGTTGCATGCCTGATGCTTGCTGCATGCTAAATTCCTGATGCTTGCTGCATGCTGCATGCCTGATGCTAGCTGCATGCCTTGCATGCATTGCCTAATTATGCTTGCTTGTTTGCATGCATTTGATTATTATGCTTTAAAAGTTATGCCAAGACATGATTCTGACTTCTGGTCTGGATATTGTTTGTCTGGTTATCAATTAAATGCATTTCAAAAAATTGTGTTTTAAAATTTGGGCATTCATGCATATGGATTACGGTCATCTGGATTTTGTGCATTTAGATTTCGTGTGTCTGGAACTCGTTCGTCTGGATTATAAAACGTCGTACAAATGAATAATTGGGCAAATGAAATTCGGGGTTGCGATTATATGGCAAATAAAACTTCGGAATTTGAAAAAACGGGATTATGAAAAAATGGCCAAACGTTTTCGGGATTATGATATTCGGAATATTAAAATTCGGGATTAAGATAGGTAACCAGGTGGGACACGACGGTATTTCCGTCCCAATCGAGCAGTCCGACTGGGGAAGCACCTCCGCAATACAGAATATCGCGGCTAAATAACCTTGTGTTGTGTTCCCAAAGATGAGTAGTGTAGCCAGAGCTCACTGGAGAGGTTTTGTGCTGTCAGTATGAAGACCAAAGGCTTGTACTGCTAGTCTGCTGACGGCAAAGAATCTCTCTGTTCTTACAGGGTCGGCAGCACGAGTGTGACTCCCTGGTGTTGCACTCGTATAGGAAATGGTAACAACTTTCCATCAGGTGGGCCGTGTGTACGTATAGAATCTACGACCTAATTAGTATAAAAAAACAGAAGTTTTCACTTCATAAATCTAATCTGCATTAGTAATTAGACCTCTAAAGACAACATTTGAGCATCTTAAGCGGATAAGAAGCTAAAATTCGCAGTAATTTCAACAAAAAAAAAACTAAATAAACAGGTAAGACCACATTAAAGTTGTTATTAGCGACGCGCTCAACATTCCGAAAAAAGAGGTGAATAAATTGTCACAAAAACAAACTAAATATCTTTACAAAACAACATTTATGAAGTTCTAGATTCGGTGGGCATATTTATAGAGAGGCGAAAGGTATACTTTGCTATAGTATGATTCCGAAGTCGACCGCATACATAAAGACAGACGCATGCAGCAGATACAGCATTACTTTTTAAACTCCGATACGGATAAAAGGGGCTATTGAGATGCCGCCATGAATTACGCGCATGTGCTGCGTGCGTTGGCACTTGTCGTATGCGGTCAGCTACGGAATCATGGTAAGTACGTGTCTATAATGGTGACCCTCTTTCCAAGACTTTGCCCTCAGCTTACCATCAGGCAAGGCGAAATCAAATTGACGTGCCCTATATAAAAAAAAAAATCAAAAATTTTCAAAAGGAAAGCCGGTGGAAAATACTCATCTCTATCTAGTTTATCAGACTAATAATAACATAGTAGTCGCTCTCGGAAAACCCGATAAATAATATATCAATTAAAAACAAGCTAACTCCAGGCTTCTTTTTAAGTACGGAATACCCACGGAAAATCGACTAAAACCGCACGCCTTCTGACGGAAGTGCGATTGCCACTGGCATATCCTTCTCATCCCGGCTGACCCAGTGCCATGGAGATGGCCCCATCGGGTGAAGGACTATGTGGTGTCCCTATCTTGCTCCGGATAGGTAGAGGCGCTCCACCTGTCACCTCTAGGCCTTCGTTCACGCCTGAGAGCTGATGAGAGATCACCAGCAGCATAAACAGCTTGCTGGCGTTCTTCGACGAGTTGGAGTGGATCGAATAAAATGCCCACCTACACGCAAAAACGTGACTGAACGCGACGTGGAGTTGCGGATACCAGCCCGTTATACCATACTATACGCTCGATAGCTACCAGGGTGAAAAGTACAAATTACGGACCAAGATCGTGCGAAGTGGAGTAGGAAGAGCTGGAAGGCGGACCCTGAGCTCCGAGGTCATCTTGGCCACGGATGCAATCAGGAAAATGCGCCTACCTATATGAAGTAGACTGACGCGATCTTTTTTTTTAATCGTCGTGTCGGCCCACTCCCACTCCCGCCGGAGGAGGTTGTCAGACTTGAACCGACCAAAACCAAACCGACGACACACGCCATCTGTGGTTCATTGGTTCCCAGAGATGAGAGTGTGCGCGCCGGCCGACCCAGAGCTGGCCCTCTTTGGGTGTGGGGGACCACGGAGTCCCCACCGACTAGGGACACGAGTGACAAATCTCTATACCTAAGTATAGATGACTAGCTGTTGCCCGCAGCGCCGCCCGCAGATCCCGATCATCGCTGATATTAGCCTACTAGCTGACTCCGCGAACTTCGTACCGCCTAACAGTCTATTCTTTTTTTTTTTAATTTTTCTCTCCATAAGAAGCATCCTCGTACTTTAAGGAATGTTCTAAAAAAATAATTAGAGCAATCGGTTCAGCCGTTCTCGAGATTTGAGCTTAGCAACAAGTTTAGGGATTCATTTTTATATTATAAATGTGTTTTATTGATGAATAAGCTATATTATTGTAAAGTTTCATTAAAATCCATTCAGTAGTTTCTACGTGAAAGGTAACAAACATCCACACATCCATCCATACTTACAAACTTTCGCATTTATAATATTAGTAGGATAATGACTAAATTAGACCATGTTTGTACACGCAAATACCAGAGACACGACACTCAGTTTATTCAGATGAACACGCGTGTACTGTCCCAAACAAAAAATTGTTTAGGTATATTCATACAACACCGTATTACTGGTGCTGTCATAACAAACCATTATACAGTTTAAAAATTCTCAAATGTAAACTAGTGGCTCGAATCGATTGTAAAACAATGTAGAAACGACACCTAGTGTTGCCCCATCTCAAAATTTAAGGAAGGTCACGTTACTGAACGAAATATTTATGAACATACTGCTTATTTTTAAGTTTGTGAATATAGAATTGATTTGTAACGGGAGCGTGGTTTTTTTTTGGATATCGATGGCAATCTATACTAATATTACATAGCTGTAGAGTTTGTTTGGTTGGTTCAACGCACTAATCTTGGGAACTACTGGTTCAAATTGAAAAAATATTTTGTGTTGAATAGCTCGTTTATCGAGGCAGGTTATAGAATAGATAGTTGTACAAAATTTCAATAGGTTATCTTCAAAAATGTTGAAATTTCATCCCATATTTGACCCCTTTTAGCCTTTTCTCGTATCCGTGTGGCAACGGAGAAAGGATACAAGTATCACCACCCCATCTCATCCGAAGGGTGTCGTAAGAGGCGACTAACAGAAAACACGCAGACGATATCACTGCGAGAGATGGAAAACTCGAAATAAAACCCTGTACCAACCCGTCTGGCCAGCGTGGAAACAGTAGGCCAAAGCCTCCCAACATTGGGAGAGGCTATGTCCAGCAGTGGACTGCGATAGGCTAATTGATTGATTGAATTGAGCCTTTTCTCGTAATAAAAGCCAAAAGATCGCCCTTTCCCCGCTTCTAGTCTATTGAATGAAATTTTGAAGCATTTATTATACTATCTATTCAAATTGATTAAGATTAGTGGTCAGAGCATTCCAGGTTCGAGTCCTGCCCGAGGTCGATTCTCTTTTCTAAATCTTAATCGATTCTAGTCCATCTCTGGATCAAATTTCATCAAGAACGGTTCAAATCAAATTTGTCCTCAGATAAGTCGAGATTGAGGGCTGAGTATCGTTCTAGAATCTAGAATATGGACCTTAGATTATGTAATATGGTAATTGCCAAACAGGTTATTATAAAATTAAAAAATGTGGATGACAAACAAACTTAGAATCTTGGAAATGAACTGTTTCTTCTAAGTCATAGACAATTAAATTAAATAAAAATGTTTTTTTTTCTTTATAAAATAACTGAACTGTTACCTCATACAATTGCGATTCAGCCTTGAAGTTTGTAATTAAAATTTAACTTATTTTGTTAAGTAAAGAATGTTTATGTCGCAGATACTGTAAGTGTATTTTCCTGCACAGTCAGCATCGAATCAATTTTGACGAACAAAGTACTCAAAACGATCTTAATGCCCTGGTATTCCCCCCTTTCCTGTTGACTGATTGTTCTGATATTTGGTACACACCTTTAGTTCAGTCGATAATACAATGTAAATCAATAAAACAGTTTGACTTGCTCTTAATACTTTGGTATTAGGATCATTTTGAGACTTTGTAGTCAAGATAGATCTGATGCCGCAGAATGACCTCCGTCCCCCATGAGCGCGGGCTTGGGGGTGACGGGTGGAGCCGCCTGTCACCCTAGCAGAAGCAGGCCGCGGCGGCGGCGCGCATTGCGTGCCCTCCCTATACCCGGGGGCGAGTTGGGGACTCTGTGGTCCCCACACCGGAAGAGGGCCAGATCTAGAGATATGGCCCTGGGTCGGCCGGGGTGCGAGGGCTATGGCTACGGCAATCTCACCTCCGGCAACTGACGGCCCACAGACGGCGTGCGTTTTAGTTGGTTCGAGTCCGACATAACCTCCTCCTCCGGCTCCGGCGGGGGAGGAATCCGTGGGGATTTTTCTCACGATAAAAAAAAGATAGATCTGATACTGACTGTACCTGCCTACTCGCTTCTCTCGCTCCCGCGGCGTTTATACATGGTCCTGGCGCGCTCGGATTGTTTTTTAATAATACAATATGATTGGTATGAGCTCGTCCACCGCAGAAGCACCCCATGCTATCCTCAAAAGACACCCAAGAAACGTGTACTAGATAGTTTAGAGGTCCAAGATTATATGTCCCGAGAAATAGGTAGACACAAAATAAAAACACCGCTATGTAGAATGTCCTAGAATTTTTGTTTATATTGTATTTATTTATTTTAATTTATGTATATTATTTATGCACGTTGCAACTATTGTGCAAGAGTAGGTCTGTAATCTATTACAATTCATATTTTAATATTATTATGATACATTTTATCAATTAAATTACCATACTTAATAACATTAGTGCAATATGAATATAATGTCATTTTAAATGAATAAAAATGAAGATACAAGCTTCCTGGAGCCATAACCATCGGTAGCTTGGTCCCTGTATCTGATGCCGGCGAAGCGTTAGTCCGCTTTACCAGTACAACTGCGGATGCTTCGATATTTTCCGTAAAACAATTGTCAATCTGACCTCCATAACTCAACGGTGATATTAAGTGATATGTAAGCATTGCAGCTAGACCAGTTGTTGGACTGTTTAGGGCTCCAACTACCCGTAACGACTGTCATAGATGTTCGTATGGCAACCGAGACCGACGGGTTAACATGCTCTCCGTGTCACGACCAGACCAGTGCAAATACCCATATTCGTGCATACAAATATTTGCACTGCATCCAGTGTAGGTCCTCGGTAGTACAGGTGGAAGCCCACCTCATGATGCGCGTCATCTCATGCCCGGGGGCCAGCTCTAAAGAGATGTTCCTGGGTTGGCCCGAGTGCTAGAGATATTCCAGACAATCTCACATCCGCAACCTACGACCTACAGATGGCGTGCGTTTTAGTCGGTTCAAGTCCGACATAACCTTCCCCACCGGCTGCCGTGGTGGGTATGCGTGGGGATTTTGCGCACGATAAAAAAAATGCCTTTGAGTATAAAAAATAATGCCTTTGAGTATTTAACACGAGAGCAGTGGCGAGATGTCCTTATAACCCAATTTTTTTTATATAGGATACGTCAATTTTACTTCGCCTCGCCTGGTGGTAAGCTGAAGGCAAAGTCTTGGAAAAGAGGGTCACCTACCACCACCGGCTTGTCCTTGCAGAGATGATAGAGATGTTTAAATTTCTTCTCTATACATAGCGCATTATCATACCCATGCTTGCCGATGCCATGCCATGGATCGCATGGTGCGTTGACAAACTAGGTCGAGGTAATTTCTTTCCATCGGCTCCCTTTTGAAAACTTTCACCTCTTGAATTTACACCCACATTTCACCAATCATGTACCACGTAATAGGGGGTGAGCGGGCCGTGAGTCTATTGTCGTATTCCGGGCATTGTTGTTGACTCGTGTTATGCATCTGAGGCTGAATCTGGGCTGTATATATCTGTCTGATGTTAAACAGCCCTATCCCTTAGTCGCCTTATACGACACCGCATGGGAAGAGATGAGACGGCACAAATTCTACTCTGCCGGGAACCACGCAGCAATTATATACATACAAACTTTTTTTTAATAGAACTTACCTTGCCCTCTGCTCTGGACTCTAGTCGCGGTCCTAGAGTTCGATTCCTGACTGACGTCCTCCATATGCCAAGTGTATTCCATCTTAGTGTAAATACGAACGCATTACTAACCCTCACGTGGCGTCTAGAACACACCCGATGTGACACATCGCGGGAAACGTCACAATTGAAAATTGATTTTAGAACTTTTTAAATATCGAATTATTGTTCCTTTTTTTTTTTGAAAATCGATACGATATTCTTTTGTTTTTGAAAATAGATATGATATTCTTTTGTTTTTGAAAATCGATATGATATTCTTTTATTTTTGATAATAGATTTTTTTTGAGTTTTGTAAATCAGAACTAATGGAGATTAGTTCTGATTTTTTTTTTACGGTTTTTCTTTCTTTCCGCAACGAAATTGTAAGTCAACACATCACGCGCGTGTGCAGTAGTTCTTATAGAATCGCGTTTTCACTTTTTAATCACATTTCACAGTGAAATTAGTATGGGCGACGAACCATCACTGCAGCAGCAGAATATAAATAAAAGAAAAATTGTTATAAAAACACTTGCACTTATTGATTTTTTAGAGTACTATTTTTATTTTTATAAAAATTCTTTGTCTAGTACGTCCGTCATTAGTTTAAACTAAGAAGGCACTGACAGTAAACATCATCAGCGCGTTTCACCCCTTACGTATGAAAGAGACAACAAATGTATGGAATATCGAGTGTGAAAAGGATAGATATGTTTGCCTTTTTACGGTTTCCATGAAAAACATTGGTGGTTTGGGGTGAAAATGTTGGCCAATCGGGTGATTTTCCCTTTTACGAGTAAAGTTACGACAGGGGGTGAGTCGGTAATTTAAATATTTGGGGTGGGAGATTATTTACCACCCGTTTAGTAAGTATAATATTTATATTTTTCAGGTGTTATCACGCAGGTGAAGTATTTTTGAGGTTGTTATTTTTTTACTATATTATAGATGACTAGCTATTACCCGCGGCTCCGCCCGCGTGGACGAAGGTCATCGCGACCAAACATAGCCTATGTCCTTTCCCAAGGTCTAATCTATCTGTGTACCAAATTTCATCAAAATCGGTTCAGTGGTTTGAACGTGTAAGTGTAACAGACAGACAGAGCTACTTTTATAATGTTAGTATGGATAAACGGACGAAATTTAGCAAGAGAGTAGACCCGAGCTCCAAAGTACATGCTGTACTCATCATCATCATCGTTGCGCAATTCCCGGTCGCGGTCGCACCCGAGGCTCTTCTCCTCGGAGTTCGTGGTCTGCTTTCACTACTCTACTCTCTGCTGCAGCTGAATTGCGATATTTTCTGCAACGCGACTGCCATCTGATCTCCAAAGCCTACTAATAATGTCGAAGTTCTGTAGTTAGACTATTCATCGGGCTTTACTACACGTAACGACAGCTATAAATGTTCGTATGGCAACCGGGACCGACGGCTTAAAGTGCTTTTCCAAGGCACAGAGAACAGATTATTCTTCATCATATTCCGTAATATGGTTAATCTTGGCTAACGAGAGCAACTGCCATCTGACGTCCCAACCCTGAAAGTGTAACCTGCGCCAGAACCTTGGCTACGTTAGCTTGAACCAGGGGTGTTATGGATATGAAATTTCAGATACGGACTGGATACGGATATAGGAATGATTATTATACCGGATACGGATACGGATATTGAATTAATTCGGATTATCCGTTAGTTTCGGATAATTTCGGTTACGGATATTAAGATTGTGAAGTAAACGATAACTTTTCAAATTGTTTCAATAAGTCCAGAATCTTTAACTTCATTTTATTGTAGATATCATTGCACTGTAAATTAGTAAAGTACTGCCTACCTCTAGGATTATAACGTGGTAAGGCTGCACTCTTTGAAGTCCCACACCTTCTACAAGATTAAAATGGCATGTTTTGTAACGCAATCAATTCAGCCACTAAGGAGTTGTCCAGAAATGGTTTTTTATTCTTGAATAAATCCAGTAGCGTTGAACCAAATATTTTTGGATAGTGTAACATATAACTAATATTATCATATATAAAATAGAATTTTAAGTTCCTGCAATTTTGAGAAAACATCATTTTTATTTTGGTATATTTATTAGGCTGAATACAAACAAAACTTTTGCCTCCTGTGCCCAACAAAAAAGAAAATAATAAGATTGACAAATTGTCACTGACGTGTCACGAGTAACAGATGGATGAAAGTTCTATTTATGCTTTTGTGGACTGTTAAGTTTAATTTTTGAAAATTGTAGTATACTAACTGGTTGTCAATGAGCTACAAGGTACTGCAACAATAGCATTTCCAAAACAAAACTGGAAGTTACATTATAATGAATTGTACACGTAATGGATCTTATACCTACATATAATTCATTTTGAAGCTGGAACATTGTGCTACTCCGCAGTATTGTGTTGATATTAGATTGATTGTAAATCTATTGAAATAAAAGAAATTGTTTAAGGTTAAATATTATTTATTCATCACCTTCATTTTCAATATCTTCTCTTCTTATTATATGAAGTTCGAATCGCAGGTAGTAGCAAATAAGCGTTGTGAATAAGCCAAGATGTCGTTAAAGTTATTAAGTCCATACACTATCAACATCCAATTCGTATCCAAAAACAAAGAATCCGTTGTAATTAGCCAAGTAGTCTAAATAAGTTGATAAATGGGGAAAATAAATAATACGTGCGCGAAATAAGTGACAGTTCGGTGATGCAACGGTGATGGATGACAAATGACAGCGACAGCGATAATTGCTATTAAAAAAATAAAAATGTATTGCCAACTGTTCAATTAAAATATCTACTAACTTAAAATAACTATCGGTTTTTCTCGGAAATGCAGGATTTAAAAATTATTATTTAACTAATGCCCGATTCCTAATTTTAGCTACTATGTACCAGTGTAATTTCAGCCATAATGGATTTCAAAAACCAACGTCCATACAAAAAGTGGACATCTCCTTTATCAATTTCAATTAATTTATCAATTTCAATTAGGCTCCGCCCCTATCCGATACTATCCGAAACTTTTATTTCGGATTCGGTTACGGTTACGGATATTTTTTTCTATCGGATATCCGATAGTTTCGGTTACGGTTACGGAGCTCCCTAACATCCCTGGCTTGAACCCAAAGGGCCCCTGTATAACCAAAATTCGCCGTGGTTATACGAGTAGAAAGGTATAATAACATACATATACATATACTCACGCTCGTAAATCCCCGAATGGGGAGACAGAGGTGTATTAACACCCACATTTCGCCAATTATGAGCTTATTACCGTCTAACGGGCACTTTGTCATGGGCTGTATGTTTACTGTCGGATGGAGAACAGCCCTATCCCTTAGTCGCCTTTACGACACCCACAGGAGGTGGGGTGGCCCTATTCTACTACTACCAACACGGCCAAGTATAAGTAATAATAATAGCATACAAATAAGTCCCAACAGTCGACACATGGCTCCAAGACAGCTGCCGTTCCACATCATCGACACCACCTGATACCTTCCCCATATAGACCCTTAACGCTCGATTGACCACCGTTGGGATCCGAATCGGTTCAATTCGATATTGCATTAATCAATGAGCACCTGTGTTATGGTCTGATGAATACGCTACTACGTGTACCAATGACAGAGGGACTCGCGGTTACATTAGCCAGGTCAGTTTTAGGATGGGTGACTATTTATTACACTTAGGTGGACAATTCTGCGGTAGCCTAGTGGTATGGGTAATGGACTGCTGAGACGAGGTCTCGGGTTCGATCCCAGGTATTACCATGGCACACACCAATGACTTTTCGATGCTTTTCGAAGTTATGTGTGTATTTATCGCAGGTTTATAAGTGCCCGGTTAATGGCAATAGGCTCGCCACCTATTACATTGGGACCTAAACATAAACGGCGAAATGTGGGTGCTAGCACCTCTGCCTACCCCTTCGGGGAATATAGGCGTGAGTTTATGTATGTATGTTAGGTGGACAAGCACACCCTCTCCTTTCTATACGTGACAACACGTGCAGGACTTAGATGTCACACGTATACAGTGCAGAATATTGCATAAAGAACCAAGCGGTTCGGCGACTTTTTCTGCAATATTAAGACCTGAAATTCCTTACCAGATCACGTGTTTCCTTCTTCCTACAGTCTCGTCCCGGGTCCGTAAAGCGGAGCGTGAAAAAGTATCTGATGAAGTCGTTAAGCTCCCAGAAAAGCCTACACCACAAAAATAGAATCATCTGGTCCGGCATAGACGCGGGTGATACTGCGGGCATCACGAGTCAATCAATCAATTATCCTATTGCAGTCCACTGCTGGACATAGGCCTCTCCCAATATGCGCCACGTCTGGCGATCCTTCGTCTTCCGCATCCAGTCTGTCCCGGCCAGCTTTGTCAGGTGGTCAGTCCGTCTGGCTAAGGGGCGTCCCACCTTCCGTTTTCCTTCTCGCGGTCTCCACTCTAGGACTAGTTTGCTCCAACGGTCATCAGTCCTTCGACAGATGTGGCCAGCCCACTGCCACTTCAGCTTGCTTATTCTGCGAGCTATGTCGGTAACTTTGGTGACCTTCGGGCTCATGGGTACTAAATATTAATTAGTATAATTATGTTTCCAAATCGTACCCTCGATAGGGTGTGTCTGTTAAGCAATTATGAACGGATATGCGCATTAAACGGGGTCGTGCGACTGACCTGTTCTCATAACACCCCATCACAGTAATTAACACTATGAAACTTTATTATTAGAGCTATCGGGATCTATGGAACTTGCTGTTTTGTATGTCGCAGGGTAGGGACGATATGGGCCGGGGTGCGAGGGATATGATATGTGTACGATAATCTCACCTCCGGCAACCGACGACTCACTGACAGCGTGCGTTTTAGTCGGTTCGGGTCCAACATAACCTACCCCATTAGCTCCGGATAAATAAAAACGGTAGGGATGTTATGAGCGCAGGTCTGGCCAGGTGGAGCCGCCTGTCACTCTAGTAGAGCAAGCCTATGGACGTATGCAACACCAGGGGTGTCACACTCGCGCTGCCGACCTCGTAAGAACGTTCGAATGCCATTCTTGAAGAGCCCCATACTGTAGTGGCTTGGAAAAACCGTGCGAGGGGTGAAGTTCCTTTCACACCTGACTGTGCGTACTGTTTCTAGTCGCAACGAGAGAGGATGGACTATCTATCTGTGGCGAGAGGAGCAATGATAAATTAATGTAGTCGTGGGCATCATGTCGAAAAATTCATCTGAACACCACCAAGGCTACTCGGAGGCTTTCCACGTGTCCCTCTGACTAGCAGAGGGCCCAGTGGAGAAGACAAGGTGTGACAGGTGTGGTTGCTTGTCGCTTTCCGGGATTTGATGGAGAACAGCAGACCAAGAGCTCAGAGGTGAAAGCAGTGGGAATGGTGATAAATGCTCTCATTTTCTCGTTCAACAGACACAACAAATCTCATTTTCCTTTCAGATTATATTGCTTTCGTTAGTAATTTGCATAATTTATAATCACAATAGGTAATTAAGGACAATAGTTTAGTATGTTTTACGACTCAATTTGAAAGTTAAGAATGATCTTCTATAATATAAAAATGAATCGCTGAATGTGTTGCTAAGCGCTAATCTCGAGAACGGCTGAACCGATTTCGCCAATTCTTTTTTTAGAATATTCCTTGAAGTACGAGGATGGTCCTTACGGAGAGAAAAATTACGCTACTACTTAAGGAGCGGACCAGTAATCATAAATGTCAACAAATCCAGCAGATTTCCATAATTTGCGGGTCTAATAAAGATGACTGAAAGGGGTAATACGGAACTTCGAAATGTGCCGCGGGCGAAGTCCGCGAAGAACCACGCGACATTTCACGAACAATAAAATCAAAGGACGTCTCCTCAATAGAATGTTTTTGTTTTTCTTTGTTTTTTTTTTTTTGCTTATTTTTCATTACAAGATTGTCATCAGCATTATCTATTTTCTTTGAATTAATCTATCATGTTTTGAAATGGTAACAAAAGCGAAAACAAGTAATTTAGTTGGCTGTCGTGAAGCGGTGAGCAGTTATTAGAAGATCAACAGTAAGTAAGTTTGATCAGTATCAGTCGTTTATGTTGAGGTCTACTACCATTGTATTGCTTGGGACAAATATTCTTGGACCTAAAATGTCCTCAAAATGTGCTCTATACGCGCAGTACCTACACGTTTCTTTTGTGGTTGCCATACGAACATCTATGGCAGTCGTTACGGGTAGTTCGAGCGGTTCGAGCCCTAAAAAGTTCAAAAACTAGTCTAGATCCAATGCGTTGATATCGCCCAATGTAGCCATTGGGCTCTGGAGGTCAGATGGCAATCGCTTCAAGGAAAATATCGAAGTCCTGCCAAATCCGCAGTTAGACTGGTAAAGCGGACCCCAGACTCCGAGGTGAAAGCTTCGGATGCGACTGGGATTAACGCTAGGATGAAGAAGTAAACACAAGGGTGCTAGGCGTATCATACTACAAATTATTCTTTAGTTCTAAGAACGTACCTACCAAGTTTATGAAACTAATAACGGTAAATTTGCTATCAAAAATCATAGTAGACCCCTACTGACTCATAAAATTAACTGCACTCAATAGCTCGATGCGTATAACCACGTCACGGTATACAACAAAATAATGTAAATAAGACAGACTTTATACAACAAAAGAAAACTTACACATACACTAACACAAGTCTGTTTACAAGAATCTCGGCTCGTTTCGGACCACTCATCGACCGCAAGTTCTTAGCGCTTTGAGAATTTATGTCTATGTGTAAGTGAGGCTATGTTATTGTTTGTGCAGATGTATTGTAGCTTTATATTCTGGGATGGTAACTAAGGTAACCGAGGATATTTGTTCAATACGGGTTTGTTTTGCCCATGAAACGGTGCCCTTTCGATTTTATTGTTAGACTAGATTTGCCGCGTGGTTTTAGTTGACATTTCAGAGGTCAAATTTAGGGAGGCTAGGTTTTTTTATATTCTAAAGAAATATAGCTTCGCGTGGTGCCCGGTAGAGTAGAATTTGGGCTACCTCATCTCCTCCCATACGGTGTCGTACAAGGCGACTAAGGGATAGGGCTGTTTAACATCAGACAGATTGCTTATATACAGCCCAGAATCAGCCTCAGGTGCATGACTCGAGTCAACAATAGTGCCCGAAAAACGGCAATAGGCTCACCCCCGTTTGTGCGCATTACGTGAGTCCTAATACAATGATTGGTGAAATGTGGGTGTTATTTCACCTCTGCCTAATCCCCCGGGGATAAAGGCGTGTTTGTATGTATTATGTTCTTCATCATCGGGGAGTTAATCCTGGTTACATCAAAAGCTTACTTATCTTATGCTTGGGGATATCTTACCTTTTACATTAACAACACTGATGTGTAGTTTCTCAACCATAAGCAAGAGCCTCGTACACATACCGGGATATATCTAGACCCCAAATCGTGAAAGAAATGAGACCGCTTCGCCACCGCAGCACCCCATGCTATACTCAAAACACACCCAAAAACGCGTACTGCGCGTGTAGAGCAATTTTATCATGTGGTTGGGTTCGATTGGGATTGGGTAAGACAAACTAAATCGCTGTCGTGTGAAGTCAAGATTTTTCAGGAGTATGTTTATTCTATGGACAAGACAAGGTGCACCCTATAGACCCCAGGACAGCCATGAGCCATGTTAATCAAGTATGTAGAATATGTCTAATATGTAGAATAATTTCAGTATTATTCATAAAGCGAGATATACCACAAGCCACGCAGTCCTACGTGCATCAAAAGAGGTTTATTTCTCCATAACTTCATATAGGTGTCAAATAATACCATAAAAACATGAGGAAGCCCATATACCAGCCATAAAAAACTTTAACTCGAAATGGTGCACTATAAAATAGAGGGCATTATGTGTTTTTGCCCCAGACTTGCTCTTTTGATGACAGCTTCGTAAACGTTCGAGTTAAATCGTTATATTTCAAGGTATTTGAATACCATAACAACATCGACCAAATATTTTTATAGCAACCTGTAGTTATAAAGGGGCGGGGCCATCCCCCTACGCGGGCACAAGTGACCAATCACGAAGCGGGGTTTAAATTGAGAACGCGTGCCGATGCGTCGCTACTTCACAACCGTCAAAAAATTGACGTATCATACAAATGGGCTGAAAATTATACAGGTTGATGTTTTTATACAATCTGTAACCACGAAAATTTGGGACACTTCAATTGGAATTTTTAATTGTAAAACTTAAATACTTGATGTTTAACTATAATTTAATCTAGCTAAGGTTAACTGAAGGTGAAATTGTTAAACTGTTTTGTAGATATCATACAGTGATATCTAGAGTGAGCCTTTTTAGACTGGGTAGCTTGGAACAAAACGGAGTGGAATCTATGTTTCCGGATAGCTACAATTTGGATGTCTTCAAGACTAGAGTGAATAGGTTACTTCTAGATAAGCGTGCTCCACCGTCGACCACATCGTCACTTACCAACAGGTGATATAGTGTCCAAACGCGAGACTATCAACCATAAAAAAATGATGCATGTAACCTGGTATGTGGTTTGGTTAACTTATATTTATTTGTTTTATTTATTTATTATCTCTTCTACATCTATCTTTACAGGGCTGGCGGGAATATACCAAGTAGAGCTGGAATTATAGTTTTAATATTTTTCGTGGTCAAAGATGATAATTAAATAGTTATTTTCGAATGGATTAAAGTTCAAGGCAACGCCGATGAAGGCTTCACGCTCACAAACAAATAAGTTAGGAATGTAACGTTTTTGACACGTGTTTAGTCGGTAATATCATTACATACTCCGAACTGGCCTTGTTGGCATAGGTCAAATAATGCCTGATAGGGTACAAGGCCCGGAACCTTCACGCAGTCCACCCAGTGTACCGGGGACAGCAGTGCCTCTCATTCTGCATTAGCAATAGGCAAAGTGGAGAGCAGGCAAAGGGGCAGGCTGGCTTTTTTTATACCGCTTAGGTCGTAAACAAGCACGGCCCACCTGATGTAATGTGGTTACCGTGGCCTATGGACGAGTGTAACACCAGGGGAATCACATTGTGCTGCCAGGTGATCATCAGTTTTGTGAAAATCAGTTTTTGCATGAAAGAACTTACAAACATCCATCCATTCTCACAAACTTTCACATTTATAATATTAGAAGAATTGCCATCTATATTGAAACATCCTGTATAAGTTAATGACATCACAATATGATAAATTTTCATTGTCATGTCCTGATGTATTCACAGGGTAATATTAGGCACGGAACCGAATAAATTACTAGTTCATATTGCTGCATACATATTCTTGGAATTAGTTGATAGTGAAGGACATTTTTGTTTACATATTAAATAGGTACTTATTAGTATTTTTCATTTATTTATGTAAGTATTTTAACTGTCTTTACAAAGTTATTTTCTTTGTACAAAATAAATATTCTAGGATTTATTACACACATGAGTTCCAGAAAAGAGGAAATAATTATTTTAATTTTATTTACAAATACAGAAATACTAGTCTAAATGTTTGTTCAGAATAGTGCAAAAATATACAGGGTGTCCTAAATTTCCAGGTTTTTTTAGGCATTCGTCTAGCTAGCGTAACCCCCCTCCCCCTCGCCCCTGCCGACGGAGGTGATGCCGGTTGTAGTTTGCCGGAGGTGAGCTTGTCTAAGACATATCTCACGCACCTCACGCACAATGGCCCAAAAAAGGAGGCTAAGTGCGGACAAAAGAGTCCCCTTTCCATTCCATATCTCACGCATCCCGGCCGACCCAGAGCTACCTCTTTCGAGCTGGTCTTCGATGTGGGAACCACGGTGTCCCCATCTAGCCCCCGGGTATAGGGAGGCGAGTATTGCGCCGCCGCGCCTCGGCCTGCTTCTGCTAGTGTGACAGGCGGCTCCACCCGTCACCCCCAGGCCCGCACTCATGGAGAATGGAGGTCATTCTGCATGATGACAGTCCTCAACCTTCAAGTATCCTCAGCAGAACCATCACTGAATCGATTTAGTGAATAAAAAACTACTAATAATGATACTAAAGGTCATTACAACATATTGGCATTGCCTTTTTATTACACTATTTTTAATGTAAGGAGCCTTCACACAAGTACCTCACTTGAATGGACGTTGCGCGAGCGCATAGCGAATGAGCATACAGATATTTATTTTGATTAGTACTTGCCAAGTGGGCCAATAATTTAGCCTCTAGCTTCAAGAGAGGTTCACGTTAAGCTAGAAACATGAAATAGGCCGAATACAAGGGAAAAAGTACGATTTTCTTTTTTTTATGTAGGACACGTCTATTTGACTTCACCTCGCCTGATAGTAAGCTGAAGGCAAAGGCTCAGGAAAAAAAAAACACACCATTACAAACACGTAACATGTTTCAATAGTGGCACTCAGATTGGTGAACCCCAGACCAACATAATTTCACTTTGGAACTCAGGCTCTGCTCTCGTCCTATTTCTCTTGATTAGAACTATCTTAGATTTTGCGGAAGCGACTGCCGTCTAATCTACAAACCCTGAGAGGAAACCCACACCAGAGCCTCGTTCGTCAATCAGCAGATGGGCCCTAAAGATCTTGGCAGGGCCTCAAAAACACGCCAGGCTACTTCCAGCATTTGAATTAAATTTTTAAGCATTTAGTATGCCATCTATTTAAATCGAATATGTAGATGGCTCCCACCGTCGGCGTCGGATATTTTGTTTCCCTCCTCCTACAGTCCCGGGTCCTTTAAGCGGGGCGTGAAAAAGCATCTGATGAGGCCTTCAAGCTGAGTGCCACTATTGTAACATGGTACGTGTCTATAATGGTGACCCTCTTTCCAAGACTTTGCCCTCAGCTTACCATCAGGCGAGGCGAAGTCAAATTGACGTGCCCTTTATAAAAAAAAATTGGATCAGCTTCGGGCGAGCCTCGGTGGCTCAGTGGTCAGAGCATTCCCCCTGGAAAGATCGTGGGTTCGAATCCCGCCTAAGCTGTATTCGCTTTCTATCTTAATTGATTTGAATACTTCCATCATATTTGTATATCGACCTTACTAGAGAAAAAAAGCCGCCTAATACCCACAAAACACAGTACGTAACTACGTAATTAATTTTAGCCAATTACAGTAAACGCATAATAGGTACGTTTTCGTCCATTTAGATTTCACCTTGACATTGGTTCACCTTCAGATGCATAGAAATTACAGCGACTAGGGACCTAACACAATTCTGACCGTCAAAAAATTCTACTCTACTGCGTGGTTCCCGCCTTCTCGGCAGAGTTGAATTTGGGCCACACCCATCTCCTCCCATGCGGTGTCGTACAACTGTACAAGACGACTAAGGGATAGGGCTGTTTAACATCAGACAGATATATACAGCCCAGACTCAGCCTCAGATGCATGGCTTGAGTCAACAATAGTGCAATACGGCAATAGAAACCCTCTAATACGTGGGACCTAATACAATGATTGGTGAAATGTGGGTGTTAATTCACCTCTGCCTAACCCTTCGGGCATAAAGGCGTGATTGTATGTATGTATGTTAAAAAATGTATGCAGTTGGAAATTTAACACTGCTTCAGTTAATGAAGCAGTGTTAAATTTCCAGCTGCATACATTTCCAGCTGCATAGCTGTTCTCGGTTACTTCTAGACTATTTCCTCAACTTTGATATCCAGGCTCCATTTACTCTTTCTCCTCCTTTGGACTTAGCTTAGGCGGCTTTTATAGACGCGACTGCTGTCAGAATTCCCAATTCCGAGTTAAAGCCGGAAAGATATTGGCATCAGAAACTCTTCTGTTAATCAGTAGGCGTCCCGGCTTTGCAGGTTAAGTTCATGTGAATATGAATAGCTATAGACTTCTTTGTGGGGCTGGAAATCCAGGAATAATAATATAATCAGAGGTTATACACAACATTTTACACCACCCGATCAAGGAGTTTGTAACCTTGAGTGGGGACGACGAGTGCGGAAAGGAAATTCCGATTAGGTTCGTTTGGTCAAATTTGAAAACTGTTTGTTTCGGCAAGCGGGTTTTTTTGCAAATTTATTTTTGTTCGAACTCGTCAAGTCTAATATAAGTTCTTATTTGTTAAGTCTGTTGGTAATAATTGGTCAAATGTCTCTCTTACTTAAATACAGTAGTTCACGTAAAACACATCGCCGTGTTCAGGACACAATCATACTCTGATTTCTCTTATTCTTGAATAGTAAGGTTATTTTTACCATCTTTTGGTTTCTATCCTTGGGCCCTAGACAAAGTGACATTCTATTGATGGAATCGCGCTGAAGCGAACCATTTTTAAGGTTTTAACAATGGATTTCGGGACATTGCGGTGGTTATACTAATAATGATAAGTTAAATAATGTTTTTCGGGTTACAAAGACTCAAATTTCATAAAAAAAATATAGTTATATTAATGTCAATTTCACACTACAATTAGCGATTCCACTGGCGTTTTCGCCAATAGAATGTCACTTTGTCTAAAGCCTCTTGTCTCACCGGGTGAGCAGATTTGTAATTAGCACGCAATAATTGTATTGCTGTTTTTTTGTGAATTGAGTTGAAATTGATATTAACCTTAGAACGCATATTTTCAAATACTTCAAAGAAGTTATTATTTTTTTAATATTATGCGTTTAACTGATTGGCATGACGAGGTCAAACGGTAATTAAAAACAAAACTTTTACGTAAAACCAAGGAATTGTGAAGTTATTTATAGAAATGTTTAAAATCAAGCAAAAAATAAATAGGATTAGTAAATTACTTAATATTACAAAATATCGGAAGTTAACACGAAATAAAACTATTTTAACGGATTCTACATAACATAAACATAAACTCACGCCTTTATCCCCGAAGGGGTAGGCAGAGGTGCTAGCACCCACATTTCGCCGTTTATGTTTAGGTCCCAATGTAATAGGTGGCGAGCCTATTGCCATTAACCGGGCACTTATAAACCTGCGATAAATACACACATAACTTCGAAAAGCATCGAGAAGTCATTGGTGTGTGCCATGGTAAAACCTGGGATCGAACCCGAGACCTCGTCTCAGCAGTCCATTACCCATACCACTAGGCTACCGCGGTAACGCGGTAACGGATTCTATCGTGATTCATTTGGTGTTATTTAATTTTTTGCAATGATCTCGATGTTTCGGATGTTTTTAGCAGCCACGGAACCTCGGGAAAACTGAAGATGGTAGTATCTCTCATAGTCATATCATTATATGTATATAATGATATGACTATGAGAGATACCCAAACAGCCTCCGTGGCGTAGCGGTAGTGAACGCAGCCGCTACGCAGGAGGCGCGGGTTTGATCCCCGCTCAGTGCAAATATTTGTGTTCATAAAATATGGGTATTTGCATTGGTCTGGTCGTGCCTCGGAGAGCACGTTAAACCGTCGGCCCCGGTTGCCATAAGAACATCTATGGCAGTCGTTACGGGTTGTTGGACCCTAAAAAGTCCAAAAGCAACGGTCTAGCTGCAAAAGTTTCGATATCGCCTAATGTTACCATTGGGTCGTGGAGGTCAGATGACAATCGCTTCACGGAAAATATCGAGGTCTAGCCAAACCTGTAGTTAAGACTGGTAAAGCGGACCCCAGACTCCGAGCTGAAAGCTATTTGTGACACACTCCACAAGTCTACAGTTTAAGTAGTCTAACTACAATTCGCAATACGAACCTTATAGGCGGTAAAAGGGCACGGCAGGTATTGAACTATTGGCGAACAATTGCACAAATACCTACTACACAATAGATACTTAACATTTAGCTCTTTCAACAGTTCAGATTTTAGAAATAAAATAAGGTACAGTTATTCATGCACTTTATCTATTCATAGACTATTCAACGATAGATAATTTCAATTGTTACTAAAAATTGTGACGTCGTTAACAAAGTTATATGTATGTATGCTGGGTTAGTTGCCATACAAGAGGCCTTATCATATTAGAACAGTTTGATAGTGGTGAATCCATACTAATATTATAAATGCGAAAGTAACTCTGTCTGTCTGTCTGTTACGCTTTCACGCCTAAACCACTGAACCGATTTTGATGAAATTTGGTATAGGGGTAGATAAGACCTTGAGAAAGGACATAGGACATAGGACATTTGGTCTCGATAACCGACATCCACGCGGGCGGAGCCGCGGGCAAAAGCTAGTATGTAATATACAGACTTAAGAAGCGCTCTCCAGCATCTGGTTTGGTGTGCCTCGACGGTTAGAGGAACCCCGATAGCCTATCCCTACTAATATTATAAATGCGAAAGTAACTCTGTCTGTCTGTCTCACTTTTACGACTAAACCGCTGAACCGATTTTGATGAAATTTGGTATAGAGGTAGGTTAGACCTTGAGAAAGGACATAGGCTATGTTTGGTCGCGATAACCGACATCCACGCGGGCGGAGCCGCGGGCAAAAGATAGTATAATATAATGCGTGCACTTGAAAACCTCAGAAATAAAATAATCATGAAAATATAATGTTGCAGTGGTTGCCTGCTCATATTAGTTTGATCGAAAATGATAATTTTTTTTATACCACTTAGTTGGCAGACAAGCACACGGCCCACCTGAGGGGAGGCGGTCACCGTGGCCTATGGACGTATGCAGCACCAGGGGCGTCACACTCGCGCTGCCGACCCTGAAGAAACCTTCTAATGCTTTTCTTGAAGAACCCCATATTGTAGTCGCTTGGGAAAACCACCGCAGGGAGTTCATCGTTTGGCTAAGGACTCCCTCACAGATGGTATAGATTTCACATGCACCCCAAATTATGTGGATGTACTGTATCGGGGCAAGAAACGGTGTGCCCAACTGTGGACTAAGTACTTTGACGAAAGGTCGCTAACCAAAGGTATCTGGTACCGAAATATTCAACCTAGCATTTCAGGTAGATAGAATCTATCCTGGATGCATTAGTTGGTACCTATACCATAAGTGTCCTGTAAAGAAAACAGGCACTTTTTCAAGGGCTGTATGTTTACTGTCGGATGGAGAACAGCCTTAACGCCGTCTATTACCCCGCGTTTACATACTGCCGCTCGCATTGCTCATCGTGTTGCCAGAAATATTCGCGCGATTAATGCCCTAGCATTCACACACTCCCATCATCGCGTTGGTCCGCATTACAGTATTCGCCCTGCTACGGAGACGGACGTAAACGTATGGAGGACAACGCTGTAGCAGTGTACGCATTATGCTTTTACAGCATAGAGAATTAATTAACTAGATTATTAATAAAAACTATCACTTTCAACTACTATACACTTTCCGTAGATCGATATAAATACTTTTAAAAGTAAATATTCGAGGAGCAATAACGAAAGTCGTGTTTACTGATTAGCGCCATCTAGCGGTCTCGTATAGTTCATCGCGCTAGTATTGCCGCTCCTTTGACTCGCGCCGCCAAGCCGACATTCGCAGCAACATACGCGGCAGTACTCGCGGCATGACGAATATACCATTCACACCACGTCTCTGCCCACTTCTCTCGCTACTTCCCTCGCTCTGCCGCGAGTATGTAAGCGCAGCTTTACACGATTGTTTTTCAATGTTCCCGTGCGTACACGCATTACACAAATGACGTCACATAGTGCGAAGCGGTCTGTTTGTCGTAGTAACGTTACACAAGCTAACGATAATAGTGTATAACCGATATTTATAACCTGTCTGCTTGAGCGCTTCATACTAATGAAGCATAACGTTTTTTTATTGCACTAGCGTAAAGTCAAAACGAAAGGAAGAGATGCAGTAAGAGAACACTTGGGCACAGAATATTAGTAATAGTACTACGTAACTTGGGTTCGACTATCTATTGACTAGTTATAATTCTTAAACTACTGGTTCAAATTGAATGTAATTTAAAATATGAAGTATTTTATACAGTGCCTACTTGGTAACCGAAGATTCAGGCTTCTAGGTTTATCCACAACGAAGTTATAGGGTGTAGAAAATGGCCTAAAGTGCTTCGAGAAAATAGTGATACGACCGTGCCGCTTTTCTTTGCCGACTTGGCGCAGATTTTGCACTGAACTGCATCGATATATACATAACACTGAACTTGAAGATATCGTCGCACTTCTCGCCACAGACAGGGAATCCATACCTACCATGTTACGAAACGGAAGCAGTGCGCACAGTCAGGTATGAAAGGAACTTCATCCCCCGCACGCTTAAACTGTGGAATGAACTCCCTGCCGTTGGTTTTCCAAGCGACTACAGTATGGGGTTCTTCAAGATGGGCATTAGAAGGTTCTTACGGGGTCGGTGGCTTGGCTGACGCCCCAGGTGTTGCATACGGTAACTACTTTCCAACAAGTGGGCCGTGTACCGTACCACCTAAGTTGTATACAAAAAATAAGATATCATTGTCTTGAGCGAGATAAGATCGCGATTCGTAAAACTAGTTATTTAATGTCGAAAGTCAAAACAATTTATTTTTTAATTCTATACAAGGTAAAATATTCTTCTAAAAATCTAAAATAACAACATAACATTAGTCTATAGTACTATATTATTACCAAGAGAAAAGATTGTTTGTTTGTTTGTATTGAATAGGCTCCTAAACTAAAAAAAAAGGCCGCGGTAGTCTAGTGGTATGGGTAATGGACTGCTGAGACGAGGTCTCGGGTTCGATCCCAGGTTTTACCATGACACACCAATGACGTTTTGATGCTTTTCGAAGTTATGTGTGTATTTATCGCAGGTTTATAAGTGCCCGGTTAATGGCAATAGGCTCGCCACCTATTACATTGGGACCTAAACATAAACGGCGAAATGTGGGTGCTAGCACCTCTTCCTACCCCTTCGGGGATATAGGCGTGAGTTTATGTATATGTTATGTAAACTAATGGACCGATTTGAAAAAATCTTTTACCAATAGACAACCACATTATTTGTGAGTAACATTAACATACATTATAATCACGAATTTATCCGAAGAAGGTTAGGCAGAGGAGTTCACCAATCGTTTTACTCGGTCCCACGTAATAGAGGGTGGGCCTATTTGCCGTATTCTGAGCAAAATTGTTGACTCGAGTCATGGGCATATATGGCTAAAATGGGGCTCGATCGAAGTATGTCGCATGCGAAGCCAGGGAGGGTCAGCTGAACACAAGGTGCAGAGGGAACGGGATCAATATTCTAAACGAGCGGAGTCGCAAATAACAACTAGCATAGTATATGGATGTCATTCAGATATCACGCAGTGATCTCAGACTAAATTCGTGTTTTCGTCTTGTAAATACTAGTTTTTGCACATTCATAGAACTTCGATCATAATGATATTAATCTATTTAAAAAGTTTGAGGAAAATATACTGACGATGCGAAAGACAAAAAAATCATACTTTATTAATACACATGCAATCTTGCCAATTTTGTGTAAGGTTTCCCTCGCACCCTAGCTTGCTCTGGGTCATCTCCAGGTTCTAAATGACCTCGTCATTACACTTTACATTATACATTACACTTTACTTTATTCCATCAGTATCGGTCACGGCATTATTCCATGTTATTGTAATTCGTCAAGTCACATCAAAAACATGAGTCTTGTTATAGTTTAAACAATGGGCTATTTAGCTATTTATTGAAAATGAAAACAAAATATATATTAGCCTTTACCCTTCAAATAGATAAACACATGGGTATACCATTACAGGCGTGTATGGGACTTAGTGGCCCCATCAGCCAATCTCACCTGTACTATAAGCCATTTAAACTATAGCTTTCCTTTAAGGACAACACGTGTAGGACTTAGATGTTACCTGTATACGGTGCAGAATATTCCATCAAGAACCAAGCGGTTCGGCGACTCCTTTTACCGCACCATTAAGACCTGGAATGCCTTAGATAACGAAGACGGAATTCCACATACTGTGGAATCTCTCCGGAATACTGTGTCTCACACCAAACGGTTTGAGGCCTCCTTCCTCTGCCGCACGATAAAGAGCTGCAATGCTCTGCCCGCGCACGTGTTTCCCTCCTCCCACAGTCCCGGGTTCTTTAAGCGGGGCGTCAAAAAGTATCTGATGAGGCCGTCAAGCTGAGTACCACTATTGTAACATGGTACGTGTCTATAATGGTGACGCTAGGCTGTTGATTAAAGACCTATTAAGTCAGTTGGTTGCGGCAGATATAACGGCACCATAGTTTAATTTAAATCAATGTTAAACATTGAAATATCACGAAATCAGAATTTCAGAATTACAGAACAGAATATTCCGTCTTATTCAAACAATATGTTATCATCCAATTTAATCAGCTGGCATTAATACCGCGAGAATGAGACAGAGCTACATTTCTCAGTATCTTACTTAATAAAAATAATATACAATTGTTGTCACAGTGCAGAAATATATGCAGAAGTGTAAGTTTGAAGTGTGTTCATAATGACAAGCGGCGGTATTTCGCTCAGTCTCGTTTCATGCGCTTTCTCTCTCTTTTTACCACGTCCCCCGTCACGCCGCGCGTCGATCGCTACATATCTTGGGCCTAAAATGTACTCTATACGCGCAGTATAACCCGCACCACGTATCTTGGACCTAAATCGTAAGACATACGAGGCTCTGGCGCCCGCGGATTGCTTTGTAATAGTCTACGCTTGGTGAATTTGAGTTCGTCTACCGCAGTAGCATCCCGTGCTATCCTCAAAAGACACCCAGGAAATGTGTACTGCGCGTATAGGGCACGTTTTGAGCACATTTTAGGTCCAAGATACGTGGCGCGGGTTATACACGTTTCTTGGGTAGCTTTTGAGGATAGCACGGGGTGCTACTGCGGTGGACGAGCTCAAAATCACCAAGCATAGATTATTACAAAACAATCCGCGCGTGGCGCGCGGTCTCGTGTCCCACGATTTAGGTTCAAGTCAAGATACGTGTCTCGATAATATGGGAGCGGTAACTGTACCGCTCCCATATTATCGAGACATGTTTGTAATGGTGGCACTCAGCTTGACGGCCTCATCAGATGCTTTTTCACGCCCTGCTTAAAGGACCCGGGACTGCAGGAAGAAGGAAACACGTGTGCTGGTAAAGAATTTCGAACTTGGAACGGTATTCGGTAACTAGATAAATGAGTCAGTGAATATTTTCACCTATATGTATAGGCATAATGCACCGTTTTGTAATGTCATGTTTTTTGTTGTGGGTCCATACTACGATATGGGACTCTTCAAAGTGGGTATTAGAAGATTCCTATAGGTTCGGCAGCATGAGTGTTACACCCATGGAGAAGGAAATGATAGCGGAGTTGTTGCAAAGGCAATCGAGTCGCGTGCTTCCATACTGTCAAAAGGACTCCTATATATAGACGCCAGTTCTGTGACGTCACCACTCAGTTCTAGTGGCACGTCGTTGCGATCGGTTGTCATTTTTGGTTAAAAGTTCAACGATAAAAATAATTTTGACCCGATTTAAGAATGAAGTGTGCGGTCCAAGGGTGTACAAATTGTAGAGATAAGATGTTTAATTATATTGATGATATAACATTTCATCAGTAAGTCCGCTATATTTTTATTTTTATTTTTAGAAAAAAAATGTCTTTATAGAACCATCTAGCGGAGAGAAGAAATAAGTAACCTTGTCTTACTTATATAATGTTGTAACAACAATTCAATTCATTCTTTAAAAAATCACCACAATAATTTCACCGGACTTCATTAGTAATTCCGCAATTGTTATTTTATTTATTCTTACGTTATATTTGGGTTAATTAAATTGAAAATTGAAAATAAAAAAATTAAGCCATCTGTCGCTATCTGCCCAAATCATTTAGGGGGGCTAAATGATTCTGCTATATTTCTGCAGATGGCCTTATTTAAAATAAATGGTGTGCATCATAGTAGTGAGACCACTATATTCACATTATTTTTAGGAAGCCAATAAAATTGTCAACATTATATTATATCATTTTAGATTTCCCAGTAACCCAGAAATAAAAAAATGCTATAGATAAGTACGTATATAGATAAGTACGTATTTTAAATAAACCTTCCAGCTGGTAGGTACCCCACAAAATATTCCAGAATCTGTTCGAGGCCCTTCAATGAAGATGACTTCTATAAAAAAAAAGGGTTTTAAAAAATTACGGCCTAAATTTGCTATACCTAATTGTATATACATATACCAGAAATACTTAAGTGAAAATTTTACAATATAATAGCATCATTTTTTTATATTTCTACATTATTTTCTTGCTTTATTAATTTCCTTTTTGGAAAAGTTAGGGATCCGTACTTAGCGCCTTCGCTGGCATAGGCGGGTGCGGGTCGCGGACGTCCGCTTCGCGTGCTTGTTTCATGTTATTTCAAGAGCAGCGCTACGTGAGGCGGATACCCGTCACACGTGACGCGGGTGGCGGGGCCCGCCACGCGGGCAGCGGGGCACGCGCCGTGTGTCCGCGCGACGGAGCACGCGAGCGGGTCTGTTTCAACAAAATCATCGACCGCCGCTACGTTATCCGTGTCACACGCGCCGTGCTTGTACAGTCGTTGCAATAAACTTAGAATAATCCTTAGCTGCAAACCGAAAGCTTTTTTACGGCAAATACCTTTGAAATTTTTTGGTAAACGAAACTCAAATAGAATGTTATTTTGAAGGTCAGTCTTATATTATTCATAGAACAACATATCAATATAAAATGCAAAAGCAGGAACCTGCTCCCGGATGCATTGCACAACTTGTACCACCAAGTGAGCCGCGAGCCAGCCCTGCTAATAGGTATATTGTGTAAAGTAAAACCAAAAATTCCGTGAACTAAAGGAATTCGCCTCTTTCTCTTCAGTTTTGACAAACCGTGCAAAATTGTCTTTGATTTACATTAAACTAATTATGATAGCTGTACATTCTTATACGAAAACTTGGTTACAAATTCTCCACACAACAATCTAGACGTGACATAATATGGGCTAATTGGCTGACGCCTTTGTTCACGTCGTCGTCTTTTGGCTAAGTAGTATATCAATAAATGATCCATAGTTATCGACTGTACACCGACGCTATTGAAATTATACTGGTATACGCCCGTCGCGGACGTCCGCGACGGACAGGCGGGCGCACGGCGCGGACGCCTGCGCCGGACGTCCGCGACCCGCACCCGCCTATGCCAGCGAAGGCGCTAAAACTCCAATAATGCAACCCAATCATTATGTCCTTATATTCCTTATATCAGAATTCCACGCGGACGGAGCCGCGGGCAACAGCTTGTATATATAGTGGTCAATATGTAAGTGGTCCCGCTGTCATTAAACACATAGATTATTCTAGAATTCTGTGCAGCGCTTTGTGGCGAGTGGTCAAACTACAATGGAAATTGCATGCATTATTTCTATTCGGTTTCGGTATGTCACACTAGATGGCATTCTAAAAAGTGGGAGGGGCTTAGACTTAGGGGAAGAGACGCGTGGGGGACGAGGTATGGCGTCATGCCCCCCGCGTCTTCTTCTCACCCGCATTTGGCGACGCGTTTTTATTACGAGAAATTTCACTGGGACATCTCCGTTTACTAATCATATTCTGTCCTCCGTGGTTACACCCATGATGTTACACACTTCTATAGGCCACGGTAACCAATTCCCAGCAGGTGGGCCGTGGGCTTGCCAACCACCTAAGATTTTATTTTTTCGTAGAGCCTAGACTGTCTCTATTATACGTGGAAGTCATTGTTATACTGTCTTAATGCGAAGCAAAAGTACAAAGTTAGTTTGTCATGCTCATATGCCATACAAAAAATACAACAAGAAGTCTTATCGCATTCAGGCATCTGTTTTTAAGAATATCTAAACAACAATGGTGGCTATTTTTAGGGAAAACTCATACAATGGTATATACGTATTAACATAAAATATCTTGTTAAGATGTTTAGTTTTGTTTAGGTTTATAGGACCTTACCAAAATCTTCGTAGTCCAAATAAACCACACCAGTAACCTGTAACTTCCGATTGACGAAAGAGGGTCTGGCGCAGGGTTTCATCATGGCGTTGTCAGATTACATATTAAAATTCAAATTCAACTTTAAATTCAAATTATTTGCGAAAATGGATAGGTACAATAGGTGTTTACAACAGACGGCAGTCGTTCCCGTAAAAGTCAAGATCAACGAATCCATAAGAAGAGGATGAAGAAAAGATCCTTTTCAAAGATGAGAAAACGTTATCTTTTTTGCTACTAAGGTCACGAACAAGAACAATACTCGTAGATGGTTCATTCAGTTCAGTCAATCAGTTGTTGAGGAACCCAAAAATCCAATATAATGGCTGGCAACCCTTTGAGTCCGTAATTGGTTTAATTGTAAGGTATGATTGATTAATTGGGACAGCATCAACCGAAATACCTAAAAACCAGCCGGTTACTATAACAGTATACTAAAAAACTGGATTTGATTTCTTCTATTACCTACTTATAAAAGCTATAAAGATTTATTGTAACGATATAAAGTACTTAAGTCGTAAAAATATTGTTATGGGGCCAGTGGTCGAAATTCGACAATAATTTTCGACATTGAAACATATTACAGTAACCCGAGCGCACTGTGTTTTATAAAGCCCATTTTTCGGACGTCGCGCTTTTATTGTAAAATCTTGTAGATGTTATGATTATAATGCAAGATTTCTTATTCCCATTTCGCCAGCGCATCTAGTTTCCGAGTAATTTTTTTTTGAAAATGACCATTTTTTTGGCCGGATATAAATAAAAAATAATATTACTCCTAAACTAGCCATGATGCTTAATAGGTAAGTTCAGCTTATTAAAAATACTTTCTATACAGCTTCTATAGAGACCTAAATAAAAGTCGTAGCTTCAGTAGATATAGATTTATGAGCATTTTAAGGTTTTAAGTTTTTTTTATTTTTCTCAAAAGTTCCGCCGTATTGGTGAAAGTTATTTGTACCAAAATTATCATCATTATACCCCCTACACACCACGTAAATTTCACACACCAATTCCATGGAACTCAGGAGATAAATCAAATTAACTATTTTTGTTAAGGTCGTCGCACACTCTAACCGGATTAATATAGCTGAATTTATATTATATTTTTAACAGTTATGATTCACAAAACAGTTAAATTCAGGTACTATGGTGATGAATTTAGGTACTATCATGCCGAAAGTAGTAGTGGTAAAGACAGATGTGTAAATACTTAAAAAATATCTTTAAAAATTTGTAAGTATTTCATCTCACGCAATGGGTATAAGGTGAGTATTGCCTTATTACGAGCACTGTTATTGCCTTCGTGTCAGAAAATAGTTAACTGCATTAATTAAGCCGTATTAAAGCGTATGAAAATAAATACGAGTAAGACGAAAGTAATAGTTTTTTAGAGGAACCAAGGGATGGAGAGATGATGGCTGAATGCAAAGTATTGATTGAAGGTATAAGGTGAAACAAGTGTTCTGAGTTTGTATACTTGAGTAGGAACCCAGTTTGCCACACATCTGTTTACAAGGGATGGGAAATACGCTGGAGACATTGAAAGGAGATCGACCGTGGAAAATCATGCGAATAGTGTACTATATTCTTTCATGAGTGGTCAATCAGGGTTCGAAAAATCCATACACACAGTGGAGATGCGGTAATTGCAGAATATTGTGGGGAAGGCTGGTAGATAGAAAGAGAAATACAGTGCAACCTTGATATAACGACCCTCGATATAGCAAATTTTTCGATTTCACGAATTTTTCTAAATCCCCTTGAATTATCCATAAGAGTCAATATAAAATATACCTCTACATTGCGAACATTTTTTGCTCACTACCTCTTTATATAGAACTATCTTTTGCCCGCGGCTCCGCCCGCGTGGATGTCGGTTATCGCGACAAAACATAGCCTATGTCCTTTCTCAAGGTCTAATCTACCCCTATACCAAATTTCATCAAAATTGGTTCAGTGGTTTAGGTGTGAAAGCGAGACAGACAGACGGACAGACAGACAGAGTTACTTTCACATTTATAATATTAGTATGGATTATGAACTTCCCAAAAAATTGTAAATGCCTCTAGATAACGAATTTTGACAACCAAAACCTTTATATAACGTACGCATCAATATAATGATTCTTGAATTTCATTGTATTTGGTTCATGTCACGACTGGTTTCGGCCCGTTTTTTTCATAGAACAGGAATGCATCCACCTGGATACCTACTTTTACTGATTTTACTGCATTTAATTTTGATATTTAGCCTAAGAGAAAAAAAGTTGTTACGTACCTATTTTTTTACCTCTGTATAACGAATTTTAGACCTACCGAACCTTGATATAACAAACCTCAGATTTACGAATGACTTAATATAACGAATATTTGTTCCTTTCACGTTCATTATACTGAGGTTGCACTGTATAGAGATTCGAGAATGGTGTGGCCTGTGAGAGCATGTTGTAATGTAGATAGAACAGGGTTTAAGCTAAGATGGTTTGGGTACTTAGAACAAATGAGTACGCAACGAATGACGCACCAAGTATGTGAGACACAGGAGAATGGGCAGCCTAGCCGGGGTCAATCTCGCGATACGTACACTGAGGTTTCTAACAACAGGTGAGGTTAAAGGTGGTAACGAAGTTAATGGCCAGTTTTGGACATAGGACCACTAGATCATCGCACACCCGACTGATTAACCACGAAGTTAAGTTATTGACATGACATAACTATAAGATGTTGCATTATGGTATAGTTCACCTTCACTTCACAAAATATCTTCGTTAATAATAAGTTACAACATGTTCGTCTGTGTCACAACTTTCGTTTTCTTCAGTATTTTCATTAGTATCTCCTTCCACTGAGTTTGGGTCAGGTTGGTTGGTTGGTTCACCGACATTTGTAACCTTACGATGGTCACCATGTTAAATGGCCGGCGGCGTATAACCACTTTTGACGAGTACCGTGTAAACGAATTGTGGAAGTTTGTACACGTTCATTGACTTTTGGCGTTGACTGTATTGCCGGCTTATGTAATTATTATTACACTTTTACGTACTTAAATATCTCTATTGTTATATAATTGTAAAGTGGTCGTGTCTATAAATTGGAAATATTTATAAAAGAAAACGTGGGCTATGTTATATCAAACATACTAAACAGAAAAAAAAATCTTGACTGTTTGTCCGCAATGGATGTAAAATCTACTGAATGGATTTTAATAAAAAGGTCCTGGTCAGACTTAAAATCTTACGTTTGTCTGATCGTAATAGGATCAGTAGAACCGGAAATACGTGCAAAAGCCGCGATAACCAACATTCACGCGGTCGGAGCCGCGGGTGAATGTCAAAGATAAAATTCTTGAAAAATCACCATTTTGATCGAGTATTATGTTTTTCTGTGATATAATACTAAAACAGCTAGTTTCAGTGCTATTTCCCATAGTATTTTGTATCGAAATCAAATACGGTTAAAAAATATTTTATGAGTGTGTGTCGTCCTTAATGAAGAAAAATCCGGGTGAATCTTTAAAAATCTTTATCTCCTAAGTTCCATGGAATTGGTTTGTGAAATTCAAGTGGTGTATAGAAGAACTAAAGAGCTTTATTTTGGTATAGAGAACTCGCACCAATACGGTGGAACTTTTGAGAAAATTCGGAAAAACGAAAATCCTAAAATCAGGTATAAATCTGGATCTGACAGGGTTATGTTGTTCAATTTAACTTTAAAATATGCGGTGCCAGATTCTCTACCAATGCTTCTAACATTATTTTCACGATTTGTACATACTTTGACTAGAATTTCATTTTTTCTAAATTTCAAGTCAAAAATATTGCGAACTTTGGATTTTTTTTTTGCAAAAACTAGACATGATATCTAAACGGGTATTCTACATATAACATTTAAATGATTATATCTATTAGATTTTACAATAAAAACGCGACGTCCGAAAAATGGGCTTCATAAAACACAGTGGAGCGTCCTAATGAGTAAATTAGCAATGAATTTAGGTGGAACTTTTACCGTATATGGTAAGCAA
This sequence comes from Eilema depressum, assembly GCA_914767945.1. Lineage (NCBI taxonomy): Eukaryota > Metazoa > Arthropoda > Insecta > Lepidoptera > Erebidae > Eilema > Eilema depressum. The sequence goes on along the minus strand of OU612041.1, from coordinate 2,950,643 downwards.
TATGGCGGAAAATTCGATATCGCGGAGGTCCTATGTGGAGGTCAGATTGCAGTAGCTTCACGGAAAATATCGAAATTCAGCCGCATCACAGTTAGACTGGAAAAAGCAGACCCCTTCTGAGTTGGGTAAATGCTCAGAGAATGATGAAGGCAGAACCAATTAAGTTTTTTTTTTTTACAAGAAAACACTGACTCTTGCTAGTATTGTCATCCCTACTAATATTATAAATGCAAAAGTAACTCTGTCTGTCTGCCTGTCTGCCTGTCTGTCTGTCTGTCTGTCTGTCTGTCTCGCTTTTACGACTAAACCGCTGAACCGATTTTGATGAAATTTGGTATAGGGGTAGATTAGACCTTGAGAAAGGACATAGGCTATGTTTGGTCGCGATAACCGACATCCACGCGGGCGGAGCCGCGGGCAAAAGCTAGTTATTGAATAATGGAGGTGTACTACAGTCGTATACACACGCTATCATAATATATTGGAATGGTCCATCAAAGTTATTAATTCAGTAAAAATACATATCTGCGCTCGTATGAACGTATGTTAAAATGACGGCTTTGAACTTAAAAATTTAAAAAACATGCCTCACTAGCTCCACCGCATTTGTTGTAGAGTTAATGACACTATAGGGTTATTACGAAAGAGTGCTTATTTAAAGAAACAGATTACTGGTAGCGGCTACCTGCACCGAAAAGTTTTCATAGCAACAAAAATGATGATAATTCGTCTTTTACGTTCTAACACCATGCATAAAAAAAAATTGCAACGCATTCACGATACTACGCGCTGCTTTGCAATTTTTTTTGACAAACGACGTATCACATGATGGCAGCACAGACAGGTTTAACCGTATCCATAACCTGTTTCTCTATGTAAGCACCAAGCTGGGTCCACATTTGTAGCACCTTGACGTATCAAGATCAGTCGTATTGTATCGAGTATTTTTATCATAAATATGGACGCTCATTTTGTCCATATCGTATCATTAAGGCGTATTTCGTAAAAAACGAGTCCATAATACAAGGTGTATAAAGATACGCGTTTAGTGCGGATCGGGCTGTATCAGATACGGCGCGGCGTGTTTTGTTAACGGCTATCATCTTGTGTCTAAACTAGCGATCATGGTACGCGTGGAGGCCACGCGAAGGAGATACAATACACAGAAATGCTACAAATGTGGACCCAGCTAGACTACTGATTTACTTATACAGTGGCACGTTCCCACGTACGAAGACAATGCGGCTAAAAGAGCTAGAGCGATCTATTGTGACGCCAGTATAAGGTATATACAGTGATTATTCCACATTAGAAACACCTGTGCGACTGTTTTTAACTCGCTTATCGTTGAAACTTAAAAACACATTCAAAATTTTCATAAGAACTTTGTTTCTAGGAACTGTTTTGGAGGGAACATTCCAATCTTTGACAATGTTATAATTAATGGTCTCAATTAACCCGAATCGACTCAAAAAATGTACCTACTATTTATGCGCAGTACGCGTATCAAAAATACAAATCTCTTCTTTCCTACGCAGGACAACACGTGCAGGATTAAGATGTCATCTGCATACGGTGCAGAATATTCCATCAAGAACCAAGCGGTTCGGTGACTCCTTCTTTTGTTGTACCATTAAGACCTGAAATTCTCTACCAGTATACACGTGTTTCCCTCTTCCTACAGTCCCGGGTCCTTTAAGTGGGGCGTGAAAAAGCATCTGATGAGGCCGTCAAGCTGAGCGCCACCATTACAGACACGTACCATGTTACAATGGTGGCACTCAGCTTGACGACCTCATCAGATGGTTTTTCACGCCCCGCTTAAAGAACCCGGGGCTTGTATACTACTTAGGTGGCAGACACGCACACGGCCCACCTAATGGAAAGTGTTTACTGCGGCCTATGGACCTATACAATACCAGAGGCGTCACACTCGTGCTGCCGATCCTGTAGAAACCTTCTAATGCCATCTATGCAAATAATCCAGTCTGACTACGACGCGGCTGATGTTCTATATTTTCCGTGAAGTGACTGCCATCTGACCTCAACAACCCAGCGATATTAAAGTATTGCTGTTAGACAAGTTGGCAGACTTTTTAGGACTCCAACAACGGCAATCTTCTGCCGCACCATTAAGACCTGGAATTCCTTGCCAGTTCACGTGTTTCCCTCTTCCTACAGTCCCGGCTCCTTTAAGCGGCGCGTGAAAAAGCATCTGATGAGGCCGTCAAGCTGAGTGCCATGCATTGTAACATGGTACATGTCTGTAATGATGACCCTCTTTTCCGAGACTTTGCTTTCAGCTTACCATCAGACGAGGCGAAATCAAATTGACGTGTTCTATATGAAAAAAAAAAAGCATTTTACAGGTAAGAATAGCTTGGTAGGTAAGTACCTATGAAAGTATGGATGTACAGACAAGACCACTTTACAATTAAGTATAGATGATAAATCAATACATTATTGACAGCGACATGGTGTGTGTGAGTTGCTGACAGTGGGACAAGTTGAACAGAACATGATAGATAAGGCGGTGTGGGGTCCAAGTCTCTAGTTATAAGCGATTTTGTTGATTCTCCTTCTTTATCCGAGCGCCTATCGAATCTAATGCTTGCACTACATTCTCGTCGAAGTTAGGCGAGGCGAGGTTTGACGAAGTTAGGCGAGGTTATGCGAGGCGACGTGACACGAGGTTTGCTAGCACTTCACTCTCGTCGAGGTTAGGCGAGGCGAGGTTTGACGAAGTTAGACGAGGTTCACGCTCACCATTGTTATACACGTACTAGTACGTAAATACACACGTGATACACGTTATTTCACGTACTAGTACGTTGTACGAATTGTACTAGTACGGTGCATACCGGCAAATGTCCGATTAAGCACAAGACTATGGCATACTGATTGAACGAACGCGAGAATGTGGAGGCTGCGCCTCGCTTCGTCTCGTCTCGTCTACCCTCGCACCTCGCGTCTCCTCGCGCGAGGCCAGGCGAGGCGACGCGAGGCGCGGCGATGTGACGCGAGGGCTCCCACCACACTCTCGTGCTCGCGCTACCTCGCCTAACTTCGACGAGAATGTAGTGCAAGCATAAAGGTTGATTTACATCAGACGAGCGAATGCTCATTCTATCCCCTCTACGCACTGATCTCTCAGAGTTCAGTGCCTCTACGTAAGTGTAAACAGTGACAGAACATTCGTTCGTTGTTCTTTCTATGTAAACGCTGAAAATAAGGTTTCATTTAATACTAAAATATTAAGAAAGAATGCTCTTGTTCTAGCTCTATGGTCGTTTGGTCTAAATCCACCTTGAGGTCGCATTTTGGAGCCCAGGGCCGAGTCTCCACGTTTTATTGGTTGATTTTGGCTTTTATGGGAGCGTCTGCCGTTTGCCCTCTCAAACCCCAAAAAAGACTGCGCCCCCGGAATCTCGTCCGATAATCAGGAGGATTTTTTAACCGCTATGCACGGTTGACTTCGGTCCCAAAGAATCTTGGTGAGGCCTCATAATAGTTACCTTACATACACAGACAGAAGCGATTTATTTATTGATTTGTCTACTTATTGGATGAATTTTGACGTCATTTCTGACGCACATAGAGTGATATTATAAGTCTAACACATCTTATTAATCATTTATTGCATCGTTGCTCCGAAACTAATACAACGATTTTGGTGTGGTATTTTCTTTTATTTTGTTAATGTAATTAGGATTGTTCTTAAATATGATTTATGAAGATTTGAATATCATCAGCTCATGTTAAAGATTAAATGTTCATAAAAATTCTTAGACTTTCTTTTAGTTTAAACCTAGCGTTCATGTGTTTATGTTTAGGTTTCGAAATCAAGCCTTATTTATTACTATAAAGGTATGATTCCTAAGCCGACCGCATACGACAACGATAGACGCATGTAGCAAAAATACAGCGTACCCATTGGTTGTCAAACTCCGATACGGATAAAGGGGACCATTGCGAAGCCGCAATGAATTACACGCATGTGCTGCGTGCGTCGGCAGTTGTATGCTGGCTTGATTGTTTGGTAAATTAGAATTTTCGTTTAAATCGCTCTCTCCCTCTGTCCTAACTTGTACCACACCCACCCAAGCAATATAAACGACATAATGGCTGGAGCCCCGGTCCATTGTGCCCTCGTTAGGGCACGAATTCCTAGTACCTTACCGCCTTGACATCGTTCTCATCATCATTCAATTGTTGGACAGTCTGGAAGGAGAGAATAGAAGACATCTTCGGCTCGGGAATCTTACAGAAAAGATTTTACTACGATCAAATTGAATGAAATTTTAAAGCATTTATTATGCCTATTCAAATCGATTAAGATTTAGAAAAGAGAATCGACCTCGGGCGGGACTCGAACCCGCGATCTTTTCTTTACAGGAAACCGTTCGTAGGACCGTCCAGTCGCCGTAGGACGGATGTACAGAAGTATTTGGAACGACTTCGGGCGGGCATCGGTGGCTTAGTGGTTAGAGCATTCCCCCTGTAAGGGAAAGATCGCGGGTCAGAGTCCCGCTCGAGGTCGATTCTCTTTTCTAAATCTTAATCGATACGATCAAATTGATTTAATATTTAGCGTTATCACGTTTTACTAAACGAAGCTTATCCAATAAATCGTTGAGAGGCTCGTTTTTAGCACATTTTTTTTTTATATAGGACACGTCAATTTGACTTCGCCTCGCCTGATGGTAAGCTGAAGGCAAAGTGTCTGAAAAGAGCGTCACCATTACAGACACGTATCATGTTACAAATGTTACAATGGTGGCACTCAGTTTGATGGCCTCATCAGATGCTTTTTCACGCCCCGCTTAAAGGATCCGGGACTGTAGGAGGAGGGAAACACGTGAACTGGTAAAGAACTATATAGCGATACTAGCCAGGTCAGTATCAGGATGGGTGAACTTACACAATAAGAGATGCTTCGGAGAGTACGTTAAGCCTACAGTCCCTGTTTTGTCATACGAACTTTTTTGGCAATCGTTACAGCACTTCGGCCTTACAGTACTTCACTACAGGGATATATTAATATACTCCTCTATAAAGCGCACATGGAGTACTGCTGTCACATTTATGCCGAGACACCTACATACCAGCTAGACCACTTTGAATCGGGCGCTGAGGTACGTCGAGGATCCCATACTCACGGGTAGTGTTGAATCTCTAAACACACGGCACAAATGGTGCACATATCCGTAGGACACGGTAACCACTTTCCATCAGGTGGGCTGTGTGATTGTCTACGACCTAAGTGGTATAAACAAATGTTTCCACTTGCTACGATCCTGGTTTTTTACCAGGATCGTAGCAAATCGGATCGTCTTTCGCTTCTTCTACTTTCATAATCATCATCATCATGTCGTATGGCTTTTGCTCGAGTCCTCATATGTCGACGTCCAGTTGGCGAAGCCAGTCTATTGCTGCCGGTGTGAGGTCATGTAGCTCACGCATTCCTCCAGGGAAACGACGGAGTGGACACTCCTCTGCTATATGCATCGTTATCTGCTTTGGAGCTCCACCATCACAGTCCGGCGCTTCTTTAAGTCCCCACTTGTGAAGATGGTAGTTGCATCCCCGTGTCCAGTTCTGAACCGGTTGACCCTTGACCACACCGTGCGACAACTGTCAAAACTATCACTTTCATAATTGTTTTCATTCATTCTCGCCAGTTTCGGCTACTCTTGACCAAACGAAATAAGTCGCATTATTAATTTCAACTGCTCATTACTACGTCCTATTATTTATTATTATGTAATATACTATTACAATCACAAAGCCGAGTTAGGAGTGGAGTGAGTCATTGAAATCTGTTTATATTAGCGGTTGTATTATCAACTCTACACTAACTGCTATGACAAGACGACCTATGACTGACTGTATCGTTCCCGGCGTATATCCAGACCCAAAGCCCTAGCGCGGGGATTGATATAATCTATTAGCTGTTGCCCGCGTGGATATCGATTATCGCGACCAAACATAGCCTATGACCTTTCCCAAGGTCTAATCTAACTCTGTACCAAATTTCATGAAAATCGGTTCAGTGGTTTAGGCGTGTAAGCGTAACAGACAGACAGACGGATAGACAGAAAGACAGCCAAGAGTTACTTTCGCATTTACCTATAAATTTTAAATTATGGAGTAAGGATATGGAAGCATAGATGATTGGTGGATTTGCGCGCCTCCACCGCACTAAGATATCTAAAAAACGCGTACTGCGCGTATAGGGTACATTTTGTGAAGTGTTTGGTATCAACATTACAATTATGGTGTCGTGAAAGGTCACATTATTAACCCCACTAACCCCTCCAGCTAAGCTAAATTGCTTGTATTAGGAGTGGTCCTACCAGGTATGACCTACGGTGACGAAATAGGGACACAGACGGTGGGGTTAGTCCACGAATTAAAAGTTACGCAGCGGGCTATGGAGCGAGCTACGCTATGGAGTCTCATTGAAGGATAGAATTCGCAACGAGGTCACCTGACATAGAACTAAAGTTACCGATATAGGTCGCAGAATAAGCAAGCTGGAGTGGCAACTGTAGGACCGATGTCAATTGGAGTAAACGAGTCCTAGAGTGGAGATCGCGAGAAGGCAAATAGAAGATGGGACACCACCCAGCAAGGTGGACTGAAGACCTGAAAAAGGTGGTGGTATTGTCTAGATGCGGAAGGCAGAGGATCGGGTGCATTGGCACATATTGGGAGAGAGTAGCCGACAGAGTAGAGACTTGGAGAGGGTTTGTGCTGTCAGTGGGAAGACCAAAGGATTGTACTGCTTGTCTTCTGCGCTGACGGCACGGAATCTCTCTGTTCTTAAAGGATCGGCAGTGTCTTTCACTGGTTTCTTTCATTGACGATCTGATGGGCCGTGTGCTTGTCTGCGATCTAAGTGCTATAAAGATATGTCTAGCAGTGGACTGCGATAGGCTAATTAATTGAGGAGGGGGTTTTGTAATGGCCAGGATTTGAAATCGGGACCTCGCGATCGTAAGGCCGATTATTTAACACAACCTACTGTCGACACTTCAGGTAAACTATAAGCGTGTGAAAAATTGACGCCCATTGTAATACCAATGATTTATTATTAAATTTTAATGACTTAAGTGCTTGAGTCAAATATTTACATGTCTATTAGCATTATAATGATCATGTATTGACTATTTACTAGACATTGGTCGACGACTTAGTGTTACCAAACAAAATAAGGTAAAAGCCATGATTTCGGGAGTTTCATTTTATTTTCAGGACTAATGATTTTTTTTATAATATCGGTTGACGCTTCAAATATTGAATTTTGTCGTGGCTCTAAAGTAAAGCAGGCGCAGCGGGCTATGGAGCGAACCGTATGGTTTATTTGAAGAATGGAATTGGCAACGAGGTAATCCGACATTCGACACAACTTTGGTTTTCAAAGTTACCGACATAGATCGCAGAATAAGCAAGCTGAAGTGGCAGTGGGCTGGCCACATCTGTCGAAGGACTGATGGCCGTGGAAACAGACGACTCCTAGAGTGGTGACCGCGAGAAGGAAAACGGAAAGTAGGGCGCCCCCTAGCCAGATAGACTGACGATCTGAAAAAGGTGGCTGGGACGAGTGGATGCGGAAGGCGAGGATCGGCAGACGTGACGCATATTAGGAGAGGCCTATTCCAGCAGTGGACTGCGGTAGGCTAATTGATTGATTCATTGATCTTAAGTAAAAAGTTCAAGCCTCCTGGCACAAGAGCGCCCTGACGCCTTTCTACTTTGGCTCTCTGACGCCTTAATAACTTGGTACACTGCCGGCCTGGCGCCCTGGCGCCTTGTCAGCCGGGCTCCCCGATACCCTAACACCCTGGTCACGCTGCAGCTCTGATGCTCTGGCGCTCTGCCATCTTGGCACCATGGCATCCTGGCAAACTGGTCTCCGGGCAACCTAGCACTCTGGCTGACGGCCTAACACCCTGGATGTCTCTGGTACTCTGCAGACCTGACGCTTTACCGCACTGCTACATTGGCACCATGAGATCCTGGTACCATGGTCCCCTAAATACGAGAACCAGTCTTCTGGAACCATAGCATATCCATTTCTTTTTGTTCTAAACATCTTGTACGGTAAATAAGTCATTGTATTTTAAATTGGTGATTGATGTCGTGTTAAAAAACCTGACGGAAAATCCTAAAAGTCAGTCGCGGTTTCGATTCCCGCATAGTGTAAATATTATATTTATATGCATGAACATGTCTATTTGGATTGATCTGAATATTTTTTTATGTATTGTATGAAAGTATAAAAATTAAAAAAAAAAAAGTTACAAATAAAATGGGTGGAAGCAATTGTTTATTCGCATTTATTCGCATTCTCAAACTTAGCATAACTTTTAATCTATATTAAAAGTTATGCTCAGTTTGTGTACTTATAGATGTCTTGTTCTAGAATGTTTACTATTCTTATACCTATTTCATTTTCATATAATAAATAAATGCCTGCATAATATTTTTAATACGTCGGTTTTAAAACGTGACAAATTTTAATTACTGTGGCGAATTATTTGTGTCAAGCTTAATTAAATATAAACACTTATTATGTTAATACGCAGTCGTATAGATTTCTAAATCAATTTTTAAAAAAGTAGAACAAAAAGTAGCTACAAAATCAAAAAGTAAAAAAAGCTTGCAATTCGACCTCAAAACAAAAATTCAAGACAATCTTGCTGCATTCGAAGAACATTGTTCATGCAAATTTTACAAATACCATTGTATGGTCATAGACCTTAAACACACGTCTCGAATACCAATCACCTGACCCTTTTTCAGATAGAAAGCCATGGTAATACTCACTTAGGGGGGACAATCCAGTTATCACATCCATTTTTCTAACGATACACTGGCTACAAAAGTATTTTTCGATCTGAATGGATGTTTTAGTCTGTCACCCATTTCTTTAACACAATTTCACACATAGATATGATTTATTAAAAGTGTGTACACACATAATTGTCGTATATTGAACTATTGACAGTGATTGCACATTATTTTTCCGTATTTGTAATAATTATTGTTGCTATCAAAGCGGATTCATTCACCCGATGTTTGATGGTCGTAATGACAATAAATCCACACTTTCAAGCGTCAATTACAACAATAATTCTTAATTTACACGTAATACACTATGTTTGGAGCTATTATTGGTAAATATACGTATTGTATCTATAAAATTTTCACGGTAATATTCACTTAGACACCTTCCTTGAAGCACGACACAAAAACATCGAGCACGTCACTGAACTAAAACAGGTTTGTTTTTTTTTTCTCTCAAGCAAGTTGTACCACGTGACAGTATTGACTTTTACTACAGAGTTCGAGGCTTCGCGGGTAGATGGCGTCACGTGTCGAAGGAAATGAGAGGCAAAAGTAATTAAATCGTGAAAATATTGCTTTATTCACGTGAAATGAAACAGGTATGGCTTTTATTGGCTTACTGAATATATTTCGGTCGGAATGAATTTTCAATTTTTTTATGTTGATTAGAAATATCCGTGATAAGAAACGACTTAACATTGGTATTGGGATTTAGGAAAACAATGATGTTGGCTTAGGTCAAGGGTTTATTTTATATGTTTGTATTTACGAAATCATTTCTTGACATTTATTTAAGTATAGAAAGTAATACAAATAAACCTCGATTTCTTCATTCAAGCGCCAATCCCCAGGCGCGGATCCAGGCGCGGAACTAGGTAGTGGGCACAGGTACCCGAAAGTCGGTCAAGTGCGAGTCGTAGTGCGAACTCATGTCAAGCATGTTAAATACCCCTGGGAGGATAGGATAAGGACAGTAAGCACATATTTAGATATGTCTCTGTGATCAACAAGTTAATACTGGAAGCGATCACCGACTTATCTGAGGCTCTCTAAATATCAACATCACGGCTGAAAGATTCCGAATGATAAGGTCAACCCTCCGACCTACGCCGCTCCAAGTAGCTCTAAGGTCCGAAAAGTTCCAACTGGAACTTCAAAATCGTTTCGCAATGTTGGAAACCTAGCGGCATTGATGAGAAGGCCGACATAGTGGTCAAAACATTGCAGGAAGTGTCTCGAAAGTTGATACCCGGAAAACGCAAACAGCAAGAGTCCAAGCTCTCTCCTGAGACTCTCGAACTTATAGGAAAGAGGCGTGAACACTGAACAACCATACACACAGTCGTCTTCGTCAGATGGGAGAGCCTTGAACCAATAAATTAAAAAGCCGATACGACGCGACCTTAAACGCTCCAACACTCGCTCCATCCAGGAGGCAATCGAGCGATATAAGGTAAACGCGTCTAATTCCGTGGGGTGCAGAAATCCGCTACTAATTCCGTGGTATTTAGAAAAACAGCTTTATAAAGCAAATTACTAATTATTTTTGACTGCAAGACCCATTAATCAAATAATAATTTATCTGTTCATATTTATGTGAAGACAAAAGTACCTTGGTGTGTGTATATTTTAAAATAATCGATTAGTTTGCCACTGCCACCTGAGTCGAACACACACTCCATACATTTCGGACCTTATGCGCGTAAGTACTACCATTTGCTAAATAGTATTTTAAACGATATTTTTATACTACAGGAGATTCGGTTTTGGGTAAAATATTGAAAGGGTAATACGTTGTATCGAATACACTTAACATTGGAGTATTCTATTAACAAATTGAGGAGAAAATAAGTGTTAAAAATACCACGGCATTAGGTGTCAAATATTTTTGTGTGTTTCTAATTACCGTTGTATACCACGGAATTACAATTTTATAGAGTTTATCTTATTTGAAAATTTTAGTTGTAGTTTTTCTATTACAAACTTCATATTTCAGTTCTGATAACTTGAATAACCAATAAATACAAAAAACTAATTCCGTGGCATACTTTGAAGTCGCATTTACTAATTATAGCCGGTCAAACATTGTATACTTAGGTACTTTCTTAATTTCTTGTATGGAGGAACTAAGTACAGAAAACGAGATATTTGATGTGTTCTGATATTTCCTTGAGTATGTTTTATATATTATGTCGATGATATCGCAATTAAACGTTAACTTAGATGTATAATATTAAAAAATCTTCTAGTTTTTATACCTAGGAATTAGAAAACTTGATTTTGTGTCATAAAAACTAATTCCGTGGTATTTACAACGGTAATTAGATTACATGGGGACCAATTCCGTGGTATTGACACCTGTTATATACAGCCTTTTCATTATTTTACTCGACGTGTTAGTATTATTAGTAAATTGTAAAGATATTACTACCACTAGCGGTGGCTAGTGGGTATTTAAAACGGTAGCTTACCTAAGTATAGACTTGGATAAATACATATATTATCTAAAAAATATATATACTTAAAAATATGAATTAAAAAAATATATCTATATTTTATTATTATCCCCTCTTTATTCATTTTAAAAGCCTATAAATTAAATACATAATAAATATTATTATCTAATAAAAACATATATTTATAAATATAAAAAATAGTGTCACCGGCATCGGGTACAGGGACCAAACTACCGGTGGTTAGGGCTCCAGGGAGAGGAACCTCCTCACAATACGTACCGTGTCGAGGATATATATTATGTTCTATATATATTATATTATTGTTAATACAAATAAATATGCTTGCCAATTGTGATTCTATTTTGTTAGACATAAATGATAGAGACTGATTTGAAATACAAAGCTAAAATAAATACATTCCATTTTTGAACACCATGTATCATTCTCTCCACGTCATTACGTTCATACTGTTTACACACGGAATTAGAAACCAAATACCACGGAATTAGAATATTTACCACGGAATTAGTCGCATCTGACTTTTTTGATTTTTTTATTAATTTAACAGTTTTAATGAACTTTTAGAGTCAAATTGATGGTATTTTCCAAAAATAAGATAGATTACACTTCTAATAAAAATAGCCTTATGTAGAAAAAGTTACAATGAATACTTAATTTTTGAGGTTCTTTCGAGATTTGGTGAAAATACCACGGAATTAGAAGCGTTTACCTTAGGGGGTCAAAAGTGTTCGCTCAGCAGTTGGGAAGGCCCCATCTGACGAAACTTACAACTGAGCTATATGCAGCTCGGATGAGTAAACCGACGACGGGACACAGCGACGAAGACCACACAGCCCCACTCACGCGCCATTACACCGAGGAGATACCAGATGTCGAGTAGTGCGAGGTAGAGGCGGCTCTCAGGCAACTGAAGAACAATAGATGCCCTGGTGATGACGGTAATTACTACTGAGGTGCTGAAAGTGGCGCTCCAATCCTGAAAGAGCTGGCGAGTCTCTTTAGTTTCATCATCCGGCAACAGCTAACACCTATGGCATAGAGCGGGAGTGCGGTGGTACTGTTCTTCAAAAAAGGTGATAAGACTCTCTCACTCCTGAGCCATGTCTACAAGTTGTTCTCAAAAGTCGTCACAAATCACCTCGCGGATAAGCTCGACGAGTTCCAGCCACCTGAGCAAGCCGGGTTTCGAAAAGGCTATAGTACCGTGGACCACATCTATACTGTTCGGCAGATCGGCTGTGCAATTTTAAAACCTAGCAACTGACATTTTTTCAAAAATGGGTGTTTTTGCATAATATTGACTTGCTAGGTTTAACTCACACATTGTGCTTGTCAAAACGTTTAAAAAGCACTCGACAAAAAAGTTAAGACAACTGAAATTCCTAGCATCTACACATATATTTTTTTAAACGTTCAAAAAACTTATTCAAAACCTAGCATCTTACACTAAACAAAATTAAATCCTAGCAAGTGACTGCAGTTGCTAGGTTATGAAGCTGTTCGTGCGAGTTGCTTGGTGTTTGAAATTGTAACTGATTTATATTTCGCGCACTTCTTTTTAGTATGCGGCGAGCACCACCTGGTTTTTCCATGCCTGAAGTTAAAATCACGCAACGGGTGGTCCGGCGTGAACTTAAATCCCTAGATTTTCGAAAGTCGAGTGGGCCGGATGGTATACCGGCGATGGTGCTCAAGCACTGTGCTCCCGAGTTGTGCCCAGTGCTTACACGCCTTTTCGCGCTCTCCTACTCCACAAGACAGGTCCCGGTTTCGTGGAAGACTGCATTCGTGCATCCTGTGCCTAAGAAAGGCGACAGGACAGATCCGTCCAACTATAGGCCTATCGCTATCACCTCGCTGCTGTCGAAGGTGATGGAGCGTGTGATTAACACACAGCTCCTGAGATACCTTGAGGGAAACGATCTACTGAGCGACCGACAGTACGGTTTTTCCACCGTCGCTCTACCGGTGACCTCCTAGTGTATCTCACTAATCGATGGGCGCAAGCCATCGAGAGTCGGGGTGAGGCTATAGCGGTCAGCCTAGGTATAGCGAAGGCCTTCGATCGGGTCTGGCACAGAGGTCTTCTTGCGAAGTTGCCACGCTATGGACTCCCCGCGGGATTGTGCGCATGGATTGTCAGCTTTTTATCCAACAGAAGTATTCAAGCCGTCGTCGATGGCAGCTGCTCGGACCGCATGGACATAAACGCTGGTGTTCCGCAAGGCTCCGTGTTGTCCCCGACCTTGTTTCTGCTGCATATCAATGACATGCTGTCTGATGGCTCCATCCATTGCTATGCAGATGACAGCACCGGTGACACGTATTACACGGGCCGTGCAAATATCCCTAGGTCGGAAGTGGAGGAGAGTCGCGAACAACTTGTGTCCGAAATTGAGACTACTCTCTCTGGAGTATCCGATTGGGGACGACTAAATTTAGTCCAATTCAACCCTACCGAGACACATTAGTATGTGTATACACCGCTAAGAAGGCTCCATTTGTTGTAGCGCCGCAATTCCTGGGCACACCGCTCACCATCTCCACAAGTATCGGGATTCTTGGTGTCGATATCTCCAGCGACGTCCAATACCGAAGTCATCTGGAAGACAAGGTCAAGTTGGCATCAAAGAAACTTGGGGTGCTCAACAGGGCGAAGCAGTACTTCACTGCGGGGCAACGACTCCTCCTTTATAAGGCACAGGTTTGGCCCCACATGGAGTACTGCTGTCACCTTTTTGCCGGAGCGCCTGCGTGCCAGCTTGACCCTTTCGACTCGGTACAAAGACGGGCGTTGAGGCTCGTTGGCAATCCCATACTCACAGGCGATGTGGAACCTCTCAGTCTCAGTGCTTCACTGTGTGTGTTTTACCACCTATACAATGGTTTGTGCTCAGATGAATTGTTTGACATGATGCCCACAGCTACATTCTATCATCGCACTTCTCGTCATAGGCGGGGAGTTCATCCTCACACATTGCGACCGGAAACGGTGCGCACTGTGCGGTATGAAAGGAACTTCATCCCTCGCACACTCAAGCTGTGGAATAAACTCCCCGCGATGGTTTTCCCAAGTGACTACAATATGGGGTTCTTCAAGAAGGGCATTAGAAGGTTTCTTCAGGGTCGGCAGCACGAGTGTGACGCCCCTAATCACTTTCCATCAGGTGGGCCGTGTGCTTTTCTGCCACCTAAGTGGTATTAAAAAAAAAAGGGAATTAGGCGTGAGCGTATGTATGTAAATTATCATTGGTTCGTATATTTGTCGAAGGTTGTATGAATCAACCCACGAAAAAAAAACTTGAACTTGACTGAGGATTTTTAAACCACTTAGATGGCAGACAAGCACACGGCCCACCTGATGAAAAATGGTTCCCGTTGTCACGGTAACCACTTTCCATCAGGTGGGCCGTGTGCTTGTCTGCCACCTAAGTGGTATAAAAAAAAGCGTTACTAGGTTTATGAAATAGTTTTAGTTTATTTTATAATGAATTAAGAGCAGATAAAAACCTAGCAAAGTACCTTACTAGGATTTGAATTTGCATTAGGAACTTACTTTTGCTTAAGGAAACAATTTATTCTTCAGTAAGTGCTCTGGTACTCACATTTTTTATGATAAAATTATTATTTATTATTGATTTTACAGCTAAATATATATAGCATAATTAGGTATTACTCCCATGATTATAGAACAAATCGTTTTGGAATGGCAAGACCTTAAAGTGGCAAAGTCGTTTTTCTGCTCTCTTGTAAAATTTGTTTTAAACCACTTGCTAGGTTTTGATATTTGACAGCCGAGATTGTAGAAAAGACGCAGGAGTACAATCAGCCGCTGTGTATGGCGTTTGTGGACAACGAAAAAGCCTTCGACTCTATCGAAACCTGGGCAGTGCTGGATGCCCTGCAGCGGTGTCGTGTAGATTGGCGATACATCGAGATGCTGAGATGTTTGTATGACACTGCCACAATGTCCATCCTGCTCAAAGACCAGAAGACGAAACCCATTAGCCTCCAGCGTGGAGTGAGGCAGGGAGATGTTATATCTCCCAAACTATTCACCAACGCATTGGACGACGTCTTCAAGACCCTGGATTGGACTTTGGCGGGGTACCAACATCCACGGTGAGCACATCTCGCATCTTCGGTTCGACGACGACATCGTCTTATTTGCTTAGTCGCTGGAACATCGAAGGGGTGACACTCGGAGTTGTTCAAAAATATATCTCCTGGGGCAGGTTATCCAGCTCGGTAAAACAACTTCGAGAAAGAAATAGCCAGATGGATTCAACTGGGGTGGGCAGCATTAGGTAAACTACGTCGGGTCTTCTCCTCCCCCCTACCGCAATGCCTCAAAACAAAGGTTTTTGACCAGTGCGTCCTGCCTGCTATGACCTACGGTGCCTAAACGTGGCCACTGAAGGTAGGGTTAGTCCATGACCTAGAATTCGCGCAGCGGGCTATGGAGCAAGGTATCCTTAGAGTCTCTTTGAAGCATAGAATTCGCAACGAGGTCATCCGAAATAGAACCAAAGTTACCGACATAGCCCGCAGAATAAGCAGGTTGAAATGGCAGTGGGCTGACCACATTTGTCGAAGGACTGATGGCCGTTGGAGCAGACGAGTCCTAGGGTGGAGACCGCGAGAAGGAAGACGAAAGGTGCGATGCCCCTTAGGCAGATGGACTGACGACCTGATAAAGGTGGCTGGGACAGACTAGATGTGGAAGCCGGAGGATCGGCAGACGTGGCGCATATTCGGAGAGGCCTATACCCAGCAGTGGACTGCAATATACTAACAGATTGATTGGTTGAATGTACACCTCAGACCTGTGCTCCTTAAAAAGGTGTACAAAAAAGCCGCAATAATAGCGTGTAATTTCTGATATTGTAACAGTGTGAACAAATGCTGGTATATTGTCTATTGCACTATACGCTGTGTTCCAAATCACGCGTGATTCATAATTCATTTTGGTTTTTTTTTTTCAATAAACCATAAAAAAGTGACGTCACAGGTCTATTAAGGTGGTGGGCATGCCCATATTGCCCACCCTAGTGGATCCGCGCCTGCCAATCCCAAATGCATCCAAAACATACAAAGGATTTGATTATTTCTCGGTTTTTAGGAGCGAAGCGACTGCCGTCTGACTTACGTAGTAACTATTTATTTATTAATCTGTGGTCTGACTGTTAAACAGAAAAGGTAAGTGATAGGTTGTATGCGGAAAGTAGAGACTTATCTATGTCCAACAGTAGAAGTACCTTTAGTAAGAGACAAATTGATTAATTGACATAAAATAGTTATATTTTGAACGTTTACTATCAGGTTTACCTACTTATAGTATACTCGTAGTACCTTTCACCAAGATTTTAATATCTAAGGCCGTTCAACTCAAGGACTCACCTGCAAGTTGATAAAAATGCTGGTGGACGACCAAGCTCATTTTTTATACTATTTAGATTGCAGACAAGCACACGGCCCTCCTGAAGGTAAGAGGTTACCGTGGCCTATGGGCGAGTGCAACACCAGGGGCGTCACACTCGTGCTGCCGACCGTGTAAGAACAGAGAGATTCTGTACTGTCAGTGTAAAAGATAAGTAGGACAAAGCCTTTGGTTTTTCCACTGACACCACAAAACCTCTCCAGTGAGCTCTGGCTATCTTACTCACCGTTCGGAAACACAGCACGAGGTTATTAGACCGCGGTCTTCTGTAGGGCGAAGGTACTTCCCCAGTCGGACTGCTCGATTGGAACGGATATCCCGTCGTGTCCTACCTTCTCTGACATAAGCTTAGGAAAGCTAAAGGCGGCCACCCACTAACAGTCCGCCTGCAGTTTTTCGTCTGTCCGGCGGCCTGCAGTCCTTACGTCATCAATGTCATCATAATTTTATTACCTCAGACTAAAATAATAACATTATTTTATTGTTTTAATCTGATGTTAGTATTATTACGTATAAAAATGCCGACGGCCATAGTCTGTCCGGCCTTTAACTGTCTTTGCTGACCGAAATCGTCAAGCGGCCACACACATAATATTAGCCGTCAGTCCAAAATCGTATAAATGTGTGGGCTATTGCGATGAACTGACAGACCGATATCATCCGGTTGTCGTTCGATAAACTGTTAATGGGTGGCCGCCTTAAGGAAAGAGGACTATGTATTGAGTGAACTTGAGTGCTCAGGGAGCAGCTGCTCCCGTAAAAGCCGAAACGAATCAAATTATGGAGCTCTAGGAGAGTGAACCTTGAGCTCCTTAGTTTAGGTACCACCGGAGTGATTTTCAGGTGAGTTCACCCTCTTTTTATAAACATTTTCAATTATTGATACATTTATGATATTCAGTGTTTCTTAACTTCGTAGAATGTGACTTAGGAATAGGGCAGCTCTTCATCGGATAGAAAACAACAGTCTATGTCTAAGTGCCCACTTAATGGTAAGAGGCTCGCCTCATACTACGTGGAACCGAAAACCATAGTTATTGAAATGTGTATTTTATTAAATACTAGCTGTTGCCCGCGGCTCCGCCCGCGTGGAATTCTGATCCCGTTCATCGCTGATATATAGCCTATATGTTAATCCAGGGTATAACCTATATACATACCAAATTTCAACCAAATCGGTCCAGCCGTTTATGTGTGAAAGAGTAACAAACATCCACACATCCATTCTCACAAACTTTCACATTTATAATATTAGTAGGATAACCACTTAGAAAGAATGCCTGCATCCACCATCTCTGCCCATGCGGTGTCGTACAAGGCGACTAAGGAATAGGGCTGTTTAACATCAGACAAACATCCCTTAGTCGCCTTGTGTGCCTATAGGCTGAATCTAGACTGTATACATATACTAGGTACACACGGCGTCAGACCTCGGTTTACAGGCCACACCAACATAAAGGAAGTGTGCGTGACAGCAATACTATTAATACATTGCTTAAAGATGTGTGTCATAACAAGTAAACCAATCAGGGCCTTTGACGCACTCACACAATTGCTATTTTACTTACATAAAATGCACCAAGGTTATAATATCATATTCTAAACTAATTTTATGAAATGTATGCAGCATTTTGTTTCTATAACTAATAGGAGTTATCAAATTTAGTCACTATACTATCTGTTCTCATAGTCGAGATGGATAAGAATGCAAGTAAGTTTGGACCTCACCGTTGTCGCCGGTCGTTGGTTCGGAACTTAACAACGGAATTCTCTTTTTGTCATTCGTGCATCTTTATGTCAGTCAATTTAATAGACATAACATTTTATTTTATGTTCCAATATCTTTTTAGAAGTTTATAATAATTATACTTATGTGTTTTTTATATTTTTTATTAAAGATCAAATCTGATACTTAATTAATTATTATCTATAAATAATTAATTATACCCATACTTAAGAAAAATATCATGCTTATAATAGTAAATATATTATTGCATTGCAACAATAAGTTAATTATTTTATTTTCCTTTCCTTTTATCCATTAAGAATAAATAGTATCATCAAGGAAATATACAAAAAATATATTAAATTATATTTATGAATTTTATACACTTAGTTTCCTGTAAATAAACTAGACCAATCGGACTTCAATATATTGAGGAACAAAAAGTGCACCTCGCTCGAGGACCGAACCCGGTATTGATTCTATTGGTTCAGCTGCATATTTAAACCATTCAGCTATATCTACTTATTCGTTTTCGCTAAATATGCTATTATAACTTGGTGCAGTGGCTATCATCAATACCTATATTTCATGTAAGTAAAATAGCGAATGTGTGAGTGCGTCAAGGGCCCTGATTGGTTTACTTGTTATGACACACATCTTTAAGCAATGTATTAATAGTATTGCTGTCACGCACACTTCCTTTATGTTGGTGTGGCCTGTAAACCGAGGTCTGGCGCCGTGTGTACATGGCTCGAGCCAACAATAGTGCTCGGAAAACGGCAATAGGCTCACCCCCTATTACGTGGGACCTAATACAATGATTGGTGTAATTTGGGTGTTAATTCACCTCTGCCTAACCCTCCCCAGGCGTGATTGCATGTATGTATGTATTATTAATTTCTAGCTGACCCGGCGAACTTCGTGCCGCCATATTTTCCGCCCGCGTGGTAATCTGATTCCGATTTATCAGTGTTGCTCTACAATAATATGCAAGTATTAGACATATTTATAAACCTTCCTCTTGAATCACTCTATCTATTAAAAAAACCGCTTAAAAATCCGTTGCGTAGTTTCGAAGATTTAAGCATATATAGGGACGGACAGACAGCGACAGCGACTTTGTTTTATAATAATACTAGCCTTTGCCCGCGGCTCCGCCCGCGTGGATGTTGGTTATCGCGATAAATTAAAATTGCGACTATAATTTGAGATTTAAACTATCCTATCTCTCAAGTTGGATCGAACTGTACATGGTGTGCGAATTTTATTATAATCGGTTAAGTGGTTTAGGAGTCCATTGAGGACAAACATTGTGACACGAGATTTATATATATTAAGAAAGAATATTATGTATCTGGTGATGATTATACAGATTAACGCGAGCCTATCAACCACAAAATGTGAGCTTACCATGGAGTTCGTGAATAATAAAGTTTGTATTAGAGACGGAAAATCGTCGTTACTATAGCAACACCGTTGCCATAGCAACGTCAGGGTAAACAAAAGTCCACACTTTGGATTCCGTTGCAGATTTCAGTACTCATGGGAAGTGTTTTAGTGTAAAAATTTACGGTAAGTACCATTATTACATATATATTCACGCCTTTATAGTTTCGGTATCAGCAGATCTGTGCGTGAACGGAGAAAGTATACAAGTATCACCACCTCACATCCGAAAAGTGTCGTAAGAGGCGACTAACGGAAAAATACGCAGACGATATCACTGCGAGAGAAGGAAACCTCGAAATAAAACCCTGTACCAACCCGTCTGGCCAGCGTGGAAACAGTAGGCCAAAGCCTCCCAACATAGGAGAGACCTATGTCCAGCAGTGGAGGGCGATAGGCCTCCCAACCCAGAGAGGAAAGCCTACGTCAGAGCCTCGTCCGTCAGTCAGTGAGGATTGCAGGTGATGTAGACTTACGTAATATATTCACGCCTGTAAACCCTCGAATGTGTAGGCAGAGGTCTATGAACACCCACATTTCGCCAATTATTTAATATTTTCTGCCCCACGTAAGTAATAGGGAGGGGTCAGGGTGCCTATGACCGTTAAGTGGGCATTTTATCATGAGCTGTAGGTACGTGGAGAAATTTTGATGGGGTCCCGATACCAGTCAGATTTTTAGTTAAAAACATAGACCTAGGAATTATAATGTTGAATTTACGCCTCCTGGCACAGAATTAGGTACCTAATAGATTTCATATCAATTATTGTGTCGTAAGTAACATTGAATATTAAAAGAAAAAAGATCCTTATAGACATCGTGAACACTTTATTGCATAGTAATAATCCTGTAAACTATTTTCTAACTTATGTCTTTTAACCTTACGAATGATGGGTGATATACTAATGTAGACTTACCTATGTAAGGTTTACACAAGTGGTTTTTAATTAGTTTTACATGTGAATATCAATATTCATTGATTTAATTATGTAAAAAATATAATCCTCCTACAGTCCCGGGTCCTTTAAGCGGGGCGTGAAAAAGCATCTGATGAGGCCGTCAAGCTGAGTGCCACCATTGTAACATGATACGTGTCTGTAATGGTGACCCTCTTTTCAGAGACTTTGCCTTCAGCTTACTATCAGGCGAGGCGAAGTCAAATTGACGTGTCCTATATAAAAAAAAATGTACGTTAGGCGGTCAGTCTGGTTCAATTAGACGGTAGCCGCTTCCGTAAAGGCAAAGATAGACCAAAGAGACCACGAGAGAAAGATCAGGTAGGAATCCATCCTCACACGTTGCGACTGGAAACAGTGCGCACAGTCAGGTATGAAAGGAACTTCATCTCCCGCACGCTCAAACTGTGGAATATGGTATTGGAACGTTTTTACAGGGTCGGCAGCGCGAGTGTGACGCCCCTGGTGTAGCTTACGTCCATAGATCACGGTAACCACCTTCCCATTAGGTGGGTCGTGTGCTTGTCTGCCAGTTCTGCCGCTTAAGTGGTAAAAAAAAGAAATATTTGATAAGTAACACCCTCCTTTTCTTCTCCTCCCAACGGATACCATCGTCGGACTAGAACCGATAAAAACCGCACGCCATCTCGGGTCTGAAATGCCTGGGTGAGCATACTCCTAGGCTTTAAAGTACCTACAAACTTTGGTGGCCATAGTGCTTGGATGAAGTTGATTCCTCTAGCGTACTAAAACTTTTTGGGACCAAAATTAACCTCACTAGCCAACCGGTGCATCTCCTAAACTACGGAGGAGGCTCTGGCACAGGGTTTTGGGGTTCGGTGGTCAGACAGCATAGTTCTTCGTGGAGGTCTCTACTAAATATCACATAGCAACATGTCGTATATTTGTGTATTACACATTTTGCTGTGTTTAATTTGTAAGTGACCGTATTGGATTAAAAACATTAGCCCACAACCTTATAGGTCTATTTTTTTGTAAGTACCACTTAGCCGCAAACAGGCACACGGCCCAACTGATGGAAAGTGGTTACCGTGACATATGGACGAGAGCAACTCCAGGGAAGTCACACACGTGTTGTGCTGCCGACCCTGTAAGAGCAGAGAGAGTATTAATCCTATCACGCTTTAATTCTTATGCCTATGACCATAGTCTAGTCTGTTTTTCCAGACTCTAATCTATCCATGTACCAAATTTCAGCCAGATCCGTTCTGCCGTTCGAGCTTGATCGAGTGACGAACACCCCACCATTCTTCTTTCTTCCTCCTAGCGTTATTTCCCAGTCGCATCCGAAGCTTTTTTTTTTTTTTCAGCTCGGAGTCTGGGGTCCGCTTTGCTAGTCTTAACTACGGATTTGGCTAGACATCGATATTTTCCTGTGAAGCGATTGCCATCTGACCTCCACGACCCAATGGTAACATTAGGTATATCGAAGTTTTGTAGCTAGACCGTTGTTTTTTGGAATTTTTAGGGCTCAACTGCTACCCGTAACGACTGCCATAGATGTTCTTATGGCAACCGGGACCGACGGCTTAATGTGCTCTCCGAGGCACGACCAGACCAATGCAAATACCCATATTTTATGAACACAAATATTTGCACTGAGCGGGAATCGAACCCGCGCCTCCTGCGTAGCGGCCGCGTTCACTACCGCTTCGCCACGGAGGCTGTTGACGAACACCCACCATCTCCACATTATAATATTGGTAGAAGAAGATTATTAGATATTAATTGATAGTTCAGTGTTTGATTCTGTTACAGGATAGAAGTAGTCCAAGATGCCGGAGCTAGTGGAGCAGATGTACTGCTCCCAGCAGATCGTTATCCCACCCAAGTTCCCCTACATTCTCAAGAGATATTGTAAAGGTGAGATTTCTTGTGCTAGAAGTGGGTCATGACCCCCCAAAAATCCGCACTTTTTTATACTACTTAGGTCGCAGACAAGCACACGGCCCTCCAGATGGTGAGAGGTTACCGTGGCTTATGGGCGAATGCAACACCAGGGGAGTCACACTCGTGCTGCCGACCCTGTAAGAACAGAGAGATTCTGTGCCGTCAGCGCAAAAGATAAGTAGGACAAAGCCTTTCTCTCTCCAGTGAGCTCTGGCTACCCTACTCACCGTCGGAAACACAACACGAGGTTTTAATCCGCGGTCTTCTGTAGGGCGGAGGTACTTCCCCAGTCGGACTGCTCGATTGGGACGTAATACCGTCGTGTCCTACCTCCTCCACTTAAAAAAGACGCGAACCCCTCTCCCCCCCCCAAATATCAGACTGCAACCGCGCCTGCGTATGGTTATATTCTCTTTGGCATGCTACTGATTCAGTATCCGAGGCCTTATAGGGACCCCTCGCAACTGGTACCTAGTTCGTGAAAAACTTATAAAAACCTATGTCGATTCTAGCTGCAATCAAAACCCAGCCGTACGACCTTCTGCGATGGTCCTTTGAATACTTCCTGGCCCTCGCAGAGCACAGACCGCCTCCCGTGAAGCTGAGGCTGGAGTATCCCATATACAGCACTGAGGGGGGCCTGACTCGTGGATGTCTGAAGGTGATGGCTCAGCAGGTAAGATTGGGAGACAAGACGGTTTGTTTTTATGTAGGGTACGTTAATATGATTTCAAATTTGCAGTTCAGGGAAAGATGTGTCCTTGATCGGAAGGGTAAGCACTGAATGACAAAGTCTGGGCTCAACTGGGATAGCTTCTAAAATCAGAAATTGAGATCACAGGGTCAACGTAGGCGTATGGTATGACAATCAGGTCGAGAATCGTAGCACATGCAAGTATGTCTCTGACTACCCTTATGAGAGAAACGTGACTGTTTGTTTTTCACAGCTAATTAGTGACTCTAGGCTAGGCAAGAAATGAAACGTCATCGATCCAAGTCAAATGACTTGTGTCGATGAGTCATATGCCTAGCTGTTTGATCAAATGGCTGAATATAATTCAGGCTGCTAGTTGAACGGCGTTGTTTAGTAAAGATGCTAGGCTGTTGATTGAACGGCTGAATAAGCTGATTGGCTGCGACAATATATGACCTGAACAACTCTGTCAGTGATCACTAACCACAACTCAGTCCGGTAGGTAAGACGGCAGTCGCTCCCAATACTTACAGCTAAAAATACCAAGCCAATCTTACTTTAAGCGGGTTTTTTAAGATGCTACCGGTACTGACCCAAGAATGGTGATGATAATCACAGAAAAGCATGGTTGACCTCGAAAAATCATCCATCATGAAGATGACGTGAGCTTTGACCATATTACTCTCCTTACAGTTATGTGGCGCACCCACTCTCCCGCTGCCGGTGGTGAAGCGAGCCTGGCAGGGGTTCTGCCTGGACCCCAACGAACTAAGGAGAGTGTTCTGTCTCTGTCAGGTGTACCGTCGAGAAGATTGCGTCCCTTTCTTGCATTTCATTGCCGTGGCAGGTGGACTGCTGACCAAGGTATGTGTATTTGTGTTTTTTTTTTATATTACATTAGGTATTGCTCGCGGCTCCGCCCGCGTGGATGGTTATCGCGACCAAACATAGCTTATATCCTTTCCCAAGGTCCAATCTATCTCTGATTCTCTGTATCAAATTTCATCAAAATCGGTTCGGTGGTTTAGGCGTGAAAGCGTAACAGAGAGACAGACAGAGTTACTTTCGCACTTTATAATATTAGTATGGAAGAATGGATGCACATACAGTCTCACGTAATTCTCCAAAGAGGTAGGCAGACGTGTATCAACACCCACATTTCGCCAATTTTTGCTTGACGGGCACTAAGTCATGGGCGAAGTGCCCGTCTAAGGGATGGAGATGTTCTCCATCTGACAGTAAACATACAGCCCATGAACAAGTGCCCGCTTGACGGCAATAGGCTCGCCTCTTATAACGTAGGACCGAAAATCATTGTGGACGATATGTGGGTGTTAATACACCTCTGCCGAGCCCTTCGGGAATTTACTGGCGTATGTACAATATGTACAATCATCTTGGAGCGATGGTGGAAGTCATCTCATTATTTCATTTTCATTTTTTTTACCAGTGTCTAACCCATACCATGATCCTCCTATGCGAGTCGCTCACCAAGGAGCCTGATGGTGGCTCTGCAGCTATACCTGTCAAGGACTTCCTCACGATGTACTTCTTCTTGGCCACGCTAGACGCAAGCAGCGATGTGAAGTACTACAATGGATATAAAGAAGGTAACTCTTACGATATATTTTGCTCAACCACGGAATATCTGGCCCTTAAGGACGTAAGCAACAACAGGGGAGGCACACTCGTGCTGCCGACCCTGTAAGAACAGAGAGATTCTGTGCCATCAGCAGGTACGGAATTACCCAGAACACTGCAAATAGACTTAATATTCATCATGAATCGAACCCGCGCCCCTTGCGTAGCAATCGCGTTACTAAATACTAATTCCTAATAATGTTTAGGTGAATCACCCCCTGAGGAAGAGGCTGAAGAAGAATCTTCTACTACAACAGGCAGTGAGGAAAAAGACGGTGTATGTATTTTTAAACTTTTAGTAACTATGTTCCTTGACTCTGCCCGTGAAGAAATCTGTTCCCGTTCCCGCAACCCAAGAGAATCCAGTCCAGCAATGCAATTCTGTAAGTGCACAACGATGAGCACAAAGTTATGACAGCCTTCATATAGATTGTCATTGGTCGATCTCCAGTGACGTCACCCGGCCCGACAATAACGATCTCTATATCAAGGTTGTCGCAACGTTGTGCTAGCCGTTGTGCGCTTACAGAATTGCTTTGCAGACTGTAATCTATCCCTGTACCAAATTTCAGTCAATTCTCCGGTACGGTTTACAAACCTTACCTGAAGAAAATCGGAGTGATGATAGGTATAATTTGATGATAACCGTTGTACCGCGCCTTAGGTACTATATGCGCGGAGAGACGAGGGGAGTATCGACCAATCATCAGATTTGGTCAGTCCACCGCCAACGCTCACGGTGGTATCGCCTTCGACTCATGCTCTTTCTCTCTTCCTTTACCTCGTCGTCGCCATGACACGCGTACCTAGGGTTCGGTATAGCGGTCGCGGTCGATCTATACCAGGATTAATCTGAATCCTACCCCTGCTTCCTCTCCTACAGTCCCAAACATCTGACGAGGAGTTCTGGCAGGATGCTTCAGATAATTTCAGACGGCTCTCACTCATAGACACCAAAATGGCCACTGGTGCAAAAATCAGTACGAAAACCAACCAACCTCTTATTGGGAAGCTCGAAAGATCCGCTTCTGTTGAAAGAGCCAAGCAGTTGGAAAGAGAAAACTATATGAGTGACAGAAAAGGTTGTACTGTTTTATTTCCTTCTTCCTATAGTCCCGAGTCCTTGAGGGTGTGAAAAAGCATCTGATGAGGCCGTCAAGCTGAGGGCCACCTTAGTAACATTTTTGGTGTTTGTAGTGGTAACCTATTTTCTGAGACTTAACCTTCAGGTTATCCATACGAGGTGAAGACATATTGACGTGTTCTATATAAAAAAATGCAGTTGTATAGAGATATTGACTCTTTGACGGTGTTTTAGCACCTCTACCATGGCTAGTGTTCAGATGAACTTTACTGTTATTAATCCCAATCTTATCACTTATATCTAGAATAAAACGTGCAGGGCTGAGCACCCTTATACAGCGAAAAACAACCAATCCATCAAGAAACAATCGGTTTGTTTATCATACCATAAAGTTTTGGAATTCTTTAACAGAACACGTGTTTCCACGTGTTTCAACTAAAATTCACAGTTGTAGGTTGCCGGAGATATATCTTTACACCCCCGCTGACCCAGTGCTATAGTCTCTTTTTCGAGCTGGACCTCTTCGGGTCTGGAGACCTCGATATTCCCATCTAGCTCCCGGATATAGGGAGTCGCGTATTGCGCCGCCGCCTCGGAATGTATTACCTTTCTGGGTGAATTTCAACAGGTCCATTAAAATCTTCATTCCGTGGATTTTTTTTACCTTAAGTTTTGTAGTTAAAACAAATCGCGTTTATTATAGGTTTTGATACTATATGTATTCTTGCTTAATATCTAGCAGATAAATAAAAAAGCTAACGAGATATACAAGATCAAAAATTACGCGCCACGGCGATGACACATGCGTGCGCGGCAATGAAACAAGCATCCACGGGCATGAAATAAATATACCAAGGGAATGAAAAAATCAACCATGGAAATGAAAATACATAATATAAAACATAATATTTTATGTACCTACTTACATGAGAAATTATACTTACATACAATAAAAATACAAAGGGGATTAGGCAATTGTGTATGGACATTGGCGTCATTTATTTTTTCAGTGGCACTGTGTTAAACACGCGTATGAGTGTCGTTATTTTTATTGTAAGTAATATCGGAGCAGCGATATACAGGGTGGAACATTTCGACTTTACCTGGAGGGAAAGTACCCTCATACTAGAGATAGCGAATTTTACTTAAATTAAACATAATCTTATTTTTAAAGGGAAACAAACCTGCATTCAAAGATTTCTAAAAATAACACACCTGATGATCAAACCGCCTAAAATCTTCCTATACCTTCTCTTTTATGGGTTTCCTTTTACTTATTTTACCAAGTTTGTTAGAGATATTTGATCCCTAAGATTGACCCTATCGATTGATGCAATTAAAATATAGCTTCATCCGGATTTTATTCGGTTCGATTACCGGGTGTGGCAAGCGATTTTTTTGGAAATCCTTAAACGCAGTGTATTTTTTAAGATTAAGAGAGTGTTTCCTTTGCTGCTGCCCAACCTAGGTGGATCCTGGCTAGTTTTTTCTAGGAGTTGTTTTTACCAAGCTGGATAACTTATCCCAGGCAGATTTTTTCTTGAACAACTTCGAGTGTAACCCCATCGATGGCTGTCTGTCTGTCCCTGTGTATGCTTAAATCTTCAAAATTACGCAACGGATTTAGAATCGGTTTTTTTTAATTAATTCAAGAGTAATTCAAGAGGAAGATTTATATGCATAATACATGCATAATATTGTAGAGAAATATTGATAAATTTAGAGATATGCAGCGGGAATGGGATCAGAAAATATGGCGGTACGAAGTTCGCTGGGTCAGCTAGTATTACATAAACGATACCGCGTTTGCATTGGAGATGTGGAGGGAAAGTACTCTTAATACTGGAGATAGCTAATTTCATTCAGAAGAAACATTTCCTCATTTTTATAAAGAAAAAAAACACTGCGTTTAACGAATGCTGAAAAATCGCTTGCCACATCCTGTAAATGAACCGACTAAAATCGGAAAAAATAACAGCCAGTATTTTTATTGCTTTAATCGATAGGATTAATTAAGACTCGAATCTCTCTAAGAAACCTGGTAAACTGCAGGTACTTTCATATTATACCATTTTCATTCATGGCTGCTCAATTCCAAAACGACGCCAATTCTTTTACACGAAAAAGAAATGGGAAATTAACAAATTAATATGATATACTTTTGTCAATATGCTATGGCGATGAGAACATAAGTTACGGAAATGAAACATCTGGTCATGGCAATGAGACTAAATTGTTTTACAAGGCATGGCAATGATTTTTTTTTCATTGCCGCGTTTTTTTCTTTATTACCATAGCAAATTTTGACCACGGAAACCATGGAAATGAAAGCACGGTGGTGAAAAACGAGCCAAAAATATAATATAAGAAAAAATCTATTAATTATTCGAAGTAATAAACACTTCACTAAAATAAACAAGATAAATTTCGTTCTATTGAATGTATAATCAAGAGGATAAACTTATTGGAATAGACAGTTATACCTATCCACAGTAATGAAAGAAAAAATGTCCAGTAACATAAAAATGATATACTTTTATTTATGGTGCCAAAACGCAGGTACGTGTGTACGTCCTTCCATGTCGAGCACTTAGGCGGCACCAATATGCAACGTTTAGCGGATATGAGGGAGGATACAAGTCGTTAGATAAAACGATATTCTAAAATATGTTTAGAACATGGCGATTAAAGGTAACTCTAGGACAAATGAACTTTTGTTAACCATTCGTTGTATTGTCTAAATATTTGAATAAATGTATTTCGTAACAATACTTTAACTATTCACGTATCAAATAAAACTAGGTTTTAATTAAAAAAACCAATAGATTTTTATCAATGAGGTATCACAACTCAATAGGTGATGTGTGGACAGACACGGCAATGAAAAATTTCGAGGTTTAAATTTTTTTTTTGGCGAATCTATAATCCTATTTAATAAAATATTTAGTGCTCCACATAGATCACTATATCGCCTAACCAGAAAAAAATGTTAGAGTATTGTAAAAATGATTTTTAGTACCGATTTCATCGATGCCACGCAATTTTTGGCCCCGGGAAATTCACCCTTCTAGGTTAACACTTAACCGCGATCCCATCAAGATTGCTAAAACCCTATCTAACGAATTGTCTTTATGGTTACTTGCAGGAAGGGTCTTGCCAAGTGACGAAGTCGAAGTTAGTTTGGTTTTATTGCTCATTGTAGCTTGTGCTATAGGTAAACTAGTCTTGTATTGCCATTATTAAACTCGTCCTGAACTATAGGGAATATTTTTGTGTCGTAGGTACGTAGTTCTGTTCGATTTTCTAGTTTCTTTCTTCATTCATCATAATCATCATAATCCTAGCGTTGTTGCTAGGTAAATGGGAGGCTTTCATCACGAAACCCAGGGTCAGGTTACTCCTGCTGCTTTTGGTTTGGCTTCGAGCGACTGCCACCTGACTCCCTAAACTCGACAGAAAACCTCAGAGTCCTATCCGTCAATCAGCCGCTCTACCGGCTTGCAGGTGAGCTTGGGTTCCAAAGTTTTTGATGAAGCCTTGTTTCACTATTTCTTCACCCATTTAGTAGTATCTAGCGTTACCAAGACATTGATTATCCATCGTAAGATTCTATTTTTGCGGTTGGTTTCAGCTCCCAAGCTCTTTGTAGTGTCCCATACCATACACCTATTGCAATATCAGTGAATAAAGTCATAAAATAATTGGATGTCAGATTAAAATTGTTTCCGTTACGTACTAATATCGTAACATGTTTTCAGAGGAGATTGAAAAAGCTCAGCGCTTTGCAAATGGAGAGATTGGAGGGAGGCGAAGGTGAAGGTAAGTGATACTAAGAACATGATCACAGCTATACAGAATTCTTAAGCTTTCCATGGACTCAATGTGCGTATATGCTTCTATATAGCGTTGTACAGTTAAACTTCGTGAACAAACGCCAAAAATTTCACGCATGTACAAAATAACCAACCAAGTAAAATGGGACTGACGCGAGTCCTTTAAGCCTAGTAACCACTAGGCAACATTGTTTCGCGCCATGCTGCGAAACCTTGCTACATAACGTTGTACGACAAAGAAGCGCAGCAATATGAACAAGGTTATCTGTCCACGCATGATCTTCCTTACAAACAAGTCACGTGACATGTTGCGCGACGTTGCCTTTGTTCAGAGACACGTGTTGCGAGTAAAATGTATTTTATTTTGTTGCTTCTTCATCATCATTTTAACGAGCCACCCCACTTCTCTATAAATGTGATCTCAGTAGGATAGAGCATATTCTTAAGGAATGAGACTGTCACCGGCTCTAATCTCATCCTGAGTGTTGATATTTTTTAATGTTAATTTACCTGTCTAATTATATAATTCACATAATTATGATACGAGTAACATAATATAATTTCTTTACTTAATAGAAATTGAAATGAAAGAAGACGAGGACAAACCTGTGAATATTTGCGTTTTCGATGAAGATGATAATGAAGTCCAATATGAAATTTACGGTTATTTTCTTATTATTATGCATAAGTATAATTATTAAATTGCTATAGAATTAACATTAGTTGGCGTGTGTGAAGCTTTATTATAGTATAATGAAGTAATTAGAATAAGTCGAGAGGTATAAGACACAGGATTAGATACAGCAACGCACAAGCATTAAAATAGTATGGCATTATCTTGGTATATTAAAACTTAGATTATAATATGCTTCGTATGGAATTATTTAATTGGGTACTAAGTATGTTCCATATTCTTCGGGAAATAGTCCTAGAACGAAACAAATTTTAAATTTTATAATCCTAGACTAAGTAACTTATTTAGTGCGCCATATTAGGTAGAGTATTTTTAGCTACTTTTCTAGTATTTTTTGTGTTTAGTCAGTATTATTGCAGAATGTACGTTCTGTTTTAGGTAGCCCTATTGGTAGTTCAAGTATTTTCTTTCCTTGTACTAAAAGGTAAATGACTCTGATGATCTGGCTGGTGGTAATTTAATAGGTTTGTGCACCAAAGAATATAAATGAAGAAATACTGATGAGATCCTTCAATGAACATCATCTACTTCTTGGTTACACTTTCCATCCAGTCAATAGCCAACAAACCCAAACTGTCAGGCTATCTGACTACTTATTCTCATTTACCAAGAGTATACTACAAAAATATAGGATTGAGATACTTATAGAATTAAATCAGATCTCTTATTGTGTTCCTTAAGTTCCATAAAAACTCCGTATTCCGTCCCAATATTCCAAAATCCAACAACATAATCCTCCTTAACCCAGGCGAACCTGAACCAGTGAAGGAAGAAGAAGCGGGAGAAGCAACACCGGAAAATGCTGAGCCAGACAAAGTAGAGGAAGAAGAAAATATAGTTGTAGAAGAGCAAGAGACTGAATGGCAAAAAGTTGCGAATTTAATTGCTGAAGTAATTATCATTGCTTTTGTAATATAAATATTAAAATGTATTAAGGCTTGATTAACGATAGGAGTGTTACATCGACCAAATGCAATATTGTAACATTTGAATTATCCAATATTTTTGTTACTCATTTATTATAATTTGTTTTAAGCTCTTTACGGAACTTGAATCTGTGACAGTTCTATTATCACTGAGATAATCTTAGTGATGTTTATAAAACACCGAGTATTACTTATATACCTATTATAGAATTAGACCGTTCAAGATGCCCAAATAGGTCCTATATTGTACTATTTGTTTTGTTGAATGAATATTTGAAGCATTTTGTATGCTACCTATTCAAAACGATTAAGATAGAAAAAAACAAATCTACCTCAGACGGGACTCCAACCCACGATCTTTCCCTTCCCTTCCTTACTTTACCTTCCCCTTCTCTTTCCCTTCTCTTACCGATCGTGGGTTGGAGTTCCGCCTGAGGTGGCTCATTCGCTTTTTTCTATCTTATTTGATTCGAACAGTTTGTGTTTTTAAGTAGTACTTCGGTGCATAATTATTTTGAGAAATTAGAAATTTTGAAACGTTCTGAAACTTAAAACCCAGACCTATTCAATTATTTGTAAGTAATCCTAATCCTGTATCCTGTCCTTTCCTACCAGGTGAAACAAGCGAAGAAAGAACGTATAGATGACTTTCTACAGACTCTGGATGAAATTAAAATGCTTGTGGATAGATTCAATTCTGCAAACTATGATCTTGGTTAGATACTGTTTTTATCTTAGTTTTTATTCAGGGGTTCATTACTACTGCTACTATTATTTCCATTGGGGACGCCGTTGACCCATTTCCCCTATATAATGACCACCATAAGATGTTCGTATGGCAATGATCACGATCAGACCATATTCATGCATACAAATATTTGCACTGAGCGGGGATAGAACCCGCGCCTCCTGCGTAGCGACCACGTTCACTACTAGCGGGTATTGTTATTTTTTTAATATCGGAATCTGGTATGGGAGTCAACTTGAAAATTTTAATATCGCGATGTAGGCTTATTTGTTACGAAGTAGTTTGCTTTCGCTAGGTGGCACAGGTTTAACAGGTCAAATGCGATGTAAAGGCTCGTATTCCAGAATGATATTCAGTCATGAATCTCGATTTATAACTAGATCTGAGGACGGATTGTATTTTAGATTTCTAGATTTTTAGACAGTTCTAATTTTATTGTAAGAGTCGATTCACAACTGAACGTTACTTTGAAATATGTACCTTATTACAGTTTTGCTGTCTGTTTTCCGTCTTACAAAAAGCTAATCTGCAACGTAGGTATTCTGGGTATAGTTATTGATGAAATATTGATTGCCTTTAAAGAAATTTGCTGACGATTCATTGTTTGATCCAGGAATGGTGGCTGGCCGTCAAATGTCAACTACCAGTGGTGAGTTCATCGTACAAAGCATCGAGAGAGAAATCATGGCGTACATAGATGAGCAGATTGCTATACTTCCTGATCCTGATTTGAAGAAAAAGAAGGTAAGGAATTAAAAAGATCGTGAAGCTAATTTATATTGTTAGGGTCTCTCCCTTTGGTCAATTTAGGCCTATATACCATCATATACTCAGTCCTCAATGAATCAATTAGCTTATTGCAGTCCACTGCTGGACATAGGCCTCTCCCAATGTGCGCCATTTCTGCCGATCCTCCGCCTTTCGCATCCAGTCTGCTCCAGCCACCTTTTTCAGGTCCTCAGTATATCTGGCTAGGGGGCGTCCTATCTTCCGTTTGCCTTCTCGCGGTCTCCACTCTAGGACTCGTCTGCTTGAATGTCCAAGCTCCAGTCCTGAATATCATTTTATAACTTTTAAGACAGATTGTCATTGACAATATTGACATAGGTAATTATTTTCATTTGCGGATTGTCATTGTCAATGAAAATCGAGATTCAGGTCTGAGTATCGTTTTGGAATACAGGCCTAAATCACTCAAATCAAAAAACTGATTCTAGTCCAGATAGTTGGTACTTTTCAGTACAATTTTCGCTAGGTGGATCTAAACAAGTGACATTTTACATAAACTAATTAAAAAATCTCTGTCATCAGAAAAATTACTATTACTATTATTATGAATTGTTTCGGAAATGTTTTCTAGAACGTTCATAAGGGAAATTGCATCTATAATTAAATGTAAAACAGATGTAGATATGCTAAATATATGTATGTATAATACTTCAAGTATAAAACTCCAACAGGCAAAGCCAGAGGAAGTGGAAATGGTTCGTGAAATTGTGGAGACGTTCATAGATGAGAACATGCACATATTTGTGCCAGAAATAGAGGAAGTTGAGGAAGAGGAGGAACCAGTGCCGGAGGTATGTATGAAAAGAAAAGTATCGAACATATTTGTTCAGAAACAAAATTTTGCTCCCTGAGGGGCTCGTGGTGAAGTGGCAACCAAGGTTACAAAATACTAGGTAGGTCTAGGTGAGCTTGGTGCACTTAAGGATGGGTGAGCAATCTTAACACAGTGGGACCCCTTT
This sequence comes from Eilema depressum, assembly GCA_914767945.1. Taxonomy (NCBI): domain Eukaryota; kingdom Metazoa; phylum Arthropoda; class Insecta; order Lepidoptera; family Erebidae; genus Eilema; species Eilema depressum. The sequence goes on along the minus strand of OU612041.1, from coordinate 2,916,466 downwards.
GTGCTAAGCAAATGTCAAAATTGTTCTTTAAACTATTAATGTGCGAATGTTATGAGATGTATGTAGAGTTCGCGCCACGAAATCCCTTGCACGCGGTGTGGCAGTCCCAACATGTAATGTTGCCAGTTTCATCTTTATATTTTACCAGATCTTTTATTGTTCAAACACGAATGTAGTTGAACCGCAGAACTTATGAAGTTATATTCGCGCGTTTCCAACGTTAGAACGTTAATTCTGATTCCATTAAATAAGGTTCAGGCAAGAGTTGGTGCCATGACTGTGATTGGGATCAAGATATTTGCCGGGAACTATAATTCATACAGTACATCATAAATTGCTGGCAACTCTACGTAGAGTCAAGTTTGCTTATGTTTAAAATATCTCTCCAAAGCACCCTGTGTGATGTTTCAATGCTGTGATATTTCTTCTTCTTCTAGATAACAGTGGTGTACGCAGTCCCCGGCATCGGTCCTACAGTCAGTGAAGATATTACTCACGATTTCAAAGAGTACATAAAGGAAATAAGTAAGATTCAGGCCGAAGTCGTTATGCCGAGGAATATAAGGCATTATCTTTGCCCACCATTGGAGAAGTAAGTATTATATAGATAGATGATCTACTGTGCAATCTAATAAGCAAGCACAACGATGTGAGTCGCAACGTTTTGCTAGATAGAGATTGTCATTGGTCGGATTGGAGCACGTCACTGGAGATCGACCAATGACAATTATATTACAACAATATGAATTGCAATGCTGGAGTGGTTTGTTTATGTGTTTTCAGGGGTTACCCGAGAGAATCGTTAAGTAACTAACGTTAAGCGTCCCTTAACCCCCAACCTGGCCCTCGATTCTGCTAAAACACAACCACTGTCGCACCACAGAGACTCCAAAAAATGGCAATAAATTTTAGACTTTATGTCTATAGACATAAGTCACAAAATTAAATGAAAAGAGTTTCATTACACTGTTTCATTCACTCTACAAAAAGCCATTTTACTTAACCGCATTATTTTAAAGGCTATAATCAAATGGAATTTTCTCGCAGTCTTCGTGGTGTCCCTGGTTGTGCTTTAGCAGAATCGAGGGCCTGGTCCCTTATTTTTGTTGCGCGTAGTAACAAACCGTTTTGTAACAACGCGCATTCGTAAAAGTCCACATTTAAGTTGGTCTAGTTTTACGCCAGTTCTCTCTTCAATGGTCTCGGGTTCGATCCCAGGTTGTACCATGGCATACACCAATGACTTTTCGATGCTTTTCGAAGTTATGTGTGTATTTATCGCAGGTTTATAAGTGCCCGGTTAATGGCAATAGGCTCGCCACCTATTACATTGGGACCTAAACATAAACGGCGAAATGTGGGTGCTAGCCCCCCTGCCTACCCCTTCGGGGATATAGGCGTGAGTTTATGTTATGTTATAGAATCTAAAGGTTGCTTCATTGCGTTGATCAGTCTTTTAATTGATATGAGTGAACTTTCCCGATTGAGTTGAAAATGTTTGCCAATATACTAAATAATAAACTTTTGATACAGATATTTGGAATACCAGTACCCAGATTATGCGCGGCCCGATGTCACAAACTTAAAAACCCAGCTGAAGAGAGAGGACGTAGTGGCTTATGGGGGCAGAATAGCAGAATAATCTATGACAAATATGACGTCATTTTGCCACATGTCCTAACAATCAAAATGGTTGAAAAAAAAATCACTTAAGCAGGAGTTTGATAAAATATTTCTATTTTTTTTATTGTATGTTATCTTGGTGCTATCCTTTCTAACTTTTTGGACTACCTACAAAAGAAAATATTATTTTTTTAAATATAATTTTTGGTTGTCAATATTATAAGGTTGGCAATAGGCAAAATGTGGAAAATAAATGGCTGCGTCTCGTCTCTTCAATAATGGGGGAAGAGCAATAGTGACAACGGGAATACTAACTTTTTTTTAACCAGAACTTTCGGCATAAAATAAACCATTCTGTATACACGCGGGCGGTGGCTCGAGGAATGTTGTGTGAACCAAGTGGCGCAAATAATACCTACGGCGAACGAACGACTGCTTACCTGGTTCCTCGACTTATTAACGCATTACCCCCGGAATTGCGCACTATAGATAACATTAAGCCCCATAGTGTCTGAAATAGACTTGAATACCATTTTTTAAATTCACTTGGTTAATTCATTGATTTAATTTGTTACTTTGATTGATTTAATTTAACGCCTTAAGCATTGGCTACAAACCACATAGGTTTTTTTAAATGCTTATGTATCTTTTTGTTGTATGTTTGTTTAAAATGATAAATAAATTAAAAAAAAAAAAAAAACTGTACTGCAATTCCTACAGTCACCGCCAGTACTTTTCCCCCGTAGACGAGCGGCAATTTTTTGGCCTATTGTAGGATAGAATGATGAATGTATGGGATTTGACGTAATGACAGCGTACGCGATGATTTAAGCCATAGGTGGGGAATTCATCCTCACACATTGCGACCGGAAACAGTGCGCTCTGTGCGGTATGAAAGGAACTTCATCCCTCACACGTTCAAGCTGTGGAATGAACTCCCCGCGGTGGTACGAGTATTCCCAGGTGACTATAATATGGGACATTAGGTTTCTTCAGGGTCGGCAGCGCGAGTGTGACGCCCCTGTTGTTGCATACGTCCATAGGCCACGGTAACTACTTTCCATCAGGTGGGCCGTGTGCTTGTATGCCACCTAAGTGGCTGGCCAACGAATTGCCAGTCCAGGGGGGCTTAAGTGGGGCGTGAAAAAGTATCTGATGAGACCTTCAAGCTAAGGGCCACCGTTGTACCTAACATTGTTGGTGTCGTAAAAAACAGTATATTAGTTTAACATACTCACGCCCTTTTTCCTTCAGGGTAGGTAGAGACAATAGCCTGCCATCTGCCCCTGACTTCACGCACATAGTTTCCTATACTGTCACATTGTATCTTTAATTTAACCCCGTCGATGTGATATTATTTTAGTGTAAATAGTACAATTTTATTGATAAAGTTGTTTAGTTAATTTATTATTAATGTTTAGAAAAGATCACATTTATAGAAAGAAATGTATTCTATCGTGGTTCACTTATTTCAATGTGTTATTCACGTAAACTTTCATCGATAATAATGTTATTCATATTGTAATATTCATATTTTATTATCTTTGGGCATGTAGATTTTTAAATAGTAGATAGAGCTCGCACTGTTATTTCAAATTGTCTTTCCGTGGTAGAAGAGTTTTTTAATAATTATCTCTTTGTATCTTGTTATAACTAAAATAAAAAATATAAAAAGTACTTATTGTGTTTCTTTTCTGTAAACTGCGACGTGAAGGAAGCCGTTGACGAGATTCAGCATCAATTCCAACTCAAAAACCTACCAAGAGTCCTACTGCATCTGTAGAAGAGCCTCTATCTCTTGCATCTCCAGAGACGAAATTGAACACATAAAAGTGGGTCTACGCTAGACGTGCCGAGCACGAGCCCTCTACTCCAGTATGTTCAACTATCTGTTCAACCGGTTGAATAAATTCGACAACTTTTCTCCAGGTTTTTCAACTTCAAAATGTAGTTGAACTAGCTGGACTGAAAATGACAAGTTCACGTAACGAACTTACCCTGTAACGATATTATGATTGAACTTAGGCCCTGCGCAGACGGCACACTTTTTGTGCGATCGAGTCTGCGGCGCACAAAAAGTCTGCATGGCGCGCAAAAAGTCGGTCGCGGATTTTTCACAGACTCAAGGCACACGACGTACATCTTCGATCATTTTGTCGGCAGAGCTGTAGGGACGTAGACGCTATGGAAATCGTGCAGAGATCGCGAAGTATTATTTTGTACATGAAGTACAGAAAAAGAAGAAGAAATAGAGAATTTTGGGTACATCCTATACTTTCGGAAAGATTACTGAAGGGACAGTTCCATACTAAACATTCAATTCTGAAACAACATCCGGCAAATTTTTTCAAATTTTATAAAATGTCTGTTAATACATTTGATGAGTTGCTATTTATTTTGTGACCTTGAATTAACATAGTTACATCGACCTCTGGCGCCATGATAATAGATCGCGTGCGTTACGTCCACCCCTAGCAAATGCAGATTGCCGACTAAAGTGTGCGCCGTCTGCGTTAGCGCGCGTTGAAGCAAACGTTCAATTTTTTTCACACACTTTTTGTGCGGAGCGGCGCGCCGCGGCGCGGTGCGGTCTGCCCGAATTACACGATTTTTTTGTGCGCCGGACTTTTTGCGCGTCGTGTGCGTTACTGCTTATAATTACATAGGTTCTATTTTCACAGACTAAAAAGTGCGTCACGGATAGTCTGTCGTCTGCGCAGGGCCTTATTGTAATTTTCAGTCCAACTAGTTCAACTACATTTTGAAGTTGACAAACCTGGAGAAAAGTTGCCCAACTTGTTCAACCGGTTGAACAGATAGTTGAACATACTGAGCACGAGCCTAAGCTAGCATTGTATCAGAATTGCAGTTTTAGACAAAGAAATGTGATGATAAAATATGATGATGAGGCAGTAGATAGCTGCCTCGTTCGAGGTTCGTACGTCGGTCCACACTACACAAATTTTGACTCGGCATGTGCTCCGCTCGTGCTCGGCTCGTCTAGCGTAGACCCACCTTAAAAACTTACTATACTGATGTTCGTATCGTTTCAGACGACACAATTGGCAGACTTTGTCGACTCTACTTACCACCAGAAACCGTTAGATACAGGTATATTACATGTATACAATGGTTATGTTAAATGCATATTTTTGCCTCAATTGGAATTCACTCATGATGAAGAATCTCAGGTTTTAACTTTAAAGAAACACATAGCCAGGCGAGGAGCCGAGGAGTTATAGTACGCACAATGAATGTATTGCCAAAACGTTTTACGCATATGAGCGACACCACTGTCAAGATTTCATACTTGATACTCATTATAGCTTGACAAGGCTGTACCGTACCTTGGGTATATGCGCGGCGAGACGGGGGGGGGGGGGGGGGGGGAGGATCGACCAATCAGTCGGTATCTCGCTCGCTCACGGCTCATGCTCTTTCTTTCTATTTCTTTACCTCGTCCCCCGCCACAACGTGCGTGCCTACGGCGCGGTATAGCAATCACGGTCGGTCTATACCCATAGGTAATACCACAGCTACAGTTTTATAAGAGAGGAAGCAGGACAGGACGATGTCAAGGTGTTTCGAATGAAACATTGTGAACTTTACATTCGTTTTTATTACATTATGGAATAATAAATAAACCCCCCCATGTATATACCGTACTATCACCGAGACACGTTTCGCTGCCTTCGGACTATCGCCATATCTTTCTAACTGGGCTAATGTGTGTAGTGTGTTCTCGCTCTAACTGATACATACAGCATGTTATTTTTAATATAAAGTTAATTTTATCACGACGATTTTTTACAATTGGATTAGTATTTCTAATGATATTATTTTATTTTGTTATCAAATTTCAATCGCAAGATTCTAATGGAATGTTTGTTTGAATTCATCTAGTTATTGAGATCATTACTCACTAAATGTAATATTTTTGTGCTCACATTAAATACTTCTCATTTTCACATAATTTTATTTGAATTGGAGTCATTCAGACTTCTTCTAATTTGCGTAAAACTTCTGGTCGGAAACTTCTGGAAATATAGACGACGATCAACTGAAGTAATCTCATTCAAAAGTGACGATCCTATAAGAAAGTCATCATCATTCATACTAATTTAAAATAAAATTTTGCGTGATTTTCATTGAGTGCTGTGTGTTCAAAAGCTTACGGCAAGTCTAAAAGCTGGTATGCCACTGAAAAAATTTGTTCAGTAATACATATTTAGCATTAGTAACGCACTTTCCCAGAATTTCATGAAACTTCAAAAAAAGATGTTTGAAATATTTTTCGTTATATTCGTTCAAGTATTATTCCGTTGTTCCTTAATTTTTGTTAAAAGACGCGTACCTCAGGGTATTAATAGTGGACCTTATTTTTGTTTGAAGAGGCGTACCTCAAGGTATTAATAGTGGACCCATATGAATTTTTGTTAATTTTATTCATGAGGTAATGGTCGCTTGTTTTTAAATTTCTTGATAGTATCATCACTCAGATTTTGTAGAATTTGTTTTTTTTTAACCATTGAAACACATTGCCCAGCCAGATAGAACGCCGACGATCAACTATTGAGCATATTTCAACCGGCACTATATAATAAACACCCCATCACGGTTTCACGGTCTTCTCATGGCCATGAACAGCTGGCGTCTAAGCAAAACAAATTTAAAGCATTATTATGCGATTTTCGAACGACACAATATCATCATGTTTTTTTTTTCGATTCGGCGGGTAGTTGTATTATAGTTTCAAAATAACTGTACTAATAATTTTCTAGCAATACTAACATCCTTTTAATCACTAAGGTACATAAATCCACTTGATGGTTTGTGGGTTGCTAATCCTATAACTTTCTCCCCCCTCAATCATCTCCCAGTCACTCTATTCATTAGTAAGGACGTACCATGTATACAATTTTATTGTTTAGCTGAGGTATTTACAGATATTTTATCTTTCTTTTTGATCTTTTTCATTAATTTCATATAAGTTGTCATATCTTTTACTTAGGACCAAAACTATGGTTGGTGAAATATTTGCGTACCTCATTAATTTCTGCCTACTTCATTATCAGTATCTTGTTCTCTATATTATGTATGTTTATGTTATATGTAATTAGACGATTCATAATTTCAATGTTATAGACTTTTTGATTAGATACTTATTTCTAAACTGAGCGTTCGTTCGAAAACCGCTAAAACCTTACACCACTCCAAAACATGTCTACATTATTTAAGATACAGCGAAAAAATGAAAAATTATTCCCGCATATATATATTTGGATTTAACTTTGGGATAACTAAATTCTATGTACACAATAATAACTAAGCATGAACAGTTTCACCGGAACTTTCTCGAACAATATCTATACCTTAATTAAATACAAAAAACTACTAAACATAAGTATACAAGCTTTTGAAAACAATAAACGTGACTCAAGTATTATCCATTTCAAAATGTACATATATACTTACATGCAAAAACAAATATTACGTACGCACTAAAACTCTATCGAAGTTACTCAACATCGTCGACCAAAAAACATGTTCGGTGACTTCGACGAATCACTCCACCTATTCACTTCCCTTTTAGGAATCGATAAGTTTTCAAATTTACACTAATAAAAACGTAAATTATCTCAACACTGGAAGAAATATGGAATCGTGAACGCAAAGTTGAAATTTACTTAGAAATTCTGGAGATTATTCCAATCTCATACTTTGGAAAGCGAAGTGAAGAAGGCTTTTCAAATTCTATATTTGCGGAAAATCATTTAAAACCATTTTTTTAATTCTACCGGTGGTCACTGAGGAGGATAAAAAAAAATTGAAAAAAAAATCACGCAGTAAGTATACGTTTTCTTGTATGAGATTGAAATAATTGCTCATATATTAATGAATTGGAAGAACTTATAGACAAAGTACAGTAACAATATACACAAGAGATAAACGCTGCTATGAGTATGAATAAATGTTATACAGAACCTATAGTACCACAGGATTATTTCTAGCAAGGAATAGAATAAGAAGTAGACAATACAGAAGTAAAAGGCCCTATTATTGATATAAATCAATATGAAACTGTTATTTCTGGTTTAACGAATTCCAACTTTGCGCAAACAATTCCGCTTACAAACGATCTCTGTGACTTAGGAGAAAATAGTGAGAGCCAAAGTGTCCTGCGTTAGACTTATACAATAAAAAATGCTAACACTTAAATAACATGTCGTATAAACTTAGGCATTACTTAACAAGTACAGCTTACACCGATTATTGTGGGACTAAGAAGACAGTATGTGGCATTATTCTGAATGACATTCGAGTTTCAAACGCACTCGTAATGCGAGAAGACGGAAGATTTCAATTGGTTAATATAAAAGATAGAACTGGCGGAAAAATAGATCAACTGAAATGTGTAGTTAATTACGAACGCGCGTAGTAACGAAATGGTTTGTCACTCAGAATAAGGGGCCTGGTAGACTTCGACAACCGAGTTATAAGTACGCATTGGAAAGGGGCGTTGTCCAAGAGGCCTGTCCTCTGAGGTATCCTAGCAAAGATACGCGAACTGAAAAACAATTTATTATATAAAAATCAATAAATACCTACGTTAATTATCACTAAGGAAGCGTCATTTTGGAACGAATTTATTTAACTTTATCTTTAAAAATGATGCTTGCATTTATACTAGCTCAGAAGGACCCATGTCATATTTTTTTTTGTTAATACGATTACAAGGGGCCCACATTAAAGCAGCATACAGCAAATTACTGTGTTTACTGCTTTGATGTGTGGCCCTTTGACTGTTCTCGTATTGCCTGTGAAATATCTAACCATTTCATGATTATCGATTCCGGAATGGAATTATAAAAATCCTTCACTTGAAAAAAATGTTTCGTATGCTGCTTACGTGACTTCGTTTCACATTTTGGATTAACATTAAATCCCGCTTACATAATTATTTCTGCAATAGTTCAATGCACAATAAAGTTTTTGCAACTCTTGTTGGTCGCACGATATGATCATATCATCTACATAAATGAAATCATGATCATGTGTTTACTCAAGTGCTTGTATTAGAATACTTAAAATGATGAATAATGAGCACATAATTGTGTTATATATGGGGTATTACGCCTTTTATGACGTAAAAAATATGTTAGTAGGGCAATTGTTACAATATTTCGACTTGGTAAAAACCAATCACTAAATCTATAAATTGGAAGTTGTGAAATGTATGATTTTCTATTTCACAATGATCAGTAGGCCTTGGTAAGGGAATTATTGACAATGGCATAAGGCTATTTCAATTAATCAATCAATTAGTCTGAATGTTGCACATTGGAAGACGTCCATGTCCAGCAGTGGACTGCGATAGGGCTAACTGATTGATTCGATTATTAATTCCCACTTGACTTACAATGTTGCCTACCAAAATGACATGGGAACTTCGTACATTTTTAATTTGTTACGTATAAATAGACACTGTTGTCGATACACCATTATGTAAAAGCCATTCAAAATAGCATGTAAGGGAAGAATACGAAATTGAGCTTGGTTACAGCCAAATAAAGGAATATGAGCCAAATGATACCAATTCGAAAGCTTTAGAAGAATCAATCTTCGATTGACCTCAATGCATGTCGGTTCCTTCAGCATAATCACTATTATTATTAAATTTCAAAGGCTGATAACGTACCATTTTTGTTGGACATTGTCAAAATGGATAATGAAAACCTTAATTTTCAGTTTTGAATAAGCGTTTCACCATTTTATTAATAAGAAAGTGAATTATGCTCCATTTATATGCATTGATGCACTAACTTCGTTTACATACCACGAATCAAACTCTACACTCCTAGCCGCTATCAAATCACGCGATCTTTTAATAACCATTATTAGAAACTGTGACATCTTCTAATCAATCATTCTTGCAACAATACTACCAATCTTACAAAATTCAATTTTTTATGTAAGCGATCATGAATTTATTGGTTCGATTGTAATTTCCTAAAATAGCCCCAAATTCAATAATATACATCATCTAGTATGTAATATTAATGATATTAAGTTCATAAATGTATAAGATTTTGAACTTCGACTATTTACCGTATAGATACAGTGTTACAACAAAATGCATCACAAAAAACGGCTCAAAATTTACGTGATGTATGAGTAAGCAATGTCAATATTATCTTAAAACTGTCAATGTGTGCATAATATGGGATGTATAGTATTTATGTTAACTTGTACCTATTCCTTATGCCGCGTTATAGAGGCGATTACTGTGTCTATAGAGTTTATATATAGTCTAAGATGTTGATTGTGTAATAGTATCTGTCTATTATCGAATTGGTATATCAAATTCCTTGAATCGCGCGTACATTTTTCTTGATCATCAATTCTAAACGATCTCAACGAGAGACTGAGATCTATATCAACGACGTATTAGTAGAAGTCACAGTACATTTTATATAACATTTTAACTAGTTTTCGTTTTTAACAATTTCAACCCGGCTCTTTTATAGTTCATAGATGCTAATAACAACTTCGGCGTTCAATGAAGACTCAATGTATTTAGCAAGGTGTTCCAAGTTATGGGTACTGGCATTAGTAATTACTAAAAAAGTAATTAGTTTTAACTAAATGCTTGTGACTAGTCAGAAAAATAAAACGTTGATATGGTAGATTATAGATACTTTTGCAAAGAAAACCGATGGCATTAATGAAATAGGTAAACTCAATATTGAGATACATTTTGGTGATTTCACATTAAACTTTAAAGATTTCCGTCAGTTATTTGTGCTCGTCCAATTTGTCGAAATCAACCACTTTAATAATGAAAAAGATGATAGTGTCAATGTATTTGATAGAACTATAGTAGATTGATAAAGATCAACCGAAGTAGAAGGAGATAAAATTTCTAGCATTAAGTATAAATATCAATACCATCAAAATAACGAAGACTCAAGATATATTGGCACTATAACTGACATATTTTAGCAACATTTTGCACAAATAATCCCTTGTAGTACACGAATATTATAATGTCGCTATTGTAATTATAACTAGGCGATAACAGATTTTGAACTCTTTAGATATTGAGCTGTTAAAGGTACAAAATTATTTGGAATCACTATTTCTTAACGATTCGTAACTAATAGCCTAGTGCTTGGGAAGTATTGGGAACACACTGTGTCGTGGAAAACTATCTACTGTTCCCGGTGTTTGATTTACGGCCATTCCCAATAACATATCTACAGATAAAGGTAAAGGTAGAGATAGATCCTTTGTCAAATCTTATTGTTATTTTGCTATTATGAATTGCGTTACCATAGAGATTGATGTCATTTTTATCCTTTCTAATGTCAAAACTGGCGATAGATAGGTTATTGGGAACGGCCGTTAGCATCGGGAAGAAGCCTGAGAGCTCGGTAAAGATCGGCTTCTTTCGATTCTGGAAGGAATTATCTCTATTGCACAGTATATGTTGGAAGCTTGATATCTTTTAAGAGAAGTTAAAACCGAAGTTACATTTTAAATGTTTTATAAACACAAACAGTTTTAACTATTCACCGAAGACATCAGAGTGTTAGTCCTATGTGCAATAGATAGAACAATTACAAAACCGAAACTAGCCGATTTTGCCCGAATTCTCACTGTTTTTTTCCGATGAACCACATCAAAAACCGGGTACTGTATGTTACTATAATATGTTCAACAACTTCAAATATACAAGGAATGTAACGAATTTCGTCAAACTCCTGTTACTTAATATATATCTTTCAAATAACACGTAAGCAGTTCATTATTGTGTCTAATATTAGCCATGTTATGGACTTTTTATATTATTATTTTCCACAACACAGTACAAACCCCGAAGCAAATATAACAGCCCCGTAAAAGCTTATTTAAAGAGAAAAATATATTACCTAAATTATTTGCCTGTGTACTTAAAAATCTATTGGTGTTAATGTTGAATTGGCGGGAGACGCCATCTTGTAACAAATGTCAAACAAATGTCAAACGTATGACATTATACGTCGTTTTTTATCGTGGCGTGTTTGGAAGCTGGGAACGAATGGTTAACGAGGGTGTTTCAGGCATGGTCTGCCATCAGGCTATAGCTAAAAGTCGGGCTGCCCTTGTTAACAGCTCTAGGACACGCCGCCAAATGTTGCGTAGCGTGTTCGAGCGGGAAAATAAAAATCTCCATAGGAAGAACACGGTCGCCACTTGGGTTAGAATGTGGACTATGTGTAATCTGAAACAAATGAAATGTGTATCAATATCAGGTTCCATTATCATCAATTATTTGGGGTCATATGTCATTCTCCTCCTTTCATTCCTGTCAGATGACATTGTCACCTGACATTCCTGTCAGATGTCATTTCCACAGTAACTTCTCTTGTTGCCACATCGTCTTTCACGCAATTCATCCTCCTTATCTTACGTCTGCCTCTATTCCTAACGAACTTTACATTACTATACTTTGAACCTTTTTAACAATATTATTTTCTCTTCTTAAAACATGTCCAATATCTATCCATATCACGACTACTTCTCAATTTTTCTTACCCTGGTTCCCATTTCAAACTTCCACCCTTTTTCGTGCGGAAGTCCTTCGAATATCAATATTATCGTGCGCCTTCCATAAACAAAACTACTGTGTGTAGTTTTGTTTTAGCATTATTACATAGGTACACAAAATACTAAGGCATACCTGTTGAGCATAGCCCGGGACTTGGGCAGTGTGTCTGGGCTCTCCTTGAAGAGGAACCTCCTGATACCGAGCACGTACGACTCGATGTAGGCGTCCCAGTCAATGTTCCGCACGTTAAAATCAAAAGTCCTGGAAAAAAATCAATAATATAATGTTGAATGGCGAACATAAAGTCTACTTCTAATATAAACTCTGCAATAAAACTGTAGGAACGCATTTTAAACCTGGATATTATGACACGTGAAATTTCATTCCGCATAAATCGAAAAAAATTCTAAGTTCACAGTGTTCAATAATGAGCTTTTTAGTTATTCATTTCATGGTAGGTTTTCCCTGACTAGTTTCATCTCTCAGGCAATATTCAAGGTCTCTATACAAGAATATTCCTGTCAGAATATAAAGATTTTCAAGCCAGGTTTTTAATGAGGCGTATTGCGGAGATGAAGTAAAAGTTTTCAATCTTTCAATCACGGTTCTGCCTGCCATAAGGCGTAATTGGCCGCAGTGAAAAGGTCGATTGTTGTATTATACCTTTTTTCGCACGGTCCACTTGACATGATTAGAGGAGATTCCGGGGGGCGCTAATAGGTAATGTTATCCTTACTATGCTACACTGGGATAGTCCAAGGTACGAACCTGCGGTCTTCGGGCGAGAGCGAGGCGCAGAGCGCCTGCACGTTGTCGTCGGCGAAGGCCCACTGGCGCGTCGTGAAGTACTCCAGGCACGCCGCTGCCTTCTCCAACTTGTTCTGGACGCGAACCATCCTGAGGGAAGAGGTATTAACACCTTACAGTTTATCATGGTGGAATTTTTCGACAGTAGGTACCGGGAAAGTACTCCAAATATTGGCGATAGCGAATTTCACTCAAAGGAAACATTCCCTTATTTTTAAAAAGAAACAACTGCATTCAAATAATTTTCGAAAACTCGTTTGCCACACTCAGTAATCAAACTGATTAAAATCCGAAAAAACAATATTGTGTATTTTTATGACATCAATCGATAGAGTCAATCTTAAGGATCAAGCCTCTTTAGTTAAATTATAAGGTGGCAGAATTGCCGATACCCAGACACATCGGCAAAGATTGCCATAATAAAAAAATATAATAAATTATAAGGAAATCCCTGAAATCTAAGCCTATCAATTCAATTCAAGAAAATAGCACTTCATGTATGGTTACTTCCACGTGGTAGGTATGCTGGAAACTGCTACGGTAATAAACTTAAAATGTTGTGTTTTATGTTTTAAGCATACACAAGAACGCATATTTCAAACGCTGTCTACTATATCTTGACTTGAAACATGCGAATTGGCATAAAATTCTCGACGCAGTTGGACGGACTTTTTTTGCGAACGGAAACCCCCTCGGGTTTCAGCTTCCACCTTTCCACCGGCTGGAGTCAAACCGCCTGGTGTTCCGTCACATTGGCCCGCATGGCCGGAGAATCAGCTCCAGAGGCTGTAGAAGGGCGTGCAGGAGCAGCTGTGCAATTCACTAAGCGAGCACAACGATGCGAGTCACAACGTTGTGCTCGATAGAGATTGTCATTGGTCGGATTGGTCCACGTCACTGGAGATCGACCAATGAAAATCTTGCGACAATTTGCGACTCGCATCGTTGTGCTCGCTTAGTGAATTGCACAGCAGGTGTGCATGAGTACGTACATGGGCTTCTTGCCGCTGGCGGAGGCGGCGAGGTCCATGAGCGCGGCGGGCGCGCGGTGCTGCAGCAGCGTGAGCGCGGCGTGCTTCACGCGGTTGCTGGTGATGTCGCCGCCCGGGTACCACACCACCTCGCCTGTGGGAGGACACACGTGAAAAAACACCGGCGATATCACTCACTAAGTCTTTTCTGCAACATAATTCTTCACCAGCAGGCACTTGCTGTAAGAACGTTTCGAGCGACCTGATGGACTCGACAGCTGAATCCGCGGTGAGATTTTAATTTAAGGTGACGTCACGTTGTCGAGCACATTGAGGCTGAGGCAAATTTAACTGAGGCAAGATTGTATCGATTGTATTGATCGTTCGAAACGTTCTTACAGCAATGTACCTACAGCACGCGTTTTTTTCTGAGTGAGGCGTGAAAAAACATATAATATCGAGGTCGTCAAGATCAAGGGCCACTGTTCTAAGGACAACGTCTGTAATGGCTGCTACTATTCTTTGGTGGACAGGCGGGGGGTAGATAACTGACGGCCCAATTATGAAAATATTATGTATGTATGAATTGTATTGTGTGTTAGAAACACGTCTTGGATATTCGATGTCATCCTGGATTTTGGAAATTGTTCAATACCATACGTATAGGACAATTTCCAAAATCCAGTACGAGTCCGAGGAAAGAGATCTGGTTAAGTTGCAGATGTCGCAGATGCAAGTTCCATTCCGAATGTTGACTTGAATAGATCATTCCAATGTGTGATGTTTAAAACGGTTAATTAAAAATACTCACTGAAGGGATGTTTCCGCATGTATTTAAAGCTGGTCTTGACGAAGCGTGACCACGTGATGGGGTTCTGTTGGCCAGTACAACAGTTGTACACCACGACGTCCTCGCCTCTGCGGAAGTAAAGATGATCGACTTTGGTAAGGCGTTTGACACTCTAGTACATGTGTAAAAAGAAGCGTTCTTTGTATTGGAAGGTTATTGGCGGTTTTTGGAAATGAAAACGTTGATGATTGTCTAACATGGTTGTTAGACTGATTAGATCATAAGTACTGCTTCTATTAAGTCTCTTTAGTAGGGGCAGACTCGACAAGTGTAGGTTTGACATCATAGAAGATGACGTGCATGTCATTAGTCTCACTGCAAGAGATGTCGAATACCGTGCGAAGTAAAGGGGGAAAAGCCAGCAAGTAGGTTTTTTTTATTCGCTCCAGTGCCCTATGGGTTAGTATCCGTTATCAATAACTTCGGTGACGTAGTCGTCATCGAAGCTATTGATGATGAGGCTATGTCAGGATCGAACCGACTAAAACTATACGGTGTTTCGTTAAAGGATTTATTACGAGGAAACCAAGGTATACCCTAAGGAATGACTTCCTTGGAACCTGGACAGTGGACAGGTACTGTGGACCTATTGGTAGACAGGCAGACACGCGTAGAATACAACGCGCCACTATACAACTTCAGTAGCCAGGATTATGAAAAGTACCAAATACAACAGATATTAGCAAAATATGGGTGTCCATTCACCTCTGCCAACTCTATAGCGTTAACAGTCCTATAAAGGCCCACTCACCGTCTCAAATGCGTTCTCCAGGCGCACACGATCATGAGGTTGATGACGGTGTCGACGGGCACGAGGTCGGCCACCTTGGTGCCGGTGCCCAGCATGGTGCGGAAGATGCCCTTGCCCACCGCCGCGATGATGCCGTTGGGCCCGTTCCAGTTGTCTACCCAACCTTTCACTGGCTCTCGGAGAGACGAGAGCACTGGAAAGAGGAAAAACTCTTGTTATCTTCTATAATGACATAAAAATGAATCGCTGAATGTGTTGCTGACGGCAAATCTAGAGAAAAGCTGAACCGATTTCGCTAATTCTTCTTTTAGAATATTCCTTGAAGTACGGATGGTTCTAACGCAGAGAAAAATTACGATACTACTTAAAGGAGCGGCTCAGTTATAATAAATATCAACAAATCCGGCTGATTTCCATACTTTGGGGCCTATCGATGACTGAAAGGGGTGATCCGCCGGGACTTCGAAATGTACCGCGGGCGAAGTTGGGGCGGGTCGGCTAGTGCTAAACTAAAATTGAAAATAGCCAACATCTAGTGGTTCTTTTTAGGGTTCCATACCCAAAGGGTATAAACGGAACCCTGTAGTAAGTCTCCGTTGTCCATCTGTCTGACTGTCTGTCAGCAGGAGTATAGTTATCTCATGAGTCGTGATAGCTAAACAGTTGATAATATTTTCACTGATGATAGAAGATAGAAAGGAATACTAAAAACAGAAAAAAAGTAGTCTAAAGTGTTTTAGACACTTTAAACACAAAAGATTTGTCCGGCACTGCAATTCACTAAGCGAGCACAACGATGCAAGTCGCAACATTGTGCTCGATAGAGATTGTCATTGGTCGGACTGGGTCACGTCACTGGAGATCGACCAATGACAATCTCTATCGAACACAACATTGCGACTCGCATCGTTGTGCTCGCTTAGTGAATTGCACAGCTGCTTTCAATACATGAAAGTGCACATTTTGTAGGTACTTTACAAATATCGAAACATACGTAAGATTAACACCCTAAAACATACGATACATTAATCCAACCAGCTTACTCACAGCATGAATCATTTTTGTAAGTAAAAAACTGTGTCACGTTGCTTATCAATAGATTTAGGCGCTTGCAATCAAGTTATCTCTTGATAAATCGGTTTAACGTGAGTTGCTGATAATATATTACATAATTATTGATAAAACGAAGCATAGTCTGACGGCCCGTCTCACCACGTACTTATAAAATATATAAAATAAAGAAATTGTCCTTTTCTATAGGTTCACAGGGCCCTTTTGTCGTGCTGAAATCCCCGCGGATACAACCCTTATGAGATGGTCCCTCGAGTGTGGGCGCGACCCTCTACAGGGCAGCTCCTGTCTCCTCCAGTATTGGCCGCAGGCAGCAGCGTTTCCATCTAGGGTGCATCCTCGTGAGGTATGGTGCCACTTCATAGAGGGCCCTAACAACACCTTTGAGGGCAAATCAAGTGAGGCTAGTTGGTGTAGCTGCTAAACACCAGACATGGCTCTAGCAGGCTTCTATACTGGTGTTATTGTGAATAATATATATTTGCATTGATTGTACCTACTTCTCTCTTCACAAAAACCATGAAGTATGTGTGCCGCATTCCAGAAACCAAATGGCAAGCTTTGCTTAGTTTGGATCTAGATGGCGAAGTGTAACAATATGTTCTTGCTTGCTGATACAATTTATTAAAAGTCATTGTAATTACCGGTGATTATAAAGTGGACCATGACGATTTTATTGCATTCTTATCTCCAGAGGCGTATCTAGGCCATGTAGCGCCCGTCTGCAATCATTTCCCTAGCGCCCTCTAGAAAATGCACCGTCAAAATGGACCCCTCCTCTTTTTAACTGCGGATATCCCCGCGAATACCTGACCAGCAGGGGCGGTTATATGGGACTCGAACCGAATATCTTACCCTCACTGCACCGTCTCGGCCCGAGTCTTCAGATACCGGGGGTTGTAAGGTTGCCCATCAAGGATGTAATCATGTAAAAGGGTGATGCTGACGCATGGTCAATTTAACGCATTTAGCAATACAGTCGTTAGTTGCATTACCTACTGATCGAATTCGCGATGATATCAATATCAGCGCCCTTACTGATAGGTGCTATCAATGATTACGAACGTCTGCCATAGATTAAAGCCTAGATATGGATGCAGTTCCATGGTTTCAAAGGCAATAACTTTATACATAAACTAATTGCTGAAATGTGAATATGAACTTCCTAAAGAAATGACAGCTATCAGTCGCGTAGAGAAATAAAACCCGTTATCAGTGTTGATACTGTCTAAAGTTAACGCGAATAGTTTATTTGTGATTTCAGGACTTTTCGCGATTAATTATCATTATGGAACTTACTTGTGCCTTGGAGAGTACGTTAAGCCGTCTTTCCCGGTTGCCATACGAACATCTATGGCAGTCGTTACGGGTAATTGGAGCCTTAAAAAGTCCAACAACAACGGTCTAGCTGCAATGCGTTGGTATTGCCTAATGCCACCTTTTTATTTATTTATTTAAAGGAACATTTAACAGTTATGCGTTGTACATTAATATTACAGGAAAGATATTTATCTGTTAGGTAAACGCATAACCCACACCAATGTCCACGAACTAATGTGTATCTTAAAAGAGAATGTATAAGCACGCGAGTATGTGAAGGTCAGATGGAAGTCGCTTTATGGAAAATATCGAGGTCTAGCCAAATTCGCAGTTAAGACTGGTAAAGCGGACCCCAGACTCCGAGGTAAAAGCTTCAGATGCGACTGGGAATTACAGCTAGGATGAAGAAGACTTGTGTCGAAGAGTCAAGTCGTGACCGCGTTTTTCGAGTCGTCGGTCGAGACGTCGGTGTTTTTCGAGGAAGGTTAAGCTATATCATCACGATATTACTCAATGGAGTCGAGCAGTAATCATAAATGTCAACGAATTCGGAAGATTCTCATACGTTATTTGAGTATTAATAAATGGCGGGCATATATTGCTTGAAGGGGTACACAGGGTTCAGGGTAGGTACGAGCCGCACCCATTAGAAGAGATCGCAGAGGGACTATTAAATTTTGATTTGTCATTATCAACGATGACTAAGTTTACCTCAAGTACACTGATAAGTTTAATAGTTAATACTATGCGGATACTCGATTACTTTTCTATGTAAGTAATGAATACTATCTAATCACAGAGTAATCAAAAATCAGCCGATGACGTCGTTACTTAGGCGTCATTTAGACGGGAAGTTTTTCGCAGGTTTCGGTTCGAATACGTACGCGATTATCGCAAGCAATCATCGCCATACCATTATCGTATCAAAGTTTTCGCAAAGATTCTCGTCTACGATTATATCATAGGAGATTCGCAAGGGACATACCGCCTATGTCAAAATACGATTGCTGCTTGAAAATTATGTTTCGACGGGCACTACCAATATTCAATTTCGAAGTCATTCTCGCCAGCAGCGTGGCGTATTATTTCTGCGAATGTTTAGACGAAACAATTTTTTTGTATCTTTTCGATAATCGTATCTTACAGGTGAGAAACTCTCCACGTCTAAATCTAAAGCCTTAAGTAAACAGGTGCACTGGGTCGGGACTCAAAAAACTTGGTGGTGTCGTTTGATGGTGCCGTACACCTGTCAATTCATTCAATTGCGACTTGTGATTATTGTTATGATAGGATGTGAAAGTTTGTCTGTTTAGTTACTTTTGTCGTTACTCATACATACTGGGTTTTCCCCTCAAACAGAGACAAGAGTCAGCCATCTTCTACCGTCGTATTTGTTACTCAGTCACATAAAATCGCTGATGGATTATAGACGAAATTTCGAGGCGTAACATGAAACATACGAAGTTTCAGGTAATCAGTTCGTACAATGAAATATATTTATCCCGCAAGTTCGAAAGCGCCCCGTGGCACTTCTTTCGGCCTAAATCCTAGATACTGAAATAATCGGTAAAACAACGGGGTGCCAGCAACGATTATCATTGAGTAAGAACCCAACGTTTTTCTTTAAATAAAAAAATCTCAATATCGATTAAGATTGAAATTAAGAGACTGGTTGTGGATTCAAGTCCCGTCCCGTGCAACATATTATCAACGGCACCCTTTTCAATTAATTTAAGAAAATTTAACAAACCGACTCACCGATTGAAGGTCTTACGATGGAAACAGGAAGATTCCCACTTTCTTTTATGAGCATGTCCTCGGCCAGCGCTTTTGTGAACGTGTACGTGTTAGGCCGATCACCTGGAAGCACAGAGAGAATGACATTATTACCCATGGCATATACAATATGGATCCAAGTAGATAAGGTATTATTGCATGTATTTTCTTGATTGCATCCGAGGCCGAGGTGAACTCGAAGCTCAGGGTCGGGTTGTAGTAAACTCGACTCAGTGAAATTAAATAAATAAAATAAAAAAATAAAATAAAAATCCCAAATAAGGTTCCCAGTCACGTCCAACGTTTATACTTTAAAGTCATAGGCTTATTGCTTTAGTTTGGTATGTCGGCTTTTCGGAACGACTGCCGTCTGATTTCCTAACTCTAGGAAACCCTGCACCAAAGTTTCAACCGTTGTTTAACAGGTGCACTGACTTGCAGGATCCTACCAACGGATCTAGGTCTCAAGTAGGTATGTTTAGAATCCTGCAAGTCCTGCGCTCTAAAATGGTAAGAAACTGCCACTCACCGACTAGGTCCGGCGTGATCCTATCCACCAGGTCATCGGGCAGGGTCTGCACCAGCGTCACCACGTGCTCGGGGTGCGCAGGCGGCGCGTACACCTTCTCTTCCACACACTCTCGCTCGCAGTTGCAATACGCAGTCGAAACGTGGACTAGCGCCTGAAATGTTACGAGGTTCGGATGAATTTGGAACCTGCATGAACTGGATCTAGCATCTTTGAAAATGCACAGGACGCAGTGAGTCGCACTGATCTGGTAGAGTTTCCGGATTCCTATGTTAGAAGCTATGAAAATTGACAATTTTAGCTGACTTAGGACCCATATTGGTTCTCAGCACTTAGGACCCAAATTGCTTCTCGGAATCTGGTTAGAGTTAGTTGATTTCTATTACCAACTATGAAAATAGATAACTTTAGCTCAATTAGGAGCCTTAAAGGTTGTCAGAAATTTCGCAGCATTGCGTGTGCGTTGGTGGGATTAGTCCCAATATTGAGTATACTGACCTCGAGACTGAGCATACGATGACAGAGCTGCACCAGCTGTTGCGTGCCCAACATGTTGATGGTGACAGATAACTTCAGCTTCTCGTCAAACTTCACCGTCGCCGCCGAGTGGAACACCACTGATACCTGGTGAAAGAAAATTTAACATGAGATACAAGGCGTCAGCAAAAAGCCGCCTTCGCTGGTGCGGCCACATCTTGCGGCAACCGCCAGGCTACGAGAGTAGCAAATGCCTGGCAATGGGGCCCTCGCCGGGTCCAGGTGAAAGGAGTAGGCCCAAGAAGTCCTGGAAGATGACATGCGTGCCAATGGTCTCACTACCATGGACGCCAAAGATGGTGTGAAGTGGAGTGGGAAGAGCCGGGAGGCGGACCCTGAGCTCCAAGGTTATCTTGGCCATGGATGCAATCAGAAAAATACGTCTTTATGGTGATGACGACAAAGCATTAGCAATTTATCATGATCACAGCGTTCGATGCGCGTGATGCAATGAGACCACCAACAGGTCTAACGCTGAAAAAGAAGCTGGATTGGACTCAGGACAAGCTCCGAAGGGACCATGAACACATACTAAGGCAAGTCCTAGGCTGCCTTTCACCAGAGATGTGCTACGCTACGTTGCTGTTGCGTTTGATATCCACCAATCATATTCATTGGTCCACATAACATAGCACTGGTGGAAAGAGGTTATCTAAGCTATGTTTTTTTTATATAGAAAGATGCGTGCTATGGATGGAGAATAGATTCGAATTTTGAATATTTGTAGGAAGTTCCTTACTCGCTACGCTACATAGCATAGTATAGTGGAAACGGTAACATAGTTTCATAGCTTAGCTTTTACATCCTCGTAGCATAGTTGCATAGTACATCTTCGGTGGAGAGATAACCTGAGATCGTAATCCCCAAGGAAAGCGTAAGTGTAGCCGTCCTGAAGAGATTTTGGGACAGAGAATCATTGCAAAGGCTAAAGGCATAGGAAAGACATGGAGCGAAACGAAACGCGAAGTTCAAGACCTATAGGGATGGCGGTGGGCGCCCTGGTGCATGGTTTGAGGGCCTTACCTTCTGACAAAGTATGTTTTGAGGGTCTTATCTTCTGACAAAGCATGGTTTGAGGGCCTTATCTTCTGACAAAGCATGGTTTGAGGGCCTTACCTTCTGACAAAGCATGGTTTGAGGATCTTACCTTCTGACAAAGCATGGTTTGAGGGCCTTACCTTCTGACAAAGCATGTTTTGAGGGTCTTATCTTCTAACAACGCACGGTTTGAGGGCCTTACCTTCTAACAAAGCACGGTTTGAGGGTCTTGCCTGCGGACAAAGCATGGTTTGAGGGTCTTACCTTCTGACAAAGCATGGTTTGGTCTGCGATGCTGATGCCCAGCTCCGGCTCGGTGATATCACCCACTATGGGCACTATCTTGTTCAGCGCTTGAGGACTTTCTCTCCGTAGGGTTTCGAATAACTGGACAAAAGAGAAAGTTTTATATCATTAGATAGCTTTTATAAAGTGCCACTATGTCACCCTATTAAACTTATAAATGTGCAAGTTTCTTAAGATGTTTGAATATTTGTTATTCAATCACGTTCTACCGGCTGAACGGACCTGGCTGTAATATGGTACTGGTACAAGATAGATTATAGTCTGAAATAACACATAGGCTATTATCCCGGGAATAGGTGGGAACCTATTCCCGCGATAATAGCCTATGGGAATGGGAATGGGTTCCGGGAACGGGATCTAAATTCCACGCGGGCCAAGCCGCTTAAATAAAAAAGCATGTTGCGTGGTAGGTATGTCTATGAACACATTTTGTGCACATTTTAGGTCCAAGATACGTGTCCGGAGTTATATCTGGATATTGTAATGACATTGGATACGACGATGCATCAATTAAAACAATGAACCTCGTTTCCTATGTGACTTCACACAATATTATCCTGAACTATTGTTTATCGTTATGTTTACGTGAATTAATCTGATCATATAACGCCCTGCGGTTTTACCCGTGTAAATCCTGTTTCAGTAGGGATAAAAATAGCCTATCCTGTAATAGTATACTTGAATAATGTACCTAGCATTAATGGTGAACGAAATTTTGAAATCGTTTTAGTAGTTTTGAATTTATTATATTATCTCTTTTTTGTTTTATTTTATACAACTTAGGTAGCAGACAAGCACACGGCCCACCTGATGATCGTGGCCTATTGACGTATGCAACACCAGGGGCGTCACACTCGGGTTGCCGACCCCGTAAGAACCTTCGAATGCCCTTCTTGAAGAACCACATACTGTAGTCGCTTGGAAAACCCACGGCAGGGAGTTCATTCCACAGTTTAAGCGTGCGGGGGATGAAGTTCCTTTCATACCTGACTGTTCGTACCGTTTCCAGTCGCAACATGCGAGGATGTACTCCCTGCCTGTGGCGAGAGGTGCGATGATAGAATGTAGCCGTGGGCATCATGTCGAATAATTCATGTGAACACATACCATTGTACAGGCGGACCTTATATCAGCTTCGATGAGCTTTGTTGATTTGTTTGTTGAGGCCCCGTTGTTGAGGTTGACGTGACATATGAGCCCAAACAAACTTTTTGGGGTCCAACCCCTGGGCACTTACAGCATCAACGAGCAATTTATAAAACCAAGTAAAATTCTTTTTTATTCACTCTATTTTGTGATCTTAAACTCGTTAGCAAATATTTTAATACCCATGATGGAACGGAGATGGTATATATGCGTATGCAATGCATATTGTTTTATTGAAATCAAAGACAATTTAGCATGATTTGACAATATTGAAGAGATATTCAGACAACTTCATCCCTCGCACACTCAAGCTGTGGAATGAACTTTCCGCGGTGCCCGTTTTGTCAAGTGACAACAACATGGAGTTCTTCAAGAGGGGCATTAGAAGGTTTCTTCAGGGTCGGCAGCACGCCCCTGCTGTTGCATACGTCCATAGGAAACATAAACCACTTTACATCAGGTGGGCCGAGTGCTTGTCTGCCACCTAAATGGTATAAAAAAAGAGACGGTGGTGTGACAACCGTAGTTCGTATTTTCGAAATTACACGGAATATTGTGCCTTAAGTTTGATTTACATCAGACGAGCGAATGCTCATTCTATCCCCTTTACGTTAAATTCTATTAGTGTAAACAGTGACAGAACATTCGTTCGTTGTTCTTTCTTATGGAAACGCTGAAAAGAAGGTTCCGTTTACACTAAAATATTAAGGAAGAAAGACTGAAGGTGGGGTTAGTCCACGACCTAAAAGTTGCGCAGCGGGCTATGGAGCGAGCTATGCTTGGAGTTTCTTTGAAGGATAGAATTCGCAACGAGATCATCCGACATGGAACCAAAGTTACCGACATAGCTCGCAGAATAAGCAGGCTGAAGAGGCAGTGGGCTGGCCACATCTGTTGAAGGATGGCCGTTGGAGCAGACGGGTCCTAGAGTGGAGACCGCGAGAAGGAAAACTTGAGGTGGGACACCCCCAAGCCAGGTGGACTGATGACCTACGAAAGGTGTCTGGGTCGGACTCAACGACCATACAACCAACTAGACACCGCATTACAGGCGACGCACTTCTGGCAATGGTTACGGCGAGAACAGCGTATAAAAATCTTGCCTTAGAAGCACAGAGTTAAGTAATCAACCAGTGTTGACCACATACGTGATCCGCGAACACTTCCGCGTTTGTGTGTCAAATATTTCAAAAATAAATATAAAAATGCCTACTTGCTCAATAAAATTGTGTGATATTAATACTCAGACATCAAACTTTCGCAGAGACGGGATTTCATTTCATCGGTAAGTTAAATAAATACATTATAAATTAACTACATTTAGTTCCGTAAAAGATTGACGGAGTTCATTTTATACTGGTTGTCGGTGAGTAGATGCAATGAATGGCAATATTCATATCTCTTTCTTACACACGTACATTTGAATTCATCTATTTCGTTCGGTCAATCGGTTCGGTTCGGTTCTACTATTTTACGATCGCGCGTTATCGGAATGACATTGTTAGACCAATCAAAAGCAGTTATTTGCCTCTCCCCGCGACTCCTACCTCAGCTAGCTGCCAGAATTTTTTGTTCGTAAAATATGAAAGAATAGGTGTCTATTGGTTGTATAGTCGCTGGTCGGACTAGATACGGAAAGCGGAGGATCGGCAAACGTGGCGCATATTGGGAGAGGCGTATATCCAGCAGTGGACTGCGATAGGCTAATTGATTGATTGATTGATTGATTAAAAAAGAATGTTCTTAGAATGTTCTCGTTCTCTAACTCTATGTTCTTTTAGTCTAAATCCACCTTTATATAGTAGAACAACATTTGTCGAGTTATTATATCAGATTATTATATCCCCGAGCTACGGACTCCCACCATTTACGGAGGTATCATAATCTATTGCGTCGTTTTGCGGAAAACAAGTCCCTCCTCAGAGTGCCGAGATATCCCTCCAAAGACAAAGGCGTTACTTAAAAATATGGCCTGAAGTGTCTATAGAATGTATTTAGATTTATTATATTGTACACTTTATTATACACCTGGGTCTTCACTACCCTTTATTATAGTATAAAACAAAGTAGCTTCCCGCCGCTGTCTTACTATACCTATGTATACCTTGGGACACGTATCTTGGCCCTAAATCCACTTGGACATAAATTGTACGCGCGGACTGTTTTGTAATAATCTATGCTTGGTGAATTTGAGCTTCTCTATTGCCGTAGTACCCCGTGCTATCCTCAAAAGACACCCATGAAACGTGTACTGCGCGTATAGAGTACATTTTGAGCAAATTTTAGGTCCAAGATGTCCCGAGCAATAACTATGCGTAAATCTATAAACTACGCAACGATTTTTTTATAGATAGAGTGATTCAAGAGGAAGGATTGTATGTATAAAACATACACATTATAGTACAGAATTAATGTAAGCGGGTGGAGCCGCGGGTGGAGAGTTAGTGTTTAATAAGGTTGACTATCTAAAAAGTCTGACATTTAAGTCAAAAAGCGTCAATTACGCACATTGGGAGATGTCCTATCTCCAGCAGTGGACTGCGATAGGCTAATTGATTGATTGACTGATGTAAAATACAGGTAAATAGGCAGGTCAGCTAGGTTCGACCTTGCAAAACATACACGTTATCCGTAAGGTGACGGAGAAAGAATACCTACAAGTATCATCAGCCCATCTCAACATACAAAGGGTGTCATAAAAAGCAACTAACATAAAAATACGCAGACGATATCACTGCGAAAGAAGGAAAACTCGAAATAAAACCGTGAACCAACCCGTCTGGCCAGCGTGGAAATAGTAGGCTAAACCCTCCCAACATTTGGAGAGGCCTATGTCCAGCAGTGGACTGCGATAGGCTCATTGATTGATTGAAAAAGAGTAAGTCTGAAACCAGCAGTGGACTGCGATAGGCCCATTGATTGATTGAAAAAGAATAAATCTGAAGCATTCGAAATCGGCGAGCTTTTAAAAAAGGTATAAACACTTTCCATCAGGTGGGCCGTGTGCTTGTCTGCCACCTAAGTGGAATAAAAAAAAATGACGGTATAGAAAGCTCGTGAATTAAGGTCTCTGCATACGTAACGGGTTTTTTCGCGGACGGGACGGGGACGTGAAGTTTTGGAAATATCGTTTCATACAAAATGTATGCGGCAATGCATATGTCACGGGGCCACGGACGGGACGGGACGAGTCGGGCCGCATACATTTTGCTTCACGTCCCGTCCCGTCCGTGAAAAAACCCGTTACGTATGCAGAGACCTTTACAGCCTCTGTGGCGTGGCGGTAGTGAACGCAGCCGCTACGCAGGAGGCGCGGGTTCGATCCCCGCTCAGTGCAGATATTTGTATGGCATGCGTTACGGGTACTTGGACCCTAATAAATCCAACAATTGGTCTAGCTACAAATGCTTTGATTTTGCCCAATATCGCCGTTGAGTTGTGGACTTCATATGGCAGTCGCTTTACGTGAAATATCGAAGCCAAATCAGTAGTAAGACTGGTAAAGCGGACCCCAGACTCCGAGGTGAAAGCTTCGGATGCGACTGGGATTAACGCTAGGATGAAGAAGAAGAAGAAGTAAGCTCCTGTGTAAGGACTAAGGATAAAAGCCAAATAGGCTTTCGTCTCTGCCTACTACAAACATATTGTATGTAGTTACTATGTAAAAAACTTTAAACTCAAAACTTAAGTGACAAAACTGTCATGGTGGCCAATGGACTTACCGGTGACTGCGTGAGCTCGGTGAGGCGGGAGGCGACATCCTGGCCACGTTTCGGTCGCATTAATAAGTAGATTTTCTTAATTTTTGGACAACTTCTCAACAGCTTTTCGACTAAAACCTGCGAAAAGAAACATAAAAGATATTAATGACAACCTAAAGAATACCACACCAACCCTCAACAAGTGCCAATACGTTTATGGAATAGAAAAGGAATTGTTCCTGGTGGACTACAATAGGGCCACCCCATCTCTTCCTGTGGGTGCCGTAGAAGGCGACTAGAAAGGAGACGGGGACTTCTGGGCCAAAATTGTAATGAATTGAGATATGACTTAAAAAAAGCGGTATTTTTTTCTATTTCAAAATATTAAAAAACCAGCTCAATTGAAAATCTTGAAGACGAGAAATCTTAAAACTAAATTTATTTCACTAGCAAAATAAAATATCGATTACTAAAAATTATTTAAACAATATTGCGTATTATAACACTTGCATCACAATTTGATATTAAATCAATCAGAGTGAACAAAACTTAATCATAATAATAATAATAACCATTTAAAATACCAAATAATAGTGTAATAAAAATAAATTCTGAATCGATTTCCGTTAATCGATTAATTATTTCTTGTGTTTATCAACTGTATTTTTAAGCTGTGACAGCTGACAGCTCCATTTTCTGTCAATCAGGCCCACGAATGTATGGAAGAGTATCCATCTCCTTTGTAGTACTGTTCCACAGTAAACATACTTCCTAATTACATACTATAGATCGACGGTAACCGCTTTACTGCGCTTGGTTATGTGCGCGGCGAAGTGGGGGGAGCATCGACCAATCCAGCATCAGATTTGGTCAGTCCGCCACCAACGCTCACGGCGGCGGTATGTCACTCGCTGTCGACTCATGCCCTTTTTTTTTACCTCGTCCCCCGCCACAACGCGCTTTCCTAGGGCGCAATACAGCGGTTGCGGTCATAGATGCAGTGTGTGTGTGTGTGTGTTTGTGTGTCTGTTACTCACCTTGCCCATAAATCCTGTGCCACCAGTAACAAAAACCGACTTGTCAGCGTAAAACTCAGCGACCGGCACGTACTCCTGGCTCCCGGGCGCGTAATGACCACCAGACAGGCAGGAAGCCATCTTTGTTTGATATATTCCTTGTAAAACTCACGCTCGGACACTCGGCAAATACATCAAGGTTTTGACGTGTCTTGTTGTAATCTGCATTAGTCAACAATCAAGTTGTAGGGTCAACATGGTTGTATGCTTATACCTGTGGACAAATAAAACAACTATTTAATTATAATCAATTAAAAATTGGTCATGTCTCGGTGAGCACGATAAACGGGCGGTCCCGGTTGCCATATATACGTCATAATAGCCTAAGTTACGTCCGCAATATCAGCTATAGGCAGTAAAAATGCCGTAAAAATAGGCCCAGGTATTTCAGAGATTACCATTGTAAACAAACAGATAGACACAAAAACAAAAATTTGCGAATTTTTTCATTAAGAAATTGGAGTGTCATTTATTTGTAAAGATTGATGGACTGGTAAAGCGGACCCCAGACTCCGAGGTGAAAGCTTCGGATGCGACTAGGATTCGCGCACCGAGGACTCAGTAAAAATTAGATTCAGGGATTGGAACTTAGCTACTTAACCGCAATATATTTTGATTGAGTTGACTTCGAAGTTTGATTTTTGCACAGTTAAGACGTTGCAGACTTAAATATTCATGAGAAAAAAGTCTTGACAGACAGACAGACAGACAGACAGACAGACAGACAGACAGACAGACAGACAGACAGACAGACAGACAGACAGACAGAGGGACACTGAAGTGATCTTATAAGGGTCCCGTTGTGTTCTTTAAGAAAAGCTTACTTTGAGCTTTAGGTACTTTAAGAATATTTTGTTCTAAGAGGCTTCTTTGGTCACACAAAGATACTTCTGTCTTCGTTTCCAGAAATATACAGGTATGAGAAGGTATTATTCTTTTACTAAAGTAATCAGTATTTACGAAGGTTTTAAACTGTGAGATAAAAGCGGCATTAGGGCGAAAGGTGCCTTGTACGCCTCAATTGCCAGCCTGAATATGCCTGTAGGTGCTAGATTGGCAATCAGTGAGAGTGTTTGCACCTACTGCAGTATGTACTAAGTATGTTTTTCCGCATTCTAGAATCCATAACACAAGCTTCCTTTGGGTCTAGATAGCGTTGTGTAGAATGTCCTACAATCATTGCATACATATTTAAGTAAAGAAGTAGCATAGAAGGCAATCATTGCAAAGAAGTTATGAGAGTACCTATTTTGTAGAAAAACTTTCGTTTATAAGGTGCTATGAAAGCCATTCAATAGGCTGTAATATGCTGACGAATTGATTGAAATATTTTGGAGAAATAAGTACCTAATAATAATCAAAGGTTTCCTTGAAAGAGCATGTTGTAACGTGGACTACTACTCAAGTAATGTCAACAAATCCGGCAGATTTCCTTACGTTATTTGAAAATTAATAAATTGAGGGCATTTATGGCTTTAATGGGTTTGAAGTATCCTCCGAGCGAAGCATGTCACAGCTCGCAATCAAGCATACGGCCCAGCTGATGGAAATTGGTTACCGTGGCCTATGGACGAGTGCAATACCAGAGGAGTCACACTCGTGCTGCCGACCGTGTAAGAACAGATATTCTGTGCCGTCAGTGCAGAAGATAAGTAAGACAAGCCTTTGGTTTTCCCACTCTTTCAGTTTCCAGTGAGCTCTGGCTAGCCTGCTCACCGCCAGGTGTACACAAGGTATTGCGGTAGTCTGTAGGGTAAAAATTTAAAAGAATAACAATCTACTTGTAGGTTAGTTGTCAACATAGCCTGACAACCTATTCAAAAACTCAAGTTACTTCCTACGACTGGTGCCTACGCGATCAAAGAAGGTCTACTCTTTGGATAGTGTTTAGCACAGTATTTCAAATGACTCGTACTCTATATTTTCATCCCATACAAAGAGATATATCTTATAACCAAGATTCTGTACAGAAGCAAATAATCTTACCGAAAATTCATATAAAAAATGGTCCACTTTTCTTGAAACAACTAAATGTCAATGCACAGAATTAAACTGCTGAATAACACACAAGGGATTGCAGCCTCATCTTGAGAAATATATTTGACTCTTAGCAATTATCGTTCCACATATATAATAATCATTTATATAAAACTTATATAGATATTAAGCTTTTATTTTATCGGCGAGAAATATAGTCATAGTCTACGCCATCATTTTGACGTTTAGTCAGACATTTATTGTTTTTTTTTTCTTATCTGCCTTTTAACCAGTATTGTTAAAAAGGGCGAATTACAATGTCGTGTCGGTATAAATACTTGAATCGAGATTACTTTGGCTTTGTTTAAAAATGGACAAGCACGAGTTGTTTCAAGCATTGTGAGTTCAAATTCAAGTTGTGAAATAGACACACTCTATTCCTTTAGCAAATTTCGACCAAATGAGTTCAGTTATTTGAGTTTGTTTTTTTATGCTATTTAGGTCGCAGACGGCCTACGGACGGTTTAGGCGCATTAGGGCTAATTCTCATTATGGCAACCAACTCGCTAATGGACTACTGAGTGCAACACCAGGGGAGTCACACTCGTGCTGCCGACCCTGTAAGAACAGAGAGATTCTGTGCCGACAGCGTAGAAGATAAGCATGACTAGCCTATAGTCTTCCCACTGACAGCATAAAACCTCTCCAGTGAGCTCTGGCTACCCTACTCACCGCCGGGAACACAACACGAGGTTATGAAGCGATCTTCTGTAGGGCGGAGGTACATCCCCAGTCGGACTGCTCGATTGGGACAGATATACCGTCGTGTCCTACCTCCTCCAAAAGACCTGCCTCTTCAATCTAACCGGTTTTCTTGAATGAAATGGTATCATCTTAGACTGCACTAGCTTTTTAACATCTTTGATAGATGAACCCACTTCATCTGTTCCCGTGGGTACGCTAGTACTATTATCTGTTCTGAGGCTGGATGCGAATTATTGCAGCCTCGGATTTGTAAATACACTGGACTTCTTCATCATCCTAGCGTTAATTCCCAGTCGCATCCGAAGCTTTCACCTCGAAGTCTGAGGTTAGCTTTACCAGTCTTAGCTGCGAATTTGGCTAGACCTCGATATTTTCCGTGAAGCGACTGCCATCTGAACTCGACAACCCAATGATGACATTAGGCGATGCTTCGCATTGCAGCTACACCGTTGTTGTTGGACTTTTTAGAGCTCCAACTACCCGTAACGACTGCCATAGATGTTCGTATGGCAACCGGGACGGACGGCTTAACGTGCTCTCCGAGGCACGACCAGATCAATGCAAATACCCATATTCATGCTTAAAAATTCACCGGACTATACTGACAAAAAAAACTAGTTTTAAAATAGGTCAGTAGTGAATGATGACGTAACAAAATACATACTTGAAGTAAAATGTTGCACTCGCAGTCTTATCTAATACAAATAATTTATAGATAAATAATCACCGGTTATAAAACCACTACAGAAATATTGATAAAATACCTTTGATATATTCAGTCATAGGCGATGAACCGAATGTGTGGTCTCACCAAGACCTTCCAAACGACTACATTGGGACCTCTAAGCTTCAGGTGGCTCAAGCGACAAGTAATATAAAAAAGACCATCATTAGGCCTATTATTTTAAGGGTATTAAGAATAAAAGGTCTAATGATCATAACTCCTCAACGATCTGATAGGCTGGAAATTTTTTATTCAGGGTCAAAGGCGTTTTTCGCGATTTTCAGCAAAATGGTAAGTTTTTTTATTAAAATATCTGAGAAAAAATTAATGATCTTACAAATTATCTATTAAAATCGGCCAAGTGCGAGTTGGGCTCAGTCAAGTGTTCCGTGCCAAACTGAATTGAGGCGCGTACTTGTGGTACATAAACACCAATATACCAAGTTAGATTGCATTTTAAGCTATTGCATAGCTTCTATCGCGGGCCTTGAGCGTGGAGACCGAATCCAGAAATTCCGTAACGAAAAAAACCTAACACCCCCCACTCCGAGCTCGCACGAATCGAGCCGAGCTGCTCCGAAGTAGCTCCGCTTAACGTAAGTAATTATAACTGCATAAGTTGATAAAAAATGCTATGCAATAGCTTTACCGCGGCAGTCCCCGAGTGCCACACGTCTTTTAAGCTATTGCATAGCTTCTATCGCGGGCCTTGAGCGTGGAGACCAAATCCAGAAATTCCGTAACGAAAAAAACCTAACACCCCCCACTCCGAGCTCGCACGAATCGAGCCGAGCTGCTCCGAAGTAGCTCCGCTTAACGTAAGTAATTATAATTGCATAAGTTGATAAAAAATGCTATGCAATTGCTTTATTTTTTGTTTTTTGAAGAATATTAGCAACCGAAATTACGATTATTCCGTTAACCCCTTCAACTAAGCTAAATTGCTTGTATTAGGAGTGGGTTCACGTCGGTAGTTTAATGGCCAGAATTCGAACCCGGGACCTCTCGATCGTAAGGCCGACTCCTTAACCACTTAACTACCGACGAATTGATTTAGAAGTTTGATATAAGAATACTTCCCGTTGAATGAAAATTTGGGAAGAACTCTTACGGTATTTTTTTTAATACTAGGTCGCAAACAAGCACACGGCCCCTTCTGATGGTAAGAGGTTACCGTGACCTATGGGCGAGTGCAACACCGAGGGAGTCACACTCATGCTGCCGACCCTGTAAGAACAGAGGGATTCTGTGTCGTCAGCGCAAAAGATAAGTAGAACAAAGCCTTTGGTTTTCCCACTGATAGCACAAAATCTCTCCAGTGAATTCTGGCTACCCTAAGGCGGAAGGCCGTGGTCTTCTGTGGGGCGGAGGTACTTCCCCAGTCGGACTGCTCGATTGGTACGGATATACCGTCGTGTCCTACCTCCTCTAACCACGTGTGGGGACCACGGAGTCCCCAACTCGTCCCCGGGTATGAAATCGACTTCATACCGAGGGGTCTTAATCTTAATTCATAAAGAGTTTGCTGTCATCTAGAAACTTTAACAGGGGTTCGTGGTGCCATGAGTTTAAGAAACCCTATCTATACAATTATCTTGGAGCGATGTCGCGAGTTCAAAACCCGTCTTTGACATCACTTTTTACTAATTGCTTTAAAAATTTCATTAAAATACAAGTATTTGCTTTGCTTTTTTGTTTTTTAACGTTGGTGTTAATTTTTTTTGCTAAAATGCTAACTATGTATTGTAATAATGTAATGATGTATTTAGTAAAGTAATTGTAGTAAAAAAATGTAATATTGTAGTAATGTATTTAAAACATGACCATGTTGGTCCCGGTGGAATACAACTATAAATAAATAAATATAAATAAATATTGTAGGACATTTTACACAACGCTATCTAGACCCAAATTAAGCATAGCTTAACTAGCTTGTGTTATGGATTCTAGAATGCGGATAAACATACTTAGATACATTTTTTTTTGTAAATACATACATATTATACATAGAAAACACCCAGACCAATGCTATATTCTTCCTGTGGGTGTCTAAGGGCGACTAAGGGATTGGATTTTCTCCATCCGACAGTACCTAAACATGCAGTCCATGACTAAGTGCCTACTTGATGGCAATAGGCTCGCATACACCTCTGCCTACCCCTTCGAGGACTTACAGGCGTGAATATATATATGTGACTATTTATAACTTTTTCAAAACTCTTTTAAAAATATAATTTTTAAGCACTTATCAGTGAGTGATAGTATATCGGATGACAGACAATATTTATATAATGATAATGAATACCAGCTAGAAAATAATCTGGCCACGATTTCGTACGTAATCAATCATTATGATAAAGTAAGGTGTGCCGGTATTGGGCTGGCCCAGTGATAAATAGGCATATACCTAACATTCATACTAATATTATAATTGCGAAAGTAACTCTGTTTGTTATGCTTTCACGCCTAAACCATTGAACCGGGTTTAATATAATTAATTACAGAGATAGCTTGGGAAAGAACATGGACTATTATTGCGAAAAAAGGGGTTAATGATATTTAAAAAACCGGCCAAGTGCGAGTCGGACTCGCCCATGAAGGGTTCCGTAGTAGCAAAGGCGAAAAGTGCGGTTTATGACATATTAAAAAAAAAACTACTTACTGGATCTCCTTCAAACCAATTTTTGGTGGAAGTTTGCATGGCAATGTATATCATATATTTTTTTTAGATTTATCATTCTCTTAGTTTAGAAGTTAGAGGGGGGGGGGGGGGGACACACATTTTTCCACTTTGGAAGTGTCTCTCGCGCAAACTATTCAGTTTAGAAAAAAATTATGTTAGAAACCTCAATAGCATTTTTAAAGGCCTATCTATAGATACCCTACACGTATGGGTTTGATGAAAAAAAAAAATTGAGTTTCAGTTCTAAGTATGGGGACCCCCAAAATTTAATGCTTTTTTTTATTTTTGTGTGAAATTCTTAATGCGGTTCACAGAATACATCTTCTTACCAAGTTTCAACAGCATAGGCCATACAGTTTCGGAGAAAAGTGGCTGTGACATACGGACGGACAGACAGACAGACAGACAGACGGACGGACGGACAGACATGACGAATCTATAAGGGTTCCGTTTTTTGCCATTTGGCTACGGAACCCTAAAAAGGTCCTACTTCCTGCACTAAAGAATAACTAAACAAAGCCACTGACAGCGCAGTCGAGATAGCAGAATATTACTCTCGAATAATTTAGAGCAGTGAAAAAGAGGATCATGGACACGAAAGAAGAAGACAAAAAAAAAGGTAAAATTATACTCAGCCATTTAATCAAACAGCTAGATAAATCACTTAGATCGTTGACATTTCATTACTTGCCGAGCCTAGTCCGCTCCCGCAATAGCCTTCTAACCTAACCTATCTAAATCGGCAGCAGTTTTCTTAATAAACCTACCACTAACTTTCTGTCTTATTTCTGGGTGGAGTCCTATCGTACGAATGGCCTAAGCATTGTTTTTTTTTATACCACATAGTTGGCAGACAAGCACACGGCCCACCTGATGGGAAGCGGTCACCGTGGCCTATGGACGTATGCAACACCAGGGGCGTCACACTCGCGCTGCCGACCCTGAAGAAACCTTCCAATGCCCTTCTTGAAGAACCCCATATTGTAGTCGTTTGGGAAAACCACCGCAGGGAGTTCATTCCACAGCTTGAGTGTGCGTGGGATGAAGTGCCTTTCAAACCGCACAGTTAAATCCTGGTTTATTATATCCATACACTATACTAATATTATAAATTCGAAAGTAACTCTGTCTATTTGTCTGTTAGACTTTCACGCCTAAACCATTGAACCGATTTCGATACAATTTAGTATAGAGAAAGATTAGACCTTGGGATAGGATATCGGCTATGTTTGGTCGCGATAACCGACATCAACACGGGCGGAGCCGCGGGCAACAGCTAGTGTTGTAATAAACATTTTGGCTGAATATCTTTCAGGAAGTTCATTGAATGACGCTGTTTAGTAAACAGGCTAAGCAGTTAATTAAACGGCTGATTAAAGGCTAAGCAGTTAATTAAACGGCTGATTAAACTACTTGGCTGCGATAATTATATTGTGTAACTATGATGAGTAAACATACGCAATATCGTTATATCTTCTGTATAATTAAATATTCAGAAACTGCTCTAATCATGGTGTATAGCTATAATTTATATTGCCCAAGGAAATTGCAAATGCAATTAAAAATTTAACAGTCTGTTTCTCAAATTGCAGAATGACCTCTTTACCTAGGTTTGAGAGATTATAGTCTCTTCTTCATCCTAGCGTTAATTCTAGCCACACCCGAAACTTTCGCCTCGGAGTTTAGGGGCTTTACTAATCGAATCACGGATTTGGCTGGATTTCGATATTTTCCGTGAAGCGACTGCCATCTGACCTCCACAACCAAATAGCGATATGGAGCGATATCGAAGCATTGCAGCTAGACCAGTTGTTGGACTTTTTAGGGTTCCAACTACCCGTAACGACTGCCATAGATGTTCGTATGGCAACCGGGACCAACGGCTTAACGTGCTCTCCGAGGCACGACCAGACCAATGAGATAGATTAGGTTATTTTACAATAGATATAATTCCCGGTAGAATAGAATAGGACCATCTAATGTTTCCGTGGGTGTCGTAGAAGGCGACTAAGGGTAGGGCTGTTCTCCATCCGACAGTAAACATAGAGCCTCATGAAAAAGTACCCGTATAGTTGGCGAAAATTATAGTTTTTTTACGGTTGTCAGACTTGCGTTTGACCACTATCTCATGTTTTCTTTGATCCTTTTTTATCTGACTGTACTTTAGCATGCGCGCGAGATGACGGCGAAAAAATAATTCGAAATCAAAAATTGCCATCTCGCGCGCGCTCGCGAAATTGACGATCGCGAGATGGTGAATGACCCATCTGCTGGCAGGAGTGAGGATGTGGTCGACGGTGGAGCACGTCCTAGAAGTAACCTATTCACTCTAGTCTTGAAGACATCCAAGTTATATCTATCCGGAAACACAGATTCGGGCAAGGCATTCCGCTCCTTGGCGGCACGCAAGATGAACGTATCGCCGTAATCGTTTAGTACGTTTTTTTTTATATAGGACACGTCAGTTTGACTTCGCCTCGTGTTTCCCTCCTCCTACAGTCCCGGGTCCTTTATGCGGGGCGTGAAAAAGGCCGTACGCTGAGTGCCACCCTCTGATCAGACTTTGCCTTCAGCTTACCATCAGGCGAGGCGAAGTCAAATTGACGTGTCCTATAAAAAAATTGTATTTAGAACAACCCTATCCCTTAGTCGCCTTCTACGACACCCACGGGAAGGGATGGGGTGGCCCTATTCCTATCGGGAACCAGCTCAGGAGTACAAAGAGACATATTCATAACAAAAGCTATAAATTCTCCAGTAATGGTATTTTCAATTGACTTTAATTTCGTTAACGACTGACATTGCCGATAGGTCAAAACACTCGTTACCTATTAGGAACGGACACCGTTTAACACTAATATGATATAGATAAAATATGAACAAACATTACTTTTAATCAGTTAAACGAATACACTAGGGCATATTAGGTACATAGCTACTTACAGATTAGGAACCGTTACCGTTAATAGGCGGACTAAAACACCCACATCACCAATCATTGTAAGAATAAGAATAATTTATTTGCCTTTAAACATGGTTACATAGGTCTTACAGTATGTATAAGCACAGCATGTCTAGCCGCAGTCTACAGCATGCAATTTTTTTAGAGATATTACACGTATTACAAATTAAATTATCTATTATTATAATTAACACAAATCAGTAGAATACTAAAATTATCAATTATTACCATATATTATTGAATTGCATTAATCTATAGACTTTATTAACGATACAAAACAATTAGAAATGTCAAACAGAATAATTTTATTATAATTATACCGAATTCCTTAGCCTAATACCTACTAACTAGTTTCAATGGTCACTTTGGTCAATTTATTTGGATCAGTTATTTCTATTTATTTTCTGTATGTCATAAATTCTTTCATTGTGTAAAAACATCGTATTAGGTCCTACGTAATAGGGGGTGAGCCTATTGCTGTATTCCGGGCACTATTGATGACTCGAGCCATGCACCTGAGGCTGAGTATGCGCTGTATATATCTGTCTCATGTTAAACAACCCTATCCAGTCGCCTTGTACGACACCGCATGGGAGGAGATGGGGTGGCCCAAATTCTACTCTGCCGGAAACCACGCGGCGCCACAGTATGAATGCAGTTCAAAACGTTTAACTGTAACAATGACGATTGAGGTACATACCCTTACTGCCCGTCTCAAAAATACACCCTGCATAGTCATAGATTAAGTATAACTCCGGACACGTATCTTGGACCTAAATCACAGAACAGATAATAGTACTAGCGTACCTAAATCACAAGACAAACGAGGCTCTGGCGCCCGCGGATTGCTTTGTAATAATCTATGCTTGGTAAATTTGAGTTCATCCACCGCAGTAGCACCCCGTGCTATCCTCAAAAGACACCCAAGAAATGTGTACTGCGCGTATAGGGCACATGTTGAGCACATTTTTAGGTCCAAGATACGTGTCTGAAGTTATATTACGGTGTTCCAAGCTTACATAACTTTATTTGGCAATTTTGTTGTAAAAAAGTCTGTCTAGGCAAGGCGAAATACTCATAACATCACGCCGTTCTCTTCAATCGATATGGCCAAGGTCGGGCAAGGCCCCCAACCCAACCTCACAGGCCTTTTGAACTAGAATGATGCCTCCAAAAGCTTAGAGACAATTTCAGAAGGTAGCTTCCGAAAAAGGATCAACATACATACATACAATCACGCCTTTATCCCCGGAGGGTTAGGCAGAGGTGAATTAACACCCACATTTCACCAATCATTGTATTATGTCCCACGTAATAGGGGGTTTTGTTGACTCGAGCCATGTATAGGCTGAGTCTGGGCTGTATATATCTGTCTGATGTTAAACAGCCCTATCTCTTTGTCGCCTTGTACGACACCGCATGGGAGGAGATGGGGTGGCCCAAATTCTACTCTGCCGGGAACCACGCGGGATCAAAACTATACTTATCATAATTATGTAATAAGTAAGTGTATGTACTTTTTATACATATGCCAATATTATTGCCGCGTTTGGTCCCGGTGGCGTAAAATAGGGCCTCCCATCTATTCCTGTGAGTGTCGTAAAAGGCGACTGAGGGATAGGACTGTTCTCCATTCGAACTTAATTTAGTTGCCCGCTAGACGGCAATAGGCTCGCCCCGTGTTACGTGAGACCGAAAATCATAGTTGTGGGTAATATACATTTGCCTACCCCTTCGAGGATTTACAGGTGTGACTGTGAGTATAAGTAAGTATATCAGGGGCCTTAGACAAAGTGACATTCTATTGGCGAAAATGCCAGTGGAATCGCTAATTGTAATATGAAATTGACATAAATCATTAAAATAACTATATTTTTTAAATGAAATTTGAGTCTTTGTAACTCGAAATACATTATTTAACTTATCATTATTAGTATAACCACCGCAATGTCCCGAAATCCATTGTTAAAACCTTAAAAATGGTTCGCTTCAGCGCGATTCCATCAATAGAATGTCACTTTGTCTAGCTGTAGAGTTTGTTTGAACGCGTTAATCTCAGAAACTACTGTTACGAATTGAAAAATTCTTTTTGTATTGAATAGCCTGTTTATCGAGGCAGATTATAAGCTTAGTATCATTACGCTACTACTCAAGGTAGCGGAGCAGTAATCATAAATGTAAACAAATCCGGCTGACTCCCAATGAACACTATAAAATTAAGAGCTTGAAGGTCAGGGCTTTCTAAATATAGTCGGCTATGTAAATAAGCAGTAGATAAAGATTCTTAATTACCCAATTCCGAATCGAAAATAAAAACTATTTATAGGTACTGTTGATTGATGGCGATGACACTTGTTGTTAGGCACACCCGCACACATATGATAACAGTCCCCAAGCGATTTTTCCCAAGCGACTACATTATGGGGTTCTTCAAGAAGGGCATTAGAAGGTTTCTTCAGGGTCGGCAGCGCGAGTGTGACGCCCCTGGTGTTGCATACGTCCATAAGCCACGGTGACCGCTTCCCATCAGGAGGGCCGTGTGCTTGTCTGCCAACTAAGTGGTATAAAAAAAAGTCCAAACTGTTCGTAGTCTGTGGAATGCTTCACCGGTAAGTATTATATGCGCACAATCCTTACCAACATTAAAAGAATCCGTGAACGATCACTACCTACCTGCGGGAAATCGGCTACATTTAGATCTATTGGTCACTCCTACGACAAGATGAGTTATAAATGTATGTATGTCGCAGCTAACTAGCTTAATCAGCCGTTCAATTAACTGCCTAGGCCAGGGATGGCGAACCATTGGCACGCGTGCCCAAGGCGGCACGCGGCACAATTTTTTGGGCACGCCATCAATGCCATCAGTGCCACCTGGGTTATTAGGTGGGCATTCGGTAATCTGTGCCTATACCTGTTTCTTTTTTTCTTTCTTTCACAAAGTAAGATACCTACCATATGCGCTAGAAAATGAACGAACAGACGGACATTTTTTTCAGAAAGCATAATATAAAGAGACGGACTATGCCCAGCCCCAAATAATCATGGGATACATTTATTTGGGGTGGGCCAAATGCGTGACAGCAACTTCAGCCAACACCCCCCTCCCCCCGGTCGGAACGTCTAGGACTTCATCGAACTTTTTTTTAGAAATATGGCACGTTGATGCATAAAGGTTCGCCCACCCCTGGCCCAGGCTGTTAACTAAACGGCGCCGTTTAATAAACGGCCTGAATGATATTCAATATCATTCAGGCCGTTTATTACAACATTTAACAAACTGGCTGACTATTGCTTAGGCCATTCGCGCGATAAGGCACGGGCACCACCCCGAAATAAGACACAAAGTTAGTGATAGGTTGTTGTATTTTCAATATTTTATTCATGAACAGCTATGGCAAGCGCAGCGTAGGACGTCCACCCGCAAGGTGGACAGAC
Organism: Eilema depressum; assembly: GCA_914767945.1. Taxonomy (NCBI): domain Eukaryota; kingdom Metazoa; phylum Arthropoda; class Insecta; order Lepidoptera; family Erebidae; genus Eilema; species Eilema depressum. Next base: position 2,875,824 of record OU612041.1, on the reverse strand, counting down.
GACCTCAGAACGCGCTGGATGCGAGCCGCTTCCAACCGGTCCTATTGGAGATCTATAGGGAAGGCCTATGTCCAGCAGTGGACTTCCTATGGCTGAAATGATTTACATAGCAAAAAAAACTTTAGACTTTTTTTTGTATTTATGTAAATACATAATTGTAATTTTTACATTGTGTTTGAACATTTTTACAATTTAAAATAAAATAATAATAGTAGCTTCATTGCGCAATCCGACTTGGATAGATTAATATATATTATTTTATAGCCATGTAGAAACAAGTCATTTGCCTAGCTGTTTCATTAAATGGCTAGGCAAGTAATTTCAAACGTCATCGATCCAAGCCATTTTTTTTATAGGACTTCAATTTCAATCAAGAAGTCCTATAAATAAAAATGAATTGCAATTCTGGTAGTCTCGCTAAAACTAGAGAACGGCTGAACCGATTTGGCTGATTTTAGTCTTGAAATATTCGTGGATATCCAGGGAAGGTTTAAACGGTGAGAAAACATGGAAAAATTGCGAGTAAAATACTAAAAACGACAATTTTATCTTCCTATATACAAACTGTTCTATGTTCGTACACCGACGACTGGTCAGACATGTTATATGTTCGGCCAGTCGTCGGTGTGATCGGTTCAATATTTTTGGCATGATTACATGATTATATTAGGAGGTAAGTGATACGAAGTTCACCGGGTCATCTAGTTTATAAAAAAAGTGAAACATGAAACTGTGACGTAATCTCAGCTTTACCTAGTACCTATGTTATAGAAGAGTATTTGTCTGCGTTGCGTAACCGCGGCCTGTGCCAATAGTCGACAGTTGGCTAGGATTCTGGACACAATATGCAACTCTTTTTGTACCTGACGTAATTGGGTTTTATCTTAGGCTAGCTAGACCGCAGTTTTGTTTGAATACACGGTTTGGATTAGGTTATTTTCTCATTTTATTTTAACACTTAAGTGGTATACAAACACACGCCCTACTGATGGGAAGTACCGTGGTCTATGGAAGTATGTAACACCAGGGGCGTCTACTCGCGCTGCCCCGCAAGAACCTTCTAACGCCCTTCTTGAATAACCCTATATTGTAGTCGCTTGGAAAAACCACTGCTGACTGGGAGTTCGTGCCACAGTTTAAGCTTGCGGGGGATGAACTTTCAATGCTGAAGATAAGGTCTCAGGATTTAGATTCTATTACAGAAACAAACAATGTTACAATGGTGGCACTCAGCTTGACGGCCTCATCAGATGATTTTTCACGTCCCGCTTAAAGGACCCGGGACTGTAAGAGGGAAACACGTGTACTAGTAAGGAATTCCAGAGCTTAATGATGCGGCAGAGTAAGGAGTCGTGCAACGGCTTGTTTCTTGATGGAATTATTTGCACTGTAAACAGTAATCCTGTACGTGCTTCTACCCCGTTAAGTTTCCATAGCAAATAAAAATGATATTAGTTCATCGCTTACGTTCTAACACCACATATGGTAAAAAACAATCGCAACGCATTCTCGCCCGTATGTTTAAATACACAAGGGCGCGAATACTTTGTGATTGTTTTTTGACAAACGACCAATTGACAGGATGGCAACCGATAACCAATACGGGTAAAAAGCTGCGTTTACATACTCGCGGCAGAGCGAGGGAAGTGGCGAGAGAAGTGGACGGAGACGTAGTGTGAATGGTATATTCGTCATGCCGCGAGTACTATCGCGTATGTTGCTGCGAATGTCGGCTTGGCGGCGCGAGTCAAAGAAGCGGCAATACTAACGCGATGAACTATTCACATACTTGCGCTGTGCCCGCGATGAACACAATTTGCATCGAGCGTTCGTGGCTTTAAAGATATAAGACGTATATTTAATTATTATAAATATATTATAGTTTTTAGTAATAATTTATTTAATTAATTCGCTATGCTGTAAAAGCATAATGCGTACACTGCTACAGCGTTGTCCTCCATACGTTTACGTCCGTCTCCATTGCAGGGCGAATACTGTAATGCAGACCATCGCGATGATGCGTGTGTGTGAATGCTAGGGCATTATTCGTGTGAATATTTCCGGCAACACGATTAGCAATGCGATGGGCAGAGTGTAAACGCGGGGTAAAAACACATGGGCGCGAATACTTTATGATTGTTTTTTGACAAACGACCAATTGACAGGATGGCAACCGATAACCAATACGGGTAACCTGTTACTCTAAATAAGCACACAGGACACAGGGCAAAGGTTTTTAGCCTTTTAGAAAAACCCAAGTCATTCCGATAATCCCGCCTTAATTATCAGCAAATAAGATAATTTATAACCTAAATTGATAACTAATCTTATCAATCGACAGGTTTTTAGCTTTAAGATATTAGTTCCGATCCTGATAATACTTTTATCGGCTTGGGTGTAGCCTACTCGTGTCTGCTCTCCACTGTCCCCACGTGGAAAGCGTCCGAGCCGCACTCTACAGCAATGCAATTCTGTAAGAGCGCAACGACGAGCACAACCTTGATGGAGATTGTGATTGGTCGGATTGGGTGACGTCACTGGAGATCGACCAATGATATTGTACATCAAGGCTGTCGCAACGCTGTGCTCGTCGTTGTGTGCTTACAGAATTGTATAGCAAGGCCGCTCCCGCTGTGAGTAGCCAGAGTTCACTGGAGAGGTTTTGTGCTGTTAGTGCGAAGACCAATGGCTTGTCCTACTTATCTTTTGCGCTAACGGCACAGAATCTCTCTGTTCTTACAGGGTCGGCAGCACGAGCGTGACTCCCCTGGTGTTGCACTCGTCTATAGGCCACGGAAACCCCAATTCATCAAGTGCTGTGTGCTTGTCTGCGACCTAAGCAGTATACAAAAATTGCTGTCCCTGTGGTAGGGGAGACGCTGCCGTCTCCGTTGCCTAGGGTACATACATACATATAATCATGTCTTTATCCCCGGAGGGTTAGGCAGAGGTGAATCAACACCCACATTTCACCAATCATTGCATTCGGTCCCACGTAATAGAGGGTGACAATAGGTCGTATTCCGGGCACTATTGTTGACTTGAGCCAAGCATCTGAGGGTGAGCCTAGCCTGTATATATCTGTCTATTAAACAGCCCTATACCTTGCCTTGACACCGCATGGGAGGAGATTGGGTGGCCCTACTCTGCTGGGAACCACGCGGCCATAGTGTCTGTAGTGTACGCCTAGGGTACACCACGTGGAAGTTCCAAGCACCCCTGGTAGGCAGACTAGGTGTGGCCTGCCAACATCCCTAGGGCTCAGGATAATCTCACCTACAGCGACCTGCAAAACAACGAAGGAGGCTCTAGCAGAGACTTCCTACCAGGCTTGGGAGGTCAGGTGAGAGTCGCGCCCAGAAAAGTAGTAAGTATACCTCAAACAATAAGCGGAGCAGGTTCCGAACCACATTAATGCAACTGAGAAATCAGTCGCACTATGATGTCAAGTTAAAAAAAAAACATGGACTGGAAATAATAATAGTGCACATGCGCGAACTAACTGATTTTTGATTGAAATGCATTCATAAAAGTTTTGTAGTCTAAAGGTTGAATACGGCAGTTCTACGAGTTTTATGAGTGCTAGATATTGTATTTTATATAATACCCGTAATAATAGGCCTTCCATACGTGACGCATAAAAGGCATATTCTGCCTATTCAAGTGTCTCAATTGATTTCTTTTTTTATATCGGACACGTCAATTTGACTTCGCCTCGCCTGATGGTAAGCTGAAGGCAGTCTCGAAAAAGAAGGTCACTGTTATAGGTACGGACCATGTTACAATAGTGGCACTCAGCTTGACGGTCTCATCAGATGCTTTTTCACGCCCCGTAATATGTGGTTTTCTGGTCTACCAGGTTCGAGGCAAACAGATTATATTAAGATTATTAAGGTTCTTCGTAAAATCAATTCTCTATCTATCATAATATCTATCTCTACCTACTAAAAAAAAAATTAAGTATATTGCTCAAGACATAGGTATATCTTGAACCTAAAATGTGCTCTATACATATTTCATGGGAATTTTTTGAGGATAGCACGGGGTGCTACTGCGGTGGACGAGCTCAAATTCACCAAGCATAGATTATTATAAAACAATCCGCGCGCGCCAGGGCCTCATTTGACTCACGATTTAGGTCTAAGATACGTGTCCCAAGGTATAATAAGGACAGCATTCTGTCCACAATTTAGAGCAGTACAGACATATTTGGTTCGTATCGGATCGTGGTGGACAATCGTGAGCGACGCGTGACCGTACGATCCATTCTGTCGCCCTGTCATTGACCTTGCGGTGAAAGTGCTCCTGCGCCAGTACACTCGCGTGCAACACTGATTTCTTTCGGTCGAATTTTTTTGAACGATTGATTTTTATCGACTTATTTGTATTATTTGCTGTTTTGCGTATGTACAAGATTTAGATTTAAGTTCATTTTAATACGTTTTTATTAACTAGGTATGCATGTAGAGTAGAGCTTATCTCATCCCAAATGACCACCTCTCTTTCGTACACAAACAAATGGCGATTACACGATCTATCTGAAGAAAAGTGGTTGACGTGGCCTGACGACATGTGCAACACGTCACACTCATGCTGTCAAACCTGTAAAAACCTTCTAAAGTCCTTATCGAATAACCCTAGTAGCCGCCTATCAATTACTCATAATTGAAGAGAACGTACGAGCGAGCGGAAGTCTTGTTCCATATAATATGTCAGCGCTAGTCCACACTCAGAACGTGCTCGGATTTATCACGCAACTAGTTGACCAGCATTTCACATAATATATGTCATAGTTCACGACACAATCGACGTTTTGGCACAGATGGAGTGATTGTGATTTAGCACAGTTGGGCGCATCATTTGTTGAACTTTTTTTATTACACCCATACATTAGTCCATTCACCTTTACATTATTCCCATATATTTTTTTTTATTTCGCTAAATTAATACTTCCAAATTTTGCTATCGAAACTGTGCTCATAATCTTTTGCTTCGAAACAACTATAAAATCACCGGTAATATATTTGGTGTTTTTTTCTTTATTTAAACTTTAAGCTCATAATTTTTTTACAAAGGCGGACTTAGGCCCGTATTCTAGAATGCCACTCAGCT